>CM040241.1:267778335-269278335 GCA_022545495.1 Chrysanthemum lavandulifolium
AGAGAAATAGTTAGAGGTTTAGGAACTTAGTGAGAGAAAATGAAAGTATTATTATGAGCTCCAACCTCACCTGGGAGGTAGAGGGTATTTATAGTCTTACATAAACGCCACCTATGGGCATGGATCGGGCATACAGGGGTAAAGACCCGCCCATCCTCCATGGTGTTACATAACTAAATACTATTTAACTTTAAATAACTACGACTACGAGCTTTCTAACGATTACATATACTGAGGTGACCGACACTTTAATAACCGGATTTACTAAATCCTAACAAATTAGAAGTCCCTAGGTATGATTAAAAAATAGAAAATGAGAATCAAGAAAGAAGGAGTTGAAGAATTAAAAGAAAAGTAAAGAAAAGGGTGAAAATAAATAGCCTCCAAATTATTCAACTTAGGCGTATAATCGGGTTCAATTCATATGCTACCGGGTCATCACTAGAGGACACCGGTATTAAATATTAAAGTCGCATTGACCCAAAGGACGCATGCACTAAATCTTCTTAGCCACTCAAGTTTCTCTCAATGTAAGCTTGTTTCATTCTCACAAGGAACCCTACGTAAACTATCGGCTTTCTCCTAGAGATTGCTGGTATTGAAGAAGAGACCTCTCCTAGTCTCCGCCAGAAAACCAAAGCGCACTATTGAGTCTAGAGCCACAAGATTCATCCATAGATCTCTTAGGAACACTTAACATTTTATCACTTGGCGTTCAACATTAAGGACGCAAGTGATACAATTCTCGAGTCCTTCATGATCTTAGCAATCTGTCGAGAACATTTATGAGAGGTTTAGAATTGTGATCCTTAGTGATTGAATGGAAACTCCTGCCAAGGTCAACATCAAACTCCTGAACTGTAGGTGTACTTCGGTACATCGTGTTATCCTACTTGACGGACTCTAGTTCAGGAACAGTCTTTGCTAGAATTAGAGATGTGTTTTCACACTATGTTGTTAACATACTCGAAGTTCAAACTTGTAAGTGCTGGAAATCCCGCTAAGGAGATTCCTTTCAAGAATCGAGTTCTGAATATGTGGGTCGTTACTTGAACTTGTTCAACGTAATGCCAATGTCCCTTATGGATTCGGACAATGATTCGCCCGACCAAGGTGAATGGAATCAAGACATTCATCAAGAACAATCGTAGTGGTTAATTCTCTAAGAAACGACCACAATGATCGATTGGTCTTTATCACTAACCCATTCTTATGTTTTCTTCTTATGGATGCTCCGGGAGATGATCGCATGCGGATTCTCCACATGCTCATACCAACAACAACATAATTCAAGTTCTCTCGAAAGGCAACACAAAAGTCGAATGATTCTTCTTCAAAGCCAAAGAATCTACAAAGTTCAAAGGCTAAGAGAGCTACATCAAAACCGAAATCCAACGCCAAAGAGCATGTGAGCATGTTGGAGAAGGACGTGAGACACCCGAGCAACGAAGGCACTGATGCGATAACAACAACATAACATCACAATATCCACACCGTAACAAAGAACAAAGAACAATGATAAATGAAGACGCTAAAGTGAAAAATTCAAAGAAAACAAGATCCTCACACCGAGGAGATTGTTGGAATCAAGACACTTTTTCTCACAAGAAAGTAGAATGTCCGAAGACGCCAAGGCAACTATTACATTTGCACCAACAACTATTCATGATTACTAAAGTCATTAATTACCAACACTTAGGGGGAGATTGTTGGAATCACTCCTAACTTATATTTCAAGTGTTAGTAATCAATATGTAATAGGTTACTTAATTAGGCTTTTATGTTTGTATTAAAGGCAAGGCTTATGTAGAAAACCCATAAGCCTTGGCCCAAGTCCAATAAGGAAGGAAAGGAACTTGTAGTGTTGCCTAGTTCCTTTCCCTATATAAAGACATGTAAACCTTCAAAGGAAGATTGGTTGTTCACTTTCACATAATCCTACGCCTAACTCTTTATCATTATCATATGTGTGTTTGTGTGTGGTGTTCATCCGATCACTTCTTTATCTATTTCTTACATATTGATGCTTGTCTTACATTATGGTGACCTAAAAATCTGCACTTGGACCTTTAAGCCATCAAATCCTTTTATCGGCCAGCATCATGTGAGAAATAGTAGTAATCCTTTTGGTTACTTAATTTGCTTTACCGTAATCAGAACTCAAGATAAAGTTGATCCTTATTAGTCACTACAAAGAAAGTAAGTATGGTACATGAAATGGGAGGAGATTATGATGGTACCCTTTACGCATAAAATGTTGTTCTCATCGAGTCGTAGTGTTGTAAGTCAACATTTTCTTCCTTAGAATCTTGTATACAACAACCATTTTCATACCTTCAATAGTAATCGTTGACGGTCATTATTAAGATGGAAAGATAAGTTAATAACATAACTAAAATAAATTAAAAATATTATACTCTAACCTCGGAACATGTATGTGGGTTATGATAACTATTCCTTGCTTTAAATAAATTACGCACCAAAGAGCCGTCAGAATCCAAACCATAAGTATAGGAGCTCGACATGTTTTCATGTGATCTAAAGACCAAAGGAGTTGTTTCTCTACCGATTAATGTAATGATGTTCCAAGCTTACAAAAGAGGACCGCTTTAAGCGGAGTTGCAATGATTCATCGCTTTGGTTTCGATGGCAAAAACTTTGCATTAGTATAGAATATGTGTACTAAACTTATTACTTGATTAAGATATACATAAAAAATTATAGAGAATGCAGACAAAAAGACAGTGAAGCTGGGAAAAAAAACAGACTAAAAATGTTGAGTTATCGATAATTCAGAAGGTTGTGTGTACTCCAAAGTACTTTTATTGCTGTAAAATGGGTATTAGAACTCTTTTAACTCTTTCAATTACGTTATTCTGTCATGAACCTGAACATCATATGTCTTTATCCTCAAATATAAAAGCTTCAGCTTCCGATGCATTAACAATCTTCTCGAAGACGCTATTCATATTATTTTCTTTTACATTGATATGTATTGGACCACCAATTTTCATAGCCTGAGAAATCTATAGATAACAGTTGTAAATTGCAGTGTAAAAAGTCTGTTATTTTCATAAGGGTTTCAAAAGAAAAAAATATTAGAATAATATACCATCTTGGTCTTTTTTATTTCCATTGGAGATGATTATGAGTTACTCTTAGCGTAAATAAGGAGACAAGGAACACCATACCCACTTTCTTCTCCTTTTCTAGCTACATCCATGAGCAATTCGATGCCCTGCTTAAGGATTACTCATCCGAACTGTACCAATGTAATAGCGAATTATTATAGTGAGAAAGATAATAAGATCCAAGAATTACTTTTATTTGTCTTAGAAACCATAAGTAACCTATACCAAACTAAAACGTTCATCAAGACCTAATAAGACTTGAAAACATAGTGCATCAAGCTCACATCATAAACAAAATCGCTACATCACGTGCACCTAATGAGTCCTTCATCGATAGAAATTCTTTAACATTATCGTCTTGAATTTCATGCAATATAAGAGTCTTCTTCATCGCCTAATTGGCACGCATACCGCCTAAAAGATGAGCAGGAATTCTTATATTAAATGAATGAGTATAATAATGACTTTGCAGATTGCACAATAAATAACATCAAAGTAAGACTATGTCCATGTATACATCCAGTTTTGCCCTTCAGATGGTGGGACTACCTCATGTGTACAAAGTAAATGAAGACAAGCATATAAGATCACCCAATAAGGATAAAGAATGAAGACACCTAAAACAGGACAGGTGAATAAGCACGCTAAAAATCACGATGTTTCACTCAGACACTCACCCTATGTTGTTCAACGAAATTGACTGTAGAGCACTGATTGCTTGTTATATCATAATTGTTTAGGAAAGGCCTAACCTTTTTATGAAAATAAGTGCATACAATAGCTGGAAAGGTCTAACCTTTTTCCCTATCCGCAAATCCACTTTTTACAAACTTCTCAGACGACACCTCCCAAGTTTTTTTATGCAATAAACCTAATAATCAAACATCAAATGCTTCCTATGAATAGAATGGTGACTGGAACTTAAAATCGATCTCCAATTCAGCATAGCAACAACTTCAATATCATTCGAACTTCCCGATTCGAGCATCTAATTTTAGAATCACACAATAAATAATCACTAACAAATAATCAAAATTGAAATATAAAAAACACAAAAAAAAATAAAAATAAAAAAAAATATTACCTTTACTCAAAACTAATCCAAACCTGATTCCAAATGAAACTTGGTTTACGGATCATATGTGGATACCAACTTTGCAATTGCATTTGGATTCTTTTCTCGTAAGTAGGGTTTTAAATCCGTAATTGGTATTAATTTGGGATAATATTGTGTGTTTCCTCTAGATAAAATCACATAAAATCAACTAAGATTTTCAATAGGTAATTATGGAATGGATTGACATGATTGTGGGTAATTTTAAGGAAAAAGTTTATGATATCTATTATGTCATTTGTTACATGACATAACTGTTTTGAATAGTTTATCACAATAACTGACCAGCTTCACAGGTTGAGATGCTGGTGTGTGGATGCCCAGACCTGGGTGAACATGATATATTGAGAAGGGAAAGATAGATACATACCTGATTCATTCCATATAGCATGATATCATGTCTCATATGAATCTGTAAAAATTCATGTAAAGCGTAAAACATCATAAGTGTGCACACAAATAAATGTGCACACACAAAAAGAAGATCACGGTAAAATAAAATTAAAACTCATGAGCAAACTTATCATGCTACCTCCAAAAAACACGGTATTCTCAAACCTGCACACATACAAAAAAGATCAGCCTGAGAGAATTAAGGGAAAAAAAGGCTGAGAAAAAGATAAATTAGGGTTTGGAGAAAAAGTATATTATGAACGAATGTGAGATTAGGGTTTTACGTTGTAGAAATATATGCTATATAATTTACAGGTTTATGAATCTCTATTAGGGAATGTAGCAGTTATTAAAGCATGACATAATTGTTTTCAATTATCAAATCACATTAACTTACATGCTCCACTGGTTGACACACTTGTGTGTGAATGCCAAGACCTAGGTTCGAATCCTATTAGTATCATTTTTTTGAAAAATAAAAAATCCGAATTTTAAGTGATGACTAGGCATAAATTTCCTAGGTGGCATTACATGGCATTGAGGTAGAATAATGACATCATATGCATCCTGTTATATATGTTCTATATATATATATATATATATATATATATATATATATATATATATATATACACACACACTAGGCGAGTACCCGCGTCTAGCGGCAGTGGTTTCTAGCGTCAGATAATTAATGATTTGTGATATTGTGGTGTGTGTTTTGTGTAGCGTTTAAAATAGAACGTGAACCGATGAAAATCCAATTACAAACGGTTGTACTATACGATAACTAAAGTCTAGACAAAATTCTTAACATCTACCAAACAACATATGAAAACATTTAATGAAAATGAAAGTAAACATTACATCAGTTATGAGATAAAAACTAACAACACACGTTACTTATCGCGTAAAAACTACAAGGATGTGATTAATGGTGCTGTTGGAATCACTCCTAAACCTAAATCAAGTGTTAGTGATTCATATGTAATAGTTAGCTTAATTATGGCCTTTATGTTTGTTATTAGTTTGCTTATGTAGAAGGCCCATGAGCTTAGGCCCATGTCCATTAAGGAAAGGAAGGGAGTAGGAGTGTTGCCTAGCTCCCTTCCTATAAATACCTTTGTAATAACCCTCACTTGAGGGTTGGTTGTTCAATTTACTCTCTTTCACTATTGCTACGCATAACCGGTTTAGTTTTATACGCATAGTGTGTTTTTATTGTTCATCCGATCTTCTACCTCTCTACTCTTTCTATTGTGCTTGTTTTGTAAACTCGGTGACCTAACAAAGGGTATCATTCGCCATCTAGTTGGGTGAAACGGTTTGTTTTTTGTCTAATCGTAAGGTTTCACGTTTTCAATCTTTCATACGCATAAAGCTTTCATTTTTACACTTTAAAATTCAAGATTCTTGTAGTTTCAAGGTTATTTGGTGTTAAAGTTGAAGTTTTTGGCAAAAAGTTTGAAACTTTACGTGTGTAGAATTGTTTTTAAGCTAGGTTTTTTACGAGGGTATTGTTCTACGCGTAACCGTTTTTGAAGCTTTGGATCATCAAGTTTCACACTTTTGTGTTATTTTGGAGATATTGAAGCTATTTCATCACAAAAATCTGGTTTAGAAACATCTTTGGGCAAAATCATTTTTGGTGCAGCTTCACGATAACGAAACCCTAAAGTTACGATAAGAGTTCCTTGGTTTGATCTCCGCTTAATCCTACACGTAAGCTCTCATTGTTACGCTTAAGGTGGTGTTTTACGCGTAAGCTCTTTCTACGCTGTAAGGTTCTAATCTACGCATAAGTTGGTTTTCTACGCTTAAGGACTTCTTCAACAAACAAAGTTTCATTCGACTACAAAGATCCATCATCAACACAAGTCATCGAAAAAAAAATGGCCAATTCTTACTTTTTAGGGAAAATTTGAGTAAATTTTAATTTTTAGGGGAGACTAAACGCTCAATTTTTACGAGATTCAAATTTTGGTTTAATCTGTGAAAATTTTGTCAAAATTCAAATTTTTGACCCAAATTCAAATTTTTCGTAAAATTTGGCGTCAAAATTGTCATAACTCAAATTTTTCTTTCAACCTTAGAATTGAATTTTATAGTGAATTTCAAATTTTGGGAGACAAAATTTTTCAAATTTACTTTTGGAGGGAAATTTTGAAAATCACTATATCGGCCTTTCTAGTATGCTGACTTCACAAATCTCCTCACCTTCCATCAAACCTTCATCATCCAACCTTTCTACAGATGATTATGAAGATGCAAAATCTTTTAAGGAATTGATCGAAGGATGGTTGGTTTTGTCTGAAAAATACTCAGAATATATCAATTTCAAGAGGCAGACTTCATCCCGAAATCCAGCAGTCGTGCAAGGTGAAAGAGTTAATGAACATGGAAGGTATACTCAAAGGGATGTTGAGAATGTTGTGATTACAGCATCTGTCAGTAATGCGGACACTCAGGTTGTAGCATTGGAAAAGCAAGATGACAGCAGCAGATCTGGAGAAGATATCATACTTAACTATGACACCGAGCCTAACTTTGACGAAGAACAAATGGTTGAGGAAGATATCTTACCCACCTATGACACCGATACGTAATGTATGGTCGAGGTACAATCCATCGTTGATCATATTCTCGATCGCAAATGCGACACAACATACCGAGCAACCTGAATTTAGTAATGAAGGAGAGGTTGACCGATGTGTTGCACAATGTCTAGACAACTATCTCATGTCCGAGCCCTTACTTGTTAATAGTTCTCTCAAACGTCAAATCAAACTCTTGAATCAAAACATTCTTCTCAAAAGACCATTTCTCGCCTTCAAAAGATTTTTCAAAACTTGAGGCTCATTGCATCTCTCTTGAACTTAAACTGCAAAACAATGTTTTAAACTCAGAGCCAAAAAGTAAATCTTTGAATGAACAAAGTAATCGTGTGGATACATTAGTTAAAGAAAATGAGCATTTAAAGGCTCAACTTCAAGCAAAGGAGGTTGCACATGTTGCTTTACAAAACAAACTGAGAAGATTAACTGGCAAGAGTGTGGATACTAAGTTTACAAAACCAACAATCTTGGGAAATCGCTCTACAACCTTTCGTAAAACAATCGTGAGTTAGACAACCAACCGCATTTAAATCGAACGCTCAAAATCTTCAAAACCACGGTTTCCATCCCAAGTTGTTGAGAATAATCATTTGTCAAAACCACCACCCACATTCTGGACAAAGCATAAGGCTTCATTTACATTAAACATGTTAATGTTAAACCTGCTTTCGATATACCTATTTATGTTAAACCTCATCATGTGGTCGCTCGCCGCCTAGGATTAGTTCGAAAACAATGTCCAAACCGAGCATCAATAGTCAAAAGTCATATGATAAAAAGGACTTGCACAAGAACTACGATCTAGAAAGGCTAGAAAAAGGGAACTACTCCAAAAGGATGGAATTTTAGGTTCACGACCTAGTATGATGCCTTCTAGTGTGTTGCATAACACTGCTTGTAGTAGCAAACCAAAACCTAAGTTTACACAACAAATTGTTAGAAATAAACCCGTTGATCTAAACGTAAAATTTCATAAACCTAATAGGTGGATCAATATAGGACGCAGACTCTTCCCAAAAGAAGTTTCAACATCCCCTAGATCTAACCTTAGATGGATTCCAACGGGTAGAGTTTTCAACACTATTGGTCTTAGGTGGATTCCTACAGGAAAGATACTAAGTAGTTGCATCAACACAAGTGTGAAACCCATTACATCCATCCTTGAGGTAGGAAAGGAACTTTTCAAAATAGCATGTTCTGGTGTCAAGAAGATAATTGACCCTACATCTGTATGCCTCTAACATCTGGAACCCGCTTACACTTGGGGCTCCATGTTTCGCCTTTCTTGTCCCCTCGCTATTTTTATATGCTGGTACAACAATGATGGCTTCTATCAGAATACAACAGAGGACCCGCTTTCTCACCGCTCTAAATCTTAATGATCAATCAACTGCAACATCATTATACTTAATCGTCAACAATTGGAAACATTGCTTGCTCCTCCGGTTAAAGATTCATCAAGTCGTGCTTCGATGTATCGAATGTTTCACACGCACAACCCGATAATACTCTAATTTCGAGATACACCGAATCTACAACAACAACCGCTTCTCAGAATCGCACCTCCAATCGAATCTTCGATAATGTAAGATCAAACTGCTTCCAACAACAATGACACACCGATGATCAACATAATGAATCGAGAAGTTTTATCGCCAGCTGAATCTCTCAAATATTTTGGTACTTCACACTTGTTTAATCAATTGGACATACATGGTTTCGCTATCTCCTTATATATGGTTTGTTGCCTTCAATTCATCATCAACATACGTGGTGTATGATTCGAATCATTGAAAACATCGAGGGGAGAGAGTGTGTAGGTGGTCACCGCTTCCTTGTTCTTCTACATGCTTCTTTGCGAAACCCAATGCCTTCTTGAAATTCTTCAATTGGGGAAGAAATAAGACGATCTCGTGGCTCAAACGTCTCAATTTGGTGTTATCGCCTCAATTTCACGGGTGATCTTTTGTGAAGTTACCCAAATATGATGTTATGATGCCTCACACACGGTCTTGGTATCGAGTTATTGCATATTCACAAGTGATTAGTATTCAAATACCACAACATTCGTGGAAAAGTCATATCATTTCGCCTTCGTGGTTTGTTTGGTGTGATGCGTCTACATACGTGAGAAGATCTTGTTGATTTGCATGTTACCCTCGAACGGATCTTCCGCAATTAGTCGATTTTCTTTGTGTGGTTTATCGCTCATCTACAAATTCACGCATAATGAAACCTTCAAAAGTTAGAGGAAATGTAGAGTTCATCAAAGTTTCAAATCTGCTAAAGACAGCTTGTCAGCTTGAGGGAAGTCGATTCAAACTTCTTCATAATGGCTTCGAGTATAACACTTGGAACCCGGTCACAACCGCTTAAACTTCCTCAAACCCCATCATCACCGAAACAAGCCCTCACCACTCACAACAAATGGAAAGACTATTTGCTCCTCGCTGAGTGACGATATTGATGAACGTGCTCGTGTGTATCCGATGTTTCACCGCTCAACCCGATACTACTCTTATACCGATACACTTGCTACAACAAGTTGACTCTACAACAACAGTTGAACAAACTGCTTAAACGACAATCAACCAAATTACTGATGTTCTTAATGAAGTACCCCACCGCAGATTTTGATCCAAATGTTCTTTAACCCGCTTGCTAATGAAACCGCTGCACTCGATGTCGCGGAATCATCAACAAACCATTTGAATCCTCAAAATCGTGATAATGTATATCAACATCAACCTCTACACATCGTTGGACAAAATACCATCCTCTAGAGAATATTATTGGCAACCCGAATCAACCGCTTGTTACAAGACAACATCTTCACACAGATGGTGAACATTGCATTTATGCTCTCACTATCTCGCCAATCGAACCTAAAAACATTAAGGACGAATGACAAAAGACACCGGATTGAATCCATGCAAGAAGAACTCAACCAATTCAAATGTCTTGAAGTATAGGAACTTGTTGAAAGACCAACGGGGTCTTCGTCATTGGTCTAAAGTGGATTTGGAAAACAAATTGATGTTTGAAGGGAACGTAATCGTAAATAAGTCACGTCGGTGGCTAAGGGTTATCGTCTGGAAGAGGTATTGACTTTGAAGAATCATTTGCTCCGGTTGCTCGTCTTGAGGTCGCTCGGATATTTCTAGCATTCGTGGCTCATATGAATATAATTGTCTTTCAAATGGATGTCAAACCGCTTTTACGAATGGTCAACTAAAAGAAACGGTTTATGTCACCACCTGTAAGGATTCGCTGATCCCGCATTCCGAACCATGTCTACAACCGAACAAAGCTCTCTACGGACTCAAACAGCTCCTCGGGCGTGGTACGATAAGTTATCATCTTTCCTAATTGCCAATAATTTCACCAAAGGTTCGGTCGACCCTACACTTTTCATACAATATCACGGGAACATATTTTAATCGTACAAATTTATGTGGATGATATCATTTTGGGTCAACACATTTAAAATATTCAAATGCTTTTGCAAAACTAATGAAGAAACATTTTGAAATGTCCATGATGGGTGAACTTACATTCTTTCTAGGACCGCAAGTTCATCAATCACCCCTGGTATTTTCTTGAGTCACCCAAATATGCCCTTGAAATTCGAATAAATTGAATGAATACTTGTGATATTTATGCCACACCAATGTCACATACCAAGAAGCTAGATACGATTTGCATGGGAAATTGGTTGACCTTACAAAATACCGTAGTATTATTGGGTCTCTCATGTATCTAACGAACTAGCAGTGCCCGATATTGTCTTTGCCAGATATCTTTGCTCCCGTTATCATCGAGACCAACTAAAACCCACCTCTCTCGAGGCTAAAAGAATCCTCCGATACATCAAGGGAACTATTAATTTGGGGATCCGTATCCAAAGGATTCTGGTTTTGAACTAATAGCTTTTTCGATGACCCACGTAGGATGCTTAGACTCTCGGAAAAGTACTTGAGAGCACTACAATTTCTTGGTGACAAACTAGTGTCTTGGCAATCGAAGAAGCGAGGATTGTACATCGTCCTCAACCAAAGCGTAATATGTAGCCATGTCGCGTGTTGTGCTCAAGTCATTTGGATGAGAACACAACTCAAAGACTATGGTTACGTATTTGATGACTCTCGATGTATCGCGACAATCGGAGTGCCATTGCGATCTCGTGCAACTCGATTCAAGATTCAAATCAAAGCACATCGATCTTGATATCACTTCATCAAGGACCACGTGGAGCAGTGCTGTTGAATTATACATTGTGGGTCTGTAATACCAATTGGCGCATCTTCTCACCAAAGCCTTAGCTCTGCTAGGTTTAATGAGTTGGTCCACCGGATTGGTATGCGGTGTTTGACTCAAGAGGAGTCAGTATGAACTCTTAAAAATTCTTAAACCAATCAAACACCAAAACCTCTTTTGTAAATATTTTCAAAAACAAAATACAAAATTATAAAATCGATAAAACAACAAAAATATTCTTCTATCTATATTTCTTTTAACATGGCAAGTACAAATCTTGATCAACACATTGTTCTATCAAACCTTTCATTATTTTCTCGAACAAGTGTTGAGGGGAGAAAGTAAATATTTTGCGCTTCATAAAACCTTGTACTTGCATGTTACCTAAAATATGTTGTTTCTTATAAATTGGTGGATCTTGTTGGGAATTATACGTTTGAGTTGATAAAGACAAAAAGAATGAAACAAGAGGGACTTAATATGACAAGAGGGAAACCTACTAAAAGATGGAAGGACTTGCTTGCAATGGAAGTTTTATTATTTAGTCCTTATCCTCTAGTATATAAAGAGGACATAGGTGTAGGTTTTAATTAAGTCTTCCAATAATGTAGTCGACTAAAAGGTGTGTGTTTAGCCTAGACGTTGGGGAGAACGCCTAGGGTTTTTAGATTAGTGTGTCCTAGGCGATAGTCTTGTAAACGCCTAGTTTATTAGATTAGTTAGTAAACGTGTTCCTATAAACGCCTAAGATTATTAGAGTATTAGTGAATGAAAACCTTTAGCAATAACAAAGTATTGTTTTGATTATTTCATTGCGTATTATGTTTATTATCTTTGTTATTGATCCCTAGTCGAGCTCATAAACGATCTTAACAAGTGGTATCGAGCTTGTGTGGAAACTCCGACTAGGAAGAAACCCTACTTCAACAATATTCAAGATGTCGATCAAGTCGCTCCACCACCCTCAATCACCTCACCGAATTCCAATTATCAAGAAGGAGAATATGATCTACGGTGCATGAAGATGAGGCGAGATATTGTCATTCTGCACCATGCTTTATGGAATGTAATTGTGAATGGGAATGAAGTAGTTTCGATCCCATTGTTGTTCCAGACAACCTCTGACACTAAAGGCGGTCTTACCAAGAAGAACCATAAGGAATCAAGAGAAGGCTCTAAACATTCTCTTGTCTCGCCATTCCGATGGTTATCTTCTCAAGTTTCATGATGCTAAAGATGCTAAGCATCTCGGGCTTCTCAAGACCGATTGGAGGAATGAAGCCTCTAAGAAGATGCACGAAACTTCTTTGAAACAACAGTTTGAAACTTTCACAAGGGAGAAAGATAGAGTCTTGATCTCGCATATGATAGGTTTTGTAATCTCCTCAACATGTTGGAATTATACAAGGCACAAGTATCGATTGAGGATGCTAATTTGAAATTTCTAAGGAATTTGCCATCTACATGGCATGTGATTGCTACTATGATCGAGAGGACAACAAGGATTGATGTTATGGACTTTGATGATCTCTATCATCAACTAAAGGTGTGTGAGCATGAGATGAGTGGTCAACCAAATTCCAAATCTCACAAGATTGCTTTTCTATCGTCGAAAGAAGAGCAAGACTTCCAAAAGTACCGCTTCTCCTCAAAGTCTTGTTGTTTACAATCCACCATCATATGCTCAAGAGCCCCACCATCTACCACTTTGAACTCATATGAAGTTGTGTGCTCCTTCTTTGCACAACAAGCAAGCTTACACATCACTTATGAAGAGGATCTAGCACAGATCAAGAAGATGCACTTGAAAAATTGATATCGGTGGCAAGTTGCTTTGATCATTGCAAGAATCAAAAAGTACATGAAGAAGACAGCAAAAGTATTGATTTCAAACCAAAACAAGGAATAACTTTTGACAAATCTAAAATTGAATGCTTCAATTGTCAAAAGACCGGTCACTTTGCAGGAGTGTAGGTTTGCTAAATATCAAGCAAAAGTAACATCCGAGAAACCTAAACTTGAGCTCAAGGAAATTCCAATAATCAAACAAAGGCTTTGGTAGCTCAAGATAAGTTATTAGAAGTTGACCGGAGTGAAGATTTTGATGATGAACCGTGACTTCTTCGTGATGGTAGCAGTGGAAGATGCGATTAAAGACACAAGGAAGTATTGACCGGAGCATCGCTTTTGATGAAGAATCGAACATGCTACTTTGGAATCTAATGATGGCTTTGGAGGATTTGATTGGAGCAAAGAAAGTGAAGATGATCCTGTTCTTCTTGCTATGGTGGCTACTTCACCAACTCGCCTTCTATCTCGAGGTATGCTCAAACTGTTATGAGTTTTATCAAAATTACTTAATGATTATGTGATTGAAAGAGATAATTGCATTAGGGCTAGGTCCGAGGTAGCAGTTATCAAATCACTTTAGAGTCTATAGAAGCTAAAATCATAACACATGAAAATAATGAAATGGCTTGGGTGAAAAGTATGAACAACAGATTACCGGTTAAAACTCGGTGAATGGAAATTAAACTGTAAAATTGCTGAAATTGAGAAATTAACTAAGGAAAGAGATGATTTGTTAGCTAAGTTTCTTTGCTTGGGAGAGTCCGCTTGTCCCATGTTGCTTATGTTGAAAAATAGAGAAGGGCTTACATTAGAACGAGCTTAGGATTTGGAATGGACTTTAGTAATGTGAATGAAAACCTTGTTCAATAACAAAGTATTGTTTTGATTATTCCATTGCACTCATGTTTATTATCTTTATTATTGATCCCTAGTCGAGCTTTTAAACGATCTTAACCGACGTTTCTTGTCAAATACTCTCCTCGACTCAAATGTTTTTTCAAAATTCATATTTCAAAAGTCGGGGGGAGTATCGTTAAGCTTCTTGCCTTACATGTGTTCTGTCTAACCTAAACGGAAAAGGATCTTGGTTGGAACCTCTTTAAGGTTGAGGGACTGAATGTGTCAACTTGGCAAATCAATGTTAACAAAATCATTTCCTCCTAAAACAACCAAGATCAAACAAACCAAATCAAATCTTCTAAATCCGTTCAAGTTTTTTTTTTCATAATCTATAAGTTCTAAACTGTTTTAATCAAGATGATAAACAAGGATTTCTAAAATTCTTTCAAATCCAACGGTTAAAACTCTTTAAACTAATTTTGGAAAATTGTTCACTCGAACGAACTGGGTGTTTATGCATAAAAGTGTTTGGATTGAAATGAGTTATGTTTAAACCTTTCTTAGTATCTATTAAACTTGTTTCAATCGTCCAAAACCATCCTGAATCTTAAATTTCATTAATTTGAA
Source organism: Chrysanthemum lavandulifolium (assembly GCA_022545495.1). Lineage (NCBI taxonomy): Eukaryota > Viridiplantae > Streptophyta > Magnoliopsida > Asterales > Asteraceae > Chrysanthemum > Chrysanthemum lavandulifolium. The sequence continues at coordinate 267,793,161 of CM040241.1, forward strand.
TTCTAGGGTTCTTGCGCTCATCTAAGGCTTTTCTATTCTGTGATATGTTATTAGGTAGTCAAGAAAGTGTTAGAATAAGTTTATATACATGTGTTTGAACCTTTAAATAAGCCCTGAAACATCTAAACTGTATGAATTTAAGTTTTAGATCTTTTAGGGTTCACTCCCATACATCTTCTGATTTTGTGGTGGAAATGTGTTAAATCTTGTTCCATTGCACTCATATGACATCTAGGACACTCCAGAAACATTCTTGTTTGATTTGTGTAGCTATATCCCTTAGACATAGATTAAGGGTTTATGGTTTATGTAATTTTACGCCTAAGTCTTTCTGTGTGTATCTGATATGTTCTTATGCTTGTTTTGTGATCTAAAAGAGGTTTGGAATTAAGCGCAATCAAGTTTTCATGTTTATAGTTAACGTGTTAATTATTCGTAATGTCATAATCTTCGTGTGTTCAAATCGTTACGCTTAAAGAATACTTTTATGCGTAAAGGTAACGCCTAAGAGAAATCTTACGCAGTAACTCTTACGCATAAGGGGTCTGATGGATTACGTGTATCTTGGAAAGATATTCAGTAAACAAGGCTTGTTACGCATAAGCTTTACTCTTACAAGTAAACTTTACGCGTAACATCTTGCTTATTCCTACACGTAGTCGAAAGCCTTTGAACTTGTCTTACGCGAAGAAACTCTACGCATAAGCTACGCTTTAGCTTACTCCCACGCATAAGCTCCTTTCTTACGCATAAGGATCCTTGTTACTCATAACCCACTGCTCACTACATTTTGGCCTATTACGCATATGTTACTTGTTAAATGTTACACATAAGTCACAAATACACGATGTTTCGTATAAGCTTACAAAAGTTAATATGTTGTATGTTAAGTGAAAAATTGGACTTTGAAATTTCAAAATTAACATGTTCACGTAACTTATCACATCAACTTCAATCAATTGGAATAATGTTACTTAGGACTTGTAACTAACATAAACATGTTACCATCAAACAAGGAATTACATAATAAATCGGACTAAAACAAACACATTGTGTTTCCATATATCATCTTTTTGTCTAATGTCTTTCGGATCACAAAATGGTCGCAAATCAAGCAATCATCATTTCCCAGTGAGCTCTTGATGGCAAACACATTCCACCGGATACGATAAAACAATTGGCAAGAACTATCTACGTGTCATCTTCAACAACTTCATATGCTCATAATCATCTTGTAGAATTCTTGTGGACATCCTTCGCAACATCCATTCAAAACTCATGCTCAATGAGTAAGATTCAATGGATGAGGTAATACAATTTAAATAAGACATTAAAGCGAAAAAGATGGAATACCATGCCTCAATCTTTTCCGGTTAATCAACCCGGTGGGGCGGGAGGGTCAAGTAGTAGTCCTCCACTTATGGAAGATCTATTGCAACATCTCTTACCCCATCCGATCCGGTTAATCAACCCGGTAAGGATCGGTGTCACTTTAATCACTACAACTGTTGAAATGAAGCAACCACAACAACAACAAACAATCGCAAGAATAAAAGCATGGCGAAGATGTGGAAATATATGACGAAGGATATTACGATCATGATAAGGATGAAAGAGTCACCGATGATGATAATTTGGTGGTCAAGAGGAAATGTTGCAAAAGAGGTGAAGAAACTACTAGAGTCGAGGAGGAAAAGTTAAAGAAGGAATCGACAACTACTTAGTTGACAATCCAATACATAAACCTCAACAGTCTTACGAATCACCTCTTGAAACTTTCACCAAGCCCAAATCATCATCTCAACCATCACCTCCATCAACATAAGAAACACCTATGTCAACAACGAATCATTAAGAAGGCAACTCCATCCAATGATTCGACAAATGGTTAAGCGGTTATCACCACTACACAACAAGCTACACCCACCACCATCGATCAACCAAGGATTCAAAACCACACCACCACCGGAAAACCTTTGATCACTTTACATACACCGGTGGTGAGGATCATGACATACTTGAGCCCCAACCGTAACCTCAACCGAAATTTAGTACATTCTCGCACTCCTTGTCTTTCATCGCATCAAATCAAAGAGCATGTTGAAGATCTCCACATCGGGTTCGAATCTTACCAAAATTCTACACTTCAACGGAATCAATCAAGAACCTCGAGACAAAATCATTCATAAACCAAATTTTGGGTTTGTCTACCGATGTGAAAATCATCATACTTGCTTCATGGCTTTCGATGAAATTCATAAAGTTCTATGGCGCCACAATCGGAGATGGTTCGAGATGGATTGGTATATCGATTGAAGGACATTGAGTTGGGTATAATTCGAGACAAAGAGATGGAATTCAAAGGATCGCAAGGATGTTCGTTGATTTATCACTAGGATTGATGAATGTTTCATTCATCACTAGGATTGATGAATGTTTCATTCATCGGGATTAGATGCAATGGTTGGAGAGCTATGTGGGAGGATGACCAAACTTTCGATTCGACTTTTCAACGTCCTCGAAAAGTAGGCGATCGTCTGTAATCATTGGGTACTCTCTTGATTGTGATTTTGTTTGTTTGATTATCGACATGGCTTGTGCACACATATGGTACAACCCGTTCTTGTCAAGAAAGGACCGGTGGTACGCTTGATTACCACAATCCTATAAAAGAAGCAAAAGCTTCTTAATTTTGAGTAAAACCTATCAAACCTTTCATTTTTAAAGGTTTTGCTCAAAGAACAAGTACTTCCCGTATGATTTTCAAAACCTCAACCGTTTATATCACTTGTTGAGGGGAGTATTTGACTAAATCTTTGTTCACAAAATTGTTCTCGATGGTACTTTTCCCACAAAACTCAAAATGGTCATATTTGATATCAACATTTCGTCAAAAATAACATTTATATGCCATTTTTTAGGGGGAGAAAAATATGTGATAAGAAATATGTTGTAAATTGTACCTATTCGAGAAGCTCTTGATAGACATAAACTTTGACGGGTTTGACAACCTTTCGAGGTTTGTCCACACCTTCAAGGTAGTTATTAGAGCTAGTTGTCACCTAAAAGCTGACAATGTATCTCTTTAACTATGCAACGTAACCGTGTCCCTCGGAGAATTGTCTATCTTGAGTCGATCAATTCAAAAGTGCGAGCTCTTTACTCACCTGTCTGATTTACGTAAAAACTCTTAAGTACATGTGGAGGGGGAGTATTTCTAAAATCTAAAACTCTTGAAGTGTTCAAACATGTTTTCATTCACAAACACTTTGAGAGATTTTCATGAAAATGGTTTTATGGCAATGGAGTTATAAGGTGATTAAGGTTAGGAATAATCGTCCTATGATCCGCCAGAGTGGAGAGATCTACCCAAGGACAAAACCAATATTTAGAATTAGAAGTCCTTAGGTATGATTATAAAAAGGAGAAATGAGAATCGGAGAAAGAAGGAGTTGAAGAATTAAAAGAAATGCAAAGAAAAGGGTGAAAAGAAATAGCCTCAAATTATTCAACTTAGAGGCGTACACGGGTTCAATTCATATACTCTTGGTTGTCACTTGATGACGCCAGATTGAAGATTAAAAGTCATCATGGACCCGGTGGCGCATGCACTAAACCTTCTTAGCCACTCAAGTTTCTCTCAAAAGAAGCTTGTTTCATTCTCACGAGGAACCCTACATAATCTATCGGCTTTCTCTTAGAGATTGTTGATATTGAAGAAGGAGACCCTCTCCCTAGTCTTCGCTCAGAAAACCAAAATGCACTATTGAGTCTAGAGCCACGAGATTCATCAAAAGATCTCTTAGGAACACTTGACATTTCATCACTTGTCGCTCAACAATAAGAACGTCGGTGGTGCGTTATCGAGTCCTTCACGGATCTTAGCAACTGTCGAGAACATTTATGAGAGGTTCACAACCGTGATCCTCGGTGATTGAATGGAAACTCCCGCCACGGTCAACATCAAACAACCACGACGGTCACTTGGTAACTCCTCGCGGATTACGCTTAGTGTGTCTCAAACGGTCTATAGTCGTGAGGTGATGCTTGTGTACCTCGGCGACTCATCCGAATCAGAGGTGTACTTCGTACATCGCGTTATCTCACTTGTGGGACTCAGTTCGAGAACGGCCTTTGTGAGAATTAGAGTTGTGTTTTCACACTATGATGTTAACACTCAAGTTCAAACTTGTAAGGGCGGAATCCGCTTATTACTAACCGTTTTCATGTTTTCTTCTTATGGAAGCTCGGAGCGAACAATCGTCTGATTCTTCACATGCTCATGCCAACATCATCACTAACGGAAGTTCTATCTAAAGGCAACACAAAAGTCGAATGATTCTTCATCAAATCAAAGAATCAACAAAGTTTAAAGACTTAAAGAACTTCATCGGTCGAAATCCAACGTTAAAGGCGTGTGAGCATGTTGAAGAATGACGTGGAGACACCGGAGCGTGAAGGGACACGAAGGCGGACTTGATGCGATAACAACAACATACTATCACTTTCATCACAAAAGAACAAAGAACAAAGATTATGATGACGTCAAAGCGAGCTGTTTAAAGAAAACAATTTCTCTCTGTTGGGAGATTGTTCGAATCAAGGCAATTCTTCTCACAAGAAAGAAGAATGTCGAAGGCGTCAAAGCTACTATTACATACGCACCTTAACTGTTCATATTCATTCATCACCAACACTTAGGGCGAGATTGTTGGAATCACTCCTAAACCTAAATCAAGTGTTAGTGATTCATATGTAATAGTTAGCTTAATTATGGCATTTATGTTTGTTATTAGTTAAAGCTTATGTAGAAGGCCTATGAGCTTAGGCCCATGTCTATTAAGGAAAGGAAGGGAGTAGGAGTATTGCCTTAGCTCCCCTTCCTATAAATACCTTGTAATAACCCTCACTTGAGGGTTGGTTGTTCAATTTACTCTCTTTCACTATTGCTACGCATAACCGGTTTAGTTTTATACGCATAGTGTGTTTGTTTATTGTTTATCCGATCTTCTCTTCCTCTCTACTCTTTCTATTGTGCTTGTGTTGTAAACTCAGTGACCTAACAGGTGCCGTTGTTAAGAAGAATGCAAGTACCAAAATTAACATGATTGTGATTAGCCCAAAATAAATAAACAATGGGCTAATTTTGGCTATTTTGTACAAGATTTTGGCACATTTAGCCCGTCTTTTTGAAATGGGCATATTTAGCTTTGTTGAAAAGTTAAATGTGCACTAACGGGCACATATTTTCTCTTAATTGTAAGACATTATAATCGTTTTGAAGAAAAACTTTTATATATATAAATATATAATATACTTATATAGCGACGGATCATTTTGTGTTAAAAAAGTTTATAGGTTCTAAACGAAAAATAATAAAAGTTTGAAAATTTGGGATTAAACATAATGTTTTGAAACCGGTTTGACCGGGTGGTTCAACTGGTTGAACCATTCCCGTCAAAAACGGGTCGATTTAAACCGAGTCAAGCGACGGGTTGGGTCAAACAGGTCAAATTAAACAGGTCAACCCACGGGTTTGAAGCGTCCTGGTCAACCCGATTTTCGATATGTATTAATGGTTTCAAATTTTCACTTTTACTTTTGGTTTTTCCTATCTATATAGTATAGCGGTACCCGCGTTGTGTGGCGGGTACCTGTGACAATTACCCGAGAAATAGATCTCGATGAGACCGATTCACCGGTTTGTATCGGTTTCAATGGGTCCTCTCTAGTTCGTTTTCGGATGGTCATTATTGGTTAGCGAACGGTGGCGACACGGTTTCAGTTGAACCCGTTGGTCCCGTCCGATTTTCAAAACTATATGTACCATCAACTTGTTAGCTTGTATGAAGATTTGTGTGTTTTATTAATTTGTATAATGTGTATAATAACATGTACTTTTTATTTTAAAGTGTTTTAAAAATAACATCAATTAGTGTGTTTACTTATTTTATATTTAGAATTATGTTGTAGCTTGTTTAAATTGTTCATTGTGAAAATTTTATTGTGCTTTTTAGTAAATGGTGTTTTGATTGGTTGTTTTTAATTTGGTAGATATGCTTTTAATTGGTTGTACAATGTGAATAAATTATTGTACTTTTAAGTAATGGGGTGTTTTAATAAGAGTATTAATTACACAATACATTTCTCTCACCTTTAACTTTCAACTTTTCACTTTCAAGGTTTGACCGTTTTTCTATTATATGCAGTATATATATATATATAGAGTATGGTTATTGTGAAAAGAAAGTTAAGGTAAAAAGGATAGGAAGTGATCACAACCATGTGATCTAATAAATGAATGGCTAGATCTACTGAGGGAACACTTAAATTTTTTGAAAATTAAGGGTGCATAATGTATCTTTTTATTGATCATGAGGGTTTCTAAGTCTTTTCATCATGAGCATTCATTAGATGTAATGCAATTCAAGTTGACATTTCAATTATATACATTGTAACGTTTTTTACATGATTATTGTTAGGATCCTATATTTGTTGTGTTGATGATTCGGGTGGTCTTGGATGATCAAAATACATGTTTGCCATAGTTAGAGAGTTAGTTGAGAGAGAGGGTGTTCTTGCTAGAGGTTTACACAAAGTATGGAATATTAGATTATGTGAGAAGCACCACCCCTTCCATGGATGGAAGGGGTATTTATAGTTACATGAAATACGACCTCCTATCGGCCTGTGGATCAGGGATACAGTGGGTAAAGACCCGTCCTTCCTCCACGGTGTTGCACTAAACTATTTTACGCTACAAACTAACTAATAAACTACTAAATAACTTAAATAACGACAAGTCTACGAGCTAACTTATGCTAGATAATATTTGGGGTGACCGACTCTTCACTATGGAATTTTCTAATTCCTAAGAATCTTCCCCTAAGGGAGGTCACCCCATGTTTTACATTTCGAATCCTAGCATTCTATTCTTGCCTTTAGTTCTGAGCTCGTAGACTTCAATTCTTCAAGTTCAACAATCTTTGTGCTTTTGTAGCGATTCTTCAAAGTCCACATTGATTTGTACTTTTAGTGGAGGCCTTTAACTGATCCACATCTTGATGATCTTCGAGCTTTTTGAGATCATCACCACAAGAAATCTCCGGATCACCCTTTATTGTGTTGCCATCATGTGAAGTTGTGACTTTCGGACCGACATGCTCACACTTTTGAATCATGACATCTTTCCATCGAGTAGCGGAAGCTTTCTTGGTTCATGATATTTGCGCAGTAGCGAAGCATAGTATAAAATATCGTAACCGTGTTATGTAGATATGCACCGGTCATGATTTCTTCAAATTAAGTGTGGATGCTTGATTCAATGCCGAACACGTCAAGTTTACTCACACAAGCTAGCAGGCTTAAGGGTGGTGTGTATGGATGAAATAGTATAATAATATCAATATCAAAATAAACGCGAGAATCGAATCGAAAACCTTTTAGGAAAAGGTTAGTCAATCAAATCCGTGAGTGAGATATGTGATACGGATAAGGATATCCGGTCGTTTCCCAACGAGGTGTGAATTGAGAATGTCGTTTGAGGTTTGTTATTAAAATGCTCGATGTTACGGGTTTTGTTTTTTTGATTACGTTTTCTACAAATTAACTAAAGGGAAAGTAATTAAGGCTACGGGAACAAAGTAAATGATGATCTAACTACTACTAAGCATACGGAATAATAAAATTAAGTTACACTAAGTCCTAGAGTGATAATATGCAAAAACGTGAAAACCCTGGCTAATCCCGAGCCTCAAAAAGTGAAAATGATGCAATTTAAGGCCTAAGGATGTGAAACTAATTTTCCTACGTTCTAAACGACTAAAAATAATTTTAGGAAAAAGCGGGTATTTTTTGACTTTTAAATTATTTATTATGATTTAAAACTAATTTAATCTAATTTAATTATAAAAATACTAAACTATTTTAGAAAATTCAAAATTTCACTAAAAATACTTTAAATCTAACTTGATTTAAGAAAAATAAAAAGCGTGGTACTACTTTATGAAATAAGCACTAAAAAGCTAAATAAGCTAGTAAGCTAAAAAGCGAGTTGGTACTTAAATATTAAATGGTGCAAGATTAAACGAACAAAGACCCTAGGGCGTGATGGTGTTGAGGTGTTGTGTTGGGTGTTTGAGCAAAAGGTCCCGGTTCGAATCTGTGGCACCTTTTTGCAAAACAATTTTTTTTTCAAATTTTTCTTTTGCAACTTAATAATAAGACCAAAATAAGACTTTTGTGAAAACAATTTTACAAAACCTTTGAATAAGCGTTTACAACCGCTTATTTCCAACAACTAGTGACGAAGCAAACAAACACACCTATTGATAGATTTTAAGCACAAAAGCAATTGAATAAGCAATGAAAAGCAAAGTTTAATCAAGCTAGCATGCATTTACAATAACTAAATAAGCTAAAGGGAACATAAAAATAAGGAAAGATAAGCGGTTATGGGAGTTAAGATAAAGTAACAATGGGAAAAGGAGCATACAATGGGTTAATAAGCTATTCTAAAAGATTAAATAAGCACTAATAAGCATTAAATAAGCTAAAAACTAACTCACCTAATCTATATAACCTAATAAGCACTAAGGTATCCTAAATAAGCTAATGGGACAACTAAAATAAGCTAAAAATAAAAGTTGAATAGTATCTTGATATGACAAGATAGAGAAAACAAGTAAAGGGGGGTTTGAGCTTAAAAATAAGCTAGTAATAAGCACTATCTAAAAACTATAAATAAAACTCACTTATCAAGCTCAACCTAGCCTAGACCAAGCATACCAAATTTCAGATCTAAGACCTAATATTAAGCAAATTAAAATCAAGAAAGTGGAGCTACTTGGCTGCTATGGACACGATGAAAGCAGAAACGAAAATGGGGCAAATGACATGATTTTTAGAGCAATTTTAAGCTAAGATAAACTATCCTAAAGGCAAATAAACTAAAGACATACTAAGGTGGGTATGTAGAGATGCAAGAAAAGCAATTTGGAAGAAGTTTTGATGAAAAATAAGCTACAAAAGCACCAAAGCAATGACATATTCTTGTTTGTGTTTGTGCAAGCATGAAACAGATTTTTTTTTTTTTTTTTCAAAACTTGTACAAAACTTGTTAAATCATTTAGACCTTGTTCAAACTTACTTTAAAACCTTAAAAGTACTTTGACTTTGAAAGTCAAAGTGGGTGAAAAGCTTTTAGACCCAAATAAGCTTAAACCAAACACCCTTTATGGGGTGTAAACTATTTAAAACTAATTTTTAAAAGCTAAACTTGGATTTTCTTTTGTAAAACTAAAGTTGCAACTTTAAAATGAAACTTAAGAATGATAAATAAAGGGACAATAAGCTAATAAGCACTAAAAATGCTTATTAGCGAAATAAGCTAAATAAAAAGGAAAATTTTCATTAACTAAAAACAAACATTACAATTTAAGTAAAAGCGAAACTAAATTAAAACTACTAAATCCTAATGCCTTTCAAGGCTTACAAGAGCTAGCTATATATACTAGTCTACTTAGGTCTTCAAATGCTTCTACTTGTGCTTTTGTTGTGAGACAGAAGTGAGTATTGGAGTCTTTGTGTTTCTTTGTGTCAATCTCAGCCATCCAATTGATCTTGGGCACCAAGGGTTTAATCCTAGCCGTCCACTTTTTGAGCTCCAATGGGGGAGCTTAGGATTGCCAACATGGCAAGTGATACCATGTGGGTTGTGGGGTAGAAGTGAGCTGGGGGCCAGTGGTGTTGAGAGAGACTTGGGGGAAGAAGACAAGGTGGGGGGCCAAAGGTTTTGGTTGTGTAAAATGGGCGCCAAAATGGGAGCAGTGTTTATTTGTTTTGGGTAAAAGGGGGAAATAAGAAGAAAGGAAATGGGTTTAATATGGGTTGGGTTAAAAGGTTTTAATTAAAATGGTTTAAGTTATTTTGTTTAAAAGGTTTTAAAAAATAGAATTTGTGTTTTTGTTTTAAATTTAAAACTTTTTTTTTTTTTTTTTTTTTTTTTAGAGAAATATTTTAATAAAAAAATTGGTTTTAATAAAATAATTGTTGTAAATAAAAATAAGGATTTAGTTTTAAATGAAAACGGATTTTTGGAAAAAGGGTAAAATGGTAATTTGGGTTCGGGTAAAGGTAAAATGGTAATTTGGATTTAGGGATAGGTTTTAAGTCCGATTCCCAAGCTCACTCCCAAATGGTATCCGGGCTCAAAAATGTAGAAAATCATCTTCGGCTCCGTCTGCAAAGCACGTTTTCCAATCCAAGCTCATTTCATCCGTTTTGGTCTGTTTTCGATCCTTTGTACACGAAACACATAAAACACACTCCAAGGATATCTGTAGCATAATTGGTTATATTTTCGTGTTTTAGACATTTTGTGGGCTTAGATGGGTAAAATGATGAGTGAATAAGCACTCATCAAATCCCCACACTATCAATTGCTAGTCCCTAGCAATCCGATCATATGAAGTAATGAAAGGATCAAAATACCAAGAATACCCGTTTCGACTTTTTATTCACTACTAGAAATTTAAAACTTGAACGTAAATAAATAACATGCTTGATTATCAAAACATGGCATCATAGAACGGGATTCACGCAAAATGGGTGTCTCCGGGAATTGTAATCGTCATCCTCTTTTTATACTCTCAAACCAAGCTTAAACTTATTGTGCAAACGCTTTTGTAAAATGCTAACACTACTTATATCAATAATCTATGTAAGTCGAGACTTAACTTTTACTCCCGCAATTTATAAAATTTAAGTGAGTGTGCTCATTTTCAAAAGTTTGATCATTAAAATCGACATTTGTTATGGTTGGTCTAAGGTTCGAAAGGGCCTTTTCCATGTAGCGGCTTTCTTCTCGGAACATCCCAAAACATTAGTTTTAAGTGACCGGGCTTTTGACACCTCACAGAGAATAGTACCGGAATTAGCGGGAATTCGATTCCAAAGATTTACGAAGCTACCGTTAAGTTAAAACTAAACCTAAATGGATTACAACCGACGATAATTTAGAAATTCGAGATTCAAAGGTGAGATCACTCCATGTTGCGACTTTCTTCTCAGCTTGTCCTTTTAAGGAGGCTAGGTTTTCACCCTCGAGAATAGTATCGAGACTTTGGGATCTTTGAAATCAAGGATTTCAAATTACCGTCAAACTTTTAGACAACTTTGACGAATCTGAGTTCAACTTCCGATTTAAATTTAAGAAAAAGCAAGTTTCACATTTATTCATAAGCAACTTAGTGCTTTTATTCACGCAACTCATATTTTTTTTCATTTTCAACTTTTTTCACTCTTCTTCTTTTTTTTTTTTTTTTTTTTTTTTTTTTTTTTTTTTTTTCACTTTTGACTTTAACTTTAAACTTGCAACTTTTGCATCATTCAAGCACTTTTACGATACTTTCATTTTGCAACATTATTCATTTAAAGAAAGTATGCTTTCTCGGAAATTTAAATAAAAGTTGAACTCGGACTCTAAATCAATTTTGCTTAAAAACTTTTTATTGTAACAAGACTATTTGAATGTTCAAAAGTTTGACAATGAGCACGTATTTAGGTCCAATTAGTTAGCTTCTGGGAGAAAAAGCCATAGATTACTTATATAAGCTCTAAAGAGAACCAACTACTCCACGCTTAGCATTTTCATTTGCACAACTCGTAAAACCTTAGCCTAAATGTTAAGAGAGCAGCTAGATCAACACTCTAGCAGAGTCGGGATTCCCCTTGTTCTAGCCGAATCAAGACTAAACTACCATTAATACCGAAGCATCAATGCTTTATTTTTGTGCAAAGCACTTCTTGTAAATGTAAATACTTGACTTAAAGCGATAAAATTTTAAAATTTTTGGTCAAAACGGGGGTGCTAGGGTACTAGAAGGTACATATGTGATCAAAATTCGCTTAGAATTCCCCCCCACACTTAGAATTGAATATTGCCCTCAATATTCAAAGTACCGGCCGTAGCCGAAACTATAGAACGGAAAAAGGTAATACTACTAGCCAAGTGTGGAAGCGAAATCTTTTTTCACAAAAGGATTTATAAAGATATCCCTAGATAATCGTTAGCAAAAAGATCGGATATTGGGCGGCTGGATTGAAAACAGGCGCATCAATCATCACGATCTACGGGAATCCTGAAAACAGAGAGCAAACACACAACAAGCAAACATCAGTGGGGTTTCCCCACACTTAGTGTTAGAAAAGAGAAAGAAGATAGAAACATGGGTGGACACCCATGAAATGCTACTGTTTTTGTTAACCGAGTCGCTAGCTTGACTCGACCCCGAATTCATTGGTCCATGGGGAGCAAGTGGAAGAAAATCTCCATCGGACTTTCATTCAAATGGTTTGGATAAACATTGAATGTCTTGAAAGTTCCACTCCGATGAGATATACCCGGCTCAAAAGAATGATGATTGGAGATGCCGGGGTCAAAAATGAAATCCTCATTTCCGAATGAGGTAGCACGGGTGGGTTGGGTGGGCAAAATAATAGGCATGAGAACATAGTGTTCAAAATCTTTGCCCACCGCCTTAGAGATCAAAGTACCCGTATTGGGTTCAAAATCAAAGATGAATCCATCATCCGGCGGTTTAGCGGGAAGACGAGGGAATGATGGATCATCGAGAAGCACAGTCTTAGTCACAAATAACTCCATAGAGAAGAGGAGTTCATGGTTAGGTCGAAGAGTTTGAAACATCACATCGGGTAAAGTACCCATTTCGAAATTTGAGTTCTCTTAGAGTGAACTCCTTGGAAGGTATTATACGGGTTTGAACACTTTATCCTCGAGAGGCATGAATCGAAAGTGTCAACCACGGTAAAATCCTCAAGAGAAGGGGAGTCACTCTCGGTTAAAAAAGAATGAAGAACATCTTGATCAACAAGTTCATCAATTGAAACTTTCAAGTTCTTCTCTTTTTTGGGAAAGAATGGATCATCAAAATTTTCCAAAGGATCATTGTTCAAATTTTCATTCTTAAATGGAATAGAGTCCGTGAGAGCGAGTTCATCGGAGAACTCCTTCTTATCAATTGAAGGATCAAGTGACGGATCTCCATACAAAAATACTCAAGTTCACGTAAGTCGGCTTCAAAGTCAAAGACTTCATTGTCAATTCCGGTGGGAGAGGACCAAGGCGGCGAGTTCATCGGCGAACTCCTCGAGAAGTAAATCAATAGCTGAATCCTCGGGCTCGGGCTTCGAAGGATTTTTGGTCAAAAGCTCAACTTCTTTAATTTCAATTTCTTCCGGAGGGAGTGAAGACAACGGGTCTTCATTTTCACTAAGTAATTGTTCAAGACGAACACGGTCTCCCTCCGGGTCAGATTCATCGTCATCAATTCCTGACGGAAAATAATAAGCTTCGATCTCTTCCAAATTCAAGTTACTTCCCTCAAACGGAGTGAGGGAAGGGGAAGAGTCGGAAATAATGAGGTCGGAAGTAGGAGTGGGATTGCCACTCGAAGAAGGTTCAACAAGATCGATTCGATTAACCGAAAGCGGAGGTGGGACAAGTGGTGTGCTCTTAGAGCTAGCAATTTCCACCACTTCCGTTATGGTCTCCGGTTTCTTGGTAATCGTTTTAAGCTCAACACGTTTACTCGAAGATCTCTTAACCGTAAATCGTGAAAGACTTTGATCAATCCTAGATGAAGAATTTTGGATAACCGTAGGTTGGACGTTTTCGGTACTTCCGTTATTAGTAGGAAGCACCGGGTCCTTTGTCACCTTGGTTTCACGGCTTTCAACTTTATCAATACCACAAATGGTAGGCATAGATTTCAAATCTTGGTTAACATTGAAAGTTACGGCTTCTTTGTTTACCCTCAAAGTGATTTCCCCTTCATCAACATCGATCAATGCACGACCCGTTTTTAAGAAGCACCTCCCAAGGATGAGGGGCACTCGGGGATCGGCATCGAAATCGACGACAACAAAGTCGGCGGGGAAATGAAATTTTCCTACTTTCACACAAACATCCTCGGCTATACCTAACGGATGAGAATTCGTTCGGTCGGCAAGCTCGAGGATCATACATGTAGGTGTGAGTGGGGGTAACGAAAGCTTTTTCCACATGGAGTGTGGCATCAAGTTAATGCTCGCGCCAAGATCGGCCAAAGCGGAGCATTGAACTAATCCTTGAAAATCACACGGGATGAGGAACTTTCCGGGGTCTCCTAACTTTTCGGGAAGTTTTTTAAGGATAACCGCCGAACAATTCTCGTTCAAGGAAGTTTTAGCCAACTCGGAAATTTTTTCTTTGTTGCTCAACAAGCTTTTGATCGTCGGACCAAACTTGGGCATTAGAAGGAGAGCCTCCACGAAACTAATCTCTAAGTGCGTATCTTGAAAGATTTGGATAAGCTTCTCCATTTGTTGATTAGTTTTGTCGCGGGCCTTTTGATCATTAAGCCTTGAAGGATAAGGAATTGAAGGCTTAATCTTGAACATCGGGCTCCGAATGGGGATTTGGACTACGGAGGTTGGACGTGTCTTGTACTACTGTGGGCTTGTAGAATGCACTTTGTCCTTTGTCACCTCGGTTTCTCGTGCTACTTCCTCACCGGAGGGTGTAGGCATCGAGGTCCATCATATGACTTACCACTTGGTGGCAATAGCATTCAACTCTCCTTCGGGTTAGGAATCGTGTTACTTGGAAGAGAACCGGAACCCGAGGGTTGAGAATAAGTAGAAGGTTGATTGGCTTGAAAGAAACTAGCCATCATATTCCTCATTTCACCATCTGTTTGTTACTTGTAGCTTCAATTTCCTTTTTGAAATCCGTCCTCATGCCGTTAATTTGAGTTTGCAAACATTTAATGGTGTAATCGGAATTCTTCATGTAAGTTAGAAACTCGTTGTTCGGAGCAACTTGAGGAGGTGCTTGATAAGGTTGTTGAGGAGGAGGTGGTTGATATTGATGTTGAGGAGGAGGTGGTTGTTGGTAAACTTGAGGTGGAGGAGCTTGGTATTGTTGATTACCATGATTAACATTAGCTCCTCGGTTCTGATTAACATTGTGGTTACCATTGAAACGGTTTTGATTTTGGTTTTGGTGTTGAGGTTGGTTGAAACCGGGAGGTCCGAGATAATTGTTTGAACGGTAGCTAAGAAGATTTCGATCTCCTTGCGGTTGATTGTAGTTTCCCGTAGCAGCATAAACATTCTCATGTGCGTAGCCACCGACGGCTGGGCACTCGGAATAAGAATGTGGACCTCCGCAAGTCTCACAAGTCGGTTGAACCGCTTTCACTTGTTGATGTTGATTCTGATTATTCATCTGAGTAATCCGTAAGATATCGTCGATCTTTTTGTTCATGGCGGCTATTTCGAGAGAAGAAGACGTATTTGCTCGAGTCGATTCACCCCTTTCGGCGGTAGAATCCCAATAATTGTGATGGGCGGTCATGTTCTCAATAAGATCGTAGCATTCCTCGGGACGTCTTTTCATGAAAGTTCCACCGGCAGCAGCATTGATTGTGTCACGGTGTCTCAATGTCAAACCATTATAAAACGTATCAATTTGAGTGACAAGCAACATGTTATGATTCGGACATCGATCAATTGCAAGCTTATAACGTTCCCAAGCTTCAAACAAAGATTCGTCGGGATATTGTCGAAAATTACTGATATCGTTTCTCAACTTCGTCACCATCGACGGTGGAAAGTACTTTGCCAGAAACTTAGAAACCATTTCCTCGAAGGTATGAATCGAATTCTTCGGGAGTCGATCAAACCAAGAAGTAGCATGATGAGTCAAAGAGTATGGGAAGAGATAGAGACGAAGGGCGTCATCGGAGACCCCATTTTGTTTCATACTCTGAGTAGCGGTCAGAAATTTATCAAGATGCTTGTTAGCATCTTCATCTGGTAAACCATGAAATTGACAACTGTTTTTTACTTGTTCTATCATATGATGTTTCAAGCTAAAATCGGTAGCTTGAATATTAGTCGGTGCAATGGGTCCTCCCCTCCCGTACATTGTAGGTTGACATAGCTCCTCCATCGTTCGGAGATCGGGAGCTACATTTTGATTAACGGGAGGAGGATCGGGACCGGGGTTGGGTGGTACGTTGTTACCAGCCATATTACGTAACTTCAGTGCGTTCGATTACGATTCAAAGTCGTCTTGATTGAGAGCGAGTGCGCATGCACTTTAAAACCAAGGCAATTAAAATGATACGGTATTCGAAAACAACGATGAACTTAACCAATAATCCCAAGTGAATAAATCACCTCTATAAGACAAACGCACAAGCGAGCGGAGAAGCTTTTTAGGTCGTGTGAAGCTTATTAAAACCCGCTTCTTTTCACCGCAATTTAATGTCGGGCCGTCCTTATACCCACCACACGGTTTGTTTATCCGATAGAAATAAATCGACTCACAAGCGACACAAAGGCAAGTTTTTGATCTTTGGTTCGGGAACTTACTAATGATAACACCTCCGTTGAGAATGTTATATAATTGGTGTCTTCTATTTTATTAGCAAAACAAAAGGAAAATCTTTTGTATTTTTAATATGATATATATATATACAAAAAGAAAAAGGAAAATATTTTTACTTTTTGATTTTATAAAAACAATAACTTCACGAAGGAAGGATCTCGAGTCACTAATCGTCAAACCTTCAACGATATTGTTGTCGCGACACAACCTCGCTAGCGTGAATGACGCGTAAAAACCTTTGGATATGTGGGCTTTAAGGGTGGTGTGTATGGATGAAATAGTATAATAATATCAATATCAAAATAAACGAGAATCGAATCGAAAACCTTTTAGGAAAAAGGTTAGTCAATCAAATCCGTGTGAGTGAGATATGTGATACGGATAAGGATATCCGGTCGTTTCCCAACGAGGTGTGAATTGAGAATGTCGTTTGAGGTTTGTTATTAAAATGCTCGATGTTACGGGTTTTTGTTTTTGATTACGTTTTCTACAAATTAACTAAAGGGAAAGTAATTAAGGCTACGGGAACAAAGTAAATGATGATCTAACTACTACTAAGCATACGGAATAATAAAATTAAGTTACACTAAGTCCTAGAGTGATAATATGCAAAAACGTGAAAACCCGGGCTAATCCCGAGCCTCAAAAAGTGAAAATGATGCAATTTAAGGCCTAAGGATGTGAAACTAATTTTCCTACGTTCTAAACGACTAAAAATAATTTTAGAAAAAAGCCGGGTATTTTTTTGACTTTTAAATTATTTATTATGATTTAAAACTAATTTAATCTAATTTAATTATAAAAATACTAAACTATTTTGGAAAATTCTGAAAATTTCACTAAAAATACTTTAAACCTAACTTGATTTTAAGAAAAATAAAAAGCGTAGTACTGCTTGAGAAATAAGCACTTAAAAGCTAAATAAGCTAGTAAGCTAAAAGCGAATTGGTACTTAAATATTAAATGGTGCAAGATTAAACCGAAAAGACCCTAGGCGTGATGGTGTTGAGGTGTTGTGTTGGGTGTTTGAGCAAAAGGTCCTGAGTTCGAATCCTATGGAACCTTTTGCAAAACAATTTTTTTTTCAAATTTTTCTTTTGCAACTTAATAATAAGACCAAATTAAAGACTTTTGTGAAAACAATTTTACAAAACCTTTGAATAAGCGATTTACAACCGCTTATTTCCAACAGATTAGTGACGAAGCAAACAAACACACCTATTGATGATTTTAAGCACAAAAAGCAATTGAATAAGCAATTTAAAAGCAAAGTTTAATAAGCAAGCTAGCATGCATTTATAATAAGCTAGAAATAGCTAAAGGGAACATAAAAAAAAATAGGAAAGATAAGCGGTTGTGGGAGTTCCTAAAGTAACAATGGAAAATGAGCATACAATAAGCTAATAAGCTATAAAAGGATAAACAAGCACTAAATAAGCATTAAATAAGCTAACAACTAACTACACCTAATCTATATAACCTAAAAAGCACTAAAGTATCCTAAATAAGCTAATGGGATTCTAATAAGCTAAAACTAAAAAGTTGAATAGGTCTTGATATGGATGATGAAAAAGCAGACCTAAAGGGGCTGGTTTGAGCTTAAAAATAAGCTAGTAATAAGCAGATAAAATTATAAATAAATCACTATTATCAAGGCTAACCTAGCCTAGATTAAGCATACCAAATTTCAAATGCTAAGACCTAGTATTAGCAAATTAAAGATCAAAAAGTGGAGCCCCACTTGGCTAGTTACTTGTCTTGAAGCAGTTAACGAAAATGGGGCAAATGACAGATTTTTAAAGCAATTTTAAGCTAAGATAAACTATCCTAAAGGCAAATAAACTAAAGACATACTAAGGTGGGTATGTAGAGATGCAAGAAAAACAATTTTGAAGAAGTTTTGATGAAAAATAAGCTATGGAAAAAGGGTGCAAGCAATGATTGCTAGTCTGCTATTCATGTTGTAGTAAAATGATATGGATTTTTTTTTTCAAAACTTGTATAAAACTTGTTAAATCATTTTACCTTGTTGAAACTAACTTTAAAACCTTAAAAGTACTTTGACTTTGAAAGTCAAAATGGGAGAAAAGCTTTTTGACCTTTAAATAAGCTTAAACCAAACACCCTTGTATGGGGTGTAAAATTTTAAAACTAATTTTAAAAGCAAAACTTGGATTTTATTTTACAAAACTAAAGTTGGCAACTTTAAACAAAGAAAGACTAAGAATGAAATAAGCTTATAAGCACAAAGTGCTAATAATAAAAATAAAAATAGAAATTGATAAAAAAAATTTTTTCATTAACTAAAAACACAAGTACAATTTAAAACTAAAGAAACTAAATTAAAACTACTAACCTAATGCCCTTCAAAGGCTTACAATGAGCTACTATTTATACTAGTCTACTTAGGTCTTCAAATGCTTGAGCTTGTGCTTTTGTTGTGAGACAAAGAAGAGAATTGGACATCTTTGTGTTTCTTTGTTCAATCTCAACCATCCAATTGATCTTGGGCACCAAGGGTTTAATCCTAGCCGTCCACTTTATGAGCTCCAATGGGGAGTTTAGGATTGCCAACATGGCAAGTGACCATGTGGGTTGTGGGGTAGAAGTGAGCTGGGGGACGGGGTTGAGAGAGTGATGGGAGAAGAAGACAAGGTGGGGCGCCAAAGGTTTTGGTTGTGTATTTGGGCGCCAAAATGGGAGCAGTGGTCCGGTTTACATTTGGTTTGGGAAATAAGAAGAAAGGAAATGGGTTTACTATGGGTTGGGTTAAAAGGTTTTAATTAAAATGGTTTAAGTTATTTTGTTTAAAAGGTTTTGAAAAAATAGAATTTGTATTTTTCTGTTTTGGTTTTAAAACTTTTTTTTTTTTTTTTTTTAAGAAAATATTTTTAAGCAAGAAAATTGGTAATAAAAATTGGTTTTAAATAAAAATAATTGTTTTAAATAAAATAAAGGTTTTAGAAAGAAAATGAATTTTTAGGATTTTTGTAAAAGTGTATAATGGTAATTTGGGTTCGGGTAAAGGTAAAATGGTAATTTGGATTTAGGGATAGGTTTTAAGTCGATTCCCAAGCTCACTCCCAAATGGTATCCGGGCTCTGAAAATGTAGAAAATCATCTTAGGCTCCGTCTGCAAAGCACGTTTTCCAATCCAAGCTCATTTCATCCGTTTTGGTCTGTTTTCGATCCTTTGTACCGAAACACATAAAACACACTCCAAGGATATCTGCAGCATAATTGGTTATATTTCGTGTTTTAGACATTTTGTGGTCTTAGATGGGTAAAATGATGAGTGAATAAGCACTCATCAATCTTTGATCACTTTAAATCGAATTGAGTACACGCCCACGATTCCCCATTGATCGATACAAATCTCGCTGTGATCGGTATAATTCGAGGAATCTCCTTGACATGGTTTCGCAATTGTTCTAGGCGTTCTCAAACCGAACGTCTCAAAGAAGACAACACGGAGTGAGTGAACCAACAAATTGAGATTCAGCGATTGATGAAAATGATTTGAAAAACAATCTTGTATTGCTTGAAGAAAGAGTTTTGCAATACAACGAAGGTTTTATGAGAAAGATCAATTTTCAAACAAAAACACTTTTGTATTTGAAAAGAGTACACATTCGACGTGCTAGTGAAAAGAAGAGATTCGCACATCGAGCGGTTTTCCAAAATATTTTTTCAATCGGAGATACTTTTGAATTTGAAATGAATACACATTCGACGTGCTAGAGAAAGAAGGTTTGCACATCGAGCGGTTTTCCAAAAGTATTCGTCAATTCCATTCTGGACCAAGGTTGATTCAAGAATGAATCTCCCCATCGTTTCTATCCAGTTGTCACAAGCTTGATCTTTTGCAAGATTTCACATGTCACCCACCAAGAGCTTGTTAGATGTTAGCTCTAGAAGGATTTCCATCTTCATTGTGAATATTTTTACATATCACTCGGATGTTACGGCAATACCACAAGGATAATCGTGGGACTCTTAATATATACTTACTTTCCACATTGTGTGAAAAAGCAAGTCTTCAAGAATTTAGTGTCCTAATGAGATATTGTGGATGATCTCTTGGCTCTAGACTCAATAGTGCACATTTGGTTCTGTGTCGGAGACTATGGAAGGGTCTCCTTCTTCAATATCAACAATCTCTAAGAGAAAGTCGATAGATTATGTCCGTTCCCGTGAGAATGAAACAAGCCCTTTTAAGAGGAACTTGAGTGGCTTGGGAAGTTTAGTGCAATCGTCCTTTGGGTCCATGACGTCTTATCTTCAATACTAGTGTTACCTTAGTAACCACTTAGTAGCATATGTATTGAACCGATTATGCGCCTAAGGTTGAATTATTAGAGGGCTATTTCTTTTCACCCTTTTCTCATTTCATTTTTTTCATTCTTCAACCCATTCCGTGCTTACCGAGACTTCATTACTAGAACCTTGTTGGGTTTATTCCGATTACTAGCTCTGTCTCGATCCGCACTCTTCCCATATTCTCATTTTCTCCTTTTTTCAATATACCTAAGGACTCTACACTATCTAGTGGATTATCCTCGGTAGATCCCTCCGATTCGGCGGATCGTGGGAACAAATACCTAACCTAACCATCCTTATAACACCATGCATAAAGTAAATTGGTCGGTCTTTTGGTATTGTTCTTTCCTTCATGAAACCAATTGAAAATCATTTGGAAAACCAATCAAGGTACTTGTGATACGAGATCAAAGCATTTAGTACCTTAATAGTTTTGATCATTTAGAAAACCTCCCCTCAACATGTGCGTATGATTTATAAATTGTTTAGCACAAGGAGGCAAGATGACTTTGAAATATTTTCTTTGATCACAATTTTCATACGAAAAAGCCATTTGATTTTCATGGTAAAATTCTCCCCTCAATATGTGCATAGGATATTTGAAATCATTTTATCACATAGAGGCAAGAGTTCTTTTGAAGCACATCCACGATTACAAAAGCCATTTAAGAAACCATTTGAAAACTCAATCAAGGTACATTATGTTAAAACATAAAAGCTTTTGTACCTCGATAGTTTATTTGCTCCCCTCGATATGTGCTTCAAGATTCAAAAGTGTTTAGCACATATGAAATGACGGCGTGCACAATTAAATCAAAATGATCACCTTTTATCAAATTTCATTATTAAATCACAAATTCTCCCCGATCAAAAATATCAAATCCTTTGAGATTTTGGATCCCAAGTGATTAATTAGGTTTAGAAAACATGGGAGAAAATGTGGCCTTGTTTAAATACTCATCGGTTTTTGGATAAATCCTCCTCCTCAACATGTGCATTGTATATTTGAAATCGTTTGGCACATGGAGGCGGGAGTGCCTATAAAGGACTAAAACCAATTCCCTTAAAAGATTTGAGATTTAAATCACGATCTCTCCTTGATCAAAATTTCAAACCAATTAGGGTTTTGGATCCCGATTGATTTAAATCATTTAGAAAGTTTTAGGAAAGGCGTGGCAAGATTTAATTTTGAAAAATGACGATAAGGACCGATTTAGACATTAAAGATTGTTAGTGTCGGGTATGATAGTTTTAAGAGATCTTTAAGTAAAATAAAACAATTTCACAATCAAACAAGAACGAAAAAGTTTCATTTTGAAAGACCTTGATTCTAAAGAAAAATCATACCATGACATAACATTAAATCTTTAGATCACCACATTGTAACGTCTAAACGGAACTTTTGTGAAGAAATATCATTTGAAAATATTTAATTTAAAATCACTCTCCCCTCAATTGATGACCGAAGTCGATAATTGAGTGACTTAGATTTTGATAAAATGAAGTCCGGTGATTTTCAAAATTTAGTCAATTTATTTTCAAAACAATATTTTCCATTTTCAAAACAATTTTATTCAAATTTATCAAAATTGTTTAAAATGGTATCCAACACAAAGATCGTTAGGTGGTTGAGAAGCTTCCGTTGTTGTTGATGTAGGGTTTGGAAGGAAACCGTCTGCGATGCGGTGAGACTTCTTCTTCGTTGCATTTTGAATGCCAACCGAGGTCAAATTAAGCTCCGTTTCTTCAATCACTTAAAGAAAACCATCTGGCGATGCGGTGAGACCTCTTCGTTGCATTTATGCCAACTCTCCATTGAAGTCCAATTAAGCTCCGTTTCTTCATTTTCAACCCAAGATATAGTTACCCTTTCCTTGCGGCATCCAATCATCTTCAATTGTGGGATCCGGATCGGAACATTCTTTTATACCAATATACCGCATCGTTAGTGAACACACATACAAATATATGGTGGTCGACATCACCCAAACAACAATCGACTAATTAAAGTCAATTCAACATATCAATCAATTCATATATGGCATGGGGTTTATGTGTTAATCAAACTCTAATCATCTAAACCTAACAATCATATCCTAAATTCCTAGTCCTTGACACGGGCAAATATCATTTTAATTAAGCACGTGGGATAATTAAGAAAGCTCGTTAGATGATATAGATTTGAAAACATTCTCCCCTCAATCAATGACTCATTTTATGAAAAGTTTAAAAGCGGAAGTCATTGATTGAGTTTTCAATTAACGAAAAACTACGAATCGATTGATTTTCAAGCAACTCATTTTCCACCATATTGAAAACACAACAAATATTTTTCGAAGAATTTTAGACGGAAAAACATTTGTGTAGGAACAACGATCCTTTTGACGACATGCTTTCCTTGTTTTGTTTTTAGGATAAGTGCGAAATATTTGAAAAATTGGTTTAGCGCAACACTTTCCTTTCTTAGAAGAGCGGGTTGCTATCTCGAAATAATAGCAAACCATTGTTTAAGCACGGGTTCTGATCGAAATAGCTGAAGCCATTTTTGAAGCCGGGTTCTGATCGAAATAGCGTAAGCCATAATTTGTGACATGTTTAGAAAGAAATATTTACACCTCCTGCTCGAACTTCATCTATGGTCCGTGCCATTATTGAATGACATTTCTAAGACCGTAGATGTTATCGATACGAAGACATGTCTTGAGAAAACAATATTTTTGGTATTTTCAAATTTTCTAATTTTATGGGTTTTGATGGTTTTATATTTTTCTATTTTTCTTTTGTTGGTTTCTATTTTTGTATTTGGTTTCTTTGGTTTTATATTTTTGTATTTTGTTTTACGAAAAATAAATCTGAGATAGAGTAGATGATATAGTTAAATAAGATGATGATACGAGTGCGAGATAAGGATATCGAGCGACCCGTTATAGAAGATAGAAGTCATCATCCCTAAAACTTTCACCACCAAAGCTTAGAGGCTCTTGTATTGAAGAAAGAAATTGAACCATCCGAAAGTGAGACTTTGGCGACTTCCCCCAAACCGAAAATCCTTTAGGCGAAGCGGTTTCAAAGCTTTCTTTCAAGCTTCCCTAAGCCGGTGCACAAAGAAGCACCCATTATCATCCAACTTGCTCTCTTTTAAGAATAATCACCGTGTTTTTTTTAGATTCGAGATTATATCATCCAATAAGAAGAAACGACACGTATCATCCCAC
Organism: Chrysanthemum lavandulifolium; assembly: GCA_022545495.1. Taxonomy (NCBI): domain Eukaryota; kingdom Viridiplantae; phylum Streptophyta; class Magnoliopsida; order Asterales; family Asteraceae; genus Chrysanthemum; species Chrysanthemum lavandulifolium. The sequence goes on from CM040241.1 coordinate 267,817,152, forward strand.
ACATAAAACAATCTTCTCAAATTTCTTTTCTCTTGACGTCGAGTAATCCATTCCAAAAGGTGTCAAGAGACCACTTCCCGAGTAGTTGAATTGATGTAGTCATCTCTTAGACTAGAGCTCACGAACCCGAATACACATACCGAAGACAAAGAAACTTATACCATCAAGTAGCAGATTAAGTCTAATAGCCAAAGAATAACCCGATGTATACTTTTCTCCCCCAAGAAAGTGTATGAGCTCAAGAACCGAAGTACCGAATGCCCAAAGAGAGAATAACCGATAACATTGAAGAAGCAGGCCGAATCACTGATTATCTCTGCGGAGGACTATCTCTGCGGATTTTCAACTCCGGAATAAGTGATTATATCTCAGAATCACTGATTAAGCACTCAAGTGAAACAGCTGAGCGTCCCCAATGTACACAATCCTCTCTCCCCTGATGATTGTGATAACATCGAAATCATCACACACTTGTGTACCTCTTTTTTATCTTCAGAAACTAACTCTTACATCTCTTCCCCCACGTAGTTGGAATAAGAACACTAAACGCCTTGATGAGTAAAACCTTGAGTTTCTCTGCGGTCATGACATTTGTTTTCCCGGGCTATCTTCAATCACTTAGAAGTATTAAGCTCATCAAGTTTACTCGCCATGAGTCAAACCTTGAGTTTCTCTGCGGTAATAACATTTGTCTTCGGGATATCTTGATTACTTAGAAGTATTAAATTCATCAAGTTTACTCGCGTTTGAATCGTGTCTCCTTCCCCTTCTTGGTTTGATACGTCGAATCGGCAACTCTTTATAAGCCCGTATACATGAAATCTTTTGAGAAGAACCTTAGAAGTCTTTGTGAGAATCAACTTGTCAAGAATGTGAGCAAATCTAATTGAGAGCAAATCTAATTGAGGATTAAATCGACTTTTCACTCTCCCCAATTAGTGCTCTCCCTAAACGAAAATTTGTTTGATAAATGCCAGTTAAGAAGAAGTCTTTTGATAGTCAAATGCAACTCGTCTTTTAGTCTTCTAACATCTGCCAGAAAATGTAGAACCGATTGTAGACTCGACCTTCTTCAAGATTGTCCGGTTGGGGAATAGATAGTTAACATCTTGACTCACCAAAAGCATCCCAATTAACACATCTTGCAAATCCCTTAATTAAGATCCTCCCAATCAAACAAGATCGGAAAGATGTTCATCAAGGAAATCGACAATCGACCGCGTGAACACACGAAATGGTAACACCAAGCAAACAATCACATCAACCAAGAACAGAAGGTTGTTCGGAATCATCATGTTGATGTGCACGTGAAGCATTAACCGGAAGCACATTGTCAATAAACTCATATCAGTTTTGTGAAGATGTCAACTAACGACTCTGAGAAGAAACTCCATGTAAAGATGACCCGATAAGAAGAAGCTAGCTCGGTTCTTACATGATTTTGGAGCCGTTTGACCATTTATTCTCATATATCAATCAACCATGCAGTATTATCACACTTCTTCTCCCCCTCAAGAATTGCAGACGAAGTTGCCATTCTTGACTAAATAAGTGAAATCATCCAAAAGTATTCTATTCACACTTCTCCCCGCAAAATAAGCACATGATGTCTCCATCTTCATTATAATCGAGCAAGTGGAATAAGAAAACAATCAATGGTAGCCCGGTTCACTTAATAATTAAAAGCGCATGGAAAAAGCATGAAGCATGTTGATGAGACTGGTCATAATTTAGAAGATTTCTCTTCTTGAAGATAATCTTGCATCAAACGTACACATTTCTTTTCTTTAGAGTACGAGGCATGAGCGATGTGTTCATCGTCATAAGAAGATTTCTCTTCTTTGGAAGATAAAGCGCCTTGAAACGTACACTTTTCTTTTCTTTAGAGTCGAGGCTTGAACCGATATGTTCAAGCGTCATAATCTCTCTCTTTCGACTCTCTTAGCAAAACATGTAATCAACCCCATTATCATTCGGTGGGCCCTTTGTCGTGACGGTGATGGAGAAAACCCAATATGATGAATTTGACCACAAGTAAACTAACCCGAACTCGTGACTTAAACTTGCACATATGTAACAAAGAGCGGTGCAGAGAATTCATGCTCCATTGAATCTCTTAAGTACTCTATACTCTTCAACCAACCAACCATCAAGTAATAGGCGTACATTACCTCTTGAAAATCTACAATTGAATGTGACCTGAGCACTACAACGTAACTCCTTAAAGTGATAGTTATTTTGTGGTGGTATGAGCCCAAATCCCCAGTGGTAAAAGAAAGGTAAAAGACACCCAAAATAACTAGATTTCCAAGTCTTCGTTTTGATAATAAGCTTGAACAAGGATCTAGAAGAATCTTCATCCATCCATCCCGATACCTTCGGATGCTAAGTACACTCGCCGTGATATTTCACTTCAACCTCAAATAAATAATAGTGAATTAACTCCGTTGTCACATCTTACGATTAAAACTCAACTCTAGCCTCCTTTGACATTTTAAGTGAACTCGATAATGGTTTCATCCGACCATGGTTAAAAGCACATAACCCCATAAAACCATGTAATAACCAAAGCGCCATGACAAAATCCAAACACACATCAATTCATGAAATACACCCTTTTATCCCTTCTTGAAGAAGAAACCGTAACACCGACATCAAGTAAAATCCGAATCATACTTTCTCTTCTCCAAGATGGTTCTATCATTACGGGATTTTACAACTCTATGGTTTAAACCGAAAAATAGATTCTTCGCGAGTTTTACAAAGCCAAGAATAAACCGTAAGATAGATCCGGAAATGCACTTTACTAATACCAGGATGTTTCCATTGTCACGGGATTTTACAAGTCTATGATTTAAACCGAGAAATAGGTTCTTTCGCGGGATTTTACAAAATCAAGACAAAACCGTAAACAATGTCAGCTTGAATGTGTTATGACAATTATGGTTTCAGTGAATATCTGTTTTAGGGGAACATGCAGCGGTTCATCAACAGTTCATAATCCAACATCAGCACAATCATCACTCATCAAATCAACACTTTGATAAACACATCATTCACGCATTCTGTCGGCTATTGTAGTGACCTCCTGGTGAAGTAAACCCGATATATCAAACTCGAACATGAAGTAAAATTCCCCAGATTTGTTACTTAAACTTGTACTAATCCTTGTGAAGAAGAAACGGTGTACCCAATGTACAAAACCTCTTGACATATCCTCAACTGCGTGAGACACCGAAGTGATAGCTACGTTGTGGGTTAAGCGAGAAAGAATCACAACCGTAACTAAATAGCCAAGTCTTTATCACCATCTATAAGCCCAAACAAGTCATCTTATAGAAAGAAAGAAGGCGAAAATAAGTAAACGCAGGAAAAACCTAACTTCAAAATCCAAGTGAGAAATATCGTCAAACAACCCGGTAGTCAACATTTTCAATAAACACTTCATGCCGTGACAAAAATATTCTCCGTGAGAATGCATAGACCAAAGTATTAAACCCCATAACCCATCGAATCTCATCATCAAATCACATCATACACCAAAATCTCATTATCAAATCTCATGATTGAGTCTCATCAACTATGATCCAATTAAGAGAAGCCCATCAGTCCTTCATTCACTAACATATAATATCAAGCCAGGTTCAAATTAATATTCAACCCAATTTGGTCACAGCAAATTTCTTGCAATGATCATCTCATACATTCAGATATTTTTGACATATATCACATTGCGAGAATTTGACCCGACCTAGTCCAATTAAAAGCTTTTGAACCGACACTTCAATACCAAGCCAATGATACGGATAGGAAAAATGATAACTCAAGCCGTGAATTAATGTATCCTCTGTGAAATTGAACATACCCAAAATATACCATGATTGAAAAAAAATTAGTATCCAATATTTGATTAAAACATTTGGATAAAAATTCCTTTGAGCGTCCAAATTTGAATCGCCAATCTCACCCACAACTCGTTTCATTATATCAGCCCATCATTACGACCAACAGTCCAAGTCCATGAAATAAACCGTCACATTGCTACCAAATCAATATTACCACTCAAGAAGTGAAGTCATTTTGAATTGTGTATCCCAAGTAGTTACACGTATGGAAAGAACCCAAAGAGTATCTATCTCCCACGTTTCAAAGCCCACAATCAAATATTCACATCTGGTCAAATTTCAATCATTGGTCCATGTAAGCATTTCGGCCTACAACGGATAATTAGTATCCGCCCATGACATCACAAAATAACCAAACACTCGTACCCTAAATACTTGTGTATATAAAGCTACAACCTTCACTCAAGCCCGCCACTTGTGAATGGCCGACCGTAACAAACTTAAAAGCGGCTCAAGCACGAATGCAATGAAGATCTAGGGAGTATAGTGTTTCCCGGTCGTTATGTCCCAATGAGCTATGCAATGGATCATCAAGCGTATAGTGATCGAGAGATTTGAGCGAAAAAGGGATTTGAATTATGATTATAACTACGGAAAAAGCCAACAAATTACAACGGCTTAAATGCAAATTAAAGGAAATTAAAAGATAAAAATATTAAATAAACGCTATCACTATTTTTAAAATGATGTTTTTGTTTTTATGTTTTATAAAGCTTAATTAAAAACTACGTAACGTCTGAATAAAAAAGTGAAACTTACACAATATTAATCCTAAAAATATGAAAATGACATTTTACAAACCTAATGATAAAAGAAAATTTTTAGAAAAAGAAAATTATTTTTATAACTATTTAATTAATTATTATTAATTAAAACTATTTTAACTATTAAATAATAGCCTAAAATACAAGAAAATAGGAAATAAAGCTAGAAAAATAAAATTAAGACTTAGAAAAATCTAAAATATCAAAATAGAATTTTCAAAACTATTTTTGTATTTTTCGATTATTTTGGATTTTCTAGGAATTAAAAACTATTTAAAACTAATTAAATTATTTAAAAATACAAATTTAACTAAGAAAAATCTAGAAAAATATTTTTTGTCTTTTATATTTATCTAAACTTAAGAAAATGAAAAATTATTTTTTGAAACTTTTCTTAATTATTGTATTAAATGCTAATTAAAATGCTTAAAACTAATTTAAATTAAGAAAAATAGCAAACAAGCTTGGAAAAATCTGAAAATTTCAGGAAAACTCTAAAATAATATTAGGAAGCTAGGAAAATGGAAAAACAGGGGCTTGTGTGGAGGAATATGAAGCGATGTGCAAAGTGCTTATAAATAAGCACTTGGAATAAGCTAATGGGCACCAAAAGCCACCAAACTGAAACAAGCTACAATAAGCTAAAATAACCAAAATGCAACAAAAATCAACAAGCCTAAACCTCTGGAATGCAAGTTACCAAGATTTGATGATTTGAGCTTTAAGCAAAAAGCAGATTTAGGGGCTACTTTGAGACAAAGAAATAAGCACTCAAATAAGCTAGAAACTAAAAGCAAAAATTGGAACTTAAAGAAGACCTGGTTGAGAATGCATAAACCAAAGATGAGACCTAGATGAGCTCAAATGAGCTTTGTGCAAGCTCTGCAAAACTCACAAACCCACATGCGAGACTTAATGCCTGCAGGACATTTAGACCCATTTTGACAAGCTCTTTTGAAGCTTATAAAAAATTGACAAAAATATACAAAAATGGCTAATAAGAAACAAGACCAAGAGGAAGTTTTTAAAACCACAAGTTTCATTGAATTTGACCGAGAAATGAGTCCATGAAAATTCACTCTATTTGGACCCAAACGAGTTTTGCAATTTGACTTTTAAAAAAAAATGAAAAGTTGACTAAATTGAACTTTGATCATGATTTAAGGTGACTGAATAATGATGTAATATGATGAAATGAAGCTAATGCAAGCTATATCTATGAATTTTGAACACAAAACAAGCTTTTGATTTTGTAAAATCACAACGATGGAGATTATAAAGATGATTCATGGGATTTTGACTTTGGACTAATGTAAGTGCAAAATTAAGACTCAAATGAGTTCAAATGAGCTAAACAAACATAAAACAACAAGAATAACCACCGAGCAAACCTCAAACATACTTTAAGTAGCAAATCCAAACACCACTTTAAACATTGATTATGAAATTAAAATAAAGCCAACTTTTAAACTAGCTTATGCATTGATCAAACTAAGTTTACATGACCTAAATACAACTATATAAGCAAGTTTACACTAGTTTGTAACCACAAATAAAAGATACAAGCATAATATGCAATATTGACTTGAAAAATTGAAAATGAGATTATAACTCACAAATGTCCGGTGGTGTTGCGGGCTAAAACAAACCCAATCACTATGCTAACCTATTCTATTCAACCCAATTTTACCACTGCATCAACCCATTATCCATTTCCATTTCAAATTGAGCTCACAGTTGACTTTTGTTGACCATGAACCAAAATTGCTTGAAAATGAAATGTAAGCTTATAAAAGCTATAATAAGCTTAAATAAGCTTATTTGAGCTTAAAATAAACTTCTAAAAGCTTGGATGGATAAGAATTTGAAATGAAAATTTCAACGATGAACATGAAACTTGGAACTTAAATAAAACTTGAATTGATACTTCAAAACACATTACAATGATGATTTTAACTTAAATGTGATACAAAGAAACTGAAATTACAACATTTTGACTTAAACTAAGACATTAATTTAAAAAGCGACATTTAAGAAAATTTTAAAAAACTAACTACTACTTTTTTTCTTCTCTCTTTCTTCCTTTTATACTCCAAAGTGCTTCTCTCTCTTTCTCGATTAAATCCACTTCCTTTTGAGGCCATTGGATGACTTAAAGATCATCTTGGCCATTGATTGGATTTTGGCGGAAATGGGGTATTTGACGGTTGAGGTTGAGTGAGGGAGGATAAGCATTTAATGCATCTTGGATGTAGTGTTTGGAGGGGGAACAAGGTGGGTGGATATGAGTGGGAAATGGTGAGGATGGTTGGGTGCGAGTGTGGCGAAGCAAGCGGGAAGAAGAAGAAAAAAAGGCGCCAAGGGTTGGTGTTTGACCAAGTTTTGACCGGGGTATTAATAATAAAAGGGGTCAAATTGGGGGTCTTGGGTTAATAGTCAAATGGTTTAACAAGGGACCAAAATGGTATTAAAGGGTTTTAAATACAAGGACTAATTGTGTAAATTACGAAAATCAAGGGACCAATCACGCCAATTAATCAAAGTTGATCCAAGGACTAAAAGTGACAAGTCTCAATAGTACAAGGACCAAACTTGCCATTTTCCAATTTTCAAGGACCATTTTGCCAAATTTCAAACTTGAAGGACCAAACTTGTAATTTTCTCAAACTTTTGATATTTTTCACCAAAGGACTAATTTTGACAAGTTATGATTTAAAAGGACCTTTGGTGATTTTCTTTTGAAATTAGGACTCGGGGACTATTTTGACAATTTTAGAAACTTGGGGGCTGAAGCGCCAATTATGCAAACTTTGCTCATTTTCATCGATTTTAAACATTTTGCATCCGAAACATATAAAATGCAATTTTGGAATATTTTCGATATTTTGATGCATTTACGAGCATTTTAAACGTTTTGCGATTCAGATTGACTAAAAATGATGAGTATTTACACACTCATCAATCCCCACACTAAACTATTGCTAGTCCTAGCAATCTTTTGAGAAAAACTTAATGGATTTGAATCTCTTTACCAAAAGCCATTACTTACGGAGTAGCCAAATGTTTCAGTTCAAGTAAGAACCATGGTACACCGATAACCATGTGATTTTGAGCAAACCACCGACTTTCAACGGTTTGATTTGTCTTTACGAAGCCGTTTGCTCTGGACTAGCCAACTCTTAGATAAATTATCAATATTATCTTTGGTGGTGATTACCAATTATGGTTTTCCACGCCTTTACCACAAGCCATAAACTTGCGGGCTAGCCAACTCTTCACTTTTTAGGATATGGTGGTGAATACCATACAATTTTGGGCAAATTGCAAGCCGTCAACGGTTTGAGATATCTTTACCAAGAGCCGTTTGCTCTGGATTAGCCAATCCTTTTGTTTATTAGACAAGGCGGATGATAACCAAATGAGTAAGTGTAAAACACTTACTCCAAAAAAAATTTTGGCCAAAAGCGGGAATTGGGCGGTATAATTATATGATAAAATTAGTGAGAATTCCCCCACACTTAGAAATGAATATTGCCCTCAATATTCAAAGTACCGCGGTTATGCGAAACAAAAAACGTAAAGGGAAATACTACGGCCATTATTTAGAAAGATTTTTTTTTTTTTTTTTTTTTTTTAGAAATATATATATATATAACATGGGGCAACTCCCCACACTAGGGTGGTACACATGGGTGAAAACCCATGTTTAGCTCTTGTTTTTGATTACCGAGTCGCTAGCTTGACTCGACCCAGATTCATTGGTTCATGGGAAGCAAAGTGGAAGAAACAATCTCCATCGGACTTTCATTCAAGATGTTTGGACAAACATTTGAAGCACGTGAAAGTTCCACACCGATGAGATATACATAGAACCGGCTCAAAAATGATAAATGAAAATGCGGGGTCAAAGATAGTGTCTTCATTCCCGAAGGAGTGAAGATGAAGAGAAATCACAAGATATTTGAGGAAAGGAAGAAAGTTTTGATAACAATCAAGATCCATTCTTCATCCTCAAATGTAGACATATCGGGAGGAAGGGTGAGGTAGTATCATTAATAAGCAAACTCATATGATAGAGTACACCTTCCTCCGAGCTAATATCATCCTCAAGATCAAAATAGAAATGATCATGTTCGGAGGAGATATGTCATGAGAGAGTTCACGGAGAACTCTTCATGAAGAGAATCATTCACATGAAGTGAAATTGTGAACTCTTGTTCCATTGTGGGCTCATCACTATCCTCGATCGAGTATCAAAGAGTGGATTCTCGAAATTGAAGTGAATTCGAGTCGAATTCAAATAGAGGATTGGTGAAAGTAGCTTTGAATGTTTCGGAACAAAGTGATCAACATTCTCTATTGAATTGTTGGGATAAGAAGTGAGTGAGCGATCATTATCAATGAGACTTTCGGTCTCTCCCGGATCGGCTTGAAATCAAAGAGTGGATTGATGTGAGTGAGTTCATCGGAGAACTCCTCAAGAAGATGATCGACATCAGTTGTGGAAGTGATGCCTCAACATACTCGATGTTTCCAAAGGAAGCACAATCGTCGCTAAAATCGGAGAAAGTTTCCAAATGATCATTTGAACACTCAAGAGGGAAGAGAATCACACATATGATCGAAGTTCCTGTGACTCTCTCGGGATTGGGACAAGGTTCTCAACACTAGACTTTATGAATTCGTCCGATTCCTTTTCGAGAACAGTGTCAAGATGCTCGTCCCCGTGTTCGGAGAGTGAGTGGGAGCTTGGTGTGATAGCGATTGTTTGAGATGGAATCTCAATCTGGGATATCAATGGACCGAGGAGTTGAGAAATATTATCTTTAAAAGGATAAAACTCTCCTCGTCATCATCATATAAGAGCGCCTTAAGAAATTGGGAGCGTCTTAGAGCGCATGCTCTAGGACTAATAATTCTTCCCTAGATTGGCGGGCCTCTTTCTTGACTAGCAATTCTCCATGGTCTTTTCACCACTCACTTGATTCTTAAAGTTACTAATCATATCATCAAGTGTTTTCATTGCGGTTTCAAAATCTTGGGAGATTTCTTGAGACAACGGCTCGGTGGAGTTTGAACCGTATGGTCTTTGTGGAGGTTGGAAATTTTCAAACATGTAAGAGTCATGATTGTTACAAGGAAATGGGTTCCTATTTGACAATCGAGTGAAATGGGGACCTCCACAGTACTCACAACAATAAAAGCTGAGTGCAGACAGTGAATCATATGGATTTTGGTCATAACCAAAGTTACGAGCATCACTTTGGAAAAGCTGTTCATAGACAAACGTGTTTCGGATTGACACTCAAATCCTTGGTGAGGACCTCCACAAAATTCACAGCGATTATGTTGATTATATGAAGATAAGTCGGGTGTGGTGGGTAATTGGAAAAGTTTGAGGGTCGTTAAATGAGTTCGGATTAGGATCATAATCAAATGAATTCCTCGAACCACAAAACAAACAACTCCGTTATGAATATCATTACCACATTGTACACAAGTACACCAACGACGGGGTGAACCAAAGAGAGGCTCACCACAACCGACACAAGGAATAAGCGATTGCATTTGAGAGTTATGAAGAGGAATCGGTTTATTCAAAGAATCAACAAAACCAACATGGTGATCCGAATGACTATCAAGTCTCGAAGAACATTTTGAAAAATCGGGAGGTGGGACAAGTGGTGTGCTCGAGAGCTAGCAATTTCCACCACTTCCGTTATGGTCTCTGGTTACGGTTCTTGAGAAGCGTGAAGATTAAGCAAGTCATTCTTGCTAGTCACCGGTCGAATTACGCATGTTTGCTTTTAACCGTAAATCGTGAAAGTTTAGAATCAATTCTAGGCGGCTTAGGAGCAATTGAGGGTTTAGGTCTTTGGATAACCGTAGGTTGGACGTATTAGTACTTCCATTATCGGAGGAAGTACACGGTCCTTTGTCACCCGGTTTCTCGTTCCATTTCCCTACGCAGAATGAATGGATCATCACGAACAACGAATTCTTGACATTTGTGATAAAGTCTCGAAGTTTTCAACCGTCCCGAATTAGTCCTCGAGAGATTCCATGAGAATAGAAGAAGTTAGAATCAAATGGATAGAGGGTAAAGGGATAAAGAATCAAAAGGGTAAGAGGGTAAAGATGAATATTTTGGTATTTTGGATAAACATGATGCAAAACAAAGAATGAAAATCTTTTGGGTTTTGATTTTTAAAAGAAAATATAAACACATACGGATGGTATAAACAAGGAGTGAATATCCAAATCACTAATCGCTAGAGCGGAAGATAATCAAGCCTGACTCCCGGCGTGGCGCCAAAAATTTGATCGTGCAAACAGTCAAGCTTTATCACTCAAGCCGACCACTTGTGAATGGCCGACCGTAACAAACTTAAAAGCGCTCAAGCACGAATGCAATGAAGATCGGGGAGTATAGTGTTTCCCGGTCGTTATGTCCCAATGAGCTATGCAATGGATCACCAAACGTATAGTGATCGAGAATTTGAGCGAAAAAGGATTTGAATTATGATTATAACTACGAAAAAGCCAACAAATTACAACGGCTTAAATGCAAATTAAAGGAAATTAAAAGATAAAAATATTAAATAAACGCTATCACTATTTTTAAAATGATGTTTTTTTTTATGTTTTATAAAACTTAATTAAAAACTACGTAACGTCTGAAATAAAAAGTGAAACTTACACAATATTAATCCTAAAAATATGAAAATGACATTTTACAAACCTAATGATAAAAGAAAATTTTAGAAAAAGAAAATTATTTTTATAACTATTTAATTAATTATTATTAATTAAAACTATTTTAACTATTAAATAATAGCCTAAAATACAAGAAAATAGGAAATAAAGCTAGAAAAATAAAATTAAGACTTAGAAAAATCTAAAATATCAAAATAGAATTTTCAAAACTATTTTTGTATTTTTACGATTATTTTGGATTTTCTAGGAATTAAAAACTATTAAAAACTAATTAAATTATTTAAAAATACAAATTTAACTAAGAAAAATCTAGAAAAATATTTTTTGTCTTTTATATTTATCTAAACTTAAGAAAAATGAAAATTATTTTTTGAAACTTTTCTTAATTAATTGTATTAAATGCTAATTAAAATGCTTAAAAACTAATTTAAATTAAGAAAAATAGCAAACAAGCTTGGAAAAATCTGAAAATTTCAGGAAAACTCTAAAATAATATTAGGAAGCTAGGAAAAATGGAAAAACAAGGGGTTGTGTGGAGGAATATGAAGCGATGTGCAAAGTGCTTATGAAATAAGCACTTGGATAAGCAAATGGAGCACCAAAAGGCACCAAACCGATACAGAAGCTACAATAAGCTAAAATGACCAAAATGCAACAAAATCAACAAGCCTTAACCTCTGAATTGCAAGTTTACAAAGATTTGATGATTATGAGCTTATAAGCTAAAAAGCAGTTTTAGGGGGCTACTTTGGACAAAGAAATAAGCACTCAAATAAGCTAGAAACTAAAAAGCAAAAAATTGGAACTTAAAGAAGACCTGTTGAGAATTATAAACCAAAGTCGAGACCTAGATGAGCTCAAATGAGCTTTGTGCAAGCTCAAGCAAAACTGCACAAGTCACATGCGAGACTTAATGCCTGCAGGAGGCATTTAGTCCTCATTTTGACAAGCTTATTTGAAGCTTAAAAAAATTTGACAAAAATATACAAAATTGCTAATAAGAAACAAGACCAAGTGAAGTTTTTAAAACCACAAGTTTCATTGAATTTGACCCGAAATGAGTCCATGAAAATTCCTCCTATTTGGCTGGCGAGTTTTGCAATTTGACTTTTAAAAAAACGAAATGTTGACTAAATTGAACTTTGATCATGATTTAAGGACTGATAATGATGTAATATGATGAAATGAAGCTAATGCAAGCTATATTTATGAATTTTGAACACAAAATAAGCTTTTGATCTTGAAAAATCTCAACAGTGGAGATTATAAGATGATACATGGGATTTTGACTTTGGACTTGCGAGTGTGCAATTTTAAGACTCAAATGAGTTCAAATGAGCTAAACAAACATAAAACAACAAGAATCTATAACCGACGAAAACCTCTAACACAGTTTAAGCAGCAAATCCAAACACCACTTAACATTGATATGCAATTAAAATAAAGCCAACTCTTGAACTAGCTTATGCATTGATCAAACTAAGTTACATATCCTAAATACAACTATATAAACAAGTTTACACTATTGGTAACCACACAAATACAGATACAAGCATAAAATGCAATATTGACTTGAAAATTGAAAATGAGATTTGAACTCACAAGGTGAAATTGGTGTTGCGAGCTAAAACAAACCCAATCCTATGCTAACCTAAACTATTCCAACCCAATTTCACCACTGCATCAACCCAAATCCATTTCCATTTCAATTTGAGCCACAGTTGACTTTTGTTGACCATGGGACAAAATTGCTTGAAAATGAAATGTGAGCTTATACAAAGCTATAATAAGCTTAAATAAGCTTATTTGAGCTTAAAATAAGCTTCTAAGAGCTTGCTGGATAAGAATTGAAACGAAATTTTCAACGATGAACTTGAAACTTGGAACTTATATAAAACTTGAAATTGATATTCAAAAGCACATTACAATGATGATTTAACTTAAATGTGATACAAAGAAACTGAAATTACAACATTTTGACTTAAACTAAGAACATTAATTTAAAAAGCGACATTAAGAAAAATTAAAACTAACTACTACTTAATTCTTCTTCTTCTTCCTCCTTTTATACTCCAAACTTCCTTCTCTCTCTCTCTCTTGATAATCCCACTTCTTTTGAGGCCATTGGATGACTTTAAGAGATCTTGGCCATTGATTGATTTTGGCGGAAATGGATTTTGATTGGGTTTGGTTGAGTGTGGGAGGATAAGCAATTAATGCATCTTGGATGTAGTGGAGGAGGGGGACAAGAGGTGGATATGAGTGGGGGATGGGGAGGGGTGTGTTGCGAGTTGAAGGAGAAGCAGTGGGAAGAAGAAGACTTTTGGCGCCAAGTTTGTTTGTTTTGACCAAGTTGTTGACCGGTGTTAATAATAAAAGGGGGTCCAAAATGGGTCAAAAGGTTAATGACAGGGGTCACAATGGTTTGACAAGGTCCAAAATGGTATTAAGGGTTTAAATAACAAGGACTAATTGTGTAAATTACGAAAATCAAAGGACCAATCTCGCCAATTAATCAAAGTTGTTCCAAGGACTAAAAGTGACAATCTCAAAAGTACAAGGACCAAACTTGCCATTTTCCAATTTTCAAGGACCATTTTGCCAAATTTCAAACTTGAAGGACCAAACTTGTAATTTTCTCAAACTTTTGATATTTTTCACCAAAGGACTAATTTTGACAAGTTATGATTTAAAAAGGACCTTTGGTGATTTTTCTTTGAAATTAGGACTCGGGGACTATTTTGACAATTTTAGAAACTTGGGGACTGAAGCGCCAATTATGCAAACTTTGCTCATTTTCATCGATTTTAAACATTTTGCATCCGAAACATATAAAATGCAATTTTGGAATATTTTCGATATTTTGATGCATTTACGAGCATTTTAAGCGTTTTGCGATTCAGATTGACTAAAAATGATGAGTATTTACACACTCATCAATCCCCACACTAAACTATTGCTAGTCCCTAGCAATCTTTTGAGAAAAACTTAATGGATTTGAATCTCTTTACCAAAAGCCATTACTTACGGAGTAGCCAAATGTTTCGAGTTCAAGTAAGAACCATGGTACACCGATAACCATGTGATTTTGAGCAAACCACCGACTTTCAACGGATTTGATTTGTCTTTACGAAGCCGTTTGCTCGGACTAGCCAACTCTTAGATAAATTATCAATATTATCTTTGGTGAGTGATTACCAATTATGGTTTTCCACGCCTTTACCACAAGCCATAAACTTGCGGGCTAGCCAACTCTTCACTTTTTAGGATATGGTGAAATGAATACCATACAATTTTGGGCAAATTGCAAGCCGTCAACGGTTTGAGATATCTTTACCAAGAGCCGTTTGCTCTGGATTAGCCAATCCTTTTGTTTATTAGACAAGGCGGATGATAACCAAATGAGTAAGTGTAAAACACTTACTCCAAAAAAAAATTTTGGCCAAAAGCGGGAATTAGGCGGTATAATTATATGATAAAATTCGTGAGAATTCCCCCACACTTAGAAATGAATATTGCCCTCAATATTCAAAGTACCGTGGTTATGCGAAACAAAGAACGTAAAGGGAAATACTACGGCCATTATTTAGAAAGATTTTTTTTTTTTTTTTTTTTTAAAACTTATATATATATAACATGTGGGGCAACTCCCCACACTAGGGTGGAACACACGGGTGAAAACCCATGTTTAGCTCTTGTTTTTGATTACCGAGTCGCTAGCTTGACTCGACCCAATTCATTGGTTCATGGGAAGCAAAGTGGAAGAAACAATCTCCATCGGACTTTCATTCAAGATGTTTGGACAAACATTTGAAGCACGTGAAAGTTCCACACCGATGAGATATACATAGAACCGGCTCAAAAATGATAAATGAAAATGCCGGGTCAAAGATAGTGTCTTCATTCCGAAGGAGTGAAGATGAAGAGAAATCACAAGATATTTGAGGAAAGGAAGAAAGGTTTTGATAACAATCAAGATCCATTCTTCATCCTCAAATGTAGACATATCGGGAGGAAGGGTGAGGTAGTATCATTAATAAGCAAACTCATATGATAGAGTACACCTTCCTCCGAGCTAATATCATCCTCAAGATCAAAATAGAAATGATCATGTTCGGAGGAGATATGTCATGAGAGAGTTCACGGGAGAACTCTTCATGAAGAGAATCATTCACATGAAGTGAAATTGTGAACTCTTGTTCCATTGTGGGCTCATCACTATCCTCGATCTGAGTATCAAAGAGTGGATTCTCGAGAAATTGAAGTGAATTCGAGTCGAATTCAAATAGAGGATTGGTGAAAGTAGCTTTGAATGTTTCGAAACAAAGTGATCAACATTCTCTATTGGATTGTTGGGATAAGAAGTGAGTGAGCGATCATTATCAATGAGACTTTCGGTCTCTCCCGGATCGGCTTGAAATCAAAGAGTGGATTGATGTGAGTGAGTTCATCGGTGAACTCCTCAAGAAGATGATCGACATCAGTTGTGGAAGTGATGCCTCAACATACTCGATGTTTCCAAAGGAAGCACAATCGTCGCTAAAATCGGAGAAAGTTTCCAAATGATCATTTGAACACTCAAGAGGGAAGAGAATCACACATATGATCAAAGTTCCTGTGACTCTCTCGGGATTGGGACAAGGTTCTCAACACTAGACTTTATGAATTCGTCCGATTCCTTTTCGAGAACAGTGTCAAGATGCTCGTCCCCATGTTCGGAGAGTGAGTGGGAGCTTGGTGTGATAGCGATTGTTTGAGATGGAATCTCAACTGCTGGGATATCAATGGACCGAGGAGTTGAGAAATATTATCTTTAAAAGGATAAAACTCTCCTCGTCATCATCATAAAGAGCGCCTTAAGAAATTGGGAGCGCCTTAGAGCCGCATGCTCTAGGACTAATAATTCTTCCCTAGATTGGCGGGCCTCTCGCTCTTGACTAGCAATTCTCCCATGGTCTTTTCACCACTCACTTGATTCTTAAAGTTACTAATCATATCATCAAGTGTTTTCATTGCGGTTTCAAAATCTTGGGAGATTTCTTGAGACAACGGCTCGGTGGAGTTTGAACCGTATGGTCTTTGTGGAGGTTGGAAATTTTCAAACATGTAAGAGTCATGATTGTTACAAGGAAATGGGTTCCCTATTTGACAATCGAGTGAAATGGGGACCTCCACAGTACTCACAACAAAAAGCTGTTGAGTGCAGACCAGTGAATCATATGGATTTTGGTCATAACCAAAGTTACGAGCATCACCGAAAACTGTTCATAGACAAACGTGTTTCGGATTGACACTCAAATCCTTGGTGAGGACCTCCACAAAATTCACAGCGATATGTTGATTATATGAAGATAAGTCGGGTGTGGTGGGTAATTGGAAAAGTTTGAGGGTCGTTAAATGAGTTCGGATTAGGATCATAATCAAATGAATTCCTCGAACCACAAAACAAACAACTCCGTTATGAATATCATTACCACATTGTACACACGTACACCAACGACGAGGTGAACCAAAGAGAGGCTCACCACAACCGACACAAGGAATAAACGATTGCATTTGAGAGTTATGAGAAGGAATCAATTTATTCAAAGAATCAACAAAACCAACATGGTGATCCGAATGACTATCAAGTCTCGAAGAACATTTTGAAAAATCGGGAGGTGGGACAAGTGGTGTGCTCGAGAGCTAGCAATTTCCACCACTTCCGTTATGGTCTCGGTTACGGTTCTTGAGAAGCGTGAAGATTAAGCAAGTCATTCTTGCTAGTCACGGTCTAAATTCGCATGTTTGCTTTTAACCGTAAATCGTGAAAGTTTAGAATCAATTCTAGGCGGCTTAGGAGCAATTGAGGGTTTAGGTCTTTGGATAACCGTAGGTTGGACGTATTAGTACTTTCCATTATCGAGAGGAAGTACACGGTCCTTTGTCCCCGGTTTCTCGTTCCATTTCCCTACGCAGAATGAATGGATCATCACGAACAACACGAATTCTTGACATTTGTGATAAAGTCGAAGTTTTCAACTTCGTCCCGAATTAGTCCTCGAGAGATTCCATGAGAATAGAAGAAGTTAGAATCAAATGGATAGAGGGTAAAGGGATAAAGAATCAAAAAGGGTAAGAGGGTAAAGAGGAATATTTTGGATTTTTGAAAAACATGATGCAAAACAAAGAATGAAAATCTTTTGGGTTTTGATTTTTAAAGAAAATATAAACACATACGAGATGGTATAAACAAGGAGTGAATATCCAAATCACTAATCGCTAGACGGAAGATAATCAAGCCTGACTCCCGGCGGGCGCCAAAAATTTGATCCGTGCAAACAGTCAAGTTTTCTCACTCAAGCCGCCACTTGTGAATGGCCGACCGTAACAAACTTAAAACAGCTCAAGCACGAATGCAATGAAGATCGGGGAGTATAGTGTTTCCCGGTCGTTATGTCCCAATGAGCTATGCAATGGATCACCAAACGTATAGTGATCGAGAAATTTGAGCGAAAAAGGATTTGATTTATGATTATAACTACGAAAAAAGCCAACAAATTACAACGGCTTAAATGCAAATTAAAGGAAATTAAAAGATAAAAATATTAAATAAACGCTATCACTATAATTAAAATGATGTTTTTTTTTATGTTTTATAAAACTTAATTAAAAACTACGTAACGTCTGAATAAAAAGTGAAACTTACACAATATAAATCCTAAAAATATGAAAATGACATTTTACAAACCTAATGATAAAAGAAAATTTTTAGAAAAAGAAAATTATTTTTATAACTATTTAATTAATTATTATTAATTAAAACTATTTTTAACTATTAAATAATAGCCTAAAATACAAGAAAATAGGAAATAAAGCTAGAAAAATAAAATTAAGACTTAGAAAAATCTAAAATATCAAAATAGAATTTTCAAAACTATTTTTGTATTTTTCGATTATTTTGGATTTTCTAGGAATTAAAAACTATTTAAAACTAATTAAATTATTTAAAAATACAAATTTAACTAAGAAAAATCTAGAAAAATATTTTTTGTCTTTTATATTTATCTAAACTTAAGAAAAATGAAAAATTATTTTTGAAACTTTTCTTAATTAATTGTATTAAATGCTAATTAAAATGCTTAAAACTAATTTAAATTAAGAAAAATAGCAAACAAGCTTGGAAAAATCTGAAAATTTCAGGAAAACTCTAAAATAATATTAGGAATCTAGGAAAATGGAAAAACAGGGGCTTGTGTGGAGGAATTTGAAGCGATGTGCAAAGTGCTTATAAATAAGCACTTGGAATAAGCTAATGGGCACAAAAAGCCACCAAACTGATACAGAAGCTACAATAAGCTAAAATGACCAAAATGCAACAAAAACAACAAGCCTAACCTCTGGATAACTCAATTTACACAGATTTGATGATTTGAGCTTTAAGCTAAAAGCAATTTGGGGCTACTTTGGACTTAAGCAATAAGCACTCAAATAAGCTAAAACTAAAAACCAAAAATTGGAACTTAAAGAAGACCTGGTTGAGACCTTATAAACCAAAGATCGACCTAGATGAGCTCAAATGAGCTTTGTGCAAGCTCTGCAAAACTGCACAAGTCCATGCAGACTTAATGCCTGCAGGGCATTAACCTCATTTTGACAAGCTTTTTTGAGCTTAAAGAAAATTTGATAAAATATACAAAATTGCTAATAAGAAACAAGACCAAGAAAGACTTTTAAAACCACAAGTTTCATTGAAATTGACCCGAAATGAGTCCATGAAAATTCACCTATTTGGCCCAAACCGAGTTTTTATGCAATTTGACTTTTAACAAAACTGAAAAGTTGACTAAATTGAACTTTGATCATGATTTAAGGACTGATAATGATGTAATAAGATGAAATGAAGCTAATGCAAGCTATATCTATGAATTTTAAACACAAAATAAGCTTTTGATCTTGCAAAAATCCAACAGATGGAGCATTTAAGACAGATTCAAATGAATTTGACTTTGGACTAATGTAAGTGCAATTTTAAGACTCAAATGAGTTCAAATGAGCTAAACAAACTTAAAAAACAACAATCTATAACCTTGAGCAACCTCTAACATACTTTAAACAAGCAAATCCAAACACCACTTAAACATTGATATGCAATTAAAATAAAGCTAACTTTTAAACTAGCTTATGCATTGATCAAACCGAGTCTTACTATGACTTAATACAACTATATAAAAAGTTTAAACAGATTGATAACCATACAAATACAGATACAAGCATAAAATGCAAATTGAAAGAAAATTGAAAATGAGAATTGAACTCACAAGGTCCAAATTGGTTGCGAGCTAAAACCAAACCCAATCCTACACTAACCTAACTATTCCAACCCAATCTTCACCACCCATGCATCAACCCAAATCCATTTCCATTTCCAATTTGAGCTCACAGTTGACTTTTGTTGACCATGATCAAATTTGCTTGAAAATGACTTTGTGAGCTTATAAAAGCTATAAATAGCTTAAATAAGCTTATTTGAGCTTAAAATAAGCTTCTAAAAGCTTGACCATAAGAATTGAAACCGAAAATTTCAACGATGAACTGAAAACTTGGAACTTAAATAAAACTTGAAATTGATTCTTCAAAAGCACATTACAATGATAGTTTAACTTAAATGTGATACAAAGAAACCGAAATTACAACATTTTGAACTAAACTAAGACATTAATTTAAAAAAGCGACATTTAAGAAAAATTAAAAAACTAACTACTTTTTTCTTCTTCTTCCTTCCTTTTATACTCCATCATCTTCTCTCTCTTTCTAGATAATCCCACTTGTTTTTGAGGCCATTGGATGACTTAAATTGATCTTGGCCATTGATTAGATTTTGGCGGAAATGGAGTTTATGACGGTTGGGGTTGAGTGAGGGGAGGATAAGCAATAAATGCATCTTGGATGTTGTGTTTGGGGGGGAACAAGGATATGAGGTGAGGAGGATGGGATGGTTGTGTGTAGAGGATTGAGCGAAAGCGAGTTGGGGAAGGAGACTTTTGGCGCCAAGGGGTTTGTTTGACCAAGGTTTGTTAATAATAATACCGGGTTTAATAAAAAGGGGGTCCAAAATGGCTTAAGTGGCGGGGTCATAAATGGGTTTGACAAGGGTCCAAAATGGTATTAGGGTTTTAAATAACAAGGACTATTTGTGTAATTTCGAAAATTCAAGGACCAATCGCATCAATTATCAAAGTTGATCCAAGGACTAAAAGTGACAATCTCAAAAGTACAAGGACCAAACTTGCCATTTTCCAATTTTCCAGGGCCATTTTGCCAAATTTCAAACTTGAAGGACCAAACTTGTAATTTTCTCAAACTTTTGATATTTTTCACCAAAGGACTAATTTTGACAAGTTATGATTTAAAAGGACCTTTGGTGATTTTTCTTTGAAATTAGGACTCGGGGACTATTTTGACAATTTTAGAAACTTGGGGACTGAAGCGCCAATTATGCAAACTTTGCTCATTTTTCATCGATTTTAAACATTTTGCATCCGAAACATATAAAATGCAATTTTGGAATATTTTCGATATTTTGATGCATTTCGAGCATTTTAAACGTTTTGCGATTCAGATTGACTAAAAATGATGAGTATTTACACACTCATCCCGTATGGTTTTGACAATCTTTAAGATTCGAACATTAAGAAAGAAGTACAAGCTTCACACATAGATCAATGATGAACCAACGTTTACCTCAAGAGTGGCCTTTGATGTCCCTTTAACAATATGATAAACAAATCGAGATCTCAAAACATCCATTTGTAGTTACTTATAACCAAGATGAAGAGAAGACAAAGTCACTTATGGTTTTGTTCTTTCTTTAATTGCTTCGAATATTATCATTTGATTCCGTTTGAGATAGAGTCAGGAACGAACCAAGAGTCTAAAGGTAACAATCTTTTCGGTTTTCATTTGATTTATGGATCTGTGATGAGAGTGTTCGTGGGTTTTGAGCCTTTGATGTGCTTTGAGATATAACCTCGAAACATCGAGATCATTCGTTATTAATAATCTTTAATTAACGAATTGTTTGTTAGAGAGGTTTTGAACTTTGTTTGGGTTGGTGATGATGGGTAGAACCGTGTCAACCGAGATAGTTAAAAGTAGCATACATGGGTAAACTCTGAGATGGTATGGTTTTGATTCAATTAGGTTGTGACTTGGATTTGTGATGGTTAAACAAACTGAGGTCCGAATTGAGTTTGTTAACTGGTATTTGTTATGGTTGTTTGTGGTCGAGGTCCAGTTGTATTGTTGTTGTCAAGGTCTTTCAAGTCTTAACATCTTCTTCTTCATCCTTTCTGTGTAAGTCGCTAGGTCTCATATATGAGCCAAGTCGCTAGCCAATTCGCTAAGCCAATTCGCTAAGCCAAGTCGCTAGCCAAGTCGCTAAGCCAACTCGCTACGTCTTGTTCAATAACAAGTCGCTACCGTTTTAAAGAGTCAAGTCGCTAGCGGTTTTCCAAAGCAAGTCGCTAGGTCATGAGTCAAATCGCTAGATAAAACAAGTCGCTAGCCAACTCGCTACGCTTGTTGACTCAAGAGTCAACAACTCGCTACTGTACAAGTCGCTAAATATAAGGTGCAATAAACCTCGACACAAAGACAACTCGCTAACTTGATAAACAAGTCGCTAGTATGAATTTGTGACATTTTTCGATGGATTTTCCGACTAAGTTCCGACCATATGCATATAAACCCGTAAAATGACAAGAACCGCTTCATTTGAGATGTATGACCACGAAAATGATGAGTTGGCCTGGTTGACCATGTGACAACTTATAACCAACGATAAGCGCAACTTGACCACAACAAAATGTAAATGATACCAAAAGTCCGAAACTTGTATTAGATGAATGTTTTGAAACGTGACACAAAATGACATATACAACAGTATAAAAGCATAGGACTTTTGAACCAAAGAAGGATACTAGAACAAGAGTAAACTGTTTTACCAAGGAATAATAAACAAACTTTTCGGACCACAAAATAGTATCACCAACAGTTTACAACATGATACAATACCACAAAAAATCATCAAAACACATAACCATGGCTCTTGATACCAATTGTTAGGATCCTATATTTGTTGTGTTGATGATTCGGGTGGTACTATTCCTTAATACTATCCATCACTAAATAAATTGAGTGTTGAGTGAATTATACTTCATTCCTTTTAGATCATGACTGAGTAATATGAGCGTACTATTCCTTAATACTATCCATCACTAAATAAATTGAGTGTTGAGTGAATTATACTTCATTCCTTTTCATGAGGTGCTTAGCCATGTTATCAAGCAAAAAAATCCATGGGGTATTGTCAAACATCTCAGTTTTTCACTTAAAGCTTAAAACAATGAATCTTATCTTGTACCCGTACTCGGTAGATTTGCATCATGTAACATATTGGTTTTCATAAACACATAACAAATCAATATATGAGGCGTATCATTTAAGTTCTAGAGAGAGAAAGTGGAAGAGGTTAGGGAACTTAGTGAGACAAAGAAAAATGAATATTATGAAGCTCCAACCCTTGGGAGGCAAAGGGAATTTATAGTATCTTACAAGACACGCCTCCTACGGGCTGTGGATCATGCATACAGTGGGTAAAGACCCGTCCTTCCTCCACGGTGTTACTTAACAACCTACTTACTGACACTAAATGACTACGACTATGAATTTTCTAACGAATACATATACTTGAGGTGACCGACTCTTTAGAAACCGGATTTACTAAATCCTAACAATCTCCCCCTAAGGGAGGTCACCTCAATTTACATTGATTACAAACAGATATTACATTCTAGATGTTCTTGGATTCTTGATTAAGTTCTTTGCTCAGCTTCGTAGTCTTTAATTCTTCATGTTCCGCATGTTATGTTGTTTCAAGTGGAGGTCTTTAAGCGATTCACGTGATGGTGAGTATTGAGCCGCTTTTGAGATCATCACCACAAGAAATTTGTGACTCATCCTTTATTGTTGTGTTGCCATTATGTGATGTTGTGACTTTCAGACCGAAATGCTCACAGTTTTGGATCGTGATATCTTCTCATCAGAGTAGCGGAAGATTTTGTTGATTCATAATATTTCCAGCAGCATAGCAGAAGCATGGATTGAAAATATCAGAGCCAGTTGATGAAGATATGCAATTATCATGATTTCTTTAGACGTGAATGTGAAGTGTGAGCATGCGGCTGTTGATTGACTCCTCAATTCTGATCAGCTGCAACCATCGGGTGTTCCTGCATAAAACAGTTAGCAATAAAGCGCACGAAAGTATCTTTGATCACTTTTCTTGAATTGAGGTACACGGCCCACGGTTCCCCGTTGATCAAGATAAGTATCGCTGCGATAAGGAAAATTTCGAAGAATCTCCTTGGCGTGGTTTCGCACTTGCTCTAGCCGTTCTCAAACCGGAACATCTCAAAGAAGACAACACGAGTGAGTGAACCAAAGAAATTGAGATTCATCGATTGATGAAAATGATTTGAAAACAATCGTGTATTGCTTAATATAAAGGGTTTTGCAATAAAACGAAGATTTTGTTGGAAAATCAATTATCAATCATAAATACGCTTTTAATTTTAACATTAATACACGATCGATGTGCTAGAAAATAATTTTAAGCACAACGACCGGTTTTCAAAGGTATCCGTCAATCCATTTCTGGACCAAGGTTGATTCAAGATTGAATCGCCCATCGTTTCTATCCGGTTGTCACAAGCTTGATCTTTAGAAAATATCTCACATGTCACCCACCAAGAGCTTGTTTGATGTTTGCTCTGAAGGATTTCCATCTTCATCGTGAATATTTTACATATCACTCGGATGTTACGCAATACCACAAGGATAATGCGTAGGACTCTTAATTATATTCTTACTTCCCACATTGTGTGAAACAAAGAAGTCTTCAAGAATAATGTTTCCTAATGAGATTTATTGACGATCTCTTGGCTCTAGACTCAATAGTGCACTTTTGGTTTCCTATGCCGAGACTAGGGAGAGGGTCTTGATGAGTGTCTAAATACTCATCATTTTTATCTGCTTAGAATGCCAAAACATCCGAAACACTCAAAATGCATCAAAATGATGAAAATATCACAAACAAGAGTTTTATGTGTTTTAAATGCAAAACATCAAAATCGTGAAAACGTATCAAGTTTGCATAATTGGCGCTTTAGTCCCCAAGTTTAAAAAGTTTTCAAAACTAGTCCCCGTAATTCAAAAACTTGTAAAATATCATTCAAGGTCCCTGAAATATTCTAAGTTGTCAAAAATAGTCCTTGAATGAATCTTTGGGCAAATGGCGAAAAGGTCCCTCAAGTTTGAAAATGTCAATAATGGTCCTCGTTAATTTAAAAGTGAAAATTATCAAATATTAACCTTGTACTATTCATAAATGACAAAATTGGTCCTTATGGTAAACTTTGAAAAATTACAAGTTTAGTCCCTAGAATATCAAAGTTGCAGTTTTGGTCCTTGGACTTATAAAATGGAACTTTATGCAAATTTAGTCCTTGTACTAACCATTATTTGCGGATTGACCCATGTGATAACCTTGAAACTTGTCAAATTCAATTTCTTCATGAATTCAATATTACAATATTGGTCCTTGTGCTTAAATAAACCAAACGGACCCTATATTAACTAAACCCAAAGCCCAAACCCAAATACCATAACCCGCCCAAAAATTTAAATGAAATAAAACCGCTCTCAAGTTGCCCTTCTCCTCCACACCTGTTAAACCAAAACCATTGGTTTCACCACTGGTTTCCACCTCTCCCCACCTTCCACCTCACCACCTACTACTCACTCTCATCCCCTCCACCTCATGAGCTAGCCCACAAACTGCAGTTAATGCTTCCCCACCATTAGCCTTTTACTGTTACACACACAATACTGTTTTTGCTTTCCAAATTATCACCAGCCCCATACCTACTATCTAATCTGTCCCCCTCCACCTCCACAACACCCCAAGATTCTTTAATTGCTTTGAAAGCTGCCTCAAGCAACCATATACACTTTTGGCGCCAAAAGTCGTTTAACGGATAGGATGAGTTTGACTCATCCAATGGCTAAGATTTAAAGTGGGAAAGTTTCGAAGCATGGGGAGTATCTCAAGGCTATAAAGAAAGAATAAGGTAAGAGGAAGATATCTAGAATAATTGTAATTTAGCTTATGTCGCTTTTAATTAAGTTTCAAATTCCAAGTGTTTGTTTAAACTTTTAAACTCAGATTTCAAGTTACTAGTGTGTAATAAAGCTTTTGTGATAATAAATTTCAAGTTTAAGTCTTATATTCAGTTTATGCAAAAATCTTACTTTTGATCAAATTCTCAAAATCTGCAAATGATGTTTGTAGCTGTTGTTAAGGATTGAATAAGCCATATAAGCTCCTCATATAGCTTATTAAAGCTATTAGAGACCTTTAAAAGCAGTTTAGAAGTAAAAAAAAGAAAAATACCAAAAATTCCAAATAAATAGTTGAAAAATCAAAAATCCATGGTGAAGGTTGTCAAGAAGATGGAGAAGGGTTGATTATGGATGGCCTTGGGTTTAGTGCTTCTTGGGAAGCTATAGGAAGTGGTTTCAGTATTGGTTCTCAGTTTTGAGCTTGGAAGCCATTTATAAGCCTTTTGCTCATTTTTGGCATTTCACTGTTTGAGTTGTTCATAAGCTCAAATCTTTGTGTTTTATTATTCATTAGTTATAATTAAGTATGATCAACCATAAAATCAGTTGTTTGTTCTTTTAAATTTGTAGTTTGCAAAAACCTCATTTTGATGTTATAATAGCATATAGATCATTCTTGAGTTATATGTTGTTGTTATCATTATTTAGTGCTTATTCGGTCTTATTACATGATATTATAAGCTTAATCAAGTTTATGGTCTTAATCTTTGTTAAACTTTGAAAAGCTTCAAACAAATCTACTAAAGAGGTGTTTGGATTCATCGTGTTAAGGGTGTTAAAGGTTGTTTATGTTGTTGTTTGTTGTTTTTTACTGCTATACTAGTACCTAATAACTCAAAACAACCATAAAACATAGTCCTTGTTTAAAAAAAAAGTCAAGATAACTTTTGATCATGTCTTGTTAGTTAACTGTTGGATTTTCATAATCCATGATTATGATTTCTTGTTCATAAGTTGTTAAAATCAATCAAACAAGTCTTAGTTCACCTTAACATAACATAATCAGTGCATAAGATTGATCCAAAGTTCATTTAAGTCAAACTTTCATTTTGTTTAAAAAGTCAAAATAGTGCCCTGTGCACAGTTTTAAGGCCATAATCACAAGCTTGCAAAAAGCTCATTAGTTAAACATAGCTTGTGATTCTTGGTTCTTTGGGTAGCTAACCAAGCCATCTTAAGGGCCCAAGCTTAATTTTCTACTTTGTAGCTTATTTGAGTGGGTCTGCAGTGCTTTTAGTTTGTCCCATAATACTCAAAGAAACACCGAGTTATACTCGATGGTTTTTCGCTTTTTAATAAGCTCATTAAAAGCTCTCTAGTGGACCCCACAAGAGAACTTTAGCCTTTTGGAAAGATGAGTTGGTCAACTTATTAGTTGCGCTTTTGTTTTAAGTTTCTAGCTTATCTAAGTGCTTAAAATTAAGCTTAAAAGTGCCTAGTGATTCAAAATAGTGTCATGTGCAACCGCTTAGCTTGTGCTTATTTTAGCTTAATCTGCTTATTTTCAAGTTTTTGTGCTTATTCAGTTGATATATTAGCTTATTATCATTACTTAGCTTATTTTCAGTCCATCACTTTGCTTATTTTTAGCTTATAAGCCATTTTGGCTTAAACTCTTGTGCTTATTTCAAATTTTTGTTAACTATTAAGACAATAAGCTCAATACTGAGCTTATTAGTCATTTTTATAAAAAATTGTAGTTATAAAAAGTGCTTATTTTAAGTAGCTTAACAAGTTTGTGAAGAAAAATCAAAAAATAAAAAGTTAGCAAAAGGTCATTCTTTGGATTCGAACCACGCCACCCACCACCACACACACACACTACCACTACCCTTGGGTCTTTTTCGCCTTTGCACTATTAAATACATAAGCCTTGTTTTCATTTTAAGCTTATACGAGCTTATTTGCTTATTTCGACTTATTTATAATAGCTTTTTCAACTTTTGTATTTTTCATAGATTTGTATTAGTATAAAGTAATTTATAAAAAAGTTTCAGATTTTTCTAAATAGTTTTAGTATTTTTAAACATTTAATTAGTGTAAAATAGTATTTAATTCATAATAAAAATATAAAAGTCTAAAAATATAAATTTTTTTCTAAAATTTTCTTTTGTCGTCTCTTCTTCAATATCAACAATCTTAAGAGAAAGTCGATAGATTATGTAGGTTCCCGTAAGAATGAAACAAGCCCTTTAAGAGGAACTTGAGTAGCTTGGGAAGTTTAGCGCAGTCGTCCACCGGGTCCATGACGCCTTGTCTTCAATATCGGCGTTACCTTAGTAACCACCAAGAGTATATGTATTGAACCCGGTTTCGCCTCTAAGGTTGAATAAATGGAGGCTATTTATTTTCACCCTTTTCACATTCAATTCTTTTCATTCTTCAACCCCTTGATCTTACCGAGACTTCATAACTAGAACTTTGTTGGGTTTATTCCAAGATTAGCCTGCCTCATCGCACACTTCCCATATTCTCATTTTTCTCCCCTTTTTTTCAATATACCTAAGGACTCTACACTCTCTAGTAGATTGTCCCTGGGTAGATCCCTCCAGCTCTGGCGGGATCGTCGGAACGAATACCTAACATAACCATCCTTATATCACCATGCATAAAGTAAAATTGGTTAGTCTATTGGTATTGTTCTTCCGCCTCGAAACCAATTGAAAACCATATGAAAATCAATCAAGGTACTTGTGATATAGAATCAAAGTATTTTGTACCTTAATTATTTTAGATATATTAGAAATGCTCCCCTTCAACATGTGCTTCAAATATTAGAAATTATTTTAGCACATGGAGGCAAAAGGATTTTTGAAATCTTAGATTGAGAATGAAAGATCCAATCTTTTGATTCACATGTTATAAAATGATCATCATCACTTCCCGATCAACACTAGTGTTTTAAACACTTTGGATAAATCAATTTTGGGAAGGACGAGGGTTTCTTATGATTGCTCCCCCTCAATATGTGCATCAAGATTGGAAAGAGTTTTGAACATATTAGAGGGAACCTGCACTTTGAGACAAATCAATCACGTTTCAATTCCATTTGGTTTAAGATAAATGCTTCCCCTTAACATGTGCGTGGAAAATTTGAAATCATTTGGCACATGTAGGGAGGAGAGCTTGTTATTGTATTTCTAAACCACTTATCGAATTATCAGTTTATATCCAATTGAAATCACAAATTCTCCCCCGATCACAATTTTCAAATCCTTTGTGATTTGTGATCTCTATTGATTTAAATTGTTTTTGAAAACTTTTGAGGAGAATTGTGACTTGCTTTTGAAAAATATTTTAACGATAAGGATCGATTTTGAGACTTTAAACGCATTGTTCAAACATGCTTAAGTATTTTATGAAAACATAACATTAGCCAAGGTCTTGAACCAATTGTATTAAACATTGTAAAACATTGTTCTTTTTTTTATTATCCAAAAGTAGACCTTGCTCTTTTGCGTTCCAATTGTTTGAAAAATAACCTTTTTGATTTAATTTTAGATTTAATTGAAATCATTCTCCCCCTCAATCAATGACATACGTTGTTGATTGAGAGATAGAGATTTTGACCAATGATAAGTCGGGATAATTTTCAAAAATAGAGTCCGAGTTATTTTCAAAGCAATTTTGTTTTCATTAGATGACAAATATTTTTCAGAGAATTTTGGAGGAAAAATATTTGGAGGGAAACATTTGTCTTTTTGGCGACAAACATTTGTTTTTAGAATCAGAGCATGAGGTTTTAAAATTAAGATAAAGCATGGCTCTGTTCTTTCTTTTAAAACGGGTTACTACCTGAAATGACAATAAACCATCATTTTTCTCCATCTCATTTTATTTTATTTTATTTTATTTTAAATCAAATTAAAATTTATTACATCTGCTCGAACTTCATCTAAATATCCATGTCATTATTGAATGACAATTCAAAGTCCGTAGATGTTATCGAAACCAGATGACATGATAAAAAATAATATTTTGGGCTTTTTCAAAATATTCTATTTTTATGGGTTTTGAAATTTTATAATTTTCTATTTTCTTTTTGTTGGTTTTATAATTTTGTATTTTGCTTTTGATAAAATATATACAAAGAAGATAATTTAGTTTAAGAGGATGATTAATTGAGTACGAGATAAGGATATCGCTTCAAGACGTTGTAGAAGAAAGAAATCAACATCTCTTAAACTTTCACCACCAAAGCATTCGAGGATTCTAAGAAAATCGTCTAAACATGAGCCTTCTAAATGTGAATCTTTGGTAGCTTCCCCCCAAACCGACGATCTTCGAATTAAGACCATTTCCCACCAAAAGATGAAGTGAGGTAAATAGTCTAATTGTATGAAGCTCAAGAACCCGAAGAAGACGATAACAAAGAAGTAACAAGTTAACACGGATCATCTCTGCGGTTATCAATCCCGGAATAAATGATGAAGTCCGATCACATGAACCTGTTGTGCGTCCCCGATGTACACATAACTATTCGAGTTTGATCAGTTGTCAATTCAGGGGAACAATATATCTTCATTTTACCAAGTGCATTCCAGTTATCTTCCATATAACCAATCAGCCCATAATGTACACAAGTAACCATCCATAGTAGAAACAACGACATCACAATAACTGGTTGAATCACTGATCTTCTCTACGGATGACAACTCCGGAATAACTGATTAAGCTCGATCATGTGAATATGTTGTGCGACCCTGATGTACACATATCTCTCCCCATATGGTTGCGATCTCATCGGAATGATCATTACATTGTGTACATGAAGCACTAACCGGAAGCACTTTATCATAAATCATATAGTAGATGTCGATAAGCAATATCATCTAACGATCCAAATATTCTTCTCATATTTCTTCCTATTGAAGGCTGAGTTAACACATACCAAAAGTATCCACAGACCACTTCCCCCTAAATGGTTGGAATAATACATCCTACCCCAAATAGTTGGAATAATACGTCCTTCCCCAAATAGTTGGAATAACACACCAAAGGCTACGAGTTAAACAACGAGTTTCTCTGGTTATGACATTTGTCTTTCCGGGATTACTTCAATAGAAGAAGTATTAAGTTCATCATGTGTACTGTTGTGTGTTTAGATGTGTCCCTTCCCCTTCTCGGTTTTGATACCTCAGAATCAGCAACACATTAAATATACCAAATATTCTTGAAATTGAGAAGAACAACAAATTAGCTCAAATGAATCCTGTGAGAATCAACTGCTACAGAAACTCTCTCTGACTATCTTTATCAACTCATATGTAGACAATTTAAAGTAACCACTAAAGAAGAAAACCCGATATACCAAACTTGAAACTGAAGTCGAATTCCCCACATTTGTATTTTAAGCTTGCACTTAATGATGGAAGAACGGTGTCGAGAATCTATGCTTCAAGCAAATCTCTAAGTACTCACTACTCAACCACAGTATGAGACATTAACACCTCTTGCGATTATCCACAACGTCATCTACGCATGACACTGAGTAAAACAACGTAACTCCTTTTAGTGATAGTTAACCAGGTCTTCAACCATCCATCCCGACAGCGGGTAACTAGATAAACCAAGTCTTCAACTTAAAAATTCTTAGGCCCGAGCAAGTTATCAAATAGGAACACACCTATGTGAAATTCAACTTTGTTAGCCGTAACATTTTTATTAGAAGTGATGGTCATTCACGTTTAGGAACTTTGTAACGTGTGTTAGATATCGTGATAGAATAGTCAACGGGCTCGTGGATTGGACTAAGCTAAATGGCTAGAAGTTATGTTAAGCTAGCCTTGTATAAGTTCTTGTAACCCAATCCAATCCAAGTCCACCACGAGGCCCATGGAAAGCCCATTAGGGCGTCTAGAATAAGGAGTATAAATACCCCTCAAATGGTCATTTGAGGGGTGTGCTTGAGTTTGTGTGTGTGTGTTTTTCTTTCAAGTATAACAACATCTTTTTTTCATCTTTCTCTTATTTCATACGCATAACATCTTAAGTCACCAACTTCTTAATCTTTTCTTCTTCATCTTTTACACATAAAGTGTGTTTGTTTCACGTGTGTTCATCTTGTGTTTAAGGTTGGTATACGCGTAAGGTTGATGTAAAAACAAGGTCCTACAATTGGTGTCAATCGCCTAACAATGTTTTAGGAGTGTTTTTGGACTAAGTTTTTTTTGTGTAGTGTTACGCGTAGTTTTTCGTTCTCAAAGTTGTCACGCATAAAACTTTAATTTTTGCACTAAAATCTTCAAGATTCTTATGTTTTAAGGTTGTTATAGTGTTAAAGATTCTAGTTTTTGGAAAAAGTTTGAAGCTCTACGTGTTTTTCTTCACTTTTAAACTGGTTCGTTTCTACGCATAAGCAGAAAAAGAACTTTGGGTGATAACGGTCAAAACTTTCTTGGTATTTGAGTGTTTTGGAAGCTGTTTGTGCATAAGAAATCGTTTGGAAAACTGGACATTTTTTACGCGTAAGAAAACAAAGTCAAAACCCTCGACTTACGCGTAAGAAAAAGTCAAAACCCTAATCCTACGCGTAAGGTTTTACTCATAAGCAGTTGGTAAAGAATCTTCGTGCAACAACGGTGACTCAGTGCTTCCCTCACTTGGATAAGTTTGTGGATCACTTCGACTTGTGAAATCTCACTAGCTTGGATAAGTTATAGAGATACGATTCTTGTTTTACGCGTAAGCATGTTTTTACGCATAAGATTTCAATCTTACGCCTAAGACTGTGATTTACGAGTAAGCATTAAATCTTACCAGTAAGATATTTTTACGCCTAAGAATAACATCTTACGCATAAGGATATTTTTATGCATAAGAATTAATTATTACGCGTAAGGTTGCTAGTTTACGCCTAAGGTTCAAATCTTACGCCTAAGAATCAAAAGTTACGCCTAAGAAACCAAATCTTACGCATAAGCTTAAAGTTTACGAGTAAGATATTAAGCAAAACTTCAAACCACCATAACTTTTGAACCGTAACTCCGTTTTCAGCGTTCTACCCATCAAAACGACCGTGAGAACGACGAGAATAGACTACCAAATTAACTAATACTTATTCGGGTCAACCTTCAAGTCTTAAAAATGCTCCGAAAAGAAGTTATTAAGGTTTTTAAGTTTTTAGACCCAATTTTCACTACAACAACCAAGCTTAATCTTCATGAAACACAACTCCTTTATCATTGAATCGATCCTACATCAACTTTATCATAACATACCTTCATCAATGGCAACTCAACAAGACATTCATGCGGTAGGTGCGAAAACCGTCCTCTATGTTGGAAAAAGGTGGTTATCATCAATGGACAAGTCGTATGCTTCGTTACATCAAAACCAAGCCTAATGGAAAATTAATGATTCAATCCATTACGAATGGACCCTTCAAACCTCGACAAGTCCAAGACCACGAAATGCCGATGCAACACCTCCCGTCCCACCATCTTCTCGTGCTAAAAGAATCGAGAATACATCAAGAGGATCATAAACAAGTCGAGCGAGATGACATGGCAATTCACATTGTCCAACTGGGTTTACCAAGAGACATCTTTCTTTCGTCAGAGCGGTTGTGAAACTGCTTTCGATATGTGGGAGCGTGTTAGACGGCTTTGTCATTGAACAAAATTGGTCAACAAGATACGGAGAACAAGTCGCTAACGAGATGGGAGAAGTTTACATCTACTCGTGAGAATCAATTGAATCCTACTATGAGGTTTTGCACTTTAATGAATGAGTCGATCGTAAATAAGTTGACACCTTAACTATCGTGAGTAACATCAAGTTCTGAACAATCTACCGGAAGAATGGGGACGATATGTCACTATTGTCAACCAAACAAAAGACTTACATCAAGTGAACTTTGATCAACTCAACAATTTTCTCAAACAAAACCAAACCAAGTGAATGAAGTCGGGAAAGAAAGATTTGCAAAGAATCATGATCCATTGGCACTCATTGCAAAGACTCAACTCCAGTCAACTCACAACAACAAGCTTCATCATCTTCCACCAACAACAACTTGCAGCAATACATTCCACAACCACAAGATATTATCCCTCAACAATAATTCTATCCACAAGAACAACAAGTCATTCAACAACAACAGTCTCAACAATACCAGGAACAAGGAATCACTGATCTTGAAATTGAACAAGAACAAGCTTTGTCAACTGCACTTGATTTTTTGACTAAAGCATTCAGAGGTCGCTATTCCACACCAACTAACAACAACCAAAGGATTTCATCAAACACTGCAATGTGCAAATTGCACAATACCGGTGTGAATATGGGTCATCAAGGACAAATGGTTGGAGTTATTGGGAATCAACAGGATATGCTAACGGATTTCACATGGGTAATCAGCGGTTCCGTATCGTGGTAATCAGGTTGGGTCGAATGTTAGGAATAGAGTAGGGGTAATCGAATGGGAATGTTGCGACTCTAGTCGTTGCGATTATGGAAATGTGAATCAGGTAATCGTGTTAAGTGCTACAATTGTCAAGGAGTTGGTCACATGGCAAGAAACCGTCCCACTAAGCCGCAAAGAAGAATGTTGAGTATCTTCTAAAGCTATCTTTGTTAGCACAAGTCGAAGTAGGGATGCAAATTGAGTCTCAAGAAAATGATTTTTCGCTATTATGGATGATTTGAAGACCTCGAGGAAATCAATGCAACCGCATCTTCATGGCAAATCTTGAGGAGACTAAGTACGACATCGAATCGATGCACCTCCGCCTATGACGCCAATGCGATGTCGAGGTACCAATCATTTATCCATGCTATAACAATGTCATATTTGATGTGTTTACTCATTTAACGAAGATTTTGTGACATCCGCACCTACTTATGATACATACCGACAATCCGAGTTGTAGCAATACTAACTCGAAACTCCGAGGTGGATCCTAGTGGAGGTTGTGTGGCACAAAATCTTGAGACCGATGAGGAAACACGTGCTTACTTTGAATCATTAATCAATAATTGTGGCATTGAAATTGAGAAAGTTAAAAGGTCGATCGCGATGTTAAGGCGCGAATGCTAAATTGACCAGCGAGCTTGAGAGTTACAAGGAGAACATAAAAGCCTTTGAATTTCATAAAACAAAGAATCGAAATTAGAAATTGGTTACCAAAATTACTTTTAAGAGAAAAGAATTGCAAATCAAGTATGACACACTTGATGTGAATTTGAACTTGAAAATAAAATCTTTAAACAAGGAAATATCGATCTAAATAACCAACTTTCTAAACAAAAAGCAACGCTTTCGATCTTGAAAAGAGAAGCGATTGATAATCGATTTTTCAAAACGAGAAGATTCTCTTCTTGATGAAATTCTTGATAAAACCAAAAAATCAAAAAATTGGAAAATTTGCTTGTTACAACGGGTCATTCACCAAATCAACCAATATGCCGATTAATTAAACGAATCCGTATTTTCATACAACACAAAAATGGCTCTTGGTAACACACCTTCTTGTTTCCTCAAGAAAGCTCGAGAAGAATGAATGTTTTGAATAATGGAAATGCTTTGCATGAACCCATAATTGCTCATGATTCTCTTGAAATGTTAGAACTATCCGAGGAGAGTAGATCAAAATGAAACAAAAAATCCGAAATCAAACAAATTGATTATAACAAATGGAACAAAATTAACTAATTACTTTTGTTAATCAAAAAGAAAAGTCAAAGTTTTCCATCACACCAAGTATTTCAAACAAAGAGTCAACATGATCTGCAAGAAACCGTCAAGTCGATGGACTTAAAACAATTTAAACACAAATGCAATTAAGATCGAGGAATATAGGGAATTCTCGGTCGTTAAGTCCCACTTGAGGATGAATTGGTGTTAAAACACTTA
Organism: Chrysanthemum lavandulifolium; assembly: GCA_022545495.1. Taxonomy (NCBI): domain Eukaryota; kingdom Viridiplantae; phylum Streptophyta; class Magnoliopsida; order Asterales; family Asteraceae; genus Chrysanthemum; species Chrysanthemum lavandulifolium. The sequence continues at coordinate 267,852,617 of CM040241.1, forward strand.
ATCGATGGTAGAATGATCACTAAGGATAGAATCATCGGTAGGGTTTGGATGGAAAATTATACCTAAAGAGAAAATCTACAAATTAAAGCGACTTAAATGCAAATTAAAAGAAATAAAAGATAAAATCTATTAAATAAATGCTATCACTATTTTTAAAGGCGATGAACGTTGAAAAACTACAACTTAAAACTTACGTTTAAAATAAAATTACGCTCACGTACAAAATAAAAAGTGAGTTTTAAAGAAATAAAAGTCCTAAAAGATAAAAATTTTACTTTTGGAATCCTAATAATAAAAGAAAATTATTAGAAAAATAAAATTATTTTACAACTATTTATTTATTTATTATTAATTAAAAACTATTTATTAAGTATTTAAATTGCACTAAAATACAAGAAATTACAAAATTTAACCTAGAAAAATGAAATTATAACTTAGAAAAATCTAAAATATGATAAAACTTATTTTAAAACTAAAAATATATTTTTAGACTTTTATGTATTTATTATTAATTTAAAACTATTTAAAACTAATTAAAATGCTAAAAAAATACTTTTTAAACTAAGAAAATTATGGAAAAATACTTTTTATTACTTTTATATTTATCTTAACCTAAGAAAATTGGAAAATCATTTTTTTGGACTTTTTCTGATTTTTTAGTATTAAAAGCTATTTAAAAATGCCTAAAAACTGTTTTTAATTAAGAAAAATAGCAAACAGTTATGAAAAATTATGAAAATTTCAGGAAAAGTCTATTTTAATATCCCGAATCTAGGAAAATAGAAAACATAGGCTTGTGTGAAGAAATAAGCAACTTCGGTTATAATCGCTTATTATTAAGCACTGGAAAAAGCCAATTTATGACCAAAAGCTACCAAACCTACACAGAAGCTATATTAAGCTAAAATGACTCAAATAGAACTAAAAACAACAAGCTTGAACCTCTGGATTGCAAGTTATCACAGATTTGAGGTATGAGCTTGATAAGCAAAACAGATTTAGGTGAGCTACTTTGAGCTTATGCACAGAACACAAAATAAGCTAAAACTGAAAAGTAAAAATTAGAATTTGTATAAGACCTGGTTGAGACTAATTATACCAAAAATCAGACTCTGAAAAGCTCTTATGAGCTTTTGATAAGCTTAACAAGAACTGAGAAAAACTCAGTATACACTGAGTTTAGACTCAGTGTATACTGATTTATTTTGGACAACTGATAAGCTCATGCAGCCCTGTCAAATAAGTTCCAAATGGAAATTTTAAACTTGTAACTTGAAAAGGACCAGGTTAGCTATCCAAAGAAACAAAAATCACTTATTTTGACCAAGTAACAAGCTCTGTGTGAGCTTATGAAAGTAGATGTAAAAACTGTGCACAGGGCACTTTTTGACTTTTTATAGAAACTAAACAAGTTGACTTTAATGAACTTTAAACTGATTATACTATCTGATTCTGTTAATTTAAGCTAAGATGATATGATATTAAGCTAGGTTAACAGGTTATGAACTACTGTGGTGATTATCACACTTAAACAACTAACAGATATCTAGTTAAGTAGGATTAAAAGGAAGTTTGACTTTTAACAAATGAGGATGTGTTTTTACCGCTAATATGAGTTATTTAGAACTAATGAAACATGAGACAAACACGAGACACAAGATCGCACAATTTCTCTGCGATGAAATAAGTAAAACCAAACACTCCTTTAGAGACTGTTTTGGTGAGTTTTCAAAACAAGTTCTGATTTAGACCAAGATACTAATTAAAAACCTTATGATATTATTAAAAGGAACTAATGAAGCATTAACTAACAACAATAACAACATAAGACAAGTGATATACCAAGATTAATAAAATGCTTACAAATTGGTTTCCAATGTAAACCGAGATTCAAGGCATAAAAACATATCCTAAAGCTTCCCATGAAGCACTAATCCCAAGACCATCCATTATTTATCTTGCTCCAGCCTTCTTGAACATCAATCCTGTGATTTTTGAATTTCACTGAACTTTTTTAGTATTTTTGGTAATTTTCTATTTTTACTTCTAAACTATATTTTAAAGTCTCTAAAAGCTTCAATAAGCTTTCTTAGGAGCTTATATGACTTACTCAGTCCAAAGTAACAATTTCTAACAACATTTTAACAGATTGAGATTTCTTTGAAATTTGCAAATTCACAAACTGAGATTAGAACTTAAACACTGAAATTGATTATTGAAAAAGTTTAAACATACACTGAGAATACTTAATTAAGTGCTTGAGAGCTTAAAAATACACTGGATAAAGAAAATTAACTAAAACGACATAAAGATTAAAAATTATACTAGATACTTTCTTCATAGCTTCACCCTTGATATTTATTGACTTCCAATATCTCTTGTCGACACTCTTGAGTATTTCCCACCAAATCCTGTCCATTGAAATCATCCAGATAATCAGAATTGACACATGGTGATTTTGGCGCCATTTTTTCAAGGAGTGGGTTTTCTGCATTAATTGGGTTTGTAATGGTGTGGAGGTGGAGGGGAGAGGTACTCAAGTGGTGTTAGTGAGGTGTAAAGGTGAAAACCAGTGGTTAAAAACCACTGGTATTGGTGAAACAGGGGTGAGGGAGGAGGGTCTACAGTGGCGCGGTTTCTTTTGATTTAAAATTTGGGCCGGGTCAAGTGTTGGACTGGATTTGGGCTTGGGTTGTTATATTGGATCCGTTTGGTTTATGTTAACAACAAGGACCAATCTTGCAATTCTTTGAAAGTTGAAGGGCTGATCTTGAATATTTTCCAAAGCTCTCATAAGGACTAAAACTGCCAAGTAAGATTAGTACAAGGACCATTGTTGATAATTTCCATTTTGTAAATCCAGGACTAAAGCTGTCAAGTTTGAAACTTGAGGACCAATATTGTAATTTCTCAAAAGTTTTATCATAAGGACCATTTTGCCATTTATTAATAGTACAAGGTTAAAACTTGATAATTTTCATTTTTAATTAACCAAGGACTATTTTGACATTTTCCAAAGTTCGTGGACCAAAGTTGTCAATTTGTGATTTTTAAACTTTAAAGGGTTTATTTTGACAACTTTTGAATCTTATGGACCTAAAATGATATTTTGCAAGTTTTTGACTTACTGAGGACCGATTTTGACAACTTTTGTAACTTGGGGACTAAAGCGCCAATTATGCAAACTTGATATCGCTTTTCACCGATTTTGATGTTTTGCATTTAAAACATATAAAACACTTGTTTGTGATATTTTATCATTTTGAAGCATTTACGAGTGTTTTCGGATGTTTTGGCATTTTAACAAGATAAAATGATGAGTATTTAGACACTCATCAATCCCCCACTAAGATATTGCTAGTCCCTAGCAATGATTTGAAAAATTTAATGGATTTTATCTCTTTACCAAAAGCCATTACTCGGAGTAGCCAATTGTTTCGGTTCAAGTAAGAACCTTGGCACAACGATAACCAAATGATTTTGAGCAAATCATAAGCTTTCAACTGATTTGATTTGTCTTTACCGCCGTACCCTTCCGGACTAGCCAACTCTTAGATAACTTATCAATATTATCTTTGGTGAGCTGATTACCAATTATGGATTTTCAATCGCCTTTACCACAAGCCATAAACTTGCGGGCTAGCCAACTCTTCACTAGTTAAAGATATGGTGAGTTGAACACCATACAATTTTGGGCAAATTGCAAGCCATAAACGGTTTGAGATATCTTTACCAAGAGCCGTTTGCTCTGGATTAGCCAATCCTTATGTGGGTTAGACATGGCGGATGATTACCATTTGCTAAGTAAGTGAAAACACTTACTCAAAAAAAAATTTTGGCCAAAACGGAATCGGGTGAAATAATTACATGAAATTCGTGAGAATTCCACACTTAGAAATGAATATTGCCTCAATATTCAAAGTACCATGATTATGCCAAAACAAAGAACGTGAAAGGGAAATACTACGGCCATTATTTTATTTTTGATATATACACTTTTTTTTTTTTTTTTTTTTTTTATTGATATATACAACGGTGTGGGAAAAACTCCCCACACTAGGGTGATAGAAAGGGGATAAGAAGAGGCAGAAATATGGATGAAAATCCATATGATGTGTGCTACTATTTTTGATTCCCGAGTCACTAGCTTGACTCGATCCCCGCATTCATTGGTTCATGGGAATGTTTGTAAATCCGGACAACCATGATGGAATGTCCTCTCCAAAGTAATGCTTTAATCGATGACCATTCACTTTAAAATTGGGACCATCAGTGAGATAACTCAATGGTGCCATAAGGATAAACCTTAGTGATAGTAAATGGACCGGACCAGTAGGACTTAAGCTTTCCCGAGAAAATCTTTAATCTAGAGTTGAAAAGAAGGACTCGATCACCAACGTTAAAAACGCGGTTCTTGATCTTAGAGTCATGAATCTTCTTTGTCTTTTGTTTGTAGATCAAAGAGTTCTCATAAGCTTGATCACGAAGTTCATTTAGTTCATTCATTTGAACTTTTCGTGATCACCGGTACATACGTATATCGAAGTTTGCATGCTTTAAGGCCCAGTAAGCCTTGTGCTCTAGTTCAATCGGAAGATGACATGCTTTTCCGTGATACTAGCTTGTATGGAGTACACCCAATTGGTGTTTTGTAAAATCAGACGAAAAGCCCAGTGCGTCATCGAGTTTATCCGACCAGATGCACGATTTTCACCTCATCCTTTCAAGTATTCTTTAATACCACGATTTGAAACTTCCACCGCCCACTTGTTTGGGGTGGTATGCGATAGATAGACGGTGGGTAACACCATACTTTTGCATGACTCTTTCAAATTGGTCATTACAAAAATGTGTACCACGATCACCGATTATTGCACCAGGAGTTCCAACCGGCAAAGAGCTTTCAAAATTTCACAACTACTGGGCATCATTGGTGGGTAAAGCTTTTGCTTCAACCCATTTCGACAAATAATCAATGACCACGAGTATGTACTTGTTACCACGAGAAGATGGAAATGGCCCCATAAAATCAATACCCATATGTCAAATATCTCACAAACTTGAATGGCATTTTGTGGCATTTCATTTCTTTGAGATATGTTTCCATAACGACAAAGCGTCACAAGTTTCGACATAATCGTGGGCATCTTTATAGATTGTGGGCCAATAAAACCGGAATCAAACACCTTTTGGCGGTGTAATTTGGACTATGATGGCCCCGTGGGTCCAAAGATGGCAAGCTTTGAGAATGTCAAGAGCTTCGTCCATAAACACACCGTCGGATGACTTGATCCGCACAAATTTTGAACAAGAAAGGGTCGTCCCGGAAATAGTGTTTAACATCCTTGAAGAATTTATTCTTCTTGGTCGACATCCCTTTCATTAATGAAGTTACCGCATGGTAATTTGCAAAGTCGACAAACCATGGGTGGTAGAATTCCACGAAAAGAAACCGCATTGAGTGTCTCGAGAGGAAATGTTTCATTTATATCCTTTTTCTCGAAAACATCTTGGTGAGGGTTTCTAATGCAGACGAGATGATCGTGCCGTGTTCTCGGCTCCTTTTTATCACGTATGATGATATCAAATTCTTGGAGGAGGAGAACCCAACGGAGTAATCTCGGCTTTGCATCTTGTTTTGCAAAGAGATATTTAAGAGCCGAGTGATCCGTATACACTACACATTTGGTCAAGATTAAGTACGGTGAAACTTTTCAAAAGCATACACCACGCTAATAGCTCTTTTTCGTGGTGGTGTAATGAGTTGAGCTTGACCATAGTCTTACTTGCGTAGTGAATAGGTTGAAAATGCTTGTTTCTTCGTTGCCCTAAGACTGCTGCCGATAGCAAAATCACTTGCATCGCACATTAGTTCAAAAGGTAAATCGATCGGGAACAGCGAGAATGGGTGCTTGATGGCTTTTTCTTCAATGTTTCAAAAGCTACGATGCACTCGGGTGAAAAGATAAAAGGAGCATCCTTTTCAAGAAGATGGGTCATTGGTAGGCGATTTTGGAAAAATCTTGTATGAATCTACGATAGAAACCGGCATGACCCAAAAACTCCTAATACCCTTGACGGTAGTAGGATGAGGTAATTTAGCAATAACATCGACTTTTGCTCTATCTACCTCAATCCGTTCTTTGAAATCTTATGGCCAGGACAATGCCTTCTTTGACCATAAAGTGACTTTTCTCCCAGTTTAGACAAAGATTGGTGTCTTCACACCTTTGAAGCATTTTATCTAAATGGGAGACATGATTGAAAAGAATCCCCGATGACCGAGAAGTCATCCATAAGCGCCTCCATTGTTTCCCAGATCATGTCGTGGAAAATGGCCATCATACATCGTTGGAGCGTGCGGAGTATTACATAAGCCAAAAGGCATACGCCTATAGGCAAAAGTTCCGTATGGGCGTGTGAATGTGGTTTCTCTTGATCACGTGGATCGATGGGATTGAAAGTACCACGAGAAACCATCAAGGAAACAATAGTATTCATTCCCCGCTAATCTCTCAAGCATTTGGTCCATAAAGGGTAGAGGAAAATGGTCTTTCTGAGTGGCGTCATTCAACTTCGATAGTCAATGCAAACACGCCATCCGTAACGAGACGAGTTGGAATTAACTCGTTATCTTCATTTGTGACAACAGTTATGCCACCCTTTTTCGAACACAATGAATTGGGTGACCAAGGACCGTTCGAGATCGGGTAAATCAATCTCGCATCAAGAAGTTTGATAACCTCCTGTTTGATAACATCATGGATTTTGGATTCACTCTTCTCCGATGTTGAGCTAGCGGCTTAAAGTCATCCTCCATCAAGATTTTATGAGTACAAAATTCGGGGTTGATACCCTTAATGTCGGAGAGTTTCAAGCAATTGCTTGCTTGTGTGACTTCAAGATTTTAATGAGGCGACTTTTCATCTTTACTCAAATCTCTAGCAATAATGACCGGTAATTTATCATCACCTTCAAGAAATGCATACTCGAGATGAGGTGGTAAGTCCTTAAGCTCAACCTCGGAAATTCTTGATTTTCTCAACCGACTTAACTTCCTTGTTATGAAGTTTGATGGAAGGAGAGGAAAAGAAATGTCATGTTTAACAATTTCTCAAAGAAAATCTCCTCAGATTAATCTCATTTTGATTAATCTCATCGAATTGAATCACTAGAGTGAGGGTGAATGATGGATCATCATTAAGCAACTTCTCAATGAGAAGTATGTCTCCTCAATGTCAATTGGGCGTGATCAATTTCCCATGGTGCAGAATCACCGGATAAGTATGCTTCAATCTCTTCTAAGATGAAGTCACTTTCCTCAAATGGGGTGAGAAGGAGTAGAATTGGCAATAATGGGTTGAGATGAATGAGTGAGATTATCACTCGAAGAATTATGATCATAACCAAGAACTTCTTGTGAATACTCTTGAAGCAACATCAATGATATCTATTCGGTTAACCGATTCGTAATCATAGTTTGCGGAGTACCTCAAGTCGATCAAGGTTAAAGTGGCGACTTCATTACCAACACGTAATGTGATTTCTTGCTCAAATACATCTATGAGAGCACGGCCCGTTCTCGTGAATCCTCGACCAACAATGAGAGGAACCCGATGATCGGCATCAAAATCAACAACCACGAAGTCGGTGGAAAATGGAACTTTCCTACTTTCAATAATCGTCCTCGGCAATGCCAAGAGGACGGGATATTGTACGATCGACAAGCTCGAGAGTCATGCATGTAGGAGTAAGTTAGGAAGAGATAGTTTCTTCCAAACCGAATATGGCATAAGGTTTATGCTTGCACCAAGATCTGCTAGGGCAAAGCATTCAACCATTCACAGGAATACACAAGGTAAGAGAAATTTCCGGGATCTCCAAGCTTTTCTCGAAGCTTCTTTAGAATAGCTAGAGAGCGGTTCTCGTTAAGAGGAGTTTTAGCCATTTCAAGCAACTTTTCCTTGTTGCTTAACATGTGTTTGAGAGTTGATGCAAACTTGGGCATCGACATGATAGCATCCATAAAGCTTATGTCAAAATGTAGTTCTTGGAAAATTTGGAAAAATTTGTCCATTTGATGACTAGCTTTTCACGGAGCTTTTGCTCATTCAAACGTGATGGATATGGAATAGAAGATTTGGATTTGGTATTTTCAATGGGAGCTACTGGTGGTTCAAAAACAACTCTGGATTAGGCTTGGGTTTCGGACAACTCGAGGATGGACATCATTGGTTCTTCCGTTATTAACAGGAAGTTCCTTGATAACTTGACTCATTTCTCCTGGTGGAGGGGGCATTGGAGTCGTAGGTCCATTATGTGTTGGAGGTTCACTTTCCACTACCTTCGGGAAAGAAGAAGAAGAAGAGGTAGTAGGAATAGCGGGTCCATCATACGAAACACCACTTCTGGTCGTGATCGCCTTAGCATCGCCCCTCGGGTTAGCGATCGTGTTGCTCGGAAGTTTTCCGAGCCGAGGGTTGATCATTTAAAGACTTCTTAAGATCGTGATCCGACCGACCAAAAATCTGCTCATCTCATCTTGGGACTTCATAAACCGCTTGAAGAACTCATCGATGATGGTCTGGAGGAGTAATGACGGGAGGTGGATTAGGAGGAAATTTTGAGGTCCGATGTTTTGATTATGACCTTGTTGTTGAAAATTCCTTGATTAGGATTCACATTCCCATGAAATTGATTCCCACGATTGAAATTGTTTTGATGAAGGTTCCCTTGTTGTGGGAAACCTTGATTGGGTCGAGATAGAAATTACCTTGGTTTTGATAACCTGGTTCATTCTAGGTTGATTCGATTCGGTTAGGATTACGTTAAAAGCGGGTGGTGCACGATAAGTGTTAGCATGGTAGCTTGGATCATTTTGAGGACGGTATTGATTACCTCCTTGATTTGAAATCTGGCTATAGCATTTGCTTCAAACGGACTACCATCGGTGGCGATCTGATTGTAGTATGCATGAGGACCACCACAAGTGACACAAACTTCAACTTTCTTCACTTCACCATGTGATGGTGTTTGAGTGAAGGTGACTTTCTTTGGTTAGCAAGAACCAAAGCACGAACAATGTCTGTGAGTTTATCAATCTTAGCATCGGTGCTAGATGTACTCACAGGAGATGAAATAGAAGGTCCAGCATTAGGCGAGTCGATATGTCTTAGTCGGAAAGGACGGACACGGACTTGTTTTCAATTATTTGTAAGGCTTCTTTGGTGGTTTTGCTAAGGAAATTACCTCCAGCGGAGGCATTTAGAAGTCTTGGTCACTTGTCTCGAGACCATTATAGAAAGTATCCATTTGCATTAACTCGGTAAAACCATGATGTGGACACTTGCGGAGCAATTCTTTGTAACGATCCCATGCCTCCCGAATGATTCATCAAATCTACGAGAAAATTTCATTATCTCATTCTTAAGACTTGTGGTTACGGATGGAGGATAGAATTAGTTAACAAACTTGGTAACTAGATCTTCCCATGTCTCGATGGAGCGAGGGGTTGTTTCTCGAAGCCAATTCCGGCTTGTCCTCAGAAAATGGGAACAAAAGAAGCTTGATAGCCGTGTGGGACATTCTTGTACTTGATGGTAGATGCTATCTTGTTAAACCATCGAATGTGTGCATGAGGATCATCCCGCTCAAAACCATAGAATTGGCTTTGGGTTGCAGTTAAGCAACCCGGTTTTGAGCTCGAAGGTATCGACCACAATGGTTTGGGACAACAATGGCATCTCCGTAACCCTCGATGGGTGCTTGGAGAAGCTCATTCATAGGTTTGTCTTCGCCATTTCGACGGTGGTGGTAGTGGTAGGCGTTCCTCGATCACGGTGAAGGAGCCGAGCGTCCTCTCGTCTGCAGGAATGTTTCCAAGTTTGGAAAGTGGACTTGTAGAAGCTGGAAGAGCAGTCGCATGCACTAAGTATAAAATCAATTTTCAAAACAAATGAGGCAAAACACAAGTGAACTTAACCAATAATCTCAAATGAATTGGCTTCTTTGAAAAGGTACACCAAATCACAAGTGACACAAAGGCAAGTTTTAAATCGATGTTCGGAACTTATTAATGGTCGCACCCAGTTAGGTAGTGCTTTGCCTTGATTTGCGGTGGTTGATTTTTATGTATATTAAGTACCACTGAAAAGACGTAGGTATGATTTGTGCTGATGGGGTTTAAAAACTTTTGGAAAATATTTTTGGTATCGTCCCGTTTAACCAAATCGTATCTCTTTAAGAATCACCTTAAAAGAAACACAAACTAGAAAACGTTACGATTGTTTTGTTGTTTTATATTGTTTTTGGGTTTTTAACACTTTAGGAAAAGTGTTAATGAACTTTTTGATTTTCTTATAACTTCTGGAAAAACTTTTACAAACCGTGGTATATGTGCAAGTACGGATGCGAAAATGCTAGAAACACGCTTCTGACCTCCCGTAGCGGCGTAAAAATTTTGATCTCACAGAAACCGTCAAGTCAGACGGACTTAAAACGACAAACACAAATGCAATTAAGATCGGAGGAATATAGGGAATTCTGGTCGTTAAGTCCCACGGAGGATGAATTGGTGTTAAAACACTTAATCAGATGGTAGAATGATCACTAAGGATAGCAATCAGTAGGGTTTTGGATGGAAAATTATACCTAAAGAGAAAATCTACAAATTAAAGCGACTTAAATGCAAATTAAAAGAAATAAAAGATAAAATCTATTAAATAAATGCTATCACTATTTTTAAAGGCGATGAACGTTGAAAAACTACAACTTAAAACTTACGTTTAAAATAAAATTACGTCTACGTACAAAATAAAAAGTGAGTTTTAAAGAAATAAAAGTCCTAAAAAGATAAAAATTTTACTTTTGGAATCCTAATAATAAAAGAAAATTATTAGAAAAATAAAATTATTTTTACAACTATTTATTTATTTATTATTAATTAAAAACTATTTATTAAGTATTTAAATTGCACTAAAATACAAGAAATTACAAAATTTAACCTAGAAAAATGAAATTATAACTTAGAAAAATCTAAAATATGATAAAACTTATTTTAAAACTAAAAATATATTTTTTAGACTTTTTATGTATTTATTATTAATTTAAAACTATTTAAAACTAATTAAAATGCTAAAAAAATACTTTTTAAACTAAGAAAATTATGGAAAAATACTTTTTATTACTTTTATATTTATCTTAACCTAAGAAAATTGAAAAATCATTTTTGGACTTTTTACGATTTTTAGTATTAAAAGCTATTTAAAAATGCCTAAAAACTGTTTTTAATTAAGAAAAATAGCAAACAGTTATGAAAAATTATGAAAATTTCAGGAAAAGTCTATTTTAATATCCTGAATCTAGGAAAAATAGAAAAACATAGGCTTGTGTGAAGAAATAAGCAACTGCAGTTGTAACTGCTTATTATTAAGCACTTGAAAAAGCCAATTTATGACCAAAAGCTACCAAACCTACACAGAAGCTATATTAAGCTAAAATGACTCAAATAGAACTAAAAACAACAAGCTTGAACCTCTGGATTGCAAGTTATCACAGATTTGAGGTATGAGCTTGATAAGCAAAACAGATTAGGTGAGCTACTTTGAGCTTATGCACGAGAACACAAAATAAGCTAAAACCGAAAAGTAAAATTAGAATTTGTATAAGACCTGGTTGAGACTAATTATACCAAAAATCGACTAAAAGCTCTTATGAGCTTTTGATAAACAACAAGAATCGAGAAAAACTCGGTATACGAGTTTAGACTCGATGTATCTTGATTTATTTGGACAACTGATAAGCTCATGCACCACATCAAATAAGTTCCAAATGGAAATTTTAAACTTGTAACTTGAAAAGGACCAAAGTTAGCTATCCAAAGAAACAAAATCACTTATTTTGACCAAGTAACAAGCTCTGTGTGAGCTTATGAAAGTAGATGTAAAAGCGTACACGTGGCACTTTTTGACTTTTATAGAAACTAAACAAGTTGACTTTAATGAACTTTAAAGCGATTATACTATCGATTACATTAATTTAAGCTAAGATGATATGATATTAAGCTAGGTTAATGGGTTATGAACTACTGTGGTGATTATCACACTTAAACAACTAACAGATATCTAGTTAAGTAGGATTAAAAGGAAGTTTGACTTTTTAACAAATGAGGACAGAGTTTTCTTGCTAATATGAGTTATTTAGAACTAATGAAACATCGACAAACACGTACACAAGATCGCACAATTTCTCTGCGGTGAAATAAGTAAAACCAAACACTCCTTTAGAAACTGTTTTGGTGAGTTTTCAAAACAAGTTCTGATTTAGACCAAGATACTAATTAAAAACCTTATGATATTATTAAAAGGAACTAATGAAGCATTAACTAACAACAATAACAACATAAGACGTTGATATACCAAGATTAATAAAATGCTTACAAATTGGTTTCCAATGTAAAGCGAGATTCAAGGCATAAAACATATCCTAAAGCTTCCCATGACACTAATCCCAAGACCATCCATTATTTATCTTGCTCCATATTCTTGAACATCAATCACTGTGATTTTTGAATTTCATTGAATTTTTAGTATTTTGGTAATTTTCTATTTTTACTTCTAAACTATATTTTAAAGTCTCTAAAAGCTTCAATAAGCTTTCTTAGGAGCTTATATGACTTACTCAGGTCAAAGTAACAATTTCTAACAACATTTTAACAGATTGAGATTTCTTTGAAATTTGCAAATTCACAAACCGAGATTAGAACTTAAACAACGAAATGGATTATTGAAAAGTTTAAACATACCGAGAATACTTAATTAAGTGCTTGAAAGCTTAAAATACACTTTGGATAAAGAAAATTAACTAAAAGCGACATAAAGATTAAAATTATACTAGATACTTTCTTCATAGCTTCACCCTTGATATTTATTGACTTCGAATATCTCTTGTCGACACTCTTGAGTATTTCCCACAAATCCTGTCCATTGAAATCATCCAGATAATCAGAATTGACACATGGTGATTTTGGCGCCATTTTTTCAAGGAGTGGGTTTTCTGCATTAATTGGGTTTGTAATGGTGTGGAGGTGGAGGGGAGAGGTACTCAAGTGGTGTTAGTGAGGTGTAAAGGTGAAAACCGGTGGTTAAAACCACCGGTATTGGTGAAACAAGTGAGGAGGAGGGTCTACAGTGGCGCGGTTTCTTTGATTTAAAATTTGGGCCGGGTCAAGTGTTGGTGGATTGGGCTTGGGTTGTTATATTGGATCCGTTTGGTTTATGTTAACAACGAGGACCAATCTTGCAATTCTTTGAAAGTTGAAGGCTGATCTTGAATATTTTCCAAAGCTCTCATAAGGACTAAAGCGCCAAGTAAGATTAGTACAAGGACCATTGTTGATAATTTCCATTTTGTAAATCCAGGACTAAAGCATCAAGTTTGAAACTTGAGGACCAATATTGTAATTTCTCAAAGTTTTATCATAAGGACCATTTTGCCATTTATTAATAGTACAAGGTTAAAACTTGATAATTTTCATTTTTAATTAACGAGGACTATTTTGACATTTTTCCAAAGTTCGGGACCAAAGTTGTCAATTTGTGATTTTTAAACTTTAAAGGGTTTATTTTGACAACTTTTGAATCTTATGGACCTAAAATGATATTTTGCAAGTTTTGACTTACGGGGTGATTTTGACAACTTTTGTAACTTGGGGACTAAAGCGCCAATTATGCAAACTTGATCGTTTTCACAGTTTTGATGTTTTGCATTTAAAACATATAAAACACTTGTTTGTGATATTTTATCATTTTGAAGCATTTACGAGTGTTTTCGGATGTTTTGGCATTTTAACGAAGATAAAATGATGAGTATTTAGACACTCATCACAACACCTGTTTCAAAACAAGTTTCAACACCAGTTGTTGTCTCAAAATCTCTTTTGAACATTAAACAAATGTCTTCAAACAATCCTTTTAACACAAGTGATGCGAGAAGTATTTTAGACAATGTGAAAACTCAATTATGGATCTTGAAGAGATTTAAAACTAAAACCAACATTACAACAAACATCTAGTGTAATAGTTTTGATAATGAAAATAAAAGTTCTTTGAAGCTGAAATTGCCCCTCAATTGAATAACATCAACTCAAGGGTAATTCATTTTGAACAAGCATTTTGAAAAAACATTAACTTTGTCAAGGACCATAAATCCACAGTAAAGCAAGCTAATGACTATGTTGAACACATCAAAGTTTTGGAAAATTTAAATGACTTTCTCTTGAAGATGTTACGACTCGATATTATGTCCATTATTTTACAAACATATTATTGACGATCATGAAAGACTCGATCGAGACCTCCAAAATTGTCTCAAAATATGAAAATGCTCTTGAAAAACTTGAAAAGAAAATGTCTCATTTTAAACAACTTGATCGAAAAAGCGAGGAATGCAAGTATGACAAATTGTCGTATGAGCATGCCTACAATGACATGAAAGCGAAAATGATCTTTTGAGGGCTCACTGGAATGTCAAAAGGAAAGGCGATGGATACTAAGATTACAAAACCATTGGTGAGGAGAAAGCAAATGATCCCAAACCGGTTTAAAACCAAAATGTCTGCATTTCAATGCCTCCTCCAAAAGTCAATTAGAAAAATGATTTATCCAAACCATCAATCCACCGCCTTGCCTAAACAAAATGTTGAAAATGGAAAAGCGTTTATCGAGAAACCAAAAGTTTTAGCTTTGGCCTTTTTAAGATGAGTACCACTAATGCGTGCTTCCACATCTAAAACATATGGAACAAACGATATAAGTTTAGATAAGCACTCCAAAGATACTAGGAAAGTGAAACCACTTCTCTAGATAAAATGTGAATCCTAATGCGTCGCCTTACCTTCTACAGGGACTAGAAAGCACCTCAGGGCAGCAGACTAAATCCTAAGAGCAATACAAGGAACAATAGAGTCTTGCATGCCTCTAAGAGCGAGTTGCTTGAATAAAGAGAAGAAAGTAGAAGAACACCTAGAATTTACTGACTTTATAACAAGAAAGACATTTCATCCGAATGTAATGAACCTATGAAACTTGCTAAGTCTAATGAATATGTTCAATCTCTTTGTTTAACTTGCAAGAAATCTTTAATTAATGTTCAAGATGATTGTGTTTCTAAGAATGTGAATGATAAGCCTGTTAAGAAGAACGTTCCAAAAAGAACTTATGCTAAACGAATAGGAAGACTAGTTACGAGACTTAGGCTTTACACTACCGATAGGAGCATAATGTTTACTTTAGGGATGACATTTGGAAACCAACGGGTAGAACTTTCACACTCCGTAATGGTAGAATGAGTGATGAACTTTGTCTTACCAATAGATAACTTCTATGAGTGTGATCGAGATTTTACCTCTAACCCAAAGGAACCAAAATCAAAACGGTTTCCAAAATCTTCTTAAATACATTATTGGCGGGTTATCGAAATATGTCTTTGGATCGTCGACTCTGGTTGCTCCAAGATCATGACCGGAATCAAGTCATTGATCAATTTCATCCGGAAATTCATGGAATCGTCACGTTTGGAAATGATCATGTAGCCGCTATCATGGGTTATGGAGATCTACCTTTGTAAATTATTTGATCACTCGGGTTTACTATGTCGAAGGTTGGGACATAATTTGTTTCGATCGAGGCGGTTCGTGATGCATTTAGAGGTTGCTTTTAGGAAAAATGCTTGGTTCATTAGAAACTTGAATGGCTCGATCTCTAGCGGGAGTTGTGATACAAACTTGTATGCTATCGACATTAACCAAATGGCCTCTTCATCACCAATATGTCTTATGACACGAGCATACGGAACAAAGTCCGGTTGTGGCATGAGCGATTATCCCATCTCAATTTTGACACCATCAACAAACTGGTCCAAAGACAACATCGTCAACGGACTTCCAAAGTTCAAATACACCAAGGATCACCTATGTCCATCATGCGAACAAGGAAAAAGCAAAAGAGCATCATATAAACCCAAATCCGTACCTAGTTCAGAAGCAAGGTTGCATATGTTGCACATGGACTTATGTGGCCCAATGAGAGTTGAAAGCATTAATGGGAAAAAGTATATTCTTGTTATCGTTGATGACTATTCAAGATATACATGGGTTAGGTTTACGAGATCAAAAGGCGAAGCACCGGCATCATCATCACCTTCACGAAGCGTATTCAAGTACTTCTTCAAGCTCCGTAAGGGTAGTAAGAAGACGATGTCACGTAATTTCTCGAGCAGAGTTAAGAGCTTATTTTGAAGATGTTGTAATTACACATCGGACATCGCTTGTTAGAACTCCACAATGAATGCATAAATCCCATGTGTGACGCGTCGTCACCACGACTCTATGATATGTCCATATGCATGCCATGAAGTGAATGCCTTAGATACCGAGATAAAACATGCTAAAAGTGTCAACACAAAGGTTGAGTGAGTTCATAGAGTTTGAGTTGAAATGTAAAGCCTTTCAAGAATATTCTTGCAAAGAAAGGCATTGTAAATCCACTCGGTTCAAGTTCCGCCCATACAAAACTTGCAACACGTGTGTTCACAACCTTTGCCAAAATGTGTATAGTTTATGTTCAAGCGCATGATGTCAATCTTGTTTGTAAGTAGGACATATGTGCATCGATATATACATGTACTTAAGGCAAAGAATCACACCAATCGAACCTCTTGACAAGTCTAAATTGTTTGTTATGTTTCATTGAATAACATTATATTCACCCTGTGTCACGTCATCAAGGACCCAAGGGTGGGGCGTCGACCGATAGTACTATCAATACCTCTCCGCCGGCTCCCGCAGGAGTTAACCAGTTGCTAATGTATGTATGTTGATGCATAATTGAAAACAAGTTTAGCACATTAAGGCACATATCGCAATAACCCACACATAATGTCCCAAGACTATAAGAAGTATAGTGTAACACAATTGTATAAATGGTTTGAATATTCGCAAGAGTAAAAACAAGTATTTAAGCATGTATCTCCCCCAAATAGTTTGTAAGAATTTAAACGAGTAAAAGCGGGGTATGAACTCACGATAATCAGTAAAAGTTTAGAGTACTTATAAAAGTAAATGAAAATAGTTGAGCATGTATCTCCCCCAAAAGTAGTATAAAAACAATTGAAAATGGGGCTATGAAAACTCACCGGTATGATTGATATGCTTACAAAATGAAGTGCACTAAAATGAGGCTCTAAACTATCCACGGCCTAAAATGAATGCCATGACTTGAGTTATGATATGTTGTCGTGAATGCAAACTCATATGATATTCATACCACTTGTACGTTTTGGAAATAATGTTTATCGTCAAAATATGTTTATGACATCCCGTCGTACTAAAAATACTCTACAAGTAGTTACGTTGAAACAATCTCCTATGATAGTCGCAAAATGGTGCACACCGAGTGTTAGGAAACGAACTCAACAGTTTTGGAAAGCTTGTATTATTAACTCAAAGTTTTAGTATTTAAGTTTCCATCCTAGAGGTCTCGATCACAAAGAAAAATATTGGTTAAGTATGGTACTTTAGTCCAAAAGTATAGTTTAAAGGATGGTTTTGGAAAGTTTTAGTGACTAAATTTTATTCATTACAACTCCGCTTGACAAGCGGTTGGACATTTTGGAAAATAGGCTAGGCGAACTCACTTATACTAGAAGACATCTCGTCATAAAAGTTCTACATCATTGTTAAAAACGTCCTCCAACATGGTCCTTTAGTTCTTTGTAGTATGTTTTAATAGAGAATATATTAATTTCTTGATAGAATAAAGTTACGACAACTTTGTTTATCGCGTAATTTACTAGATTACAAGTCCGTTTTCACGTTTTATATGTCCTTAACTTCGTATCAAAGTATACTAATATATTTTTGACAAGTCGACATTATTTATAACACCTAAGTTTCATTTTTGACTCGTAAATGGTGACATTTTCATCTGAAATTTCGAGAAAATTATAGTTTTAGTAGCCAACTTGAAAAATTCATAACTTCTTCGTTATAGCTCCGTTTAATCCGTTCAAGCGGCCACGTTTTCGTTTTTAAAGTGTATTTTCTAAATATATAGGCCAAATATTTTTACTTACTGTCGGATTTTCCAGATTTTGAAAATAATGATGAACCTGCTTTACAAACTTGTCGAAATGAGTTTTTCTCGCCAAACCTATTCTAACCCATTCAAAACAACTCGAAGCTATTCTAATCCTACCATACACCTTCTTAGGGTGTCATGGGTTCCTAGACATCACCAAAAATAATATATAACAAGGAGTAATTATAGGATGACTTAGATATATATATAACCCTTAAAAATCAATGAAAAAGTGGTACAATATTATATGACTTGCATGTTTTTGCTCAAATATGATGAAATGAATATGAAATGAATATGAAAGATGAAAAATGGACATGAGATGCTTACTAGAATACTTGATGAGGTTTATGAGAACAAAAGGGTTAATCCTAATCACCCAAGGTTTTTATTTCAAAACCTATACAAAGAGTGATACTAGTGTATAATAATCTTGTCTAGAAAATTTTATGGTGATCCTTCCTTGGTACTTATGGTGGCCGGTCATTTGAAGAAGAGAGTAAGAGAAATGAGTTTGATCTTTTACTTGAGAAAATGAAGTGAATTTGTTGTACGTTTAAGAGTATAATACATTAAACAAGTGTAGATATTTATCAAACCAAATGACTCACCTTGTGGATGTCGACATGTATGAAAAAAAAAAGAGACCAAATGTGTTTTGACTAGCTAAATACATATGTGTAGTAGAAAAGTGTAGTTAATTAAAGATGATTAATAACTTGTGTATTTATTTAAGCGTGTAAGGTAACGTTAGCTAATAATAATTTTTGTAACGGGTCAAGATAAAATATATTGAGGTCATAAAAATTATAAAAATACATTTCTTGAAAGATTTGAGTGAATAAATATTTATCGGGTTGAATTTAAGAAAACCGTCGTAATTTATATAAACATAACGATTTATATACGAAATTAATTTAAAACATTGGGTAAACTAATAATGATATTTTTATAAACTTAATATGAGTATAAAAATATATTGTGATAAATTTTGGAAGTATCGGATCAATTGTTCAAAATAATGTTTACGCGATAACGTTTATTTAATAAGAAATTATATGTTTAATGTGAAATGCAAAACCATGCATAACTTGATATGAAATGATGAATTTTGAGTTTGAGAAATGACCGGAAATTGAGAATTGTGACATTCTTCCCATGTCAGAGGAATCACGTCCTCGTGATTCGATTAATGATACTATAGCCCAAACCGACAAGGGTTCTAAAAGTTTATGCTCATGTATGGTCTAAATGATTATGTCAATGCTCATGCATATATCGTGACTATATCCCATTCTAAAGACATGCTCCCTTATGATTAGGCTCGATGAGGCGAGCTTTCCCATTCTCGAGTAAAATTTTCAAAAGACTTTTAGGTAAGCGATTTTACTTAATCCCACAACTCATCAACCAAGAACGTCATACGATTAGGCTAAATCGGTTTAGGTAACAACTTGTTTCTAGCTTGATCTTTGCAACTCATCAAACAAGAATGCCTCGGATCAAGCTGAAACAAGTGGTTTGAAGAAAATCTTTGAAAATTTTGGCTCGATTACGGAATTGCTTACACATATGAGACTACTACTCCCTTCATTGCATGATTCTTCCTGAATTAGACATAGGTGATCAGGCTATGTATAATTTAGGAGTAATTATGAAATGCTTGGACTAATCGTCTCATATGCTGTTTGGTGTTGAGTCATAAGTCCGCATGTATAAAGAATATGCACTTACGATGAAATGATGAGATGCTATGATGATGTGGTTATAGTCTAGGGTCAATGATGCAACCTAGTTCTCTATAACCGATGCTCTGATACCAATTTGTCGCACCCCAAATTACTTGTTTTGCAATGAATGGAATACCTTGGGAGGGCGTATAGCATCAAAGTTCTGAGTTATATCGAGCGACCTAAAGTGTCGCTTTGAAAATACCGTTTGATGAATTAAAACAATCAGAGTTTACAAAGTATAGGTCCCAAATAAAAAAATCAATTTGTGCGGAAATAAGTTTGTTACAAGCCAAACGTTGTTTTAAAATGCATAAATCCCATGTGTGACGCGTCGTCACCACGACTCTATGATATGTCCATATGCATGCCATGAAGTGAATGCCTTAGATACCGAGATAAAACATGCTAAAAGTGTCAACACAAAGGTTGAGTGAGTTCATAGAGTTTGAGTTGAAATGTAAAGCCTTTCAAGAATATTCTTGCAAAGAAAGGCATTGTAAATCCACTCAGTTCAAGTTCCCCATACAAAACTTGCAACCCGCAAGTGTTCACAACCCACCGCCAAAATGTGTATAGTTTATGTTCAAGCGCATGATGTCAATGTTGTTTGTAAGTAGGACATATGTGCATACGATATATACATGTACTTAATGCAAAGAATCACAATAATCGAACCTCTTGACAAGTCTAAATTGTTTGTTATGTTTCATTGAATAACAGATTATATTCACCCTGGTCACGTCATCAAGGACCCAAGGGTGGGGCGTCGGCCGATAGTACTATCAATACCTCTCCGCTGGCTCCGCAGGAGTTAACCAGATTGCTAATGTATGTATGTTGATGCATAATTGAAAACAAGTTTAGCACATTAAGGCACATATCGCAATAACCCACACATAATGTCCCAAGAGTATAAAGTATAGTGTAACACAATTGTATAAATGGTTTGAATATTCGCAAGAGTAAAACAAGTATTTAAGCATGTATCTCCCCAAATAGTTTGTAAGAATTTAAGCGAGTAAAAGCGGGTATGAACTCACGATAATCGGTAAAAGTTTAGAGTACTTATAAAGTAAATGAAAATAGTTGAGCATGTATCTCCCAAAAGTAGTATAAAACAATTGAAAATGGGGCTATGAAAACTCACCGGTATGATTGATATGCTAACAAAATGAAGTGCACTAAAATGAGGCTCGAAACTATCCACGACCTAAAATGAATGCCATGACTTGAGTTATGATATGTTGTCGTGAATGCAAACTCATATGATATTCATACCACTTATGCGTTTGGAAATAATGTTTATCGTCAAAATATGTTTATGACATCCCGTCGTACTAAAATACTCTACAAGTAGTTACGTTGAAACAATCTCCTATGATAGTCGCAAAATGGTGCACACCGAGTGTTAGGAAACGAACTCAACAGTTTTGGAAAGCTTGTATTATTAACTCAAAGTTTTAGTATTTAAGTTTCCATCCTAAAGGTCTCGATCACAAAGAAAAATATTGGTTAAGTATGGTACTTTAGTCCAAAAGTATAGTTTAAAGGATGGTTTTCGCAAAGTTTTAGTGACTAAATTTTATTCGTTACAACTCATTGACAAGCGGTTGGACATTTTGGAAAATAGGCTAGGCGAACTCACTTATACTAGAAGACATCTCGTCATAAAAAGTTTTACATCATTGTTAAAAACGTCCTCCAACATGGTCCTTTAGTTGCTGTAGTATGTTTTTAATAGAGAATATATTAATTTTGCTAATAGAATAAAGTTACGGCAACTTGGTTTATCGCGTGTAATTTACTCGTTACAAGTCCGTTTTCTACGTTTTACATGTCCTTAACTTCGTATCAAAGTATACTAATATATTTTTGACAAGTCGACATTATTTATAACACCTAAGTTTCATTTTGACTCGTAAATGGTGACATTTTCATCTGAAATTTCGGAAAATTATAGTTTTCGTCGCCAACTTGAAAAATTCATAACTTCTTCGTTATAGCTCCGTTTAATCCGTTCAAGCGGCCACGTTTTCGTTTTAAAGTGTAATTTCTAAATATATAGGCCAAATATTTTACTTCATCGTCGGATTTTCCAGATTTTGAAAATAAGGACAGACCCGTTTACAAACTTGTCGAAATGAGTTTTCTCGCGCCAAACCTATTCTAACCCATTCAAAACAACTCCAAGCTATTCTAATCCTACCATACACCTTCTTAGGGTGTCATGGGTTCCTAGACATCACCAAAAATAATATATAACAAGGAGTAATTATAGGATGACTTAGATATATATATATATATATATAACCCTTAAAAATCAATGAAAAAGTGGTACAACATCATATGACTTGCATGTTTTTGCTCAAATATGATGAAATGAATATGAAAGATGAAAAATGGACATGAGATGCTTACTAGAATACTTGATGAGGTTTATGAGAACAAAAGGGTTAATCCTAATCACCCAAGGTTTTTATTTCAAAACCTATACAAAGAGTGATACAAGTGTATAATAATCTTGTCTAGAAAATTTTATGGTGATCCTTCCTTGGTCCTTATGGTGGCCGGTCATTTGAAGAAGAGAGGAAGAGAAATGAGTTTGATCTTTTACTTGAGAAAATGAAGTGAATTTGTTGTATGTTTAAGAGTATAATACATTAAACAATTGTAGATATTTATCAAACCAAATGACTCACCTTGTGGATGTCGACATATATGAAAAAAAAAGAGACCAAATGTGTTTTGACTAGCTAAATACATATGTGTAGTAGAAAAGTGTAGTTAATTAAAGATGATTAATAACTTGTGTATTTATTTAAGCGTGTAAGGTAACGTTAGCTAATAATAATTTTTTTAACGGGTCAAGATAAAATATATTGAGGTCATAAAAATTATAAAAATACATTTCTTGAAAGATTTGAGTGAATAAATATTTATCGGGTTGAATTTAAGAAAACCGTCGTAATTTATATAAACATGACGATTTATATACGAAATAAATTTAAAACATTGGGTAAACTAATAATGATATTTTTATAAACTTAATATGAGTATAAAAATATATTGTGATAAATTTTGGAAGTATCAGATCAATTGTTCAAAATAATGTTTACGCGATAACGTTTATTTAATAAGAAAATATATGTTTAATGTGAAATGCAAAACCATGCATAACTTGATATGAAATGATGAATTTTGAGTTTGAGAAATGACCGAAAATTGAGAATTGTGACAGACAAACAGCTTATTTCAGAAACTAATGCATAGATAGATAAGCGTGTGTGTTGAAGTGAGGGTGGGTGGGGCCCAAGTGAAGAGGTTTGGCCAATCCGATGTGGATGGCTCGCCACCACTCGCCACCCTTAGCCACGACAGCACCATGGCTCGCCCGTTTGCATTTCGCCACCCCCACGATATGAATACGACAAACAGCTTATTTCAGAAACTAATGCATAGATAGATAAGTGTTGGAATCACTCCTAAACAGTATTTCAAGTATTTATATATCATATGTAATAGGTAGCTTTATTATGGCCTTTATGTTTGTTTAAGGTCAAGCTTATGTAGAAGGCCCATAAGCTTAGGCCCAAGCCCACATAAGAAAGGATGGGAACTAGGAGTGTTGCCCTAGGTTCCTCCTATAAATAATCTTGTAAACCCTCATTTGAGGGTTGGTTGTTCAAGTTACTCTTTCACATACTCTACGCCTAACCTGCTCTAGTATTTCGTGTGTGTGTGCTTGTTTACTTGTTCAATCGCCTTATCTCTTTCTCTATAACTTGTGTTTGTAAAATTAGTGACCTAACAAAGGTATCAATCGCCAAATAGTTGGGTGTACTCGTTTGTTTTGAAGTTTTGGTTTTGGTCTTACGCGTAAAGATAACGCAATCTTTGGTTATCTTAAAACTCGCTTTTACACTTTTAATCCAAGATTCTTGTACTTTCAATGTTTTGAGGTGTTAAAATACTTGTTTTTAGCGAAAAGTTTCAAACTTTACGCTGGATTTAAGTTTTTAAGCTTGTTTTTGTTCGTGGGTGTCGTTCTCGCGTAACCTGCCTAGCGCTTAATACATCAAATTTCACATTTTTGTGTTCTTTTGGTACTATTGAAGCTATTCCATAACAAAAACCGGTTTAGAAACACATTTGGGCGAGAATCAAAGTTACGAGTAATCCTACGGCGTATCAAAACCCTAATATTACGCGTAAGATTTTCCTTGGTTTGATCTTCATTTTTCGGTTTATTCCGTGTTTTCTTACTTGGATAAGTCCGAAAATCGTCGACTTTGGATATCTTTGCACCGTGAAGTGTAAAAGATCATTTGGGCAAAACCCTAAACTTACGCATAAGCATAAAGCTTACGCGTAGAAATTCTACGATAAGATTCACTTTACGCATAAACTTAAGTCTCACGATAAGGTAATCCTACGCCTAACTTTTGTCTACGCATAACTTTAGTGTTTTACCTACTTACGCGTAAGCTAAAACCTACGCGTAACTCCTTTGTTACGCGTAAATTTTGGTGTTTTTACGCATAAGTGCTACTTGGTTCGTGTCTTTTCTACGCCTAAGGACACTTCATCAACAAAGGTTCATTCGACTATAAAGATCCATTTTTACCACACAAGTTTATCATCATGTCTCAACCACCATACTCTAACTATTTCCCTCACACTTATAATCATCAACAACAACAACAATTAACTCCACAACATCAACAATGGAATCAACAACAAGCTATTTATCAACAACAATTTAATAAGCAACATACTCCACAACTTGGTGCAATTCCACAACCACAAATGGTTCAACCATCACCAAGTCTTCAAGTTCTACCCTACACAAACGATTTCAATCAACATCCATCACGAAGCACTATGAAGGAACCCACTTGGTTTGCAAAGATGTGTGAAGCTTTAAGCAACCAACAATCAATTCATGAAGTCGATCACTTGATAGACCTCCAATGCTCACTCCAGAAACTACGATCAATGGGTGATAAGGTTCTTTAGGTTTTGTGATCTAAAGAAGCCACATGGAAAGTTCTTAAAGAAGGTTATCTTGGAAGGTCCATTTGAGATGCCTCTCATCATTGTACCCGAGATCCAATCATTGCTCCACCAAGAGATGAACAAACCAACATTGCTCTTTGCTGCATTTAAATCCCACAGAACTTCTACACTATGAAGTCGATGAACTTGCAATGGAATACATCCTCTTAGGATTACCAAACCCAATTCTTCGTAGTGTTGATGCTCAAAAGACCGCACAAAAATGTGGGATCATATTCATCTTCTTATGGAAGGATCTCAGACTCAATCGGGAGGATTTGGAATCCAAAATTTACTTGGCTTATGAACACTTCATGATTGAACCTCGAGAGACACTAGAGTCCTATCATCATCGATTTTCAGACATCATCAATGATTTGGATAAACACAACATCATCATGCCACAATTGCGATGAATACTAAGTTCCCGAGTAGTCTTGGTCCGTAATGGGAGAAGTATGTCATTTTTCTCCGTCAAGAGAAGAATATGCATCATTCTACCCATGGATTGTTGTACGATTACTTGAAGCCTCATGAAAAGGAAGTTGATCGGAAAGGATTCTCCGTGCTCAAAATGCTAAACAATCACAACCGGACAATCAACAACTTGCCTTGTATGCTCAATGAATTATCCTCTCAACCAAAGAACTCAACCAATCGCTTCAAACACACCTTCACAAAGAACCTCAACCTCAACAAAATCAATTGGTTCCATACAAAGAACAATGCTCAAGCATATGTCGGTGAAGCTCGAGAAATTGATCCATTCAAGCATTGCAACAAGGATTTGTGATGATTGCTAATGCTTTTGGCATTACACCAACAAATCCAACAATCGCATTCGTTCCTCATCTAACACACGGACTCAAGCTATTGTAAACAATGGACGTGTTGAAGTTCGTAATCGTGATTATGGTCGCCGATGGGCGGTGGTCAAGGGTTTAATCTTGTGGGTAGGAATAACAACAGAGACCTCAGTGATGGAACAGGAAATGCTCGAATCGGATAAATGGTCTTAGATGCTACAACTGCAATGAGAAGGACACTGGCTAATGCATGCCCAAAGCTAAGGACTAGGGGCGATTTATTTCAAAGAGGCTTTACTTTTGGCTCTTAAGGATGAAGTCAGTGGATCTCTTACGGACAAAGAACGAGCTTTATGGCGGATGTAGACTCGTGATGATGATATGGAGGACTTGCAGGCTAATGCGGTTGTTATGTTGATGGCTAATATGCATGAGTCGCACATGAGTGATACAGCCCAAGTAGATGACATCGATAGCTTGTCACAGTGCCGAACAAACCATCATCATATCTCGAACTAATCTCTCCGCAAATATCTCGAATCCAAGCACGGATCGATCGCTCAAAATGAGTCTTCTACATCTTTTCTCGATGATTTTCAAGTTAACCACAGTAGTTACATTTGAAGATCAAGATGACCTATGGTTTCCTTTGATAATCAAATTGACTCGCGGTCGCACTTGAGGATCTCAAGAATGATCATGTTGAGACTCACATTGAACAAGATGATCTGTTGCCTCATCCGGATTTTGCTCGGTTAATTCAAGACCATAAAATCAAAATGGAGGAATGTCATGCATTAAATCAATCTTTAAAAAGTAAAATGCATTTATTAACCAAGGATTTTGAATGCTTACAAATGCAACTCAACTTTTTCAAAACTCAAGAAAACTGTGAAAAGGTTTTGAAGCCGCTTTGCAAAATCTCATCAAAATGAAAAATACTTAGAGACAGACGCGTGATCTAGCCGCCAAGAATGCTTTGTTGTCCGAATTAGAACAATCGAAACACGAACATAAAAAGCAAATTAACGCCTCACCTTGGAAAATCAAAAGCTAAGGTCGAGTTGTTAAATTGTCAAAAGTTCTCCGTGATACAAAAGCATTCAACGAATCGGGTAGATGACCTTCTTGACGAAATTCTCGCTTGCAAAACAAACTTAAAGAGTTTAAAGCTGTTGTTTACAAACATGGTGAATCAAGAATGACTATTGAAAAGTTTACCTTAAAACCCAATCCAAATGGATATGGAAAAATCTAGGCGACACAAACCAAAGCTTTCACTAAAACATTCAAACCAACTCAAAGTTTCCAAAGGCGTAATACAAAATTGATAATCTTGTCATGAGTGTTGTTGAATATCATCGTCAAGAGGAATTAGATGCGTAAGACGCGAGTCGATCAAAATTAAAAACGTTGTTTACAACAAACCTTTAATTATAAAAACGCGGTCACTTTCGTCACACCAACGGATTCTTCTAACACACCAAGGGTTATCATCAAAACACCGAGTCTTCTATTGTTAATCCCAAAATGCAGACTTTGCACAAACTTATGGTCCTTTACCTTCCATTAGTGAAGTAAACTCACAACCCGAAAATCGAAAAATTCTTCGATATTTTGACATTTTCATGGTCGACCTCAAAATTTTACAACATGAGATAGAATATCGATCCGAAATCAAATTTGAACATTTTTAATCGCCTCATGCGAGAACAAAGAGACATTTTCGTAAAAATCTTTACCTAATGTTAAAACTTGAAAAGTTGTGCAATTTCTGGGAAAAGGATTTTCATAAGGAACTGGGGTAATGAAAACGCCGAGAAAAATGTAAACATCTATTTCGAACACAAACGCAAAAAGAAACTATTGAGAAAAGATGTTGATCGACTCTTGGAAGATGTTATCTTTGCCGATATCCATAATGTTGTGTTACTTCATGCCTTGCCATTTGCATCCGATTATATCTCCGCGATATTGTTGAAACTGTTATAATCATGAGAACACCGATAATGTACTTCAGATCGAGTCTTTAAAAGTCGAAAATAAACGATTACACACGGAAATTTACAATGCAAAACGTCATCTTCATTGGTGTGAAAAGATATTCACAATCATCAACTTAGTTTTCAAAAGAAAATCGCTCGATTGAGTGCAAAATCTTCGATCCTAAACTTGATCAACTGGATGATCAAAATGTGTCTTTGAAAAGTCAAATCTCAAAATATGAACAAGAACTTTTAAAAGCTAAACAGAATATGGTGTCATATTTGATTTACTCAAAAGACTCGACTTGAAGCATCAAACGAACTTGATCACTATCTTGCTCACACTAGAGATGTCATGAATTTTCTTGGAAATATTCGTTTCGAAATGAAGATCCGATTCACACCATCTCTAAGTTACGGAAAAGTTAGGACAAGATGAACAACTTCCGCCACCGTGATTAAGAGATTAGCACCAGTCACACTTAGTAATCGTGAACCTAGAATTCCCACCGCCAAATCACAAGTTGCTAATGTGTTTCCCTCTCGAACAGAATAGTTGCATCTTTTCCAAACGTCAAGACTTCACGCCCTAGGAGCACTCAATCGAAGAATAGGAAGTTGCGACCTAAGAAAAGATCAATAAAGAATGCTAAAGTAGAAGAACACCCTAGGACTCGAATAAAAATCATGTTGCTTCCACTATAGATGTTGATCCGCAAATGTAATACAAATAGTGATGTAACGAATGCTAAACCGTTAAGTACTTTTGATATTCATCGATGCACCTTGTGTTATTTGTCGAAAGAGTATGAATTCGATTGTCATGACAAATGTGTTGCTAAAACTATAATCTCTCGATTACGGAATCCTAAGCATCTAATACCTCTAGGCCCACTAATCATTCTAAGTTTGTGCTTGGTAAACCACCTTCTTTAGATTCTAAGGCAACCATTGCTATCACAAGAGCTCCCGCTTCACCTCCCAAGAATGTAGTACCACCTAGTGTTTTACTAAGACTAAAGCAAAGAGTAGTTATAGATGGCGAAATGGATATATAACACACTAGGATTTAAATGGATGCCTAAAATTGTCAATGTGTGTATGTCTAACGTATTCGCTTTAAACCTCTAACATTTCGGGTTCCACATCTACTTCTATTCCATCCGTGTCGCCCATGTATAATGCAGTGATATGATCATTCTCCTGATTGTTGATATGGATGTTCCCGACACACGACAGCAACCTTAAACTGTTATCAAACTTTATTGCAAAGTTCATCGCATCGCCGATTCGGGAACGATCACTGCAGCCTATCATGGGCTACTGAGATTATGTCAATGGGAACATCGAAATCAGCAGGCTTATTATGGAAGGCCCCGCCACAACTGCTTTCGATGGGTCAATTTTGTGATGGAGATCCGGAGGTTGCTTTCAGGAGAAAACTTGTTTCATTCGTGATCTACAAGGAAACGATCTTATGTCTGGCTCGCGTAATTCTAGTCTCTACACTATCTCTATGCCAGACATGGTTGCTTCCTCTCCCATTTTCTTACTTTCAAAGGCAACATCTACAAAATCCTTCGTAGCAAAGACCAAGCTCCACAAATGATCATCACCTTTCTCACAAAATATGTGTTCACTCCAACACCGTCCGAATAATCGTAATGCATAAAGGAACCGAATTTGTTAACAATTCGTGAATTTTATGAGAAAGTGGAATTCAAGATCAAACATCTATTGCACGTACACCGAACAAAACGGAGTTGTTGAAAGACGAAACCGAACGTTAGTGGAAGCTGCAAGAACAATGTTAATCAATGCTAAACTTCCAGATTACTTATGGGCGTGTCATCTACTACATGCTATACTCAAAACCGTTCTATGATCACAAACGCCACAACAAAACACCTTCGAGCTTGTCCACAACTATAAACCGAACCTCAAACACTTTCATGTATTTGGATCCCTTTGCTATCCGAATAATGATCGCGATGATTTTGGAAAGCTCAAAGCCAAAGTCGATATTTGAGTCTTTATTGATATCTGTGACAATTCTAAAGGTTTTCGAACTGAATCGTCGAACTAAGGAGGTAATGGAAATGATTCATGCTCATTTCGATAAACTCACTGGAAATGGCTTTTGAGTATAATAACTTAGAACCCGGCCACAACCGCTTAAACTTCCTCAACCCCATCATCACCGAAGAAAGCCCTCGCCTAACTCACAACAAATGGAAAGGTTATTTGCTCCTGCGTTCGCGACGATATTGATGAACGTGCTCTCGTGTATCCGCCTGCTTCCACCGCACAACCCGATAATATTCCTATACCGATACACTCACACAACAACCATCATGAAGATGCACCTACACCACTTGACTCCAACACAACAGCTTGAACACACCGCCTCCAACAATGATGAACCAACCGATGATATTCTCAATGAAGTACCCCACCGCAGATTTTGATCCAAATGCTCTTCAACCCGTTTGCCAATGAGATCGCTGCACTGTATGTCGCGAATCTTCAACAAACCATTTGAATCCTAAGAATCGCACAATGTATACCAACATCAAACCTCTACACATAGATGGACAAAAGACCATCCTCTGGCTAACATTATTGGCAACCCGAATCAACCAACCGTTATGAGACAACGCCTTCACTCGACGGTGAACATTGCATTTATGCACTCACTATCGCCAATCTGAACCTAAAACATTAAGGATGCAATGACAAAGACAACCGGATTGAATCCATGCAGAAGAACTCAACCAATTCAAACGCCTTGAAGTATGGAACTGGTTGAAAGACCAACGGGGTCTACGCCATTGGTTTAAATGGATTTGGAAAAACAAATTGATGTCAAGGAATGTTATCCAAACAAGTCACGGCTAGTTGCTAAGGGTTATCGCCGAGAAGAGGAATAGACTTTGAAGAATCTTTTGCTCCAGCTGTTCGCCTTGAGGTCGCTCGGATATTCCTCGCTCATGACTCATATGAATATGACGGTCTATCAAATGGATGTCAAACGGCGCTTCTCAATGGACAACTTAAAGAAACGGTCTATGTCACCAACCGATGGATTCGTTGATCCCGAGTTCCCGAACACGTCTACAAACCGAACAAAGCTCTTTATGGTCTCAAACAAGCCCTCTGCATGGTACGATAAGCTATCATCTTTCCTCATTGCCAATAATTTCACCAAAGGCTCGGTTGACCCAACTCTTTTATACAATATCACGGGCACATATCTTAATTGTTCAAATTTACGGATGACATCATTTTGGGTATACACAAAAAGTTTTCAATCGCTTTTGCAAAACTAATGAAGAAAAATTTTGAAATGTCCATGATGGGTGAACTTACGCTCTTTCTAGGACCGCAAGTTCATCAATCACCCCGTGGTATTTTCCCGAGTCATCCAAATATGCCCTTGAATTGTTAAACAAATTTGGAATGAAAACCTCGATACTTATGCCACACCAATGACTCATACCAAGAAGCTAGATGTCGATTTACATGGGAAATTAGTCGACCCCACCAAATACCGGTATTATTGAGTCCCTCATGTATCTAACAACACCAGCACTGATATTGTCTTTGCCGCTTATCTATGCTCCCGCTATCGATCGCGACCAATCGAAACCCACCTCTCGAGGCTAAACGAATCCTCCGATACATCGCGGAACCATTAACTGGGGATCCGTATCCGGAAGGATACCGGTTTTGAACTAATCGCTTTTTAGACGCGATCACGCAGGATGCTTAGACTCAAGAAAAGTACTTCAGAGCTCTACAATTTCTCGGTGATAAACCGTGTCTTGGCAATCAAAGAAGCAGGATTGTACATCACCGTCATCCATCAAGTAATATGTAGCCATGTCCGCGTGTTGTGCTCAAGTCATTTGATGAGAACACAACTCAAAGACTATGGTTATGTATTTGATGTAATCCCGATGTATCGCGACAATCGGTGCCATTGCAATCTCGCAACTCGATTCAAAGACTAAAATCAAAGCACATCGATCACGCTATCATTTCATCAAGGACCACGTGGAATGTGTACCGTTGAATTATACTTTGGGTATCAATACCAATTGGCGTATCTTCTCACCAAAGCCTTGCCTCCCGCTAGGTTTAATGAGTTGGTCCACCGAATTGGTATGAAGTGTTGACTCAAGAGGAATTGGATGACCTCTTAAAAGCGGTCTTAAAACCTCACAAACACCAAAACATCTTTTGTAAATAAATTTTTCAAAACAAAATACAAAAATATAAAATCCGATAAAACAACAAAATATTCTCCTAATCTATATTTCTTTCAACATGGCAAGTACATTTCTTCCGCCAACACTTTAATCTTTCAAAATTCAAGATTTCTCCGATCAAGTGTCGAGGGGAGAAAATTAACTCATAACCGCTTCAAACATCTGTACTTGCATGTTAACATAACTCAGTTGATTCTTTTACAAATGATGGTACACTTTCGGTTCAAAGACACCCTGACTTAAAATTTATAATCGCTCATTATTTTCTCAAGTCAAGGGGAGTTTCACAAGTCTCTTTCTTAAAACCTTTGTTTGGTAACCAAAATGGAAGTTAAAAGGCTTTGGTTGAAAAAGGAAAAGGTGGAGGGACTAAAACGCAAAACCACAAAGTTATTTTTGATAAAACACCCCACCTAACACTTTCACCTCACATTTATTACCAACACCGAAAAGATCCTACGCGTAGAAATTGTTTAACAAATCCGTGCATTGGATCAACGATTTGTAAGTGGTTTTATGATCTCAACATGTTTTTAAACATAGGTTTTGATTTTGATACAAATCCAACGGTGAAATATTGATCTATGCTTGATTTAGTGTCCCACGCTGTAAGTGTATGAACACTAAATCAAGAATGGACGTTTGTGGTTAATAAGATTGTGTCAAAATGTTCCTTTTACATCTATAAACACATGTTCATTACCCAAACATGCCCAGACACACGAATTGATAACTTTCAAACATTAGGGTTCTTAGGTCAATTGGGTATTTTGAATGTGAAGTGTTTTGGTTAAAAAGATAGTCAAGTTATGCTCTTGCGTTGTTAAATTGATAATTTCCAAAGTTTATAGCCACCCGAAACACGAATTGGTCATCAATTCAAACTAGGGTTTAAAGCTCATAAACTTTGGGTATTTTTGATTCTCAACAAATTAAGTGTTACAACTTGGCTTACATAGTCACAACATGTCTTTAACATACCGTAAAAGTTTAGTGCATAATCTATGGCTAAAACTCATACACGTAGATTTAGGGTTTTAGACTACGCGTATGTGTTCTACGCAGAATCTGTTAAAATGAGCTAGTATGTTTTGATCCGTGATAAAATGATGTTACGTGTTAACTTTGATGATTTGATAAACTTATTTCGTGCTTTGCTACGCTTAAAATTCGTAATCAAGGTCATTTGCAATTTACGATAAGATTACCCTACGCAGTAGTCATGTTACGCCTGTAAGAATAATCCCACGCATAACGCCTACGCGTGTAAGGTTCTACAATGGACTACGCCAGATCCCGCGAAGGATATGCGTGAACAAGGACCTCTACGCATAAGGTCAACTCTTACGAGTAGCCTTACGCGTAAGGTTAATATATGCCCACGCACAAGCTCCACGCCTAAGGTCTCCTTTTCCCCACGCATAACATTTCTTACGCTGTGGGTAGGATTCTACGCGTAAGTTTACGCCTAAGCATATATCATTCCCTCTCACGATAACTTTGCCAAACTACGCTTAACCTCGGATTGTCCTTCATGATGAATTGTTACGTATACAAACTTGTAAATAAACTTATCATATCATCACGAATCCAAAAATGTCACTAATAAACTTAAATCTTCCGATATGTTGTGAACAATAAGTGATAAAATAAACTTTAAAACTTAAAGTTAACTAACTCACTAAACATTTCACGACATCATTGAACTATTGAACATACAAGTCGACTTAGGACTCGAATAATCATTATCACCGTACATTCAATAACTAGACAATAAGACCTTCATTGACTAACATTATGTCTTTCGATATGTTGGTTCTTTTGGCTAATGTTATTTCGCATCACAACATGGTCAACAAATGAATGTGGATGCACTCAAGTTCTCCATTGTCGATATCTATCCTCATGGCTATCCAATGAAGATAGGAAAGAATAATCTCCGTGTTGACTTTGACACCTCACTTGCTCCCGAATCTTCGTGTCTTATTGCTATTGATATTCCGAGGACTCATCCGTGATCGTAACATGCTTACTCACTCGCAACTATTCCCGATTTGGGATGACATGATGTCATTTCTCAACAAACTTGGCTCAAAGATTCCTACATCGATACACTAAACTGCTGATCCAGAGCACTTGACTTCATCCCGACATTCCCAAGAGGCTCAATGACCCCGACAATCACGACATGTTGACGGAACCCATTCTATCTGTCGAGAATCAAGGAAACGCGTCTACAGAGAAACAGGTCTTGGTCTTCACGATTTCCTTCTAATCAAGATGTCGAAAACTCGAATCGCATTTAAAGGTATCCGAAGCATCGGACAAGGCAAAGTTGGTCATCTCGACGAAAAATCTTCTCGAACACCGTAAGGAGAACTGTAAGAGGAAGTGCAGAAGCACAACAAGTATCATGAGTCAAAGGAAGGTTCTAAAAGGAAACCTCCTTCTAAAAGGATTGTTCCCGTAAAGGAAGCCGAACCTATTCCCACACTTGAACCACAAAGACAACTTAAGGACGAAAGCTCAAGATATCGAGATGATGAAGAGGTTCATTACTCGCAATCGCAACCAAGCACCGCCCTCGAGAGCAAAACCAAGTCCTCCAAATTGCCCAAGAAAAGGGAAGACTCCGGCTATTGTACCTTATGATGAGAGCTCGAGGAAGAAGAAGAAGAGCAACCGGATAAATCATACAGAAAAAGTTTCACAACGCCGACACCTTCAAAAGGTCAAGAATTTGCTAAAGATCAAATGGGTGGCCCCGAGGATCAAGTGGTACACCACTCCTCACCGTATCCCGATACGGTTAATCAACCCGTAGGGATCCGTGCCACTACTTTGTGCAACAACAAAAGCACAGAGGATACTATTGTGTATGATTTTGAAACCGGAAGCGAAAAGAAAAGTCTAGAGATGACGAGGATGATTATACAAAGTTTCTTCTAGACAGGTCCAACACACTCAAAGGAGAAACCTCGAAACTCCTAAGGACATGAAGTTTCCTCATGTCTCTCATCATCGACTCTTCATCTCATTCATCACCACCACCATCAACGAAGTCAACCGATCATCATCCAAATCGTTGAAGAAACCACCTAAATCTTGGATTTCGGACTCATCAAAAGATTGTGAAAGTCGTTCAACAAGTCGAGAAAGAAGGACATACTTTACGGAAAAATGAATTGGTTTCTTGACCAAATTCAAGACTTACATGATGAGAAAGACAAGATGGAGAAAGAAAGGAATTTGTTCAAGTTCATGAAGAGTCATCGAAAAGAGGAACTGAACGAAATGATCGAAGGTTACACTAACAAGTACCTTCGTGGATATCGCTCCTAAAGTCCAAAAGGAACCGGAGAAGACAGAAGAGATCATACCCACAAGTTTCTTCTCGACATTTGTCCCCCGGTGTGACTAGAGAAATATTTTCCAGACAACTCACCCCTAACATCGTAGCTTTGGTTAAACATACAATGGCCAAAGAAGTCGATCTCTCGAATGAGTTGATCGCTAAACTTGTGATGCAAATGTCAAAGCGATCCGAACGCTTACTTCGGATGAAGCTAAATTTTTCGAAAATCTACTTGATTTTCAACTCGGATCATCATGCAAGGAGTCACCGATCAACCCAAACGACCAAGAGATGACGATGATAAGGATAAGGATTACGCACCTAAACGCCGAGCGATGCGGTAAATCTACCTCTATGCCACCTCCTCCACCACGGACTTCTTCTCAACAAAGTCTCCTCCACCTCGGTCTTCTTCGATAAACCTCGGGACGATTCCGAGTTACCACCCTTGACTCGTAAAACCGGTGATCACTTTGAGTATACGGTGGTGACGATGAAGAGGTCCTGAGCCCGACAACAACCCACCTCATCTAAACAAGCGTTAGAAACCAAAATCATCATCAAGGCCTTCAAAATGAAGAAGAAAACGACTCGAATGACGTCGATCATGGCTTGATGACGATAAACCTGCAATTGATTGGTTTGCTACTCTTGTTAACGACACTCCCTACCCCAAGAAGGTCAAGAATTGGTAGACGGTAGTACCTTGGAGCATGCAAAGATCTTGCAAGAAAGATTCCGTGTGAAGAAGATGACGAACCGAGTTAAAGCGCATCAAGGATGAAGCATTCCTTCTTTTGAAAACAATTTCGGAAAGTGCAATCGAGGTTGAATATCACCTTGAAAACATTGCTCGAGCCATGTCTAACAACATGGATTGGCTCAACCCGAAGCAAACATCGACTTCACTAAACGGGACAACCCTCCATATTACAATCGATGGACCAAACCTCTACCAACAATCGGCCAACCGGATGAACCAAGGATTCCTTCGATATTTCTTCAACAAAGACCGAATTTCTTCTCCATGGTGGCGATGGTTCAATGAAATACGCTACATCATTGACTCTTCCATTCCCAAAGACTATTTACTCAAACCGCATATCTATCGAGGAACGTGCAAATCACTTGTTTTCCGACAACGTGCAAGCATACGACCAAGATGCATTGTATGGGATTCATCATTGGCCCGAACGTCAAGAATCTACTACTGTTGCACGGTTCAAGTCTCAACACGCAGGTATAGTTCTAAGGACATCGTGGCCATCAAACACATTGATCTCAAGTCTAAGTGGGACTACACATTCTTGAAGAATATAATAGTCAAACGACAAGATGAACAGGACTATGGATTCTCCGAGGTCGACTTTGAGAACTTGTCCTCAACGACATCAAGACATGTACCTTGCCAAAGTATGTGGTCGTATGAGACAATTCTCAATCAAGTTCAACGCAATTTATCAAGTCACTTCTCATCTTCATTAGACGACCGTGATCAAAGAACGTGTTGAAGATATCCGGATGGTCGTTGAATCTTACCGACGCGTGTCAACCTCACCCTCCAACGCTTGATCTTCCCGACATCAATCGCTTAACTCAATATACGCCATCAAGAAACCCTTCGAGTTGTTTACCGCAGTGAACTTCAACGAAATCGCTTAATGGCGTGTAGTGAACTACTGAAATCGGGATTATACCTTGAAGTCGGTTAGGGATGGATTGGCGTACGAGGTTGAAGGATATACGCTGAAAGTTGGGTCTCCTGCTACCGGAATTCTCATGATGGGAGGGATGTGAGACGAATCATCACCATGATTGATGAACGGTTGTTCGAAGGATCGGGCCTGAGACGATTGAGAGCTATGTTGGTGGGCGACCCAGAGAAACATCACCGCTTTCAACGCCTGCGCACTCGGGAACATTACTGCACTTTCGGTACCCGTGAATTGTTTCCTTCATATAATTTTGGATGTATGTTTATATATGTGAATGGCTTGTGCACATTACAAATTAGTACAACCCGTAATTGTCAAGAAAGGACCACGTAGTACGCCTCGCCACAATCCTTATAAAAGGAGCGAAAGCTTTATTTTGAGTAAAACCTATCAAACATTTCATTTTCAAGGTTTTGCTCAAAAGACAAGTACTTCCCATATGATTTCAAAACCTCAACCGCTTATATCACTAGTTGAGGGGAGTATTTGATTTAAAACTTTGTTCACAAATTGTTCATAGTGGTCACTCTTCCCGAACACTCAAAATGGTCATATTTATTTCAAATGTTCAAAAATAACATTTTATATGCCATTTTGAGGGGAGAAAATTTGTGTGATAAGAAATATGTTGTACAAAATGCAAATGAATCATGTACCTCGGACTTAACCAACGAATTGACGGTACTAAACTGCTTTGTAACTCGAAAAGACTTGTCATGGACGGGTAATAATTTCAAGCTAGTTCGCTAGTAATGTAAACGTGTCTCATGAAGGACTTGTCCAAGTAGAAAGTACCATTCGAGATACTCTTGGTAGACATGAACTCGACGGTATGACAACCTTCGAGGTTTGTCTACACCTTCAAGGTAGTTATTAGAGCTAGTTGTCACCTAAAACCGACAATGTAACTCTTTAACTATTCAACGTAATCGTGTCTCGCGGGAGATTGTCTATCTTTAGTAGATCAATTCAAAAGTGCGCACTCTTTCCTCACTGTGCATTTAACCATTAAAACTCTTTAGCACATGTGGAGGGGAGTATTTATGCAAAAACTTATCTCTCACAATGGTTCAAACATGTTTTCATTTACAAACCCTTTGAGAGATATTTTTCACATACGATGGTTTAAATGGCAAACATAGGTTAGTCATGAAGTTATAAGGTGACTAAGGTTAGGAATAACTGTCCTATGATCCGCCAGAGTCGGAGGATCTACCCAAGGACACTACCATTAGTTAGTGTTAGAAGTCCTTAGGAATGATTATAAAAGGAGAAAATGAGAATCGGAGAAAGAAGGAGTTGAAGAATCAAAAGAAATGTAAAGTAAAGGGTGAAAAGTAATAGCCCTCAGTTATTCAACTTAGGGCGCACAATCGGTTCAATTCATATACTCTTGGTTGTCACTTAGTGACACCGGTATTGAAGATTAAAAGTCGTCATGGACCCAAAGGACGCATGCACTAAACCTTCTTAGCCACTCAAGTTTCTCTCAATGTAAGCTTGTTTCATTCTCACAGGAACCCTACATAAACTATTGGCTTTCTCTTAGAGATCGCCGGTATTGAAAAAGGAGACCTCTCCCTAGTCTCCGCCAGAAAACCAAAACGCACTATTGAGTCTAGAGCCACGAGATTCATCAAAAGATCTCTTAGGAACACTTGACATTTAATCACTGATGATCAACAAATAAGATCATCGGTGGTTCATATCGAGTCCTTCACAGATCTTAGCAACTGTCGAGAACATTTATGAGAGGTTCACATCCGCGATCCTCGCTGATTGAATGGAAACTCCCGCCGTGGTCAACATCAAATGCTCGACGGCAAGTCACTTCGGTAACTCCCCGTGGATTACGCGGAGTGTGTCTCATCTGGCCTCAGATCGTGAGGTGATGCTTGGTGTACCTCACTGACTCATCTCGAATCAGATGTACTTCGATACATCGCGTTATCTCACTTGGGACTCCGGTTCAGAACGGCCTTTGTAAGAATTAGAGTTGTGTTTTCACTATGTCATTAACACTCAAGTTCAAACTTGTAAGTCTTGGAAACCGCTTATTACTAACCGCTTGAAATGTTTTCTTCTTATGGAAGCTCGGGAGCGGGATGATCGTCTTGACTCTTCTCATGCTCACGCCAACATCATCACCAATGGAAGTTCTATTCAAAAGCAACACAATCACGTAATGATTCTTCGTCTAACCAAAGAATCTACAAAGTTAAAGACTTAGAGAACTTCATCAAGATTGAATTCCAACGCCATAGGCGTGTGAGCATGTTGAAGAATGACGTGGAGACACCTGAGCAAACAAGCGCACTGAAGCGATCGATGCGCATAACAACATACTATCACTTTCACCACAAAGAACAATGATCAAAGAACAAAGTTAAAGATGACGTCAAGCATAACTGCTCAAAGATAACTATCTCTACACCGGGAGATTGTTCGAATCAAGGCAATTCCTCTCACAAGAAAGAAGAATGTCGAAGACGTCACATTACTATTACATCAACGCCTTCACCTTACATTCATATATACTTGAGGGGAGATTGTTGGAATCACTCTAAACAAAGATTTCAAGTATTTATATCTCATATGTAATAGGTAGCTTTATTATGGCCTTTATGTTTGTTTAAGGTCAAGCTTATGTAGAAGCCCATGCTTGTGCCCAAGCCCACATAAGAAAGGATGGGAACCAGGAGTGTTGCCTAGGTTCCTCCTATAAATAATCTTGTAAACCCTCATTTGAGGGTTGGTTGTTCAGTTACTCTTCACATACTCTACGCCTAACCTGTTCTAGTATTTCGTGTGTGTGCTTGTTTACTTGTTCAATCGCCTTATCTCTTTCTCTATAACTTGTGTTTGTAAAATTAGTGACCTAACAATAAGCGTGTGTGTTGAAGTGAGGGTGGGTGGTGCCCAAGTGAAGAGGTTTGAGTTAGTTGTGAATGAGGGATATTTTCAAGTGGGTGTGTTGAAGTGATATGACACATGTGGAGCCCAAATAAAGAGGCATTACTTAGCCATGATACCCTTCACTCTAAGAAGACATTTTTTGTTTAAAATATACACCACTACGCTCCTATGTGTGTAGGGGTGTTATCGGGCCGGGTTGTCGGGTTATCGGGTTTATCGGGTCGGGTTGAGTAGGGTTTTGACCTTTAGAAATATGACCCGCAACCCGACCCTATAAGAAATCGGGTTGTCGGGTTCGGGTCTTATCGGGTTCGGGTTATATCGGGTCGGGTTATCGGGTTATTTCGGGTTTCTTTGTTTGAAGCATCGTATCTGTACTTTTTTGTAAAATTTGTGAAGTCTTTATTAGCATACTAAATGTTGATAATGGAAGTCTCATATTAACACAAGTCTTTGCATCTATTACGCGGTTACTATTTGTATATAAAAAACCATATTAACCTCTTTAGCATCTGCACAAAGTTTAAAAGTTTTGGATTAACTTCCACACATCAGCTTAATCTTAGTTCTTCCACAGATAGCCACAGCGAGCTTAACCATAATATGTTGATATAAGTACTACATAGTAGTACTACATTATCTTTCTATAAAAATTTACCAACTAAAATATGTCTTTCTTTTTCTGTTTGCTGCGTAGTGGTTAGTTGCTTACAGTAGCCTTCTAAAAGTTCTTCCTTTTCTTATACAAAAGTACCAGGTAACGTGTAGAAACCAACATACTAATGCTAAATAATAAAGTAAAACAATATATATTTACTTAAAAGCAATTACAAAGGTAACGGCATAACACCGTTATTAAGGAAATAAAGCCGTTATTGGGCGTTATGCGTTGGAAGCATGACATTATTTGGGCGTTGGTGGCATAGCGTTGGTTTCAACGCTAAAAAATTCCATTTCACCCCTAAACCATTTCAAATAAATTTTCACTTACACCCTCCACCTATTCAAATTAAATTTAAATTATCTTGGTCGATTAAGGGTAGGATAAATTCAAATTAGAAATTTAAAATCAACCCGACCCTATTGACACCCCTATAATGTGTGTATATATAGGACTCCAAGTAGACCTCTAATAAGCATCACAACCATTTCTACCTACAAATAGAAAAGAAAGTCTCCTATTGTTGTGAATTTAAATATGGAAATATATGAATTAGTAGGGATTGGTTATAATGTGGGAATTTTTGTTGGAATAGTGTGGATTTTAAAATGGTTATTGAAGAGCGTGAACTTATTGATTTACGAGAGAGATCTTGGCAAGAAGAAGAGGGAGTGTCTGCCACCGGGTGATATGGGTTGGCCGTTTATTGGAAACATGTTGTCGTTCCTTCGAGCTTACAAGTCGAGTGATCCTGAATCGTTTATTGCCACTCTTGTTTATAGGTTACCCTCAATACCTTTCTCTATGTATAAGTTTTTCATGAAATATGTTTTTGATTCGTACACTATTTGCTCAAGTTTTTTTTCCTTAAGTTACATATAAGTTTGAATCACAGTTTTGCGAGAATATAAGTTTGAATCACAGGTTTTTTTTTTTTTTTTTTTTTTTTTTTTTTAATAAAAAAACTAGTCATCTGTTTAAGTTTGTTCTTGGTTTATTAAATAAAGCAACTTTTTAAGAATTTTCAATAGATTTTCTTTCAAGAATTTACATATTTTTCTAAATAATAGTATATTGTTACATGCTAATCACACTAAATAGGTGTAATTATTAGTACTTTTTTATACTATGATTGTCGCCCTCACATATTCATCAAATTTGAGAGATAATTTCAAAACATATAACAGTAATTATATTAAAAGGCATATAGTTATTAAGTTATATTATATGGTTGTTTTTCAAAAAGGCTTTGAAAATTTAAGGTTTCTGAAAATTTCTTCAAACAAGTCTAACAAAAATTCAAGGAATGAACCCATAATCACTTTTATTAAATAAATAAATAAATAACTAAAAAAAAAAAGCTCTCTCTTGTCCAAGGAAATATATTCATTCCATCATTCTCACTATCGCTGCGTGTAGTTTTGAGGTTGATACATAAAAATAAAAATGATATGATCGATTGACATGCTTAATTAATATGCTTAATATATGTTTAATTATTGTGGCAATATACTTGTTAATACAAATAATCACATAAAAACGTTATTGTTACTTAACGATTTCTCAACGTTTCGTTAATGTCAAAATATAAAAACGTATTACGTAAAAGTTAATGTAAAAAAGTTTTAGAGATAAGTTATCATTTGACATAAAATCACATAAGCTATGAAAATAGGTCCCTAAAAACTTGTATAATAATGAAAGAAATTTTTATCATACATAATGCATTACATACTTTTAAGCTGCATGTTATTTTAAGCAAGCCACGCAATTGAGTAATAA
This sequence comes from Chrysanthemum lavandulifolium, assembly GCA_022545495.1. Taxonomy (NCBI): domain Eukaryota; kingdom Viridiplantae; phylum Streptophyta; class Magnoliopsida; order Asterales; family Asteraceae; genus Chrysanthemum; species Chrysanthemum lavandulifolium. The sequence goes on from CM040241.1 coordinate 267,895,030, forward strand.
ATGGTTGGTCGGAAATCTTCACTTACATTTGCATCCCATATAACAACTGAGTCTGCTACGAAATCTTCATTTACAATTGAGTAATTGAATGGTGTTTAGTACACTGAACTTGGCTGAGTAGACTTTATTGTATCGTGAACATTTAAATGTGAAACATGATATCCTAAACATAACTTATAGGAATTTCTACTACCCTATAACCACTTAACAACTGAGTCTGCTAGGAATTTAACGAAATATATCCTCAAAATTACAATATTTATAGTATAACTACCGAATAAAGATGGCAATAGTGATCTACGCTAATTTTTTAAGCCGAGTTTCGTTTGTAAAGAGCCAGGTTTATCAAAGCTCGAAACGATCCCAGCTTACACATGCTCGAACACGAGGTCAAGCCTTGTTGGTGGCTCATTTGATAAATGAGTTTTAGCCTGAGCTTTATAAATGCATTTATTGCATGTAATGGTATATGCGTATATGTATAGTTATATACGAGTGTGGAAACTCGCGCGATGCAGCGGGATTGCTTTCAAAGGACTTACTTTGTAGCGACACTTAAACTTTAGGGACTAATTTTGCCAGGTTGCTATAGTTATCAATTAATTCTACAAGACTTATCTTGCAACGTCGCTTAAACCTTAGGGACTATTTTTGCCAGATTGCTATAGATAGCAATTAATGATGCAGGACTTACTTAGCAGCGCCACTTAAACCTCAGGGACTATTTTTGCCAAGTTGAAAAAGTTTGCATTTAATGCTTGGTTTGTGAAGCAACTTGTACGCTTTTTAGTATATAGATACAATAACGAGAATAATAAATGAGCTCGAAAGCTATCAGTCGAGTTTATTAAATGCTTTAATTATTTACTATTCTAAACAGTGATACTTAAATCTAGAAATTTGTTCTTTGGGAAGCAGTGACCGGGAGTATTTTGCCACCTTTTATGTAACGTATTTATCAAAATTTTATAATCCGAAATCTCTATATAAGAATTGTGAAAATAAATTTTACTAATTCTGTTCACCTTTTATACGCACGTGTGTATGGTGTGAAAATAAATTGAAGATTTGAAGTTGAAAGCAAGAATGATAATTGATAAGAATTGGCTATAGACTTTTAGAGTAAAGAGCAAATAAGAAATAAAAATAAAATGAAAAATATGAGAAATAACAATAGCCGCATATTTCAAATGCACCTACAAAAAGATATGCATTTTTTATGAAATTCTTTCTTCATTTGTAATGTGTGTCTGAAAACAATTCTCATTCTTATTTATATTTTTCTTCTTAGTGACCTTTATTAGTTCTTTTTCTAAACCAGATAATGTGTATACTTATGACGATTTGAGCAAGTAATGTCTTCTTAATGTGTTAAAATACATATTATGATCTATGTCACGTCATTTTTCTATTTTTTCACAGATTTGGTTCGAGTGGCGTTTACAAGTCACTCATGTTTGGTAAACCTAGCATCATTGTTACTGCTCCTGATGTATGCCGGAGAGTATTGACTGATGACAGTGCGTTCAAGTCAGGGTGGCCCACCTCCACAATAAATATTGCTGGAAGAAAATCTTTTATCGTAATTTCTTATGAAGAACACAAAAGGCTTCGTAAGTTGACTGCATCACCAATAAACGGTCACGAATCCTTGTCGATATATATGCCATACATAGAGAACAATGTGGTCTCGGCGTTTGAACGATGGTCAAAAATGGGCCGACTTGAGTTGCTAACTGTAATCAGAAAGGAAACCTTTCGGATAATCATGTACATATTCATAGGCCCGGAGATGGAACACATAATCATGGAAGCAGAAAAAGAGTACACGAAGCTCAATCACGGTGTTAGAGCCATGGCCATCAATATTCCCGGATTTGCATACTATGAAGCACTTAAGGTTATCTCGACTTAATCTACTTTGTAACATAAGGGCTTTAATTAAAAACTGAGTTTAACTTTTGTCTATTAATGGTTTGATTTAAAAAGGATTAAAAACATAATATTTTTAGGAAATTAACACTACAGGAAAATTCTGTTGGTGTCCCGTGATATCTATACCCTCGCTCTCTAACTAGTGCATGTTATACCATGAAATTTCGCGCTTCATTTATTAAAAAATAAATTTTACATATTTACAGGCACGAAAGAAACTCGTAGCCATTATGCAACCAATAGTAAGCGAACGTAGGAAGAAACGAGAGATGAGTCAAGGTATTTCCGCAAATGATATGCTCGATGCACTCCTAGACACGGAAGACGAGAATGGATATAAACTAGATGACGAAGAGATCATTGATACATTACTCATGTACTTAAACGCTGGCCATGAATCTACAGGGCACATTACAATGTGGTCAATTATCTATCTACAAGGACATCCTGAATTCTTTCGTATAGCCAAGGTAACAATCATATAAACTTGCCTAAAATAAGTGGATACAATGTTATAACTAGGACTATCTGTAATAATAAATTGAAAAATGTTTCTTGTATGGTCCGGACTGATGTTTCTTTTCTAGGCTCACTTCTTTGGTTAGATGTTTCCTCATTCGAGTCCTAAATTCAAAATTTCCAATATTTACAACAGGAAGAACAAGAGAAAATTGTGAAGAATATGCCAGCGGGGCAAACATGTTTGACCTTAAAAGAGTTTAGGCAGATGGAATATCTCTCAAAGGTGATAGACGAAACACTTCGTTTAGTTACTTTTTCGTACCTGACATTTCGGGAAGCCAAAAAAGACGTTGATATCAAAGGTTAAGTAATCATCTCAGTAATTATATATCTAAAGTAACTCCTTATTACTGACTTTATTCCTAATAGTATGGTTTTCACGTTATATCATCCTTAATAGCATTTTCAATGGTAGCATCAAATATACTTTTTACATTAACATAGTGCAAAATGTATCAAAAATATTCTCTATTGAATTGTTGGCACTAAACATCACACTATTTTATTACAATGAATAGTAAACAAGTAAAAAATACTAAATTTAGTGCAATACAATTCATTGCACGAAACACTATTCATTTATCTAAAAACTATTTATTTATACTAATCATTTAATATAAAATACAAATATTTAATACTAATTGATATAAAGCGTCATCAACGCCTTTAAAATGAACTCAATATTTATATATGTTGTTTAATTTAATTTTTTAATCCATTGCATTGTATATATTTTGATAGTTTTAAAGTACATTTAGTGCAAATTTATAGTGTACACATTGAAGCAAAAGTTATTTAGTGCAAGTATATTCAAATAGGATGCTAGTTTTGCACTATTTTTGTGCTAAGTTATAGTAACAACATTCGAGATGCTCTAAAGGATGGAATCTAAAGTAACTCCTTATTACTGACTTTATTCTTACTTATATGGTTTTTAGGTTATATCATCCCTAAAGGATGGAAAGTTTTGCTTTTGTTTCGGGGTATTCACCATGATCCTGAAATATATCCCCGACCCAAAGAATTTAACCCTTCAAGATGGGATGTAAGTCTCTCATGTCGATTACAAATGACTTTTTATGTAACTCAGCTCGTACAAATTCACTAACTTGAACATCGTGACCACTGACCAGGATATTATACCAAAAGCAGGAACCTTCCTTCCATTTGGAGGAGGAACTAGACTTTGCCCAGGAAATAACCTTGCCAAGTTAGAGATTTCCATATTTCTCCACCATTTTCTTCTTAACTATGAGTAAGTTTCGATATAACTAAGCCATTTTGGCTTCTTTTACCAAATAATTATTTTAAATAATATAAAATTTAAATTATATACCTGTTTTACACTTATAATAAACACCATATTTTCATGTATGTTTTGACTTCTATCAAGTTTAGACTTAATTCACATGATGGATGTATATATTCATAGGCCAACACATTTGAAGCAAAAGGTATGCACTTACATATCTCCTGAAAAAAACCAATAGTGTAACTTTTCAATGAATTTTTTATTGTTTAACATCAAGTAAAGGTTCATGTTCTTTTAATTGTTCCACTTATTAATGTAATCCATATTTATTCATTATTTAGTTTAACATATACTAGAGGATATGCTAACAATATTTGAACTCAACTCATTAACAAGTAATCTGAAATCAACTCGGACGTTTTTCTTTAATTTACAAATATTATAAGATATGCTAACAATATTTCGTTTATATTTTAGGTTCCAAAGAGAAAATCCACAATGCCCCGTGATGTACCTGCCTCACCCAAGACCAAAAGACAAGTGTTTGGGAAATATTATAAAAGTATCAAAATAAACAATGGCAGATTTAAACCTTGAATAAAACAAGGGTTTCAATTCCAGCGCGTTGGGCTGAAAAGAAGTTCTTGGTCATGAGAATTTTACGATGTATTTGTTTCATCAATATCTTTAGGAAGTTCTCAATCATGAGAATTTTAAGCTTTGTTTGTTTTATAAAGATCTTTTTTGACCACATTTTACTCTTAAGTGATGGTCACTAAGTCAGAATTTGAATAAAATAACAATGTTTGTTTTTTGTATCGTTGTCTGAATGAATGTGATTGTCTTTTTTTTTTTCTAATATATATATATTAAACAATCGCAATACGATAAATGAGTAGCTTGTGTAAAAATGAAACAGTACATTTTATCATAAATTTATGACAATTAATAAACCATTAAATAATTATCTTAACATATGAATAATTTAATATAGTAAAAACTATTATAGATAAAGGTGGCGACTAAATGATCAACTTCATGACTTCCAAACCAAAACCATCTCACCTCTTACGAACCATGTGGATACTTTCATCGGACTGAGGTTCCAATCATCAAACCGTTATTAACAAGTTCGTGAAGTAATCAGAATAACTAACTTAGGAAAATCAGAACTCTCAAGGATTCAAAATCTTGATCCTGCTGATATAAAGAAGACTGTGAATGATTTCAAGAAGGGATTGATCACATATCTAAGGATTGTAATATTATCATGGGAACCTTGGATCCTCTAAACACTTATTTCAGATTCCTGGCATGGTCTACTAGTTCTCGTCTTTCAGGAGTGGAATCCAAATAAGTTGAGATGGCATCTGATATGTTCAGACAACTCTTCAGACCATCCTCTCGTTGCTTCAATCCTGAACTCCTTCAAAAGATACAAAAACTCCTCCATCAACTAATGCAACAATTGTTGAGGGGGAGAAGGTTTCAAAAATTGAGGAACCACTTCAACAAGCCATAGGATCAGGGAAAGCATAACCAACACAAAAGTCACCATTAATAGATGACAGCCCTGAACATCTACCCAAAGTAACAACACTGGCTATCTACCAATGTTCATCCTCAAGACCCGAGGAGGAGTTCTTAAACCCAACTCCTATCCAATCTCTCAAGACTAACAAACTAGGAAAACAAAACCAACGGGTCAAGATGGAAATAATCGATCAGCTTCAAGAAACTAAAGAACCAAAATAACCAACATTTAAAGCTCCAACAGTCTCAACTATATAAGCTAAGTTGACTCAAGAACTTGAAGAACCAGTAGTCTCAAGAGTACAACCTGAATCTTCCTCATAGGCTAACATCATAATATACAAAGGGAAAGGTGTAGCCATTAGATATGAGCAACCACCAACAAAACTTGTACAACAACAATCATCTTCAATCCAAAGTCTCAAACAAAGAAGGCTTGAGAAAAATCAACTTGAAATTGATGGTTAAATGGTCACATTAGGAACTTTATCGTCGTCTTGATGTTGTAGAAGAAAGGAATCGAGGAAAGCAACTAAACTTGAGTTAAGAAGAGTTGCCTCTAAAGAAACACAATAGTCTCGAGCTCGCTCGTAATATAAAATAATTCAAAACTCTTCAGGCTCAAAGACAGCAAAAGATTCAAGAAGAAAGGGTAGAGACTGGAAAGAAGTTCAACAAAAAGCATAAATTTGTAAGAAGAGAAGGAATTATCACTGACATCAAGTTCAATGCTTCAACCATTTCTGCCACCATAACCATCATCAGAGACTATGATGCCTCAAATAGTGAAGTCTTTAGAGAATTCAAGTTCAATAAGTTTGAAGTCAAAGAATGTGATGTTATTTTTACCATCTTGCAAAGAAGAAAGGTAAGGCTCCTCTTGGTTATTTGAAACTCGATAAAAGATATGAAGAACTAAGAGTAGTTGGAAAGTCTCAAATCAAATCCTCCGAAAACATGTAAAAGATTCCTTAGGGTCAAAGAAAAGAAATAAGAAAATAGAGCTTGAAGAAGATCAATTTATTGTTGGGTTTCACTTCAACCGACTCTACTTGAAAGAATTAAGTTATGTGATGGGTTGGTCATTGAAATGCCCGAGTATGGGTATTCTTTCTTGATGTCGACAACCAACCCGCCTTCGTAGAGTGTAAGAAATTAAAATAGTGCAAACTGGTGCCTTGTTCTTCTACAAAATCAAGGCTTTACAAAACAAGTCTCGTGAGATTGAGAACTTTTAATGTTTCTTGGTAATCTAATCACCAAATGTCCGACAAGCACAAGTTTGATTTGAAGAAAGAGAAGGTAGTATGATTGGTTTTCAAGTTTGAATGATAGATAGATATATATATTAGCTTTTGTGAAAGTCTTTTGTTGTCTCAGAATGACGAATAATATCTATCGCTTTATGTTCCTTGTTACGTAAATTTACATTTAGTTTGTAGAAAGAAGTTGTAATTGCTCACTAACACCGAAAAGCACTTAGGCTATTTTTTCATATAAATAGGGAAGATTTTGGGACAATTCGAGCCCATAGTCCGTTAGAATATATTTGAATGAAAACAACTTAAGTGCATACAAGTCCCTCGATGTCTTTGAATCGTTGGGAGTCATCCTAAAGAAGTTCTTCGAGTCCAAGAGGAAGACTCATCACAACCCGAGGCGGATCTCGAACATGAAAATAAGGACCAAGATTAGGATTATTGAGTCGGTGTGATGACAATAAACACTAACTCTCTTAAAGATCGCCTCAACCATCGATGACATTCAAGACTTAGTTGACTTTGATGAGCAACTAAGACTTTTATAAATAAGCAAGAAACTACTAAGAAAGATAAGTTCAAAAGTGCTTATCAAAAGCCAAGGAGTACTATAGTTGGTAAAAGTACAAACATTTGTCAACATTGTTCCACCAAAAGTATGTCTAGTAGCATACTAGGAAAAGAAGCTAAAGTAAAATGTACTTTAGCTTATCACATGTTGACAAACACTTCTTATCCCACGGTATCCACATTCTCTTTTCCTATAAATGTACTTTAGCTTATTAACAACTCATTTTTCCTTCTCCAAATAGAACTAAATCCTAGATTTCATATTTATTGGTTTAACATAGTTCTTACTTAAACACAATAACTTTTGTTTTGTGTTTAAGTTTAGTGAGAGATCACATACTTACATTGTCATTCAATCCCAAGTGTTTTTCCACACAAACTTAGGTTTAATTTTTGGTATATATCCGATAAGAATTAAACGTTGAAATGTAATTATTGTGCTTAAAATTATGTAAGTGTAAAATATTATTAGTAGACATGTTACTCAAATGTTAATTTTATATTTAATAACTAAGTAAACGGAACAACATATCGATTTAAGGGTGTTTGTTAAAATCTTATTTCGAAAGTTTCATGATTATAGCCATATTTCATAACATGGAACATGAATCTGTTAAATACAAAAATCCATATTTTGTTTTAATTTCTTTTGCAAGTTGGTGTTGTTTGGCATATGTAGGCTTTGCATGAACTGGAACTTTATGTATTGCTTTTGGCTATTTGTTTGCAGCGATATTTTGTTCCAAAAACTAGATACATTTTAATCCAGAATCGAAGCATTGGCTGATTATGTACATGGCAAAGAGTTGGAGCTTAAAATATACTCCGATGCAAGGTATATAAGATACAACAAAACATACAATAAAAGACTTTCTGAAAAATAATGTTGAAAGTTTCATAATTATCATAGCAGTATTTTTTTTTCAAGAATTTACTGTTATTGTGACCTAGAATGTATTTGAACTTTTTAGATAGTGCTTTGGCTTTTCGTTATCTATTCATGCACGTTCCGTTCATATGGTAATGGAAACATTGGTTAATCATTTATTTATTTACATATTTTGTGGTTAGTTATTATTTAAAATATGTTTATGTAACAAAAAAATTTAGCTTAGAAACAATGTTCACATGACAATGAGCGGATGAGCAAAACCTCGTTCTAAACTTTTTTTGAGTTACTTAATTTGGATATGGAGTGGACATGCTCGGCTATTTAAAAGCCAATTTCATCATAATACTTTATATCTATGGATGCTATAGCTAAAATTTAGAAATACAGTTATGTATACAAAAAGTTTGACCATATAGATGAGCAGGGGCAAATATGTAGTATAGCATGGGTATGCACGTGCATACCCAACAAATCGTCGAATTAGTGTTAAAAAAATAATAGTTTGTATAAGCGTGTATACCTTTTGAAATGTTCAAAAGAAGTGCACACCCTCAAATTAAAAATAAAAATAAAAAATAAAACTAGAAGAATGCGGCAAAATAAAAAATGAGCGGCAAAATAAAAAGAAACAAAGAATAAATGGCAAAATGAAAAAGAAACTAGATTAAATACTATCATTTAAACTTTTTATCCTACCTTAAAATTTTGAGCTCAAGTGCCCAACAAGCCAACAACACAAAACCTAATCCGAGTGACTGAGTAATCTCCAATTGTCGCCGAATATTGCTTGATTTGACAATCTCTATGTGGTTCTGCTGCTCTTAACTACTAAGAGCATCTCCAATGATGACTATTTTTTTACACTATTATAGTGCAAAATAAGAATATATTTAGAATATGCTTGCACTAAAAAAAAATTGGTCCAATGTATGCACTAAATTTTGCACTAAATGTTATTTTATATTATTATACATCAAGCTATACCACAGTTATATGGATATCCAAATTAAGTATATAGAACTGGGACAACAATATAGTCTTGGAACATATTTACGTACAATTATAGATAAGTTGGACATCATTTTAGCTTGTATACTCGGATAAAAAGAGCACAACCTCCAAGTTAATTACTTTTGGTTATTGGTTTTAATCTTAATGTTAAATGCAACATAAGTATAAGAAAAATATTGCTTAGCTTATGTTGCCATAGATACTGCTTTGACTAAGTTAGGTGCGAACATAACAATAAGTATAAATATAGAACATCAGTAGTATGATTTTAAAGGTAAAAATGATAATGTTGCAGTTTTTGAGTAAATAATTTACTTTTATGTCAATTATATAGCTGATATATAAGTAATTCAACTCTGCAAAGACACAAGTTAAATGTGTAAGTACATTTTGAGGGTGAAAATTGAAACATTTGAACTTTTAGTGCAATGAATAGTAATGCACTATATTTAGTGCAATTTAGACATTACTATTCATTGCACTAAAATAGTGCAAGAGTTTAGTGTTAACATTGGAGCAAATTTTATGTCCTTTTGCACTATGTTAGTGCAAAAAAGTACAAATGATGCTCACATTGGAGATCTTCTTAAATGGGTAAACTTTTTCCATTTTCAAAAGACTCAATAGAATGACTTAATTGAATACCATTTATGATTGTAAAGTGGTTATGCTCAACTTCCTATGTGTAAAGTAGTTTTAAGAGTTTAATATCATTTATTAATTTTTCTCGATTCTCCACCGCTCCATTTCAACGCTTGATATGTTTTAGGTAGTTTTAAGAGGATTAGATCCTCTCAATCTCTCATGCTCATTTGAACATGATATGTAATGTTAAAACTTTGTTGTAGTTGTACATTTAAATTAGAAAAATTACACGCTTGGTCCCCGTGATTTGCTCATATTTCAAGTTTAGTCCCTAACCGTGTCCTTCACACTTCTTCCTCGTATGCTCATGAAGATACTTTCGCTAAGGTGCGACTCTTTCTTTGCTTTGGTGATCGAACAGAGCCGCAAAAGTCTTTGAGTCGGAGCAATTGGGATCTAAATCCATCTTGTACTATGGGTACTCATTCGTTGTATTTGTGTGGGTTGGGTCTATTTGTTGGGATTTCTTTTGTGGCTTTCTCTTGTATTTCACGTGTAGCTCGCCTCTATCTTAGAGATTGCCTTGTGTTTTCTTTTTGAGCTTAAGAAAATCAAGTTGTTCAAAAAAAAAAAAAAAATTACACTGTAAATACCTATTTTGAAACCTCGACTCATTTAGTCCCTATTTTGGATGGGCGTTAGTGCGGTCCAGTTAAGTGTTTACTTGATAGTCCTTCGCTAATAAATTTTGCAATTAGTCCTTATTTTTAAAATATAGTTTTCCCGCTTAGTCCTCCGTTAATAATAGTTATCGCCCGATTTTTACGTTTTGTCCGCTTTTATCCGCTTAGCTTCGTTTTATCCATTTTCCCCTATTTTTTCGTTTTTCGTCCGTTTTTACGTTTTAATCTCTTTTCGTCCGCTTTATATGGTTTCGTCCGCTTTTTACTCTTTGTCCGCTTTTATCCGCTTTTGTCTGCTTTTATCCGTTTCGACCTTTTTTAAGTTTTTATCCGCTTTCGACCGTTTCTTTACATTTTATCCGCTTTCATCCGCTTTTTACATTTTCGCCATTTTTACGCTTTTATCCGTTTCGCTCGCTTTTTATGTTTTCGCCGCTTTTTACGCTTTTGTCTGCTTTTACCCGCTTCGTTCGTTGTTTATTCGTTTCGCGCTTTTTTACGCTTTTGTCATTTTTTCCGTTTCGGGTTGTTTTACGCTTTTGTCTGCTTTTATCCGCTTTGGTTCGCTTTTATCCGCTTTGGTTCGCTTTTATCCGCCGCCTTTTTACGCTTCCGCTTTCACGTTTTTTCTGCTTTTATCCGTTTCGTCCGCTTTTTTACGCCGCACTTTTTTACGTTTTGTCTTTTTATCCGCTTTCGTCGTTGTTTATTCATTTTCGCCGCTTTTTTCACATTTTATCCGTTTCGCCAGCTTTTACGTTTTGTCCGTTTTTTCCGTTTTTGCCGTTGTTTTAAGTTTTATCCGTTGTTCGTTGTTTATCGCCACCGCTTTTTTTTAAGTTTTTGTCCGCTTTTATCCGTTTTCATTCATGTTTTCCGTTTTCGCCCGTTTTCATCCGTTTTATTGTTTTATCCTTTTCGCTCGTTTTTATCGTTTTACGCCTTTACGCTTTACGACCATTTTTACGTTTTCATCGCCGCCTTTACGATAAAAACGTAAAGTTGGATGTAAACGTAAAGGCGAAACGATAAAAACGGACGAAATAGGATAAAACAAAAAAAAAACGGATGAAAACGGGTGAAAACGGAAAAACATGAATGAAAACGGATAAAAACTGACAAAAATGTAAAAAAAACAGGCGAAAACTGATAAACAACGAACGAAAACGGGAAAAAATGGACAAAATGTAAAACCCAAAACGGATAAAACGTAAAAAAAATGGGCGAAACGAATAAACAACGAACGAAATGGATAAAATAGACAAAACGTAAAGAAGTGTGAAATCTAAAAAGCGGACGAAAGCGGATAAAACAGTATAAAACATAAAACCGAACAAAACAGGATAAAAACGTAAAAATAAGGGCGAAACGGATAAAAACGAACCAAACGGATAAAAATGGATAAAACGTAAAACCACGGAAAACGGACACAAAACATAAAAAATCATAAAAACGAATAAACAACGAACGAAACGGATAAAACAGATAAAAACGTAAAAACGTTTGAAAATGTAAAACGGACGAAAACGGATAAAACGGACAAAACGTAAAAATCGAAGCGATAACTATTATTAACGGAGGACAAACTGGGAAAACTATATTTTAAAAATAAGGACTAACGGCAAAATTTATTAACGAAGGACTAACGCCAAAAAACACTTAACGGACTGCACTAACGCTCATCCAAAATAGGGACTAAATGAGTGCAAGGTTTCAAAAATAGGTATCTCGGTGTAATTAAAACGACTTAGGGACTAAACTTGTAATATGAGCAAACCACAGGGACCAAACGTATAATTTTTTCTTTAAATTATAATAAAATAAATATTTTGCAATAAAGGCAATGTCCAATCACAACAAGCACAACATTACCTATCATGTTCAAATAAACATGAGAAAATCCTAATCCTTTTAATAGTTTACATTTAATACCATTTATTAACCGCAAACAAGTCATTTTATATAACAAGTAATCGGAACCCGAATTTTACGACGTGGGTTCGTGGGTGTTTTTGTAAGTTTTTTAAAGTCGGTGTTCGTTGCGTTAAATTTGACGTGTTTTATAAAATTTTTGGGTACAAGTGGTTTCCTTTTTTTTTTTTTTTTTTTTTTTTTTTTTTTTAGTTTTCGCGCTTTGTTGGTGCTTGAGATTATTTTTCCTTAAAAAGAGTTAAACGGTTACTTTTTTCCCGACCGAGAGCGGTCTTGTAGGACCTTGTTTTTCTATCAACCTTATCACACAATAACAACCTTATGCGTAATAACACACGATATAACAAGAAAGATGAAGCAAAGAAAGGTGGTGACTTGAATGATGATATGTATGTTTTAGAGATAAAGGAAAGAACATGGAACTATATTTCATAAGGAAAACACACACTTACACACTCTTTGAGGGGTATTTATACTAAAATACTACACGCCAATGGGCTTGGCCACGGGCTTCGTGGATATGGATTGAACTTGGATTGGTTTACAAATGATAAAAGGCTAGCTTAACTTAACTAATAGCCATTTAGCTTAGCCCAATCCACCGACCCGTTGACTATTCTATTATGATATCTAACACACGCTTAACGTTCCTAAACGTAAATGACCATTACTTCTATTAATTATTATTAAAGCTAACAATCTCCCCAAAGGGTGGTCATTCAAAAGATGCTCCACTTGATTAGGTCTTTACTATTCTTGAGCTTGAACTTTGTGTGTCGATATAGAATAGTCTTGATTTTCGTTCCTTCATGCATTGTGATCATTTAATGTGGTTGTCTGCCTTTCGTCAACTTCTTTGGGATAGGTGTCTCCATGTCTTTCTCCACCATGCTCATACTTCGTTTGACTTTGAATTTGAAATGATGAAGTTCTTTTGTCTTTAAACTTTGTAGATTCTTTGACATTGACGAAGAATCATCTTTAACTTTGCGTTGCCTTTGATTTTGATGAGAACTTTCATGAGATGTTGTTGGTATGAGCACGGAAGATGGTGCGGTCTTTCCTCCAAGGAACAATCATCGCACTCTATGAATATGTTAGAGAAAAATACCATCGATCATTGTAGACTTTTCTTAAAGAATTGACTACTACGATTGTTATATCGATGAATGTCTTGATTCCATTCACCTTGGTCGGGCGAATTGTCACACCCCAAAATACTTGCTTTGCAATGAATGGAATACATAGGGATGACCGTCATAGCATCACGATTCTGAGATATATTGAACGACCTAAAGTGTCGTTTGAAAAATACATCGTTTGATATAATAAAACATTCGATTTTACAAAGATAGGTCCCAACTAATAGTCAACAAGTACGGAAATAAGTTTGATACAAGTCAAACGATGTTTGAAAAATGTATAAATTCCATGTGAAACGCGTCGTCACCACGACTCTAGGATAAGTCCACATGCATGCCGATGAGTCTCTAAATACTCATCATTTTGTACTATCTAGATCGCAAAATCATCCGAAACACTCGAAACGCATCAAAATGATAAAATATCACAAATCGTGTTTTATGTGTTTTAAATGCAAAATATCAAAATCGGATGAAAACGTATCAAATTTGCAAAATTGCGCTTTAGTCCCCAAGTTTCTAAAATTGTCAAAAATAGTCCCCGAGTCAAAATTTCAAAGAAAAGTCACCAAAGGTCCTTTTTAAATCATAACTTGTCAAATTTAGTCCTTTGGTGAAAAATTTCAAAAGTTTGAGAAAACTACAAAATGGTCCTTCAAGTTTCAAATTTGGCGAAATGGCCCTGGATAATTGGGAAATGGCAATGTTGGTCCCTGTACTTTTGAAGATTATCACTTTTAGTCCCTGGAGCATCTTGGCGTAATTGGCGAAATGGTCCTTGCAATTTCGTGTTACACATTAAGCCCTATAAGTTTAAAACCTTTTAACCACATTTGGCCTTGTCAAAAACCCAATTGACCCCTGCCATAACCTTTTGGACCCCCTGTTTTTGTGAACCCCCTTTGGTTATTAATATCCCCAGTCAACACTGGTCAAACAAACACCACTTGCCCGCCCTTTTTCCACCCCTTCAACTGCTTCTCTGCAAATCACTCACTTCCCATCCCTCCTCCTCACTATATCATTTTCCTTGTCCCCCCACCTCAACACAACTCCAAACAACATTAAATACCTCTCCCCTCTTAGCACTCTACCTCACCAAATAAAATACACTTTGGCGCCAAAATTGCATCAAACGGCCATGATCACTTTTACTCATCCAATGGCTACAAAAGAAAGTGGATTTATCCGAGAGGAGAGAGAATCATTGGAGTATAAAAGAGGAAGAAAGAAGCGGTTTGAGTAGTAGATAGTAGTTTCAAATTTCCTTTAATGTCGTTTTCTTATTCAATGTCTTAATCTAGTTTAAAACTCCGTAATTTTGTATTCCTATGATCCAAACTCGAGTTAATGTACCAATTGTGATTTGTTTTAAAGATTAAATTCAAGTTTGGTTAAAGTTTCATATTTCATGGTTACTGTTGAACATTTCCATTTCAAATTCTTAGGTAATAGCTTTAGTTAGCTTATTTATAAGCTCAAACAATTTTAGTTAAGCTAATTTTAGCTTTTGTTAAGCTTTAAAAATCATTTTCAAACATTTTGTGAAAAAGTCAACAAAAGTCAATATGGGTGAATTTGGCAGTGGTGATGGATATTTGGTAATACAGAGGATGGAATGGGTTAGAAATAGATTAGAATAGTGATCTTTGGGTTTTGTTTTTAGCTTGCAAGCAGTTGGACAATGGTGAGTGTTTTTCTCACTTTCTATTTTTTTAGTTAAAATGCAGTTTTTGTTTGTACTTGTATTGGTAGTCATGGATTGCTTTAAATTGTTGATGTAGTTGTATTATGGTCATATAAGCTCGGTTTGAGCATGGGTGCAAGATGGAGCAATGGTTAGGTTGTTTTGATTGCTTAATTGTCATTAACAAGAGTGTTTGGAATAAGCTGTTGTAGGGAGTTTTCAAACTTATCAGTGTTTAGAATCCTTTGGGTTAGTGTCATTTAGACTTATAGAACTTATATCAGTCCTTTTCTTGCCCCCTAGAAGCACATAAGTCAAAATCCCATTCCATGAGCTTGTGCAGCTTTACTGATAGGATTTTAGCAAATCCATTTCTTATTTTGTATTTAAATGTCCTAGATTAAGCTAGCATTAGGTTCATTTCATCCATTAAGTTCATTTTCAGTTCACAATTCAAGATTAAACTTCACAAAAGTCAAACTTTTTAGTTTTGATAAAAAGTCAAAATTGAAAAATCTAATTTTTGGCCAACTGAGAGTGATTTATCATGATCTCATATCTGATCCAATTTCATTGAGATTTGGCATTTTAGAAACCTCTCCTGGTCTAGTTTCTTATGAGCATTTTTTCCTAATTTTGTCAAATTTCTAAAAGCCCTAAAGAGCTTGTCTTTTAAGCCAAAGTACCTCATGAAGGGTCATCATTAACCGCATTGTCTTGTCTGTAGATTTGTAAGGCCCGCACAGGCCTCATTTTAGCTCAAATAGGTCTAATTTTTGGTTTATAGAATCTCACCCAGGTCTTCTCAAATTCCAAGTCCTGCTTTTAGGTTTCTAGCTTATTAGATTGCTTATTTGGTGGTCGCAAGTAGCCCCTTCATTTTTTTTCTCGCCAAAATCTCGCCACCAAATCCTTGCATTTAGCTAATCAGTGGTTAAGGCTAGTTGAATCTTGTTCCATTTCAGTTCTTTAAGCTTATTAGAGCTTCTGCTTTGGGTTGGTAGCTTTTGGACTTCAATTGCTTATTGGAAGTGCTTATTTCATGCTTTTCCACTTCGATCCTAAATCCTCCACACAACCCCTTGTTTTTCTATTTTCCTAGCTTCTAAATATTATTTTAGAGTTTTCCTTAAATTTTCAGATTTTTCTTAGGTGTTTTGCTATTTTTCTTAATTTAAATCACTTTTAAGCCTTTTAAATAGCTTTTAATACAAAAATTAGAAAAAGGTTCCAAAAAATAATTTTCTATTTTCTTAAGTTTAGATAAATATTAAAAGCCTAAAAAGTATTTTTCCATATTTTTCTCCTTTTATTTGGTATTTTTAATAATTTAAATTAGTTTTAAATAGTTTTAAATTAATAATAAATATATAAAAAGTCTAAAAAATATATTTTCTGTTTTAAAATTATTTTTATCATATTTTAGATTTTTCTAAGTTATAATTTCATTTTTCTAGGTTAATTTTGTGTTTTCTTCTATTTTAGTGTATTTTAAATACTTAATAAATAGTTTTAATTAATAATAATTACATAATTAGTCATAAAATAATTTTCCTTTTCTAATAATTTTCTCATATCATTAGGTTTGTAAAATGTATTTTTCATATTTTAGGATTTATATTGTATAAGTCTCACGCTTTTATTTGTACGCTTACGTTATTTTTATTTAAACGTAAGTTTTAAGTTTTAGGTTTTAAACGCTCATCACTTTAAAAATAGTGATAGCGCTTATTTAATATCTTTATCTTTTAATTTTCTTAAATTGCATTTAAGTCACGTTATTTATTAACTTTTCAAAGAGTGTAATATTCATATCCAAATCCTTTCTCGATCGCTATCATTAGTGGTCATTCTACCGTCTGATCATGTGTTGCACACACCATTGAGTCTCCGTGGGACTTAACGACACTGGAATCCACTCAGATTCTCTCGATCTCAATTGCATCTCGTGCATAAGCGCTTTAAGTCTGTTTAGACTTGACGGTTTCTTATGGATCAAAATTTTGGCGCCACGGGAGGCTTCAACGTGTGTTTAGCCTTTTCGGATCCATTCTTGTGCATACCCCATCCTTTGTAAAAGTTTTTGTAAAGTTTTCAAAATCCCAAAGTTCATTAACACTTTTCCTAAAGTGTTAAAACGCCAAAAATATTTTCAGTCTTTGTTTTATCATCATGTTTTTCAAAATACCAAAAATATTCCTCTTTACCCTCTCACCTTTTTGATTCTTCATTTCTTACCCTCCGATAACCTTTGATTCTTTCTATGTCTTATCCTCACCATCTTGGTTGCCAATGGTGTGGTGGTCCTTATAATGGTGGCAATTGCCCGCTTGTTGCATGGTGGAATCGGGAAACGGGTCCGTCTATAACCGTGATCCCTATTCCTACCATAACACGATCGATTTATTCCATCGGCTACCACACTATGAGACTCGGCAGCTTTCTTGTTGTGAGTACTGTGGTGGTTCACATTCCGCTTCGATTGTCAATCGTGAAACACGCTTGTCTATGAGCGGTTCCCGATAACAATTATGACTACAACACATACCACTCACACCACATCGGTTTCTTCACAGTGAGTATTGTGGAGGTCCTCACTCTAGCTCGGATTGTCAAACAGAATCCATTTCCTTGTAACAATTACGACTCTTCATATCAAGACCAACCTCCACAAGCACCAAATGATTCAAGCGACTCCTCTTGAAACTACGGCGGATCTTCTCGAAGACTCGGAGTTATTAAAAGAACTTAAGGAGGAGTCACTATGTCATCCCATAATCCAAATGAGAAATCCATGGAAGTTTTGTTAGCCAAGAGCGGGTCGCTAAATTAGATTCCCAAATTATCTTTGAAGAATCATAGGGAATCAATTGCAAAGAAAAAGCGCCAAATCTAGCTCTCGATTCCGTTTCATTCCCGATGACGATGATGATGAAGATATCCTTGATATCTTACAATTTTATAACAGCTTCATCAAGTTCATCGGTTGAGACTCCTTCCATGATCCATCGTGGAGAAAAGACTATGATGGAATTACTAGCGTAAGAACAAATGTTAAGTATAAAACATATGTATGCTAGTCCTTCTAAACTCCTCATCGTTGTTATCACACCCAATACTCCCACTCATTCTCTAAACATGGGATGAGCTTAGCACTATTCCGTAAATGGAATCGTCTAGTGTTGAGGACCTTGTCCCAATCCCAAGAGAGTCACGGGGAATTTCGATCATCCGTGTGATATCCCTTTCCTCTCGAGTGTTCTCAAGATCATTTTGAAACTTTCTCCGATCTTAGCGACGATTGTGCTTCCTATGGAAACATCGAGTACGTTGAGGCATCACTTCCACAACCGATGTCGATCCTTCTTGAGGAGTTCTCCGTGAACTCACTCACATCAATCCACTCTTTGATTTCAAGCCGATCTTGGAGAAACCGAAAGTCTAATTGATAATGATCATTCACTCTTCTTATCCCAACAATTCAATCGAGAATGTTGATCACTGCTCTCGAAACATTCAAAGCTACTTTCACCAATCCTCTATTTGAATTCAACTCAATTCACTTCAATTGTCGAGAATCCACTCTTTGATACTCGACCGAGGATAGTGATGAGCCCACAATGGAACAAGAGTTCACAATTCACATTATGTGATTGATTCTCTTCATGAGGAGTTCTCCTGAACTCACTCATATCATGACTCACTGAGTATGATTGTTTGGATGGCAAAATCATGATCGGGGAGAGAATCTCAATTTGCATAGTTATGACAAATCTTCCTACCCTCCCTCCCGAGATGCCTTCCAACCCAAAGAGCTCAACCAATAAAATCCAAATAAGTGCAATTGCACTTAATCCCGAGGAAGAAGATCTAGTTATGATTGTTATCATGATCTTCCTTCTTTTCTTCACCTACTTGGTGACTTCCTCTCTTCTTCACTCCTTTGGGAATGAAGACACTATCTTTGACCCCAGCATTTTCATTTATCATCTTTGAGCCGGTTCTCTGTATATCTCATCGGTGTGGAACTTTCACGTGCTTCAAATGTTTGTCCAAACATCTTGAATGAAAGTCCGATGGAGATTGTATCTTCCACTTTGCTTCCCATGAACCAATGAATTCGGGTCGAGTCAAGCTAGCGACTGAAATCAAAAACAAGAGCACACACCATATGGGTATTCACCCATATTTCGCCTTCTTACCCTTTCTACCACCTAAGTGCTAAAGGATGCCCACATGTTATCTAAAAAAAAAAAAAAAAATCCTTTCAAATAATGGCCGTAGTATTTCCCTTTTACGTTCTTTGTTTCGCATAACCGCTTACTTTGAATATTGAGGGCAATATTCATTTCTAAGCTGGGGAATTCTCACGAATTTCATATATATTATCTACCCAATTCCCCCGTTTTTGGCCAAAATTTTTTTTGTGGAGTAAGTGTTCTACACTTACTCATTTGGTTATCAGTCCGCCATGTTTGATAAACTAAAGGATTGGCTAATCCAGGAGCAAACGGCTCTTGGTAAAGATATATCAAATCCGTTTATATGGCTTGCAATTTGCCCAAAATTGTATGGTTCTCAACTCACCATATCCTAAAAAGATAATGAGTTGGCTAGCCCGCAAGTTTATGGCTTGTGGTAAAGGTCTGGAAAATCCATAATTGGTAATCACTCACCAAAGATAATCTCGATAATTTATCTAAGAGTTGGCTAGTCCGTATGGGTACGGCTTCGGTAAAGACAAAATCAAATCCGTTGAAAGTCGGTGGTTTGCTCAAAATCACATGGTTATTCTGTACCATGGTTCTTACTTGAATCGAAACATTTGGCTACTCCGTAGTAATGGCTTTTGGTAAAGAGATTAAAATCCATTATGTTTTCTCAAATCATTGCTAGGGACTAGCAATATCTCGATGTGGGGATTGATGAGTCTAAATACTCATCATTTTGTACTATCTAGATCGCAAAATCATCCGAAAACACTCGAAACGCATCAAAATGATAAAAATATCACAAATCGTTGTTTTATGTGTTTTAAATGCAAAAATATCAAAATCGATGAAAACGATCAAATTTGCAAAATTGCGTTTTAGTCCCCAAGTTTCTAAAATTGTCAAAATAGTCCCCGAGTCAAAATTTCAAAAGAAAAGTCACCAAAGGTCCTTTTAAATCATAACTTGTCAAATTTAGTCCTTTGGTGAAAAATTTCAAAAGTTTGAGAAAACTACAAAATGGTCCTTCAAGTTTCAAATTTGGCGAAATGGCCCTGGATAATTGGGAAATGGCAATGTTGGTCCCTGACTTTTGAAGATTATCACTTTTAGTCCTCGGAGCATCTTGGCGAATTGGCATGAATGGTCCTTGCAATTTCGTGGTTACACATTAAGCCCCTATAAGTTTAAAACCTTTAACCACATTTGGCCTTGTCAAAACCCAATCGACCGCCATAACCTTTGGACCCCTGCTTTTTGTGAACCCCTTTGTTATTAATATCCCCAACAACACCGGTCAAACAAACACCACTTGCCCGCCTTTTTCCACCCTTCAACCGCTTCTCCGCAAATCACTCACTTCCCATCCCTCCTCCTCACTATATCATTTTCCTTGTCCCCCACCTCAACACAACTCCAAACAACATTAAATACCTCTCCTCTTAGCACTCTACCTCACCACCGTTAAATACACTTTGGCTAAAATTGCATCAACGGCCATGATCACTTTTTACTCATCCAATGGCTACAAAAGAAGTGGGATTTATCCGAGAGAGAGAGAATCACTTGGAGTATAAAAAGAGGAAGAAAGAAGCAGTTTGAGTAGTAGATAGTAGTTTCAAATTTCCTTTAATGTCGTTTTTCTTATTCAATGTCTTAATCTAGTTTAAAACCTGTAATTTTGTATTCCTATGATCCAAACTCAAGTTAATGTACCACTGTGATTTGTTTTAAAGATTAAATTCAAGTTTGGTTAAAGTTTCATATTTCATGGTTATCATGAACATTTCCATTTCAAATTCTTAGGTAATAGCTTTAGTTAGCTTATTTATAAGCTCAAACAATTTTAGTTAAGCTAATTTTAGCTTTTGTTAAGCTTTAAAATCATTTTCAAACATTTTGTGAAAAAGTCAACAAAAGTCAATATGGGTGAATTTGGCGTGGTGATGGATATTTGGTGATACAGAGATGGAATGGGTTGGAAATAGATTAGAATAGTGATCTTTGGGTTTTGTTTTTAGCTTGCAAGCGGTTGGACAATGGTGAGTGTTTTTCTCACTTTCTATTTTTTAGTTAAAATGCGCTTTTGTTTGTACTTGTATTGGTAGTCATGGATTGCTTTAAATTGTTGATGTAGTTGTATCATGGTCATATAAGCTCGGTTTGAGCATGGGTGCAAGATGGAACAGTAGTTAGGTTGTTTTGATTGCTTAATTGTCATTAACAAGAGTGTTTGGAATAAGCTGTTGTAGGGAGTTTTCAAACTTATCAGTGTTTAGAATCCTTTGGGTTAGTGTCATTTAGACTTATAGAACTTATATCAGTCCTTTTCTTGCCCCCTAGAAGCACATAAGTCAAAATCCCATTCCATGAGCTTGTGCAGCTTTACTGATAGGATTTTAGCAAATCCATTTCTTATTTTGTATTTAAATGTCCTAGATTAAGCTAGCATTAGGTTCATTTCATCCATTAAGTTCATTTTCAGTTCACAATTCAAGATTAAACTTCACAAAAGTCAAACTTTTAGTTTTGATAAAAGTCAAAATTGAAAATCTAATTTTCGCCAACCGAGAGTGATTTATCATGATCTCATATCCGATCCAATTTCATTGAGATTTGGCATTTTAGAAACCTCTCTGGTCTAGTTTCTTATGAGCATTTTTCCTAATTTTGTCAAATTTCTAAAGCCCTAAAGAGCTTGTCTTTAAGCCAAAAGTACTGCAGGGAATCACAACCGCATGTGTCTCAAGTAGATTTGTAAGGCCCGAACAGCCTCATTTTAGCTCAAATAGGTCTAATTTTGGTTTATAGAATCTCACCCAGGTCTTCTCCAAATTCCAAGTCCTGTTTTTAGGTTTCTAGCTTATTAGATTGCTTATTTGGTGGTCGCAAGTAGCCCCTTCAATCGCTTTTTCTCGCCAAAATCTCAGCTCACCAAATCCTTGCATTTAGCTAATCAGTGGTTAAGGCTAGTTGAATCTTGTTCCATTTCAGTTCTTTAAGCTTATTAGAGCTTGCTTTGGGTTGGTAGCTTTTGGACTTCAATTGCTTATTGGAAGTGCTTATTTCATAAGCTTTTCCACTTCAGATCCTAAATCCTCCACACAACCCCTTGTTTTTCTATTTTTCCTAGCTTCTAAATATTATTTTAGAGTTTTCCTTAAATTTTCAGATTTTTCTTAGGTGTTTTGCTATTTTTCTTAATTTAAATCACTTTTTAAGCCTTTTTAAATAGCTTTTAATACAAAAAATTAGAAAAAGGTTCCAAAAAATAATTTTTCTATTTTCTTAAGTTTAGATAAATATTAAAAGCCTAAAAGTATTTTTCCATATTTTCTCCTTTTATTTGGTATTTTAATAATTTAAATTAGTTTTAAATAGTTTTAAATTAATAATAAATATATAAAAGTCTAAAAATATATTTTCTGTTTTAAAATTAGTTTTATCATATTTTAGATTTTTCTAAGTTATAATTTCATTTTTCTAGGTTAATTTTGTGTTTTCTTCTATTTTAGTGTATTTTAAATACTTAATAAATAGTTTTTAATTAATAATAATTACATAATTAGTCATAAAAATAATTTTCCTTTTCTAATAATTTTCTCATATCATTAGGTTTGTAAAAATGTATTTTTCATATTTTTAGGATTTATATTGTATAAGTCTCACGTTTTTATTTGTACGTTTACGTTATTTTTATTTAAACGTAAGTTTTAAGTTTTAGGTTTTAAACGTTCATCACTTTAAAAATAGTGATAGCGCTTATTTAATATCTTTATCTTTTTAATTTTCTTAAATTGCATTTAAGTCGTTATTTATTAACTTTTCAAGAGTGTAATATTCATATCCAAATCCTTTCTCGATCGCTATCATCGGTGGTCATTCCACTGTCTGATCATGTGTTGCACACACCATTGAGTCTCCGTGGACTTAACGACTGGAATCCACCGTATTCTCTCGATCTCAATTGCATCCGCATAAGCAGCTTTAAGTCTGCTTAGACTTGATTGTTTACATGGATCACATGCCATGAAGTATATGCCTTAGATACCGAAAATACATTGCTAAAAGTGTCAACACAAAGGTTGAGTGAGTTCATAGAGTTTATGAAAATGTTTTATACGACTACCACAAGTATAGGCCATGTATGACAAATATGTCACATAAAAATGTTACAATTGCTATAAGCACATGAAACCGGTTAGACCGATCATGATGTTCGCTTCCAACAGAGTGTTTTGCCAAACAACTCAAATTATGATATTAAATAAAATGCATCCGTTTGACCAGCTTGGAATCCACCAACCCGGATGGAGGAGTCACCTCAATATATCTATTCACCCACCCTCGCTTCTTCCGAATTAACGGTTCATGATTATGAAATGGGGACATTCAATTGGCAATGAGGTAACTTAAGCAATGTAAATGAATTTGATATACTTGGTATCGTAATAAAAATGATGTGCAATGTATTCTCCCCGTAGGTTTGAAATAATGTATAAACTTGAAAGACGGGCTATGAAAACTCACTGATACAATGATTATGATGGCAAAAGTGGATACATCAAATGAGGCGCAATCTCTAACCGCCACCTATTATGAATGATATGATCTAATATAAGTTATGAAATAATGTTATACATGCAACTCATATGATATCCATACAACTTGTGAATTTTGAAAATAAAGTTTATCGTCGAAAAAGAAGTTTATAACGCCTCGTCATGTTATAAATTACTTTACAAGTACTTACGTTGAAACGACATCCCATTTATAGTCGTAAAATAGTGAATATCGATCGTTAGGAAACAAACTCAGCGGTTTTGAATGCTTGTAACATTATCTAAAAGTCTTAACACCGAACTTTTGTCCATACGAGTCTCGATCCTAGATAAAATGATGGTGAAGTGAGGTAGTCGGGCTAAAATGCGCTTCGGGCATTTTTCGGAAAGTTTGAGAGGTCATAAGTTACTCGTTATAAACCGTTTGATGAACGGCCGGACATTTTGGAAAATAGGCCGGTGAACTAACTTTCACTTGAGATATTATTTTCTCAAACCGACTCTATCGATGAGAAAACGGCTTCAAACATGGTCATCCGCGACAACCTTTTGACACTTAGAAAATATTTAAGTGTTAGTCTTGAAGAAAATAGTTGTGATCGTCAGATGTCAAATATGTATATCTTTAGCGTTATAGGTCCGTTTTCTACGTTCTATGTCACACCCCAAATTACTGCTTTGCAAATGGAAAGGAATTCACGGGGTTGATCGTCATAACATCACAATCACGCTTATATTGAATGACCTAAAGCGCCGTTTGGAAAACACATCGTTTGATTTAATAAAATAATTAGAGTTTACAAAGTGTAGGTCCCAAATGAAAATCAACTTGTGCGGAAATAAGTTTGTTACAAGCCAAACGATGTTTTAAAGTTTATAAAACCAAGTGAGATGCGCCTTCGCGACTCTATGATATGTCCATATGCATGCCATGAAGTGAATGCCTTAGATACCGAGATAAAACATGCTAAAAGTGTCAACACAAAGGTTGAGTGAGTTCATAGAGTTTGTATTGAAATGAAAACCTTTAGAAAATGTTCATGCAAAGAAAGGCATTGTAAATCCACTCGCCCAAGTTCCACCCATACAAAACTTGCAACCTGTGTGTTTACAACCCACCGCCAAAATGTGTATAGTTTATGTTCAAGCACATGATGCCAATCTTGTTTGTAAGTAGGACATATGTGCATACGATATATACAAGTACTTAATGCAAAGAATCACAACCAATCGAACCTCTTGACAAGTCTACATTGTTTGTTGTGTCTCATTGAATAACGAATTATATTCACCCTGTGTCAAGTCATCAGGACACAAGGGTGGGGCGCCACCGATAGTACTATCAATACCTCTCCGCCGGCTCCCGCAGGAGTTAACCAATTACAAAGTATGTATGTTGAGGCATAATTGAAAACAAGTTTAGAACATTAAGGCACATATCGCAATAAACCACACATAATGTCCAAAGAGTATAAGAAGTATAGTGTAACACAATTATATAAATGGTTTGAGTATTCGCAAGAGTAAAACAAGTATTTAAGCATGTATCTCCCCAAAGAGTTTGTAAGAATTTAAACGAGTAAAAGCGGGTATGAACTCACCGTGCAATAGTTACGATGACACAAAGGATGCACAGAAATGAGATGCAACTCTAACCGCGACCTATGATGAATGATATGATCTAATATAAGTCATGAAACAATGTCGTGCATGCAAATCCACATGTAATCTATACCACTTGTACATTTTGAAAATAGAATTTATCATCGAATATAAGTTTATGACATCTCGTCATGTTATAAAATACTTTACAAGTATATACGCTGAATCAATATCCTACAATAGTCGTTTAATGATTTATTATGAAATTATAACTTTCGCTGTAAAACAATATAATTTGACAAGTCATGAGAGTGACTAAATGGCCTTGAAAAGCTAGTCGAAATGATGCACATCGAGTGTTAGGAAACCAACTCAACGGTTTTGGAAAGTTTGTAGCATTATCTCAAAGTTTTAGCTTTTAAGTTTTCATCATAGAGGTCTCGATCATGAAGAAAATATAGGTAAAGTATGGTACTTGTGTCCAAAATATCGCTTAAGGTGGTTTTCGCAAAGTTTAAGTGACCGTATTTTACTCGTTACAACCCGCTTGACTAATGGTTGGACGCTTTTGGAAAATAGGCTAGGCGAATTTACTTTTACTAGAAGACATCGTTTACAAAAAGTACTCCATCAATGTTAAAACAACCCTCAACATGGTCATTTGCGGCCGATATGTTTGTCTATTAGAAAATATATTAGTTATGCTTATATAAAATAGTTACGGCAACTTGTTTAAAATGTGAATAACTTAGTCGTTATAAGTCCGCTTTCACGCTTTATATATCCTCGGAATCATGATAATATATACTAATATATTTTGATAAGTCGACATTTAATAACGCTTAAGATTCATTTTTGACTCAGTAAAGTTGAGAATATATGCTGAATTTTCTCAAACAAATAGTTTTCGCCGCCAAATTTGAAAATAGCATAACTTCTTCGTTATAACTCCGCTTTAACCCATTCAAGCGCCACGCTGCTTTTAAAGTATATTTTCTGAATATCTAGCCCAAAATATTTTACAAACCGCCGATTTTCCAGATTTCACAATTAAGATCGACCACTATTTATTGTTGTCGAAATGAGTTTTTCTCGCGTAAAACTTATTCTTCAAACCAACTCCAAAGCTATTCTAATCCTACCATACAACTTCTTAGGGTGTCATGGGTTCCTAGACATCACCAAAAGTGATATGTTTCAAGGAGTAATTATAGGATAACATATATGAATTTATATAGTTTATAAACAATTTAAGTGGTATAGACATCATATAACTTGTATGTTTTTCTCAAGCATGATAAAATGAACATGATATGAATATGAAAAATGAAAGTGAACATGAAATGCTTACTAGTTACTTGATGAGGTTTAAAAGAACAAAGGTTAAATCTTAAACACCCAAGGTTTTTATTTCACAACCTTAATCAAGAGTATGTTTAGATTGTTTGGAACTTGACTAGCAAAATTTTTATGGTTTCCTTCTTGTCTTCAATGGTGGCTGGTCATGGTGGAAGAAGAAAGGAAAAGAGATTTTTGTTTTACACTTGAGATATTGTAAGTTGTATGTGTAGATTTGAGTATAATACAATATATGTGCTAGATATTTTATAAATTTTGAGTGTGAGTCACCTTGAAGATGTCGACATACATGAGAAAAGAAAGAATGAAGCATGTACTTGTATAATATATATTGTATATTGTGTAAGAAAAGAGGTAATTGTTTAAGTGTAGTTAGTAACTTGTGTACATATTTAAGCATTTAGGATAGCGTTAGCTAAAAATAAAATCTAACGGATTAAAATAAAAATATATTGTAGTCATAAAATTATAAAATACATTTCTTACAAAATTGAGTGAAATAATAATTATCGTGTTGAATTTACGAAACCGTCAGAATTATATAGATTTAACAATTTATATACTGAAATAAATTAAAAACATCGGTAAACTAATAATATAATTTTATAGTCTTAAAATGAGTATAAAAATATATTAGGAATATTTTTGGAAGTGTCGGACCAAATGTTCAAAATAAATGATTCTGATAGCGTTTATTTAATAAGAAAATAAACGTTTAATGTAAAATGCAAAACCCATGCATAAATTGATATGAAATGATGTTACTAATGATGTGTAGACTAAATCTAGTCTATATGAAAGTCTATATGAAATGTCCTGAAATTACGAGTTGTCACATTCTATATATCCTCGGAATCGTGATAGTATGTATTAATATATTTTTGATAAGTCGACTCTTCTAGTGTAGGTTTACAACTCGTTTTTGTCCTTTGAAAAACCCTTGACAGCAAGTATATTTTCGTAAAAATAGTTTCCGCCGTTAAACTAGAAAATAGCGTAAGTTCTTCGTTATAAACCCGTTTTAACCCGCTCAAGCTGCCATGGTTTCAGAAAGTCTATTTTCTAAAAATATAAACCAAAATAGTCCATGACCTGCTGAAATTGCCAGATTTTGAAATTTTCGATGAGACCTCAATTTTGTGTTGTCGAAAATGATTTTTCTAGTGTAATACTTGTTCTAAACCCTTTCAATCAACACCAAAACTATTCTAAACCTTCCATACACCTTCTTAGGGTGTCATGGGTTCCAAAACTTACCAAAAATGATTGGGTTCAAATGAATGCCAATAGAATAATTTAAACTCATATTAAGTAATAAAAATATGTAAAAGTGGTATGGATCATAGTATATTTGCATGTTTTTGTACTAGAATGATAAAATAGCTCAAGTATGATTATGAAAGAGTAATAAAGATTATGAAAAGCTTACTAGTATTACGATGAGGTTTAAGGTAACTAGGTACTAATTACTTCTTGATGTTTATTTCAAAACCTTATATAGAAGTATACTAGGTCATGATTAATACTTGATCTTGAAAATTGTTGGGGTTAGATCCCGTAATAGGGTTAAGACAATCAATGACGAGAGCAATACCACTAGGTGGTTACCGGATATCACTTGGAATCGTGTGATCACTTTCCAAAGTAAACTATTCGACCCTAATGACCGGGTATCACGAATATCTACTGGGATAAGACCAAATGCGCCTAGAGAATTAGGCACAATTCTATAACCCTTTCGCTTATAAGTATTTAGTGTTTTCTCGTGTGTCGCTCATGCATGTTCGTGATCTCCTATTTATAGGAGGTTACTCTTGACCGCTCCAATGGAATTATGAGTATTAATCGCCCATTAATAGCCTCATAATTATCCCCATTATAGTAGTTAGTGGTTACATGACCAATTAAACGTGGTCATAATGATGCGCTTGTAATCGTCATTTATCAAGATTTATATCAAGATTTCATAGTGCTTTCAAGGATACACCGCTTGCTGGAAACACCACCGCTTCATGTATACACTACTTCGGAAACATCGATCCTGCTGGCATCGCTCAGTGGATACACCGATAATCGCAGTTAACCACAACAAGATTTTCACCAAGCACTATCAATACAAACCACTCTTAGAGTTAGGGTGTTCATGGACCTTATGGGTGTACACTGCACCTCCTAACCCATTACAAGGTGTGAACTAATCCCACAAGTGCACTAAAGTTTCCAACAATCCTCCCCAAATTTAGTTCACTTCCTTTGCATGAAAAATAAACATTAAGCAAAACATGTGCATAAACGAAATGTCCCGAGGATTGAATTTCCATCTTAGTAATTACACGCTCAAATATTCGAGAATCGGGTGTTCTAAGAATTGAACCTTCAACCCATTTGAATACCGAAGATAACTACACACAAGTTTTCAAACACTTAAAAGCTCCCGACACTATACAAGCCATGTGTCCATATCCAAATTCATAAATGTTGTAAAAGTCGAAAGTCCAAAAGCTTCCTCAAGCGTGAGAACTTCAACATTTACTTAAGTGGTTCCTCTTTATTCATGCTCCCGCCAAGCACTTTTTCAAAGATACGTTAACCATTAAGAAGTAAAGACTTCATCCTCCTTTCAAGCAGTTCCGAGCACAACCTTGGGATGTAAAATAAACATGTGCTCCACCCATTGAATGTTCGACTTTCCACATTGAACTCGGCTCCTAAGTTTCCTCGTGAGGAGTCAGTGTCCTAGCATTCAAAGACTAAGTTGGACTTAAACCCATCCCTTTAGCGTACTTTATAACCAAGTCTCTAGCCATCCCTTCATCAAGTGATCGCCTAAGTTCGTTGAGATCTAACAAACTCTATAGATACCACCCCATTCATGATAAGCTCACGAATCATGCTATGCCCGACACCCAAGTGTCTAGACTTACCATTGTACATCCGGCTATAAGCCCTAGCCAATGTAGCCGCACTATCACAATCGGATAGAAATGGGTGCTATAGGTTTAGGCCACAATGGAATCTCAAGAAGCAAGTTTTTCAACCATTCAAATTTTCTTTACCAAAGAAATGCTAAAGCCACAAATTCAGATTCCATTGTTGAACTGGTGATGCAAGTTTGCTTCTTGATGCCCAAGAAATTGCACCTCCACCAAGTAGGAATACCCACCACCGGTAGATTTAATTGTCTTCGAGTTATCGATCCAACTTGCATCGGTGTAACCTTCCAACATCGATGGGTAACCAAGATATGAGAGACTATAATCCATAGTTCTCTTCAAATACTTCAAGATTCCTTTGAACGCGCTTGCGTTGATGAGCACTAGGATTACTAGTATACCGCTCAATTTTCCCACCGCAGCCAATATCGTGCCTTGTACAAGTCATGGCATACATCAAACCAATTACCCTAGAATACTCAAGTTGAGATACGCCTGCCATGATTAGGCATTAGCTTCTCACAAGTATCCATAG
Organism: Chrysanthemum lavandulifolium; assembly: GCA_022545495.1. Taxonomy (NCBI): domain Eukaryota; kingdom Viridiplantae; phylum Streptophyta; class Magnoliopsida; order Asterales; family Asteraceae; genus Chrysanthemum; species Chrysanthemum lavandulifolium. The sequence continues at coordinate 267,925,235 of CM040241.1, forward strand.
GTGTACTCACCGGAGTACAATCAAAATAATTGAATTTCCTCGCACCTTCTCAATATAATGAGACCGAGATATAGAAATTCTTTTACTTTCATGTTTAATCCTTATACCAAGGATAACATCGCCTCCCCATGTCCTTCATGGAGAACCTTGATGACAAAATTCCTTTGTCGTCAACTCGATTTTGGTCGCTAAAGATCAACATGTCATCAACATATAGGCAAATGATGACTCCTTTACCAAATTCATCAAATTTGCTATATACACATTTGTCGACTTGTTAAGAACATAACCACTAGACAAAACCACTTCATCAAATTTTGATGCCATTGTTAGGTGCCCGCTAAGTCCATAAAGAGACTTAATCGGTTTACACACCTTGTTTTCATTGCGCATGATGAAGCCCCGAGGTTGATTCATATAAACCTCCTCTTCCAATTCACCATTCAAGAAAGTCGTTTCACATCCATCCGATGAATAATCGATTGTGAATAGATGCCATAGCAATCAAGATTCTTATGGTAATCGACACGAGCCATGGGGCATAAGTATCAAAATAGTCTATCCTCGACTTTTGTTTAAAGCCCCAATAACTAGTCTAGCCTTGAACTTCTCAATAGTTCCATCTACCTTCATTTTTCTTTTGAAAATCCATCTGAACCCAAAGGTTTGCAACTGGTGGTAGATCAACCAACACCCAAGTGTTGTTGCCCATGATGGAATCCATCTCATCATTGATTGCTTCTTTCCGTAGCAATGTCTCGGGACTTCATTGCTTCTTCAAATGTCTTGGGATCATCCTCAACAATGAAGCAATAGGAGTATTGGTCTCGAGACCTCATTCCTTGTACCTTCAACTAGGTATAGTTGAAACTCGGTCCAAATGACTTTGAGTCCCGACCTTTTGCTCTTCCCGAGCACGTGTTCAAAGTTGTTGAACCATAACCTCATCGTGGACCACCGATGGTTCATCATCGTGACCTCGATACACCGTGGTCATGAGTTCCATTAGGAATCCTCCGACTTGGTCTAGGGACCGATGTGAATCTATTCTCATCAAAAGTTGCATCCCTTGATTCAATTATAGAGTTAATTGAAACATGTTTATTAGGTTCAATAACATAGAACCTAAAAGCCTTGGAATGCTCAAGATATCCAACAAAGATGCAATAATGCCTCTTTCACCCAAAGTCTTTGCTTTGGATCGTGAGTCTTACAATGCCTCTACAACCCTGCACTCGAGATAGTTCAGTTGGGTTTCCTTTTAGTCCAGAGTTCATAAGGGTAACCTTGTTCCTTTGTTGGGAACTCTATTTAATAAATAGCAAGTCGTTAACATAGCTTCACCCCGTAACCTTGACTCACCTCGAATAGGACAACATGGAATTAACCATCTCCTTCAAAGACTGCTTTTCCTTTCGTAAATGCCATTTTGCCGAGGAGTATAAGGGGCGCTGTTTCATGGATTATTCCAACAGATCAGCACCGAGTATCCATGTACTCACCTCCCTATCGATCCTTAATCTTTTGATCAAAGACCCAAGTTGTAATTCAACTTCGCTTTAAACACTTTGAATTTATCTAATGCTTCATCCTTGGTATGTAACAAATAGACATAACAAAATCTAGAAGCATCATCAATAAATGTCACAAAGTACTTCTTATTTCCCAAAGAAGGAGTGGCATGCAAATCACACAAATCATCGTGTACAAGCTCTAAGAGCTTAGTCTCACGACTAACACCACGAAAGGGTTTCTTGGTAATCTTGGTCAACATGCAAGTTTTACACTTTTCGGTCCATGTCAAAGGTCGGGATCAACCCATCCTTAGACATATCTTGCAACCTTTATAATGTACATGACCAAGTCTTGCATGCCGAGGATAGAATTAGTCTCGATCAAAAGTAGACACAAAAGTCGAAATAACATTGTCATGGTAATAGACATACTATTAGTGGAAACATTAAGCCCGAACATTTGATTACATAAATAACCAAAACCAATAAAAACACCATGCTTAGAAAGCACAAATTTATCGACTCAATAACTTGTTTATAACCATAATTATTCAAAATACTACTTGAAACCAAGTTCTTCCCGATATCGTGAACATGAATAACATCAAACAAAGTTACAATCTTTCCTAACTAAACCTAAGATCTACACAACCACGACCATGCACCAAGGTCATTGACTCATTTCCCATGTGAAGAATAGAACCATCATTCGTTGACTCATAAGTCTTGAACCGCCTTCTATCTTTACACACATGAACTGTTGTCTCGAGTCAACCCACCACGCAACATCATCATCCCGCACATAAAAGATTCGATACATATGTAACATAATAAACCGAAAAGACTTATTAAACATATTCTCGACCTTTTAGTGAGTTGTGTGAACCACCACCCTCGAACTTTTAGTGCTCGATCCATTGGCTTTACCACCAACATTAAAACCCTTGCAGTCCCTTTTAATGTGACCGCCTTGCCACATTTCCAACAAGTAGGTGTTGCCTTCTTGTTAGGATCCGCCTTGTGTTATCATGATGTTTGCGCTTGCCTTTGTTGTCATTGTACCGTGGAGTTGTTATGCTCCACCATATTGACAATGATGGTCCAAGAGTGCTACTCTTTGGCTTGTCATTATCGTGCACCTGAGAGAATCCTCAATGCGCAGATGATCGCCCAACTCAACCGAGTTAATTCCTCTTTCTTATGTTTCAAGATATGCTTGAAATCTTTCCAAGAAGGAGGAAGTTTGTCAATAACACAAGAGACCAAATAGCCTCATCCATGTGCATATTGTGTTGTGTAAACCTTCCAAGTATTCCAAGAAGTTCATTGTATTGTTCCATAACCGGTCTTGAATCGCCATTTTGTAATTTGTGAAATTACTAACAAGGAACTTACTTGATGCATCCTCACCATATATTTGGCATCCAAGGAATCCCATAGTTCTTTGGAAGATTCCGAGTTCGATAAATATCAAACAAAGAATCGACATACCATCTGAATAAGACCTCTCGTGATATGTAGTCATCATTCTCCCACTTGCTCCTCCTTCGATCGCTCCACGTAGCATCATCCCCATCATCGAAATTGGGTAGTCAAGACATAAACCACACTCATGCTTGACGAAGAAGTGCATCTTCTTCTCGCCACCTCCTAAAGTCCACCCTTCAAACTTATCCAGCTTTGCAAAGTTTGAAGCCATATGTTTCATAGCGGGTTGCCATTGATTATCACTAAATAGTTTACTTTGATTGTTGGCGATTAGCTCCCAAAGAATGTGGTGTAGATAATCAACTTCAGCAGAATGCAACTGTTCAAAGTAAATGCATAATGGTCAACAAGAATGATACCACCAGTGGCTACCGGATATCACTTGAATCGTGTCATCACTTTCCAAAGTAAACTATTCGACCCTAATGCCCGGGTATCACGAATATCTACTTGGGATAAGACCAAATGTAGTTAGAGAATTAGGCACAATTCTTTAACCCTTGCGCTTATAAGTGTTTAGTGTTTTCTCGTGTGTGTCTCATGCATGTTCGGATATCCTATTTATAGGATAATACTCTGACCGCTCCAATGGAATTATGAGTATTAATCGCCCATTAATAGCCTCATAATTATCCCCATTATAGCCGTTAGTGGTTACATGACCAATTAAACGTGGTCATAATGATGCGCTTGTAATCGCTATTTATCGCATTTATATCAAGATTTCATAGTGCTTTCGGTGGATACACCGCTCGAAGGGAAACACCACCGCTTCAGCAGTATACACTACTTCGCTGGAAATATCGATCCTCATTGGCATCGCCAAATGGATACATCGATAATCGCAGTAACCACAACAAGATTTCACCAAGCACTATCAATACAAACCACTCTTAGAGTCGTGGTGTTCATGGACCTTATGGGTGTACACTCCGTACCTCCTAACCCATTACAAGGTGTGAACTAATCCCACAAGTGCACTAAATTTTCCAACAACAAACAGCCCTCACAACTCACATATAAAAGATTAAATGACGTCCCCCAATATTACATAAAATCACACATATACGTACCCTTATTCACGTACACAACCTTGCAAACCTCCTTTTCATTCCTTTAGTTTTATTTCCAGGTTTTAATACATATTTTAGAGGTCAAAACCAGTGTTTAAATAACCAGACATAAGAGCGCATGGCGACTGATTCGATAAGCAAAGCTGAAACATATATCGACATGTATATAACTTATTCCCATGATTTCATCTTGAGTATATTTATAAATGTTATGCATGTCGGATAGATGGAAAGACAGTTAGATGGATATACCTCGAGTCGGAACTAAGAACAGTCACACAGAACCGAAACGTTATGAACTCAACACCACGTGGTCACCACTTGAGTCACCCAACACTGATCACCACCTTCACAGCAAAGCTAAGACACCCGAAGGTCGCTCACCACCTTTTTCTACCCTTCGTACTTCTTGGTTTTCTTGTAGAAAAAGGATGTGCCGCCACTTGAGTTGTTTTTAGGGTTATGATTTATTTAGAGTTTCAAAGTGTGAGAGAGGTTATGAGATTCGCTTGTGATATAGGGAAATATGGAGTTGATTTAGCCGAAATTTAAGGGTCACGTTCATCTCATAAATCCCTTCCAAAAAAAAAAAAAAAACGTGATACTCTTAAAAATATGTACCTAAAGTAAACTTTAAAATTGACTAGCAATTGTATTAAATTGAACGTGTGATGCTTATTTTTTTTATTAGTGTATATGTCGCTTCATGGGTATATAGTATGGTCTTGGTTTAAATGAACATAGAATACATAAGGATTTAGGAGAGTAATGCACACTAATTTATCATAATTAAGTCTAGAATTTTATAACGTATAGTTGAATTGTAAATTTAATTGCTTAAGATCTTAGGTTAAATACTTAATGAGGTTTATAGCACTTAGGAAAAATTCAAATTATATGGGAATTTCGGAAAACGGGTTTTCGGGTTTTACACTTTTCCACACCCCCCACATCACCAAATACTATTTTTCAAGATCTTGAAACATCACCACCTCTAGCTCCCATCACATTACAAGAACATCTAGGTTCTTTTCCACCACCACGTACAAACATTCCGGATTTTGATCCATATTTTCCTATTTTTCCACTACAACTTCCGCGTAACTCAAATCAAAACAACCCGGAAAACTTCCGCACTCGTTACCCACATCATTTACATTGTGAACATTGCCAATCCACTAGGGAAATTGCAATAGAAGTTAGGGAAGAAATGTGTTTCATACTCAACCTCATCCTTGATCGCATCAATACCATTACTCATCAAAACCTCCATCCATAATCTTATGCAAGCATGGAAGGAATCTCTACTACTATTTCTCACTTTTAGTATTATTATTATTATTTTTTTTTTATTTATTTTTTTTTTTGGTCATTTTCAAGAACAAGTCTTATTCTATTTTTACATGCTTGTAAGTGGCTTAACTACCACTAAAATTTGTCATTTTATTACAAGAACTTGTTTACATACCTTGGCTCCCTATCTTGATTCTCGACAACCATAAGATCATTTAAGCATGTTACTAACTTTCTTTTGTAGGATTTTTTTCTTCTCTTGACGCCCAAACTAGGGGAGCTACCGTCAAGGGGAGTAAGAAATCGAGACTACTTTTTCCTCCAAAGGTTAACTTTTGTTTCGACAAAAGGGGGAGAAGAAGTAAAACTTAGGAGCTTTCAAAACTTACAAATATTCTTAAGTTTTACTCATCATAACATTATATTTTCCATCAACAAAAGGGGAGATTGTTAATACAAATAAACCGTAAAACGCTTATTAATATTTTGCGATCTCTTTGTGTTTTGTTGATAACATATATAATGTTGTCTTAAGTATAATTATAAGGATACATGTTATTTTTGTAAAGCATTTACATATAATCTTTAAATACAAAAATATAGTAATTAAGCATTTGTTGTAATAGTTTATTAGGATGGGTAAAAACCATAACCCATGGATCTTAACCCATACCCAAGAAGACTAGATACAATGTATACTTAGATACATTGAATCTAAAGAAAACCCATGGACCAACCCATACCCCATGACCCATAACCAAAAAACCCATGGGCAAAGAGGAGCGTTCCACGGATCCCTAGCTTTGTGCTAGCCGGATCCCAAGTGGAAGGGATCCGTGGGATCCGTGAGAATGGTGAGGAAATTTGCCTATAAATGAGAGCCATTTCTTCATTCTAACTCACCCTTTTCTTACTAAATCTCTCATACACTCTCATTCTCTTCTAACATATAGATCACTAGATCTAGAGTTGTTCTTCTTTCTTTCTATTTGTGATCCTCATAGGTCCTTTTCTAGGCGAGATCACGAGCATTCTACAAGTCATCCAAGCAAGGGGTCCTTGAATGATTTGTCACTCCGCAAAATTTCTCTGTAGCAAAGATCTTGTATTTGATATTTCACATATTTGTTGTGTAATAGTTGTGTTGGTTTGGTCCACCGTGCTACGGACTCGGTATCTAGCTTTATACCGAAAAAGTGTAAGCAACGCTGTGAAGGCTTCGCCAAGTGAAGGAGTTTGTTGACATAGTGCTTGAACTCTCGAGTAGGTGACTCGGGGTGGAGTAGGGCAAGGAAGGTGTCCTTGTAGCCGAACCACTATAAATCGGTTGTGTCATTTCTATCCCTTATCTTTATTTATTTGCTTGCATTATCATTAGATCTATACGCTCAACATCCATACGATTTCACATAATATCGAATCTAAAGTTTTGAAATCAACTTAAAATCGGCAAAACTATTCAACCCCCCCTTCTAGTTTTCCACAATCAGCATGTTCATGTGATAACTATTGTTGTAAGGGAACTTGTTCGATGATGAATGATTTGCCTAATCATTTCCAGAAAATCACACATGCTTTGAGCATATCTTCTAATGTTTGAAGTGTTCTCTCGCTCTGACCATTGAGCTGAGGATAATAGGCGGTAATTATGTGCCAGTAGGTTCCATGAGAATCTTGAAATGATTGTCAGAAGTCTAAGGTGAATCGGCTACCTTATATTAGGTATAATTAAAATTGATACCATGTGTCTCATGACAAATTCCAAAATGTCAAGTCTGTCGATTAGGACATTATTGAAAAGAATAGATTATGGGTGACAATTGTGATTCCTCGCGTTTCTAGTTCTAGTGAATGTCATGACTTGAGTCTTCCTTGCCTAAGGTGCTTAGTTTCCATTACTAAAATTTTTATTGTTTGATGGTGTCTCTCTTAATTTCTCTTATTGAAATATTTCCACGCTCTATGTTGTCAAGTCACAAAATCTTAAGTATGTAAGTGATGTGGTGTGGTGGTTGATTTTCAAGATTTGTTCCGATATTGAGTGCTTCTAAAATAGTTCATCACTCAGATTGTTATCATGCTAGCAAAAACATAGATATCAGCTCATACTATGTCGAAGAATGTTTGTTCTGATTTCACTTGTAGATGGAGAGTCATTGATTGTCCGATATGTTCAGACCTATTGCATCTATTGATATAAAGCGAGGTTATTTGGAATTTCTAGAGAACACAATGCCTTAGGGGAAGTTTATATTGATAACCTTAATTTAACTAAATTTTCCTTTAAGGGAAACTTATTGTAGGGAAGTTCACATATTTTTGAGGCCATGTTTAATGGAATGTACTATAGTCTCAGTTAGGAGGCTTGGTTTATTTCTACAGTGTTAATTAGTGTGTATCCGCTTTGTACTAAATCTTGTAACTCGGTCTAGATGGTACTTTTGAAATGATAGAATTTGGCTTCTAGTCCAAAGATAGTGATTCAGATTGTCTTGTGATGTCTTAAGATTTCTGTTGAGTTTTGAATCATCTTACTACATACTTCTAGTCCTTATTTGGTAGTTCTGAAATCCTTTCATTGTTTTCTTGTATCGTGGTATCCTCCTCGTAGATGGTATAGAAAGTCTTTCCTAAAAAGGTCGCTGGTAAAATTTCAACTTATCGGTTGAGTGAGTGATGAATGGCGTAGGTATCTATAGAGTGTTAAAAAAAATAGATGTTTATAAGTAATTTATCTGATTATAAAGCTTTGCTTTTGAGTGAAGATTATTTTAGGAAGTTTGAAAAGATGGTTGTTTCTTTCATGACATAATCCTTCCTGAATTATACATAGGTGATCAGGCTATGTATTATCGAGTACAAATGATGTGATGCTTGGTTTTTGTTGAAATGGTATTTTGTTTCTCCGAAGTTTTAGATGGTATTCAACGTTTTGTTTTGTAAGATAATGGCTCAAACAATTTTTTTTCACAGTAACATGAAAATCGTTTCGCATAACGGTAGTAAATAATTGATAGAATGACTGAAAATCAATTTTTAGGGTGGTAACAAAACAACTTGTTTTAGAACTTTGTGAAACACTTTTTTCTAAGATGGTGGTAAAATAGCTTGAAATAAAATTATGTGAAATAATTTTATAAAGTGGTAGCAAAATAACTTGAAATAAGATTTGTTGCATGGTTTGTAGGATACATGGGAGAACCTCACAGAATGGTAATAGTCTCCTAATTATTGAAGAATAAAGTTGGCCTAATCCCTAGTAAGATAGCGGTATATTGCTGTGAAATGATTGAAAAATTGGGCAATTGGAATAGGGAATGAAATAAAAAAAGGTTGTGATTATCATGGAGATAATAAAAGATAAAGATTATATTAGATAGAAAGGTACTTATTATTTGTTCCTGTTGATGGTCTAATCATGTCTCAAGTGTAGGAGCAGTAGGCTGTCTAGCAGCAACAACTCTAGAACTCTGACAGTACTCAAACTTATAAGATGGTGTAGTGTCTATAGTCTTAGTGATAGATGGTAACGGTGTGTCAAATCATGCACTCTTTCCAAGCTTGCAAGTCAGATGTAGGAGTAGTGTCTATGAGATGTGATGGTACAGATGGTGCTCTAGATGATAATGATGATGATGATGATGATGATGGAAATCCTAGTGGTAAGTTAGGAGATGAGGGTGAATGAAATACTACTCTCTTTCGTGTTGCCTCGCGACGTTTCAAAGGTAAAGCTAGAGTATGCATTAATGGATGACTAATAGTGGTATAAGTAGCTGATGGTGGTGGTAGTACATGAGTAGCGGGTGATCTAAGAGTGGGGGTAAGAGAATGTGATCTCTTCCTTGCAGTAAGCATCCTAATAGGTCCATTAGGACTAAGCCTATAAGTCCTACCAAATGGTATGATCTGTCCCGGCAGAATGATAGAAACTGTCCTGATCCTACGGTGAATCAATGGTGATCGTGGTGGTGTAGGTGCAACCGCCCTCCTCAAAGGGTTCGCCTCCACATCGGATAATATGTGTGGTAAGTCCGTGTAGAGTCAATCGATGTTAAAAATATAGTAGGAATGACAAGGTATCCTTCTTGTCGACTGATGCGAGTATGATGGGATGGGTATCAAGACATCAATGTGACAATCGATTTGAAATGAAAGTAAATAACCCATAATGTGCGATAAAACCGCATGTATAATGAATATGCACTTATGATGAAATGATGAAATGCTATGATGATGTGGTTATAGTCTAGGTCAACGATACAACCTAGTTCTCTATAACTCTTGCTCGATGCCAATCGCTGCACCCCAAAATACCGCTTTGTAGCGGAATGGAATACACGGGGATGACCGTCATAGCATCACGATTCTGATTATATTGAACGACCTAAAGTGTCATTTGAAAATACATCATTTGATATAATAAAACATTCGTAGTTTACAAAAGATAGATCCCAATTGATAGTCAACAAGTGTGACAACTCGTAATTTCAGGACATTTCATATAGACTAGATTTAGTCTACACATCATTAGTAACATCATTTCATATCAATTTATGCATGGGTTTTGCATTTTACATTAAACGTTTATTTTCTTGTTAAATAAACGCTATCGCGTAAACATTATTTTGAAACATTGGTCCGACACTTCCAAAATTTCTCTAATATATTTTTATACTCATTTTAAGATTTTAAAAATTATATTATTAGTTTACCCGATGTTTTCAAATTATTTCGATATAAATTGTTATGTTTATATAATTACGATTTGCTTTAAAATTCAACTCGATAAATATTTATTCACTCAATACTTGTGAGAAATGCATTTTATGATTTTTATGACTTGGATATATTTTATTTTGTTCCGTTAAAATTTATTTCTAGCCAACGCTACACTAAATAATTATTTTACTTACAAGATAAGCACTACAATTATCATGTAATCACTTACTTAATAAAAAATCCATCAACTTTTCTTTGTCCTCCTTGTCGACATATTTGATGACACAACACAAATTGAGTAGCAAATATCTACTAGGGACAATTATATTTACTTAATTTTAATTATATTACTATCTTAATATCATACATACAAACACATACTCAAAAGGTGTAAACTTGCAAATCCTCTCTTCCATTTCTTCCTTGTGGACCGCCATCTCAAGAAACACAAGAGAATCCATAATTTTTCAAGGTTCAGTGATTATCAAGCTCATGTAGTGATCTAGTATAGGTTTTGAAATAAAACCTCATGATTTATTTAAGTATACTTTGCTCAAAACTCTTCAATCCTTCAAGTAAGCATTCCATGATTTTTATTACTCCTTCATATTCATATTTATAATATTTCATCATTTTTGTAAGAAAAACATGCTTGAAATCCATGATCCATACCACTTTTATGGGTTTTTAGTACATATAATGGGTTTTAATTATCCAAATAACAATCCATTGTAACATATCATGTTTGATGATGTATAGGAACCCATGACACCCTAAGAAGGTGTATGGTAGGATTAGAATAGCTTCGGCGTTGGTTTGAATTGGTTAGAATAGGTTTTGCGCGAGAAAAACTCATTTCGACAACTTTATTTAGAGGTCTGATCTTATTTTTGAAATCTGGAAATTTTGGCAGTTTACAAAATATTTTTGGGCTAGATATTCAAAAAATACCCTTTAAATCGAAAACGTGGCTGCTTGAATGGGTTAAAATGGAGTTATAACGAAGAAGTTATGCTATTTCAAGTTTGACGACGAAAAATATTTGTTTCAGAAAATTCAGCATGTAATCTCGACTTTTTACGAGTCAAAATGAGTCTTAAGCGTTATAAAGTATGTCGACTTATCAAAAATATATTAGTATATATTATCACGATTCCGAGGGCATATAAAACGTAGAAAACGGACTTGTAACGATTAAATTACAGGCGATTTAACAAAGTTGCCGTAACGTTATTATATAAGAAAAACTAATATATTTCTATTAGACAAATATTACGCCACGAAGGACCATGTTGAGGGTCGTTTCTAACATCGATGGAATACTTTTTAGAAAACGATGTCTTCTAGTAAAAGTAAGTTCGCCTAGCATATTTTCCAAAACGTCCAACCGTTCGTCAAACGGAGTTGTAACGAGTAGAATACGGTCACTGAAACTTTGCCGAAAACCACCCTTAAACAATATTTTGAATTCAAGTACCCTACTTTACCTATGTTTTTCTCCATGATCGAGACCTCCATGATAAAAACTTAAAAGCTAAAACTTTGAGATAATGCTACAAGCTTTCCTAAACCGTTGAGTTTGTTTCCTAACACTCGATGTGCACCATTTTACGACTAGCTTTTCAAGGCCATTTAGTCACCTCATGACTTGTCAAATTATATTGTTTTACTTACTAAAAGTTATAATTTCATAATAAATCATTAAACCACTATCGTAGGATATTGATTCAACGTATATACTTGTAAAGTATTTTATAACATGACGAGATGTCATAAACATATATTTCGACGATAAATTATATTTTCAAAATGTACAAGTGGTATAGATTACATTTGGATTTGCATGCATCGATATTGTTTCATGACTTATATTAGATCATATCATTCATCATAGGTCGGTTAGAGAGTTGCGTCTCATTCCTGTGCATCCACTTTGTCATCATAACTATTGCACCAGGTGAGTTCGTAGCCCACTTTTACTCGTTTAAATTCTTATAAACTATTTGGGGCGAGATACATGCTTATTTATCAAAACATTTAAACTCTTTTGCCAAACAACATTACTTATACTCTAGACTTGGTGCGTGTATTGACTAGACTTAAACAAACATCCCAAAATCTATATGTTGGAAGGCCATTTTTATGGATACAGCCCAACGTGAGTCGTTGGAGGAACATCCCAACATCTATATGTTGGAAGGCCATTTCTATGGATACAACCCAACGCGAGTCATTGAGGAACATCCAACACGAGTTGTTGGAAGACCCTTGTGGTGACATTTATACTTTTAACTACCTTGATGCGCATAATCATGATTGTCATTCTATTTTGGGCAATGGGTTGTGAATACAGGTGCAAGTTTTGTATGGGCGAAACTTGAACCGAGTGGATTTACAATGCCTTTGTTGCATGAACATTCTTTAAAGGCTTTACCTTTCAACACAAACTCTATGAACTCACTCAACCTTTGTGTTGACACTTTTTAGCATGTTTTATCTCAGGTATTTAAGGTATTCACTTCATGGCATGCATGTGGACATATCATAGAGTCGCGGTGACGACGCGTATCACTTGGGTTTTATGAACTTTAAGAACATCGTTTGGCTTGTATCAAACTAATTTCCGCACAAGTTGTGACAACCCGTAATTTCAAGACATTTCATATAGACTAGATTTAGTCTACACATCATTAGTAACATCATTTCATATCAATTTATGCATGGGTTTTGCATTTTTCATTAAACGTTTATTTTTTTATTAAATAAACGCTATCGAGAATCAATTATTTTGAACATTTGATCCGACACTTCCAAAAATTTTTCCGATATATTTTTATACTCATATTAACATTATAAAAATTATATTATTAGTTTATCCGATGTTTTTAATTTATTTTGTATATAAATTGTTATGTATAAATATTTACGACGGTTGTTGTAAATACTACTCGATAATTATTATTTCACTCAAATTTTGCAAGAAATGTATTTTTATAATTTTTATGACTTCAATACATTTTATTTTGATCCGTTAAAATATATTTTTAGCTAACGCTACCCTAAATGCTTAAATATATATATAAGTTACTAATAATTCTTAACTTAACTACACATTTACTTATATATACAAATAATTACCTACAACAAAATCAATTAGTCTTTTTTTTTATGTATGTCGACCCATATAGGGTGACTCACATACTTTACTTGCAAAATATCTTGTTTCTTATATTGTATAATATACTACATAATATCTAATTAACACATACACTACACACAATGCAAGGTGTAAAACAAATTTTTTCTCTCTTCCTCTCCATGAAGGCCGGCCATCTCAAGAACCAAGGAGAAACCATTAAATTTTCTAGTTCAAGTGATTATCATGTCGTACTAATAATCTATTTCAAGGTTTTGAAATAAAAATCTATAGATTAATAAGGTTTTTATCATCTTCTTCACATAATCATTCAAGTAAGCATTTCATGATTTTTATTAGTCTTTCATATTCATATTTATGTTGTTTCATTATTTTTGCAAGAAAAACATGTTGGTGGTTATTCGTCCCAAAGGTGGTGAAGATAATCAATTCAAAGAAATGTGCAACTCTTCAACAGAAACAAACAAACTGTTAGTAGTGTGAGATACCACTAGGTGGTTACCGGATATCACTTGGAATCGTGTGATCACTTTCCAAAGTAAACTATTCGACCCTAATGCCCGGGTATCACGAATATCTACTGGGATAAGACCAAATGCGCTTAGAGAATTAGGCACAATTCTTTAACCCTTGCGCTTATAAGTGTTTAGTGTTTTCATGTATACCTCATGCATGTTCGGATCTCCTATATAGGAGGTTACTCTTGAGCTATTCCAATGGAATTATGAGTATTAATCGGCCCATTAATAGCCTCATAATTATCCCCATTATAGCCGTTAGTGGTTACATGACCAATTAAGCGTGGTCATAAAGAAGTAATCGCCATTTAGCGATTTTTCCATAAGCGATTACTTTCCACTAGCGGTACTTTCACTGCGGTGGAAGTACAACCCATCGATGGAAACACTACTTATCAAGATTTCATAGCACTATCGGTGGATACACCACTTCAATGGAAACACGCTATTAGTGGAAACATCGCTATCGATGGAAACCAAGCGGTACTTTCCACAAGCAATACTTTCCACAAGCGGACTTTCACCAAGCAAGACTTTCACCAGTACTACCAATACAAACCACTATAAGAGTCAGGGTGTTCATGGACCTTATGGGTGTACACTCCGTACCTCCTAACCCATTACAAGGTGTGAACAAATCCCACAAGTGCACTAAATTTTCCAACAAAACATGCATGAATTCCATGATCCATACCACTTTTATGGGTTTTTAGTACACATAATGGGTTTTAATTATCCAAATAACAATCCCTTGTAACATATCACTTTTGGTGATGTCTTGGAACCCATGACACCCTAAGAAGGTGTATGGTAGGATTAGAATAGCTTCGGAGTTGTTTTGAATTGGTTGGAATAGGTTTGGCGCGTGAAAAACTCATTTCGACAAGTTTACTTAAGGGTCTGTCCTTATTTTTGAAATCTGGAATTTTCGACAGTAGTTAAAATATTTTGGGCTAGATATTTAGAAAATAAACTTCAAAACGAAAATGTGGCCGCTTGAACGGATTAAAACGGAGCTATAACGAAGAAGTTATGAATTTTTCAAGTTGACGACGAAAACTAATTGTTTCAGAAAAATTCAGCATGCTATCTCGACTTTTTACGAGTCAAAAATGAGTCTTAAGCGTTATAAATTGTGTCGACTTATCAAAAATATATTAGTATACTTTGATAAGAAGCTAAGGACATATAAAACGTAGAAAACGGACTTGTAACGATTAAATTACACGCGATTTAACAAAGTTGCCGTAACTTTATTATATAAGAAAACTAATATATTTCTATTAGACAAATATTACGACCACGAAGAACCATGTTGAGGGTCGTTTTAACAAGGTCAGAATACTTTTATAACGTGATGTCTTCTAGTAAAAGTAAGTTCACCTAGCATATTTTCCAAAATGTCCAACCGTTCGTCAAACGGAGTTGTAACGAGTAAAATACGGTCACTCAAACTTTGCCGAAAACCACCCTTAAACAATATTTTGGACACAAGTACCCTACTTTACCTATGTTTTTCTCCATGATCGAGACCTCCATGATAAAAACTTAAAAGCTAAAACTTTGAGATAATGATACAAGCTTTCCAAAGCCGTTGAGTTTGTTTCCTAACACTCGATGTACACCATTTTACGACTAGCTTTTCAAGGCCATTTAGTCACTCTCATGACTTGTCAAATTATATTGTTTTACGACGAAAAGTTATAATTTCATAATAAATCATTAAACTACTATCGTAGGATATTGATTCAACGTATATACTTGTAAAGTATTTTATAACATGACGAGATGTCATAAACATATATTTTGACGATAAATTCTATTTTCAAAATGTACAAGTGGTATAGATTACATGTGGATTTATATGCACGACATTGTTTCATGACTTATATTAGATCATATCATTCATCATAGGTCGCGGTTAAAGAGTTGCGTCTCATTTCTGTGCATCCACTTTGTCATCATAGCTATTGCACCAGTTGAGTTCCATAGCCCCACTTTCAATTATTTTTATACTACTTTTGGGGGAGATACATGCTTAACTACTTGCTTTATTTTAACTTATACATATTACCGTGAGTTCCATAGCCCTACTTTCAATTATTTTTATACTACTTTTGGGAGAGATACATGCTCAACTACTTGCTTTTACAAATACAGATACTCAAAACATTTACACTTTTTTGCAACGCTATACTTTTTATACTTGATTGTATAATACTTGATAGCATTTTTACTTTATTACATTACACTTGATTGCGTTATATACTTGATTGCGTTATACTTGATTGTGTTATACTAAACTTGAAAGTCTCCCAACATACACGGAGTCCCCGTTCGCATGATAAGTCTCCTTGGATAAAACACGCATTGGGTTTCGGAGATGAAGTAAAACTAATGCTATTACTTTCCTTATGAGCAACACAAAGTCTCCTTGATAACACACGCATTGGGTTTCGGAGATGAAGTAGAACCAATGCTATTACTTTCCTTGTGAGCATCATACCCACCGAGGTTTCGGAGATGGAGTGGAGACTCATGGCTAATTGCATAGTTTTGATGCACGCAGTACGTGATCAATACACTAGTTACATACTTAAAACATTGATACTTTTAACTACTATGATACATGCATACATGATTGACGTACTATTTTTAGCAAGTGGGTTGTAAACACACGTGTTGCAAGTTTTGTATGGGCGGAACTTGGGCCGAGTGGATTACAATGCCTTTGCTTTGTGACCTCATTTGACAACGTGTGCTTGAACATAAACTATACATATTTTGGCGGTGGATTACGAACACACGGTTGCAAGTTTTGTATGGGCGAACTTGGGCCGAGTGGATTTACTGATGCCTTTGCTTTGTGGACTATTCTATATGACCAAAAACTTTGCCCTTGTTGCATGAACGCTCTTTAAAAGCTTTACATGTTAACCAAACTCTATGAACTCACTCAACCATTTTGTTGACACTTTTAGCATGTTTTATCTCAGGTATCTAAGGCATTTACTTCATTGCATGCATTTGGACATATCATAGAGTCGTGGTGATGAAGCGTCACACATGGGATTTATGCATTTTAAAACATCGTTTGGCTTTTAACAAACTTATTTCCGCACAAATTGATTTTCATTTGGGACCTATACTTTGTAAACTCTGATTGTTTTAATAAATCAAACGATGTGTTTTCCAAATGACACTTTAGGTCATTCAATATAACTATAACTTTAATGCTATGACAATCCTCCCAGAATTCCATTCACGCAAAATGTAATTTAGGGGTGTGATGATTGGTATCGAGCATCGGTTATAGAGAACTAGGTTGCATCATTGACCCTAGACTATAACTACATCATCATATCATCTCATCATATCATTATAAGTGCATACTCCTTATACATGCGAACTTATGACTCAACACCAAACATCATATGAGACGATTAGTCCAAGCATTGCATAGTTACTCCTAAATTATACATAACCTGATCACCTATGTCTAATTCGGGAAGAATCATGCAATGAAGGGAGTAGTAGTCTCATATGTGTAAGCAATTCCGTAATAGAGCCAAATTTTCAAAAGACTTTCTTCAAAACACTTGTTTCCGGTTTGATCCGAGTGACGCTCTTGTTTGATGAGTTGCAAAGATCAAGCTAGAAACAAGTTGTTACCTAAACCGATTTAGCCTAATCGTATGACGCTCTTGTTTGATGAATTGTGGGATTAAGTGAAAATCGGTTACCTAAAAGTCTTTTGAGGGTTTTGTCGAGAATGGGAAAGTTTGCTACATCAAACCCTAAACCGGAGAACTCACACGAACCTAATTCGTGGATCGAATTCCTTTTGCATGAGTGGCGAATGTGACAACTCGTAATTTCGGGACATTTCATATAGACTAGATTTAGTCTACACATCAATAGTAACATCATTTCATATCAATTTATGCATGGGTTTTGCATTTTTCATTAAACGTTTATTTTCTTATTAAATAAACGCTATCGCAGAATCAATTATTCTGAACATTTGATCCGACACTTCAAAAAATTTTTCCGATATATTTTTATACTCATATTAAGATTATAAAAATTATATTATTAGTTTACCCGATGTTTTCAATTTATTTTGTATATAAATTGTTATGTATAAATATTTACGACGGTTATTGTAAATACTACTCGATAATTATTATTTCACTCAAATTTTGCAAGAAATGTATTTTATAATTTTATGACTTCAATATATTTTATTTTGATCGGTTAAGATATATTTTTAGCTAACGCTACCCTAAATGATTAAATATATATATAAATTACTAATAATTTTTAACTTAACTACACATTTACTTATATATACAAATAATTACCTACAACTTGTTTCTTATATAGGGTGACTCACATACTTTACTTGCAAAATATCTTGTTTCTTATATTGTATAATATACTACATAATATCTAATTAACACATACACTACACACAATGCAAGGTGTAAAACAAATTTTTTTCTCTCTTCCTCTCCATGAAGGCCGGCCATCTCAAGAACCAAGGAGAAACCATAAAATTTTCTAGTTCAAGTGATTATCATGTCCTACTAATAATCTATTTCAAGGTTTTGAAATAAAAATCTATAGATTAATAAGGTTTTTATCATCTTCTTCACATAATCATTGAAGTAAGCATTTCATGATTTTTATTACTCTTTCATATTCATATTTATGTTGTTTCATTATTTTTGCAAGAAAAACATGCATGAATTCCATGATCCATACCACTTTTATGGGTTTTTAGTACACATAATGGGTTTTAATTATCCAAATAACAATCCCTTGTAACATATCACTTTTGGTGATGTCTAGGAACCCATGACACCCTAAGAAGGTGTATGGTAGGATTAGAATAGCTTCGGAGTTGTTTTGAAATGGTTGGAATAGGTTTGGCGAGTGAAAAACTCATTTCGACAAGTTTACTTAAGGGTCTGTCCTTATTCTTGAAATCTGGAATTCTCGACAGTAGGTAAAATATTTTGGGCTAGGTATTTAGAAAATACACTTCAAAACATAAACGTGCCCGCTTGAACGGATTAAAGCGGAGCTATAACGAAAAGTTATGATTTTTCAAGTTGACGAAAAACTAATTGTTTCGAGTAAAATTCAGCATGCTGTCTCGACTTTTACGAGTCAAAATGAGTCTTAAGCGTTATAAATTGTGTCGACTTATCAAAAATATATTAGTATACTTTGATACGGCTAAGGACATATAAAACGAGAAAACGGACTTGTAACGATTAAATTACACGCGATTTAACAAAGTTGCCGTAACTTTATTATATAAGAAAAACTAATATATTTCTTAGACAAATATTACGGCCACGAAGAACCATGTTGAGGGTCGTTTTAACAAGGATGTAGTACTTTTATAATGTGATGTCTTCTAGTAAAAGTAAGTTCGCCTATCATATTTTCCAAAATGTCCAACCGTTCGTCAAACGGAGTTGTAATGAATAAAATACGGTCACTCAAACTTTGCCAATAACCACCCTTAAACAATATTTTGGACACAAGTACCATACTTTATCTATATTTTCTCCATGATCGAGACCTCCAGGATAAAAACTTAAATGCTAAAACTTTGAGATAATGATACAAGCTTCCTAAAACCGTTGAGTTTGTTTCCTAACACTCGATGTACACCATTTTACGACTAGCTTTTCAAGGCCATTTAGTCACTTTCATGAAATTTTCAATAACATTATTTTACGAAGAAAGTTATAATTTCATAATAAATCACTAAATAACTATCGTAGGATATCGTTTCAACGTAAATACTTGTAAAGTATTTTATAATATGACGAGATGTCATAAACATACATTTCGACGATAAATTCTATTTTCAAAATGTACAAGTGGTATAGATTACATGTGGATTGGCATGCGACGACATTTCATGACTTATATTAGATCATATCATTCATAATAGGTCGCGGTTAGAGAGTTGCGTCTCATTTATGTGCATCCACTTTGTCATCATAACCATTGCATCGGTGAGTTCCATAGCCCACTTTTACTCGTTTAATTGTTTTGATACTACTTTTGGGGAGATACATGCTCAACTACTTGCTTTATTTTAACTTCTACATATTACCGTGAGTTTTCATAGCCCACTTCCTATTATTTGTTTACAAACTTTTGGGGAGATACATGCTCAACTACTTGCTTTTACAAATATAGATACTCAAAACATTTACACTTTTATGCTACGCTATACTTTTGATACTTGATTGCATAATACTTGATAGCATTTATACTTGAGCGCATTACACTTGATTGCATTATAAATGATTGCTTGATTGATTGCGTTATACTTGATTGTGTTATACTAAACTTGAAAGTCTCCCAACATACACGGAAAGGTCCCTCGTTCGCATGATAAGTCTCTTTGGATAACACACGCATTGAGTTTCGGAGATGAAGTAAAACTAATGCTATTACTTTCCTTATGAGCAACACAAAGTCTCCTTGGATAACACACGCATTGGGTTTCGGAGATGAAGTAGAACCAATGCTATTACTTTCCTTGTGAGCATCATACCCACCTGAGGTTTCTGGAGATGGAGTGGAGACTCATGGCTAATTGCATAAGTTTTGATGCACGTGTACGTGATCAATATACTAGTTACATACTTAAAACATTGATACTTTTAACTACTATGATACATGCATACATGATTGACGTACTATTTTTAGCAGTGGGTTGTAAACACACAGGTTGCAAGTTTTGTATGGGCGAAACTTGGAACTGAGTGGATTTACAATGCCTTTGCTTTGTGAACTCATTTGGCAACGTGTGCATGAACATAAACTATACATATTTTGGCAGTGGATTGTGAACACACAGGTTGCAAGTTTTGTATGGGCGAACTTGGGCCGAGTGGATTTATGATGCCTTTGCTTTGTGGACTATTCTATATGACCAAAAACTTTGCCTTTGTTGCATGAACGCTCTTTAAAAGCTTTACTTGTTAACCAAACTCTATGAACTCACTCAACCATTGTGTTGACACTTTTAGCATGTTTTATCTCGTGTATCTAAGGCATTCACTTCATGGCATGCATGTGGATTTATCATAGAGTCGCGGTGTCGAAGCGTCTCACATATATTTTATGCATTTTAAAACATCGTTTGATTGTAACAAACTCATTTCCGTATATTGGAAATTCATTTGGGACCTATGTTTTGTAAACTCGATTATTTTAATAAATCAAACGATGTGTTTCCAAATGACACTTTAGGTCGCTCGATATAACTATAACTTTGATGCTATGACAATCCTCCCAAGAATTCCATTCATTTGCAAAGCAGGTAATTTGGGGTGTGAGATTGGTATCGAGCATCGGTTATAGAGAACTAGGTTGCATCATTGACCCTAGACTATAACTACATCATTATAGCATCTCATCATATCATTATAAGTGCATACTCCTTATACATTCGAACTTATGACTCAACACCAAACATCATATGAGACGATTAGTCCAAGCATTGCATAGTTACTCTAAATTATACAAAGCCCGATCACCTATGTCTAATTCGGAAGAATCATGCAATGAAGGGTAGTAGTCTCATATGTGTAAGCAATCCGTGTCGAGCCAAATTTTCAAAAGATTTTCTTCAAACCACTTGTTTCTGTTTGATCCGAGTGGCAGTTCTTGTTTGATGAGTTGCAAAGATCAAGCTAGAAACAAGTTGTTACCTAAACCGATTTAGCCTAATCGTATGACAATTCTTGTTTGATGAGTTGTGGGATTAAGTAAAATCGGTTACCTAAAAGTCTTTTGAGGGTTTTGCTCGAGAATGGAAAGTTTGCCTCATCAAGCCTAGTCATAAGAGAGCATGTATTTAGGACGGAAATGCTCACGATAGCACGAGCGTATTTAGTTGGATGAGAAACCCATATGCATGAGCATTGACATAATCATTTAAACCATACACGAGCATAAACTTTTAGAACCCTTTCATATAGACCATAGTATCATTAATCGAATCACGAGGACATTCCTCGACAAGAATTCACAATTCTCAATTTATTCATTTTTCAAATTTATATTTTCATTAAACGTTTATTTTCCTATTAAATAAACACTATCGCAGAAATCATTTATTTTGTACAATTGACCCGACACTTCAAAAATTATCCGATATATTTTATACTCATATTAAGATTATAAAAATAATATTATGAGTTTACCGATGTTTTAAATTTATTTTGTATATAAATTGTTATATTTATATAATTCTGACGGTTGTTGTAAATACTACTCGATAATTATTATTTCACTCAAATTTTGCAAGAAATGTATTTTTATAATTTTATGACTTCAATATATTTTATTTTGATCCGTTAAAATTTATTTTTAGCTAACGCTACCTTAAATGCTTAAATAAATACACAAGTTATTAATTGTCCTTAATTATCTACACATTTATTCTACATTAATATACTTACCTACTACTAAATGCATCTAGTCTATTTTTTTTACATATGTCGACCCAACATGGTGAGTCACACTCTTAAAACTAAATATCTTACATTTATATTGTATAATACTCACAACTTAATTACATACAACTAAATATCCAAAGGTGTAAAACATTTTCCTCTCTTCCTCTTCTCATGAAGGCCGCCATCATAGAGAAGCAAGAAGAGACCATAAAATTTTTCTAGTCAAGTTCAATACAATCTAATACATCTATTTCAAGGTTTTGAAATAAAATTTAGGGTGTTTAAGGATTAAACCTTTGTTCATTAACCTCATCAAGTTAACTAGTAAGCATCTCATATTCATTTTCATCTTTCATATTCATTTTATGTTCATTTCATCATATTTAATAAAACATGCAAGTCATATTGATGTTTATACCACTTTTCATTGGTTTTAGTAGTTTTATATACATATGTCATCCTATAATTACTCCTTGGAATATATCACTTTTGGTGATGTCTAGGAACCCATGACACCCTAAGAAGGTGTATGGTAGGATTAGAATAACCGGAGTTGTTTTGAATTTGTTAGAATAGGTTTGGCGCGAAAAACTCATTTCGACAAGTTTTCTTAAGGGTCTGTCCATATTTTTGAAATCTGGAATTTTCGACAGTGGGTAAAATATTTTGGGCTAGATATTTAGAAAATACACTTTAAAAGCAAAGCGTGGCGCTTGAATGGGTTAAAGCGGAGTTATAACGAAGAAGTTATGCTATTTACAAGTTAGACGACGAAAACTATTTGTTACAGAAAATTCAGCATGTATTCTTAACTTTTTACGAGTCAAAAATGAGTCTTAAGCGTTATAAAATGTGTCAACTTATCAAAAATATATTAGTATACTTTAATACGAAGCTAAGGACATATAAAACGTAGAAAACGGACTTGTAACGTTTAAATTATACACGTTTACACAAAGTTGCCGTAACTTTATTACATAAGAAAAACTAATATATTTCTATTAGACAAACCTTACGGCAACAAGGGACCATGTTGAGGGTCGTTTTTAACAAGGATGTAGTACTTTTTATAACGTGATGTCTTCTAGTAAAAGTAAGTTCGCCTAGCATATTTTCCAAAATGTCCAACCGTTCGTCAAGCGGAGTTGTAATGAATAAAATACGGTCACTCAAACTTTGCCAAAACCACCCTTAAACAATATTTTGGACACAAGTACCATACTTTATCTATATTTTCTCCATGATCGAGACCTCTAGGATAAAAACTTAAATGCTAAAACTTTGAGATAATGATACAAGCTTCCTAAAACCGTTGAGTTTGTTTCCTAACACTCGATGTGCACCATTTTACGACTAGCTTTTCAAGGCCGTTTGTCACTTTCATGAAATTTTCAATAACATTATTTTACGACGAAAAGTTATAATTTCATAATAAATCACTAAATAACTATCGTAGGATATTGTTTCAACGTAAATACTTGTAAAGTATTTTATAATATGACGAGATGTCATAAACATACATTTCGGCGATAAATTCTATTTTCAAAATCGTACAAGTGGTATAGATTACATGTGGATTGGCATGCACGACATTGTTTCATGACTTATATTAGATCATATCATTCATAATAGGTCGCGGTTAGAGTTGCGTCTCATTTACGTGCATCCACTTTGTCATCATAACCATTGCATCGGTGAGTTCCATAGCCCACTTTTACTCGTTTAATTGTTTTGATACTACTTTTGGGAGATACATGCTCAACTACTTGCTTTATTTTAACTTCTACATATTACCGTGAGTTTTCATAGCCCCACTTCCAATTATTTGTTTACAAACTTTTGGGGATACATGCTCAACTACTTGCTTTTACAAATCTGATACTCAAAACATTTACACTTTATGCTGCTATACTTTTGATACTTGATTGCATAATACTTGATAGCATTTATACTTGAGTGCATTACACTTGATTGCATTATAAATGATTGCGTTATATACTTGATTGCGTTATACTTGATTGTGTTATACTAAACTTGAAAGTCTCCCAACATACACGGAGCGGTCCCTAGCTTCGCATGATAAGTCTCTTTGGATAACACATGCATTGAGTTTCGGAGATGAAGTAAAACTAATGCTATTACTTTCCTTATGAGCAACACAAAGTCTCCTTGGATAACACACGCATTGGGTTTCGGAGATGAAGTAGAACCAATGCTATTACTTTCCTTGTGAGCATCATACCCACCTAGGTTTACGGAGATGGAGTGGAGACTCATGGCTAATTGCATAAGTTGATGATGCGTGTCGCGATCAATATACTAGTTACATACTTAAAACATTGATACTTTTAACTACTATGATACATGCATACATGATTGACGTACTATTTTTAGCGGTGGGTTGTAAACACACAGGTTGCAAGTTTTGTATGGGCGAAACTTGGGCGAGTGGATTTACAATGCCTTTGCTTTGTGAACTCATTTGACAACGTGTGCATGAACATAAACTATACATATTTTGGCGATGGATTGTGAACACACAGGTTGCAAGTTTTGTATGGGCGGAACTTGGGCCGAGTGGATTTATGATGCCTTTGCTTTGTGGACTATTCTATATGACCAAAAACTTTTCCTTTGTTGCATGAGCGCTCTTTAAAAGCTTTACTTGTTAACCAAACTCTATGAACTCACTCAACCATTGTGTTGACACTTTTAGCATGTTTTATCTCGGTATCTAAGGCATTCACTTCATGGCATGCATGTGGATTTATCATAGAGTCGCGGTGTCGAAGCGTCTCACATATATTTTATGCATTTTAAAACATCGTTTGATTGTAACAAACTTATTTCCGTATATTGGAAATTCATTTGGGACCTATGTTTTGTAAACTCGATTGTTTTAATAAATCAAACGATATTTTTCCAAACGACACTTTAGGTCGTTCAATATAACTATAACTTTGATGCTATGACGGTCCTCCCAAGGTATTCCATTCCGGCGCAAAACAGTAATTTGGGGTGTGTGATTGGTATCGAGCATCGGTTATAAAGAACTAGGTTGCATCATTGACCCTAGACTATAACTACATCATCATAGCATCTCATCATATCATTATAAGTGCATACTCCTTATACATGCGAACTTATGACTCAACACCAAACATCATATGAGACGATTAGTCCAAGCATTGCATAGTTACTCTAAATTATACATAGCACGATCACCTATGTCTAATTTAGGAAGAATCATGCAATGAAGGGAGTAGTAGTCTCATATGTAAGCAATCCGTGTCGAGCCAAATTTTCAAAAGATTTTCTTCAAACCACTTGTTTCTGTTTGATCCGAGTGGCAGTTCTTGTTTGATGAGTTGCAAAGATCAAGCTAGAAACAAGTTGTTACCTAAACCGATTTAGCCTAATCGTATAGCGCTTATTGTTTGATGAGTTGTGGGGTTAAGTAAAATCGGTTACCTAAAAGTCTTTTGAGGGTTTTGCTCGAGAATGGAAAGTTTGCCTCATCAAACCCTAAACCGCAGATACCAACACGAATCAGCGTATTTAGTTGGATGAGAAACCCATATGCATGGGCATTGAATGTGACAACCATACGTTATTTCAGACATTTCATATAGACTAGATTTAGTCTACACGATCATTAGTAACATCATTTCATATCAATTTATGCATGGGTTTTATATTTTCATTAAACGTTTATTTTCTTATTAAATAAACACTATCGCATAAACAATTATTTTGAACATTTGATCCGACACTTCCAAAATTTCTCGATATATTTTTATACTCATATTAAGATTATAAAAATTATATTATTAGTTTACCGATGTTTTCAATTTATTTTGTATATAAATTGTTATATATAAATATTTACGACGGTTGTTGTAAATACTACTCGATAATTATTATTTCACTCAAATTTTGCAAGAAATGTATTTTTATAATTTTATGACTTCAATATATTTTATTTTGATCCGTTAAAATATATTTTTAGCTAACGCTACCTTAAATGCTTAAATAAATATACAAGTTATTAATTGTTCTTAACTTAACTACACATTTACTTATATATACAAATAATTACCTACAACAAAATCAATTAGTCTTTTTTTTTACATGTATGTCACCAACATGGTGACTCATACTTTACTTGCAAAATATCTATCTCTACATTGTATAATTGTACTACATAATATCAATTAACACATACAACACAATATCCAAGGTGTAAAACAAATTTTTCTCTCTTCCTCTCTTCTCACAAGGCCCGCCATCTCAAGAACCAAGGAGAAACCATAAAAATTTTCTAGTTCAAGTTCATTACAATCTAGACACACTCTTGATTAAGGTTTTGAAATAAAAACCTAGGGTGTTATAGGATTAAACCTTTGTTCATCTTCCTCATCAAGTTAACTAGTAAGCATCTCATGATTTTTTTTATCTTTCATATTCATTTTATGTTCATTTCATCATATTTAAGAAAAACATGCAAGTCATATCCATGATTATACCACTTTTATTGTTTTTAGTTTTATAATACATATTAATTATCCTAATAATTATCCTTGTAACATATTACTTTTGGTGATGTCTAGGAACCCATGACACCCTAAGAAGGTGTATGGTAGGATTAGAATAACCGGAGTTGTTTTGAATTGGTTAGAATAGGTTTGGCGAGAAAAACTCATTTCGACAAGTTTTCTTAAGGGTCTGTCCTTATTTTTGAAATCTGGAAATTTCGACAGTAGGTAAAATATTTTGGGCTAGATATTTAGAAAATAGACTTTAAAAGCAACGTGGCGCTTGAACGGGTTAAAACGGAGTTATAACGAAGAAGTTATGAATTTTTCAAGTTGACGAAAAACTAATTGTTTCGAAAAATTCAGCATGTAAATCTCGACTTTTACGAGTCAAAAATGAGTCTTAAGCGTTATAAAATGTGTCGACTTATCAAAAATATATTAGTATACTTTGATACGAAGCTAAGGACATAAAAAACGAGAAAACGGACTTGTAACGATTAAATTACACGATTTAACAAAGTTGCCGTAACTTTATTATATAAGAAAAACTAATATATTTCTATTAGACAAATATTACGGCAACGAGGACCATGTTGAGGGTCGTTTTTAACAATGATGTAATACTTTTTATAACGTGATGTCTTCTAGTAAAAGTAAGTTCGCCTAGCATATTTTCCAAAATGTCCAACCGTTCGTCAAGCGGAGTTGTAACGAATAAAATACGGTCACTCAAACTTTGCGAAAACCACCCTTAAACAATATTTTGGACACAAGTACCATACTTTACCTATATTTTCTCCATGATCGAGACCTCTAGGATAAAAACTTAAATGCTAAAACTTTGAGATAATGATACAAGCTTCCCAAAACCGTTGAGTTTGTTTCCTAACACTCGATGTGCACCATTTTACGACTAGCTTTTCAAGGCCGTTTAGTCACTTTCATGAAATTGTCAAATTACATTATTTTACTGACGAAAAGTTATAATTTCATAATAAATCATTAAATAACTATCGTAGGATATTGATTCAACGTAAATACTTGTAAAGTATTTTATAACATGACGAGATGTCATAAACATATATTTCGACGATAAATTCTATTTTCAAAATGTACAAGTGGTATAGATTACATGTGGATTTGCATGCGACATTGTTTCATGACTTATATTAGATCATATCATTCATCATAGGTCGCGGTTAGAGTTGCGTCTCATTTATGTGCATCCACTTTGTCATCATAACTATTGCACGGTGAGTTCCATAGCCCACTTTCAATTAGTTTTTACTACTTTTGGGGAGATACATGCTCAACTACTTGCTTTATTTTAACTTCTACATATTACCGTGAGTTCCATAGCCCCACTTTCTATTAATTTTTACAAACTTTTGGGAGATACATGCTCAACTACTTGCTTTTACAAATACAGATACTCAAAACATTTACACTTTTTTGCAACGCTATACATTTTATACTTGATTGCATAATACTTGATAGCATTTATACTTTATTGCATTACACTTGATTGCGTTATATACTTGATTGCGTTATACTTGATTGTGTTATACTAAACTTGAAAGTCTCCCAACATACACGGAGCAGTCCCCTCATTCGCATGATAAGTCTCCTTGGATAACACACGCATTGGGTTTCGGAGATGAAGTAAAAATAATGTTATTACTTTCCTTATGAGCAACACAAAGTCTCTTTGGATAACACACGCATTGGGTTTCGGAGATGAAGTAGAACCAATGCTACTAATTTCCTTGTGAGCATCATACCCACCGAGGTTTACGGAGATGGAGTGGAGACTCATGGCTAATTGCATAAGTTTTGATGCACGTGTGCGTGATCAATATACTAGTTACATACTTAAAACATTGATACTTTTAACTACTATGATACATGCATACATGATTGACGTACTATTTTTAGCGGTGGGTTGTAAACACACGGTTGCAAGTTTTGTATGGGCGGAACTTGGGCGGGTGGATTTACAATGCCTTTGCTTCGACCTCATTTGACAACGTGTGCTTGAACATAAACTATACATATTTTGGCGGTGGATTGTGAACACACGGGTTGCAAGTTTTGTATGGGCGGAACTTGGGCCGAGTGGATTCTGATGCCTTTGCTTTGTGGACTATTCTATATGACCAAAAACTTTGCCCTTGTTGCATGAAGGCTCTTTAAAAGCTTTACTTGTTAACCAAACTCTATGAACTCACTCAACCATTGTGTTGACACTTTTAGCATGTTTTATCTCGGTATCTAAGGCATTCACTTCATGGCATGCATTTGGACATATCATAGAGTCGTGGTGACGACGCGTCTCACATGGGATTTATGCACTTTAAAACATCGTTTGGCTTGTAACAAACTCTATGAACTCACTCAACTATTGTGTTGACACTTTTAGCATGTTTTATATAAGGTATCTAAGGCATTCATTTGGCATGCATTTGGACATATCATAGAGTCGTGGTACGAACTCACATGGGATTTATGCACTTTAAAACATCGTTTGGCTTGTAATAAATCAAACGATGTGTTTTCCAAACGACACTTTAGGTCGTTCAATATAAGTATAACTTTGATGTTATGACAACGTCCCCAGAATTCCATTCATTGCAAAACAGTAATTTGGGGTGGGACACAAGTTGATTTTCTTTAGGACCTAATGTTTGTAAACTCGATTATTTTAATGAATCAAACGATATTTTCAAAACGACACTTTAGGTCGTTCGATATAATCATCATCCCCGTGAATTCAATTCACCGCAAAACAAGTAATTTGGGGTGTGATGATTGGTATCGAGCATCGGTTATAGAGAACTAGGTTGCATCATTGACCCTAGACTATAACCACATCATCATAACATCTCATCATTTCATCGTAAGTGCATACTCATTATACATGCGGGTTAATGACTTAACACCAAACATCATATGAGTCGATTAGTCCAAGCATTGCATAGTTACTCCTAAATTATACATAGCCTGATCACCTATGTCTAATTCGGAAGAATCATGCAATGAAGGGAGTAGTAGTCTCATATGTAAACAATTCCGTAATCGAGCCAAATTTTCAAAAGATTTTATTCAAACCACTTGTTTCAAGTTTGATCCGAGTGACAGCTTCTTATTTGATGAGTTGCAAAGATCAACCTAGAAACAAGTTGTTACCTAAACCGATTTAGCCTAATCGTATGACGGTTCTTGTTTGATGAGTTGTGGGATTAAGTAAAATCGGTTTACCTAAAAGTCTTTTGAGGGTTTTGCTCGAGAATGGAAAGTTTGCCTCATCAAACCCTAAACATAAGAGACCAACACGAATTAGAATGGGGATATAGTCCGATTATGCATGAGTGGGCGAATGTGACAACTCGTAATTTCGGAACATTTCATATAGACTAGATTTAGTCTACAATCATTAGTAACATCATTTCATATCAATTTATGCATGGGTTTTGCATTTTACATTAAACGTTTATTTTCTTATTAAATAAACGCTATCGCGTAAACATTATTTTGAAACATTGGTCCGACACTTTTAAAATTTCTCTAATATATTTTTATACTTATTTTAAGATTATAAAAATTATATTATTAGTTTACCCGATGTTTTCAAATTATTTCGTATATAAATTGTTATGTTTATATAATTACGACGGTTTTCGAAAATTCAACTCGATAAATATTTATTCACTCAATACTTGTGAGAAATGCATTTTTATGATTTTTGTGACTTGGATATATTTTATTTTGTTCCGTTAAAATTTGTTGGCGGTTAGCTCCCAACAACGGGTGTAGATAATCAACTTCGGTAAAATGCAACTGGTTCGTGAAACAAACAATGGTCGGTATAATGAGATACCACCGGTGGTTACGGATATCACTTGGAATCGTGTGATCACTTTCCAAAGTAAACTATTCGACCCTAATGCACGGGTATCACGAATATCTACTTGGGATAAGACCAAATGTAGTTAGAGAATTAGGCACAATTCTTTAACCCTTGCGCTTATAAGTGTTTAGTGTTTTCGTGTGTGTTTCATACATGTTCGGATATCCTATTTATAGGATAATACTCTTGACCGTTCAATGGAATTATGAGTATTAATCGGCCATTAATAGCCTCATAATTATCCCCATTATAGCCGTTAGTGGTTACATGACCAATTAAGCGTGGTCATAATGATGCGATTATGCTGTCATTTATCGATGCTTATATCGATACTTTCATAGTGCTTTCGGTGGATACACCGCTTGATGGAAACACCTTTGCTTGATGTATACACTACTTGATGGAAACATCGATCCTGTTTAATCTTGCTTGATGGATACACCGATAATCGATGTTAACCACAACAATACTTTCACCAAGCACTATCAATACAAACCACTCTTAGAGTCGGGGTGTTCATGGACCTTATGGGTGTACACTCCGTACCTCTAACCCATTACAAGGTGTGAACTAATCCCACAAGTGCACTAAATTTTCCAACAATCCTCCCAAATTTAGTTCACTTCCTTTGCATGAAAAATAAACATTAAGCAAAACATGTGCATAAACGAAAATGTCACGAGGATTGAATTTCCATCTTAGTAATTACGTTCAAATATTCGAGAATCGGGTGTTCTAAGAATTGAACCCTTCAACCCATTTGAATACACGAAGATAACTACACACAAGTTTTCAAACACTTAAAAGCTCGACACTATACAAGCCATGTGTCCATATCCAAATTCATAAATGTTGTAAAAGCTAAAGTCCAAAGCTTCAAGCGGCAAAACTTCAACATTTACATAGGTGGTTCCTCTTTAGTCATGCTCACCAAGCACTTTTTCAAAGAAAATATAACCATTAAGTAAAGACTTCATCCTCCTTTCGGCGAGTTCCGAGCACAACCTTGGGATGTAAATAAAACATGTGCTCCAGTCCACCGAATGTTCGACTTTCCACATTGAACTCGGCTCCTAAGTTTCCTCGGGAGGAGTTGGGTGTCCTAGCATTCGATGACTAAGTTGGACTTAAACCCATCCCTTTAGCGACTTTATAACCAAGTCTCTAGCCGGTCCCTTCGTCAAGTGATCGGCTAAGTTACATTGAGATCTAACAAACTCTATAGATACCACCCCATTCATGATAAGCTCACGAATCATGCTATGCACGACACCTAAGTGTCTAGACTTACCATTGTACATCGGCTATAA
This sequence comes from Chrysanthemum lavandulifolium, assembly GCA_022545495.1. Taxonomy (NCBI): domain Eukaryota; kingdom Viridiplantae; phylum Streptophyta; class Magnoliopsida; order Asterales; family Asteraceae; genus Chrysanthemum; species Chrysanthemum lavandulifolium. Next base: position 267,957,253 of record CM040241.1, read on the forward strand.
GCCCTAGCCAATGTAGCCGCACTATCACACCGGATAGAAATGGGTGCTATAGGTTTAGGCCACAATGGAATCTCAAGCAAGTTTTTCAACCATTCGACTTCTTTACCGGTTTGCTAAAGCCACAAATTGATTCCATTGTTGAGCGGTGATGCAAGTTTGCTTCTTGGATGCCCAAGAAATTGCACCTCCACCAAGTAGGAATACCCGACCACCGGTAGGCGAATTGTCTTGATGTTCTTGATCCAACTTGCATCGGTGTAACCTTCCAACAACGATGGGTAACGATATATGAGAGACTATAATCCATAGTTCTCTTCAAATACTTGATACCCTTTGAGCGCTTGCGATGATGAGCACTAGGATTACTAGTATACCGCTCAATTTTCCCACTGCAAAGCCAATATCGGGCCTTGTACAAGTCATGGCATACATCGGTGCCAATTACCCTAGAATACTCAAGTTGAGATCTGACCTTGCCATGATTAGGCATTAGCTTCTCACAGTATCCATAGGTGTACTCATTTGAGTACAATCAAAATAATTGAATTTCCTCGATTACCTTCTCAATATAATGAGGCGAGATATAGAAATTCTTTTACTTTCATGTTTAATCCTTATACCAAGGATAACATCGCCTCCCCATGTCCTTCATGGAGAACCTTGATGACAAAATTCCTTTGTCGGTCAACTGATTTTGGTCGGTGCCAAAGATCAACATGTCATCAACATATAGGCAAATGATGACTCCTTTACCGATTCATCAAATTTGCTATATACACATTTGTCGACTTGGTTAAGAACATAACCACTAGACAAAACCACTTCATCAAATTTTTGATGCCATTGCTTAGGTGCTGCTTAAGTCCATAAAGAGACTTAATCGGTTTACACCTTGTTTTCATTGCCGGCATGATGAAGCCACGAGGTTGGTTCATATAAACCTCCTCTTCCAATTCACCATTCAAGAAAGTCATCTTCACATCCATCGATGAATAATCGATTGTGAATAGATGCCATAGCAATCGGCGATCTTATGGTATCGTGATCGAGCCACGGGGCATAAGTATCAAAATAGTCTATCCACGACTTTTGTTTAAAGCCACGAATAACTAGTCTAGCCTTGAACTTCTCAATAGTTCCATCTACCTTCATTTTCCTTTTGAAAATCCATTTGCAACCCAGAGGTTTGCAACTGGTGGTAGATCAACCAACACCAGTGTTGTTGCCCATGATGGAATCCATCTCATCATTGATTGCTTCTTTCCGAAAGCAATGTCACGGGACTTCATTGCTTCTTCAAATGTCTTGGGATCATCCTCAACAATGAAGCAATAGGAGTATTGGTGCGAGACCTCATTCCTTGTACCTTCAACTAGGTATAGTTGAAACTCGAGTCCAAATGACTTTGGAGTCGACCCTTTTGCTCTTCACGAGCACGAGTTCGAGTTGTTGAACCACAACCTCATCGGGGACCAGCGATGGTTCATCATCGAGGACCTCGATACACCGATGTCATGAGTTCCATTAGGAATCCTCGACTTGGTCTAGGGGCGATGTGAATCTATTCTCATCAAAGTTGCATCCCTTGATTCAATTATAGAGTTAATTGAAACATGTTCATTAGGTTCAATAACATAGAACCTAAAAGCCTTGGAATGCTCGGCATATCCAACAAAGATGCGATCAATGCCTCTTTCACCCAAAGTCTTTTGCTTTGGATCGAGTCTTACAATGACCCTACAACCCCGGACCACGAGATAGTTCGGGTTGGGTTTCCTTTTAGTCCGAGTTCATAAGGGTAACCTTGTTCCTTTTGTTGGGAACTCTATTTAATAAATAGCAAGTCATTAACATAGCTTCACCCAGAACCCTTGACTCGATCTGAATAGGACAACATGGAATTAACCATCTCCTTGACACCTGTTTTTCCTTTCGAAATGCCATTTCTTTGAGGAGTATAAAGGCGATCGTTTCATGGATTATTCCAACAGATGAAAGTCTTGAGTATCCATGTACTCACCTCCCTATCGATCCTTAATCTTTTGATCAAAGACCCAAGTTGTAATTCAACTTGATTTTAAACACTTTGAATTTATCTAATGCTTCATCCTTGGTATGTAACAAATAGACATAACAAAATCTAGAAGCATCATCAATAAATGTCACAAAGTACTTCTTATTTCCCAAAGAAGGAGTGGCATGCAAATCACACAAATCACTGTGTACAAGCTCTAAGAGCTTAGTCTCACGACTAACACCCTGAAAGGGTTTCTTGGTAATCTTGGTCAACATGCAAGTTTTACACTTTTCAGTGTCCATGTCAAAGGCTGGGATCAACCCATCCTTAGACATATCTTGCAACCTTTTATAATGTACATGACCAAGTCTTGCATGCCAGAGGATAGAATTAGTCGATCAAAAGTAGACACAAAAGTGAAATAACATTGTCGGTGGTAACGGACATACTATCGATGGAAACATTAAGCTGAACATTTGATTACATAAATAACCAAAACCAATAAAAACACCATGCTTAGAAAGCACAAATTTATCGAGACTCAATAACTTGTTTATAACCATAATTATTCAAAATACTACTTGAAACCAAGTTCTTCCCGATATCGGGAACATGAATAACATCAAACAAAGTTACAATCTTTCTGAACTAAACCTAAGATCTACACAACCACGACCATGCACCAAGGTTGTTGACTCATTTCCCATGTGAAGAATAGAACCATCATTCGGTGACTCATAAGTCTTGAACCGACTTCTATCTTTACACACATGAACTGTTGCTCGAGTCAACCCACCACGCAACATCATCATCCGCACATAAAAGATTCGAGATACATATGTAACATAATAAATCGAAAAGACTTATTAAACATATTCGACCTTTCGGTGAGTTGGTGAACCACCACTCCACGAACTTTTAGTGCACGATCCATTGGCTTTACCACCAACATTAACACCCTTGCGGTCCCTTTTAATGTGACCGGTCTTGCCACATTTCCAACAAGTAGGTGTTGCCTTCTTGTTAGGATCCGCCTTGTGTTATCATGATGTTTGCGCTTGCCTTTGTTGTCATTGTACACGGTGGAGTTGTTATGCTCCACCATATTGACAACAGATGGTCGATGGCGATGCTACTCTTTGGCTTGTCATTATCCTGCGACTGAGAGAATCCTCAATGCGCGATGATGGCCCAACTCAACCGAGTTAATTCCTCTTTCTTATGTTTCAAGATATGCTTGAAATCTTTCCAAGAAGGAGGAAGTTTGTCAATAACACAAGAGACGAAATAGCCTCATCCATGTGCATATTGTGTTGTGTAAACCTTCCAAGTATTCCAAGAAGTTCATTGTATTGTTCCATAACGGTCTTGAATCGGTCATTTTGTAATTTGTGAAATTACTAACAAGGAACTTCTTACTTGATGCATCCTCGACCATATATTTGGCATCCAAGGAATCCAGTTCTTTGGAAGATTCGAGTTCGATAAATATCAAGCAGAGAATCGGACATACCATTCGAATAAGACCTCTGCATATGTAGTCATCATTCTCCCACTTGCTCCTCCTCCGATCGCTCCACGGTAGCATCATCCCCATCATCGAGGAATTGGAGTAGTCGGCACATAAACCACACTCATGCTTGATGACAAAAAGTGCATCTTCTTCGCCACCTCCTAAAGTCCACCCTTCAAACTTATCAAGCTTTGCAAAGTTTGAAGCCATATGTTCATAGCGGCGGTTGCCATTGATTATCACTAAATAGTTTACTTTGATTGTTGGCGGTTAGCTCCCGAAGAGGGGTGTAGATAATCAACTTCAGAGAAATGCAACGGTTCGTGACGAAACAAACAATGGTCATGATGAATGAGATACCACCGGTGGTTACGGATATCACTTGGAATCGTGTGATCACTTTCCAAAGTAAACTATTCGACCCTAATGCCTGGGTATCACGAATATCTACTTGGGATAAGACCAAATGTAGTTAGAGAATTAGGCACAATTCTTTAACCCTTGCGCTTATAAGTGTTTAGTGTTTTCTGTGTGTCTTTCATGCATGTTCAGATATCCTATTTATAGGATAATACTCTTGACCGTTCCAATGGAATTATGAGTATTAATCGGCCCATTAATAGCCTCATAATTATCCCCATTATAGCCGTTAGTGGTTACATGACCAATTAAACGTGGTCATAATGATGCGATTATAGCTGTCATTTATCGATACTTATATCGATACTTTCATAGTGCTTTCGGTGGATACACCGCTTGATGGAAACACCACCGCTTGATGTATACACTACTTGATGGAAACAACGATCCTGCTGAAATCTTGCTTGATGGATACACGATAATCGGTGTTAACCACAACAATACTTTCACCAAGCACTATCAATACAAACCACTCTTAGAGTCGGGTGTTCATGGACCTTATGGGTGTACACTCCGTACCTCTAACCCATTACAAGGTGTGAACTAATCCCACAAGTGCACTAAATTTTCCAACAATTTAGTACATATAATGGGTTTTAATTATCCAAATAACAATCCTTGTAACATATCATGTTTGATGATGTCTAAGAACCCATGACACCCTAAGAAGGTGTATGGTAGGATTAGAATAGCTTCGGCGTTGGTTTGAATTGGTTAGAATAGGTTTTGCGCGAGAAAAACTCATTTCGACAACTTTATTTAGAGGTCTGATCTTCTTTTTGAAATCTGGAAATTTCGGCAGTTTACAAAATATTTTGGGCTAGATATTCAGAAAATACCCTTTAAAACGAAAACGTGTCCGCTTGAATGGGTTAAAACGGAGTTATAACGAAGAAGTTATGTTATTTTCAAGTTTGACGACGAAAAATATTTGTTTCAGAAAATTCAGCATGTAATCTCGACTTTTTACGAGTCAAAAATGAGTCTTAAGCGTTATAAAATGTGTCGACTTATCAAAAATATATTAGTATATATTATCACGATTCCGAGGGCATATAAAACGTGAAAACGGACTTGTAACGATTAAATTACACGCGATTTAACAAAGTTGCCGTAACTTTATTATATAAGAAAAATTAATATATTTCATTAGACAAATATTACGACCACGAAGGACCATGTTGAGGGTCGTTTTAACATCGATAGAATACTTTTAGAAAACGATGTCTTCTAGTAAAAGTAAGTTCGCCTAGCATATTTTCCAAAACGTCCAACCGTTCGTCAAGCGGAGTTATAACGAGTAGAATACGGTCACTTAAACTTTGCGAAAACCACCCTTAAACAATATTTTGGATACAAGTACCATACTTTACCTATGTTTTCTCCATGATCGAGACCTCCATGATAAAACTTAAAAGCTAAAACTTTGAGATAATGCTACAAGCTTTCCTAAACCGTTGAGTTTGTTTCCTAACACTCGATGTGCACCATTTTACGACTAGCTTTTCAAGGCCATTTAGTCACTCTCATGACTTGTCAAATTATATTATTTTACGACGAAAAGTTATAATTTCATAATAAATCATTAAACGACTATCGTAGGATATTGATTCAACGTATATACTTGTAAAGTATTTTATAACATGACGAGATGTCATAAACATATATTTCGACGATAAATTATATTTTCAAAATGTACAAGTGGTATAGATTACATGTTGATTTGCATGCACGACATTGTTTCATGACTTATATTAGATCATATCATTCATCATAGGTCGCGGTTAGAGAGTTGCGTCTCATTCCTGTGCATCCACTTTGTCATCATAACTATTGCACCAGGTGAGTTCGTAGCCCACTTTTACTCGTTTAAATTCTTATAAACTATTTGGGGCGAGATACATGCTTATTTATCAAAAAATTTAAACTCTTTTGCCAAACAACATTACTTATACTCTAGACTTGGTGCGTGTATTGACTAGACTTAAACAAACATCCCAACATCTATATGTTGGAAGGCCATTTTATGGATACGACCAACGTGGTCGTTGGAGGAACATCCCAACATCTATATGTTGGAAGGCCATTTCTATGGATACACCTCAACGTGAGCCGTTGGAGGAACATCCCAACACGAGTTGTTGGAAGACCCTTGTGGTGACATTTATGCTTTTAACTACCTTGATGCGCATAATCATGATTGTCATTCTATTTTGGGCAATGGGTTGTGAACACATGTTGTTGCAAGTTTTGTATGGGCTGAACTTGGGCGAGTGGATTTACAATGCCTTTGCTACATGAACATTCTTTAAAGGCTTTACCTTTCAACACAAACTCTATGAACTCACTCAACCTTTGTGTTGACACTTTTAGCATGTTTTATCTCGGTATTTAAGGTATTCACTTCATGGCATGCATGTGGACATATCGAGAGTCGTTGTGAAGACGTCTCACTTGGGTTTATGAACTTTAAGAACATCGTTTGGCTTGTATCAAACTAATTTCCGCTGAAGTTGATTTTCTTTTGGGACCTAATGTTTGTAAACTCGATTATTTTAATGAATCAACGATATTTTCAAAACGACACTTTAGGTCGTTCGATATAACTGTAACTTTGATGCTATGACGGTCATCCCCAGAATTCCATTCATTGCAAAATGTAATTTGGGGGTGTGACAACAAGTACAAAAATAAGTTTGATACAAGTCAAACGATGTTTTAAAAATGTATAAATTCCGTGTGAGAAGCGTCATCACCGCGACTCTATGATAAGTCCACATGTATGCCATGAAGTATATGCCTTAGATACCTGAAAATACATTGCTAAAAGTGTCAAAACAAAGGTTGAGTGAGTTCATAGAGTTTATGAAAATATTTTATACGACTACCACAAGTATAGGCCATGTATGACAAATATGTCACATAAAAATGTTACAATTGCTATAAGCACATGACACAAGCTAGGCTGATCATGATGTTCGCTAGCAGTGTTTTGCCAAACAACTCAAATTGTGATATTAAATGAAATACATCCGTTTGACCGGTTGGAATCCACCAACCCGGATGGAGGAATCACCTCAATAGATCTATTTATTCACCTCGCTTCTTCCGAATTAACGGTTCATGATTATTAAATGGGGACATTCAATTGGCAATGAGGTAACTTAAGCAATGTAAATGAATTTGATATACTTGGTATCGTAATAAAAATGATGTGCAATGTATTCTCCCCCGTAGGTTTGAAATAATGTATAAACTTGAAAGACGGGGCTAAGAAAACTCACTTGATACAATGATTATGATGGCAAAAGTGGATACACTGAAATGAGGCGCAATCTCTAACCGCAACCTATTATGCATGATATGATCTAATATAAGTTATGAAATAATGTTATGCATGCAACTCATATGATATCCATACCACTTGTGCATTTTGAAAATAAAGTTTATCGTCGAAAAATAAGTTTATAACGTCTCGTCATGTTATAAAATACTTTACAGTACTTACGTTGAAACGACATCCTCGATAGTCGTTTAGTGATTTATCAAGAAATTATAGTTTTTAAATCGCAAAATAATGTACTTTGATAATTCGTGAAAGTGGCTAAGTGGCCTCGAAAAGCTAGTCGTAAAATAGTGAATATCGAGTGTTAGGAAACAAACTCAGCGGTTTTGGAATGCTGTAACATTATCTAAAATTGTAACACTGAACTTTTGTCCATACGAGTCTCGATCCTAGATAAAAATGATGGTGAAGTGAGGTAGTCGGCCTAAAATGCGAGTTTTGAGCGGTTTTGGGAAAGTTTGAGTGGTCATAAGTTACTCGTTATAAATCCATTTGACGAACGGTGGACATTTTGGAAATTAGGCCGTGAACTAACTTTACTTAGAGATATTATTTTCTCAAACCGACTCTATCGATGAGAAAACGGCTTCAAACATGGTCATCCGCGACAACCTTTTTGACACTTAGAAAAATATTTAAGTGTTAGTGCTGAAGAAAATAGTTGTGATCGTCGTATTTCAAATATGTATATCTTTAGCGTTATAGGTCCGTTTTCTACGTTCTATATATCCTCGGAATCGTGATAGCATGTATTAATATATTTTTGATAAGTCGACTCTTCTAGTTTAGGTTTACAACTCATTTTTGACCTTTGAAAAACCCTTGACAGCAAGTATATTTTCAGAAAAATAGTTTCCGTCGTTAAACTTGAAAATAGCGTAACTTCTTCGTTATAAACCCGTTTTAACCCGTTCAAGCGGCCACGGTTTTGTTTTAAAGTCTATTTTCTGAAAATATAAACCAAAATAGTCCATGACCTGCTGAAATTCCATATTTTGAAATTTTGGACAGACCTCGGTTTGTGTTGTCGAAAATAATTTTTCTAGTGTAATACTTGTTCTAAACCCTTCAATCAACACCAAAACTATTCTAAACCTACCATAAACCTTCTTAGGGTGTCTTGGGTTCCTAAGATTTACCAAAATGATAGGGTTCAAATGAATACCAATAGAATAATTTAAACTCATATTAAGTAACAAAATATGTAAAAGTGGTATGGATCATAGTATATTTGCATGTTTTTGTATTGGAATAGTAAAATATCTCAAGTATGATTATGAAAGAGTAATAAAGATTATGAAAAGCTTACTAGTATTATGATGAGGTTTAAGGTAACTAGGTACTAATTGCTTCTTGGTTTTTATTCCAAAACCTTATATAGAAGTATACTAGGGTTATGATTAATACTTGATCTTGAAAATCTTATGAATTCTTCTTGGTTTCTTGCCTTGGACGAACCTCAAGAGAAAAGGATAGGGTTTCAAGTTTTCTTTCACCGTTGAATGTGTGTAATGTATGTGTTTTGATAAGTATAATACTAATATTTAGTAAATATCTACACATAAGTGTATAGGTGTACATTTAGTTGCAAGATTTTTACAAAAAATGGTGAGTCATGGGGGGAGGTCGGCAAAGGGGTCTTTTGGGGAGGGTTTAATGTATTTTGATGACTTAAAGGTATTTAAGTGTAAGTATAGTGTGTATTTTATAAGTATAATTAGGTATTTAGTGTAGCGTTTGCTAGAAATAGATTTTAATGGAACAAAATAAAATATATCGAAGTCATAAAAATTATAAAAATACATTTCATAAGAATTGAGTGAATAAATAATTATCGAGTTGAATTTACTGAAAACCGTCAGTAAATATTTATATATAACAATTTATATACAAAATAAATTCAAAACATAGGGTAAACTAATAATTATATTTTATAGTCTTAAAATGAGTATAAAAATATATCAGGACAATTTTTGAAAGTGTCGGATCTATTATTCAAAATAAATGATTGTGCGATAGCTTTATTTAATAAATAAATATCGTTAATGGAATATGCAAACCCATGCATAAACCGATATGAAAATGATGTTCTCGATGATATGTAGACTAACACTAGTCTATATGAAATGTTTTCAATAATATTCCAAGAATACGCGACAACCCTTGATAACGCTACACGTTGTTCGGGGTCAAAGGAACTTCCTTTTAAATCGAGCAAGTTTTATAACACCCTAGGCGATGAACCTAATCGCTATAGTGTAGTATTAGGGTAAGCCACGGGTATTGATATCGTTCTCTGGGGAATAGTGTCGTTAGGTGAAGTGTATGTCGATTTAAGTCTAAAGGTGAGGATGATTATTTTGTATTTTTATATTTTATGAATCTCGGTTTTGGAGGGAGGTTGGAATTAGTTGCTAGTCAACTATCCCAAAAGATACTAACTAAATTATGGGTCTACCAAGAACGTGAAGCGTATCTACTTATGATGTATTACTCCTTCCTAGCTATCCAATTCTACCTACTGAATTGGCACGTCCTATTGATGGTTGAATTGTCACGTCCTTATTCTTAACGCGTTGTGTTTTCTAAGGTCGTAAGGTGTGCATTCCCTAACTCTTTGAAGTCACCTTTAAGTGTAGTAAACGAAATCCACTAAGTCATTCATAAACTAACTTTGAGGTTATCTTTGGGTTTAGTAAACGAAATCCACTAAGTCATTCATAAACTATCAAAGATTTGTCAAGTATTAAACACAACGATAGCCTAGTCGCACTCTAAGCCAATTAAAATTAAGATAAGAGACAACCAATCAAACAAGAGACGGTAGGATGCAAGAATTATAAACTAAACCAATTAGACTCATTGAAATTGTCACACCCTAATGATGAAGATAGACACAAGCATCACTAAGAAATCAATAAGATCTAATTAATTACATACAAGTTTCATACAATCATAAGCAAACACTAGGTGAATTAGCCAAGCATAATTAATGAAGAGAATGAAACAATCATAATTGAAGACATACCATAGGATTGGATTAACAAACAAACCATTACACGATGTTTATAAAGTGTTTGAAACCCTTTAAGTTCTTTGGAAAAACACCTACCTAAACCCTAGAATCGGACTTAGGGTTTAGGGCTTACAAAAGTGAAGTTATAATGTTATATTTATAGGCGATTTTACGTTCACAAAGAGTGACGTCACACCTAAAGTAGTGACCATTTTTTCACCAAACTATATATTTTCTCGTTCGGTCGCGTGGGCTTTTGAATCACTTAATCCGAGTTCGTATGCAAAATTTATGGCTAAAACAGATGTCGGCTACTTGGCGCATGTTGCGACTTGTGGCGTCACCTTATGCTATGACGCGTCGCCTTCAATCTCGGCGCCGTCTGGATCAAATCTAGGCCGTCACGAGTTGCGATGCCCTACTCTTTTAAAACCGAAGCCGACACTTGTAAATGAGCAATTTGGCTCTTGAGCCGTCACAAAAGTTGTCCGACGGCGTCATTGGTTGTAACTGGCCGTCCCTTGGTTCAATGACTTGAGTGTCTCGATTCTTGACTTTGGCCATTTTCTTCAGATATTCGCCTTTTCATCCGAATAAGTGTCATTCCAGCATTTTGCCTTCAAGATACCTAAAAGTGAAAAGGAGCGATATTAAGTAATAACGGATACAAAAGTGATCAAATAAGAGCTTAAACGACCCTCAAAAGGTACATTTTAAAACCTTATCAAATATCCCTACACTTGGTATTTGCTTGTCCTCAAGCAAATGTGCTTTTAGCCAATTAATTTATAAGTTAGGGTCATGAAGCATTGGTTTAGAACAATCCACAACACATATAAGCCCATAAAAGTCATAACAAGCACGGAAATTACATACTAGCACCTCACATGGGGTGTTTGGATACTCACATCTCTCGGGTGTATATGAAATATAACAAGTTGGAAATGGAAGATAAACACTCATTAACCGGTCCTAGTATATAGATTACCATAGGCTTGAGACTAGATCAAACCTCCATCGCTTTGGCGTAAGCACCTAGGAAAGACTATCCAAGAGGTCTTTTAAAGGGTTGTAATGATAGGCTTACGGTAGGGAAACAAATGGTTTGGTGGGATAGGCGATTTAGTGGTGGCAAGTCAAAAATCTTTATGTTACAAGTATGCGAAGAATGGCGTTGCTAAGCCAAGACTCGACACTCTAGACTCTAGATAACTGAAATAAACAAACATAAATTGAAAGATAAATTTAGGATGGTAGCCTGCATATTTTTTTTCAACACTCTATTTTTTTTCTTTTTCTCTTTTTCTATTTTTTTTTTATTTTTTCTATTTTTTTTTCATACACTTTTACTCTACCATCCTCTACGATAACATCAAAATGATAGGGATTTATAGGCACATCCCAGTACTTGATTTTTTATTATTCTAACACTATATGACCCGAATTGAAAAGATCAAAAAACTTGGAGTACATTATTATGCAAATAAAGGGAATTTGAATTTAGCGTTCCCTTCCCGTCATTTCATAAACTTTAACTTTTTCCATGAGTCCCAATCGTCCCAAAACTGTGTACAAAGGATATGACTCGACTTAGCAACTTAATCAAGCAACTAGATAATTGAACTAAGGGTTTAGTGTGATAACAATAATGCACTAAAAGTGAGTGCATACAAGGTAGGCTAAGGCGATTTGGGTGTACATTTGGGGGTGGGGTGTAAACAATGCTCTTCATTGATATTCCGGAAAACCGAAACATCACGAGAACCACGAAAAGGATAGGCTCTAAGGGGTTAACTAGGGGTATCGTGTACTAAAGACGAGTACAACGCAAAGGTGTGGGGGAATTACTCAACCGATGTGGAAGAAATAATTATATTACAGGTATCAAACAAGGGTTATCCTAATGCCTTTTATCATTTAGTTATTCCTAACTACACAAGTGTAGTCTTACTAGCGATCTCGGGATGCATCACAAAACAAGTTCTAGAATCAATTATACTACCGGTTCACACTCTAAGCATCAAAGATGAATGCTTTAATTCCTACAAATCTAAGGGCGATCCTCGCATTTTGGGTGGAATTTAAGTGGTAAAGGGTTTTGTGCTAGTCATATAACTTCCTATCCATGAGGCGCTTTATTAAGACTAATGGCCCACTCCTATATGTCATGAAAATTTTTAAATTTGGTGCCAAAATTACCCTAACCGACATTTTATCATGGTTTATTACACAAATGAAATTGGACAAAGCAAATATTCAAGGATAAGCATAGTTTCAAAGTTCCGTTTATTTTCCCTCCTACACTTAAACCGAACATTGTCCCCAATGTTCCTAAAAGTATCAAAGTTATGATAATGGAAGGTAATTAAAAGCGAAGAAACTAGTACTCCTCGATTAGCTCGGTAGGATCCGTGTGAAGTGGTGGTTACATCTTTCTTCAGAAGAATGTTTGCGTGAAAAGCTCCTTCTCATCTTATGTATTTTCTTCTTGATAAATTAAACACGCACACTTGAAGAAAACAAACGACCCAACGCATCAAACCGAACAAAGAAAAATCACAAAAGATGTAATTCCGACTTAAATAAGATATAATGCTTGTAGAATGGATGTTTGCAGATTTTACGGAAAATTAAGACACGGAAAATTCCAAAATTTATAAGTAGTACGAAAACGAGAAAATGTTAGAAGTTGTTTCTACTCCTCGGCCGACGTCGAGTTGCGATCTGACGTCGTCGGTTATCATAACGAAACGGTGCGATTTTCTAGAAAAATTCTAGAAAATTTTTATCTTTAAAATCTGGAAAATTTCACCAAAACATCCATTATGACTCGATACAAGCATTTGACTCGAACAAACACATGTATATCTTTTAAATAATTGTAATTCTCATGTTCACGTTTCTTTTGAAAGCGTGTGTAATCCTCCTACACTTATCCCTTATGTAAAATACCTTTATATGTAATTAAGGCGAGGTTAAAGACAAAATAAAGCATTTTACAAATTCAAACATGAGAATAAACAATCAATAAAAGATATCGACACACAAATAAAAATGAAAAACAAATACACATGGGTTGCCTCCCAAGAAGCGCTTGTTTTGTTCAAGTCACGAGCGACTCTACCCTTATTTAACGAGATAAAGGGAATTTTTCCTACACTTAAGTTTAAGTGCGGGTGATAGTAGCGATACACACCCTTAGGGTGGAAATATGCCACGTGAGGTGAAGGGGTGTGTGAATGGCTTCCTTCATCCTAAAACTACCGGACTAAATTGGTTGATGGGTGGGTCGGTTCCTCTTTGTCTCCTAGATGTATATCTAAGGATGGAAGTAAAGATTGAGGTTCGGTTCATCAACACTAGGAAATTCCCTAGAACTAAGAGTAAGGCGAGACTACAAGTATTCAAACCTATATTCTCGATTGCGTTTGGTTCAAATGTTCTACCTCCATTGGGATTCCTAAAGTCTCTTCTACTACTTCCGGGTAAGTCACGTGCGGTGTGTATGCCTTAAATGATGGTGGGACTTGTGGGATACCTTGTGGGTCTAGACTTTTCACCTTATCCTCAATCACATCTACATCATCTATATGCTCGTCATGTGTTACTTGCTTAGGTCGTGATGAAACCAAAGCTAGTAATTGATCCAACTTATGGTTTAATGCTTGGTTGCTTACCATAATATTTTCACAAATTTTGTCAGTTCTCCTAAGGGCCTTACTAAAAATAGTTTCTAAATATGGAGGTTGTTCACGAAAGTCTATCCTAGGTGAAGGCTCATACGAAGCATAGGTTTCACTAGATGAGGTGTTTTGTGGGCTTGATGGAATGGTGAAACCCTTAAAAGGTTTATGGACTTGGTTACTTTCTTCCCACCATCTTGAATAATCCGCTTTAATAATATCATAATTTTTTATGAAAAAACCTAATCGCGGATATAGTAGATTCGCGTTCTCCATAATGGTGAGCGGAAGAGTCAATGGACAAGTTTTACTAACAAAGGCACAAAGAAGGGGATAGACTACAAGGAAGCTAATAAAAGAAAAATCTCACTTGATAGGAATCTTGTGAGTAGACCTAAATGAGATATAAATCAAGCCTAAACAATAACTATTCCCGCAGTGGCGCCAAAACTTGATAACGCTACATGCGTCGTTCGGGGTCAAAGGAACTTCCTTTTCGTCGAGCAAGTTTTATAACACCTAGGCGGTGAACCTAATCGTTGTAGTGTAGTATTAGGGTAAGCCACGGGTATTGATATCGTTCTCTAGGGAATAGTGTCGTTAGGTGAAGTGTATGTCGATTTAAGTCTAAAGGTGAGGATGATTATTTTGTATTTTTATATTTTATGAATCTCGGTTTTGGAGGGGAGGTTGGAATTAGTTGCTAGTCAACTATCCCAAAAGATACTAACTAAATTATGGGTCTACCAAGAACGTGAAGCGTGTCTACTTATGATGTATTACTCCTTGCTAGCTATCCAATTCTACCTACTCAATTGGCACGTCCTATTGATGGTTGAATTGTCACGTCCTTATTCTTAACGCGTTGTGTTTTCTAAGGTCGTAAGGTGTGCATTCCCTAACTCTTTGAAGTCACCTTTAAGTGTAGTAAACGAAATCCACTAAGTCATTCATAAACTAACTTTGAGGTTATCTTTGGGTTTAGTAAACGAAATCCACTAAGTCATTCATAAACTATCAAAGATTTGTCAAGTATTAAACACAACGATAGCCTAGTCGCACTCTAAGCCAATTAAAATTAAGATAAGAGACAACCAATCAAACAAGAGGCAGTGGGATGCAAGAATTATAAACTAAACCAATTAGACTCATTGAAATTGTCACACCCTAACGATGAAGATGAGACACAAGCATCACTAAGAAATCAATAAGATCTAATTAATTACATACAAGTTTCATACAATCATAAGCAAACACTAGGTGAATTAGCCAAGCATAATTAATGAAGAGAAAGAAACAATCATAATTGAAGACATACCATAGGATTGGATTAACAAAGAAACCATTACACGATGTTTATAAAGTGTTTGAAACCCTTTAAGTTGCTGCAAAAACACCTACCTAAACCCTAGAATCGGACTTATGGTTTAGGGCTTACAAAAAGTAAAGTTATAATGTTTTATTTATAGGCAGATTTTATGTTCGCAAAGATTGACTACGTCACGACCATTTTTTCACCAAACTGTATATTTTCTCGTTCCGGTCGCGTGGGCTTTTGAATCACTTAAATCCGAGTTCGTATGCAAAAGTTATGGCTAAACAAGATCGGCTACTTGGCGCATGTTGCGACTTGTGACGGCGTCACCTTATGCTATGGCGCCGTCGCCTTCAATCTCGGCGCCGTCTAGATCAAATCTAGGCCGTCTGAGTTGCGATGCCCTACTCTTTTAAAACACAAGCGTCACTTGTAAATGAGCAATTTGCTCTTGGCCGTCACAAAAGTTGTCCGACGGCGTCATTGGTTGTGCTGGCCGTCCCTTCGATTCCGGCTGACTGAGTGTCTCGATTCTTGACTTTGGCCATTTTCTTCGTATATTCGCGCCTTTTCATCCGAATAAGTGTCATTCCGACATTTTGCCTTCAAGATACCTAAAAGGTGAAAATGAACGATATTAAGTAATAACACATACAAAAGTGATCAAATAACAGCTTAAACGACCCCTCAGAAAAGTACATTTTAAAATCTTATCAACCCTCAAGGTTACGCGTATTTGATACTCGTAAACCTAGTTTACGAAAAATGATGAATAGTGAATCATGAATAGTAATTTTCTCCGGGAATGAATAGTGTTTCATGAATAGTAAAACTTTGAAATCACCTTTTAAAGTCTCAAACCGACTTCAAAAATGATGAATAGTAAAATGATAAATAGTAACCAGTGAATAGTAAATTCCCGAGATGAATAGTGAAATTTGAGAAATGACCTGAAATTACGAGTTGTCACACGAATCAGCCGTTCTAATCCCATAAGGGATAGTTGGCATTACATTGAATAAATTCAAGTAACTACCCTCATCTTCAGGATTCAATTCGTGAAAGGAATCCCCTTAGCGGGATTTCCAGCGCTAACAAGTTCGAATGTCGAGGGTGTTAACAACATATAATGAAAACACACCTCTAATTCTTACAAAGGATGTTCCTGAACTGGAGGCCCTCAAGAAGGCTAACACGATATAACGAAGTACATCTACAATTTAGGTGAGTCATCGAGGTACATCAAGCATCACCTCACAACTATAGGCCGTTTGAGACACACTAAGCGTAATCCATAAAGAATTACAGTGACCACCGTCGGGGCGTTTGATGTTGACCGGCAGAATTTCCATTCAATCACCGATGATTACAATTGTAAATCCTCTCATAAATGTTCGGTAGATTGCTAAGATCTACGTAGGACTCTAGAATATATCACTTGTGTTCTTATTGTTTAACAACAAGAGATGAAATGTCAAGTGTTCTTAAGAGATCTTTTATGAATCTCGAGGATCTAGACTCAATAAGTATATTTTGGTTTTCCTAAGCGGAGACTAAGGAGAGGTCTCCTTCTTCAATACCAACGATCTCTAATAGAAAGTCGATAGATTATGTAGGGTTCCCAGTGAGGATGAAACAAATCCTTTTAAGAGGAATTGAGTGGCTAGAAGGTTAGGTGAAGTGCGTCACTGGGTCCATGACGTCTTTGTCTTCAATACTGGCGTCATCTTAGTGACAACCAGTAGCAGATGAATTGAACCAGGTTTCTGCCCTAATGGTTGATTATGGAGGGCTATTTCTTTTCAGCTTTTCTTTACTTTTCTTTTTAATTCTTCAACCCCTTCTTTCTCCTTTCTTACATTACTCCTTTTTTCAATCATACCTAAGGACTTCTAGTTCTAGACTATTGGAGATGTCCTTGGGTAGATCCCTCTGGCTCTGGCGGATCATAGGACAAATTTTCCTATCCTTAGTCACCTTAGAACTCCATGACTATCATATGTTGCCATAAAACCTTTTTCTTGAAAATCTCTCAACGTGTTTATGATTATAAAACACATTTTGTTAACACCTTGAGAGTTTTATATTTTTAGAAACACTCCTCCTTCATATGTGCTTATATTGTTTTAACTTAAATATGCACAGAGAGGGTAGAGTTCACACTTTTTGAATTGATTGGCTCATGATAAACAATTCCCCACGAGACAAAGTTACGTTACTTAGTTAAAGAGTTCCATTGTCAGATTTTAGGTGACAACTAGCTCTAATAACTAACTTGAAGTTGTAAACACTTCTTGAAAAGAAGGTTAGACCCATGTAAGTTCATGTCTATCACGAGTTTCTCGAAATGGTACAATTATTGACTAAGATTTCTCGTCAATTCATTGGTAGCGCCTGAGTCGAGCTCTTTTGAGATTCAACACCGATCGTAAAACATTTTTGATCACATTTTAATCACGTTTCTCCCCCTCAAAAATAGCATATCTATGATGTTTTGAAACAAAATGATTAAAAGATATGTTTTCGAAAAACATTTGGAGAGAAACGATTTAGCATGAATATTGGAACAAATTTGGTTTTATACTCCCCTTAACGAAAGCATATTTTTCATACGTAAAATTTAGAATCAATTAAGGGTTTAGAGGAGTTATCTTGGTACCAAATGTGAGAGTTTTTGAAAACTTTTGAAAAATTTCGAATCAATGGTGCGCAAGATGAAGATTTTAAAAATCTTTTGAAGATATTGAAGAAGAATTATCTTCATTAGTTTTAGGATAAGTGCTCGATATTTATGAAAATCGATTTTGCGTAGCACTTTCCTTTCTTTAAAGATCGGGTTGCAGTATGAAGTAACTGCAAGCTATTATGTTTTTTAAGGAAAAGTGCTTGAAAAATATTTAAAACCTTAATTTTGGATAAGCACTTTCCTTTCTTTGAAGAGCGGGTCCTGAACTGATGTGTTCGGAAGCCATTAATTTGAATTCCGGGATTCATACTGAAGAATACGAAAGCCATTATTTTGAAGAAATTTTTTAGGAACGACATGTTTTAGAAAACATTTAAATAACTCTCGCTCAAGCATCATACATGTCCGTATCATTGTTAAATGAAATTTCTAGAAACGTCTGAAATATTGATTATACGAGAGACATGTCGTGAGAAGAATATTTTTGAATTTTCGATTTTAGATTGTTTTGTATTTTTGAAAGATTTTAAATTTTATATTTTGCTTTTGTTGGTTTTATAAAAGAAATGGAAAATCAAAGATAGACGATTGAAAGAATGAAGAGGAAGAGTTTACAATTGGAACCCTCCGATGAGTGGGTTCGAGATATTTGATTCACCGCAACCAAAGTCAAGAGATTTCACAAATAACAATGTTAGAAGTATTTGATTCTTCACTCACGAGGGTGTTCACTGTCAACGGTTATAATGATTTCTACTTCCTTATCCTGATGATTGTCACTATTATCTATGTTGGTGCAAGATCAAAAATCTTTCTTGTGGGAATCCATCTAAGACCTACTTTGTTGAAAACTTTTCCCGTGGGTATCCACCTAAGGCAAGATCTAGGAGTAGTGTTCTTTTCAGATGCAACGGAACACTTGTTTTTACAAAAACTACGTCCTGAAGAGATCTACCTATTAGGTTTCCTTTCCATGTTCATTTTGTCAACGGGTTTGTTTCTGTTTGGTGTCTTAGTGGATTGTATCTTGGCATCATGATTAGCTGAAAAGACACATTTTTGACATGTAGCACAGATATTCTTGTCAACATTCTTGTTTAGGACAACTACCTTAACATTGTCACTACAGTCATTTGGAAATTGTTTCTTGTTCGAAAAGACTGTAATTCCTAGTGTTGTTTTCACATGCATAGCATTACATTTTGCGTGACTACTCTTAGATGCAAGCCAATCCCTAGTCTTGTGATGAGTGTTCCTAGGTAATGGTTTACAACTACTAGTACTGCCTTGAAATCTTGTAGAATTCATCACCTTAGATGTTGCACCTAAAATTCCGTCTTTTCAAATCAGTGCCTTTATCCTAGCTTCTTCTAGATATTGATTTTGGACCATGTTGTTAGAACCAAAAGATTCTTTAACCTGATTTTTTGTCACATTCAGAGTACTAGTCTTAGAAATGCCAGGTGTAATCACTTTTGGTTTTTCAGCAACTGCTTTTCCATGTTCAACACATTTGATAATTCGCTTTTTAATTGGCAAGGACTGTGGAGTGACTATTTTTGACAGATCAATTTTCTCATTGACTTTTGGAGGAAACTGAGAAATAGACATTTTTGGTTTGGAAACTGGTTTGGGAACATTTGTTTTCTCCTCGGTCAATGGTTTTGCAAACTTAGTATCCACAACCTTTCCTTTTTGACATCCCAGCTGAGCTCTCAAAAGATCATTTTGCTCTTTCATGTCCTTGTAGGCACGCTCATACGACAATTTGTCATACTTGCATTCCTCAGTTTTTCGATCAAGATGTTTAAAATAGCACACGTTTTCTTTTTCAAGTTTTTCAATAGCTTTTTCATATTTTAAAACAATTGCAGAGGTCTCAGACATGAGTCTTTCATGATCATCAACAAAATATGTTTATAAAACAATGGACATGATGTCAGTGGTTATAACATCTTCAAAGAGAGAATCATTTAAATTTTCCAAAACTTTAATGGGTTCAAAACATTCATTAGCTTGCTTTACCAGGGATTTATGGTCCTTGATAAAGTCACCTGTTTCTTTAAAAAATGGTTGTTCAAAATGAATTACCCTTGCACTGATGTTATTTAGCCGAATGGCAATTTGAGTTTCAAAAATCTTTTTATTTCATCATCAAAACTAGAAAACCGGATGTTAGTTGTCATATTGGTTTTAGATTTAACAATTCCTTGAAGTCTCCCAATTCTAGTTTAACATCATCTAAAATGCTTGTAGCATCACTTGTGTTAAAAGGATTGTTTGAAGACATTTGTTCCATGTTTGACAATGATTTTGAGACAACTATGGGTTTTGAAACTGGTTTTGACTCATTGTTTGAAACACAGGGTGTGATGGAAAACTTTGACTTTTCTTTTTGAGGAACAAAAGTGATTCCAGAAATTTTGTTATATTTGTTGTAGTCGATTGGTTTTATTTCTGGATTCTTTTGTTTCATTTTTGATCTACTCTCGTTAATGAGTTCTAATGTTTCATGAGAATCACGAACTTTTACGGGTTCATGTTTATCTAACAACGCTTTTCCATTATACAAAACATTTTGTTCTTTCTGAGCTTTCTTGAGTGCACAAGGAGTTTTGTTACCAAGAGTCATTTTTTGAGTTGTATGAAAATACGGATTCGTTTGATGTGTTAAGATATTGACTGTTTGAGCTGAATGACCCGTTGTAACAAGCAAATTTTCCAATTTGTTGACTTTTTTCATTTTTCTCAAGAATTTCATCAAGAAGAGAATATTCTCGTTTTGAAAAATCAGCTATCAACTTTTTCTTCTTTTTTTCAAGATCAGAAAAAGTTGCTTTTTGTTTAGAAAGTTGGTTTTTAATATCAGAAATTTCCTCGTTTAAAGATTTTATTTTAAAGCTCAAATTAACATCAAGTGTGTCACACTTGATTTGCAATTGTTTTTCTCATGGTTGTCAGGATCCCGATCCTGATCTTAGGATCTTACGATTTTACGATACTGCAAAGCAAAAACGATCCGGATCCTATGTAGGATCTTTGCAAGTTTAAGATCTTATAGGATCCCGATCTTGACCATACGATCTTCGATCTAATCCGATCCGATCTTACTTTTCTCGGATTACAAACTAAAAAGCGCAAATTTATAGGTTGTTTGTTTGTAGAATTCAAAAACAACATGTTAATATTTTTAAACATTTTATAATCATAATTTAGGACAACATTTATATGAAACATTCATAGTATTTTATGGTTATAATGTATTAATATTTGTAGATTTCTATAAAATTACATAAAGTACTAAGAAATAACATTAAAGTAGGATCTTAAGATCCCGATCCGATCTTCGATCACGATCTTGCAAAGGCGAAACGATCTGAGTAGGATCCCGATCTTGACAACCTTACTTTTTCTCTTGAAACGGAATTTCGATAACCAATTTCTAATTCTGACTCTTTGTTTTTGTGAAATTCAAAAGCTTTTGCATTTTCCTTGTACCTCGCAAGCTCAGCGGTCAATTTCTTATTCGCGGCCTTAACATCGCGATTGACCGTTTTAACTTTCTCAATCTCAATACCACAATTATTAATTAATGTTTCAAAGAGAGCACGTGTTTCCTCATCATTAGCACCATTCTGTTCACCTTGACCGTCATTAGGATCCATATACGAAGTTTCATAGTTAACATTGCTATTAACTTACTCTCCCACATATGTGTCATAATAAGGTTTGGGAGACACATAATGTGGTTTCTCATGAGTAACGGATTAGCAACATTACTAAAATTTGGTACCTCATTGAGTGGATCTGTGTCGTAGAGATGAGGTGTGTCAGAAGTACTGCTTGATGTTGTGTCCTGCTGATTAATTGTATGACTCGAGTTTGCAATTATGTTTGCTATATCTGCCATTCATGCCTTGGTGAAGTCGTATTCCTCAGCACTCAACTGTATTCCCGACTCTTTTTTTTGTGCTAACATCAACATGTACTGAATCCTTTCTACATTCGTCATAGTTTGACACTGCATTCTTTATCAAAATGGCCTGAATCTTTGCTGTGAGGTTCTAAGGTGGCATTCTGAACTGTAGTCATAAAACAGTGATTCCCGTTTTGATATACCATATTCTGATTCACAATCTGACCCTTGTGATGTCCAACAAACTACCACGAATATTGCATCGATTCCCCATCCAGATACCGTAGCAAATTCTTGTCGACTCCACTAACATCAACCATTTGTCCTTCTTGACCCATATGAATACTTGGTTGAGCAAGCTGCGCGATCATAGGATGAAATCCATTGGTTGTTGTTATTTGGTGTAGTGGAGCTAATGTTTAATTCATTGGCGAATAAAGCAATAGCATTTGTGAAAGCAGTTGTGTAACGATCTTGCAGAGTTGCCATTGATGAACGTATGTATGATAAATTTGATGTAGGATCGATTCAACGATAAAGGAGTTGTGTTTGATGAAGATTAAGCTCGGTTGTTGTAGTGAAAATTTGGTCTAAAAACTTAAAAACCTCAATAACTTCTGTTCGGAGCATTTTTAGGACTCGAAGATTGACCCGAACTAACTTTATTTTATTCGATGTGTCATTCTCCTCGTTCTCACGGTCGTTTTGAGGGGTAGTGATTCGTGCTAAACCGTCAAGTTTTCTCACGCAAGCTAGCCACTTGTGAATGGCCAACCGTAAGAAACTTAAAACAGCTCAGACACCAATGCAATGAAGATCAGAGGAGTTTAGTGTTTCCCCGGGTCGTTATGTCCCAG
Source organism: Chrysanthemum lavandulifolium (assembly GCA_022545495.1). Taxonomy (NCBI): domain Eukaryota; kingdom Viridiplantae; phylum Streptophyta; class Magnoliopsida; order Asterales; family Asteraceae; genus Chrysanthemum; species Chrysanthemum lavandulifolium. Next base: position 267,980,022 of record CM040241.1, read on the forward strand.
CGAGCTATGCGATGAATCACCAAACGAATAGTGATCGAGAGATTTGAACGGAAAAGAGATTTGATTTATTATAACTACAGAAAAAGCCTATAAATTACAAAGGCTTAAATGCGTATTAAAGAAAATTAAAAAGATAAACTATACTAAATAAACGCTATCACTATTTGCAAAATGATGTTTTTGATTTTTCTATAATAAAACTTAAATTTAAAAACTACGTGACGTACAGAAGAAAATGTGAAACTGACACAATATTAATCCTAAAAATATGAAAATGATATTTTTACAAACCTAATGATAAAAGAAAAATTTTTAGAAAAAGAAAATTATTTTTATAACTATTTATCTAATTATTATTAATTAAAAACTATTTTTAACTATTAAATAATAGCCTAAAATACAAGAAAATATAAAAAAGCTAGAAAAATGAAATTATGACTTGGAAAAATCTAAAATAACAAAAGAGAATTTTCAAAACTATTTTTGTATTTTTCTGATTATTTTTGTATTTTCTATGAATTAAAAACTATTTAAAACTACTTAAAATACAAATTTAACTAAGAAAATATGGAAAATATTTTTTGACTTTTATATTTATCTTAACCTAGGAAAATGAAAAATTATTTTTTGAAACTTTTACGAATTAATTGTATTAAAAGATAATTAAAATAACTTAAAACCGATTTTAATTAAGAAAAATAGCAAATGACCTAGAAAAATCGAAAAATTTAGGAAAAGTCTAAAATAATATTATGAATATGAGAAAATATAAAACAGGGCTTGTGTGTAAGAAAATGCAATCAGAATGACAAGTGCTTATGAATAAGCACTTATATTAAGCAAATGGAAAGCAAAGACCACCACAAAGAACACAAAAGCTATAATATGCTAAGAATACCCAAATGCAACTAATATTAACTAGCTTAAACCTCGAAACACAAGCTACTCAGTTTGATTAGTTGAGCTTATGTGCTTAAAAGCAGTTTTAGGCTACTACTTTTAGTGAAGATAAGCTACTTAATAGTGAGAATGAAAACCATCAATTGGAACTTAAACTAGACCTAGTTGAACTTGTAAACCAAAATTCAGACTTGGACAAGCTTAAATGAGCTCTGTGACAAGCATGCACAAACACAATGCACACTCGCCATCTTGAGCTTGTGCTGGGGAAATGAGACCAAAAGAGAAGTTGCTTTCGACTTATAAAAATTTGTAAAATCTACAAAATGGCAATAAGAAAATAGACCAAGTGAACTTTTTAAACCTACAATTTCATTTGATTTGGCACAGAAATGAATCCAAGAAAAATCAACCTAGTTGGGCTCAAAATCACTTTTTCAGCTTTTGACTTTTAAAACAGTTTTGATGAGTTTGACTTTTATGAACTTTGAGCTCAATTTGAGGACTGATTTTGATGTTATAAGACAAAATAAAGCTAATGAAAGCTACACCTATGATTTCTAAACACAAAACTAGTTTTTGATTTGTCAAAATCACAACAGTTAAGCACTTAAGATAGATTCAATAAGATTTTGACTTTTGTTGTTTGCAGATGCAAAATTATGACTAGAATGAGTATAAAAGAGCTACACAAGCATGAAACAACAGGTATCAATCACTGAACAACCCTCTAATTCAGTTTAAGCAACAAATCCAAACACTACTTTAATGACTAATATGCAATTTTAATTAAGCCAACTGCTAAACTAGCCTATGCAGACAATCAAACTGAGTCTAACCAACTTAGTTAACACTTAATCAACAGGTTTAAACTAGTCTAAACTACAAGTACAGATTATGCAATATATCTTGAAGTTAACTTACAATAGGTCCCAGCCACTATAGCTTTCCAAAGATCATGAGAACCACTATCCTATTTCTATCAACCCAAATCATTATAATTCAACCCATTTCCATGCTCTGCAACAACCATGTCCATTTCCATTTCAATTTTGGCCCAGTTTGACTTTCTTTGACCAAAATCCAATTTTGCTTAAAACTCAAAGGTAAGCTTATAAAAAGCTATTAGCAGCTTATATAAGCTTATTTTTACTTGGAAATAAGCTATTTGAAGCTTGAAGGTAGGAGTTAGGCCGAAATTTGCAACAAGGGCATAAAAATATAAAACTAGATAAAACTTTGGAATTGATGCTTAAAAATAGATTACTGCGATAATTATACTTGAGTTTGATACAAGAAAACAAAAGATAATGATTTGAACTTGAACTAAAACATTTATTCTAAAATGACATTGATGAAAATTTAAAACTAAAGACTACTTCTTCTTCCTTCCCTTGCTTCCTTTCTTATAGAACCGCTTTCTCTCACTACTCTGAGCATATCCCACTTGATTTGAGGCCATTGGATGTCTTGGAGTGATCTTGGCCGTTTGATGCGTTTTTGGCGCCAAAAAGGTTTTTTAGCAGTTGGGGTTGAGTGAGGGGAAGGAGGTAGCATTAAATGCTCTTTGGAGTGTTGTTGAGGTGGGGGGAACAAGGTGAGTGGGGGAGGAGCTGGAGGTGTGGGAGATGGTGTGTTGCAGAGGTGTTTGGTGAAGGAGAAGAAAAGCGCGGGTAGGGGGGTTTGACCGGGTATTTGACTGGTGTTTAATATTAAAGGGGGTCCAAAATGTTATTGACAGGGGGTCAATTGGTTTGTGACAAGGGTCCAAGGTCAAAAAGGTTTAATAATCAAGGACTAATTGTGTAATTTCTGAAAATCAAGGGACCAAGGCTGCCATTTTTGCAAAGTTGCTCCAAGGGACTAAAAGTGACAAGCTTCAATAGTATAAGGACCAAACTTGACATTTTCAAATTTCCAAGGACCATTTTGCCAATTTTTAAACTTGAGGACCAAACTTGTAATTTCTCAAAACTTTTGATATTTTTCACCAAAGGACTGATTTTGACAACTTATGATTTTAAAAGGACTTTGGTGATTTTTCTTTGAAATTAAGTGCTCGGGACTATTTCGACAACTTTTGAAACTTGGGGACCGAAACGCCAATTATGCAAACTTAGCTCATTTTTCATCGATTTTAAACATTTTGCATCCGAAACATATAAAATGCAATTTTGAGATATTTTCGGTATTTTGATGCATTCGAGCATTTTAAGTGTTTTGCGATTCAGATTAACCAAGAATGATGAGTATTTACACACTCATCAATCCCCACACTAAACTATTGCTAGTCCCTAGCAATCTTTTGAGAAAAACTTAATGGATTTGAATCTCTTTACCAAAAGCCATTACTTACGGAGTAGCCAAATGTTTTAGTTCAAGTAAGAACCATGGTACACCGATAACCATGTGATTTTGAGCAAACCACCGACTTCAATCCGGATTTGATTTGTCTATACGAGCCGTTTTCTTCGGACTAGCCAACTCTTAGATAAATTATCAATATTATCTTTGGTGAGTGATTACCGCTTATGGTTTTCCACGCCTTTACCACAAGCCATAAACTTGCGGGCTAGCCAACTCTTCACTTTTTAGGATATGGTGAAATGAATACCATACAATTTTGGGCAAATTGCAAGCCGTCAACGGTTTGAGATATCTTTACCAAGAGCCGTTTGCTCTGGATTAGCCAATCCTTTTGTTTATTAGACATGGCGGATGATAATCGTAGAAGTCGAGTAAGTGCAAAACACTTACTCCAAAAAATTTTGGCCAAAAATGGGGGAATTAGGCGGTATAATTACATGATAAAATTCGTGAGAATTCCCCCACACTTAGAAATGAATATTGCCCTCAATATTCAAAGTACCCCATTATGCGGCGAGAAACGTAAAGGGAAATACTACGGCCATTATTTTGAAAGATTTTTTTTTTTTTTTAAACTTATATACAACATGTGGGCAACCCCCCACACACACTAGGATGGTAGAAAGATAGAAAGAAGTCGAAATATGGGTGAAAACCCATATGGCATGCTCTTGTTTTGTTTCCAGTCGCTAGCTTGACTCGATCCCGCATTCATTGGTTCATGGGAAAGTTTGTAATCTGAGACAACCACGGGGAATGTCCTCTCCAAAATAATGATTCAACCTATGACCATTCACTTTAAAGTTTGGACCATCGGGTTGAGATAACTCAATGGTTCCATATGGAAATACTTTAGTGATGGTAAATGGTCCGAACCGGTGGATTTTAGTTTTCCGAGAAAATCTTCAATCTAGAGTTGAAAAGAAGGACTCGATCACCGACGTTGAAAACGCGATTTTTGATTTTTGAGTCATGAATCTTCTTTGTCTTTGTTTGTAGATCAAAGAGTTCTCGTATGCTTGATCACGGAGTTCATTTAATTCATTCATTTGAACTTTCCGGTGATCACCGGTATCTGAATATCAAAGTTGGCATGTTTCAAGGCCCAGTATGCCTTGTGCTCAAGCTCAACCGGAAGATGACATGCCTTCCGTACACTAGCTTGTATGGAGTGCACCCGATGCGTGTTTTATAAGGCATGCGGAAGGCCCAGTCGTCATCTAGCTTATCCGACCAAGAGGCACGGTTTTCGCCTCTTGTCCTTTCCAAGATTCTTTTAATCCCAGGTTGAAACTTCCACTTGCCCACTTGTTTGGGGGTGGTACGCAGATGAGAGACGGTGAGTTACACCATACTTTGCATGACCCTATCAAATTGGTCATTGCAAAATGCGTACCGATCATCGATTATGGCTCGTGGGTTCCAAACCTAGCAAAGAGATTTTAAGAATTTCACAACAACTCGGGCATCGTTGGTAGGTAAAGCTTTCGCTTGACCCATTTTGACAAATAGTCAACGACCACGAGTATGTATTTGTTACCGCGAGAAGAAGGAAATGGCCCCATAAAGTCAATGCCCGGATGTCAAAAATCTCACACACTTGAATGGCGTTTTGTGGCATTTCGTTTCTTTGTGAGATATTCCGTGGCGTTGACAAGCGTCGCGGTTTTGACAAATTCATGGGCATCCTTGTAAATCGTGGGCCAATAGAATCCGAATCAAACACCTTCTTGGCGGTGTAGTTGGGACTATGATGTCCCCAGTGAGGTCCGAATGGCAAGCCTTAAGAATGTCATTGGCTTCTTGACCATACACACATCGCTGATGACTTGATCCGCGCAAATTTTGAACAAGTAGGGTCGTCCCGGAAGTAATGTTTCACATCTTTAAAGAATTTATTTTTCTGTTGGGACGACATCCCTTTCACCACAAAGTTACCCGCATGGTAATTTGCAAAGTCGACAAACCATGGGGTGAAGAGTCTCCACGAAAAGAAACTACATTGATTGTTTCGAGAGGAAATGTTTCATTTATTTCCTTTTCTCGAACACATCTTGGTGAGGGTTTTCTAGACGGACAGATGATCGTGACCGTGTTCTCGGCTCCTTTTTATCACGTATAATGATATCAAATTCTTGCAGGAGGAGAACCCAGCGGAGTAATCTCGGCTTTGCATCTTGTTTTGCAAAGAGATATTTGAGAGTCGAGTGATCCGTATACACTACGCATTTGGTGAAGATAAGGTATGGCGAAACTTCTCAAACGCATACACCACAGACTAATAATTCTTTTTCCGTAGTGGTGTAATGGGTTTGAGCTTGATCATAGTTTTACTTGCGTAGTGGATAGGCTAAAAATGTTTGGTTTTGCGTTGCCTAAGACCGCACCGATAGCAAAATCACTTGCATCGCACATGAGCTCAAAGGGTAAATCGATCGGGGCAACTAGAATGGGTGCTTCCGTAGCTTTTTCTTTAGTGTTTCAAAAGCTTCGATGCACTCAGGGGAGAAGATAAAAGGAGCATCGTTTTCGAGAAGATGGGTCATAGGCCGAGCGATTTTAGAGAAATCTTGTATGAATCTACGATAAAACCCGGCATGACCTAGAAAACTCCTAATACCTTTTACGGTAGTAGGATGAGGTAATTTAGCAATAACATCGACTTTTGCTCTATCTACCTCAATCCCTTTTTTGGAAATCTTATGGCCAAGGACTATGCCTTCTTTGACCATAAAGTGGCTCTTCTCCCAGTTTAGACAAAGATTGGTGTCTTCACACCTTTGAAGCATTTTTCTAAATGGGAGAGACATGTATGAAACGAGTCCCCAATGACCGAGAAGTCATCCATAAACACCTCCATTGTTTCCGATCATGTCTGGAAAATTGCCATCATACATCGTTGAAGCGTGCGGGAGCATTGCATAGGCCAAAAGGCATACGTCTATAGGCAAATGTTCCGTATGGGCGGTGAATGTGGTCTTTTCTTGATCCAGCGGATCAATGGGATCTGAAAGTAACCCGAGAAACCATCAAGGAAACAATAGTATTCGTTCCTCGCTAATCTCTCAAGCATCCGGTCCATGAAGGGTAGAGGAAAATGGTCTTTACGGGTGGCTTCATTTAACTTGCGATAGTCAATGCATACACGCCATCCGTAACCAATCGAGTTGGAATTAACTCGTTTTCTTCATTCGTGACAACAGATTATGCCACCCTTTTTGGAACACGGTGAATTGGGCTAACCCAAGGACTATCGAGAGATCGGGTAAATTAAGCCGCATCAAGAAGTTTGAGAACCTCTTGTTTGATGACCTCGTGAATCTTAGGATTCACCCTTCTCGATGTTGAATTCTTGGTTTGAAGTCATCCTCCATTAAGATTTTGTGAGTACAAAACTCGGGGTTGATACCCTTAATGTCGGAGAGTTTCCAAGCAATTGCTTGCTTGTGTGACTTCAAGACCTTTATGAGAGTAGCCTTCTCCTCCTCGATTAAGTCTTTAGCAATTATGACGGTAATTTATCATCACCCTCCAAGAATGCATACTCGAGATGAGGAGGTAGGTCCTTAAGTTCAACCTCGGAAATTCTTGAAGAGATGTTTGTCTTGATTTGATTTCCTCAATCGTGATTTCTTCGGAGGAGTGAAGGTAAAGGATCTTCATTTAACAATTGATCCGGATAAAGGATATCTCCATCCGAATCATAAACACCATCAATTCGGTGAATTGATTCATCACTAACAAGAAACTCATCGATCTCTTCAAGAAAGAAGTCACCTCCCTCAAACGGGTGAGAGAGGGGAAGAGTCGGCAATGATAGGTTTAGAAGATGTGGTGGAATCCCACTCGCGTAATTATGAAGATAACCAAGAAACTCTTGAGAGTACTCCTCAAGCAATATCAATTAAATCGACTCGATTAACCGATTCGATATCATAATTTGAGGAGTACCTCGAAGTCGATCAAGGTTAAAGGTAACAACTTCATTACCACACGTAACGTGATTTCTTACTCGAATACATCAATAAGAGCACGGCCCGTTCTCGGGAATCCTCGTCCAACAATGAGAGGAACCCGATGATCGGCATCGAAATCAACAACCACGAAGTCGGTGGAAAATGGAACTTTCCTACTTTCACAAATACATCCTCGGCAATGCCAAGAGGACGCGAGATAGAACGATCGCAAGCTCAAGAGTCATGCGGTAGGAATAAGTTCCAGGAAGAAAGTTTCTTCCACATTGAATAAGGCATCGATTGATGCTTGCACCAAGATCGGCAAGGGCAAATCATTCAATCATCCAAGGAAAAACATAAGGAAGAAGAATTTTTCGGGATCTCCTAGCTTCTAGGGAAGCTTCTTTAACAAAATCTGCGAGCAATTCTCGTTCAAAGGAGTTTTAGCCATTTCAAATGACTTTTCCTTGTTGCTTAGCATGTGTTTGAGAGTTGATGCAAACTTGGGCATCGGCATGATGGCATCCATAAGCTTATGTCAAAATGTAGTTCTTGGAAAATTTGAAAGAATTTTTCCATTTGATGACTAGCTTTTTCGGAGTTTTGGCTCATTTAAACGTGAGGGTAAGGAATAGAAGTTTTGGATTTGGGGTTACCAATTGGAGGTTCAAAACAACTCGAGTTTGGTCTTGGGTTTCGGACAACCCGAGGATGGACATTCTTGGTACTTCCGTTATTAGTAGGAAGTTCCTTGTCCTTTGTCGCCTCGAGTTCACTTTCTACTACCTTCGGGAGAGAAGAAGAAGAGGTAGTAGGAATAGCGGGTCCATCATAAGAAGCACCACTTCGGTTGTGATCGCCTTTGCATCTTCCCCGGGTTAGCGATCGTGTTGCTCGGAAGTTTTCCGAGCCCGAGGGTCGATCATTTAAAGACTTCTTAATGTCGTAAATTACCAACAACCCTGTTCATTTCCTCTTGGGATTTCATGAATTGTTTCAACAACTCATCGAGATGATGGTCCAGTTGGAACAATGGCTTGATTTTGCATAGGAAAATTCGGCCTCTATTGTTAGGATTAGGGCCTTGATTTTGAAAATTTCCTTGATTATTGCCATGAAAGTACCACGGTTGAAATTTCCATGACACAGGTTTCTATTGAAATTTCCTTGGTGTTTGAAATTTTGATTTTGATTTTGAAAACCGTTGTTTGGACTAAAATTACCTTGGTTTTGGAAACCTTGGTTTGGTCTATTCGATTTTGATTACGGTTTTGGTTGAAACCGGAGGTCCAGGTAGTGGTTAGGGACGGTGGTTCGGTCTATAGGAGCACGGTATTGGTTGCCTCTGGAATAGAAATCCGCCCACAACATTAGCTTCAAAAGGGTTACCATCGGTGGCCATACAATTGTAGTAGGCATGGGGCCACCACAAGTAACACAGACTTCCACTTTCTTAACTTTAGCGGAGGTGAAGTTTGTGGAAAAGAGACTTTCTTTGGTTGGAGAACCAAAGCTTGAATAGCTTCCGTGAGTTTGTCAATCTTAGCATCGGTGCTAGATTGACTCACGAGCGATGAAGAAGAAGGACCAACACCGACTTGGGAAACAACCGGCTTGCTTCGATGCGGTCGGACTTTAGACTTGTTTTCAATGATCGCTAAAGCTTCTTTGACGGTTTTGCTTAAGAAATTTCCTCCAATGAGGAATTGAGAGAATCTTGATCGATTGACTCACTCCATTATAGAAAGTATCGAGTTGCATCAACTCGGAGAAACCGTGGTGAGGACATTTGAAGCAATTCCTTAATTCGATCCCACGATTCATTGAAGGATTCATCAAACTTTTGTGTGAACTTGATGATTTCATTTTTAAGACTCGTGGTTTTAGAAGGTGGATAGAATTCATTCACAAATTTCTTCACGGTGTCTTCCCATGTCTCGATTATTTGGGGGTTGTTTTTCAAGCCAAATCCGGCTTGTCCTCGAGAGAAAATGGGAACGAAGAAGCTTAACAAACATCGGTAGGGACATTCTTGTATTTGATGGTAGATGCAATCTTGTTAAACCATCGAATATGAGCATGAGGATCATCACGCTCAAAACCATAGAACCGACTTGAGGTTACAAGATTGATAACCGGTTTTGAGTTCAAAATTTTCACCACAATGGTCGGATAACGATAACATCTCCATACCCGTCGATGGGTGCAGAGAAGCTCACACATAGGACGTTCTTCCGCCTTGATAACGGAGTAGTGTGAAGCGATCCGGATCTCGATCCGTGATGGAGCAGAAAGTCTGGACACGCCTTCTTGGAATCTTGACAAGCTCACGAAATGGGCTCACGGATCTAGAAGAGCGGGTGCGCATACTAGAGTTAACTCTAAGGAATCTCGAGTTAAGGAGAGGAATGGGAATTATGAAAATATTTTATGAAAATGGGGTGAGAAGAATCTTTTTGGGTTTTCTGGTTCTGATAAGTATATATAACAACAAATCCAATTAAAACAAAATCGAGGCAAAACAACAGTGAACTTAAACCAATAATCACAAGATGAATGGCATCTTTGAAAAAGGTACACCAATCACAAGGACACAAATGCAAGTTTTAAATCTTTGGTTCGGGAACTTATTATGGTCGTACCCCAGTTAGGTAGTACTGTTGCCTTGGTTTGCGGTGGTAATCTTTTATGTTGTTATTTATTAAAGAAAACGACAAATCTTTTGTATTTTTATGTTTGATACATATATAGAAACAAAAGGAAAATATTTTTGTGCTTTATCGTTTTGGATGTTTTGGGTTTTGGATTTTTATAAAATATATATATATATAGATATAGATAGATGGATGGTATGAACAAAGAGTGAGTATCCAAATTACTAATCTGCTAAGCGGAAGATAATCAAGCCTGACTCCTCCCGTGACGCCAAAATTTGATTCGTGCTAAACCGTCAAGTTTTCTCACGCATAAGCTAGCCACTTGTGAATGGCCAACCGTAAGAAACTTAAAACAGCTCGACACCAATGCAATGAAGATCGAGAGGAGTTTAGTGTTTCCCAGTCGTTATGTCCCAATGAGCTATCGATGAATCACCAAACGAATAGTGATCGAGAGATTTGAGCGGAAAAGAGATTTGATTTATTATAACTACTGAAAAAGCCTATAAATTACAAAGGCTTAAATGCAAATTAAAGAAAATTAAAAGATAAACTATATTAAATAAACGCTATCACTATTTGCAAAATGATGTTTTTGATTTTTACATTATAAAACTTAAATTTAAAAACTACGTGGCGTCTGAGAAGAAAATGTAAAGCGACACAATATTAATCCTAAAAATATGAAAATGATATTTTACAAACCTAATGATAAAAGAAAATTTTTAGAAAAGAAAATTATTTTTATAACTATTTATCTAATTATTATTAATTAAAACTATTTTAACTATTAAATAATAGCCTAAAATACAAGAAAATATAAAATAAAGCTAGAAAAATGAAATTATGACTTGGAAAAATCTAAAATAACAAAGAGAATTTTCAAAACTATTTTGTATTTTTCGATTATTTTTGTATTTTCTATGAATTAAAAACTATTTAAAACTACTTAAATTGCTTAAAAATACAAATTTAACTAAGAAAAATCTGGAAAAATATTTTTTTGACTTTTTATATTTATCTTAACCTAGGAAAAATGAAAAATTATTTTTGAAACTTTTCTGAATTAATTGTATTAAAAGCTAATTAAAATAACTTAAAAACTGATTTTAATTAAGAAAAATAGCAAACAGACCTAGAAAAATCTGAAAAATTCAAGAAAAGTCTAAAATAATATTATGAATATGAGAAAAATATAAAAACAGGGGCTTGTGTGTAAGAAAATGCAACTGCAATGACAAGTGCTTATGAATAAGCACTTATATTAAGCAAATGGAAAGCAAAGACCACCACAGCAACACAAAAGCTATAATATGCTAAGAATACCCAAATGCAACTAATATTTACTAGCTTAAACCTCAGAAACACAAGCTACTCAGATTTGATTAGTTGAGCTTATGTGCTTAAAACAGGTTTTAGGCTACTACTTTTAAGCTGAAGATAAGCTACTTAATAAGCTGAGAATGAAAACCATCAATTGGAACTTAAACTAGACCTAGCTGGGAACTTGTAAACAAAAATTCAGACTTGGACAAGCTCAAATGAGCTCTGTGACAAGCATGCACAAACCTGTGCACACTTAGTTAATACTGAGCTTGTCTTGGGGAAATGAGACCAAAAGAGAAGCATTTGCGACTTATAAAAATTTGTAAAATCTACAAAATGGCAATAAGAAAATAGACCAAGTGAACTTTTAAACCTACAATTTCATTTGATTTGGCCTAGAAATGAATCCAAGAAAAATCAACCTAGTTGGGCTCAAAATCACTTTTTCACTTTTGACTTTTAAAAGCAGTTTGATGAGTTTGACTTTTATGAACTTTGAGCTCAATTTGAGGACCGATTTTGATGTTATAAGACAAAATAAAGCTAATGAAAGCTACACCTATGATTTCTAAACACAAAACTAGTTTTGATTTGTCAAAATCACAACGATTAAGCACTTAAGAGCAGTTCAATAAGATTTTGACTTTTGTTGTTTTGCGGATGCAAAATTATGACTAGAATGAGTATAAAAGAGCTACACAAGCATGAAACAACAGTATCAATCCTTGAACAACCCTCTAATTCGGTTTAAGCAACAAATCCAAACACTACTTTAATGGTGATATGCAATTTTAATTAAGCCAAGCTGTTAAACTAGCTTTGCGAGACAATCAAACCGAGTCTAACCAACTTAATTAACACTTAATCAAGGTTTTAAACTAGTCTAAACTACAAGTACAGATTATGCAATATATCTTGAAGTTAACTTACAATAGGTCCCAGCCACTATGGCTTGCCAAAGATCATGAGAACCACTATCCAATTTCTATCAACCCAATCATTATAATTCACCCATTTCCATGCTCTGCAACAACCATGTCCATTTCCATTTCAATTTTGGCCCGGTTTGACTTTCTTTGACCAAAATCCAATTTTCCTTGAAACTCAAAGGTAAGCTTATAAAAGCTATTAGCGACTTATAAGCTTATTTTTACTGAAATAAGCTATTTGAAGCTTGAAGGTAGGAGTTAGGCGAAATTTGCAACAATGGCATAAAAATATAAAACTAGATAAAACTTTGGAATTGATGCTTAAAATAGATTACATGATAATTATACTTGAGTTTGATACAAGAAAATAAAGATATGATTTGAACTTGAACTAAAACATTTATTCTAAAAACGACATTGATGAAAATTTAAAACTAAAAGACTACTTCTTTCTTCCTTCCCTTGCTTCCTTTCTTATAGCAACTGCTTTCTCTCACTACTCTGAGCATATCCCACTTGATTTGAGGCCATTGGATGTCTTGGAGTGATCTTGGCCGTTTGATGCGTTTTTGGCACCAAAAAGGTTTTTTAGCAGTTGGGGTTAAGTGAGGGGAAGGAGGTAGCATTAAATGCTCTTTGGAGTGTTGTTGAGGTGGGGGGAACAAGGTGAGTGGGGGAGGAGCTGGAGGTGTGGGAGATGGTGTGTTGCAGAGGTGTTTGGTGAAAGAGAAGAAAAGCGGGTAGGGGTTTGACCGGGTATTTGGTGGTGTTTAATATTAAAGGGGTCCAAAATGTTATTGACGAAATCAATTGGTTTGTGACAAGGGTCCAAGGTCAAAAGGTTTAATAATCAAGGACTAATTGTGTAATTTCTGAAAATCAAGGGACCAAGGCTGCCATTTTTGCAAAGTTGCTCCAAGGGACTAAAAGTGACAAGCTTCAATAGTATAAGGACCAAACTTGACATTTTCAAATTTCCAAGGACCATTCTTGCCAATTTTAAAACTTGGAGGACCAAACTTGTAATTTCTCAAAACTTTTAATATTTTTCACCAAAGGACTGATTTTGACAACTTATGATTTTAAAAGGACTTTTGGTGATTTTTCTTTTGAAATTAAGTGCTCGGGGACTATTTCGACAACTTTTGAAACTTGGAGGTGAAAGCGCCAATTATGCAAACTTAGCTCATTTTCATCGATTTTAAACATTTTGCATCCGAAACATATAAAATGCAATTTTGAGATATTTTCGTTATTTTGATGCATTTACGAGCATTTTAAATGTTTTGCGATTCAGTTAACCAACAATGATGAGTATTTACACACTCATCGGTAGAATGATGAAGCGATTCTGGTTCAAAAGTTATGGCGTTTGAAGTTTTGCTAAGATCTTACTAAGTAAACTTGTTCTTAGGCGTAGGATTTGGTGCTTAGGCGTAGGCCGCTTAGGTGTAGATTGCTTAGGCGTAGGCTGTTTAGGCGTGAGGCTCGCTTAGCGTAGACCGCTTCTTACGCGTAATGTTTGAGGCTTGGCGTAATCTTAGGCGTGAGAGTGTTACTCGTAAGCTTTTATGCTTATCGTAAACTTAGGTTTAAAACCAAAATCCTTCACACTTGTCCAAGTGTGAGAGATATCCACAAGTCGAAGTGTTCCACAAACTTATCCAGTGAGGAAGCCTCGAGTAACCGTTATTGCGAAGATTCTTCACCAAAAGCTTAAGCGTAGATTACACTTCTTCGCGTAGACTTTACGTGGGAAGAGAGGTTTTGACTTTGCTTACGCGTAAAAATAGGGTTTGACTTTACGTACTTGGTTTCCTTACGCGTGAACAACCCGGTTTGATGCAAAACACGATTTTTCACCAAAAACACGATTCCCAATGATTTCTTTTGCAAAACTTGTTCCAAAATACTTAAAGATCAATAAAACTACAACTTTAACCTTAAAACACATAAAAATCAAAACTTTTGACAAAAGCATACGATTTTAAATAAAAGCATAACTTTTGTGTAAAGTTTTAACCAAAAACGTAACACAACACTCTAAACCATTGTTAGGCGATTGATACCAATTGTAGGACCTTGTTTATCTATCAACCTTATCACACAAGAACAACCTTATGCGTAATAACACGATATAACAAGAAAGATGAAGCAAAGAAAGGTGGTGACTTGAATGATGATATGTATGTTTTAGAGATAAAGGAAAGAACATGCAACTATATTTCATAAGGAAAACACACATTTAAACATAAGCACACCCTCAAATGACACATTTGAGGGTATTCTCTAAAATACTACATGCCCAAATGGGCTTGGCCATGGGCTTCAAGGATATGGATTGGACTTGGATTGGTTTACAAATGATAAAAGGCTAGCTTAACTTAACTAATAGCCATTTAGTTTAGCCCAATCCACGAGCCCGTTGACTATTATATTAGGATATCTAACACACGTTACAAAGTTCCTAAACGTGAATGACCATCACTTCTATTAATTATTATTAAGTCTAACGGTATTTTAAGATTAGCATTTTTTAGACTTTTATAAAAGATGTGTTGTGCCATTTTATTTTTATTTTTAAAGATTTCTAATTTGTTCTTTTTAATTGTATTGTTTAGTAAGGTTTAGTAATATAAGTTTGTATTATATTGTATTTAGGTTCCATATATGTTTTTCCTCTTTTGCGTTTTCAATCTCATTCACGATCAAGAAAATATCACGACCTAACAATGGCGGCAAAGCCTAATATTGAGAAATCCGGTGGCGTGTGGTTACGATAACCTTGCTACAACTTAAAAGTTCTGTTTGATAGTGAGGTCAATGAGGATCGTAGTTTCGTAAATCGTCTTCAAGAGGAGTGTGGCCATGATATGTGCAAAAACACATATCATTTCTTTATCAAATAAAACCCAAAATAACCAAGAAAGAGCCGTTTATTGCTAATATTTGTGGTTTCTTGAGTTTGTGCTTGTCGCGGTATGGATACGTAAAACACACGAAAAGAAACCAAATCGATAAATCAGAGCACGAGAGATTAAGAGAGTTTGAGTGGTAGGAAGATCGAGATTGTGCATTTGTGAAGATTTTATTCTCGAGGATGATTTTAGAAGATATAATCAAGTTTGAAGAATTGTCAAGATTAGTCCTCATCTTTGAGCATTTGGCAAAAGTGATCCTCAAGTTTAGGAATTGTCAAAATCAACCCTTGGATTATTTGAGATTGACAAGAAAGGCCCTTGAAGAATATTTTTAGAATTCTGATTTGGCCCTGAAGTTTCAAACTTGTACATGTTTAGACCTTATGATGTTATTTGGATTCTAAACTAGTCCTAAATCCAATACACTAATACTTGGTCCAAATAAAACCCAAAGGCCCAATCCATAGCCCAAATAATCAATCCTATACCGGTTTTATATCCACACCCATAACCGGTCGTATCTCACAAGACCCGTCAACAAAACATATCAAACAAATATAAAAATGTCACGCCAAATTTCCCCAATATCCCGAACGAAGAACCTAAAACACCCCTAACACAATTAAGCAAAATTGGTACAATTAAGGGCAATATTGTACTTTACTGACACCGTCTGACACACGATTGCCAGCTTGGCAATCCGTGTGTCACATTCTCCTCATACTCTCTTCTGATTGGTCTAAGATGCGTGGCAGATTTAATCTAAGGGTGCTAAATGACTGATGGACGTGGATGATTGATCCAAGGGTTGCGAATGATCAAGAGGAAGCACAAGTTTCAGCTTCTAGACTCTTCTCAAAGCTCATGCTAGGCTATAAATACCCTTTCATTTCTTTTTTGTAATCTCAAGTAGATAGGAGTAGATTAGGAGTAGTTCACGAGTTATTTTTAATTGTTTTCAATGTTTTAGTTTTAATTCGATTATTATTACCTTTGTATTCACATTTTATTAATATAAGTTTTACTTTTCACCAAAATTCAAATCACTGTTTTATCATTTAAATTCAACTTATTAATGTTTTTGTTTGTTACTTGAGCTTATTCCAAATCTTCTGTTAGTTTACGTAACTCAGATACTACTTTCATCTACATTCATTCATTAAAAGTCAATGATGCAGCTTCATGAGTACAATGGTCCTGAATTGCTGAATGGGTTTTGGATTTGTTTGAAATTTGGATCTGAGTTGGGTTGAGAACTGAGATAGATAGTGGTTACATTGATTTCATGAGCATGCCATAGTGGCAGGACTTTGGTTAGTATTAAAATTCTTTCTTACAGTTTGAATCAGTAGTATAGATTAGCTTCTGAGTTTTAATTGGTTTAAGTTAGCTTATATCGTCATTATATTTCTAGTGTGATTGGTAGAAGATTTGTTTAAGCTTAATCTGTCCATTTACTTACTTAACTGTTGAGATTTGCATAATTAGGATTTAGTAGTAAAAGTGTCATATTGCTATTAAAGTTGTTTCATCTAGTTAGATTTAGGAATATTGAATCTGTTTTTATGGTTAAAAAAGCTTGGATCAGTAGTTTGGTTAGTTAAAATTGCATACTAGTAACTACAGGGGTGTTTGGATTAGTGCTCAGGTTTGTATTGAAGGTTAGTTTGCTGAAAAAGTTTAGTTGGTTTAAGTTTGTTTAGGTTTATTTTACTCATATTGGTCATTGTCTTGCATCTACATTCACTTATAGTCAATAATCACTTAATCTGTTATAATTCCGTAATATGTTTTGAATAAGTATGCCATATTTTGCAAATAGGTGTTAAATCAGTTAACTTAGCTTGAATCAGAGTAGTTCATCACATAACATCATAATAATTCCACAAATCTGTTTTAAAATTAATTTTAGTCAACATTTCACAATTTGTCTTAAAAGTCAAATAGTGTCAAAAGCAGTTTTAATCAAACTTTGTAGGCTTTGTACAAGCTTCATTTAAGCTTGATTTTGTCGAAATTTGGTACAAGTATTCTACGATTGGTAGTCTTAAGTTCTCAACTGGTTTTCAAATTGGATCCCTAGGTTAGCTTATTTTTAAAGTCGCAAGTAGGGTAGTGTAAATTCATTTTCGACTTTTAACTAATTTGGTCAAATCGATTCGGTTAGCTCACCGAGAGGTTTAGAGCAGTTGGAATAGATTGCATTTAAGTATTTTTAGCACATATTAGCTTCATTAGAGTTTGGTGGCTTATAGCACTTGTTAGCTTAAGCTAGTAGCTTATTTGCATAACAGTTTACATTGCAGCTGTAGATTCTTACACATAAGCATAGTGTTTTATATTTTTCATAGATTTAGAATAATAATTTAGAATTTTCCTGAGTTTTTCATTAATTTTTATCACTGTTTGGTATTTTTCACAATTTAAAATAGTTTTTAGTCATTTTTAAATAGCCTTTATTGCAATTAATTCAGAAAAAGTTCCAAAAAAATATATTTTCAATTTTCATAGATTAAGATAAATTCAAAAAGCAAAAAAATAATTTTTCTAGATTTTTCCTAGCTTATTTTGTAATTTTTAACCATTTAATTAGATTTAAATAGTTTTAAATTCGTAGAAAATAGAAAAATAATCAGAAAAAATACAAAATTAGTTTTGAAAATTCTCTTTAGTTATTTTAGATTTTATAAAAATAGTTTCATAATTTTCCCCTTAATTTTCATAATTTCTAGTATTTTAATTATATTTAAAAGTTAAAAATTAGTTTTTAATTCTAATAAATTCCAAAAAAATTCCTAAAAATAGTTTTAATTCATAAATAGTTTTCTAATATCATTTTTAGTATAAAAGTAATTTTAGGTTATTTTTAGGATTTAGAATAGACGTAGTTGCATTTTATTCGCGTTTCGTTTTAATCCCGTATTTGCATTTTAGTATAGATTTGCGTAGTTTGCCATAATTCTTAGGTTTTCCTCATAGATTTTAGTCCCATTTACTTTCCTTATCACGTAGTTTAGAAAACATCATATTTTTCCCCTTTTCCCATTCAAATCCCAATAATCGCGACGTGAGTTGGAAATTCCATTCAACCCTCGTTCGGAACGATCTCGTGCTCAAACCTAACACGTTTGAGTTACCCTAAATACTACAAACTTCTATTATTGGTTTCCCGACGAATCAGGCCATCTGTGCAGTAAGATTGAGAAACGTGAGCGATATAATGGAAACGCATTGGTTTGGGCAATTCAACGAAAAGCGGTTGATGGCTTGAGGGTCTTGTGGAACTCCGGTGTGGATCGATAACGCTCAAATTGTGCATGTTTTTAGTAGCGTTATCCGTGCTTTTATGTATGTTTTTTGGTTATAATCATATGCTTTTGTTTCTTAATCATATAAAAGTGAGTATGCTAGTTCATTTGTAGCCAATACATGAAAGTGGAGAAAAAGACGGAAAATGAAGTAAAAAACAAAGATTTATCCATGTACGAAGAATTCCCGTCAAAAGCAAGTCTTGTGGAGTATATTCGAGTAGATAAAGTCATCAAGATGGTTGTCCAAAGACTCAAAAATAAAGTGAAAGAAGGAAAACGAGAAAGAAATGAAGAACAGAAGCTCAAACGAAGAAATATTGGAAGCCTAGTTGTTCCCGACACACCTTCACCATTTTGGCCATATCTTGAGCATACGAACTCCAATTTAGGTGATTCAAGCGGCCACAAAATTGGAAGAGAAAGATCTACAACTTTGGATTATGACCTTGTCTGTCAAAAGGATCCAACTAATCGATTGGAGCCCGCAACCGAAACAGTTGGAGCACTGTCAAGAAGACCAGCCGATCGGCTGGTGACCAAACCAATTGACTGGGAGGCCCTGGTCTGCCATTTCTTCATCAATAAGAGTCCTATCATGTTCCAAACGATTCTAAGTCCTTTAAGACTATATTCTAGTCCCTTCCAAGCTCCTTGGTGACCAAGAAATGCATTTATAACCCCTAGCCTTTGAATTAGTATAAATAGAGGCCTTTGCAAGCATTTCTAATCATCCATTTCCACCACCACTCCATCTCTAAGTGTGAAATTCGATCCTCCACCTTTAAGGATGAATTTCCACCTATTATTCTAACCTCAACTTGAGAGAACACCATCCCCTCTCAACTTACCTTCCCAAAAGGTGTGAAATTCGAGCCTCAACCCTTAAGGACGAATTTCCACCAATTACACCATCCCTCTCAATCCCTCTCCATATCAAGGTGTGAAATTCTAGCCTCTACCCTTAAGGACGAATTTCCACCAACTTAACATCCCTAAAAGACCTCAAACCTCTGCCAAATTCGTGTAGTGTGCTCAAGGGTTGTTGAAGGCGTTTAGATATCATTTTTCGGCTTGGTTAGAAGTTGTAGTCGATTGGAGGCTTGAAGGTTGCTATAATCCTTCATCTTTGCCTATTGTAATTTATACTTTGGGTAAACCTTGTTACTTTTATATTTCCATATGTTTGTTATTGATATGATTATTGAGATTTGTGTTTGATTGAAATAAACATGTATGTTCTTTGTATGCTTGTTCTTATTGCATTTCTTTATGGTCTGATCTGTGAGAATCATAACCATCAACTTGTTGCTTAAACAAACAAACAACACTTGTAGTGCAAGCAAGCGTCTTGGGACGACCTTGATTTACCAAAACCTATACTATAACTCGACTAGGGTATACTTGCCCGAATGTGTTCCTAGTTAACCGGTAATTCTTGCATACAAATTTAAAAACCCGGTGCGACAACATCAAGTTTTTGGCTCCGTTGTCGGGGATTTGTTTTACACTTTTTTTTTCGTTTGAATGTTTTCTTGTTTGATATATTTTTTGCATGAATTGATTGCTTGTTTACTAGTTTGTTCGAATGATATGTTTCTCTTGCTCATGAAGGATTGTTTATTTGCTCTTGTTTGATAACTCTTTCTTTGCTTTCTGGATTGCTCATGATGTTTGCTTGAATGCTTGTCTTTCATTTTCTCAAAAATCTCTAATTTTCATAATTGTTTAATTGATCTTGGCATCAAAATAAAGTTTTCAATTTTGGGATTTTGTTTCATGTGATCTAAAAATACTCGTTTCAATGATTGCTTTCAAAGTATACTCGAAATCATTTGCGAAAAGACCACCAAAACCACCCCGAATCAACCAACCGATCGGTTGGCACTCCGGCCGATCGGATGGAAGCCTCGTACCCATAAAACCACTCCAACCGATCGGTCACCACCCGTAACCGATCCGGGTTGATACTTCTGTCCCAATTTTTTAATATTTTTATTTTGTGTGTTTCTTGTTTCGTGCATTTTGTGTTTTATCTGTTATGTGATCTCTTGAATGTTTGTGTTTCTTTTTTGTGTTATTCTTGTTTATA
Source organism: Chrysanthemum lavandulifolium (assembly GCA_022545495.1). Taxonomy (NCBI): domain Eukaryota; kingdom Viridiplantae; phylum Streptophyta; class Magnoliopsida; order Asterales; family Asteraceae; genus Chrysanthemum; species Chrysanthemum lavandulifolium. The sequence continues at coordinate 268,000,478 of CM040241.1, forward strand.
TTAGTTTCATATTAATTTTGAATAGGATTATCTTGTTTTAGATTCTCTTGTTTGCTTTGCGTTGCATAACTAATTATGTTTGCTTGCGTCTATGTGATTGTCGTTTTTCTGTGATAGTGCTTTTATTTGTTTTAAATGTCGTAATTAGTACATATGTGTTTATGTGTTTTATTTAGTTGTGTTTATGTTTGTGTTCGTCTCCTTCTATGTTATTATTTGATTTTATCAATAAAAGTTTTGAAAAAACTTGTTTTTTATAAAATAAAAAAAATATCTAAAATCACCTCCACCGATCACTCACCCCGTGAATCGGTTCATTGGAAGGTTGGTCTCATTTTGGTTCATCTCAACCGATCGGTTAGATCCCCTGACCGATCGGCTGGACCAATCGTAAAAAAATTATTTTTCGTATTTTGTTTTTATGTGTTCGTGTTTAGATCAAATAAGTTGAAGTGTCTCGTGGGATCATTCCTAAGATACTTAAGCATTAGTATTTTTATTATTGTTCATCATTTTTCCATTTTAAAGTTTTGTTAATTTTTAGTACAATGTAAATAAATAACACTTGTCTTTAAATAAATTGTTATGAACTCTGTGGGTATATTCACTGGAAACCCTCACGAGATTATAACTCGTCCACTCGGGCCACCGAGGGGTTTAAAGGCTTGTTCGTCGCTAAATGAAACCGTGATGCCTCTGAAAATGAGTTTTAGGATTCTACGTGTTTTGTAGTTTAGTTTCTTTTGTAGATTTAATATGCTCTTGAAGGAAGGATTGATTGGATTATTGGTGACATTATATTTAGGATTGGACATGTTTTGATGAGAAATCAATTGATCTCACGCGCTTATGCTAGCGTTTGCTTAGCATCTTATCATATAGAGTTCGATCACGATTTCTTGGTCCGAAGTTTCATTTATCTCATACTTGTTGATTTTATTTTCCTATCTTACATGCTTTGAAGTTTTCACAATTCATTTATTTTGTTTTCTAGTTATTTTGCCGTGTTCGTTTGTTTGGTAGATTATTTTATAAATTGACTTTTTTTAGTCCTTGAAAGTAAGGATCAGCCATTGTTAACAAACTATAAGAGAGGTATAAGGCAGGTCTCCTTGATTCCCTAAAGAAGCTAGGTTTTTAATTTGCTTCGCGCTGACCTGCTTCTCCGCTTCTTTGTCTGTTTCAATGGAGCTACCGAGAACTCTTGGGAAAAGAAAAAGTCATAACTAGTTTATTTTTCAAAGTTTTCTCGTAGTAATGGTAGTAATAATAATAAAAATATTTTTAAAGTCATTATGTTATTTTTCTTTTGTGTGCTTAACTTAAGTGTGGGGGGAAGTTAAATAGGAAAAGCGAAACTAGTTTTTAAATTCCAAAATTTTTGGGCCAAGTTTTAAAATTTTGTGAACTTGTTTGCCCTCATGATCTAGTTGTTTTCACGCTTTCAGGATAATATATTAGAATAACTGAATCAATCCACTGGTGAAATCTTTAAATTTTGAAAAACTTGAGATGTATCCCGATTAATATTTCAATCCATTCTGGGATCGATGACATTTGCTAGCACATTTTATAGCCCATGCACTAAATTCTGAGGATTTGAGCCTATTCTATATATATAAGCATACATCTTTTATGCTTGAATGTTTTTTTTTTCTCTAAAGGTAAATATTATAAAGAGAAAGGAGCCCAAAGGCAAAGAAACAAAGCACAAAAGGGACAAAAAACAGATAGGACACATCCCTAGAATTCTCCCACAATGGCACAAGAATCAGATGACAAACAAAATACCCCTCAAAACTAAATACAAAGCAAATGACCTAAGCTAGCCTATGATCACTACATACTCTGAATACATCAACAATACATTGGGACCAACCAATGCATTTTGAAACATCACCATATGCTAGTGACCAATAGGCAGCATACAAGCTAAGTAGATAACTAGGGGCATCCATCAATTAAAGACTAAACAACATAAGTGCCAAACAGTATAAAACAATATAACCAAAAAACAACTATACTTAAACCATAACCATGACCCATAGAAACATATAACATAGTAGATTCTCCTGTGAGCAGCATCCATGCAATAACAATCCAATCTTCCCTTCTTCCAAATCTTGCATAATAACCACTCATCTTTGCTATCAGCTGAATCATTGAAATAATGTCCATATTGACATGACCAAACCACCAACTTTTTCTCCTTAAAAAGCCTTGACAACCAAAACCTTGTGGGAAAAAGATTGAACAAGGGAAAAGAGTACAATACTTGACCCCAAACATTAGTGACATAATAACAAAAACTATACATCTTCATACTCAGATTAGACCACCAAATACTGCTATAAACCGAATGAACAGCGCCAACCAAGCAAGTACACTATACTAAGAAAAGTAACCATTCATACTTTGAAGCACAACCCAAGTCCCATAGAATATAAACAACCCATATCAAAACTACATCAAGCACAGAACTATAAAACCAATTGTCCAGAGCTCTTCTAATACTACCAACTCCCATATACCACCAAATATTGGCCTTACCACCATAGTTAATAGCCTTCCAACTAACATTGAACCAAACCCAATCAGACTTAACAACCTTATACCCTTTACAGAACCCATTATCTAACCAGTAACCATTCCTATAGTGAGACCACTCCTAGTAATAGGCGCAAAAATGTCCTATAACTAGAAGTCCTAAAGCTATACTTAGTCTTCATCATTTAAATCATTAATATCAGCCATGATTCTATCAAGTATACCTTTCTACAAATAAATTATATCAATCGGGAAATTCCATACCTGAGCAGCATTGATGACATCAGGGGTAATCTTGAGCTTCAATCCCATGATTCTCATGCTAACAGTTTCAACAATAACTTTAAATACTTCATCCACAGTTCTACTAGAACCCCCAAATAGTCTCTTATTACTTTCTTTCCAAACAAAATACACAGCTGAACCCAAAGTTAATCTTTGAATCACACTCCAAGTGGTATTTCTAGCAGGTCTGTTAACAATGCTAGAAATAATTTGAGCCCATGAATAAGATACATTATCCAATTTAGCCATCCCCTTTAATCTTTCCCAAAGTCTTCTAGAAAAACTTCAACTGAAGAAAAGATGACTATGAGAATCTTTACAGTTATAGCAAAAGGTACAACTCATGTCTTGAATGTTTAACCATCTAGAAATTATGTCTTGAATCTTAAGTCTTCCTTTAACAGCCATCCAAAGGATAAAAGAGTGTCTAGGGACACATTGAGTAAACCAGACATGGTCATGCCAAATAACTTTAGGATGATTATTCTTCATTACTTTCCAAGCCTCCTTGACACAAAAAGCTTTCTCCTTCCCATTCTTGTTAATCCAGACAGCTTTATCCTCTACTTCATTAACTAGATTAGGAGCATGAATGTCCATAACTTCCTCAAATCTAGTATTCCAGCTATCAGGGCAATTCCAACTCCCTTGATTGACTAAATCAGCAACTTTAGCCATCATATCAGAATTACTATGAATAAGTAAAGAGTAGTAATTAAGTTACACAAAGGACCTCTCTCATGCCATTTATCAATAAGAGTCCTATCATGTTCCAAACGATTCTAAGTCCTTTAAGACTATATTCTAGTCCCTTCCAAGCTCCTTGGTGACCAAGAAATGCATTTATAACTCCTAGCCTTTGAATTAGTATAAATAGAGGCCTTTGCAAGCATTTTTAATCATCCATTTCCACCACCACTCCATCTCTAAGTGTGAAATTTGATCCTCCACCCTTAAAGATGAATTTCCTCCTATTATTCCAACCCCAACTTGAGAGAACACCATCCCCTCTCAACTTACCTTCCCAAAAGGTGTGAAATTCAAGCCTCAACCCTTAAGGACAAATTTCCACCAATTACACCATCCCTCTCAATCCCTCTCCATCTCAAGGTGTGAAATTCTAGCCTCTACCCTTAAGGACGAATTTCCACTAACTCAACCTCCCTAAAAGACCTCAAAACTCTGCCAAATTCGTGTAGTATGCTCAAGGGTTGTTGAAGGCGTTTGGATATCATTTTTCGGCTTGGTTAAAAGTTGTAGTCGATTGGAGGCTTGAAGGTTGCTATAATCCTTCATCTTTGCCTATTGTAATTTATACTTTGGGTAAACCTTGTTACTTTTATATTTCCATATGTTTGTTATTGATATGATTATTGAGATTTTGTGTTTGATTGAAATAAACATGTATGTTCTTTGTATGCTTGTTCTTATTGCGTTTCTTTATGGTTTGATATGTGAGAATCATAACCATCAACTTGTTGCTTAAACAAACAAACAACACTTGTAGTGCAACCAAGTCTCTTGGGACGACCTTGATTTACCAAAACCTATACTACAACTCCACTGGGTTATACTTGCCCGAATGTGTTCCTAGTTAACCGGTAATTCTTGCATACAAATTTAAAAATCCGGTGCGAGAGCATCAAGTTTTTGGCTCCGTTGTCGGGGATTTGTTTTACACTTTTTTCTTTGTTCGTTTAAATGTTTTCTTGTTTGATATATTTTTTGCTTGAATTGATTGCTTGTTTACTAGTTTGTTCGAATGATATGTTTCTCTTGCTCATGAATGATTGTTTATTTGCTCTTGTTTGATTTCTCTTTCTTTTCTTTCTTGATTGCTTATGATGTTTGCTTGAATGCTTGTCTTTCATTTTCTCAAAAATCTCTAATTTTCATAATTGCTTAAATGATCTTGGCATCAAAATCAAGTTTTTAATTTTGGGATTTTGTTTCATGTGATCTAAAAATACTTGTTTCAATGATTGATTTCAAAGTGTGCTCGAAATCATTTGCGAAAAGACCACCAAAACCACCCTGAATCAACCAACCGATCGGTTGGCACTCCGGCCGATCGGATGGAAGCCACGTACCCAATAAAACCACTCCAACCGATTGGTCACCACCCGTAACCGATCCGGTTGGAGACTTCTGTCGCAATTTTTTATTATTTTTATTTTGTGTGTTTCTTGTTTCGTGCGTTTTGTGTTTTATCTGTTATGTGATCTCTTGAATGTTTGTGTTTCTTTTTTGTGTTATTCTTGTTTATATTAGTTTCATATTAATTTTGAATAGGATTATCTTGTTTTAGATTCTCTTGTTTGATTTGTGTTGCATAACTAATTATGTTTGCTTGCGTCTATGTGATTGTCGTTTTTCTGTGATAGTGCTTTTATTTGTTTTAAGTGTCGTATGTTGTTTTTGGTGTTCTTCTAGTACATATGTGTTTATGTGTTTTATTTAGTTGTGTTTATGTTTGTGTTCGTCTCCTTATATGTTCTTATTTGATTTTATCAATAAAAGTTTTGAAATAAAACTTGTTTTTTATAAAATTAAAAAAAAAATCTTAAAAATCGCCTTCAACCGATGAGTCTCTCCCCGTAACCGGTTCGGCTGGAAGGTTGGTCTCATTTTGGTTCATCTCAACCGATCGGTTAGATCCCCTGACCGATCGGCTGGACCAATCGTAAAAAATTTATTTTTCGTATTTTATTTTTATGTGTTCGTGTTTAGATCAAATAAGTTTAAGTGTCTCGTGGGATCATTCCTAAGATACTTAAGCATTAGTATTTTTATTATTGTTCATCATTTTGCCATTTTAAAGTTTTGTTAATTTTTAGTATATTGTAAATAAATAATACTTGTCTTTAAATAAATTGTTTTGAACTTTGTGGGTATATTCACTGGAAACCCTCACGAGATTATAACTCGTCCACTCGGGTCTCCGAGAGGCTTAAAGGCTTGTTGCGTATGCTAAATGCAACCGTGATGCCTACGAAAGTGAGTTTTAGGATTTTACGTGTTTTTGTAGTTTAGTTTCTTTTTGTAGATTTAATATGCTCTTGAAGGAAGGATTGATAGGATTATTGGTGACATTATATTTAGGATTGGACATGTTTTGATGAGAAATCAATTGATCTCACGCGCATATGCTAGCGTTTGCTTAGCATCTTATCATATAGAGTTCGATCACGATTTCTTGGTCTAGGAAGTTTCATTTATCTCAGACTTGTTGATTTTATTTTTCCCTATCTTACATGCTTTGAAGTTTTCACAATTCATTTATTTTGTTTTCTAGTTATTTTTGCCTTGTTTGTTTGTTTGGTAGATTATTTTATAAATTGACTTTTTTAGTCCTTGATAAGGATCGACCATTGTGAACAAACTATAAGAGAGGTATAAAGCGGTCTCCTTGACTCCCTAAAGAAGTTAGGTTTTAATTTGCTTGTGACACCTTCTCCGCTTCTTTGTCTGTTTCAATGGAGCTACCGAGAACTCTTGGGAAAAGAAAAAGTCATAACTAGTTTATTTTTCAAAGTTTTCTCGTAGTAATGGTAGTAATAATAATAGAAATATTTTTAAAGTCATTATGTTATTTTTCTTTAGTGTGCTTAACTTAAGTGTGGGGGGAAGTTAAATAGGAAAAGCGAAACTAGTTTTTAAATTCCAAAATTTTTGGGCCAAGTTTTAAAATTTTGTGAACTTGTTTGCCCTCATGATCTAGTTGTTTTCACGCTTTCAGGATAATATATTAGAATAACTGAATCAATCCCCTGGTGAAATCTATAAATTTTGAAAAACTTGAGATGTATCCCGATTAATATTTCAATCCATTCTGGGATCGATGACATTTGCTAGCACATTTTAAAGCCCATACACTAAATTGTGAGGATTTGAGCCTATTCTATATATATAAGCATACATCTTTTATGCTTGAATGTTTTTTTTTCTATAAAGGTAAATATTATAAAGAGAAAGGATCCCAAAGGCAAAGAAACAAAGCACAAAAGGGACAAAAAACAGATAGGACACATCCCTAGACTGCTCCCACAATGGCACAAAAATCAGATGACAAACAAAATACCCCTCAAAACTAAATACAAAGCAAATGACCTAAGCTAACCTATGACCACTACATACTCTGAATACATCAACAATACATTGGGACCAACCAATGCATTTTGAAACAGCACCATATGCTAGTGACCAATAGGCAGCATACAAGCTAAGTAGATAACTAGGGTCATGAGGACCACTACATAACTCACAAGGAAGAGTGATTTTATTCACTTGATGTGAAGACTTAGGATTTTTGTAGGAACTCATTAGGAATTTAACTTGATCTTCAAGTTCGATCATCTTACGGTCAGAAGATTGTGAGTCAATGGGAGGCAAGGAGATTGCCTTAACGGTTTTAGGCAACTCACGGGGGTCATTCCAACTTTCGTTGTCATAGAGAGCAAGGTCCTCTATTTTGCCCCATGATTCTTCCGCGGTGAGATCACTAAGTTTTCCACCGGCCGCTTGGTCAATTGATCTCTTGGTGGGGAAGTTGACATGATCATAAAAGATTTGGACTTGAAGCCAAAGATCAATGCCGTGATGAGGGACTTTATGAAGTAGGTCCTTGAATCGAGTCCATGCTTCGTAGAGAGATTCACCTTGACGTTGTTGGAACATCAAGATGTCATTCATAAGTTTAGTGGTTCTCCCCGGTGGGAAAAATTGAGCAAGGAAACGAGAGGTGAGATCATCCCAACTTGAGATGGAGCCGTGAGGAAGTAGCTCAAGCCAATTACTAGCTTGGTCCGTAGAGAGAATGGAAGAGACGCAGGTAGCGTGGTCTCCTAGTAGTAGCATCAAGGTAGATGGAATCGACAATTTAAGGAAATCCCTTAGATCTTGATTTGGATCTTGAGCGAAGTCCATGGAATGCACATCCGTTTGCACCAACCGGATGGTTTCGGATCATGGTAGTAGTTTGGGCTTGGTCGGGAAGCTCAATGGTGTTTCTATAGCCTAGGTGGCTTGGTCTCGAGTATTCACCAAGAGTACGGCTCTTGGAGGGTCATTGTGGCGAGTTGATGAATGGTGGTTGGTTATCACCTTCCATGATGAAAAGTGATGGGATTACGAGCAAAGGTCGCGAAGAAGGGGATAGACTACGAAAAGCTAAGAATGAGAAAAATTTACTTGATAGGAATCAATCAAAGAAACCTAAATGAGGTAGACTACTAACTAGCTATTCTATTCCCGTGCGGCGCCAAAAACTTGATAACGCTACACGCGTCGTTCGGGGTCAAAGGAACTTCCTTTTCTTGAGCAAGTTTATAACACCCTAGCGGTGAACCTAATCATTGTAGTGTAGTATTAGGGTAAGCCACGGGTATTGATATCGTTTTCTAGGGAATAGGAATGCTAGTGAGAGTTACTACACTAAGGTTGGGGTTGAGGAAGATTATTTTTTTATCTTTTTATGTTTTTAAGAAATGGAAGAGTCTGAATCTCGGGGTTTGGATTTGGGGTTGGTATTGCTACCGATTAATCTACTTATCTAATTATCTAATCTAAGGTGTATGTAGTCTATGTCTAATTATTGTGTGCTCGTATGATAGTTTAAAGGCGTGTTTACTTAGGTTTACTACTCCTTAATTATCTCCTATTGGTGGTTGAATTGTCACGTCCTTATTCTTAATTTCGTTGTATGTCTAAAGTTGTAGGGTATGCGTTTATCCCTAACTCTTTGAAGTTACCAAAGGGTCTCGTCTACAAAATACCACTAGGGATCATAAACTCTTACTCTAAGGCCTCTTTGGATAGTTTAGCTTACAACCGCTCAAGGTGCTATAACCTAAGGTTCACAAAGATTAATCAAGCATTAAGTACACAACGAATGACCTATAGCATTACTAGATCATTAACAACTAAGATAAGAGACAACCAATCAATATTCAATAATTAAGTCTCATATTCGCTAAGCAAACACACAAGTAAATTAGCCGGACATGGAGAACATGCCAGCATACATACAAATAATCAAAGACATAATTGAATTAATGAAGTAAAACACTTATCTTGATGTAAGATAGGGTTTGGAACCCTAAAATCTTGTACAAGACAGACCTTGGTTGGTTTAGGTTTTACTCCAAAAGACTACACATCAATCTTGAAAAATTGGATTCTATATATAAGATTACACATGCGACGGCGTTACCTTATGTTTTGTGGCGTCGAGATCGCCGTCATTAGGGTTTCGTCTTGGCGCGTTAGTCTTGCGGCGGTGTCACCTTGTGCTTGTGGCGCCGTCCTCTTGACTTCGGCTGTCTGGATCGAATCTAGGCCGTCGAGTTGTGACGGCCTACTCTTTTATAACTTGCGTCGTCACTTGAAAATAGGAGTTTTGGCTTCGTCTCGTCACAAAATCCTCCGACACGTCGCAGATTAAGCGATGGCCGTTACCTTGTGTTTTCAATGACTTGAGCATCTCGATTCTTGACTTTGGCCATTTTCTTTGTATATCCGCGCCTTTTCGTCCAAATAAGTTCCATTACGACAATTTGCCTTCAAGAGACCTAAAAGTGAAAAGGAATGATATTAAGTAATAACGGATACAAAAGTGATCAAATAAGGGCTTAAACGACCCTCAAAAGGTACATTTTAAAACCTTATCACTCCTTAAGTAATTCATTCCTTTAACAACATTACTAAAAGACATAGGCTCCTTAGTGTTACCCTTTTCTTTCCTTAAAACATCCCCTTCATTACTACCATTAACACTACCCTCAATCCCCTTATCATTACCCACATTAATTCCTCCTAGACTATCACTAGTGTTCTTAGTCATATTAGCATCAGAGTTCAACCCAGAATTATGATAACCAGGAACAAAATTATCAGGCATACTACTAACAACACCAGTCTTATCAAGGCCTATTTTATTCAAAGTAGTACTATTAAGATCAAGGAACATAGAACTTACACTGCCATCAACAATCTTGCCAGAAACCCCTTCTTTAGTACCCAAAACCTCATCAATAGCAATACCATATACCTTAGCTTTCAAAACATTTTCAGACCCAAGTTCAGTGTTAGAGACACCTTCCATACCCACACTACCCTAGAATCACTCCCTTTAGAACTAGACCGAGTAATCACCTTCTTGAAAACAACATAAGATGATTTAGAAAGCATATCAACATGTTTCATAGTATTAGTGGTTTAGGATTCATTGTTCTAGTAGTTTTCTTAGTTTTTAAACTCTTATCCATCCTGGAAAAAGGTGTATTCACCACCGGAGGTAGAGGTATAGTTAAATCAGGGTTAGGAGGTTTTGGATCTGGTTCCGACATGGTAATATAGTGGATTTAAAAGGATAACATAGTATGGTTAAAAGATTAAGGTAGGCGGAAAAGGGATCTGACAAAACGGTTAGTGTGTGGATATATGTGGAAAAGACAAACGGTGATAACGGACTTATGAAATGAATTAAATCTAATGAACAGTGAAGTATTTATGGTGGAATTTTATATCAAATTGTGTAAAATGAAAAGTAGAATGCAAATCAAAAATCTAAAACAATATGCAATGGATAGATCAAATTTAGATGATGAAATACATGATAAATGTGTTAAAAACTTAGAGAGAGAAAGTATTCTTGAATGCTTTTTGCTATGAGTGTGCCGGTGATTTTATTTATTCTAGAACTTGTATTTGTAAATTATTTCGGACCATGATGAAGATCACATTCGTGTGATATAAGTGTATTCATGTGATAAAGAGGCAACCTTAGGAATAAAACCAAATGACCTTCCATTTTACATCTAATGATATTTAGCTAGACACACGATTAGTTAACCACCCACATGGACCCATTTGTTAGCGATGATCCTTTAGCACTAGATACCCATAGTACACCCTTTGAGCCATCCTTTTTATTTTGTTACATCATCTAAAAAAAATACACTTTAAATCTTAGCCTAACGCCTTGTGAATGTCTAAATAGTGGGTTGTTAGTTGCTTGCTAAGTTGGATTGTTTTTATGATTATTAGTTAGCCACACTTTGCTATTCGTGTGTACCATTCCGACGAAGATGAAGGTGCACAACGTTTGTATTTTTGTGGTTTATACTTATACGAAGTGTGGGGGAGATGTAATGTGTATGAAAAATGAAAAATGTGAAAAAAAGAATAAATCATCGAAAAAAAAATATATATATGAAAAAAAAATGTGAAAATAATAATAATAAGTCATCGAAAGAAAAAAAATGAAAGAAGAAAAATATATGTGATGCCAAGGATGAAGTATGTTTGAGATATCGATTAGCCAATGTGCTAAGGCGTGATATATATATTTGGTGATCGATATGTGAAGAAGATTGTAACTATAATCATTTTCGGGTTTGTGGTTTGTTCGGTGACTAGCAACATTGGTTATTAGACTTGACCTTATTTTTCTTTTAACACCAATTTAATAAATATTCCATGTCTTATCCCTTCCTTTTGGCTTTGTGAAAATATGAAGCACGTGAATATTTTTAGTGACCATCCGGTTCTTGAATGATCGAATGACACACCATCGATCTAGTGCATATTTTTGTGACAATCCGTTATCGAATAGCGCCACGATCCGAGGTATACTCGGTGATCATCCATTGTTTGACTTAATCAAGAATTCGCGCCAGCGATCTATTATATTCTTGTATGAAATATTTCAACATAAGCCTAGTTAACCCTTAAGCCCAACATGAATAAAAGCCCTCTTTAGATGTTTACACTTGGTGCTTATGCCACGTCGGTGGAGTTTTGTTTCTTGTACAAGCCTATGGTAATATTTAGATCATGATTGAGCAATATGAGTGTACTATTCCTTAATACTATCCATCACTAAATAAATTGAGTGTTGAGTGAATTATAAATCCGTTCTTTTTCATGAGGTGCTTAGCCATGTTATCAAGCGAGAAAATCCATAGGGTATATTGTCAAACATCTCGGTTTTTCACCTCTAGAAGCTTAAAACGATGAATCTTATCTCGTACTTGTACTTGGTAGATTTGCATCATATTTTTATTAATCATATTTCATGCACCATGTGGGTTTTATTTTTCTTAATTTCTAAATTTTCTTGGTGGCAAGCAAACCCTTAAGTGTGGGGGAGTTTGCGCTCATTTTTCGCTTATTTTTATATATGTTTAAAATATTAAAAAAAAAAGACCAAAAATATTTATATTTTTTAAATTTTTTCTTTTCTTTTTGTCATTTAGGTATGTATTTTATTTTTTATTTTTTTAGATTTGCTTGAGGACAAGCAAAGTTTAAGTGTGGGGGACTTGATAACGCTCAAATTGTGCATGTTTTTAGTAGCGTTATCTATGATTTTGTGTATGTTATTTGGTTATAATCATATGCTTTTGTTCCTTAATCTTATAAAAGTGTGTATGCTAGTTCATTTATAGCCAAGTACAGGAAAGTGGAGAAAACGACGGAAAAAGAAGTAAAAAGCGAAGATTTATCCATGTACGAAGAATTCCCGTCAAAAGCAAGTCTTGTGGAGTATATTCGAGAAGATAAAGTCAACAAGATGGTGGTCCAAAGAGTCAAGAATAAAGTAAAAGAAGGAAAATGAGAAAGAAATGAAGAAAAGAAGTTCAAACGAAGAAATATTGGAAGCCTCGTTTTTCTCGACACACCTTCACCATTTTGGCCATATCTTGAGCATACGAACTCCGATTTAGGTGATTCAAGGGGCCACGGAACCGGAAGAGAAAAATATAAAATTTTGATTCTTGACCTTGTCTGTCAAAAGGCTCCAGCCGGTCGGCTGGAGACCGCAACCGAAACGGCTAGAGCACCGTATAGAAGACCAGCCGATCGGCTGGTGACCAAACCGATCGGCTGGGAGGTCCTGGTCTGCCATTTCTTCATCAATAAGAGTCCTAGAATATTCCAAACAATATAGGTCCATCAAAACTATATTCTAGTCCCTTCCAAGCTCCTTGGTGACCAAGAAATGCATTTATAAACCCTAGCCTTTGAAATAGTGTAAATAGAGGCCTTTGCAAGCATTTGTAAGCATCCCTTTCCACCACCACTCCATCTCTAGGTGTGAAATTTGATCCTCCACCCTTAAGGATGAATTTCCACCTATTATTCCAACCCCAACCTGAGAGAACACAATCCCTCTCAACTCACCTTCCCAAAGGTGTGAAATTGAGCCTCAACCTTAAGGACAAATTTCCACCAATTACACCATCCTCTCAATCCTCTCTATCTCAAGGTGTGAAATTCTAGCCTCTACCCTTAAGGATGAATTTCCACCAACTTATCTTCCCCAAAAGACTTCAAACATCTGCCAAATTCGTGTAGTTTACTCAAGGGTTGTGAAGGCGTTTGGATATCATTTTTTGGCTTGGTTAGAAGTTGTAGTCGGTTGGAGGCTTGAAGGTTTCTATAATCCTTCATCTTTGCCTATTGTAATTCATACTTTGGGTAAACCTTGTTACTTTTATATTTCCATATGTTTGTAATTGATATGATTGTTGAGATTTTGTGTTTGATTTAAATAAACATGTATGTTCTTTATGTGCTTTTATTTGTGGTTTAATCCGTGACAATCATAATCATCAACTTGTTACTTGATTAAACAAACAAACCACACTTGTAGTGTTACCAAGTCTCTTGGGACGAACTTGATTTACCAAAACCAATACTACAACTCGACTAGGGTATACTTGATCGAATGTCTTCCTAGTTAACCGGTAATTCTTGCATACAATTTAAAACCCGGTGCGAGAGCATCAGGATCGTTAGATACTGCTTGCGCTTGGGGCTCTCCATGATATAGTGCGTGATGGGATTATATAAAAGGAGAGGCAAGCTAAGTTCATGGAGCTTGATGAGGAGTTGTCCGATGGTTAGTGTCGTCACTAGCATCTTTTGTTGTTCTTTGGTTTCCAGCTGTTTAGGTTCATGCTAGTTTGTTGTTGTTGTTAAGTAGGTTACCTTTTGTCGATAACTTAGGGTGTTAATATTTTTATCAAATTAGGTAAAGTCAATTGGTGAATGTAATCGCTAGTTGGTTCGATTTTGGTATGTGTATGATGATTCACAAATTGTAATGAAGATCTTTGAATTGATATTTTGCTAATGAAAAATTATCTTATTTAGCTCATGTTAATTTCGTTGTGTCGCAATTTTGTTACCGTTCTCAATTTAGATGTTGTCTATGTTTAGTGTTGGAACTGTTGGGACTTGTATAAGAAGGAACATCTTTTGTTGCATTTTGCACGCTTCTAAGGCTTTTGTCTGTTCTATTTTTGCTAAAGCGTTGCTAGTGCTATATTTAATGTTGGCAGCTTTTCTGTGTAGTGCCACAATTTTGTTTTGCTGTTGCATTTTGCACGCTTCTGGCCATTAACAAAGTGCGTTTGTCGTGGTCTGTGTACTGTTGGTAGTGGTACGTGTTATGTTACTTTTCTTGTGTATAAATTTAGGCTTCTGCATATGTATATCTATGTTTGGTTTTATTTCATCATAAATATTTTGGTACGCACATGTCACGTATTGATTGCCTAGCCGAACTTGGTTTCACATGTGATAGTGATGTCCTGCAGGATCAGATGTGTCTGTTTTTTGAAAAGGAGGTGATTGCAGTGCGTGAATGGGAAAGCATGGTACGTGCGTGCTGTTTTGAGATTGGAGCATGTATTACGTATTTGGATGACCTTATCCAAGAGGTTCTTCAAGAAGAGCATAATTTGGTTGTCAGCAATTCTGCTACATTTTTTAGAGAGGTTCAAGTAGGTTAACGTTCTAAGCAAGCTACATTTCAGGAAATGTTATGTGAGGCACATACCGCTCTTCGTGCTGTTGCAGGATACATTAACAGTATTCGGGCTCTGTGATGATCCTTGGTATGTTTGTATTAGTTGTTTTCATTATTTTCTTTTTTCTTCTAGTTGTTGTTTCGTGTGTGTTGACACTTGGTCTGTATTGGAACTATGTCTGTAACATTTCCGTTTAATAAAAGTTATTTTTTTAAACTTGTTTTAATTTGTGGGTGTGTGTTTCTTTATAACGGTGATGGTGTCATGTGCTCTGTTTAGTCGACGTCAAGGTTTTAGGTTTTTTCAGTGAATGGGATGGTTACAATGTTGTAATAAAGTTTTTTTCTCATTAGGAATGGTTAATAAGATTGAATTTGTTTTGCTTATTGTATGTGCCATTTCAAATATGGATGGTTGTTTATTTCTTTTGTGCATTGATGTAGGATTTATGTCGATTTCATATTTGTATTTTGGTTCATTATTCGTCGACATTACTGTATGATGGTCGATGTACTGCGGCTGCACGTTAAGATCGGTGTTAATACAAATAAGCCGTGAAAACGTTTATTTATATTTTACGATCTTCAAATGTTTTGTCGATAACAAATATAAAATCATTTTAACGAAACAAATAGAGTACGTAAATAGTTTGAGTTAATAGTTTTCTAACACACTTACGCTCTCACATAAAATACTAAAACAAGTATAAGTGATTTTATGATTTAGATACATATGTACAACAACTAGTGTTTACATATTGGGTTAAACATATACTTAAACTAAGTATACTAAAATGGGTAAAAACTAAGTGTATGCTAAATTGGGTAAACACAAGTACATATTAAATGGGTAAATACTAGCAAATGGTTTTGACCCATAACCCATGGTTTTATATATACCACTTAACCAAGTTCATTGTATCCTTAAGATACATTGTATCTAAAAAGAAAACCATGGATCAACCCATGACCCATGACCCTTAACCAAAAATACCCATGGGCAAAGAGGAGCGGACCACGGATCCCTAGCTTTGTGATAGCGGATCCTTGTGGTAGGGATCCATGGGATCCGGGAAACAGAGAATTTCCTCTATAAATAGAGAGCCATTTCTTCCTCTCTATGTGTGCTTTTCACATAAACTTCCCAAAGTATTCTAACCCTCTAACCTCAGATCTAAGTGATCTATGTAGTTTGTCTTTTGTTTTTGTGTGATCTACTAGGTTCCTCCTAAAGGAAACATCACCACCTCTTGAAGACGTGCAAGCTCAAAGTCCATGAGTTGCCATGCTTCATCATCATTAATACCACTAAGGTTATCTTGTTGATAGTTCTTCCTTTCTCCATAGATGTTGGGTCGAAGGCATTAGTGAAGAATGCCGAAAGTGTCAAGATGAAAGCATTAGTGAAAGGTGCTCATCATTCGTGTCAAAGCATTAGTGAAGGATGCTAAAGGTGTCAAGACGAAGGCATTAGTGAAGGGTGCCAAGCGTTGTGTCAAAGGTATTAGTGAAGGATGCCAAAGAATCAAATCAAGTAGCATTTGGTAAGAATGCCTAGGTCGTATAATCGATGAGGTGCATCGTTATACATATATGTATTGTTTATATACAAGGATCTGATATCCTTGATGGTGTTGTAACAAGGAGTAGATCTCCTTGAGATTAGGTGTTGTGTCGTGAAGTTGTAGTTCACCTAAGGTGTGAAAGAACTAGGTACTTAGCCTAGTACCTAATAAATAGTAGGTGACGTTGTGAAGGATTAGTTCTCCTAAGGTGTGAAAGAACTCGGTGGTTAGCCTAGCACCGTATAAAGGGTAGGCGACGTTGTGTTAGGTGTGGTTCGCCTTGGTGTGAAAGAACTCGGTATTTAGCTTTGTATCGGAAAAAGGTTAAGCGACGTTGTGAAGGCTTCTCCGCCATAAGGAGTTGGTGTAGTGTTTACGAACTCTCGAGTAGGTGACTCGGGTAGTGGAGTAGGGCAAGGAAGGTGTCCTTGTAGCCGAACCACTAAAATACTTGTGTCGTGGTGATGTGCTTCTTACTCTTTATCTTTCATTATACGTTTATATATCTATCTATCAACGTCCAACATAAACAATCAAATAGATTGACATAAGTCGATCTAAATATTTAAAAGGATGTTTTAAATTGGTAAAACTATTCAACCCCCTTCTAGTTTTCCACAACTGGCATCAGAGCTTCGTTACCATGTTTCTTAGAGTATGTTGTACTTTAAAAACTTGATACGATCCATGTATGTTTGAAAACTACAAAGAAGGATTATTTTTGTCATATTTTAAAAATCACCATTTTGTTTTTTTGTTGGAAAATAATAGAATGCTCTAACATTTTTTTTAGCATTATCCATACTTGGATTTGGAACTACCAAGATGATCATGAAGAATTCATCTAAATAGTTCTTCTCGCAAAAAGAATGTTTAAGTATCCTTACAACATTAATCTGGAGATTCCAAGAAACATCTAAATATTTCTTTTCTTTAAAAGAATATTTGGCAAAGGTATGATCTTTATTTACTTACCTTTATTTGTTATTATTAGTATCTTGATTGCATGACTTAGTAGTAATGATTATAGTAATTATTTTTTTATAGTAATTATCTATTTAGTGCTCTCCGTTTTTTAGACATTATTACCAACCCATAATAATATCTAGTTATACGATAACATCAATCATTATTCATCACAAAGGATTTATTGACATTTCATGCATATCAATAAATATCCATGTGAAACTCCTTATGTTATAATAAAATGGGATTTTATTCTAATGTTTGAAAAGCTTCCCAAGAATTACGACTAATTCTTAAAAAGGGAACCTTGTCTAATAGGAATAGCATTAAATCATCGAAACCTCAAACCACAAGTTTTAGAACATTAACACCAAAACACTAGGTATCTTAGAACTCCCAAACCAAAGTTATCAAGGAATTTCTTGGTGACTTTTCTTGTCATGCGGATCCCTATGTTTATACTAGACGGATCCCAAATGAGAGGGATCCACAGATCCATGCAATGAAGACAGATAAACTAAAAATGATCACCGTGGATGTTCCACCATTACTCATTTCACGGACTCAACAACAAAGACTCGATTCTTGTTCATAGGAGCTAATTGATCATTTTCTCAAGCCTAACAATCACGTGTGTAAGTTTAATCTTAACTACATTGTTAATCTAATTCCTTGATTCCTAGAATTACAATTACTTCATCTTTAAGAGTTGGGTTCAAATGGGTTTCCATAATTTGTCATCACATTTTTTCTAAGATAATCTAAATCAAAGATTTAACATTATTAATACAAATTAAACACATTTCTTGAACCCAACAAAGATGATGAGAACAAAATTGTGATGAAACCCTCTAGGTTACTATTCACCATTAACACCACATTGTGGTTACATTGTTTAGGAACATCATGCCAAGCAACAAGCAACAAGATTACCAAGACACCACTCACTACATTCCCATGTACCATAGGAAAAATGGATTAAATCCGGACGATAGGAAAGCTTTTAAGTTACTTGAAAGGAGACTCTTTCATGAAGGTATAGTTGTTGATCCATCATTTCTTGCAAATACCGACATGAGGAAGTATTTGGAACTATTGGGTTTGATTGTTTATTGGATATAAACGAGCAAATTTGCCCGATCTTTGTGCTTGAGTTTTACAAGACTATGGGTATAATTAGAAATGATGATGGGTCCATCTCAATTGAATTTACCATAAATGGACATAAGTACACTCTTTCACTTGTGGAGCTTGGAAGAATTCTAGGGTTACATATGATGGCGTTTGTATGTACTCGAATGAATGGTCTTTGGATCAACTACACACAATGGTTGATCACCATGATATCTACCACACTTTGATCCCGAAGCAACCACGGTGAGGAACACCGTGTTTATGCCAAACATCACCATCAAGAGTCACAAGAAAGTCAAAAGTGATCTATAGGATCCTTTTCAAATGGAGCTTTAAATGTATGGGTTATATAAAAATGGGAAGTTGTGATAAGAGAAAATGTGGTATGTCTAGTAGGAAACAAAGATCACCCCAACGCTTGCCTAAGCTTCATGATATATTGTCTAGTGACCAATACTAGATTCAACCTTGCCTACTACATGGTCAAAGAATGGCAAGCGTGAGAAGCATGGACAAGATGGTACTCCGTATGCAATGCTTCTAACCCGTCTTGCAAAATTCATATTTGCATTAGATCCTTCCCACAATCCCTTGATCATAACTTTTGCAATAAGGTCATGGTTCCACTAACCGAGGGTAGAAAACAAGGTTCATGGTAGAGGCAAGAGGCCACATCCACCCACGGATTCCTCGGATGAAAGAGAGGCAAGAAGAAGGTGAAGGTGAAGGGAGTAGTAGAAACCCACTTGACAATATTGATCTTGACCCTTTGGACTACATTAACCAATTGCCAAACATCCCCAATGAATCGCCCAATGGCAACAAACCAAGGGTATCTTCAAATGCTTCGCCAATTTCTTGAGGAAGAAGAAGTGAAGAAAGGTAAAATCCTAAGGCTTAAGTGTTTGATGAACAATTTCAAAACAATAGTTTGTAAACAATCTTAACTATGCTTGTAGTATGTAGGTATTGCCATATCTTGGCACTAAACATTCTAACTTAGGTATTTGAAAATGAGATTTCGACCTCTTGGTATGGTCGTCACACTCATTCTAGGAACTTGTGTTTCCCACTTTGATACAAGTTATATTAGTTGTGTTCTTACACTTAGTCCCTTAGAAACAACTAAGAAATGTATTTACTATAATATGCATAGTTGCACATTTCACTGTAAGCCTTCCGATCTATGATTGGCGGATCCCATTATCAACTAGCCGGATCCCTCGCGACAAGGGAACCGTGGGATCCAGATACAACCGATGTGCAAAACAGATTTAGCTTCATCAAAATAGTCCACTAGAACACTTCAAACTAGTCTAACATGATACCCTAGAACCAACTAAGTCTTCCGCTAATAGTTGAAAACCTCACTCTCATCCATGGCTTATCTAGGATACATTTTCGAAATATTTCATTTGGTTATCAACTAGTCAAAACTCACCATAATTCCGCTTCAACACTCACACCTTATCCATCACATTTCATAGCACTTAGTTTGGTATATCCTTCAATTTTAGCAAATTGATCTCATTCTTCTTTGACTCAAAATTAGAGCAAAAAATAAGTTTTTTATTTTTTTTTAAATTTATTCTAGGACATCATCTGTCTTTTAGGACTTAGTATCATCATTTTTCTCACAACATATTGAAAGGAAACCTTGACAAATAAATAGTTAGATTACTCAAGGTAAGTGCTCTTAGTCTAACCATCATTATGCACCATTACTTATTATGGTTGAGAATTTAAGATATCCAAACAGCTAAAAACTTCAAAGTTAAGTCAAAACCTCGAAATCCATTAATGATAAACCTTACAAAGGCATGATGACTTCACTTAAAACCTATCGATAGCGGATCCACGGTCTATAACCAGCGGATCCCTACCGAGAGGTTCCGCGGGATCCGTGCGTGCGTAAAGAATAAGGTTAGCCTCCTTAATTCAAATTCAAGTTACCTTTTCTCTAACCACCTTTAAGCATTCATTAATTACCCTCCTAGAGCTGATCAAAATCTCAAGAGCATGCTTAATCCTCTAAGTGGTTAAGGATTTAATTTCCTATTTCAAATTTTCCTTTATAACCAAACAAACCTTAGGACTAAGTCACCACTCTTAATCACAAATCAAAAATCAGAAATTTGAAGCTCACATTAGCACCTTCATCACCATGACTAAAGCCCTTAGCAACAACTCCTCAAACATAGGATCATCCAAAGAAAGGGCCAAATGATCCATGAAATTTCATCCATCAAACATCCCCTATTGAGATAATGACTCTAGAATCCCACCTCAAGAAACCCATCCAACAAAAGCTAAGAGAACCGCAGGATTAGCATCAAATTCTTCCAACTAGAAAAGGATCATCTAGTTCCAAACCTAACATGGATAGTTCTAGCAAGCCATCAAAACCTTCATTCATTGAGAATGGACTACACTCATTGAATGAGCCTCTTCCGCATCCAAACATATATTCATTGTTTCATTCATTACAAAGAACCTCCATTCACCAACCTTTTCATTGAATGGGAACCACCTACAACACCAACTAGCCCATCATGGGAGACAAGGAACAACCTTGATCATATGGAAGAAGTTCCATTACCACCCTCATTTTAGAACCTCTCCTACTTCTCAAAATGAAGACCCTCAAACACACATTGAGCCCCCTCAAAACATCCTTTTTCTTTCGAGGCCAAACCAAGACAATATTTGCCCAAATTGTCTAAAAACTCAAGGACTTGTTCAAGAAGTACGAAATGAGATACATTTAATGTTCAATCATCTTCTTGCAAAGTTGGATCAATTCAACAAGTCCACCCATCCCTAGACTTAAGTACATTGTATCATTCTAAATCCCAAAATGAGATTAGTATTAGTAGTACTTATATGGCTAAAGTTCATTCTCTTAGTTTTTAGAGATTTGGTTATGTATCTCTTGTTTTATTTAATGAATACTTATATGCTATGATTATTATGTGTGTTATGCTTGTTATATTGTACATATATCTCATTTCCTCAAATAACACTCCTTGACATTTCTTCACTGCTGAAGAAACTGTAACACATAGCCGGATCCCTTCCAGATAACTAGACGGATCCCTCCTTTAAGGGAACCGTGAGATCCGTGGTACAGAAGCACAAATTTCTACTAACTTGAGTCTCGTTTGCAGGAAATTATGCACTATACTCTTGTTTTTCTAACCTTTGTTTTGTAGTTATTCAAAATACACATGAAGATATTGACACCATAAAGCTAGGGGAGCTTTGTGTCAAATGACATTGCAAAATCATTTGCAAACTTAATCCTATTTTGGGTTACACTTCATGACACCCCATTGCAACATTGCAATATTTAAGGGGAGCACGTTCTCGCCACTTAGATTTAACCATTTGCAAACTTAATTGCAAACACAATTAGTTTAATTTACGTTATGTCCTTGACGCCATTTCAAAGGGATGGACTCGTCAAGGAGGAGTTAAGACGAGTACCATTCCGTCACTTGCTCTCTTTACATTTTACATTTTTTTCTCTTATAAAATTGTGTTAGTTTGTTTTAACACTTTTGTTTCGACAAAAGGGGAGAAGAAAGTAAAACTACAAATTCAAACTTTTACAATTTTAGATTTTTCTTTAAATAATTTTATGTTTTGTCATCAACAAAAGGGGAGATTGTTAATACAAATAAGCCGTGAAAAGGTTTATTTATATTTTACGATCTTCAAATGTTTTGTCGATAACAAATATAAAATCATTTTAACGAAACAAATAGAGTACGTAAATAGTTTGAGTTAATAGTTTTCTAACACACTTACGCTCTCACATAAAACACTAATACAAATATAAGTGATTTTATGATTTAGATACATATGTACAACAACTAGTGTTTACATATTGGGTTAAACATATACTTAAACTAAGTATACTAAAATGGGTAAAAACTAAGTGTATGCTAAATTAGGTAAATACAAGTATATACAAAATGGGTAAATACTAGCAAATGGTTTTGACCCATAACACATGGTTTTATATATACCACTTAACCAAGTTCATTGTATCCTTAAGATACATTGTAACTGAAAAGAAAACCATGGATCAACCCATAACCCATGACCCATGACCCTTAACCAAAAATACCCATGGGCAAAGAGGAGGCGGACCACGGATCCCTAGCTTTGTGCTAGCGGATCCTTGTGGTAGGGATCCGTGGGATCCGGGAAACAAAGAGAATTTCCTCTATAAATAGAGAGCCATTTCTTCCTCTCTGTGTGCTTTTCACGTAAACTTCCCAAAGTATTCTAACCTCTAACCTCATATCTAAGTGATCTATGTAGTTTGTCTTTTGTTTTGTGTGATCTATCGGGTTCCTCCTAAAGGAAAGATCACCACCTCTTGAGACGTGCAAGCTCAAAGTCCATGAGTTGCCATGCTTCGTCATCATCAAGACTACTAAGGTTATCTTGTTGATAGTTCTTCCTTTCTCCATAGATGTTGGGTTGAAGGCATTAGTGAAGAATGCCGAAAGTGTCAAGATGAAAGCATTAGTGAAAGGTGCTCATCATTCGTGTCAAAGCATTAGTGAAGGATGCTAAAGGTGTCAAGATGAAGGCATTAGTAAAGGGTGCCAAGCCTTGTGTCAAAGGCATTAGTGAAGGATGCCAAAGAATCATATCAAGTAGCATTTGGGAAGAATGCCTAGGTCGTATAATCGATGAGGTGCATCGTTATACATATATGTATTTGTTTATATACAAGGATGGTGATATCCTTGATGGTGTTGTAACAAGGAGTAGATCTCCTTAAGATTAGGTGTTGTGTCGTGAAGGTGTAGTTCACCTAAGGTGTGAAAGAACTAGGTACTTAGCCTAGTACCTAATAAAGGGTAGGCGACGTTGTGAAGGATTAGTTCTCTAAGGTGTGAAAGAACTCGGTGGTTAGCCTAGCACCGTATAAAGGGTAAGCGACGTTGTGTTAGGTGTGGTTCTCCTTGTTGTGAAAGAACTCGGTATTTAGCTTTGTACGAAAAAGGTTAGCGGCGTTGTGAAGGCTTCTCCGCCATAAGGATTTGGTGTAGTGTTTACGAACTCTCGAGTAGGTGACTTGGGGAGTGGAGTAGGGCAAGGAAGGATTCCTTGTAGCCGAACCACTATAATTACTTGTGTCGTGGTGATGTGCTTCTTACTCTTTATCTTTCATTACACGTTTATATATCTATCTATCAACGTCCAACATAAACAATCAAATAGATTGACATAAGTCAATCTAAATATTTAAAAGGAAGTTTTAAATTGGTAAAACTATTCAACCGCCCCTTCTAGTTTTCCACAATCGGTTTTATATAATAGCTGTTTATATTGAGGGAAAATGGCATGCGTTAGCTATCAACGTTTGGCATGCGATTGTATAGCTTTCCTTCTTACCTAGCTACATAGTAGTCTGCGTTTTATAGTACATAGATAGTTCTAGTTTCTAGTAGTTAATTTACATATCCTAGATTAAGTAACCACTTGTTGGCTTCCCTTAGAAGATATCATTCCTTTTTGGCCTTTTTAGCATCCGGCTCACTCGGTCCAGCTTCTTCATCTGGAAAAAGTTGCCTACTAACCTTCGCTGAAGGGCTTGCAAGAGCCATTTTTTCTTTTTCTTCAGGTTCAGCTGTCGATGGTGGGGGAGTGTTGGTTCCAATAGGTATTTCTGTGGGAGGTTCACTGATAGTAACTGATGACGAACTGCCTTTGTCCGGAGGTTGTTGAGTATTTTGTGGTGCCTGCATGATGAGCGGTGGTTCATGCGCTTCTACAGGTGCCATTCCGGCTACTCTATCAAGGATGAACCTAGCATTTCCTCTACAGCTACCTGGCGCAAAGTGTAACTTGTGTTGGTGCCTTGTTTGTTGCAGGTATTTGATAATTGCTGGCAAGTCGTATGGGTATGGATCAGGGATGTAGCTAAGGAGCTCGCTAGATGGTGGCAACATTGAATTTGCAGCAGGACTGAAGCAGGTGACAACTATGCTTGCAGTTTCATCAGTTAGCGTTGCTTCAAAACAGTAGCTGCAAAACCATTCCCAAAAAAATTAAAAAAATAATAACAAACTTGAACTTAGTTTAAATACAACAGAACATGCATAAATCAGAAAATGCATAGATACATAGATGTAAATGGCTGTTTCAAACATATGGTTTTTGTGAATGTATAGCCTTAGTTCAAATGTGAACCGAATAACGTTTGAAACATAAGTCTTTTGTAAAGGCATACATGTTTGAGGACTGAGATATATTGTTACCATTATGTTTGTACCTTTGGGGTAGAATTTTTACCTAAATTATTTGGGATAGAAAAAGGGATACCTCACCTAGCTTAACATAGCCAATATTATACCTGAACGTTTGTTTTGTATCTGATATGAGATTTTAATGGTAACAATTGATTAGTTCGACATAGTTCTCTGGTTTCAATTATCTTAATTGTTGATTGTAACTGAATGAAACTCGGTAGATGTTGTTGATTAGTGATCAACCATTAAATATGTAGACAGTGATTTGCAAGGCGTTTAGGAAAATTTCCTTGTATTTTTCAGCTGACATAATCTTCTGTACGTATGTTATTTCATATGTATGTTTCGGTTCCTATTTGAGTGATAAAAATATGAGAGTTGTATACCTGTAATTTGGTGCAGGCACACCTCCATACTGTTGGCAATGTAAGTACGACATTCCATCCCTGATCTTTGTGTAGCATGTATGACACCTATTAAATTACCATCCCATCCTTTCATCTATCCATGTTATCACTGCCTCAGTTGTGAACTGTTCTTGCTGTGATGAAATCAAACATGTACTGTTTCTATTAGTTTCCATGTATGTTAATGTTCGAATATAGTTTTTGAACGTTTGTTTAAATGGAAGTAGTGGGTACCGTGTGTGCTTGTGGTTCGCCCAAAGAACCGCCGAGGTCGTGACGGTTGTCGTGTTCCTCTTTCGGTTGCCTTACCTTCTGTTGCTGGTAATTGCAGTTGGGGTTGGGCCGAGCAGTTCGGGAGCCCTGTAGCATAATGGTGTTATTGTTCAAATCACCATTGATAGTGAACCTTGGATATAAGGCATTTTAGGTATATATCACTTATATTTGTCTGATCTGTTCAGCTTCTGGAAGTGGGGGATTCAGGTAGTAATTGGTTGCCGGTATTTCGGATAGTTGAAGGCCACTTGTTAAAATACCGGTTGTTAAATGCTGAGGGTAAAACAATTTTGTCTACTCGTTATATGTTTGTGGTTTTATACCTGCAAAAGTTTTTGGCCAACATGAACTGACCGCAATAATAACTGGTTGCTCTATTCCGGAGAGCAAATTGACCTGAAACCCATGTGCGGCCTCATTCCAAAGGGTGAATGTGATATTGTAGCAACTGTAAATGGAATTTTTGTAGATTGTTACCATCGAATTATTAATGTCTTTTTGCAACAAATGTATTTAACGTACCTTAGGTTTTGGATCGTGATGTTCCTTCTTGATATCCGGTTGCTTGTTGTGTCTCCAAATTCCCTTATATCACT
Source organism: Chrysanthemum lavandulifolium (assembly GCA_022545495.1). Taxonomy (NCBI): domain Eukaryota; kingdom Viridiplantae; phylum Streptophyta; class Magnoliopsida; order Asterales; family Asteraceae; genus Chrysanthemum; species Chrysanthemum lavandulifolium. The sequence goes on from CM040241.1 coordinate 268,026,344, forward strand.
AACATTACGGATAACCCCTATGTAATATATTTAACAATGTTAGTACAATTAGATACACAAAGTTACTATTAGAACTTATTGGTTCTTACATCATAATACGAATCTGTTTTACGCTAAGTGGCAACTTGTGTGTGGACGGTTGAAATAGTGGGTCGGGAAGCCGTCATCCTCAATTCCTGTTAGTTCTGTGTATTTTCTAAACAATAGTGTTAAATTATTGTTTACGGTCTGCTGCCAATGTTCAATTTTCTTACACGCATAGCCTTCGATACGGAAGCAATGGTTCATTTCAAGTTTTGTGTCGAAGAGTTTCATGTCCCACAATTTCACGTTGGCTAGTATCATGCCGCCCTATTTAAATCGATTGGCATATGATAAGTGAGTATTTGCTTTCAATGACTGTGGTAATTCATAAGGTTTTAAAATGTACCTTTTTGAGGGGTCGTTTAAGCCCTTATTTGATCACTTTTGTATCCGTTATTACTTAATATCGTTCCTTTTCACTTTTTAGGTATCTTGAAGGCAAAATGCGGAATGACACTTATTCGGACGAAAAGGCGCGAATATCTGAAGAAAATGGCCAAAGTCAAGAATCGAGCCACCGCATCGCCTGAACGAAGAGGACGGCGTCGGTGTTATCTGCGACGCCACATCACTTTGTGACTCCAAGAGCCAAATTGCTTATTTACAAGTGACGGTGTCGGGCTTTAAAAGAGTAGGTCGTCGCAACTCGGACGGCCTAGATTTGATCCGACGGCGTAAGAGATCAAGGGACGGCGTCCCAAGCATAAGGTGACGCCGTCGCAAGACTAACGTGGCCAAGATGAAACTCTAATAACGACGACCCGACGGCGTCACAAATTACAAGGTGACGCCGTCGCGAATGTAATATTATATATAGAATCCAAATTTTTTAGTTTTCAGAGTGTAGTCTTTTGGAATAAAAACATAAACCAAACCAAGGCTGTCTTGTATAGTATTTTAGGGTTCCAAACCCTATCTTACATGAATATAAGTGTTTTACTTCATTAATTTAATTATATCTTCAATTACTTGTGTGTATGCTTGCATGTTCTCCATGTCCGACTAATTTACTTGTGTGTTTGCTTAGGGTATATGAAACTTAATTATTGAATATTTATTGGTTGTCTCTTATCTTAATTGTTAATGATCTAGTAATGCGATAGGTCATCCGTTGTGTAGTTAATGCTTGATTAATCTTTGTGAACCTTAGTTTATAGCACCTAGAGTTGTTGTAGGCTAAACCATCCGAAGAGTACCTTAGATTTAAAGTTTATAAATCCTAGAGACTTTGTAGGCGATAACCTTTGTTAGTTTCAAAGAGTAATGAAAAACGCATACCCTATGACCTTAGACACACAACAAGATTCAGAATAAGGACGTGACAATTCAACCATCAATAGGAGATAATTAAGGAGTAATAAAACCTAAGTAAACACATCTTTAAACCTCAATACGAGCGCACATTAATTCGACATAGACTACCCTCACCTTAGTTAATTAGATAATTAGATAGTAGAAGTAATCGGTAGAAATACCAACCCCCCAAATCCAAACCCCGAGATTCGTACCTTTCCATTTCCTAAAAAAATATAACAAGATAAAAAATAATCTTCCTCAACCCCAACCTTAGCATAGTAACCTCTCACTAGCAGTCCTATTCCCCTAGAGAACGATATAAATTCCCGTGGCTTACCCTAATAATACACTATAATGATTAGGTTCACTGCCTAGGTGTTGAAAAACTTGCTCGACAAAAAGGAAGTTCCCTTGACCCCAAACGCTGTAAGCGTATCAAGTTTTGGCACGGCCGGGAATAGAATACCTAGTTAGGAGTCCACCTCGTTTAGGTTTCTTTGCTTGATTCCTATCAAGTAAATTTTTCTAATTTTTAGGTTCCTCGTAGTCTATCCCCTTCTTGACCTTTGTTCGTAAACCCCATCATTTTTCATCATGGAAGGTGATAACCCACCACCAAATAAATCACTTTCACTCAAAACCCAACCCATTGACCAACACAACCGCCGAAGCCGTTATGTGAGTAGAAACACCGACCTTCAAGATTTGCAAAGGTGTTTGATAGCATAATTATGGAAGTCGTTGAGAAGGTGGTCGCCTCAGTAGTTGGCTCCATGATCAACAGAATTCGAAAATGGCTTAGTAAATAAAAACGTGAATGAGGAGGATAGTGCTTATTTCAATCTTTACCCCACTAAGGAAGAAGTTTCTTACCATCAATACATAATCGATAATCCCCGGTCACCCATTATTAGGATATGTCCTAAGATTAGGAGAGGAAATCCTTGGAACCTAAAAATCCCTTGTATTAGGATATGTGATGTCATCAGCTGTTTACAATGACATTATGAATGAGCGACTTAAGATTAGGAGAGACCCAAAATATCCTGGTGGTATTTGTAACTTTGTGGGAAGGGTCAAGGATGTACACGTCTTTATAGGAAATTTCACCTACTTAATTGATTTTGTAGTCCTAGAAGACATCGGATGTGTCATTGACTATAGATTATCCCAAGTAGTGCTAGGAAAACCGTTTGTTGAAACATCTAAAATGAGCCATAACAAGTATGATGGAATGGTTAGGTTTAAGGAAGGGAATGATGAGATCACATATAGGATGCCTTGGAAGACGAATGAATATGGCCATCTATCCCTTTTTGAATGAGACAACATTAGAGCTTTTGAGGACAAAAGCAAGAACGATATTGAAAAAGGTTTTAAATTCATGTGGGAAAGAAGGAGGCTTTATTATAAGGATTGCTTGACCTAGGGCTTAGAGTATAGAGTCAATGAAAATTCACAACATGATAGAATTTTCATTGAGAATGCAAACGAGACAACGTAGAGGCACGAATACGAGTCTAGCTACAAGACTCATAAATAAAGAAAAGCGCTTCGTGGGAGGCAACCCATGCTTAATTGTTTGCTTGTTTGAGTCATATATCTTTTATTAATTGCTTAATCTCATGTTTAAATTTATAAAAATGCTTTATTTTGTTTTTAACCTCGTCTTAATTACATATAAAGATATTTTACATAAAGGATAAGTGTAGGAGGATTACACGTTTTCAAAAGAAACGTAAACTTGAGAATTTCAATTGATTAAAAGATATACATGTGTGTTGTTTGAGTCAAATGCTTGTATCGAGTCATAATGGATGTTTTGCGGAAAGTTTTCCGATTCTAAAGATGTAAATTTTCCGAATTTTTCCGTAAAATCGCAGACCGCTTTTGTCAGAATAACTGACAGTGTCGGGATCGCAACTCGTCGCCGGGAAGGAGCAAAATAACTAATTACTTTTCTCGTTTTCGAGCTACTTATAATTTTTGGAATTCTCCGGTCTTAATTTTCCGTAAATTGTAAACATCCATTCCACAAGCATTATATCCTAGTTTAGTAGAGTCTTATATATATTATTACCACCGATTTTACGTGAAGGTTTCGTTTGTTTTCTTCAAGTGTGGAGGTTTAATTTATCAAGAAAGAGATACATAAGATGAGAAGGAGCTTTTCACGCAAACGTTCTTCTTGAAGAAAAATATAACCACCACTTTACACGGATCCTACCGAGCTAATCAGGGGAGTACTAGTTTCTTTCATCTTTTATTACCTTCAATTATCATAACTTTGATACTTTCGGGAACATTGGGGACAATGTTTAGTTTAAGTGTAGGGAGGGAAAATAAAACGGGAACTTTGAAACTATGCTTATCCTTGATTATTTGCTTTGTCCAATTGCATTTGCGTAATTGATCTGTGTCAAATCGTCAAGTCTAACAGACTTAAAACAGCTTAAGCACAAATGCAATGAAGATCAGAGAATATAGTGAATTCCCGGGTCGTTTAGTCCCAAGGAGACTCAATGGTGTGTTAAAACAAACTCAGATGATAGAATGATCACTAAGGATAGTGATCTGTAAAGGTTTTGATTAGAAATTACACTACTGATTGATTGGAATAGAATTGAACACAGAATTGGAAAGCACAACAATCAGATGAGAAAAACGTAAACGTAAGTTTTAAAACTACGCAGACGCACAAAATAAAAAGTGAAAACTAAGAAATAAAAGGCCTAAAAATATGAAAATAACATTTTTGGAATCCTAACAATAAAAGAAAATTATTAGAAAAAAGAAAATTATTTTTAACACTATTTAATTAATTTTTATTAATTAAAAACTAATTTAAACTATTTATAAATACTCTAAAATAGAAGAAATTACAAAATAAGGCTAGAAAAATAAACTTATGATTCTGAAAAATCTAAAATACTATAAAACTAATTTTAAAACTAAAATATATTTTTCGACCTTTTATTTAATTATTACTAATTAATAACTATTTAAAATACACTTAATTACTAGAAAATATAAAATAAACTTGGAAAATAAAATTTTAACTTTGAAAAATCTAAAATATGATAAAACTAATTTTAAAAGCAGAAAAGATATTTTTATGCTTTTAATTATTTATTACTAATTATTTATTATTTATTAACTATTTAAAATTATAATAAATACTAAAAGATAGAGAAAATCAAACTTTTCTAAAAATCCTATATGATGACAAAAACAAAGAAAATAGAAAACAAGATTTGCTTATTAATAAGCTAGAAAGAAAAATCAAAAAGCTAAGAAATATTAAATAAACACTATCACCGATTTTTAATTGGACTTTTCTGATTTTCTTTTGAAAACTACTTTAATACCGATTTTTGAAACTTTAACAAAGACAAAATTTTATAAAACCACAAATAAGTCATTTACAAGCTTAAAAGCCCAACAGTTAGCTTAAATGAGCTTATTTGGTGAAATAAGCTCAAACAAGCTTGACAGATGAAACAAAACTCAAAGTAGATGCAAACAAGCTTAATAAATGTAAATGAGGCTAAAATATACAAAGAAGCACACCGATAAGCTAAGAATAAGCAATAAGCACTTTTGATATAACACGTAAATGGACAATCTTTAAGCTCTTAGCGACTCTAGCTAACAAGCTCAAAAGTGAAAAACCAAACTTGATACTTCAAGATGGCCAGTTGGCTTTCCAAAGAACCGAGAACACAATAATTGGACAACTAATAAGCTCGGTACAAGCTTATCAAAATGGAATCAATAATCGTGCATGTGGCACTTTAATGAAACAGTACTCACAATAAGCTAGAAAATAAGTACTTAAGAAGTCGAGAAACAGAGAACTATCATTTTATATTTTTCTTTAGCAACTAGACTTTAAAAATCCAAAAGATTATAAGTGGATCCTATTAATAAACCCCAAAGAAATTCCAAATTTTATTCAAAAACGACCTTATGAGATTTTGACTTTTGATAAAAACCAAAATGTTGACTAAGATGGATTTTGATTTGATATTAAGCATCGATGATGTTGTATTAGGGTTAACTAAAACTGATTTAAGCAATATTACCAACTTATGAACACAAAATAATGATCAAGCCTTTGTAAAATCCAACAAAGGAGCTCACAAGCTAATGATCAAATGAATTTTGACTTTTGCTAACAAGGACTTGATTTCATGACCTAGATGAGTTGTTTAAACAAAGTTAGACATATTTCCAACAAGTCCAATGACCGAGTACCTTTGAACACAATAAACCAAACACCCCTTTAGATGGTCATTTTGAAGTTTTACAAAGCAATTTACAAAATTAAACCATAAACTTGATTTCGCACCTTACAATATCAATGTATGAGGTTAAGTAGACATGATCCAACAAGCTAACATCATAAAACACAAGACTTATGGTTATACTACTTTAATCATCAAATTGGAAATTTCACAAAACACAAATTTGAAAGAACAATCTATCGATTTAAAAGCTTATATATACTTAATTATGACTAGTGAACACAAAGAAACAAAATATAAGCTAGTTAACAATCGTAATAAGAATATGCAAAAGTGATCAAAAGTGCTTACAAAAGCTTCCAAGCTTAAAGCGAGAACCAAGACCAATGAACACCCCTATAGCTTCCCAAGAAGCACTAATCCCAAGGCCATCCAATATCAACCTTGCTCCACTGTACATCATCTCCAAGTGATTTTGATTTCTTGGCTATTTAATTTGTATTTTGTGATTTTTCTGTTTTGCTTCTAAACTGAATTTTAATATCTCTAATAGCTTAGAAAAGCTATATGGAGCTTATTTGAGCTAACTCACCATACAAACATCAAACAACAACATTAGCATAAATTGAGATTTTGAATGAAAATGCATAAACCGAAATTGATAATTGAAAACTTGAAATTTATTATTGAAAAGGATTCAAATACACTTAATAAGCTTAAACAAAACACTTGGAATTGAAAACATACAATATAAGACTTGGATTAAAAAACGACTTAAGGAAACTTAAAATTACACTAGATAATTTTACACAATGCATCTCTCTCTTTATATACATTTCATCATCCCCATGTGCTTCGATTGTTTCCCACCACATTTGAGCCTTTGGATCACTCAAATTCATCGTAACCGTCCACATGTTATTTTGGCGCCAAATATTTCTTTGAGCGGTTTTTGCTTTAATGAGAGTTAGGTTTCAATCAATTAAGGGATTTGGAGTTTAGAGGAGGTGGAGGGACATAGTATGGGAGGAGTTGAAAAGTGAGAAACCATCTCGGTTTTGGAGATTCACTTGGAGAGACAATTACTAAGACTAGTGGTATTAGGCGCGTGTTTTCTCGGGTTTGACTTACGTTGACCGAGCTTAAATAACAAAGGGAGGTCAAAATGGGTTTGGCTGGGTCGAATGGATTGTGACCGCTCAAGGGTCAAGGGTGGCAATGGGCTTGGATATTGGACTTGGATTTTGGGCTTGGTAATTATGTTGTGTCCGTTTGGTATAAGTAGTAAACAAGGACCAAAATGCAATTTCACCAACCTTCAAGGACCGAAAGTGATATTTTCCAATGCTTTCACAAGGACCAAACATGACATAAATGAATAGAACAAGGATCCTTTTTGCATAAAATCCATTTTAAAGGTCCAAGGACTAATTTTGCCATTTTCCAAAGTTTAGGACCTTTCTTGCCAATTAACCAAAAACTCATTCAAGGATCATTTTTAACAACTTAGAATACTTCAGGGACCTTGAATGATAAAATTCCACATTTTGATATTCCGTGGACTAGATTTGACAACTTTTAAAACTTGGGGACTAAACCGCCAATTTTGCAAACTTGATACATTTTCATCCGATTTTGATATTTTTGCATTTAAAACACATAAAACACTAATTTGTGATATTTTGATCATTTTGATGTGTTTCGAGTGTTTTCGATGATTTTGCGCTTTAGATTGTAAAATGATGAGTATTTGGACACTCATCAATCCCCACACCGAGATATTGCTAGTCCTCGATTTGAGAAAACCCGATGGATTTGAAAACTCTTTACCAAAAGCCATCACTCGAGTAGCCAATTGTTTTGATTCAAGTAAGAACCTTGGTACAATGATAACCAAATGATTTATCGCAAATCATAAACCATATAACGGATTTGATGTGTCTTTACCGTGTCGCACCTTCGGACTAGCCAAATCTTAGATAAATTATCGTGATTATCTTTGGTGAGTGAATACCAATTATGGATTTTTCCATCGCCTTTACCACAAGCCATAAACTTGCATGGGCTAGCCAACTCTTCACTTTTTAGGATATGGTGAGTTGAGAACCATACAATTTTGGGCAAATTGCAAGCCATATAAACGGATTTGAGAAATCTTTACCAAGAGCCGTTTGCTCTGGATTAGCTAATCCTTTGTCTTACGTACATGGCGGATCGATAACCAATTGAGAAAGTGTAAAACACTTACTCCAAAAAAAAATTTTGGCCAAAACGGGAATTGGGTAGATAATATATGAAATCGTGAGAATTCCCCCACACTTAGAAATGAATATTGCCCTCAATATTCAAAGTACCGCGTTATGCCGAAACCGAGAACGTAAAGGGAAATACTACGCCATTATTAAGAAAGATTTTTTTTTTTTTTTTTTTTTTTTTTTTTGAAATAAGAATGAGAATATACAACAATGGGGAAATTCCCCACACTAGGGTGGTAGAAAGGGGTAAGAAGACGTAATTATGGGTGAAAACCCATATGGTGCGTGCTAATGTTTTTGATTACCGAGTCACTAGCTTGACTCGATCCCGCATTCATTGGTTCATGAGGAATGTTTGTAAACCGGACAACCACGTAGGAATGTCCTCTCAAAGTAATGCTTCACCGATGACCATTCACTTTAAAATTAGGACCATCGGGTTGAGATAACTCAACGGTACCATAAGGATAAACCTTAGCAATGGTAAATGGACGTGTGCGGTACTTCGGGGCTAGAATAATGCACTTTTCCGTTGTTTCCTTGGTAACTTGACTCATTGCCACAGGAGGAGGGGGCATTGGAGTCGAGGTCCATTGTGTGTCGGAGGTTCACCGTCCACTACCTTTGGGAGAGAAGAAGAAGAGGTAGTAGAACAGCAGTCCAGTGTATGAAACACCACTTACGGTTGTGATCGCTTTAGCATCGCCCTCGGGTTAGCGATCGTGTTGCTCGGTAAAGTACCGAGCCCGAGGGTCGATCATTTAAAGACTTCTTCGGATCGATCCGACCGACCAACAACCTGTTCATTTCATCTTGGGACTTCATGAACTGCTTGAGAACTCATCGATGATGGTCCCGGAGGAGTAATGACGGAGGAGCCGAGGGACAATTTGAGGCCGTATGTTTTGATTATAGCCAAAATTCCCTTGATTAGGATTCATATTCCCATGAAATTGATTCCCCGATTGAAATTGTTTTGATGAGGGTTCCTTGATGTTGGAAACCTTGATTGGGTCCGTGATAGAAATTACCTTGGTTTTGATAACCTTGGTTCATTCTAGGTTGGTTTTGATTCCGTTGTGCATGTTATGATTCGGTTGAAACCGGGTGGTGCTCGATTAGTGTTAGCACGGTAGTGTGGTTCATTTTGAGGACGGTATTGATTACCTCCTTGCCGTGAACTACCGGCTAGAGCATTTGCTTCAAAGGACTACCATCGGTGGCGCGCAATTGTAGTAAGCATGAGGACCACCACAAGTGACACAACTTAACTTTCTTCACTTCAAAGATGTGTTGGTGGTCGAGTGAAGGAGACTTTCTTCCGTTAGCAAGAACCAAAGCCTATACAATGTCTCGTGAGTTTATCAATCTTAGCATCGGTGCTAGATGTACTCACTGGGATGAAGAAGAAGGTCCAAGATTAGATCGATATGTCTTAGCTCGAAAGGACGGACTGAGATTTGTTCTCAATGATTTGCAAGGCCTCTTTGGTGGTCTTGCTCAAGAAATTACCTCCGCATGAGGCATTCAAAGAGTCTTGATTGGTCCGATTGAGACCATTGTAGAAAGTATCCATTTGCATTAACTCGGTAAAACCATGATGCGACACTTCAAGCAACTCTTTGTAACGATCCCATGCCTCCCGAATGATTCATCAAATCTCGAAAAATTTCATTATCTCATTCTCAAGACTTGTGGTTCGGGATGGAGGATAGAATTCGTTAACGAACTTGGTGACAAGATCTTCCCATGTCTCTATAGAACGAGGGGTTGTTTCTCAAGCCAATTCCGGGCTTGTCCTCTAGAGAAAATGGGAACAAAGAAGCTTGATAGCTTCGTGGGACATTCTTGTACTTGATGGTAGATGCTATCTTGTTAAACCATCGAATGTGTGCATGAGGATCATCCCGCTCAAAACCATAGAATTGGCTTTGGGTTACTAGATTGAGCAACCCGGTTTTGAGCTCGAAAGTGTCACCACGATGGTTGGAACAACAATGGCATCTCCGTATCCCCGATGGGTGCTTGGAGAAGCTCGCTCATAGGTTTGTCTTCCGCCATTTCGGCTGTGAAGTGGTGGTGGTAGACGCTCTCGACCACGGTGAAGGAGCCGAACGCCCTCTACGCTCACGAGGAATGTTTCCAAGTTCGGAAAGTGGACTTGTAGAATGGAAGAACGAAAAGCATGCACTATGTATAAAAATCAATTTTCAAAACAAATGAGGCAAAACACAAGTGAACTTAACCAATAATCACAAATGAAATGGCTTTTTGAAAAGGTACACCAAATCACAAGTGACACAAAGGCAAGTTTTAAATCGATGTTCGGGAACTTATTATGGTCGCACCCCAGCTAGGTAGTGCATCGCTTGATTTGCGGTGGTTGATTTTTATGTATATTAAGTACCACTAAAAAGACGTAGGTAAGATTTGTCTTGATGGGTTCAAAAACTTTTGGACAATATTTTTGTTATCGCCTCGCTTAACCAAATCGATCTCTTCAAGAATCACCTTAAAAGAGAATTCAAAATAGAAAACGTTCCGATTGTTTTGTTGTTTTATATTTTTGGTGTTTTTAACACTTTAGGAAAAGTGTTAATGAACTTTTTGATTTTCTTATGACTTTACAAAACTTTTTACAAATGGCGGTATGTGCAACAATGGGTCCGAAAATGGCTAAACACACGCTAAAGCCTCCCGCAGCAAGCGCGCTAAAATTTTGATCTCGTGTCAAACCGTCAAGTCTAATGACTTAAAACGACAAGCACAAATGCAATGAAGATCGAGAATATAGTGAATTCTGGTCGTTTAGTCCCAAGGAGACTCAATGGTGTGTTAAAACAAACTCGGATGATAGAATGATCACTAAGGATAGTGATCTCAAAGGTTTTGATTAGAAATTACACTACGATTGATTGGAATAGAATTGAACACGTAATTGGAAAGCACAACAATCGATGAGAAAACGTAAACGTAAGTTTTAAAACTACGCAGACGCACAAAATAAAAAGTGAAAACTAAGAAATAAAAGGCCTAAAAATATGAAAATAACATTTTGGAATCCTAACAATAAAAGAAAATTATTAGAAAAAGAAAATTATTTTTAACACTATTTAATTAATTTTTATTAATTAAAACTAATTTAAACTATTTATAAATACTCTAAAATAGAAGAAATTACAAAATAAGGCTAGAAAATAAACTTATGATTCTGAAAATCTAAAATACTATAAAACTAATTTTAAAACTAAAATATATTTTTCACACCTTTATTTAATTATTACTAATTAATAACTATTTAAAATACACTTAATTACTAGAAAATATAAAATAAACTTGGAAAATAAAATTTTAACTTTGAAAAATCTAAAATATGATAAAACTAATTTTAAAACAGAAAAGATATTTTTATGCTTTTAATTATTTATTACTAATTATTTATTATTTATTAACTATTTAAAATTATAATAAATACTAAAAGATAGAGAAAATCAAACTTTTCTAAAAATCCTATATGATGACAGAAAACAAAGAAAAATAGAAAACAAGATTTGCTTATTAATAAGCTAGAAAGAAAAATCAAAAAGCTAAGAAATATTAAATAAACACTATCACCGATTTTTAATTGGACTTTTCTGGATTTTCTTTTTAAAACTACTTTAATACTGATTTTATGAAACTTTAACAAAGACAAAAATTTATAAACCACAAATAAGTCACACAAGCTTAAAAGCCCAATAATATTTAAATGAGCTTATTTGGTGAAATAAGCTCAAACAAGCTTGACGGATGAAACAAAAACTCAAAGTAGATGCAAACAAGCTTAATAAACAGAAATGAGGCTAAAATATACAAAGAAGCACACCGATAAGCTAAGAATAAGCAATAAGCACTTTTGATATAACACATAAACGGGACAATCTTTAAGCTCTTAGCAATTTCTAGCTAACAAGCTCAAAAGTGAAAACCAAACTTGATACTTCAAGATGGCCAGTTGGCTTTCCAAAGAACCAGAGAACACAAGAATTGGACAACTAATAAGCTCAAGACAAGCTTATCAAAATGGAATCAATAACGTACATGGCACTTTAATGAAACAGTACTCACAATAAGCTAGAAAATAAGTACTTAAGAAGTCGAGAAACAGAGAACTATCATTTTATATTTTTCTTTAGCAACTAGACTTTAAAAATCCAAAAGATTATAAGTGGATCCTATTAATAAACCCCCAGTGAAATTCCAAATTTTATTCAAAACGACCTTATGAGATTTTGACTTTTGATAAAACCAAAATGTTGACTAAGATGGATTTTGATTTGATATTAAGCAATCGATGATGTTGTATTAGGTTAACTAAAACCGATTTAAGCAATATTACCAACTTATGAACACAAAATAATGATCAAGCCTTTGTAAAATCCAACAAAGGAGCTCACAATTAATGATCAAATGAATTTTTGACTTTTGCTAACAAGGACTTGATTTTATGACCGAGATGAGTTGTTTAAACAAAGTTAGACATATTTCCAACAAGTCCAATGACCGTAGTACCTTTGAACACAATAAACCAAACACCCCTTTAGATGGTCATTTTGAAGTTTTACAAAGCAATTTACAAAATTAAACCATAAACTTGATTTCGCACTTACAATATCAATGTACGAGGTTAAGTAGACATGATCCAACAAAGCTAACATCATAAAACACAAGACTTATGGTTATACTACTTTAACTGTCAAATTGGAAATTTCACAAAACACAAATTTGAAAGAACAATCTCTGATTTAAAAGCTTACATATACTTAATTATGACTAGTGAACACAAAGAAACAAAAATATAAGCTAGTTAACAACCGTAATAAGAATATGCAAAAGTGATCAAAGTGCTTACAAAAGCTTCCAAGCTTAAAACCGAGAACCAAGACCAATGAACACCCCTATAGCTTCCCAAGAAGCACTAATCCCAAGGCCATCCAATATCAACCTTGCTCCACTTGTGTACATCATCTCCAAGTGATTTTTGATTTCTTGGCTATTTAATTTGTATTTTGTGATTTTTTCTGCTTTTGCTTCTAAACTGAATTTTAATATCTCTAATAGCTTAGAAAAGCTATACGGGAGCTTATTTGAGCTAACTCAGTCCATACAAACATCAAACAACAACATTAGCATAAATTGAGATTTTTGAATGAAAAATGCATAAACCGAAATTGATACTGAAAACTTGAAATTGTTTATTGAAAAGGATTCAAATACACTTAATAAGCTTAAACAAAACACTTGGAATTGAAAACATACAATATAAGACTTGGATTAAAAACGACTTAAGGAAACTTAAAATTACACTAGATAATTTTATACAATGCATCTCTCTCTCTTTATAGACTTTTCATCATCCCCATGTGCTTCCGATTGTTTCCCACCACATTTGAGCCTTTGGATCACTCAAATTCATCGAACCGCCCACATGTTATTTTGGCGCCAAATATTTCTTTCGAAAGGTGTTTTTGCTTTAATGAGAGTTAGGTTTCAATCAATTAAGGATTTGGAGTTTAGAGGAGGTGGAGGGACATAGTATGGGAGGAGTTGAAAAGTGAGAAACCATCTCGGTTTTGGAGATTCGACTTGGGAGAGACAAAGCATACAAGATTAGTGGTATTAGGCGCGTGTTTTCTCCGGGTTCGACTTGCGCTGACCGAGCTTAAATAACAAAGGGAGGTCAAATGGGTTTACCGGGATCGAATGGATTGTGACCGCTCAGGGTCAAGGGGTGGCACCGGGCTTGGATATTGGACTTGGATTTTGGGCTGGGTAATTATGTTGTGTCCGTTTGGTATAAGTAGTAAACAAGGACCAAAATGCAATTTCACCAACCTTCAAGGACCGAAAGTGATATTTTCCAATGCTTTCACAAGGACCAAACATGACATAAATGAATAGAACAAGGATCCTTTTGCATAAAATCCATTTTTAAAGGTCTAAGGACTAATTTTGCCATTTTCCAAAGTTTAGGACCTTTCTTGCCAATTGAACAAAAACTCATTCAAGGATCATTTTAACAACTTAGAATACTTGTGGACCTTGAATGATAAAATTCCACATTTTGATATTCCGTGGACTTGATTTGACAACTTTTAAAACTTGGGGACTAAAACTACCAATTTTGCAAACTTGATTCATTTTTTCATCTGATTTTGATATTTTTGCATTTAAAACACATAAAACACTAATTTGTGATATTTTGATCATTTTGATGTGTTTCTGAGTGTTTTCAGATGATTTTGCAGTTTAGATTATGTAAAAATGATGAGTATTTGGACACTCATCAGTAATAAACCAAGAGAAAATGTCGGTTAGGGTAATTTTGGCACCAAATTTAAATTTTTTCATGACATATAGGAGTGCGCCATTAGTCTTAACAAAATCATCTCATGGATAGGAAGTTATATGACTAGCACAAAATGTGAGGATCGCCCTTAGATTAGTATGAATTAAAGCATTCCTCTTTAATGCTTAGTGTGTGAACCGGTAGTATATTAGATTCTAGAACTTGTTTTGTGATGCATCCCGAGATCGCTAGTAAGACTACACTTGTGTAGTTAAGAATAACTAAATGATAAGAGGCATTAGGATAACCCTTGTTTTATACCCGTACTATAATTACTTCTTCCACATCGGCCGAGTAATTCCCCACACCTTTGCGTTGTACTCATCTTTAGTACACGATACCCTAGTTAACCCTCGTGAGCCTATCCTTTTCGCGGTTCTCGTGATGTTTTGTTTTTCCGTAATATCAATGAAGAGCATTGTTTACACCCCACCCCCAAATGTACACCCAAATCGCCTTAGCCTACCTTATATGCACTCACTTTTAGTGCATTATTGTTATCACCCTAAAACCCTTAGTTCAATTATCTAGTTACTTGCATAAGTTGCTAAGTCGAGTCATATCCTTTGTACACGCTTTGGGACGATTGGGACTCATGGAAAAGTTAAAGTTTATGAAATGACGGAAGGGAACGTTAAATTCAAATTCCTTTATTTGCTTAATAATGTACTCCAAGTGTTTTGATCTTTTCAATTCGGGTCAAATTAGTGTTAGAGTAATAAAACTCAAGTGTAGGATGTGCCTATAAATCCCTATCATTTTGATGTTACTATAGAGGATGGTAGAGTAAAAGTGTATGAAAAAAAATCGAAAAAAAATAGTAAAAGAGAAAAGAAAAAAAGTAGAGTGTAAAAAAAAAGGGGCTACCATCCCACATCTATCTTTAATTTATGTTTGTTTGTTTCAGCTTATCTAGAGTCTAGAGTATCGAGTCTTGGCTTAGCAACGCCATTCTTCGCATGCTTGTAACAAAAGATTTTGACTTGTCACCACTAAATAGCCTATCCCACCAAACCCTTTGTTTCCCTACCGTAAGCCTAACATTACAACCCTTTAAAAGTCCTCTTGGATAGTCTTTCCTAGGTGCTTACACCAAAGCGATGGAGGTTTGATCTAGTCTCAAGCCTATGGTAATCTATGTACTAGGACCGGTTAATGAGTGTTTATCTTCCATTTCCAACTTGTTATATTTCATATACACCCGAGAGATGTGAGTATCCAAACACCACATGTGAGGTGCTAGTATATAATTTTAGTGCTTGTTATGACTTTTGCGGGGCTTATATGTGTTGAGGATTGTTTTAAACCAATGCTTCATGACCCCTAACTTAAAAATTAATTGGCTAAAAGCACATTTCCTTGAGGACAAGCAAATACCAAGTGTAGGGATATTTGATAAGGTTTTAAAATGTACCTTTTTGAGGGGTCTGTTGGGTTTTTGGTTCCTTGGATTAAGAATTATTCTAAGTGTTGGAACCACGGATGTTGTTGATGAAACCACGTATGTAAGAATGAATCCATCCGATGACAAACCTGCTAGTAGTATTGTGTAACCACGGATATTGTATTGTAACCACCGCTAGTCTTGTATAGTCGGTTTAGTATTATGTATTAGATTAATATGGAAAAGATATTTATCTTGTAGGTTACGATTGATTATGTAAAGGACCCTTAGCCTATAAAAGGAGGTCCTAGGTTAGAGTAGATATACGATGTTTATATCTAAGGTCGATACACTTCAAGGTTGTAAAACCCTAATATCTCGGTTAGAGTATTCAGATTATTATTAAAATTGAGATGTTGAATGTTCATTGTTCTTCTTCTTAAGATTAAGTATTAAATTCGCGTAATATTTAATAAGTCTTTGTTTAATTCGCTTATATTAGATCGCTTGCTAAACCGGAATCAACAAGTGGTATCAAAGCTTGTGATCTAGAAACCGAACCAAGAAGAAGTTTTGTTAAGTTCTATTCAAGTAAGTTAAGATGTCCGATGAAACACACATGGTAACCAAGATCTAAGGTGCCCATGCTCAAGCATGGTGAGTATCAACCGGAGAATGCGAATGAGGCAATACATTCGTATGATTGATTATGCCATCTGGGATGTTGTTGAAAAAGGTGATACTCTTCCTAAGAAGGGTGATGATGGTAAAGAGATAGCTATTTTTAGTGAAGTCGACAAGGCTAAAAGGAAACTGGAGATCAAAGCTCACAGTATCCTCTCAATGGGAATACCTAATGAGTATGCTTTGGACTTTGAAAGATATGAGTCTGCTAAAGAATTACTGGATGCTCTTGAGACAAGGTTTGCTGGTAATGAAGCTACAAAGAAATCAAGAAAGAATTTGCTCAAGCATCAGCTTGAAAACTTCACTACTCTTAGTGGAGAAAAACTTGATGGCACTTATAACAGGCTTCAAAAACTTATCAGCCAATTGAAGTCGGTGGACTACAATGTGATTCAAGAAGATAAAAATTTGAAGTTCATTAGAAGTTTATCTCCTGAATGGGCTGTTCATACGATTGTGTGGAGAAATAAGGAGGACTTTGATAAGATGACTCTGGACAATCTCTACAACAACTTGAAGGTTTATGAGTCCGAGAATAACGTTGTCGGTGCATCTTCTACTAATCAAAACATTGCTTTTGTTTCCACTAATTTCAAGAGTTCACAAGATGTATCCATCACGCCTATGGAATAACCACGGCTATTGCAAACAATACCACCGTTAGTGATAATGTCGCCGATGGTGCAATTTGTGCTTTTCGGGTCGATTTAACTACCAAGAGTTACTATTTTAAATCAAGATCTAGATCAAATTGATCCCGATGATCTTGAGGAGATTAATCTTCAATGGCAAATGAAAATGTTGACTCTCTAAGCAAGGAAGTTTCGAGGAGGACCGAAGACGGTGGTAAGTATTATGGTCAAAGGAGAGCTGGATTCGACAAAAGCAAGATGGAGTGCTTTAACCGCAAGAAGAAGGGTCATTTTGCTAGGGAATTTCGAGCTCCTAAGAGGATCAAGGCATCAAGAAGACCATCAAGAGCTCGCTTCTTCTTCAAAGATTGGTTGCTCAAGATGGTATTAGAGACTATGACCGAGTGATCGATTGAAGAAGGTCCAAATGAAGATTTTCTTGCTAGTGAAGCTTCAAAAGAACATAACTTTGCTCTTATGGCCTATGCTTCATCTTCTGGTTCAGATTCTGAGGTATCTAATGATTCTAAAGCTTCTACTTGTTCTTTTAAATCATGTCAAGATAACTTAGAATCTCAGAAAGCTATCACTGAGAGTTTAAGGAAAGAAGTAGAAAGACTGTCTCTTAATTATTGTATTAAAGGCAGAGAGTGTAAAAGAAGAAGCCCTAAAAGAAAAAGAAAACATGTTGCTAGGGTTGCTAAAACACAGTATGCTTCTGATCTAGTAAATAAGCCAATAGGTCAAAAACTATTCAAGGATGGTACTGGTCTTGGTTACAATGATATGCCACCACCATCTCTGATGAAACATGCACCACCTACAAAAGAGCTCTCATTTAGTAGTGAATTTAGTTTCAATAAACCTGTAGGTGAGACTAACAAGATTGAATCACCTAAGATAGGTTCTGATAAATCATTTGATGCTCCCACAATTGAGGATTGGAAATCAGATTCCGAGGAAGATAGATCTGAATCAACTAAGCCTGAAAAGATAGAAAAAATTAAGAAAGTTGATTCTGAACAACCCAACCTTGTGCCTAGATTTGGAGCTCAAATTGCTAAGAAAGTTGTAGAGTACAAGGAAGTACCTAGGAATGATGAAAAGATACATACCTAGGGAAACCAGAAACTTCAATGGACTAATTTCAAACAGATTAGAGATGAGTTTCAATGTGTTAAAAGGACTTGTTTTATGTGTGGTAGTTTTGAGCACTTACAAAGAAACCGATATAAAATAGACCACAAGTTTGGAATCAATGGAGGAGGGTAAATCACCAAAACTTTTCAAAGAAAACAAACCCTCATCCTAATGTAAACATGATTCCTAGAGCAGTGTTAATGAGAAATGGAATACAAAATCAATAGTCACCGCTGCACCCAAATGGGTTCCAACCATCGCTAAGAAAAATGTAAACATGGCTAAGCAAAATCAAATCATCATAAGCAAATTATCACCACCGAAAATAAAAAATTTTAAAAATTCCAAAGGTGATAATCGACACGTTGGTTGGAAACCATTTTATGTCATAAGGCCTCGCTAGTTGGCAATGGAAGCCTAAGACCAAGGTTTTACATCATGTCAACTCGCATCAATGGACCTAAATAAATTTGATTATGTTGATGACAGGCGCACCCAAGTCAAGATTGGCTTGGGTCTACAAAAGGAACTAATTTGTTTAATTTCATGTGCGGGCAATCTACAAGATGAGCTAAAAGACAAAGGAGTTTTGATAGTGGTTGCTCTGGGCACATGACTTGGGATGGGAGCAACCTCGATGATTTTGAAGGTTTTGATGGAGGATATGTGGCATTTGGTAATGATCCAAAGGGAGGAAAGATACTTGGCAGAGGCACAATCGTAATGTGGAATTTAGACTTTGAAAAGGTCTATCTAGCATGTGGACTTAAGTATAATGTATTCAAGTGTTTCTCAAATGTGTGATAAGAAAACTGGGTACTTTTGGTGAAACCGAGTGTGGTATTGTCACCGATTGTAAGATGCATGATGAGAAGTATATATAAATTATGGTACCTAGGAAGGAAAACATCTATTGTTTTGATCTTAAAGATGTTCTTCCCAATAGGTCCTTAACTTGTTTGTTTGCTAAGGCATCGCTTGATGAGTCGAAATTATGGCATAGAACGCTAGGTCACCTCAATTACAAAACAATCAATAAACCGTAAAAGGCAAGTTAGTGAGAGGGTTACCTTCTAAGGTTTTGAGTGTAAGGAACTGTGTGGCTTGTCAAAAGGAAAACAACATAGAGCTTCTTGTAAGACCAAAACTCAGAACACCATCACACAACCACTGCTTATGCTTCATATGGACTTATTTAGACCTACCTTGTTAAAAGTTTGAACCATAAGTAGTATTGCCTAGTTATCACTAATGATTATAGTAGATTTTCTTGGGTATACTTTTGGTCGCTAAGAGTGAGACTAGTGAGATTCTCAAGAGTTTCATTACTAAGATAGAAAATCTAGTAAATCATAAGGTCAAGATAATCGATTTGATAATGGAACCGAGTTTAAGAATGATGTGATGAATCGCCTATGTAGTTAAGGTATATAAAGACAGTTTAGTGTTGCTAGAACACCACAACAAAATGGTGTAGCCGAAAGGAAAAATAGGACACTAATTGAGGTCGCTAGGACAATGTTGTCGAATCTAAGTTACTAACTACCTTTTGGGTGGGCTATAGGCATTGCATGTTATGTGCGTAATAGAAGTAAGGTAGTGAAGCCTCATAACAAGACCCCCTATGAGCTGATACATGATAGGAAGTCAATGATTGCATTCCTAAAACCTTTTGGGTGTCCTGTTACTATCTTGAATACTATAGACTACCTAGGAAAGTTTCAAGAAAAAGCTGATGATGGATACTTTTTAGGCTATTCATATAATAGTAAAGCCTTTAGAGTGTACAATAGGAGGACTAAAATTGTTGAAGAGAACTTTCATGTTCAATTTAGTGAAAAGACTCCTAGTGTTGAGACCAAGGGACTAGACTGGCTGTTTAATATTGATATGCTAACAAAATCTATGAATTATGAGCCTATCATTGCAGGAACTTCCACTAATGATAATGCAGGTACACAAAAGTATTCTGATGCAAAAACAACTTCTAAGGAAGCTGATTCTCCAAAGGAGTTCTATTGAAAAGTGGAAAGATGGTTCTGTCTCACCCATCATTGATAAGCAAGGTCCCAATGTTGATGATGCATTAAATACTGGAAGCAAAGTTGATCATCATCAAGATAAGGATGAGTTATTGAAAGATGACTCAGTGTCGGTTGAAGAAATTGAAAGAAAGAAGAGGCATTCTGAAAGCACTGCTAAGCCAAACAAAATCACGGATAGTAATAATAAAAGCACTGCTAAACCAACTTCTACTCCAGCCAGTTCAACTGAAAACCCGGCTATAAGTACTGGTGATAGTACTTTCTTTGGACCAACAACAAAGCCATTATTTGGTGAAGAGGAGTATCCACATGATCCTACCATGCCTGCTTTGATAGAAATTGATACTCCTACTGATGATGAAGACATGGATGATTTCTTCAATGCTGATTTGAATAACTTGGAACCTGTCATTCATGAAAGTTCAATCACTACTACAAGGATTCAGAAGATTTATCCCAAGGAATAAATAATTGGAAATTTGAATACTCCAATTCAAATAAGAAGCAAGGTTAAGAACACTGTAACCTTTCCTGAACAAGGTTTCTTTGCAAGATCACTTCACAAAAGAAATAGTCATAAAGATCCGCAAAATTGCTCGTTTGCTTGTTTTCTGCCTCAAAAGAGCCCAAAGAGTGGAAGAAGCTTTATCGTAAGAAGGATGGGTGGAATCTATGCAAGAGGAGCTTCTTCAGTTCAAACTTCAAGAGGTATGGACATTGGTTTATCTTCCTAATGGTAAGAAGGCAATTGGGACAAAATTGGTATTTAGAAATAAGAGAGATGAAAGAGGAATTGTGGTAAGAAACAAATCAAGGTTGGTTGCTCAAGGATTCACACAAACTGAAGGTTTGGATTATGATGAAGTATTTGCTCTAGTTGCAAGAATTGAGGCTATTAGATTATTTTTAGCTCATGCTTCATTCAAGAATTTTGTTATGTATCATATGGATGTTAAAAGTGCATTTTTATATGGCACAATTGATGAGGAGGTTTATGTTTGTCAACCTCCTGGTTTTGAAGATCCTGATCATCCCGACAAGGTTTACAAGGTGAGGAAGGCTATGTATGGGTTGCATCAAGCTCCTAGGGCATGGTATGAGTGCCTGTCTACTTATTTGATGGACAATGGATTTAAAAGAGGGTTGATTGATAAAACCTTGTTCATTAGGAAGCATAAAGATGATATTTTATTGGTTCAGGTCTATGTAGATGACATCATCTTTGGCTCAACTACTAAGGAGCTATGCACAGAATTTGAGAAACTTATGCATGATAAGTTTCAAATGAGTTCTATGGGAGAACTCACTTTCTTTTTGGGGCTACAGGTTCAACAGAGGACTGATGGTATCTTCATTAGTCAAGACAAGTATGTAGCAGATGTTTTGAAGAAGTTTGGGTTTCGTGGATGTTAAGAGTGCTAGTATACCCATGGAGACTCGTAAACCATCGCTACCGATGATGGAAGTCCCAAAGTTGATTTGAAGTTGTAGAGGTCTATGATTGGCTCTTTGATGTATCTCATCGCATCTAGGCCAGATATTATGTTCTCGTGATGTGTGCAAGATTTCAAGTCACACCCAATACCTCACACATGAATGTTGTTAAGAGAATTTTTAGATACCTTAAAGGTCATCCTAAACTGGCCTTTGGTATTCTAAGGATTCTCCTTTGATTTGGTGGCCTATACAGATAGTGATTATGTTGGTGCTAGTTTGATAGGAAATCTACAACGGAGGATGTCGGCTTTGGGAAGTCGACTAATTTCATGGCAGCAAAAAGCAAACTATTGTGGCAAATTCTACAACCTGTTTAATATGTGGTCACGCTAGTTGCTATGGTCAAATTCTTTGGATTCAGAATTAATTGCTGGATTTTGGGTACAACTTTATGCATACTAAGATTTACATTGATAATAACAGTACAATATGCATTATTAAAAATCCTGTTTTACCTTCTATAACTAAACGTATTGAGATAAGGCATCATTTTATTAGAGATTGTAATGAGAAAAGGTTGATACAAATGGTAAAAATCCATATTGATTTCAATGTTGCTGATCTTCTCACTAAAGCTTTTGATGTGGGGAGGTTTCAGTATCTTGTTGTTAGTACTGGAATGATAAATCTCTAAATCTCAACTTGTTTTGTAAAAGTTTGAATAAGTATTAGATCACATTATGTGATCTTAGTATTGCTATTTTTGTTTCTAACCATCGATAGTTTTGTTCAAACCATCGCTTGTTGCTTTGTGTTTCCACTAACCATTTTGCGTATAAATGAAAGTTAATTATCGATGCAAATGAAGTGTCAAGTTAAATTGTTCATTCATTCAAGAAATGCTTTACCATACCATACCATACAACACAATTAACTTCAAATGCAATTAAAAGACTAGTTCTATACAAGATTTCCTAAACCTATCCTAGCTCATATCATCTATTCCAAAAGCTGGTGATATGCATGACCAGTACGACGAAGAAGCTGAACCAGATGGATTGATGAAAACGAAGATGATGAAGATGAATACAGTATATGGATTTATGATATGAGAAATCTTCAGTTGTTCCATCTACTCGTTCTACCATAAAGCATCACTCCATCTTCCTTTTACCCTTTCCCTTACTGATATGAGATGAAGCACCAAACCATGGTGCAGGAACACCAAGAACCACCTCTATGTTCTTTGGGAGTGGTGGATTTTTGGCACGTGGCCTTGGTTGGGGTTGGGATGGTGAAGGTTGTCCTCTCTCTGCTTCCTCTCTCACCAACCTCTTGAAGGTTGGCTCTAGGCGCTCAGTGGAATCATCTGAATCTCTTGATGACTCACTAGGATCTACCACACTATCATCTTCAGATGAAGGGAGAAAGGGGGATTTTCTAGGTCGTGGTTCTTGTGGAGGAAGGTACAGACACCATAGGTTCGAATCATCACTTGATGATGATGATGGAGGAAGAGGATGTTAGATCAATGACTTCTGGTTGATTCCACATGCTGATTGTTGTTGATTGTGGATTTTGGTGGAATTAGGGTTTTGGATTAATTGATGTGTGTGTTATTGGTGCCTTGGGATTCTTTTATAAGCAGAGTATATGGTTTATGTGAGTAAATAAGGGGAAGGTTAAGGTGGTTGAGGAGTTAATGAGGTCATTGGATTCTGGAAATATATTAATACCGGAAGTTGACCATATTGACTTAGACATTAGCACTTTGGCTAACCACTGATAAGTCTATGGAACCACTTATACCTTTTTCTAACCACTGCTAACATAAACTCTCTTCTCTGTGTTTGGTTTATGTTTGTGACTTGCAAATATGAAGGATTGTTGTACATTGGAGCTTGTGATGTTTTTAGCTGCTAGTGTTTATTAAAAAAAAGAAAAGGAATAAGATTGTGTAATCCTTCATATTTTTGTGAGATATTACTTATCTAGACACATATTTTCTTTTTGTATCTTTTGGTCAACTAATTGGAGTGAAACACTGTATCCACTGCTAGTATGTTTCAAATCATTGATAGCGGTCTTCAAACCACCGATAGCATCGCTTATTTTGGATACTTGTGGGTTGTTTGGTAACTTTGGCGAAAGCATATTTATCTCCCCAAATCACGGATGGATCATTTATTTGATCTTCAAATCACTTCAACTTGGCGCTCTATATCAACCCTAATCACTTTCCTTTGCATAATTCACAAATCCCACATCAGACCCGTCATCAATCATAATGTCGGACCAGTACTCCAACACACATAACCTTGTTGCTAATCTAATAAAAAAACAATAGATCTAAAGGTTTTCATCAAATGATTGATTTCCTTATTCACAATCCTATTCACTATGCCTTACCATCATACCAACCATCCTTAAAGCCTATATTCATCAGTTCTGGAGGAATGCTAAGCTTGAGGAGGTCGATGGAGTAGAAGTGTTTAGCACTGTTGTAGATGAGAATGCTATTTTGGTTAATGAGGAGATCATTAGAAGGGTTTTAAAGTTTGATGATGCTGATGGTATTGTAAACCTTTCAGATGCTGAGATAGTTGCTGGTTTAGAAAGGTTAGGCTATACACACAGGGGTGATAAGGTACAATTTTTTAAGAATTTGTTTTCAAAACAATGGAAGTTTTGATTCACACCTTGTTGATGTGTATGAGTAATAAGACCAATGGGTTTAATGACTTTCCTTCAAAAATTGCTACCGTCCGTTATTTGTTTGTCTATTGGAAGGAAATTTAATTGGTCTAGGATGATTTATGAGGGACTAGTACATAACATTAGGAAGAAGGGTAAATATTATTTATATCCTAGGTTTGTTCAACTGATTGTGGAAAGTCAAATTGAAGAACCTGTTGAGCATACTAGGGATTATGAAGTGCATTATCTGCTTCCTAAGGTCTTTGCACATATGAGGAATCAGAAGCCAAATTTACAAATTAGGGATGTTCCTTTATTTCCACATATGCTTGCTTTGCCTGCTGATCCTGAGTTTGATGAAGGTCTTGGATCCTAATCTATAGTCACTAAACCTACTGATAGTACACTTGCAACCACTGTTAGTGAAACTCAACCTACTTCTAGCCAAACCCAAACCACTGTTAAACTAATTATATGGAATAGGAGACAGAAGGGCACCAAGCTACCTCAGGCTGGTGTTAGTGGTGTTGTTCATGAGGTCACACATGGAGTGGAGGTGACATGATTGGAAGGGCTTCCACCATCGATTCATGCTTAGATATTGGTTAGGATAGTGGAAACATCATTAAGACCCAACCTTTGGCAACTCCTAATGTGGAGAGTTCCTTGAACTTAACACAGTGGAGGAATCCCTAGCTAACTAGCTACTACAGGTGCATAGATGATCGTGCAAGGTCCGTGCTATGTTTACTTTATCCAAGGATTCACCTCTCTGAGCGCTTAACACAACTCAAGTGATGAGGATAGTTTGGAACATGAAACCGAATTGACGGATCCTAAGTCGGTACATCGTGACTTTTCCAATGAACCACCTCTCGACTAGTTAACACAGTCGACGTCGAGAGGACATACTTGAACGCTTTAATGAATTGACGGCTAAATGTACCAAAATGGAGGATACAATCTCAAGT
This sequence comes from Chrysanthemum lavandulifolium, assembly GCA_022545495.1. Classification (NCBI taxonomy): domain Eukaryota; kingdom Viridiplantae; phylum Streptophyta; class Magnoliopsida; order Asterales; family Asteraceae; genus Chrysanthemum; species Chrysanthemum lavandulifolium. The sequence continues at coordinate 268,051,607 of CM040241.1, forward strand.
TTCGTGAGTTGGTCAGTGTTTCGTGGTAAAGACATTAGGAGACCAAGCACGTGGTATTGGTGTTGGAAAAGATGAGAAGACCAGGGTTGTCGCTAAGGCATCCGAGGAACATGAAAATGAAGGTGGACTCTCTCCACTCTAAATGTGGAGAATGTTCTGAATGTGGAGAATGTTATGAATGTGGAGAATGTTCGAATATGGAGAATGTATCCAAACAGGGAGGAGGAAGGCATTAATTGTGGGAGGTCAGATGTACCTATGGAAGAAGATGTTGATAGTGGAGATCAAGAATTTTTGGTATCCGATAAAGATGGAAATGAGGTCGTTTTTGAAAGTTTGAAGACCGTGGTAGAAGATGAAGTGATGCAGACACAACCATCGCTAGTGTGTCCGCAACCACAAATAGTTTTCTTGAAACCACCGCACGTAGCTTCAGATATGGCAATTGAACCCACTGCTATCATAACTACTTCCACCATTGTTACAACCATCTGTGTATCACCACCTAAATCAAAATAAGTTGAGAAAGAAGCTGCAAGTACATTGATCAATCTAAGCAAAACCTCAGCTAATTCTACACCCATCATTGCACCTGTTTTATCTCTTAAACCTACTACAAATAAACCCAAAGATAAAAGTTTGATTATTGGTGAGCCTTTGAAGAAGAAAGTGGCTCAACAAGACATTGGAAAGGGTAAAGGAATTACGAACCAGCGTTGAAGTTTAAAAGTAAAGCGTAATGCATTGCCTATGATGAAGAATATATAGGAAAATGCTAGTCAAGAAGAAGCGCTTTTAGAGAAAAGGAAGCAAGAAGAAGAGGAGGCTAATCGGAAATGGTTAGCAACATGGTATGAATCACAAAATTACCTTCAAGCTTCTAGTCAGATACAAGATAAATATAATACTCAAGAATGGGCTTTGTTGGATGTTGAAGAAAGAGCTAGAATCTTAGGTGAATGGGCAAGGAGAATTAGTAAGGAAAAGAAGCAAGTTATAAGGAAGAAACCTCCTACTAAAGGTGATATGAGGAATGTACTGATGAAGATTATAAAGAATTCAGGCATACATATTTCTGAAAATCTTAATAAGTGTTCTTTTGAGAGAATTTTTGAGATTTATCTGAGGTGTATGAAGATTAATAATGATGATTTTTGTCCAATGAATTCTAAAAAGGAAGAAGACTGGATTCAAAGTAGACATAAGAGAAAATCTGAGATTCAGGAGACATCGGGTTCTAAAAGACTGAAAGTGGTTGAAGACAGTAATCAAATTATCTTTTATGAATATGAGCTTAAGGGAAGTGAAGGATGTTAGAAAAATCAAAGACTCAATAATGAAGTTTCTGAGTATAATAAATTTTCACAGATGCTTTAGTATTTTGATTGAGATGATTTGCTGAATTTTTGGGAACTTTATAGGAATAAATTTGGTGATGTGCAACCAGATGATTATCATGAGAGAATGGTTTATCATCACTTGAAGATTCTGTTTGAACCTACTCATGATGAACCTGGATGGAAAGGACTCTGCAATGGACAAGTTACAAGCTGGTTTCTATATCAAACTTGTGGAGTTCATGTGTTAACTATTTATGGAGAAGTTATTTATATGCTTGTAGAAGGTGATTATCCTCAACTGAATAAGTATCTAGAAGTTATTACTCAGATGATGAAGCCTGGTATTATCAAGATGTTGATGCCCTATGATGGTTAAGCTTACAATTTGTTGCTGAAGTATGAGAAAATTCTTAAATCTAGTAAGTGTTTGGCTACATCCTCCAATTCAGATGTTTTGAGCTTAAAGGAAACTTGAGAATTCTATTTGAATGTATCAAGTTTAGGGGAGGATTGTTGGGTTTTTAGTTCCTTGGATTAAGAATTATTCTAAGTGTTGGAACCTTGGAAAGTGTTGATGAAACCACAGACAGAAGAATGAATCCACTGCTGATGACAAACTGTGGCTATTAGTATTGTGTAACCACGGATATTGTATTGTAACCACTGCTAGTCTTGTATAGTCGGTTTAGTATTCTTTATTAGATAAATATGGAAAAGATATTTATCTTGTAGGTTACGTATTGTATTATGTAAAGGACTCCTTAGCCTATAAAAAGAGGTCCTAGGTTAGAGTAGATATACGTATGTTTATATCTAAGGTCGATACACTTCAAGGTTGTAAAACCATAATACTGGTTAGAGTATTCGTATTATCAATAATATTGAGGTGTTGAATGTTCATTGTTCTTCTTCTTAAGATTAAGTATTAAATTCTGCGTAATATTTATTAAGTCTTTGTTTAAGTCAGTTTCTATATTAGATCGTTTGCAAAACATAAAACACACTCCGAGGATATTTTTAACATATTTTGAGCGTATTTGGGTGTTTTTGTTCATTTTTGTGGTCTTAGGCGGGTAAAAATGATGAGTGAATAAGCACTCATCAAAATCCCCCACACTAAGCAATTGCTAGTCCCTAGCAATCTTTTGAGAAAACTTAATCGATTTGAATCTCTTTACCAAAAGCCATTACTTCGAGTAGCCAATTGTTTCGGTTCAGTAAGAACCTTGGTACAATGATAACCAAATGATTTTGAGCAAACCACCGCCTTTCAACGGTTTTGATTTGTCTTTACCGTGGCCGCTTGCTTCGGACTAGCCAACTCTTAGATAAAATATCTTTGGTGAGTCGACACCAATTATGGTTTTCCAACCGCTTTACCACAAGCCATAAACTTATGGGCTAGCCAACTCTTCACTAATTGAAGATATGGTGAATAACACCATACAATTTTGGGCAAATTGCAAGCCATAAACGGATTTGAGATATCTTTACCAAGAGTCGCTTGCTCTCGGATTAGCCAATCCTTCCGTTTATTAGACATGGCGATCGATAACCAAAAAAATTGGCCAAAATGGGGAATAAGATGGTAATACATATGATAAAATTCGTGAGAATTCCCCCACACTAGAAATGAATATTGCCCTCAATATTCAAAGTACCGCGGTGATGCCGAAACATAGAACGAAAAGGAAATACTACGGCCATTATTTGATTTTTTTTTTTTTTTTTTTTTTTTTTTAGAAAACTTATATACAACAATGGGGAAACTCCCCCATACTAGGGTGGTAGAAAGTAGAAAGAAATCGAAATATGGGTGAAAACCCGATAGTGTGCTATTGTTTTTGTTTCCGAGTCGCTAGCTTGACTCGACCCCAATTCATTGGTCCATGGGGAAGCAAGTGGAAGAAAATCTCCATCGGACTTTCATTCAAATAGTTTTGATAAACATTGAATGTGATGAAAGTTCCACCGATGAGATAAAACCGCTCAAAAGAATGAGAAATGCCGGATCAAAGATGGTATCTTCACCCCGTAGAGTTAAGACATGGAGAAGAAATGGGATAAGAAGGCAAAGTGTCAATCTCATGACAACGGGTGGGTTGGGTGGGTAAAGATTAGATTGAGGAACATTGACGGAATGTTCAGAAATCTTATCCACCACTGAAGCAATGAAAACATCCATATCGGGCTTAGAAGAGGTTCCATCATCCGGCGGTTTAGCAGGCGGACGAGTGGATGATGGACCTAAGCCATAATCGTCACTCTGAAAACCCGAAGGTATCGAGTCATCTAGAGAAAGAAAGTTGACCTCTTCAATAAGAGTGTCACTCGACGAATTATCAGAAGACCAATTGTAAAGAAGATTTTCCAATTCAGTAAGGTCGGCTTCAAAGTCGGCGCACATCATCATCTCCCGTGGAGAATGATCAACGAGCGAGTTCATCGGCGAACTCCTCGAGAAGGTCTAACGTCGGTGGGATTGCCACTATTCTTATCTTCAGGTAAGGATGGTGATGTAACGAGGTTCTCCATGTAAGAGTCACTATCCTCATTCCGAATGTCAAAGATGGGATTATCCGAAACTAGAGTGAATTCGTAATCAAAGTCAAACAGAGGATTAGTGAATGTCGTAGCAAAAGGCTTCTGACACAACAAGAGTATCTTCATCATCCGCCTCAAAATCGCAAGATCCATATCAAGATCATCGGATCAACATCTCTCACTTCTTCCAAGTCGACAAGCTCGTAAGGTATTTCCTCCACATACCGATGTCTCCACACGATAAGGAATCATCAAACGACGATAATCATTTTCGCACTCGAAATAGAAACTTTGGGGTGGGAGAAGAGTCATCAAGAGGCTCATCACACATATCACCGTAAATAACCTCGGATTCACTTGGGTTTGGGACAAGGTTCTCAACACAAGACGATTCCGCTTCCGAATAGTGCTAAGATGCTCGTCCCCATTAAAAGGTTATCCGAAGGTTCCATGGTAGATAGGCAATATGAGGGTGGAGAGTGGACATGTGCGGTACTTGTGGGCTTGAGATATGCACCTTGTCCTTTGTCATCTCCCAATCCTCCTCATCCTCGCCATCGAGACGGCAAGCCTCGTTGAATAGGATACGTTGTTGAGCACCGCACATTAGCTAGTAATCTTTCATTGCGAGTCGCTTGTTCCTCGAAGAAGTTCTTCATACGCTTTCGGATGAGACTCTTCGGGCATGTTTATTAACCAATCCTTTTAAATCCTCTAATACATCTAGAAGACGGGATAAGTTCTTGAGGATTTGGTGGAGAAAGTTTGAAACAACGATTGATCATTGAAATCTTGATAGTACGGTTGTGGTTCATATGAATTTTGTGGAGGGTAGTTGAAATTGTTTTGAGGATAATCGAAAGAGTTCGGGTTAGAATCATAAGCGAATGAATTCTCGGCACAAATCGAACAACATCCATCAATAAGATAGTTTCCACACCACTCGCACATACATTTGTAACAACGGAAACCTTTTAGTAACACGTCTCCACAACCGTAGCAATACTCTTGATCGAACGAAAGTATCTCGAGTACGGGAGTAGGAATCGAGGGCTCAACAACATCACAAATGGTAGGTAAAACGGTATTTCCCGAAGTTGAAATTTGACGAAATTCATTTAAGCAATTTTGAACAATGTTCATGAAATAGTCCGAAAAAGGTTTTGATGATTCCGGAGGTGAGACAAATGGTGTGCTCTCAGAGCTTGCAATTTCCACCACTTCCGTTTTGGTCTCCGGTTCTTGCTCTTTTCTCTTAACCTTAACAGAATCGCGAAGATTTGGATCAAATCTAGACGGTTTAGGCTCGTAAACAATAGAACAAATCTCGGTTGTGGCGGTGGTCGAAAAACTTGGAGAATCATCGAGAGAGTTTTCATCGGATAATTCGCACCAATAGCAATATTTGCTTGCACCAAATTTCTACCACATCGCTTACATACACATTCATGATTGAGACAATAAACTTGATCCTCTTCCATACGACATTTGCAGTGAAAACAACGACGATAATCGATCGTCGGCATGATAATTAAACATGTAGAGGGTTAAAGAAATAGAATTAAGTGATCGAGAGGATACGAAGGATAGAATTAAACGGTAAAAGAGGGTAAGAGAAATAGAATTAACGAATAAGAGGAATGAGAAAAATATTTTTGGTTTTTTGTATTTTTATAAAAACAATAACTTCACGAGGAAGGTTCTTCAAGTCACTAATCGCAAAAACTTCACGATATTGTCGCAACACACCTCCCCGGCAGCGGCGCCAAAATTTGATTCGTGAAAAGTGAGTGGTGAAAAACACAATATCAACGTATATCAAAATAATCGTAAAATTCGACAAATTAACCCTTTAGGAAAAAGATTAAAGTGTCAAATCTTACGGGTGTGATAAAAGTGATACCGGAAAAGTGATTTCCCCGGGTCGTGTCCCAACGAGGTGTGAAATTGACGGAATCGTTGAGTTTCGTGATTATGGACTTGAATTGGGTTAACAAATTTTGGATTTTTTATTATGTATTCTACAAATTGAAGAGCGGGAATAAAAATAAAACATGTAAAACAAAGAAAATACTAAATAAACTACTACTAAGCCTAAGAAACAATAAAACGAAGCTAAACTACATCATAAGGTGCTAAAATGCAAAAACGAGAGAAAACCGGGAACACACTAAGCCCCGAAAGTGAAAAATATGCAATTTAAGTCCTACGAGTGCAAAACCAATTTTTCTACATTCTACATGACTAAAAATGATTTTAGGAAAAAGCCGGGTATTTTTTTGACTTTTATTTTATTTTCTACGAATTAAAAACTATTTTAAACTAAATTAATTATTAAAAATACTAAACATTTTTGGAAAACTATGCAAAAATTACAAAAAATACTTTACACTATGCTAAATCTAAGAAAAATAAAAAAGACCATAACTGTTTTGGGAAATAAGCAACTAATAAGCTAAATAAGAGGAAAAGCTTAAAATGCAAAGTTTCTAACGAACCATTATATAATTAAAAGTGCAAGAAATAAACAAAAAGATCCCAAGGCGCTTGGTTTTGTGGTGTTGTGTGTCGTGGGCTATGGGATCCGTGAGCTCACGGTTCGATTCCAGCCCAGTCCTTTTGGCAAACTTATGTTTTTACTTTTGGTTTTCCAACTTTTGCAAACTAAAAAGGGATCAAAATAAGATTTTTCTACAAAAGCTAAACTTACAAAAGCGAAAAATAAGCTTTCAAGGACTGCTTTGGAACAATGGCGCTAAGGGACCGCTTGGATAGGTGCGCTTAAGGACTGCTTGGATAGGTGCGCTTAAGGGACTGCTTGGATTAGTACCACCAAGGAAGAAAAAGTTATACTAAGTTCTAAACAAACTACATAAAGTTAACCAATCCAACAACTTAATCTAGCTAACCTAACAAGCTACACAAGGGATCTAAATAATCAAGAATGAACATTAAAAAGCTTGAAAATAGAGTAAACAAAACTCGTCAAAAGGGTCATTATAAACAAAGGGACGATAGTCGGTTTTCTAGCTTAAAAATAAGGCCTAATTGGACTTGAAATTGAAAGGGAAAACTATCATATCTAAGGTTGGGACTAGCGAGTTCCTAAACTACTAACTAAAAATTAGAAAAGAGTTTAAATATGCTTCCAACAGAGGCTACAAAAAGGGTTTAATGGACACTTGAGGCTGCTGAAGTGAGATAGATATGGCGCAAAAGGATGCAAAAAGGTGGACTGTGTACTTGTGAATAAACCTTGGAAAAAGAAATAAGTCGAATAAAAAAAAAAAAAAAAAAAAAAAAAAAAAAACATTACAATGAGTTGTAAGCAAGAAATATCAACAAGAAAAATGGGGAAATAAGCGGTTGGAAAAAGCTATCCTAGGGGAATCCTAAAGCTAAAGACATGGCAAATAAGCAAATGAAAGCTACATTTAAGCACTAAGAAACTTGAAACAAGCTAAAACATATTAAATTTATACTACCAACTACTAGAGTACACAAAAATCAAGTCCTAGTTCTAGCCTATCCTACCTATGATTAAGCAAAAATAATGGACAGTGAGGGCAGTTAAGAACAATGAAAATCATATTGAAACTCAAAACCATTTGAAGTGACTGTAAGTTAACCAATAAACTACATTAAGAACAATGAAAACTGTTTTGACATCAAAATGGGTCAAAACTGATATTTAACCCATAATTTTTGCTAAACCAAACACTAACTTATGGGAAAGAACTGATTACAAAAAGAAAACTGTAAGGCTTTGCAAGAGTAGCAATTTGTTTCAATTACTAACAAAGACTCCCAAATGAATTTGAAACAAATCAAGAACACACTAACTGAATTTCAATAACACTGCATAAAATTTAAATACAAGAAAAAAAAGTTACTTTGCATTGACGGAAATTGAAATTACATTTAAATTAAAAGTGCAAGGAAGTAAATTGGGACTAGAACTCATAAATTCTAGACAAAGTTTTACAATCCTTCTAACAACCTATTTATACAGGAAACTAAAAAAAATGTCTTCTCTCTCTTGGCCTCTCTTTCTTGTGTGCTTCTTTTGTGAGGTGCATCAATCAAAAACCACCTTTGTGCTTTCTTCCTTCAATCACACCCATCCACCGCTTAGGTACACGTGAGGGTGATCCGAGCCATCCATGAGGTCGAGCTAAGGATTGCCAAGATGGCATGTGCATCTTGTGACTATGTCTTGGGAAGGGAAGCTTAGTGGGATTGGGAGTTGCGTAAAGTGGGTTTTAGAGGGATTAGGGTTAAGGGGATGAGTTATGTCTTGGTAAAAGAGGAGAAGCAGGAAACTTGGAGGGAAAAGGTAAATGGGTTGGGTTTTTGGGTCGTGGGTATTTGGGTAAGGGTTAAACATTGACCGGGTTTGGATTGTTTTTGGATGAGTTTTGGACTTGGATTGAAAATGTATACATTTAGCATTTTAAGGACCAAAGGTGTACATTCTGAAATTTCAGGGACCACACATGTAACTTCTGAAAAGTATTCAAAGGGCTAGTCTTGTAAATCTCACATAATATAAGGACCAAAGCGCGAATCCACGAAACTTGAGGGACCGAATTTGCCATTTTCGATTTCGCTTCTTTTTGCCCGCTTTAAACGCCTTCAATCCTTTTGTACCTGCAAAACATAAAACACACTCCGAGGATATTTTTAACATATTTTGAGCGTATTTGGGTGTTTTTGTTCATTTTTGTGGTCTTAGGCGGGTAAAAATGATGAGTGAATAAGCACTCATCAGTACACGCCTATCTTTTTCAACGACTTTCCTTGGCTCTTGTTGATTGTCATGGCATAGCATACTTTGACCGGGAACTGTTTACGTCTGAAAACAAATGGAAGTTTTTCATCTTTGATGATCAAGATGATGCGTGGTAAGAAAACTTTCTGAGATTTTCTTGTACCGGAGATGATTTTCACCACTATGACCCTTGTAAGTAATTGAGTGACGATCATCCATGTACCATTACACAGGCCTTCGGCGGGGTTGAGATTGCGTAATAACATAACGGGTGTACCTATCTTAAGCTCTAACCGGTGTGGAGGCAAACCTTTTGGGTTTAGGCTGTTGAAATATTCTGAAGGGTACAGGAGCTCAGTTGAGCCCCAATCGTTATTGGTAGGTACCGCCTGATCAACAATTATGTAAGAATGTGTTGTTCCAGAAATTTTCTCTAGTAGTTGAGAATTTATGAGATCCGTTGTTTCGTTCTTTGGACATACTGTGGCTTTCTCTTGGAGGTTTTCTTGCAGTAGGGTGTTGTAATGTTTCGTTGTCGTATATGAATTCAATCAGCTTCCTTTTCCCATTTTCATTGTTAGGTAAACAGAACCTTTCTGGGATTTATACCCATGATGTATTTGTGGTGTCAACCGGATCTGGTACTCCAACATTCCCGTCGCCTATAATGAGTAACCATTTGGAAAAATCTTTGACTTCTGACTTTTCCATTTCAGTCATTCCTGGCCTTTGTAACCTTGATAAGGATTTAAAACGTACACTTTTAAGGGGTCATCTAAGCCCTTAATCGCCTACTTTTATATCCGTTACTCCTTAATTTCGTTCCTTTTCACCTTTTAGGTCTCTTGAAAGCAAAATGTTGGAATGATGCATTTTGGACTAAAATGAGTGAATATATGAATAAAATGGCTAAGTCAAGAATAGACACTCAAGTCTGCTGAATTGAAGTCGACGTCCACAATTAAAGCGGCAGTCCTCTATGCTTAATTAGATTTGTGACGGTTCGCAGACTTTTGCTAAATTTCACATGACGGCGCAGCTTTGAAGAGGAAGGGTGTCGCTAATAATTTTCATCTCGCATTTACCTAGATCCAGAATCGGACGACATCAGAGTTAAATACTCACGGCATCACAACCACAACGTGATGTCGTCCCACCTATTACTTGGCCAAGACGAAACCCTAATGACGACGATCTGACGGCGTCCCAACTATAAGGTGATGTCGTCGCAGTTGTAAAATTATATATAGAAATTGAATTTTCATAATTTTAAGGATGTAGACTTGTGGAGTAAAAACCTAGAACGACTTTGGTCCGGTTTGGACAGTATCTTAGGGTTCTCATACCCTATTTTACATGAAGATAAGTGTTTTACTTCATTTATTTCATTATGTCTTCGATTGTATGTGTGTATGCTTGCGTGTTTAATATGTCCGGCTAAATTTCTTGTGTGTTTGCTTAGATCTATGAAACCTAGTTATTAATTATTGATTGGTTGTCTCTTATCTTAATTGTAATTGGCTTAGGAGTGCAATAGGCCATCGTTGTGTTTTTAATGCTTGAGTAATCTTTATGAACCTTAGTTTATAACCAGCTAGCGTAATTGTAGGCTAAACATCCAAAGATAACCTTAGAGTTAGTTTATGAATCCTAGAGATTTTGTAGGCAATAACCTTAAGGTAATCTCAAAGAGTTAATGATAAAAGCATACCCTACGACCTTAGAAAACACAACGTGTTAAGAATAAGGACGTGACAATTCAACCAGCAATAAAAGATAACTAGGGAGTAATAGTATCTAGGTAAACACATTTTTAATCATCATACGAGCACACATCAATAGACATAGACTACACCTTAGTTTAGATAATTTGATAAGTAAAGTAATCGGTAAAAGTACCAAACCCCAAATCCAAACCCCAAGATTTTACCCTTAGCTTTCTAAAAAATATAAAAAAGATAAAGAATAATCTTCCTCAACCTCAAACCTTAGCGTAGTACATCTCTCACTAGCATTCCTATTCCCCTAGAGAATGATATCAATACCCGAGGCTTACCCAATACTACACTACAATGATTAGGTTCACTACCTAGGGTGTTGAAAAACTTGATCGACGAAAAGGAAGTTCCTTTCACCCCGAACGCGTTATACGCGCATCAAACCTCATATTTTGTTCTAGGATGAAAACTTTGAAATGTTTCCATCGGTATGATTCTGACAGTGATGACGCTCTTATCTCATCCTTAGTCACGCCTTTCTTCACCGGTAATGTTTGTCGAAAATCACCTCCAAACATGAGTGATTTACCGCTGCAAGGTTGTGTCTGAATGTCACAAATATCACGTAAGGTTTTGTCTACTGTTCCGAAGCATTTACGATCATTCATAGGTGCCTCATCACAAATGATTAAACCAGTTTCTTTTAATAGATTTGCTAACCGGGCATTCTTGTTTATGTTGCATACTGACTCATCCATCAATGTCAACGGTACCTTAAATCTCAAATGTGTTGTTCTACTGGCTGGCAAAAGTAGTGAAGCAACACTAGTGGACGCGACTGCTAGAACAGTCCTGAACTAATTTCCCTTGTGACCGCATGGTTGTTATCAGAGTCTTCCACAAAAACTTTTTCCCTGTCCCGCCGTGACCATATACAAAGACCAGTTCTTGATGTTGTTTATCTAGGATGCTTATAACAGTGTTGAGCATTGCCCTTTTTCTTCATTTAACTATGGTATCAAAAAATCCCTTTCCCTTGCCAATTCTTCATGATTGTAACACTTTTCTTCTGTAATGGCTTTGTTTTTTAGTATGTTTAACAGTTCCTGTGACGGTAACGGCAGTCCAAACTCTTCCAACGACTTTCCATGGTATAATAGATCTGATTGGAGATCATAAAGGACACCATCTTTCAATTCAGGGTCATTGACATGTAACAAATTTATCCCAAACAACGCTGACAATGTTCTCGGTATATCTTCAGACATCTGTTTCCAAAAATGCTCCCATAATGATAGTGGGTCAGTTACGTCACAAAAAATTAAGATTTGCACGAACAGTGAACGCATCTCTGATGCTGATGCACTTATAGCAGCCTCTTCTAATGCTATCAACCATTCACTATCATCTTCTAAAAGGCCCATTGCTTCTACGACAGCCCTATTCGTTGGGTATGTGTGGCCGTCCACTGTCCGTATGTTGGCACATGAGGTGCATCCTATTTGATGACATAAAAACAGACGTTGATAAAAAAGATCAACAGAACTTGGATGCACATACGTCAATATTTTGATGGTTGTTTTGTTAAGGTTGCATCTCGAGAACCAAGCTCTATCCTTGTTTGACCATACAAATTCCGATGGGAATTTGAGGTATGTTAAGTGCCTACCTACGATGGAACCAGAATTGAAATTTAGCCATTCTGTTAATGTTGTTCTGCTAAAATGAGGATTGTCAAGGACTGATTGGAGACAGTGCCCAACTTTGAACGTAATACGTTGCATGTTTTTGACATGGACTATGAGAATTTGAACTGCTGGTTCTCGGAAATGAATATCAAAACCAAAGATACACCAGCACGCCTCATGAGGGCCAATGTATCTGGCGTCGACAAATTCTTTATCTCGTCTACAATTTCTGATGAAGAAGCAAAAGAGGAGGACGGGGTATTGGATGACCTTGGTATGTTTGGGAATGGCCTTCTTTTCTTGGTGATCCACATGACTATTTTTCCTGTTCCTTTGGAAATATATTAGAATTGGTATTTGATGAGCATCGTCGAGTTGCAACATTCAACTTTAATGTGCGCATAGAATCTCTTACACAATTGTAGATTGTTAGGCAGCATATAACCATTGTCTAGCTGCATGTTGTGGCATCTTGCATCAAAGGGTCCATCCCTATGCTGATAATGCACATAACCTGAGTCATCAATGAATGTATTTGAACAATAGTCTTTCAGAAAATTCTTCTTAGATGTCTGGCGGTCACGCATACATGGTGCCTCTAGGAACGCTGAACCACACGGGCCATGCATCATGAGCTCGCTAATGATTCTGAAAGCTACGGGGTCAAGATATTCATTAGGAAATTCCACGATATGAACCCGCCCACATCAACGAGAGTTGTTACTTTTGAATGCGGTTCGCTCCAAAATAGCAGATGACAAAGTGGAGACCACGCTTTTGAAACTCAAGATATACAATCGCAAGGAGAAGATGCACGTTAGGAATGGGAGATTATACGCTTTGGGTGTGTCATATTATATTAAGTAATCCAAAGCGTAGGGTATGAAAATGTAAGAACCATTGTTTCTAATTTTGGGTCATAGTACTAACCTCGCATTGATACTTCCAAGTAGTTGCCTTTCATGGACAAGTTTTATTAACCTATGGATCTTGCGCTTAAAAATAAGGTCGATGATATATGGCCTATGAGATGTTTGCTAGGTGGGAACTCCAAGATGTATTCTTCAATCTCGTGCCATTTAACGTTACATTTAAATGTAATGAAGAACGGGGATTGCCATGAACCCCGTATATAGCTAGTGCATCTAGATAATGAGTATACATGTACCGGGACCCCATGAATGATGTAGGTAATATGATTACGAACTTACGCCAAAACCATCCCGATCGCCTCTTGCTACAGCATCATATAGGCCGCTCAAATACTCACCTCGATGTCGACCTAGTTTTTTTCTCACAAAGTCCATGCGCTACTGTTCAATTGCACAATAAGCAGTCACCACATACTGCTGGAAAAGGGGACCCCCCTCTGGTAACGATATTGTAACGGTTGTAACTGTTATGTAACAGATAAGAGTAGTAAGCGTTTATTGTACCACGCTTTTCACTATCGCTGTCCTCACCCATGGCATCCTTTAGCCTAAGGCCAGTATGGTACCCTTGTTCACCATAAAAAAGTAGCAGTAGAAACTACAAAGACATGTAACAGGGATGAAGTTTGTTGATGCGCTCAGGTTCACCAGTGTGCAGTTCAATCACCACAATGAATTCAGTACCTGTATTCGAACCTGATTCAAATACAATCATTCCTATGCAATATGCGGTAGGTAACTCATGTTGGGCAGAACCGACTACACCAAACAGCGATACCTTGAATTCCAGTACGTCTGAGTTCTGCAATTTGTCACAGGCAGTCCTAAACAATTTAACTAATGCGTTGTTGTGGTCTAGGAAATGGATCTGTCCCTCAACAATACCCTGATCAAAGACTCTTTTTGCATCTTGACCGAAGTGTCTGAGTCGGTTGTCCACCTCATGATCTGTATCATAAATATATAATTGGAGAAACCGTGGGTCGTCACCTGTAACAAGGCACATACGCCCGATTTTATGATATATGTGACCGGAGACATTGAAAACATAGGGCCCTCTGCCAACGTTGATTGATTCATCTACAGATGCCCCCAAAGATGTCATTGCAAACATTTGGTTATAGCCACGGATGTTGGTCAAGAGTTGTGGGTTTTCAAGTAGCTCTTTTATAAACTGTGGATAATCTCAAGGTATTGACAAATGCACTTTCCCCTCTAGATGACATTAATGATAAAGTGGGACTGTAGAGCGTGAATGACTGAGTCACTCTTCATACCAAAACCTTGCGTGGAAACTTCTACAAATGCAATTACATGAGCCGAACCGCTGATATTGTGAAGGTGTACCTATATACGTTTGACCAAGTTTCAGCCGTCAACACAGTAGCTCAATAGAATGGCGCAACCGATTTAGAATTTGAAAAGTATCAAGAGTTATTAATACATCTTACTAACAGGGGCCTGGTAGATGCCACTCGACCTCTGCTACGCGAACCTCTTAAAGGGTTACGCAATGTTGGAATCACTCCTAAACAAGATTTCAAGTATTTATATTTCATATGTAATAGGTAGCTTTATTATGGCCTTTATGTTTGTTTAAGGTCAAGCTTATGTAGAAGGCCCATAAGCTTAGGCCCAAGCCCACATAAGAAAGGATGGGAACTAGGAGTGTTGCCCTAGCTTCCTCCTATAAATAATCTTGTAAACCCTCATTCGAGGGTTGGTTGTTCAAGTTTTCTTTTTCACATCTCACTACGCCTAAACCGTATACTATATTGTGTGTGTGTGTTTGATACTTGTTCAATCGCCTTTATCTCTTTCTTTATAACTTGTGTTTGTAAAACTAGTGACCTAACAAAGGTATCAATCGCCAAATAGTTGGGTGAATCGTTGTGTTTGAAGTGGGTTTGGTCCCACGCAGAACAATCGGTTCCTAAACTTGGTCACGCTTAAAACCGATTTTTACACTTTTGAATCCAAGATTCTTGTACTTTCAACGTTATTAGGTGTTAAACTATTGGTTTTGGCAAAAGTTTGGAACTTTACGTGTGCTTCCTTGTTTTTAAGCTTGTTTTTGTACGAAAGTGTTATCCCACGCCAGAATCGCTTTTAGGTGCTTGGATCATCAAGTTTCACACTTTTGTGTTATTTTGGTGTTATTGAAGCTATTTCATCACACAAAACCGGTTTAGAAACATCTTTGGACAAAATCATTCTTACGAGTAGGATTACGCGTATCAAAACCCTAGTTATACGAGTAGGACTACGCGTAACTTTGTTCTTGGCTTGATCTTCGCCATGGTTTATTCCGTGTTTTCTTACTTGGATAAGTCGAAAATACGCCGACTTTGGATTTCTTTTGCACCGTGATAGTGTAAAGATCACTTGGGATAAAACCCTAATCTTACGCTTAAGCATAAAGCTTACGCCAGAAAATCTTACGCTTAAGATTCATCTTACGCGAGACCTAGTCCCACGATAAGGTAATCCCACGCCTAACTTTCACGCCTAACTTATCGCTTACGCATAACTTTAGTCTTTTTCCCGCTACGCGTGAAGCTAAATTCTACGCAGAATTATTCTTGTTACGCCGTAACTTTGGTGTCTTTACGCATAAGTGGTATTAAGTGATTTCTACGCATAACTTTGGATTATTGTGATTTCTACGCCTAAGGACACTTCTTCAACAAAGGTTCATTCGACTACAAAGATCCATCAACACAAGTTATCAAAAAAAAAAAATTCAAATTTTTGGCGGGAAAAGTTGAGTAAAATTTAATTTTTCGAGGAGACTAAACGTTCAATTTTTACGCGAGATTCAAATTTTGGTTTAACCGTGAAAATTTTGGTCAAAAATTCAAATTTTTGGGCCCAAATTCAAATTTTTCGGGTAAAATTTGGAGTCAAAATTGTCATAACTCAATTTTTTCCTGCAACCTTAGAATTGAATTTTATAGTGAATTTCAAATTTTGAGAGTCAAAATTTTTCAAAATTATTTTTGAGGAAATTGAAATTTACTATATCGGCCTTCGTGCTATATCGCTTCGCACCTTTTCTTCTCTTTGATTCTTCCGCAGAAAGTGAAATGGATTATGATCATAAAGATCCATTTGTGGCTTTGCAAGAAGGATTCATGGCTATATCTCCGCCTTCAAGCCGACAACATCTAATTCCCAATATCCCGCAATGCATAAGGTGCAAGA
Organism: Chrysanthemum lavandulifolium; assembly: GCA_022545495.1. Taxonomy (NCBI): domain Eukaryota; kingdom Viridiplantae; phylum Streptophyta; class Magnoliopsida; order Asterales; family Asteraceae; genus Chrysanthemum; species Chrysanthemum lavandulifolium. The sequence continues at coordinate 268,067,804 of CM040241.1, forward strand.
GTTGTTGTACATGAAAGTAATGCTCAAATGGACGCTGAGAATGTTGTGAGTATCGCATCCGCTTTAATGCGGACAATGAGGTTGTAGCATTGAAAAGCAATGATGACAGCAGCAGATCCGAGAAGATATCATACTTAACTACGACACCGAGCCTAACTGTGACGAAGAACAAATGGTTAAGGAAGATATCTTACCCACCTATGACATCGACATAGAAATGTATGGTCGAGGTACAATCCATCGTTGATCATATTCTCGCCGAAAATGCGATTCAACATACCGAGCAACCCGAATTCAAGAATGAAGGAGAGGTTGACCAAGATGTTGCACAATGTCCGCATAACTATCTCATGTCCGAGCCCTTACTTGTTAACAATTCAACTCAAACGTCAAATCAAACTCTTGAATCAAAACATTCTTCTCAAAAAGACCATTGCTCGCTTTCATAAAGATTTTTCAAAACTAGAGGCACATTGCATCTCTCTTGAACTTAAATTTCAAAACAAATCTTTTCCTCGTAACACAATGGTCACTTTCAAATGAACAAAGTAATCGTGTGGATTTATTAGTAAAAGAAAATGAGCATTTAAAGGCTCAACTTCAAGCAAAGGGGCTTGCACATGTTGCTTTGCAAAACAAACCGAGAAGATTAACCGACAAGAGTGTGGATACTAATTGTGCAAAACCAACAATCTTGGGAAATCGCTCTAAAACCAATCGAAACCAATCGCTTGTTAGACATCCAACCGCTTTTAAATCAACGCTCAAAATCGCCAAAACCACGGTTTCCTCCCAAGTTGTTGAGAATAATCATTTGTCAAAACCAATACCCACATTCCGGCACAACAATAATGCTTCGCTTCTATTAAACATGTTTCTATTATACCGTATATCTCAAGTGGTCGCTCGCCAATCTAGGATTAGTTCGAACATTGTGTCTAAACCGAGCATTAAACGAAAAATTCATATGATTCAAATGACGATACAAGAACTATGATCTAGAAAAGGCTAGAAAAGGGCACTACTCCAAAAGGATGGAATCTTAGGTTCACGACCTAGTGTATCACCTTCGAGTGTATTATCGAACACCGCTTGTAGTAGCAAACCAAAACCTAAGTTACCTCAAACAACTAGAACTAAACCCGTTGATCTAAACGTAAAATTTCGTAAACCTAATAGGTGGATCAATATAGGACGCAAATTCTTCCTGTGAGAAGTTTCAACATCCCTTAGATCTAACCTTAAATGGATACAAACGGTAGAGTTTTCAACAATGTTGGTCTTAGGTGGATTCCTACAGCAAGATACTAAGTAGTTGCACCAAAACAAGTGAGATACCCACTACATCCATCCGTGAGGCGAAAGGAAATCATCAAAATTGCATGTTCAGTGTCAAGAAGATAATTGACACTACATCTTTATGCCTCTAACACTGGAACCCAGCTACACTTGGGGATCCATGTCTTTCTTCCTTGCCCCCTTCTATTTTTCTATGCAGTACAACAACAATGGCTCTTATTGCAATACAAAGATAGGACCCGCTTTCTCACCGTCATACATATCATGATCCATCACCGCTCCACCATTGTACTTAATCGTCATGAATTGGAAACATTGCTTGCTCCTCCGGTTAAAGATTTTGTCAAAGTCGTGCTTCGATGTATCGAATGTTTCACCGCACAACCGATAATACTCTAATTTCGATACATCCGACTCTACAACAACAACCGCATCGTAGTCGCACCTCCAATCGAATCTCTCAAAATGTAAGAACAAAGTGTTTCCTACAACAATGTCACAAATGATGATCAACTTAATGAACCGAGATGATTTTTGTCGCCAGCTGATTCTCTCGAGATATTTATGGTACTTCACACTTGTTCGGTTGCTTGATTTGATGGTTTCGATGTCTTCAATTCATCATCAACATACGTGGTGTATGATTCGATTCATTGAAAACATCGAGGGGAGAGTGTAGGCGCCCTTTCCTTCTTCGCTTTTCCACGTGCTTCCTTGCGAAACCCAATGCTCTCCAAAATTTCTTCCATAAGGGCGAAGAAATGAGACGATCCGTGGTTCAAACGCCTTAATTCGTTGTTATCGCCTCAATTTCACGGGTGATCTTGTGAAGTTACCCAAATATGATGTTATGATGCCTCACACACGCCTTGGTATCGACTTATTGCATACTTACAGTGATTAGTATTCCGTAAGACCACAACAATGTGGGAAAGCCGATCATTTCGCTCTTCATGGTTTATTTGGTGTGATGCGCTACATACGTGAGAAGATCTTGTTGATTTCGCATGTTACCCTCGAACGGATCTTCCGCAATTAGTCGACATACTTTGTGTGGTTTATCGCTCATCTACAAATTCACGATAACGAAACCTTCAAAAGTTAGAGGAAATGTAGACTTCATCAAAGTTTCAAATCATAAAGACAGCTATCGCTTGAGGGAAGCTAATTTAGAAACATCGTCAATCGGGGAAAGGTTAATTTGTTTCATACTTATTTCATCTTTTCCTAATATGGCTTGTGCACACATAACAAAGGTACAACCCGTAATTGTCAAGAAAGGACCCCGTGGTACGCCTCACACAATCCTTATAAAAGGAGCGAAAGCTTCTTATTTTTGAGTAAAACCTATCAAACCTTTCATTTTTCAAGGTTTTGCTCAAAAGACAAGTACTTCCCCATATGATTTTCAAAACCTCAACCGCTTATATCACTAGTTGAGGGGAGTATTTGATTTAAAACTTTGTTCACAAATTGTTCATAGTGGTCACTCTTCCCGCAACACTCAAAATGGTCATATTTATTCTCAAACGCTCAAAATAACATTTTATATGCCATTTTGAGGGGGAGAAAATTTGTGTGATAAGAAATATGTTGTACAAAATGCAAATGAATCTGTACCTCGGACTTAACCAACGAATTGACGGTACTAAACTGTTTGTAACTCGAAAAGACTTGTCCCGACGGGTAATAATTTCAAGCTAGTTCGCTAGTAATGTAAACGTGTCTCGCAAAGGACTTGTCCAAGTAGAAAGTACCATTCGAGATACTCTTGGTAGACATGAACTCGACGGTATGACAACCTTTCGAGGTTTGTCTACACCTTCAAGGTAGTTATTAGAGCTAGTTGTCACCTAAAAGTCGACAATGTAACTCTTTAACTATTCAACGAACCGTGTCTCGCGGAGATTGTCTATCTTTAGTAGATCAATTCAAAAGTGCGCACTTTTCCTCACCGCATTTAACCATTAAAACTATTTAGCACATGTGGAGGGGAGTATTTATGCAAAAACTTATCTCTCACAAGTGGTTCAAACATGTTTTCATTTACAAACCCTTTGAGAGATATTTTCACATACAAAGGTTTTAATGGCAAACATAGGTTAGTCATGGAGTTATAAGGTGACTAAGGTTAGAATAACTGTCCTATGATCCGCCAGAGTCGGAGGGATCTACCCAAGGACACTACCATTAGTTAGTGTTAGAAGTCCTTAGGAATGATTATAAAAGGAGAAAATGAGAATCGAGAAAGAAGGAGTTGAAGAATAAAAAGAAATGTAAAGTAAAGGGTGAAAAGAAATAGCCTCCGATTATTCAACTTAGGGCGCACACCGGTTCAATTCATATACTACCGGTTGTCACTTAGTGACACCGGTATTGAAGATTAAAAGTCGTCATGGACCCAAAGGACGCATGCACTAAACCTTCTTAGCCACTCAAGTTTCTCTCAACGTAAGCTTGTTTCATTCTCACAGGGAACCCTACATAAACTATTGGCTTTCTTAGAGATCACCGGTATTGAAAAAGGAGACCCTCTCCCTAGTCTCCGCCAGAAAACCAAAACGCACTATTGAGTCTAGAGCCACGAGATTCATCAAAAGATCTCTTAGGAACACTTGACATTTAATCACTTGATGATCAACAAATAAGATCATCGATGGTTCATATCGAGTCCTTCATGCATCTTAGCAACTGTCGAGAACATTTATGAGAGGTTCACATCCGTGATCCTCGCGATTGAATGGAAACTCGCCGTGGTCAACATCAAACAACCCCGACAAAGAGTCACTTCGTAACTCCCGTGGATTACGCGGAGTGTGTCTCAAACGGTCTACGTCAGGAGGTGATGCTTGGTACCTCAATGACTCATCTAAATCAGATGTACTTCGCACATCGCGTTATCTCACTTGTGGGACTCCAGCTCAGAACGGCCTTTGTAAGAATTAGAGTTGTGTTTTCACACTATGTCATTAACACTCTCAAGTTCAAACTTGTAAGTGCCGAAACCGCTTATTACTAACCGCTTGAAATGTTTTCTTTATGGAAGCTCCGAGCGGGATGATCGTGTCGATTCTTCTCATGCTCACGCCAACATCATCACTAATGGAAGTTCTATTCAAAAGCAACACAACCGCCGAATGATTCTTCGTCAAACCAAAGAATCTACAAAGTTAAAGACTTAGAGAACTTCATCAAGATTGAATTCCAACGCCATAGAGCGTGTGAGCATGTTGAAGAATGACGTGAGACACCGGAGCAAACAAGGCACTGAGGCGATCGATGCGCATAACAACATACTATCACTTTCACCACAAAGAACAATGATCAAAGAACAAAGTTAAAGATGACGTCAAGCATAACTGCTCAAAGATAACTATCTCTACACCGGGAGATTGTTCGAATCAAGGCAATTCCTCTCACAAGAAAGAAGAATGTCGAAGACGCCACGCCTACTATTACATCAACGCCTTCACCGCTTACATTCATATATACTGAGGGGAGATTGTTGGAATCACTCCTAAACAAGATTTCAAGTATTTATATTTCATATGTAATAGGTAGCTTTATTATGGCCTTTATGTTTGTTTAAGGTCAAGCTTATGTAGAAGGCCCATAAGCTTAGGCCCAAGCCCACATAAGAAAGGATGGGAACTAGGAGTGTTGCCTAGCTTCCTCCTATAAATAATCTTGTAAACCCTCATTTGAGGGTTGGTTGTTCAAGTATTCTTCTTCACACTCTCCTACGCCTAAACCGTATACTATATTGTGTGTGTTTGTGTTTGATACTTGTTCAATCGCCTTTATCTCTTTCTTTATAACTTGTGTTTGTAAAACTAGTGACCTAACACATTTAACATTAATTGTTGTAATGATTAAGTTATTGTAATAGTTTATTAGGATGAGTAAAAACCATAACCCATGACCCATACCCATGGAGCATATCCATAACCCATGGAGCTAACCCATGACCCATTGACTAGATGCATTGCATCTTCTAGATACATTGTATCTACTTGCATACCCATGGTCCAAAGTCTAGGACCCATGACCCATGGCCCATAACCCATGGATAATGAGGAGCGTCCCACGGATCCTCATTTTACACTGGACGGATCCCTCATGCAAGGGATCTGTGGGATCTGTGCAACAGTGGCAAGTTTTTGCCTGTAAATAGAGAGCCATTTCCTCATTGTAACTCACCCCTCTTCTTACAAACTCTCTCATATATTCTTTCATTCTTCTAATCTCAGATCTCTTGATCTATATAGTAGTTATTCTTTCTTTTGTTGTGATTCTCATATAGGTCCTTCTCTAAGGCGAGATCACGAGATACTACAAGTAATCCAAGCAAGGGGTCCTTGAATGATTTGTTCCTCCACAAGATTTCTGTAGCAAAGATCTTGTATTTCATATTTCACATAGTTGTTGTGTTATAGTTATGTGACAAATCATAATTTTAGGTCATTTTACAAACTTTAAAAATTTCACTATTCATCTTGGGAATTTACTATTCATCGGTTACTATTCAATATTTTACTATTCATTGTTTTTGAAGTCGATTTGATATTCTGAGAACGTATTTCAAAATTTTACTATTCACAAAACACTATTCATTCCCGAAGAAAAATCACTATTAATGATTCACTATTCATCATTTTTCGTAAACTAGGTTTACGAGTGTCAAATTTGCGTAACCGTAGGGGTTTACTTGCGAATTCATGAAAAATCATTGAGGACATTTTATATAGACTAGATTTAGTCTACGTATCATTAGTAACGTCATCAACATATTAGTTCATGCACGGATTTGCATATTTCATTAAACGTTTATTTTCTTATTAAATAAACGCTATCGCATAATCACTTATTTTAAATATTTGATCCGACACTTCCAAAATTTTCCTAATATAATTTTATACTCATTTTAAGACTATAAAAATTATATTATTAGTTTACCCGATGTTTTGAATTTATTTTGTATATAAATTGTTATATATATATATATATATATATATATATATATATATATATATATATATATTTTACTACGATTTTCAGAAATATTACTCGATAATTATTTATTCACTAAATTCTTGTAAGAAATGTATTTTTATAATTTTTACGACTTGATATATTTTATTTTGTTCTGTTAAAATCGATTTCTAGCTAATGCTACATTAAACACCTAATTATATTTACTTAATACACAATAAAGTTAACATTAAAATGCATTTACTCATTTTAAATACATCACCCTTATATGTTTTTCATATGTGTCGACAAAGAATCAATGACACAACAAGTTCACACAAAAATCTTTACTAGCTCTTACACCTATTCACTTCCTAGACTAACACTTGTAATTGTTCTAATTATATACAAACTTATACACATACACTACACACATTGAAGGTGAAGTAAAAGAAATCTTCTCTTTTCCTATCCAAAAATTCAGCCAACTCAAGAACACCAAGAGGAAACCATAAATTTTTCAAGATCTAGTGTTTATCAAGTTCTATTAGTGATCTATGTTAAGGTTTTGAAATAAAAACCTATAGATTAATTAAGTTTCTAGCTCAAAAACTTTTAAATCATTCAAGTAAGCATTTAATGATCTTAATAACTCTTTCATATTCATATTTATGTTATTTTATTGTTTTTGCAAGAAAACATGCAAGTTATATGTGTGTCTATACCACTTTTAAGTGTTTTTATTACTTATTATGAATTATAATCATCCTATAATTAATCCATTGAAACATATCATGGTTGATGATGTTTAGGAACCCATGACACCCTAATAAGGTGTATGGTAAGTTTAGAATAACTTTGGTGTTAATTTGAAGTGGTTAGAATAAGTATCACGCGAGAGAAATCATTTTCGACAACATTAAAATAGGGTCTGATCATAATTGTGAAATCTGGAAATTTCGATAGGAGATAAAATATTCTGGGCTAGATATTCAGAAAATATACTTTAAAATGAAAACGTGGTCGCTTGAACGGGTTAAAACAGAGTTATAACGAAGAAGTTAAGCTATTTTCAAGTTTAACGACGAAAACTATATTTTCCGGAAAATCAGAATGCTATCTAGATTTTTAAAGGGTCAAAAATGAGTCTTAAGCGTTATCTAAATGAGTCGATTTATCAAAAATATATCAGTATACTTTAACACGAAGCTAAGGACATATAAAACGTAGAAAACGGACTTATAACGACTAAATTACACGCGTTTAGATAAGGTTGACGTAACTATTTTATATAAGAATAAACACTTATATATTTTCTAATAGCCAACTAGTTGTCGCTAGTGACTATGTTGAGAGTCGTTTTTAACATTGATAGAATACTTTTTAGAAAATGATATCTTCTAGTAAAAGTAAGTTCACCTAGCCTATTTTCCAAAATGTTCAACCGTTCGTCAAACGGAGTTGTAACGAATAAAATACGGTCACTTAAACTGTAAAGCCCTAAAAATCGTAACCGCGTTAAATGACTATTTTGCCCTCTATTTAATATTTATAAAATGTGTAAAATTCGTCAAGCTCATTAAATGTAAAATTTAACCTAACTTGTAAAAGATTGTCAAACCTAATGTACAAAATAAATAAAATCTTCTGACACTTTACGTCTATACATATTACACGTTTATATATTACATGAACCGAAAAATTCATAAATTACAAAACACATATAAACTTGGGCTTGGCCTTTACGTCTATACATATTACACGTTTATATATTACATGAACAGAAAAATTCATAAATTACAAAACACATATAAACTTGGGCTTGGCCTTTGTTTTCCCTTGGCTCATCAAAACCGGTACCCCTCCCCCTCCTTTTCATTATACGCTCCACAAAATTGAAGTACACCAAAAACCCTAATTCACTTTCACCCAAAAGTGGCGGCATCAAATCCCATCTCCTCTCCATTCGAAACCCTAGCAGCCTCCATTAACATTTTATTTAGCCTCAAGGTCAAGAAGAAGAAGAGTTTGGAGGTGTTTTGATCGTGGTGCTCTTGGGTCTTTGCATTTTGATCCGTGAGTCTCATTTGGTGCTCTTTTGGTCTCGTTAAATTCTGCCTAAAGGTATCCTCATGGTCTTCCTTTTGTTTGTGCTAGCCAATCGACTCACACTCATGTTTATATAAAACAAATATGAATGTTATCATACATAATAAATTCGAAACCTTAATTGTAATGGAACCCTAAATGTAATTGATGGTCTAAACATGTGTTATGATGGCCAAATATGAACCCTAAAACTGGACAGCATCATATGTCGAATTTGTGTGGGTTATAGATCGAATTTTATAAGTGCAATAATCTGGGTTTTTGTTGGAAAAGTTTATTTTATGTCTTAGTTAAGTTTTCCAAGTGGTTTGGTCGAATTTGGAGTTGTCTAAGTCGTATTTTTGAATTTTACAAGATTAAGTGTCAAAGCTGAGAAAACGGGTCTGAAATTTAGGTTGGATTCATCTAGGTGTTATCTGATGATACTTGCATGTTTTTGAGTGATTCTTGAGCCTAAATTGTAGTACTTTGAAATAGCTTTCTGGAAAAATAAGTCTTGTATCATTTGCAAACGTGGAAGTATGATTTTTATATTTTTGGAGTTAGGGTGTCGAATCAATTGTTGAGTTGAAATTTATGATGTAGTAAATGATTTTTAGTATTTAATCTATGAGGTTCTGGAACTTTTCCTTTGGTGGATATGATATTTATATATGGTGTGACACCTGTAGCTTTTGGTTTGATGTGTTGAGTAGGGTGAGTGTGTTTGTTGGGGCCATACTTTTGGTGTGTGTAAATCAAAGTGAGTTCGGACCGGTCTGGACTTATGATTTTCCGTAGGCCATTTAGCAAGGAAATAGAACCCACCAATTTTTGGAGAGTCTCTTAACTCATATGGGAACCCCTGGGATTTTGCTTGATTTCATTTGAGCTAAGTAAGTATTTTATAAAAATCGTTAAAGTCTGGTCCAAATATGAGTTTAAGAAAATGAAAGATAAAACATGATATCAATAAGTAACACACTTACAAAGGCATAAGAAGCTTATAAAAGGAGCTAATAAGTATTATACGAATCGTAATCCGTGTAGATTCATTGAAGAAGACGTGGCGTCGTATCTTCGTGTTCGTTCATTCATTTGCTTTTCCCTCATTTGCGTTAAGGTACATATATTCTGACCTTTTCAGTAAAGGTTTCTCATGATTTTCTTTTCTTGCCATTTCTATTATGCTTATTAGGATTCCCTATGCCATTGCTATGATTCCATTATGTTTATGTGAATCTCTTTTGTCCGAACTTCTTTGTTGAACCTTGCTATGTTTGATTATGAATTTCGATTATGAACTTCGATTATGAACATCCGATTATGTCCCGATTATAAACGTATGATATGTGATCGTGATATGAACCTTTGATTTACGAACATTTGATATGAACCCTTTACGATTTGTTTGATCCGTTGCTTATCCGAAATCTCATTTATTGAACCATGAAACATCCGATTTGAACTTATGATATGAAAACTCTAATTTGTAAATCTGTTTGACCTTTATGATGAATTATGATCCGTGTCATTTATGACAACTGTTTGACCTAAGTTAGTTTGACACCCGAGCCAATATTTCACTAGTCATGGGGTTCCATGTCCGTGTCGATGATGCACCGACATGACTCTAGGGCGAGAGAGTGATGTTCGCCACGTCCCTTTCATTATCTCGCTTATTGATAGTATGGCCACTATATCGTGCATTGGGTCGTATGGATGCATCCTAGATCCGATCCGTTATCCGATATGATTTGTCCGGTGAATGATGTCGTGTGCGATACGCGTCTTCACAAATTCGGGAGCTAGCTACTCCATTTGTTATTGAGGTCTCCCTCATATTATATAAGGTATTCCGAGGTCACCCTCCGAATAAGAAAGTTACTCGATATGATATGTTCCGGGCTCGTGGTAGATAACTAAATCAGTATCTGTTATTTCGTGTTAGATATTCATTTATGATTCCGTATTTGTCAATGTTTCCATTTACATACCGAATTATTATATGTTTATTGAATGTGTTTATGCTTTGACATGTTTATGTGACTACCGCTTGCCATGCTAGGATATGATTAATATGCTTAAATGTGATTCGCATGTTGTCATCTCGATTATATGTTAGTTTACCATTATGTGACCTTGTTGATCCGTATGATGATTATGCTAGTGTATAATTGATTGTTCGTAAGTTCATTATGTATAATTGTTCGGATAATTCGTGAACTTTGATTATCCGTTGGTGTTCGTATTTGCTTATGTTTGATCCGCCATGTTTAAATTCTGTCTATACTAAAGTTTGATCCGGGAAATGGTTTAACTTATGATATCTAACTTGATAACTTGCTAATTGCTATGCTATGTCTTTTGCTTATTTAGTTATAGTTTTCCTATGTGTTTTCTATTTGTATGTGTGACCGCCACGCTTGATGCTATTGTTCATTGCTACGATATTGGATAAGTGTGTTAAATGTAGATTAATTGACTTGTGTAAAGGACATGTTTACTTCTAGTAGTTGTTTCGCTAGCTTTCGTATTTCGTTTGACTTATATGTACTTAAATTGCCCGATTCATTAAATTGTTCGATTCATTATTTGCTGTTGATTATGATGTGCTTGTTTGTGTCATCAATATGCTATGTGTTTGTTCTTATTTGTTGTTTGTTCTTCCAATTTCGTGTATTGTATGTGATATTGGATAAGTGTGTTAAATGTAGATTAATTGACTTGTGTAAAGGACATGTTTACTTCTAGTAGTTGTTTCGCTAGCTTTCGATATTTCGTTTGACTTATATGTACTTAAATTGCTCGATTCATTAAATTGCTGATTCATTAATTGCATGTTGATTATGATGTGCTTGATTTGTGTCATCAATATGCTATGTGTTTGTTCTTATTTGTTGTTTGTTCTTCCGATTTACGTGTACGTGTTTCCGCAAAATCCTCACTGATTCATTATCCTCATTCATTGTGACTTCGTTATTCGTTTCTTTATTTCATTTCGTATTTGTTTTTGTTTAGTTTTCGTTTTGTTATATCATTCACCGGGCTTTGTAAGCTCACCGCATTTTCTTTTCTGCGGCGGTGTTAAGCATTCAAGATGAGCTTATGGGATAGCCGATCCGGGTTGAGAGTAGAAATGAGAGCAAGATTTGAAAATAGGGATCTTAGATTTATTTTGATTATTAAGTTATTTATATTTTCTTTGTAAGTTTTGTAAAGGCTTCCGCTATTGTATAGTACTTAAGGTTCGATATGAAACCGTATTTGTGATATCTTTACCCTTGTCGGGTTGGGGTGTTACAATTTATGGTATCGAGCTCTAGGTTTTAGGACCCTTAGAGCTTAGGCTATGACCGTGAGGATTGGGTAGACATTAGGTTTCCGCCTGCTCGATATCTTTCGATTCCTTTTGACCGTCGTTCGATTTGACTTGATATTCTTTTGTCTTCACCGAGTTGGCCCTCCTCTTTCGCATCGAATTTTGTTATTTTGTTTTCGCACGTCCGCTTGTCGATCGTTAGATGGAGACTACCCGTGGAGCCGAAGATGATGGTGTCGACCTGCATCGCCGCAATGAGCCCCCGAGCCGAGAGGTTCGTGAAGCGAAGCCACACCCGATCGCCGTCTTCTTTGGAGGCATCGGGATCTTCTTTGGAGGAAGTCGGACGGACCAACCAAAGACGCAAAAGACGGAGACAAGATTCAACCGGTGGTGAGAAGGTTCATCTACTTCATATGATTTGGGCGCGACTTATGTTACTCCTATTCGCTTGTCATGCGTTTGAGGCGGTTTGATATTACGTTAAGTGATTACGATCGGTATTACGTTTCTTTGATTCGTTCGAACTCGGTTTGAATCGTGAAGTTTTATCGCTTAGCATTCGGTATATCTCGCTTTTTCTTTTGGACCGACAATAATGAGTCATGAGGAACCGCTTTATGCAAGTTGGTGGCCTCGTTTGTTTGGTAATATGGTAAGTTGTGTGATGTAATATATGTGGTATGTATGTGATCCGCCCGCTTTGGTATGTTACTTGTTATCAGTATGTGATATGTTTTGTTTTGATATTAGTTATGTGGTTTGTCATGACCCGAGATGTAATATGATGATAATAAGGACTTGTTATGTGATGCAAGTATTATGACGCCTTTGATCAACGTGATAATACCGAGATCATATAATTTGAACTTATTGAAATCATATGACGTCTGGGAAATGCCTGTGGTTGATACGTGAATGGACTTTGACTTGTATCTCGTTATTTGTCGCCCTCATGTTCGATTGAAATTTTGTACCTCTTTGCGAGATTCTCATTGACAACTATTATATATAAGTTTTGTACGCTTGGAATCCAAATCGTTATGATCCGTGTGAACCTATAGATTGCTATGTCCCCCTAAGTTTGTATGTCTCCACGTTTGATTCTGCGATTAGTAAGACCGTTAGGATTCGCTCGCCTATGCATATGTTGTTTTCATCATTAGATACCGAATAAGTTAGAGTGTGTTGTTTGATTTTCGCATCTCATCATTATCCGCCATTACTTTGATAAGTATATGATTATCTGTTATAAGTATTTGATTGTTGAATTGATTTCAAAAGTATAAGTATGAATGTTCGACAAGAATCATTTGTTCTAAAATAAGTTTCGCTTGCTCTATTCCTTGAAATTCAAGTCCGATTCGTTTTCGCTCGTTCGTCTTGTTCAATTTTCGAGGACGAAAATTTTCTTTTAGAGGAAGAGTTGTAAAGCCCTAAAAATCGTAAGCGTGAAATGACTATTTTGCCCTCTATTTAATATTTATAAATATGTAAAATTGGTCAAGCTCATTAAATGTAAAATTTAACCTAACTTGTAAAAGATTGTCAAACCTAATGTACAAAATAAATAAAATCTTCGACACTTTACGCCTATACATATTACACGCTTATATATTACATGAACCGAAAAATTCATAAATTACAAAACACATATAAACTTTAATGTAAAAGCCCATCTAAGTTATAAATTGAATTTGGACTTGGGCTTGGCTTTGTTTTCCTTGGCTCATCAAAACCGTATCCCCTCCCCTCCTTTTCATTATACGCTCCACAAAATTGAAGCACACCAAAACCCTAATTCCTTTCACCCAAAAGTGGCGGCATCAAATCCCATCTCCTCCCATTCGAAACCCTAGCAAGGTCCATTAACATTTTATTCAGCCTCAAGGTCAAGAAGAAGAAGAGTTTGGAGGTGTTTTGATCGTGGTGCTCTTGGGTCTTTGCATTTTGATCCGTGAGTCTCATTTGGTGCTCTTTTGGTCTCGTAAATTCCACGCATCTAAAGGTATCCTCATGGTCTCCTTTCTTCTTTTGTTTGTTACTAGCCAATTGACACACACTTATGTTTATATAAAACAAATATGAATGTTATCATGCATAATAAATTCAAACCTTAATTGGAATGGAACCCTAAATGTAATTGATGGTCTAAACATGTGTTATGATGGCCTAATATGAACCCTAAAACTGGACAGCATCATATGTCGAATTTGTGTGGGTTATAGATCGATATTTATAAGTGCAATAATCTGGGTTTTTGTTGGAAAAGTTTATTTTATGTCTTAGTTAAGTTTTCCAAGTGGTTTGGTCGAATTTGGAGTTGTCTAAGTCGTATTTTTGAATTTTACAAGATTAAGTGTCAAAGCTGAGAAAACGGGTCTGAAATTTAGGTTGGATTCATCTAGGTGTTATCTGATGATACTTGCATGTTTTTGAGTGATTCTTGAGCCTAAATTGTAGTACTTTGAAATAGCTTTCTGGAAAAATAAGTCTTGTATCATTTGCAAACGTGGAAGTATGATTTTATATTTTTGGAGTTAGGGTGTCCGAATCAATTGCTGAGTTGAAATTTATGATGTAGTAAATGATTTTTAGTATTTAATCTATGAGGTTCTGGAACTTTTCCTTTGGTGGATATGATATTTATATATGGTGTGACACCTGTAGCTTTTGGTTTGATGTGTTGAGTAGGGTGAGTGTGTTTGTTGGGGCCATACTTTTGGTGTGTGTAAATCTGGGTGAGTTCTGGACCGGTCTGGACTTATGATTTTCCGTAGGCCATTTAGCATGGAAATAGAACCCACCAATTCTTGGAGAGTCTTTTAAATCATATGGGAACCCCTGGGATTTTGCTTGATTTCATTTGAGCTAAGTAAGTATTTTATAAAAATCGTTAAAGTCTGGTCCAAATATGAGTTTAAGAAAATGAAAGATAAAACATGATATCAATAAGTAACACACTTACAAAGGCATAAGAAGCTTATAAAAGGAGCTAATAAGTATTATACGAATCGTAATCCGTGTAGATTCATTGAAGAAGACGTGGCGTCGTATCTTCGTGTTCGCTCATTCATTTGCTTTTCCTCATTTGCGTTAAGGTACGATATATTCGACCTTTTTAGTAAAGGTTTTCTCATGATCTCCTTTTCTTGTCATTTCCTTATGCTTATTAGGATTCCCTATGCCATTGCTATGATTCCTTCGCTTATGTGAATCTCTGTTTGTCCGAACTTCGCTTTGTTGAACCTTGCTATGTTTGAGTATGAATTTCGATTATGAACTTCGATTATGAACATCCGATTATGAACCTCGATTATGAACGTATGATATGTGATATATGAACCTTTGATTTACGAACATTTGATATGAACCCTTTCGATTTGTTTGATCCGTTGCTTATCCGAAATCTCTGCTTATTGAACCATGAAACATCCGATTTGAACTTATGATATGAAAACTCGATTTGTAAACTGTTTGACCTTTATGATGAATTATGATCTGTGTCATTTATGACAACTGTTTGACCTAAGTTAGTTTGACACCCGAGCCAATATTTCACTAGTCATGGGGTTCCATGTCCGTGTCGATGATGCACCGACATGACTCTAGGGCGAGAGAGTGATGTTCGCCACGCCCTTCTCATTATCTGCTTATTGATAGTATGGCCACTATCTCGTCTGCTTGGGCGTATGGATGCATCCTAGATCCGATCTCGTTATCCGATATGATTTGTCGGTGAATGATGTCGTGTGCAATACGCGTCTTCACAAATTCGGGAGCTAGCTACTCCATTTGTTATTGAGGTCTCCTCATATTATATAAGGTATTCCGAGGTCACCCTCCGAATAAGAAAGTTACTTCGATATGATATGTTACGGGCTCGTGGTAGATAACTAAATCAGATCTGTTATTTCGTGTTAGATATTCTGCTTATGATTCCGTATTTGTCAATGTTTCCATTTACATACCGAATTATTATATGTTTATTGAATGTGTTTATGCTTTGACATGTTTATGTGACTACCGCTTGCCATGCTAGGATATGATTAATATGCTTAAATGTGATTCGCATGTTGTCATCTCGATTATATGTTAGTTTACCATTATGTGACCTTGTTGATCCGTATGATGATTATGCTAGTGTATAATTGATTGTTCGTAAGTTCATTATGTATAATTGTTCGGATAATTCGTGAACTTTGATTATCCGTTGGTGTTCGATTCGCTTATGTTTGATCCGCCATGTTTAAATTCTGTCTATACTAAAGTTTGATCCGGGAAATGGTTTAACTTATGATATCTGACTTGATAACTTGCTAATTGCTATGCTATGTCTTTTGCTTATTTAGTTATAGTTTTCCTCTTGTGTTTTCTATTTGTATGTGTGATCGCCACGTTTGATCGCTATTGTTCATTGCTACGATATTGGATAAGTGTGTTAAATGTAGATTAATTGACTTGTGTAAAGGACATGTTTACTTCTAGTAGTTGTTTCGCTAGCTTTCGGTATTTCGTTTGACTTATATGTACTTAAATTGCTCGATTCATTAATTGCTCGTTGATTATGATGTGCTTCATTTGTGTCATCAATATGCTATGTGTTTGTTCTTATTTGTTGTTTGTTCTTCCGGATTACGTGTGTTTGTGTTTCCGCAGAATCCTCAATGATTCATTATCCTCATTCCACTGTGACTTCGTTATTCGTTTCTTTATTTCATTTCGTATTTCTTTTTTGTTTAGTTTTCGTTTTGTTATATCTTCACCGGGCTTTGTAAGCTCACCGCATTTTCTTTTCTGCGCAGTATTAAGCATTCAAGATGAGCTTATGGGATAGCCGATCCGGGTTGAGAGTAGAGTGAGAGCAAGATTTGAAAATAGGGATCTTAGATTTATTTTGATTATTAAGTTATTTATATTTTCTTTTGTAAGTTTTGTAAAGGCTTCCGCTATTGTATAGTACTTAAGGTTCGATATGAAACCGTATTTGTGATATCTTTACCCTTGTCGGGTTGGGGTGTTACAATTTATGGTATCGAGCTCTAGGTTTTAGGACCCTTAGAGCTTAGGCTATGACCGTGAGGATTGGGTAGACATTAGGTTTCCGTGCATTCGAGATATCTTCGATTCCTTTTGACCGCCGTTCGATTTGACTTGATATTCTTTTGTCTTCACCGAGTTGGCCCTCCTCTTTCGCATCGAATTTTGTTATTTTGTTTTCGCACGTCCGCTTGTCGATCGTTAGATGGAGACTACCGTGGAGCCGAAGATGATGGTGTCGACCACCGCATCTTTGCAATCCACGAGCCGGAGAGGTTCGTGAAGTAGAAGCCACACCGACCGCCGTCTTCTTTGGAGGCATCGGATGTTCTTTGGAGGAAGCCGGACGGACCAACCAAGACGCAAAAGACGGAGACAAGATTCAACCGGTGGTGAGAAGGTTCATCTACTTCATATGATTTGGGCGCGACTTATGTTACTCCTATTCGTTTGTCATGCGTTTGAGGCGGTTTGATATTCTCATTAAGTGATTACGATCGGTATTGCGTTTCTTTGATTCGTTCGAACTCGGTTTGAATCGTGAAGTTTTATCGTTTAGCATTCGGTATATCTCGCTTTTCTTTTGGACCGACAAGAATGAGTCATGAGGAACCGCTTTATGCAAGTTGGTGGCCTCGTTTGTTTGGTAATATGGTAAGTTGTGTGATGTAATATATGTGGTATGTATGTGATCCGCCTGTTTTGGTATGTTACTTGTTATCTCGTATGTGATATGTTTTGTTTTGATATTAGTTATGTGGTTTGTCATGACCCGAGATGAATATGATGATAATAAGGACTTGTTATGTGATGCAAGTATTATGATGCCTGATCAACGTGATAATACCGAGATCATATAATTTGAACTTATTGAAATCATATGACGTCTGGGAAATGCCTGTGGTTGATACGTGAATGGACTTTGACTTGTATCTGTTATTTGTCGCTCCTCATGTTCGATTGAAATTTTGTACCTCTTTGCGAGATTCTCATTGACAACTGTTATATATAAGTTTTGTACGCTTGGAATCCGAAATCGTTATGATCCGTGTGAACCTATAGATTGCTATGTCTGCCCTAAGTTTGTATGTCTCCACGTACATTTCGCGATTAGTAAGACCGTTAGGATTCGTTACGTCTATGCATATGTTGTTTTCATCATTAGATACCGAATAAGTTAGAGTGTGTTGTTTGATTTTCTCGCATCTCATCTCGTTATCCGCCATTACTTTGATAAGTATATGATTATCTCGTTATAAGTATTTGATGTTGAATTGATTTACGAAAAGTATAAGTATGAATGTTCGACAAGAATCTGTTTGTTCTAAAATAAGTTTCGCGTTTGCTCTATTCCTTGAAATTCGAAGTCCGATTAGTTTTCGTTACATTCGTCTTGTTCAATTTTCGAGGACGAAATTTTCTTTTAGAGGGAAGAGTTGTAAAACCCTAAAAATCATAAACGTGAAAAGACTATTTTGCCCTCTATTTAATATTTATAAAATATGTAAAATTCGTCAAGCTCATTAAATGTAAAATTTAACCTAACTTACGAATAATTGTCAAACCTAATGTACAAGATAAATAAAATCTTACTTTTTACGTTTAAATACATATTACACGTTTATATATTACATGAACCGAAAAATTCATAAATTACAAAACACATATAAACTTTAATGTAAAAGCCCATCTAAGTTATAAATTGGAATTTGGACTTGGGCTTGGCCTTTGTTTTCCTTGGCTAAAACAAACCGGTATATCCCCTCCTCCTTTTCATTATACGCTCCACAAAATTGAAGCACACCAAAACCCTAATTCACTATCACCCAAAGTGGCGGCATCAAATCCATCTCCTCTTCCATTCGAAACCCTAGCAAGCCTCCATTAACATTTTATACAGCCTCAAGGTCAAGAAGAAGAAGAGTTTGGAGGCTTTTTGATCGTGGTGCTCTTGGGTCTTTGCATTTTGATCCGTGAGTCTCATTTGGTGCTCTTTTGGTTCTCGGGTAAATTCGCCTAATCTCCTCATGGTCTTCCTTTTGTTTGTTACTAATCGACACACACTTATGTTTATATAAAACAAATATGAATGTTATCATGTTATAATAAATTGAAACCTTAATTGTAATGGAACCCTAAATGTAATTGATGGTCTAAACATGTGTTATGATGGCCTAATATGAACCCTAAAACTGGACAGCATCATATGTCGAATTTGTGTGGGTTATAGATCGAATTTTATAAGTGCAATAATCTGGGTTTTTGTTGGAAAAGTTTATTTTATGTCTTAGTTAAGTTTTCCAAGTGGTTTGGTCGAATTTGGAGTTGTCTAAGTCGTATTTTTGAATTTTACAAGATTAAGTGTCAAAGCTGAGAAAAGGGTCTGAAATTTAGGTTGGATTCATCTAGGTGTTATCGATGATACTTGCATGTTTTGAGTGATTCTTGAGCCTAAATTGTAGTACTTTGAAATAGCTTTCGGAAAAATAAGTCTTGTATCATTTGCAAACGTGGAAGTATGATTTTTATATTTTGGAGTTAGGGTGTCTCAATCTGAATTGATGAGTTGAAATTTATGATGTAGTAAATGATTTTTAGTTTTTAACCTATGAGGTTCTGGAACTTTTCCTTTGGTGGATATGATATTTATATATGGTGTGACACCTGTAGCTTTTGGTTTGATGTGTTGAGTAGGGTGAGTGTGTTTGTTGGGGCCATACTTTTGGTGTGTGTAAATCTGGGTGAGTTCTGGACAGGTCTGGACTTATGATTTTCCATAGGCCATTTGCATGGAAATAGAACCCACCAATTTTTGGAGAGTCTTTTAACTCATATGGGAACCCACAGGATTTTGCTTGATTTCATTTGAGCTAAGTAAGTATTTTATAAAAATCGTTAAAGTCTGGTCCAAATATGAGTTTAAGAAAATGAAAGATAAAACATGATATCAATAAGTAACACACTTACAAAGGCATAAGAAGCTTATAAAAGGAGCTAATAAGTATTATACGAATCGTAATCCGTGTAGATTCATTGAAGAAGACGTGGCGTCGTATCTTCGTGTTCGTTCATTCATTTGCTTTTCCTCATTTGCGTTAAGGTACGATATTCGACCTTTTTAGTAAAGGTTTCTCATGATCTTATTTCTTTTCCTTTCTCTTATGCTTATTAGGATTCCCTATGCCATTGCTATGATTCCTTACATTTATGTGAATCTCTGTTTGTCCGAACTTCGTTTGTTGAACCTTGCTATGTCTTCGATTTTGAATTTCGATTATGAGCTTTTGATTATGAACATCGATTATGAACCTCGATTATGAGCGTATGATATGTGATCGTGATATGAACCTTTGATTTACGAACATTTGATATGAACCCTTTCGATTTGTTTGATCCGTTGCTTATCCGAAATCTACATTTATTGAACCATGAAACATCGATTTGAACTTATGATATGAAAACTCCGATTTGTAAATCTGTTTGACCTTTATGATGAATTATGATCGTGTCATTTATGACAATCTGTTTGACCTAAGTTAGTTTGACACCGAGCCAATATTTCACTAGTCATGGGGTTCCATGTCCGTGTCGATGATGCACCGCGACATGACTCTAGGGCGAGAGAGTGATGTTACGCCACGTCCCTTTCATTATCTGTTTATTGATAGTATGGCCACTATCTCATGCTTGGGGCGTATGGATGCATCCTAGATCGATCGTTATCGATATGATTTGTCGGTGAATGATGTCGTGTGCAATACGCGTCTTCACAAATTCGGGAGCTAGCTACTCCATTTGTTATTGAGGTCTCCTCATATTATATAAGGTATTCGAGGTCACCCTCCGAATAAGAAAGTTACTTCGATATGATATGTTCGGGCTCGTGGTAGATAACTAAATCTGTATTTGTTATTTCTGTGTTAGATATTCATTTATGATTCCGTGTTTGTCAATGTTTCCATTTACATCTTGAATTATTATATGTTTATTGAATGTGTTTATGCTTTGACATGTTTATGTGACTACTAGTTTGCCATGCTAGGATATGATTAATATGCTTAAATGTGATTCGCATGTTGTCATCGATTATATGTTAGTTTACCATTATGTGACCTTGTTGATCCGTATGATGATTATGCTAGTGTATAATTGATTGTTACGTAAGTTCATTATGTATATGTTAGGAATTAGAAATTCCGGTATTAAAGCTTATGTCGCCATGTTTAAATTCATCCTAAAGTTTGATCCGGAGTATATGTAATCGTTATGCTATGTCTTTTGCTCGTGTTTTCTATTTGTATGTAGTTATTTTAAGTTAAGTAGTATTTAGTTAAGTAACACCGTGGAGGATTTCGTTTGACGGCACGATCTTTACCTTCATTGTGTCATCAATATGCTATGTATGCTTCCGGACTTACGATCCGCACCTCATTCCGATGTGTGGCGTTTCATATATGTAAGACTATAAATACTCTCTACCTCCCAGGTGATGTAAGTTGGAGAGTCATAATAATATCTTTCACTTTCTCTCACTAAGTTCCCTAAACCTCTAACTTTCTCTCTAGAATTCCATCTATATGCTACTTTGTGTTATGGTTTGATGTGTAAGTGAAAAGTTATATCTTACAATTGGTATCAAGAGCCATGGTTAGATCATATCTTGCACATCTTTGGATTTATAGTGGTTTTAGGTGGTTTTGAGTTTGAAAAAGTTTAGTTGTTTTGCATCATTTGGTTGATTTCTTGTGTTAAAGTTTGAATTTTGTTGGTACTTTTATGTTTAGAATCATCAAAAGTGTTTAGGTTTTCATTTGGTAGCTTGAATCATCTTGGTTGGGTTGTTTTGGATTGAAAAGTGATGTTTATATGGTTTTTCAAGCTAGCGACTTAGCTCACGGAATATTTTCTTGGTAGCGACTTGCTTCACATTTTGTAGCGACTTACGGTGTTGAAGCTAGCGAGTTAGATCTAGCGAGTTAAAGTACAAGTAGTGGATTCTCCACTACGGTAGCGACTTGTGGTAGTGACTTGGTGCATGGCGAGTTGCTCTTTAGCGACTTGCATATCTAGCGACTTGTGCAGCGAATTGCTGTCAAAATTTGGCTAGCGACTTGGTCTGTAGCGAGTTACTATTTAGTGACTTGCTTTGTGTCTAGCGACTTGGGACTCTAGCGACTTAGGGTGTAGCGAATAAAGGGTTAGCGACTTAGTGCATTATCTGGTAGCGACTTAGTGCTTTATCTTCTAGCGACTTAAGTGATTGTTTACGGTTTTCTCTTGATTTAGTAAAATCCCGTGAAAGAATCTATTTCCGGTTTAATCATAGAGTTATAAAATCCGTATAATCTGTTAACATGTCTACCAACGTTCCTCATCATCTCCATTGCTGCCGAGGATGTTCAAGCTGTGGCTCGGATACTAAATCCACCCATGCTTGTGAGGCCGACTACGACTCTTGGGCTCAACGAATCGATTGTATTGCCTTGGAAAGGAAAATGGTGTCAACATTCTCAAATCCATTGATGAAGGACCATATCGAGTTGAGGCGACTAGAGACATGCTAGATACTAATGCGGATGGTACTCTGCTTTACGGAATGGGCGGACCTAAGATGTATGATGAGCTTGATGATAAGGATAAAAAGAGATTTGATGCGGATATCGGGGCTTCAAACATTGTTCTTCAAGGTCTTCCTAAAGACATCTACAAGGCGATCAATCATAACCACGATTCTAAGGCGGTTTGTGACAATGTTAAGATGCTTCTCTCGGGTTACGAATTAACTATGGAAGACAGAGAATCCCAACTCTATGACGAATTTGAGCACTTCAAGATGAAACCGGATGAGAATGTCTATGAGTCCTATGTGAGATTTCATAAGTTAGTTAATGACATGAGGAACATCGAATGACTATGCCTAACATTCGATTGAACTCAAAGTTTGTAAACAACATGAATCCCGAATGGCACAAGTTTGTTACATTGTGAAGCTCACTAAAGGATTGAAGAATACAAACTATGAGCAACTATATGCCTTCCTCCTTGAGCGAGAGACATGCTATGTTTGAAAAATTAATTCTCAATCGGTTCAAAACCAACCGTGGAGAGACAAGCTCGTCTAATGACTCTCTGACTTTCTACTCAAACATCGGAATCATAACCAAAGCATCTCAAGTCATACCTTGGTAATGGTAATCACAAACTCATTCTCGATCCTATGTTCAAACAAGGCGATCTTTGATGCTCACATGGGTAACATCATTAATCAACTTGCTCTTCTCATTAGTCAAAACATGAATACTCTCCCACAAACCAACAACAACCTCGAATCGCATCTAACCCACACAATCAAGCCACCGTTAGAGATGGAAGGATCGTGGTGCAACCAGATTCGGGAAAGACGATATGATCGGGGACGAGGTGGGCGGGAGAGGTTATGTTGGAAACCGAATCGAGGAAGGAATGGTAACCTATGTCAACCTAAGCCAATCAAATGCTATAAGCGTGGTGGTGAAGGACATTGCAAGGCGCACATCTCCAAAGCGTCCATGAATCTTTGAATACTTGAGAGATAAGATGTTGCTTGCACAAGCTCGGGACAATGGTGCTGCTTTGAATGAAGAGGAATTGTTGTTTTCTTGAGGGCAATGCCAAGACCTATGATGCGAGATGTAGATGAGCACCTATTCGGAGATAGGTCACAATCATCAAAATGCCTTTCAAGTCGGTGACTGCGATGCTTACGACTACGATGTGGATGATGGACCTCACGCACACACAATCTTTATGGCTATCATTTCTCCAATGGTGTCTCCCAAGGTCTCTTCTTCACCACCAAGGGGCCATCCCATGACAAGCTAATTTCGAGGTATTAAAACTATACGATGATCTTGATGTGCAACGGATGCATAACAAAGTACAATCAATCGAAACTATTGAATCAAATATTGAAAATATGGGTAATATCGATATTGTTCCATATGATCAATATGTGAAACAAAGTGAAAGTGAAGTTGTACCAAGTGATGCATCTTCTGCGATCAATAATGACTATGTTTTGATGAATACACTTGCATGTGCTCTGATGATTCCGTAATTTACGAACTAAATGCCTATAAAGAACGTGTTGCTATTTATGAACAACGTGCTAAGTTTGAGTTGACCACTCGTGAGCGGAAAAGGATGACCAAGTAAGTACGATAATTAGAAAAGTAAGTTTAGAGAAGAAGTATTGAAACAAGAATTAAATTCCTTGCAAGAAAAACTTTCTAAAACATCTAAACAAAAACAAGAACTTCAAGAAAATGTGAAAATGCTTAAGCAAGAATTTAATGCAAAGGAATCAAAACTCTTGAGAGATTTTTCTAATCTGAAAACTTTGAAAAACAAACTTGAGAACAAGTTGTACATACAAGGAAACACCATTCAGATTGCTCACATGGTCACTAAACATCGAGTCTTAAGCGATAAGCATAGCATTCCCTTGTTGAGGAACCAAATCCGAGGTAATTAAAAGGCTAGAAATGCTCATAAGGTTCTTTATGATGGTAATGAAATTCTTAAGCCTAAGCGTAAACCTAGTTGCGTTGAGTGCACCGAGGAAGATAAGAAATTAATGAAGTCACTAGGAAAGGATGAACAAAAACTAGATGACCCAAATGCAAAGAGAAAAAATTGTCATCACTCCCCATGACTACAAGAAGGAAAAATGGATTTCCTTGAACATGTTCAAGCCTCGAACATTGTTGACTCCAGAACAAATTTTTACGGAAAAAGGATTTAGAAAAGCGAAAGCGGAAAATATTATTGAAACAAACCCCTTTATGGAAAATGCCTAGAGCGATGAGTATCCTCCTAATACACCAATGCATCTAGTTCCTAGAAAAATTGCCACTAAAAGCAAGACCTTAATTAGTCAATATGTCATATTTCAACTATTTGTTGATTTTGAGAAAACTTGCAAGAAAAGGATCACACCCATTGGTATAATGAAGGAGAAAGGGTTTTGAGCAAATGAAAGAATGTTATTTAAGCGAGGTCATGCCTTTTTAAACTTCGAAAGATCACTTTGAGAGTCTTAAAAGGGGTAGAAACCGATATCAAGGGAATGGAAAAGGAATTTGATGCAATGGTTGTGAAGTTAGTGATTATGGCGTGCACTAAAATATAATGAGATTGAGAGGAAGAACACGCATACCTTAAATGAGACTCTTATTCTTGAATGTGTTGCTCAAGATATTTTTTCATCGCTTCAAATTGCTCTATTAATGCTTCCAAATTTCATGAACTATCTGTTGCCACGAAAGTCTCCCATGATCGTGTCATTGAGCTTGAAAAACTAATTCTAAACTAAATGAGAAAATTGAACTCGATGATCATGACACTTTGGTTAAACATTTTTCTAAACTAGAAGTTGAGTATTTTAATTTACAACTAAAATATCAACATCTCAAAGAAAATGTCAAAACTTGAGGATTGACCTTTAAGATTGATCTTCGGCATGGCCCTCTTCAAATGCTCGAGTTTGATGCGGTTTTCAAATTAACAAGCGTGATGAATGATTCAAGCTCGGTGCAACACGATCGAAAGTTGAAAGCCCAAATCTCTCAATTAAAGGGTTAAGCGAACAATATGACAGGCTCCCAAATGCCTCCTCCTTTAGATTCTCGAATTCTCAAGCGTTTCATCTTCAAAACCTAGTAAATGCTTTACAAAAGGAAAGCGAAAGTTTTCTAGAAGAAAATGAAAAGGTTAAGCGTCATTTCAATGAGTTATTTGAATCAATTAAAGTCACTCGTAACAAAACAACGAACAAATAGCTTCATTGCAAAAGGAAATGAGAATCGAAGAGTCGGGTAAAAGGAAAATGCCAATGACAAATGGGAGAATGTTGTATCAAAGGTTCACTCTTATAATAAACATGCTTTATCTGTGACATATGTCCCCCCTCATCTAAGGAACAACAAACTTGCCATTCAAACATACTTCTCATCCCTTAAGGATTGCCTAGAATGTCTGCGTGAGATTGTTGAAGAGGATAAGCTAGAGAAACCTCATGATAATGCAATTGGTCATGCATGCTTATATGCCAAATGATCTCAAGAAATCTTAGAATGCTTGATCACAATTTGCCCAAAGTCATTAGGAGAGAGAATTAACCCTTTGATTCCATGCTCGATGCCTAAGGCCAAATATGATATGCACTCGATTCCCAATGTTTTGAATGAGAACGTAGTGTACCATTGAGTAGTTCGATTCTAGATCCATCAATGCTAGGAAAGTGAACTCAAATGTGCCTTCTAAGAGTACTAATCTTAGTACCTCTAGTGTTAGGAAAGTGAACCTTAGTGCACATGCATGTAGTTCGGATCGGCACATCTAAGCAATGGTGCAAAGTAGTAAAACAAACTAATGTTCCCATTCCCTCTACAGAGTGTCGGTGACATTAAAGGGAGCGGTCAAAGTCTCAAGACAATACAAGGAATGATAGGACCTCTCAAGCTAGGAATGTGCCTTTGGAAAAGAGTAGAAGAACAATCTAGGAACTTTAAGTTTGAATCGAATAAAGCGAATCGTGTTGATTCTAGTATTAGCCATAGGCGTCTTGTAATTAATCGAATTCGATACTATTTGCAAACCTTGTCTTGATGATTGCTTGAATTACATTTCTAATCATGGATGTGATGTTAATGTTACGCCTAATGATGTTAATTGTCCGATTAATTTTGTTAATGCCAAAATTCATGCTAAGAAGGCTAAAAGGCAAAAGCGAAGAAAGTTAGAAAACAATGGAAACCCACTAGAAGAACATTCGATAAAATAGGCTTTTATTGGATACACATTGGTCATAAGACTAATCGGATAATGCCCACTAGAAAATGGATGCCTCTTGGTAGAACTATTCCATTAAGAAGTGATCACTGTGAATAGGGCTATCTGAGACAGTAGTCGCATCTATTCACAATGATTCTATTTCCTCACTTTTCGATATGAATACTTCTATTTACGATGTGGGTGGTCCAACCATTGTAACTAACCAAATGGAACCCATTCTTGCATGGGATCCTAATTATCCGATTATCCATTTTGTGCGTATTCAGCTGCGGATCGTTCAAATCGTTTCGTGGTACCGGACTCAGTTGCTCCAAGCATATATTTGGAGACCGGTCACGCTCATGAACTTCGTGAGAAAATTCATTGGGACTGTTAGATTTGGTAATGATCATTTCGGTGCTATTATGGGTTATGGAGATTATGTTGTTGGTGATAGTGTCATCTCCGAGTCTACTATGTAGAAGGTTTGGGTCATAATCTATTCTCTGTTGGTCAATTACGTGACTCGATCTAGAAGTTGCCTTGAGAAACATACCCTTTGTTAGAGATCTTAATGGTAAGGAACCTTAAAAGGAACTCGTGGCTCAAACCTTTACACCATCTCTATCGATGACATGATGAGGGCTTCTCCAATCGCATGTTATCAAAGGCTTCAAAAACAAAGTCATGGTTATGGCATCGTCGTCTCAATCACTTGAACTTCGGCACCATCAACGATCTTTCTAGAAAGGACTTAGTGGTAGGTTTACCTAGACTAAAGTATGAAAAGGATCATCTTTGTTCAAGATGTCAATTGGGTAAAAGCAAGTATGCCCATAAACCCAAACCTACTAACTCGTCACGAAGTTCTTCATATGATTCATATGGATTTATGCGAACCTATGAGGTGCGAATATCTTTGGGAAGAAATATGTGTTAGTTGTGGTTGATGATTACTCTAGATTCACCGGTCAAGTTCTTAAGGACAAAGGATGAAACTCCTATATCATCATCAACCTCATCAAACAGTGCGAGTTCGACTTAAC
The DNA here is from genome assembly GCA_022545495.1 of Chrysanthemum lavandulifolium. Classification (NCBI taxonomy): domain Eukaryota; kingdom Viridiplantae; phylum Streptophyta; class Magnoliopsida; order Asterales; family Asteraceae; genus Chrysanthemum; species Chrysanthemum lavandulifolium. Next base: position 268,095,383 of record CM040241.1, read on the forward strand.
AAAACCGTCGAATTGTCGAGCAGACAATGGGCCGGGTTTGTCAACAAACAACTTAATGAATTCTATGAAAGCGTTGGAATCGACCATCAAAGAAGTGTTCCACGAACTCCTCAACGAGCGGTGTAGTTGAAAGACGAAATCGGACTCGGTTGAAGCCGCTAGAACAATGTTGATTTACTCAAAGGTTCCAATGTTTCTACGGGTCAAGCAATCGCCGCGCATGCTATACACAAAATCGTTCCCTAATCATACTATTACATGGAAAAACTCCATATGAACTTGTCCACAACAAAACCTAATCTCTCTTTCCATCGTGTGTTTGGTGCATTGTGCTATCCAACAAATGAGGGTCAAGACTTAGGCAAACTTAGGGATAAAGGCGACATTGGAGTATTTGTAGGATATGCATCAAACAAAAGGGATACCGAATCTACAACAAAAGAACCGAAATATCATGGAAACAATTCACGTTACGTTTGATGAGTGACCGGTCAAATGGCTCTGGACACTCCATTCGGGACCCGCACTTCAAAACAGTCCCATTGGTTCATCTCTTGTTCCAAACTCTACTCAAGAAACTCCATATGTACCTCCATCCGAAGATGATGTAAAGAAATTGTTTGATCCAATGTTTGATGAACTGTATGAGTCTACTACTAATGAGGTCTTGATCCCTACAACCGAGGATGCTCATATTCCGATGAATGAAGTCAATCCATCGAGTCTCAATATCGTAAGTCAAGAAGCACTGCTTGCGATCCTTGATCTCATCAACAAATCATCATTCTTCAAATGTACATCATGGAAATGTTTACGGCATCAATGATGAAGTTAATCCCTTTGCTACTCTAAAGATGCTCCATTTGAAAACATATTTTCCACTCACGAATCATCATCGAACCATCTTCTTGAGGAACATCGACTCGACTACCTCGGTTCCTCAACAAATGCCACATGAACACCTCGGAAAATGGACTCACGATCACCCATTAGACAACCTCATTGGAAATCCCTCTCGTCACATATCAACACGGAAACAACTTGCAACCGATGCCTTATGGTGTTTCTTCAACTCCGTACTATCTAAGATCGAACCAAAAGATGTTAAAACCGCCATGAATGAAGACAATGGTTCAATGCCATGCAAGATGAAATTCATGAGTTTGATCGACTTGATGTATGGGAGTTAGTACTGCTCGAGCGTGCTATGATTATAGCTCTCAAATGGATCTTCAAAGTAAAACTTGATGAGCATGGTGATGTGTTGAAAAACAAGGCTCGATTGGTTGCTAAAGGATATCGTCAAGAGGAGGTATAGACTTTGAAGAATCTTTTGCTCGGTGGCTCGAATCGAGGCAATCGAATCTTCACGCTAATCGACAAGTAAGAACATGGTGGTTTATCGGATGGATGTAAAGACGGCATTTCTAGCGGAGATCTTAAAGAAGTCGTCTCGTCGACCAACTGAAGGATTTGTGAATCAAGAGCATCCTACTCACGTTTATCGTTTGAAGAAGGCTCTTTACGGTTTAAAACAAGCTCGAAGGGCATGGTATGATACATCACAAAGTTTCTTCTATCAACCGGATTCATCAAAGGAGCGATTGATCCTACATTGTTCACCGAGAAGTCGAGCAAACATTTAATTCATGTTTAAATTTATGTTGATGATATTATTTTTGCCTCGACCGACCCAATGGAATGTGATCGTTTTCTAATGAAATGAGTTCAAAGTTTCAAATGTCAATGATGGGACAAATGTCATTTTTCTTGGGATTACAAATTTCACAAAGTCCGGAGGCATTTTCATAAATCAATCTAAATATGCAATGAGATTTTAAAGAAATTTGGATTTGATTCATGTGACCTGTTGACACCCCATGATTGACCGAACCAAACTAGATGAGGACCTCTTAGGGATCATGATTGACCAAACGAAATATCGTAGTATGATTGGATCCCGATGTATCTCATGACTAGTAGACCGGACATCTTGTTCATTTGTTTGCATGTGTGCTAGATACCGGTGATGAGTGTCTAAATACTCATCATTTTTATACCATTTACACTGCTAAAAACATCTGAAAACACTCATAAACACATCAAAATGATCAAAATATCACAAATTAGTGTTTTATGTGTTTTAAATACAAAAATATCAAAATCAGATGAAAAACGAACAAAATTTGCATAATTGGCAGTTTTAGTCCCCCAACTTTCAAAAAATGGCAAAACTAGTCCCCGGGATTTTTAAAAATGGAAAATATTATTTATGGCCCTTGGTTAATAAAAGTTTATCATTTATGGTCCTTATAATAATTTTTGGAAAATTACAGTTTAGTCCTTTGAGTTTCAAAAATGAGAGATTTGGTCCCTGGAATATTAGAAATTTGCAGTATGGCCCTTATATTATTGATGATTGTCCAGACTCGCCCTTGAAGTTCATTTTCAGAATCTACACAAATGGCCCCTAAATTTTCTGTTTTGGCAGTTTAGTCCCTTGATGCTCATATGGATCCAATAACTATCCTAATCCCAAGTCCAATTCAAAGAGTACCCAAAATATCCCCAAGCCCACCTTTTACCCTTAAGCCCAATACCCAAATAATCCCTTTACCCTAGTCCAATGTTTAACCCTACCACGCCCTTTCTTCTTCATTTCATTCCCGAAACCAAACACACACCTTTGACACACCCTCCTTACTCCCAAGAACCACGCCTCGAATAAAATACTCACGTCACGACATCTCCCACAACCCAAAACCAGTCAGCCCCATACCCTGCATCATGTTTGTCAATTCCCTAACCACGCGTATTCCTTTTCCCAAGGAGAGAAGAGAGACGGGGAGACAAGAGGAACAAATCAGAGAAGACTGCAGGCACGCGTCATTTTGGTATTTTATCTCACTGGAAAGAAGCACAAGTGGCACAAGAGAGAGAAGACCCTGAGTATAAATACTTTTTGTAACTATTGTAAGAAGAGTAGTCATTAGTTAGTTTTAGCTTTTTTCTTAGTTTTGAATCGGTTTTATTTTAGTCTAGAATTTGTCAATGTTCTAGTCCCATTGTACTGCGATTTAATTTAAATGTCATTGTGATTTCAGGTCATTCAATTTAATTTACTGTTTTAATCTTCATTCGATACTACTTAAATTTTATGCAGTTAACTTCTAGTTCATGCTTGTGAATCTATACATTTTCTATTTTAGAGGCAAATAAGCAATTAGTGCTTATTTGCTTGTAGTTCATTATTGTTAAGTCAAAAAGAAAAAAACAATATATATATAATAGTTCTTATAAGTTGTAATTTGGATTTGAAAAAAGAAAAACAAGTCAAGAGATAGTTTTCTTTATCTGTTTAAGCAATTTTTCTGTATCCAAAGGAGTGCTTGGTTTAAACTTTTTAAACGGGTCAAATTGGTTTTTACCCACTTTGACCAGTGAAGTCAAACTCCTCATTGATGCCTTGAGTTAGTTTTATAAGTTGGAAAGAGGTTGAATTAGTTCCAAAAAGTTTAGTCATCAAGTAAAATTTGTTTTTTTTATCTCTCTGAATCTGCACAGAACAGCAGCCCTCGCTGCTGTTCAAGGGCTTGTTTGTAGCTTATTTTTCATCTAAAATTTTTTCCAAATTGCCTTTTCTTGCATCTCACATACCCAACTCAACATAGCTTTAGTTTACTTGCACTTAGGTTCATCTTACCTTAGCTAAAAGTGCTTAGAAATCATCCCAAGCCCATTTAAATAGCTGTTTGACTAATAGCCCAGTGGGCTCCATTCTCGGATTTTTCATCGACTTATTACTTGGTATTATAAGTTGAAAATTAGTACTTATAATCTTGGGTTGGTACTCTAGCTTATGCATATTTTGTTGAATTTTATTTTAGCTTATTAATAGCTTAATCTTCCTAGAAACCACCCCTTAGCCTTTGTTGGGCAGCAACACCACAAAAGACTAAGCGGTGTAATTTTCTGTTTCAAGTGCTTATTTAGGATTAGTTTTGCTTATTTAGATCCCTTAGGACCTCATAGGATGATTTAGAATAGGTTAGATTGCATTTGAGCTTATTTAATTGCTTTTATAGTCTAGTTTGCTTATTTGTCTACTTTTTTTAGTTTAGGCTCCTCCTAGTTTAGTTCTTATTTGCCAAGCGCTTATTATTTCTCACTTAAGCTTATCCTATTTTAGTCTAGCTTGCTTTAGTCTGTTTGCTTATTCGACCAATTGTCCTCATACAATTGATTTTTTGTGACTTATTTGGTGCTAAATAAATGTATGTTGTTTGTTCTCTTTGTCTTGAATCTGTCCATAAGCAGTGGTGATAAGCAGCTTATACTGCTTATTCCTAAGTTTCCAATAAAAAGTTTTCATAGAAAAACATTTGTTTCATTGGTACTTTGAGTTTGCAAGAGCTAAAATAAAAAAAAAAAAAAAAGTTTTGCCAAAAAGGCAGAAGGTGGGATTCGAACCCAAGACCTCACTTGCCTTTGCCACGCTTCACACACATCACACAAATCCAACTGCCCTAGGGACTTCTCTTAGTTTTAATTTGCAACATTTAGTCCTTATATGCATTTGGGCGGTTTGCTTATCGATCCTTTTAGCTTATTTGTAGCTTATTCCCAATAGCAACTAATTTGTTTTTATAATTTTGTTAGATTCGTAATTCCTTAAAGTATTTTCTGTAAAAGTTTCAGATTTTTTTTTAAATGTTTTAGTATTTTTAATAATTTAATTAGATTAAAATAGTATTTAATTCGTAATAAATAATTTAAGACTCAAAAAAATATTCCGCTTTTTCCTAAAATTTTCTTTTGTCATATATTACGTAAAAAATTGTTTTTACACTTGTAGGACTTTTATTTCACAAATTTTACGTTTTTTGCTTGCGCTTTCGCGTAATTTTTAGACTTAACGTCGTTTTATTTTAAATCACGTTTTAGATAATTTAAGTTTACGTTTTAGTTAAAATAGTTTATTTAAGTTATTTTGTTTTATAAAAACAAAAACATCATTTAAATATAGTGATAGCGTTTATTTAATATATATATTTTTATCTTTTTAAATTCCTTTAATTTGCATTTAAGCCCTTGTAATTTGTTGGCTTTTCCTTAGTTATAATAATCTCAAATCCTCTTTTCCGTTCAAATCTCTCGATCACTATCGTTGGGTGATCCATTGCATAGCTCATTTGGGACATAACCACCGGGAAACACTATACTCCCGGATCTTCATTGCATTCGTTCCAAGCGGTTTAAGCTTGTTACGGTGCGCCATTCACAAGTGGCGAGCTTGTGTGATTTAGCTTGAGCGATCGGAGCGCATCAAATTTTGGCGCATTGCTTGGAGTCATCTTGATTATCTTCCGTCTAGCAGATTAGTGATTTGGATATTCACTCTTTGTCTATACCATCTGTTTGTGTTTATATTTTCTTTTAAAAATCAAAACCCAAAAGATTTTCATTCTTGTTTTACAAAATGTTTTCAAAAATACCAAAATATTCCTCTTTACCCTCTCACATCTTTGATTCTTCATCCCTACCCCTCGAAAACCTTTGATTCTTTCTATGTCTTATCCTCACCCTCTTGGTTGTCAATGGTGTGGTGGTCCTTATAATGGTGGCAATTGCCTCGGTTGTGGCATGGTGGAGTCGGGAAGCAGGTGCATCTATAACCGGGATCCCTGTTCCTACCATAACACAAGCGATTTATTCCATCGACTACCACTGTGAGACTCAATAGTTTTATTGTTGTGAGTCTTGTGGTGGTTCACACTCCGGTTCGATTGTCAATCGGAAACACGCTTGTCTATGAGCGGGTTCACGATAACAATTATGACTACAACACATGTGACTCACGGCCGCATCGGTTTCTTGTTGTGGTATTGTGGAGGTCCTCACTTTAGCTCGATTGTCAAACAAGGAATCCATTTCCTTGTAACAATTCGACTCTTAGTATCATGACCAACCTCTACGATTACCAAATGAATCGTGCACCACCTCGGCTGATCCACTTCTCAAAATCTTCTCCTTGATCTTTTGGATTTAGTGAAAGATTTGAAGGAATGTAAACATTCCCAAGATAATCAAAACAAAAATCCATGGAAGAATTGTTAGGCGAAGAGCGGGTCGCTAAATTAGATTCCCAGTTGCGATGAAAACTCTATTAGGGAATTAATTAAAATACAAAAAGCGACCAAATCTAGCTCTCGATTCCGTTTCATTCACGATGACGGTGATGATGAGGATACACTTGATATCCTTCAATTCTATAAATATTCATCAAGTTCATCGGATGATATCCCGCGAGCTTGAGATTTCATCTCGAACAAGCGCTATCACACCAAGCTCCCACTCACTCTCCCGAACATGGGGACGAGCATCTTGACACTTGTTCACGAAAAGGAATCGGACGAATTCATAAAGACTAGTGTTGAGAACCTTGTTCCAATCCGAGAGAGTCACGGGGAACTTTTAACCATATGTGTGATTCTCTTTCCCTATTGAGTGTTCAAATGATCATTTGGAAACTTTCTCCGATTTTAGCGACGATTGTGCTTCCTTTGGAAACATCAGTGCGTTGAGGCATCACTTCCACAATCGATGCTGATCCCTTCTTGAGGAGTTCTCGGTGAACTCACTCACTTCAATCCACTCTTTGATTTGAAGCCGATCTGGGAGGCGAAAGTCTCATTGATAATGATCGTTCACTCACTTCTTATCCCAACAGGTCCAATAGAGAATGTTGATCACTTTGTTCGAAACATTCAAAGCTACTTCCACGATCCTCTATTTGAATTCGACTGCGAATTCACTTCAATTCTGAATCCACTCTTTGATACTCGGTTGAGGATAGTGATGAGCCCACAATGGAACAAGAGTTCACAACATCACCTCATGTGAATGATTCTCTTCATAAAGAGTTCTCCGGTGAACTCTCTCATGACATATCTCCTCCGGAACATGATCATTTCTATTTTGATCTTGAGGATGATATTAGCTCGGAGGAAGGTGTACTCTATCATACGAGTTTGCCTATTAATGATAATACCTTCACCCTTCCTCCCGATACGTCTACATTTGAGGATGAAGAATTGATCTTGATTGTTATCAAGACCTTTCTTCCTTTCCTCAAATATCCAGTGATTTCTCTTCATCTTCACTCCTTCGGGAATGAAGACACTATCTTTGACCCCGACATTTTCACTTATCACTTTTGAGCGGTTCTATGTATATCTCATCGGTGTGGAACTTTCACGTGCTTGAATGTTTGTCGAACATCTTGAATGAAAGTCCGATGGAGATTGTTTCTTCCACTTTGCTTCCCATGAACCAATGAATTGGGGTCGAGTCAAGCTAGCGACTCGGTAATCAAAAACATTAGCTTAACATGGGTTTTCACCGTGTGTACCACCTTAGTGTGGGGAGTTACCCACATATTATATATATATATAAGTTTCTAAAAAAAAAAAAAAAAAAAAAAAAAAAAATTCTTTCACCATAATGGCCGTAGTATTTCCCTTTCGTTCTCGGTTTAAGCATAACCATAGGTACTTTGAATATTGAGGGCAATATTCATTTCTAAGTGTGGGGGAATTCTCATGAATTTTATCATATAATTATACCAATTCCCGTTTTGGCCAATTTTTTTTTTTTTTTGAGTAAATGTTTTGCACTTACTCATTTGATTATCGATCCGCCATGTCTAATAAACAAAAGGATTGGCTAATCCAGAGCAAACGGCTCTTGGTAAAGATTTCTCAAATCCGTTTATATGGCTTGCAATTTGCCCAAAATTGTATGGTGTTATTCACCATATCCTAAAAAGTGAAGAGTTGGCTAGCCCGAAGATTATGGCTTGTGGTAAAGCGGTGGAAAAACCATAATTGGTAATCAGCTCACCAAAGATAATATTGATAATTTATCTAAGAGTTGGCTAGTCCGAGCAAGCGGCTTACGGTAAAACAAAATCAAATCCGTTGAAAGGCGGTGGTTTGCTCAAAATCACATGGTTATCGATGTACCATGGTTCTTACTTGAACTAAAACATTTGGCTACTCGAGTAATGGCTTTTGGTAAAGATTAAAATCCATTATGTTTTCTCAAATCATTGCTAGGGACTAGCAATATCTTAGTGTGGGGGATTGATGAGTGTACAAATACTCATCATTTTATACCATTTAATTTGCTAAAAACATCCGAAAACACTCGAAACACATCAAAATGATCAAAATATCACAAATCGATGTTTTATGTGTTTTAAATACAAAATATCAAAATCGGATGAAAATGAACAAAATTTGCATAATTGGCGGTTTAGGTCCCCCGACTTTCAAAAATGGCAAAACTAGTCCGGGATTTTAAAAATGGAAAATATTATTTATGGCCCTTGGTTAATAAAAGTTTATCATTTATGGTCCTTATAATAATTTTTGGAAAATTACAGTTTAGTCCTTTGAGTTTCAAAAATGACAGATTTGGTCCCTGGAATATTAGAAATTTGCAGTATGGCCCTTATATTATTGATGATTGTCCAGACTCGCCCTTGAAGTTCATTTTCAGAATCTACACAAATGGCCCCTGAATTTTCTGTTTTGGCAGTTTAGTCCCTTGATGCTCATATGGATCCAATAACTATCCTAATCCCAAGTCCAATTCAAAGAGTACCCAAAATATCCCCAAGCCCACCTTTTACCCTTAAGCCCAATACCCAAATAATCCCTTTACCCTAGTCCAGTGTTTAACCCTACCCACGCCCCTTTCTTCTTCATTTCATTCCCGCCCAAACACACACCCGACACACACTTACCCTCCTTCTCCCAAGAACCACGCCTCAAATAAAATACTCCCCACCCTGACATCTCCCACAACCCAAAACCGCATCACCCCATACCGCATCATGTTTGTCAATTCCCTAACCACGCGTATTCCTTTTCCCAAGGAGAGAAGAGAGACGGGGAGACAAGAGGAACAAATCAGAGAAGACTACAGGCACGCGTCTTTTTGGTATTTTATCTCACTGGAAAGAAGCACAAGTGGCACAAGAGAGAGAAGACCCTGAGTATAAATACTTTTTGTAACTATTGTAAGAAGAGTAGTCATTAGTTGGTTTTTAGCTTTTTTTTCTTAGTTTTGAATCAGTTTTTATTTTAGTCTAGAATTTGTCAATGTTCTAGTCCCATTGTACTTACTTGCGATTTAATTTAAATGTCATTGTGATTTCAGTCATTCGAATTTAATTTCTGTTTTAATCTTCATTCCAGTACTACTTAAATTTTATGCAGTTAACTTCTAGTTCATGCTTGTGAATCTATACATTTTCTATTTTAGAGGCAAATAAGCAATTAGTGCTTATTTGCTTGTAGTTCATTATTGTTAAGTCAAAAAGAAAAAAATATATATATATAATAGTTCTTATAAGTTGTAATTTGGATTTGAAAAAAAAAAAAAACAAGTCAAGAGATAGTTTTCTTTATCTGCATTTAAGCAATTTTACAGATCGAAGGGTGCTAGTTTAAACTTTTAAGCGGGTCAAATTGGTTTTACCCACTTTGACCGGTGAAGTCAAACTCCTCATTGATGCCTTGAGTTAGTTTTATAAGTTGGAAAGAGGTTGAATTAGTTCCAAAAAGTTTAGTCATCAAGTAAAATTTGTTTTTTTTCTCTCTCGAATCTGCAGCAATGACCTTCGGCTTCATTGTTCAAAACTTGTTGTAGCTTATTTTTCATCTAAAATTTTTTCCAAATTGCCTTTTCTTGCATCTCACATACCCAACTCAACATAGCTTTAGTTTACTTGCACTTAGGTTCATCTTACCTTAGCTAAAAGTGCGCTAGAAATCTGTCCCAAGCCCATTTCAGCAACTGTTTCAGCAGCTAATAGCCCAAGTGGGCTCCATTCTCGGATTTTTCATCGGCTTATTACTTGGTATTATAAGCTGAAAATTGGTACGCATAATCTTGGGTTGGTACTCTATCTTATGCATATTTTTGTTGAATTTTATTTTAGCTTATTAATAGCTTAATCTTCCCTAGAAACCACCCCTTGGCATTTGTTTGGCAACACCACAAAGACTAAGCGGTAATTTTCTGTTTCAAGTGCTTATTTAGGATTAGTTTTGCTTATTTAGATCCTTAGGACCTCATAGGGTGATTTAGAATAGGTTAGATTGCATTTGAGCTTATTTAATTGCTTTTATAGTCTAGTTTGCTTATTTGTCTACTTTTTTTAGTTTAGGCTCCTCCTAGTTTAGTTCTTATTTGCCAACCCTTATTATTTCTCACTTAAGCTTATCCTATTTTAGTCCTAGCTTGCTTTAGTCCTGTTTGCTTATTCGACCAATTGTCCTCATACAATTGATTTTTTGTGACTTATTTGGTGCTAAATAAATGTAGGTTGTTTGTTCTCTTTGTCTTGAATCAGTCCATAAGCAGTGGTGATAAGCAGCTTATACTGCTTATTCCTAAGTTTCAATAAAAAGTTTTCATAGAAAACATTTGTTTCATTGGTACTTTGAGTTTGCAAAAGCTAAAATAAAAAAAAAAAAAAAAATGTTTTGCCAAAAAGGAAGGTGGGATTGAACCCAAGACCTCCCGCCCACTTTGCCACGCTCACACACATCACACAAATCCAAGCGCCTAGGGACTTCTCTTAGTTTTAATTTGCAACATTTAGTCCTTATATGCATTTGGGCGGTTTGCTTATCGATCCTTTTAGCTTATTTGTAGCTTATTCCCAATAGCAACTAATTTGTTTTATAATTTTGTTAGATTAAGTAATTCCTTAAAGTATTTTACCGTAAAAGTTTGATTTTTTTAAATGTTTTAGTATTTTTAATAATTTAATTAGATTAAAATAGTATTTAATTAGTAATAAATAATTTAAGACTCAAAAAATATTCCGCTTTTCCTAAAATTTTCTTTTGTCATATATTACGTAAAAATTGTTTTACACTTGTAGGACTTTTATTTCACAAATTTTACGTTTTGCTTGCACGTATTCGCGTAATTTTAGACTTAACGTGCGTTTTATTTTAAATCACGTTTTAGATAATTTAAGTTTACGTTTTAGTTAAAATAGTTTATTTACGTTATTTTGTTTTATAAAAACAAAAACATCATTTTAAATATAGTGATAGCGTTTATTTAATATATATATATATTTGTTGGGATATGAAAGTCTTGAAGACACCAAATCATGAAGATATGAAAGTCTTGTGGTACAAAATCTTGGAAGAAGTCAAAGAGTCAAAATCTTGCTAAAGATAAAGTCAAAATCTTGCATGGTGAAGTCAAAGTCTTGCAAGAACAAACAAGCTTTATATTCGTTTATGGAAAGTATTGTATTCCATGTTTAGATTACTTGTCGTACAAGGTTATCAATTGTAAACCGACTAGGATATCCTTGAGCCTATAAAAGGACTCCTAGATTGGTATTAGACGTCGATTTTAAAAAGAGTTTTAGAGTTCACAATTAAGAGTTTAGAGAAAGTTCGAATATCTTAGAGTTGTATTAGAGTATCCGCATAATAAGCGATTTAGAGTTTGTTAATAAATTTTTCTTCTTAGCTTTGTTAAGTAAATTCCGCATACTTGATAAAGATTGCTCGGTGTTTCTTTGTTAATAACTTAGGATTTATCAGAGGTTATTAAACCTTAACAAGCTAGTTTAGTTTGGTTAAAGTATATCGATCCAACAAGTGGTATCGAGCTTGTGTGGAAACTCGACTAGGAAGAACCTCTACAATTTTCAAGATGTCGATTGAAATTTCACAACCCTCAATCACCTCACTCGAATTCCAATTATCAAGAAGGAGAATATGATCTACGGTGCATGAAGATGAGGCGTTATATTGCCATTACGAGACCATGCTCGTGGAATGTAATTGTGAATGGAATGAAGTTCCTCGAGAACCCATTCAAGTTCTTTGGACAACCTTTAGCACCAAGGCGGTTTACCGTGAAGAACCCTAAGGAATCAAGAGAAGGCTCTTAATATTCTCTTATCCGCCATTCCGGATGGTCATCTTCTCAAATTTCATGATGCTAAAGATGCTAAGCGACTACGGGCTGCTCTCAAGACCAGATTGGAGGAATGAAGCCTCTAAGAAGATGCATGTAAACTTGCTTAAACAACAATTTGAAACTTTCACGGTTGGAGAAAGAGAGTCTTGATCTTTGCATATGATAGGTTTGAGAATCTCCTCAACATGTTGGAGTTATACAAAGGCGTAAGTATCAGTTGAGGATGCTAATTTGAAGTTTCTAAAGTGCGCCATCTACATGGCATGTGATTGCTACTATGATCGGAGGACAACAAGGATTGGATGTTATGGACTTTGATGATCTTTATCATCAATTAAAGGTTTATGAACATGAGATGAGTGGTCAACCAAATTCTAAATCTCACGGTATTGCTTTTCTTTCATCGAAAGAAGAGCGGTACTTCCAAGAGTCTTGCTACTCCTCAATCTTGTTTCTCAAAATCTTCGTCTACAATCCCCATCATATGCTCAAGAGGCCCACCATCTACTACTTTGAACTCGGATGAAGTTGTGTGCTTTTCTTTGCACAACAAGCAAGCTTACCCATCACTTATGAAGAGGATCTATCACAAATTGAAGAAGATGCACTTGAAGAAATTGATATCGGTGGCAAGTTGCTTTGATCACGCAAGGATCAAAAGTATATGAAGAAGCAGGGCAAAATATTGATTTCAAACCAAAACAAGGAATAACTTTTGACAAATCTAAAATTGAATGCTTGATTGTCAAAAGATCGTCACTTTGCAAGGAGTGCGGGTTTGCTAAGTATCAAGCAAGCAGGGCATCGAGAAGCCTAAACTTGAGCTAAAGGAGATTCCAATAAGCGAAACAAAGGCTTTGGTTGCTCGAGAAGTTATCGAAGTGGACCGGAGTGAAGAGTTTGATGATGAACCGGTGACTTCTTGTATGGTAGCGATGGAAGATGCAGTTGAAGACACCGTGGAAGCATTGAATTGGAGCCTTTGCTTTTGATGAAGAGTCGAACATCTTTTTGAAATCGATGATGGCTTTGGAGGATTTGATTGGAGCAAAGAAAGTGAAGATGATCTGTTCTTCTTGCTATGGTGGCTACTTCATCAACTCGGTCTCCTATCTCGAGGTATGCTCAAACTGTTATGAGTTCTATCAAAAATTGCTTATGATTATGTAGCGAAAGAGATAATTGTATTAGGGCTAGGTCTGGGTGGCAGTTACCAAATCACTTTAGAGTCTGTAGAAGCTAAAATCATAACACATGAAAATAATGAAATGGCTTGGGTGAAAAGTATGAACAACAGGATTATCGAGTTAAAACTCGGTGAATGGAAACTAAATTGTAAAATTCTTGAAATTGAGAAATTAACTAAGGAAAGAGATGATTTGTTAGCTAAGTTTCTTTGCTTGGGGTGAGTCCGGTTTATCCCATGTTGCTTATGTTGAAAAGCAGAAGGGCTTACATTAGAGCAGGCTTAGGATTTGGAATGGACTTTAGCGGTGTAGATGAAAACCAACCTAGTAATCGGGATGATGGTAATTTTGAGGATATAACCACTAGTGATGATGAGCTCATTAACTATGTAGATTCATCTAGTAATGATGGCTCGATAAGTGAACCACCTCACCGAATATAAGAAAGACAATGGTTATCATCTTGTTCCTCATCCCATTAGTCATCACCCTCTAGGCACGATGTTTCTCATTATGGAGTAGATAGTCTAGAGTTTAGGAAGAAGCTTCTTGCTAAATCTAGATCACGAGAAACCCAAAGCTGTTGAAAACAATGTTCAAAATCGTGATGCCTTTAAATCAAAGCATCGCTTTCGACCAAAGACCTACGCAAAACCTTTTCAAAACAAGATCTTGCTAAACCTTTTGGGATAATTTTGGTCAAAACAAATTTCATCGATCCTCTAGAAGGCAAAATAATTTTGGGCATGACATAGAAGAAATCACTTTGGTCATATGGGTCAAAAGCGTGTTTTGTGTGTTATAGTCCTACTCACTTAATCAAAGATTGTGACGGACACTCGAAATATCTAAGCAAGTTTCATAGGAATAAGTCTAACAATCGAGACCTAGAGAGCACAAAGCAGGTGTGGACTAATTCAAATAGGGTTAATCACGAAACTTCACACGGATCATAGATACCCACATCGAGAAGACCTTGATATCTCACGTGCTTTCCAAAGCTCGCGTGAGACAAGGTAATGAAGACCATACTTGGAATAGAAATTCTAGGAGATCTCATTATCAACCTAGAAGTTATCACGGTTCATATAGGGCTCTAGATCCCGGGAACCACATTTAAGCGAATGGGTAAAAGGGAAAGAAGCTGGCGGAGACATACAAGATCGTTCAACAAAAGTGAATCGAGATGTTTTGTGTCAAAAGAAAATACTTGATAATCGGTGAAAGAAATTTATGTTGAAAAACCGAGAGAGTTTGAAAATCCACATGCTAAACATCAAAAGATAATTTTGGATCATCGGTTGAGAGATAGTGAGAATTACATACTCAAAGAATTTGAGTTTGTAACTTCTCAAGGGAACACAAGTCGATGTGGCTTGGGTTCCTAAAAGTTTCTAACTCTTTTCTTTGTGTGCGGGGCAACCCGGAAGAGGAGCTTAAAGATCATCTTATTGTGGATAGTGGTTGCTCTGGAAGTATGACGGTGATAAAGAGATCCGTCGATTTTAGAAGTATTAGTGGAGGAAAAGTTGCCTTTGGGAATGATCCCAATGGAGGAAGGATTACGGGAAAGGAACAATTAAAGGCGGAGAATTGATTTTGAGAATGTCGGATATGTGAAGGAGCTTAAGTTCAACTTGTTGTCGATATCTCAAATTTGTGACAAAAAGCATCACGTGTTATTCAACGATACGAATGTCTTATCCTTTCTTCGATTTCAAACACATTGATGATGACTTGGTAGTACTAAGGGTACCAAGGACAAATGATGTGTATAGTTTAGACATGAAGAGTCTACATTCTTATGGAAGAGCCACATGTTTGGTGGCTAAGGCAACATCTCAAGAGGCACATCAATGGCATAGAAGATTGGGCCATGTGAATTTCAAGAACATCAACAAAGCGGTCAAAGGAAATTTAGTTAGAGGTTTACCTTCAAAGACTTACAGAATGATCAATCATGTTTGGCATGCAAGAAGGGTAAACAACACAAAGCTTCACTGCAAGAAGCTTGATGAAAGGAATATTAGAGAACCATTGGAGCTATTACACATGGATTTATTTGGACTGTCTCGTGGCAAGTTTAAATAAAAAGAAATCTTGTTTGGTTGTTCTTGATGATTGTAGTAGATTCGATTGGGTTTTCTTTTGAGCTTTAAGGATGATACCTTTGATGCTATTCAAACTCTTATAATAGCACTTGAAAACCAATTAAGACTCAAGGTTAGAGGTATTAGATGTGACAATGGAACGAATTCAAGAATAAACCTATGGATGATTTTGTGCAAATAAAGGCATAAAAGGACTTTAGTATTGCTAGAACACCACGACAAAATGGTGTTGCGAGAGGAAAATAGAACCTTGATTGAGTGCCAAGGACCATGTTAGGTGATTCTCATCTCCTATTCAATTTTGGGCGTGTCAGCATAAGTGCATGTTATGTACTCAACGGGGTTTCGATGAGTGTGCAAATACTCATCATTTTGTACAAAATAAGCGCAAAAATCATCCGAAAACACTCGAAAACACATCAAAATGATCAAAATATCACAAATCGGTGTTTTATGTGTTTTAAATGCAAAAATATCAAAATCGGATGAAAAACATATCAAATTTGCAAAATTGCGGTTTTAGTCCCCAAGTTTCATAAATTGTCAAAAATAGTCCACGAGCCAAAATTTCAAAGAAAAGTCACCAAAGGTCTTTTAAAATCACAAATTGTCATATTTAGTCCTTTGGTGAGAAATCTAAAAGTTTTGAAAATTACAATTTAGTCCCTAAAATCCAAAATGTTCAAAACTAGTCCTTGGGAATTTTCAAAAGTGTCAAACTAAACCTTGGACTATTAAATGTTGGCAATACAAACCCCTGGATCACTTTTCATGAGTTACATGTTTGGTCCTTGGAAATTGGAACTTTACATGTTTGGTCCTTGTGTTATTTCCTTCATGAAACCAAATGGACCTATTAATATATTCAAGCCCAATATTAAACCCCTTGGCCCAAATCACCAACCCGGTCTCACCCCAACCCTAAAACACTAACACCGCCTTTCTTCTTCATTTTTCCCGCCCAACACAAATCCCCAAACACAAATCCACACCACAACACCATGAATAAAAAAATCACGTAACCCTTCCCTGTTCCCTCCTTTTGCCCATCACATACCCAGACTCCCAACACCTGCTGGGCTCGGTTTGCTCCCAAGAAAGCATCACAAGCTAAAGAAGACAAAGAGACAAGAGAGCACGCAGTGTTTTGTTGTTTTATCTCACTCGAGAGAAGACATCAAGAGAATGAAGAGAGAGAGACAGAAGAAAAAGAAGAGAGAGAAGACCGGAGCTAGCATAAATAGACATTGTAGCCACATTGATAAGGAGTTCTTGTTTTTGTTTTAGAATTTTTAGTTTTAAGTTCATTTTCAATTTTAAATTCTTGTCGGTAGTTAATCACTTTTACATTTAAGTTGTGTACTAAAAATTCTAGTTAATACAATTTTCATTTTAACTCTCAAATTCGTATTGTCTTTGTCATTTGATATTAGCTTAATTCGTGTTCATTTCTTGAATTTGAATGCTCTACTAAGCTTATGTGAGGTTGTTTTGTTTTAACTTATCCTTAATCTCAAGTTTTGGTGAAAGTCAACGAAAGTCAATTTTAAAGTCAAATCCGGTTAAGCTTTAATTACATTTTGAGAGTGTTAAGTTGATGAATTTCAACTTAATTTGAGTTATTGGATTAAGTTGAGCTAAGGTTTATTTGCTTTTCCTGTGTTAATTTGTAAAATGATGATTTAAAGAGTGTTTGGTTCAAGCGTATTTAAGTTCTTTGGAACCACTTTTTAACCGTTTGACTTGGCTAGTCAAAGTGCTTTCAATATTTTAGGAAGTATCTTTTAGAGTTGAATTAGATTCAAAGGGTTTTATAAAAGTTCGAATAAGAAAGTGAAAATTTTCCTGCACCACAAGCAAAGATAGGCTGCATGTTTCATTTGTCTTTTAAACTTATTTTTAAGCAAAGAAATTTTCCAAAGCGCTTTTAGTACTACTTCACATGCCCACCTAGATATAGCTTTAGCTCATTTGCACTTAGGAGATTTTAGCTTAGTTTTAATTTCCATTCAAAAATCTGTCTCTACCATGTCAGTTCCTGTTTTGCAGCTTAGGTGCTCCCACTCACTCCCTTTTCAAGCTTATTTTTAAGCTGAGAACAGTTTGATCTTGGCCAAAAATCAGTGTTTTTGAAAAGTCATCCATGCTAACTCTAATCTTGCAGCATTCCCTGGCCTTGGAGGTCCTCATTTCAACCTAAAGATAAGCCAAAGGGGCACCTCAACTGTTGTTTTCTGCCTGCACAGTGCAGCAGGTCATTCTTTCTTTTTCTTTTCTTTTTTTTGTGCTCATTAGCTAATTAGTGTAGCTTATTTAAGTTGTTTAAGTCTTCAGTTAGTACCCTTAGTTTAGGTTAGGTGTGGCCTATTAGAGCTTACTTCATCCTAGATTACTTATTGTAGCCTTTGGAGATTTAGCTTAATTAGGATTCCCTAGCTTAATCCTTTTTACCAACTACGTCTCCCATTTATATTCAGTGCTTGCATCTTATTTAGGAGTGGATACATTTGTGCTAACTTAGAGCTTTTCATATGCTTTTTATAGCTTTTTGTTTCTTTTATTATGTTCAAATAAGACTGTCATAAGGAGTGTTTGGTTGTTTTTGTGATGACAGTAGCATATAAGCAGTTCCACTGCTTATTTTCATGTTTTCAATAAAAAAGTTTTCACTGAAAAGTGCTTATTTATTTGGTACTTTCATTTTCCAAAAGCAAAACTAAAAAAAATAAGTTTTCAAAAAGTGGGGGCCGTGATTGAACACGGGTCTCCACACTCAAACCTTAACACCTGACACCTTACCACTGCGCCACTTGGGACTTGTCTCACAAAGTCTACACAAACTAATCCTTTATGTACTTGTTGGGCGGGTTTGGTTATAAGCTCTCTTAGCTTATTTAGAGCTTATTTAGCAGCAACCACCAAGTTTTCTATTTTCTTAGGATCGTACTTTTAAGGTACTTTATGTGAATTTTCGATTTTTCTTAAATAGTTTAGTATTTTTAATTAATTAATTAGATTAAAATAGTATTTAATTAAGTAATAAATAATATAAACTCAAAAAATATTCCGCTTTTTCCTAAAATTTTCTTTTGTCATTTAGTGCGTAATAAAATTGTTTTACATTCGTGGGACTTTTATTTCACAAATTTTACGTTTTATCTTGCGCTCAAACGTAATTTTAAATACATAACGTGCGTTTTCATTTTAGGCCAATGTTTTTAGATATTTTAAGTTTACGTTTTAATTAAAATAATTTATTTAAGTCATTTTGTTTTATAAAATCACAAAAACATCATTTTGTAAAAATAGTGATAAGCGTTTATTTAATATTTTTAATCTTTTAACTTCCTTTAATTTTCATTTTAGCCCTTGTAGTTTATGTCCTTTCTCCAGTAGTTATAATAATTCCAAATCTCCTTTGTCAGTCCAAATTCCTCGATCACTATCGTGGGGTGATCCATTGCACTACCGCTAGGACATAACGACAGGGAGACTCTATACTCTCTCGATCTTCATTGATTCCGTGCTTAAGGCATTTTAAGTTTTCTTACGCTTGCGTGAGAGAACTTGACGAGTTTCTTGCGCATCGGTTCTGTCACAAAACCACGAGATGAAGACACCATATGAATTGGCGATGGGCAATAAACCCAACATTCGTTTTATGAAGCCTTTTGGATGCCCTCTTACTATTTTGAACACCATTGATAATCTAGGGAAGTTTGATGGCAAGTGCGAAGAAGGTTACTTATTGGGATATTGCACTAACGATGAGGATTCAGAGTCTAACGAGTTACAAGGAAGATTCAAGATTGTCTTCATGTTGAGTTTTAGAGGATCAAGACAATGAGAAAGGGAAGGGTCCCGATTGGATGTTTGATCTTGAGATTTTATCTCCTTGATGAATTATGTACCATTAGAGAAGAAAATCAACCTTTGCATAATGAAGAAGATATTGATTATGTTGTTCATGATATTCATCTTAGATCGATGTTGTTCTGATAAAGATCCTATGAGTCCAAAACAAAATCTTGATGTTCCTAAGCAAAATGCTTGATCAAAATCTTGTTCCACAATCCTCATTATCTGTTTGAGGATCAATCTATTCAAGAGGAACTTAATCGGATGCTTCTTCAAGATGTATTAGCACATTCTTACAGCGATGAACAAAGGAGAGCTTATGAAGAGGCAAAGAAGAAGAACAAGATGCAGAGTTCTCTTACGCATGCTGAATGATGCTTTCAATCAAAGTCTTCTTTGCACCTATTGACATGCTTTAGATGATGTGGATGATCCTACCATGCACGAATTAGAAGAAAGCGATGATGAGCTTGAAGATGAAGGTATTTTCACAAATTCCAATGAAGGTGCGATTATACTAACTTAGATGATACATATGAAGTTCCACAGTCTCCAAACTTACGAATTCATAAGAATCATCCAACCGATCAAATCATTGGTCCTTCACTGCGGAGTTATGACAAGACACAAAGCTAAGGGTTTCACAAAACCTCATAATGCTTTACTTAGCTTTGTGTATAAACAAAGCAGAGCTAAATCATAAGGACCATCAAACACCTTATTCACTTGTTTCATCTCTCAAGAAGAACCCAAGAATATTGCTCAAGCTTTGACTACGAAGGCTGGGTTGAAGCTATCTGGAAGAACTTCTTCAATTTAAACTTCAAGAGGTTTGGGTTTTATGTGATCTTCGAGATGGGAAGAGAGTTATTGGAACCAGATGGGTTTTAGAGTCAAAAGAGATGAAAGAGGCAATGTTATCAAAAACAAGGCAAGATTAGTTGCTCAAGGTTATAGGCAGGAGGAAGGGGTAGATTATGATGAGGTATTTGCTCTGTGGCAAGGATTGAAGCAATTAGAATCTTTCTTGCTTTTGCTTCTTATATGGGTTTTCAAGTCTATCGGATGGATGTTAAGAGTGCCTTTACGTATGGTACTATTACGGAAGAGGTATATGTGAAACAACCTCCGGTTTTGAAGATCCTAAGCATCGAAACAAAGTCTATAAGGTGGTTAAGGCTCTTTATGGTCTTCATCGGGCACCTAGAGCTTGGTATGAGGCTCTCTACATTCTTATTACAACATGGATACAGGGAGGGAGCAATAGACAAGACTTTGTTTATCAAGAGAGACAAGAAGGATATCATGTTAGTGCAAGTGTATGTTGATGATATTATCTTTGGAGCTACCAAACAGGTCCATGGTTAAGGAGTTTGAGCGGTGATGCGGAAGGAATTTCAAATGAGTTCAATGGGAGAGTTAACATTCTTTTTAGGACTTGAGTTAAGCAGTCCAAGGAAGGAATTTTTATTAGCCAAGACAAGTATGTTCTGATATACTTAAGAAGTTTAATTTTGATGATATGAAGGCATTTACTACACCTATTAAATCTATCAATTCATTGGGAAAGATGAAGATGGACACTGTTGAAGTCAAGTTATACGTATCTATGATTGGCTCTCTTATGTATCTTCTCGCATCAAGGCACGATATCATGTTTGCGGTTTGTTTATGTGCCGGATATCAAGTTTCACCAAAGATCTCTCACTGAATCTTCGTCAAGAGAATATTACATTATTTGAAACAACAACCTAAGTTGGGGTTGTGGTATCCTAAAGAGTCACCTTTTCACTTAGAAGCTTTTCGGATAGTGACTATGCGGTGATAACTATGATAGAAGATCCATAACCTGTGGATGCCAATATCTTGGAAGAAGGTTAGTCTCGTGGCAATGCAAGAAGCGAGACAATTGCGACAACATCCTCTCTTGAAGGCGAATATGTAGGCTGCGCAAGTTGTTGTGGTCAAGTCTTATGGATGCAAAATCAACTCTTGGATTATGGGTTCAACTTTAAGAATACTCCTATCAACATTGATAATGAGAGTACTATTTGTATTGTGAAGAATCACATGTATCATTCCAAGACAAAGCATATTCGATTAGGCATCACTTTATCGAGAGATCGTTATGAGCATAGGCTCATTAATGTGGTTAAAGTTCACGAGATGATAATGTAGGTGATCTACTCACTAAAGGTTTTGATGTGTCACGATTCAATCACTTGGTTGTGAGCATTGGAATGATTAACTACTAAGCTATGTTTAAGGAGAGGACTATAAGATGTTTGATATAGTCCCTGTATTGCTGAGGGAGGATGTTAGTGTTTACTTAGAATTATTTGAAGGTTTTTGGCAAAATCTTGTATTTCACAGAAATCTTGCTTGGGAAGAAATCTTGCTTATGTGGAAAATCTTGTTTGTCGTATTAAATCTTGTTCCAACGGTAATATTAAAGGGTAATTGGTAGTAACGGTAACTTTGTTATTTAGGTGTGATTTTTCAAATCTCACCTATAAATTACTTCTTTCGATTTTCCCTCTCATATTATTACTTCACATCCTTTCCATATTTATCTCCCAATTACCATCCCTTTATTATTCGATACAATCTTTCTGTTGTGCTCACTCTTTCATACAATATGGTGAATCGTTTAACTGTTTCGAAGCACAACATGGTGGCTAATTTGGACAAGGCCGATCTGACGTGGCTTTCTATGATATTATTGATTATCTAGTTGGGTCGCCTATTAGTTATGCTCTTTTGGTTGAGCGGATATAATAGAGCCATGGATTCAAGAATTTTGGGCTAATGCTAGAGAATATGGAGGAGGATGAATATTATATTAGATCCTTAGTTCTTTGGAAAGACGATCAAGATTACAGAGGCCTCATTCGAGATGATTTATTATTTGGTGATGACGATGGGGCCATTAGATTTGACAAGCAACTAATTTGGGATACTTTTAGTAATCTGGGCTATGAAGGTTCTTTGGTGAACAAACTTTTAAGAAGGCCTTATTCATCCTCAATGGAAGTTTTTGATCCATGTCTTGCTCCACTGCATAAGTTCTAAAAGCACTTCTTGGGAGCAGTTTGGTTCAAATATTGCATCTGCAGTGGTTGGTTTAACAGCGACAGTGTTTAACTTTTCACGGCTTATTTTGGATGGCATGCTCTCATATATCATCCGGGGCTAAATGGTTGATGTACCCAAGGTTTATACAGGTTTTCTTGAATAAGCAATTGGCTGATGTTCCAAAACCTACTGCTTTGTTACCTGTTATTGTGCAACAAGCCAAGATTTATACCTTCATGGCTAGGCGTAGTGATTTGTTTCGAGGTGGAGATATTCCTTTAACAACATCAATGATGGAAATTGTGCAAGGCATTCGTAATGCGTTGCAGAGGATGAGAAACTAAAGGTGCGATCTTGATCAAGTCTTCGCTTCACATAATCTTGCTTCCAAGATCTTGCTTCAAAAGGTCTTTGCTTCACAGTCTTGCATCTGCAAGTCACTTCTAGTGAAGGTCTTGTTTAGATTACAAGGTGATGTTTCTTGGTCTGAAGTTCAAAAGACATCTGATGACCACTACTCCATCTCCACGTTACATTTTCACAGAACATTCACCAATTCAAGGTGCTGCTCCTCTGATTCAAGAGAAGGGTTACCTATGGATAACTATGCTTTGACAATGGCAATAGCTCGGTTGAACAAAACTGTTGCGCCAAGCTAGAACTATTCGAAAATTGAAGAAAAATTATTTACGGTTGCGAAATTTTGTTAAACCTTATATTCAAGGCTTCAATTTATGGGTTAAGGAGAGAACAAGCGTCGAAAAGCACTTCGTAAGGAATTACAACGTAAGAAGGTTCCTAAATCATCTTACATCCATTTGGGGAGGAAATTAAAGAGAAGAAATTGAAAGAAGATGATAAGGAGAAAGAACATGAAAAGAAGAAAGATGATAACAAGAAAGATTGAACCTCAAAGCTTGAAGAACTAATTATTGAAGATCAAAGTCTTGAACATGAAATCTTGCTTTTCATGAAACTTTCGGACAAGATGTAATAACTCCAAGGGTTTGAATTTTGAAGAAGAAGCGGTCCTTCTACAGGTTGTTATAGAGGAAGAGGAGGAACCTAGATTTAAACCCATTCATTCACCAAGTGATGATGAATTAGTTGCTACAATTCTTGATCTTTCACAACCAAGAGGAGGTGTTACTATTAGAGAAGCACAAGAAGAAGAACAACCAAGAACCGATCAACTGCAATTGATCCAAAGACAAAGGAAAAGGTGTTTTGGTTGAAGTTAAGAAGAAGAAACTTACTTTAGCGAAACTTAGAGCATTTGAAGTTGCAAGGAATGAAGCTGCAGACTAGAAAAGTTCAAGAAGAATTAGATGCTAAAGATAGAGAAGAAAGAAGCTCAAGCTTTAGATAGAAGCGACTCAAAAGGTGCAAGATGCATTGGATCTTGAAATCTGCTGAACCTTCAGAGTCTCAACACTGTTAGATTCATGTCAAGAAGACCTAATTTGGCTAAAGAAAGGAATGCAATGATGGCATACTTAAAAGGCGAGGATTTAAAGGATTGCAAAGCTAAATTATGTGGATATGAAAAGATTATATGATCTTTGAGAGAGAAGCTTATAAGCAAGATGTTGCGGGCATTAAAGATTTTAGAGAAGAATCTTATTGAATTTGAAGGTGAAAGGAAGAAAAGCTTAAGAGGAAAAGAAAAAGCGGAAGCTACGATGTTCGGTTTTCAAAGAAAGAAGGTTGAATTAAGATCCGAGACTAGTGATGAATTGAAGAATTATCTCGAATAGTAGATTTTGATTATACCAAGGAAGATAATGACATGAAGATGAACAGGATCAAAGATCGGTGCTTTCAAAGTTGAGAAATCTAAGAATGGAGATTACATGGTCTTTCACAAAGAAGATAAAAGTTTCAAAGTTTTTAAGCGGCTATGGGACTTGTTGCATATCATAGAGTGAGTAGATCTATTCTACTTGTATCATCTTTGTGAAGACTTATTTTGAAGATAATCCATTAGAAGGAATTGGATTGGTTTTACAAGGAGATCTCATAACCATGTGGGAAACTGATGAAGAAAGTGCTGATGAGATTTGGAAGGATCAAGAAAATTGGGAAATAGTCTGCTGGAGATTCTTTGAAGAATCTGGAGTTCATGTCTTGGAGCTAGAGAATGGAACAATGATTCACATGTTTGCGAAAGAAGATATCCTCTTACAGTTGATCTAATGAGAAGAATGCTAGAACATGGATTGGAAGTAGAAGGGATGATGAAATTGCTTGCATGGTGATTAATTTGTTTATAGACTGGACTACCATTCTTGAGAATGATCTATAAGCGGTATGATTTTTGAATAAATACTTTTGATATATCGTTACTTTTATTCAAAGTATCTTGCTAGTCAAACAGTACTTTCATCAAAGTATCTTCTTCTTGAATTAAACAGTTAAATGAATTTTAGAAGAAATCTTTTGCTAAATAATAAATATTTTGAAATAAAGGTTGAATAAATGGTTTTGTGATGATAACATCAATAGGTTATCAATCCACCATGGTTACAAAAGGATTGACTAATCCATGAGCAAGCGGCTCGGTAAAGATATATCAAATCCGTTTTAGTTGACAACTTGCTAATAAGTTGGATGGTAATCAACTCACCATATCGATAATGTGAAGAGTTGGCTAGCCCACAAGAAATGGCTTGTGGTAAAGGCGATGGAAAAACCATTTTTGGTAATTAGTTCACCATTAGATAAAAGAACTAACTAGTCCGGAAGGGTACGACTTTTGGTAAAGACAAAACAAATACATTGATAGTGATGATTTGCTAAAAATCATATGGTTATCAATGTACCATGGTCTTACACACCAAAACATTTGGCTACTCCAAAGATAATGGCTTTGGTAAAGAGTTCTAAATCCATTGAATTTTCAATGATTCACTTAGATGTGATGAGAATAGTATGCAACTTAAACTTGAATTATTGTACACATTGTCATATGTTCTTTGTGTTCTTTGAAAAGATGGAGATTCTTGAATCTTCTTGTGAAGAAAACAATTTTAAGAGATACTTTGACAAAGCACGATTCTCTGAGATATAATCTAAAGACTAAAGAACAATCCATTTTAAAGATGAAGTCATTAAGATATATTCAAAAGGAACTTGAAGTCAAGCAAGTAGAATTCAAGTTAGGGAGGATTGTTGGGATATGAAAGTCTTGAAGACACCAAAGCTTGAAGATATGAAAGTCTTGTGGTTGCAAAATCTTGGAAGAAGTCAAAGAGTCAAATCTTGCTAAAGATAAAGTCAAAGTCTTGCATGGTGAAGTCAAAATCTGCAAGAACAAACAAACTGTTATATTCGTTTATGGAAAGTATTGTATTCCATGTTTAGATTACTTAATAGTACAAGGTTATCAATTGTAAACCGACTAGGATATCCTTGAGCCTATAAAGGACTCCTAGATTGGTATTAGACGTGCGATTTCGGAAAAAGAGTTTTAGAGTTCTGAATTAAGAGTTTAGAGAAAAGTTCGAATATCTTAGAGTTGTATTAGAGTATCGCATAATAAGCGATTTAGAGTTTGTTAATAAATTTTCTTCTTAGCTTTGTTAAGTAAATTCCGCGTACTTGATAAAGATTGCTCGGTGTTTCTTTGTTAATAACTTAGGATTTATCCGAGGTTATTAAACCTTAACAAGCTAGTTTAGTTTGGTTAAAGTATATCGATCCAACAATATTTTTATCTTTTTAAATTCCTTTAATTTGCATTTAAGCCCTTGTAATTTGTTGGCTTTTCACGTAGTTATAATAATCTCAAATCCTCTTTTCCCGTTCAAATCTCGATCACTATCGTTGGGTGATCCATTGCATAGCTCATTTGGGACATAACGACCGGAAACACTATACTCCCAGATCTTCATTGCATTCTGCCGGCGGTTTTAAGCTTGTTACGATGCGCCATTCACAAGTGGCGAGCTTGTGTGATTAAGCTTGACTGCTGGAGGCGCATCACCGAGCTAAGCCTACTAAAAAGCACCTTGAAGCGATTAAGCGGGTCTTCGGTATCTCCAAGGAACCATCAATATGGGACTATGGTACCCGAAGGACACGGTATGTCACTAACGGCCTATCACGAATCTTGATCATGCGATTGTCAAGATACTAGGTCAAGTACATCCGGAGGTGCTCGGTTTTGGGTGATAAGCTTGTGGTGGTCTTCAAAGAAGCAAATGAGTACCTCTACGGAGGTGAATACATAGCCATGTCATCTTGTTGTGCTCAAATCTTATGGATAAGATCTCAATTATCGACTATGGCTTTGAATTCAACAAAATCCCTCCGCTTTGTGATAATACAAGTGCTATTGCTCTCTCATGCAACAACGTTCAACACTCGAGAGCAAAGCATATCGACATTCGACATCATTTCATTAGGGAACAAGTGGAAAAAGGTGTGGTGGAACTATATTTTGTGAGGTCCGAATATCGGTTAGCGGACATCTTCACCAAAGCTCTTCAAGAGAGCGTTTTGAGTTTATTCTTCCACGTCTTGGCTTGAAAAGCCTTCAACGAGAAACACTCAAACGCCTTGAGGAGGAAGGCGAGGAGTAAAGGTCTTTCTTCCTCTATCTCTTGTAAATATTTATTCGAAAAACAAAACACAAAATTATAAAACTCTCAAAAATCAAATAGAAAATTATAAAACTTTCAAATCCATAAAAATCAAAATTGAAAAATCTTCAAAAATATTGTCAATCATCATGTTTTTCTCGGTTCGATAATATCTACGGTCTTTGTGATGTCACTCAAAGAATGACACGGGACTTTAGATGTTGTTCGAATTCTTAAAATATATATATATATATATATATATATATATATATATATATATATATATATATATATATATATATATATATATATATATATATATATATATATATATATATATATATATATATATATATATATATATATATATATATATATATATATATATATATATATATATATTTTGGAAAAGAGAAACAAATGGTTTATTGTCATCTTCGAGCAATAACCCGTTTTAATAGAAAGAATAGAGCCATGTTTTATCATGTTTTCAAAATTCAATGCTCGATTCTATAAACATTTATCTGCTGAAAACTAAATGCTTTGAAAAATAACTCGATCTCTATTTTTGATAATCATCGGGACTTATTTGTCAAAATCTCTATCTCTCAATCAACAACCTATGTCATTGATTGAGGGGAGAATGATTTCAATTAAAATCAAAAGGTTATTTGGCATTAAATTGTTTTCAAAGATATACATGCATGTTTTATCAATGGAGTTTAAAGTCTTAAAATCCGATCCTTATCGATTAAAGCCTTCATAATCAAGTCACATTTCTCCTCAAAAGCTTTCAAAATCAATTTAAATCTATAAGAGATCACAAATCTCAAATGATTTGATAATTGTGATCGGGAGAATGTGTGACTTAAATTGGATTATCTTGATAATTGGTAAATGGTTTTATAAGGATGTACATGCTATCCCCTTACATGTGACAAACGATTTCAAATTTTCCATGCACATGTTGAGGGGAGCATCTATTTGAAACCCATGATTTGAAACGTGATCATTTACCCCAATGTGCGGGTTCCTCTAGTATGTGCAAAACTCTTTTCTAATCTCGAGGCACATATTGAGGGGAGCAAATTTATGGAAACCTCATCCTTCACGAAAATGCTTTATCTTCGTGATTTGATCAAGGAAGTGATGGTGATATCTTTTAGAAAATGGTAATCAAAGTTAATTCTTTCTCTTGCCTCCGTGTGCAAAACGATTTTAAACATTTGATGCACATGTTGAGGGGAGCACTTATTCTAAAATATCAAAAACAATTCAGTACAAAATGCTTTGATAATATATCACAAGTATCTCGAATTGATTTTCAAATGGTTTTCAATTGGTTCCGATGGCGGATGAACAATACCAAATAGACCGACCAACTTTACTTTATGTGCGGTGATATAAGGATGATAAGGTTAGGTATTGGTTCCCATGATCCGCCAGAACAGGAGGGATCTACCGAGGACAATCCACTAGTTAGTGTAGAAGTCCTTAGGTATGATGATAAAAGGAGAAAAGTGAGATATGGGAAGAGTGCGATGAGTGCGAGCTAGTCTTGGAATATACCCAACAAGGTTCTAGCTATGAAGTCTCGGTAAGCTTGAAGGGTTGAAGAATTAAAAGAATTGAATGAGAAAGGGTGAAAACAAATAGCCCTTCATTTATTCAACCTTAGGGCGTAAACCGGGTTCAATTCATATACTCTTGATGGTAACATCGGTATTGAAGACAAGACGTCATGGACCCGATGGCGACCGCACTTCAACTTTCCAAACCACTCAAGTTTCTCTTAAAAACTTGTTTCATTCTCACGGGAACCGACATTATCTATCGACTTTCTCTTAGAGATTGTTGATATTGAAGAAGAGACCCTCTCCCTAGTCTCGACACGGGATCCAAATATGCACAAATTGAGTCTAGAGCCACGAGATCATCAATAAATCTCATTAGGACACTTTCAATGAAGACTCTACATTTCACACAATGTGGAAGAGAGATTATATCTTGAGTCCTCGCATTATCCTTGTGGTTTTGCGGAACATCCGAGTGATGTGTTTACACATTCACAATGAAGATGGAAAGACTTGGAGCCAACATCAAACAAGCTCTGGTAGGTGGCATGTGAGATCTATTATATGGATCAACCATGTGACAACCGAACGAGAAACAATGGGGCGATTCAATTTCTTGAATCAATCTGGTTCGAGTTAGGGATTGACGGATACCTTTGAAAAACGGTCTTTGTGCTTAACAAACTCTTTTCTTTAGCACGTCGACCGTGTACTCATTTTCAAACCATAAGGTGTTTTATGATTGATAATTGATTTTCAATAAAACCTTCGTTGTATTGCAAAACAATTTCTTTTGAGCAATACGATTGTTTTTCAAATATCTTTTCATCAATCGGTGGACTTAAAATTATTGGTTCACTCACTCCGTGTTGTCTTCTTTGAGGCGTTCGGTTTGAGAACGACTAGAGCACCGCGAAACCACGTCAAGGAGATTCTTAGGAATCCTACGATCACAGGCGGACATGTCTTGATCAACGGGAACCGTGGGCCGTGTACCTCAATTCAACGAAAGTGATCAAAGACACTTTCGTGTGATTTATTGCAACTTGTTGTATCTTGTATGCCCGACGTTTGCGGTGATCGAAATGAAGCGGTCAATCCATAGCCGCATGCTCACTTAACACATTCATCTCAAAAGAAATCATGATTAGTGCATCAATGACTCGATATTTTCACTCCATGCTTCGCTTTCTGGCCGCCAATATCATGAATCAAGTAAAGCTTCCGCAACTCGATGAGAAGATATCATGATCCGAAATGTGAGCATATCGGTCCTAAAGTCACAACATCACATAATACCAAAACCACAATGGATGTCTCGAGAGATTTTTGATAGCGAGATGATCTCAAGTGATGGCTCATAATCATTATCACGTGGATTAGTAAAGACCTCCACTTGAAGTAACCAAACATGCAATGTGATTAATCAATGTCTCGAGCTTGAGCAAAGCACTACATCAAGAATACAAGATCTATTTTAATGTAATATCTGTTTGTATTCAATGTAATTTTGGTACATGATTGAGGTGACCTCCACTAGGGGAGATTGTTAGAATTAGAAATTCCGGTATTAAAGTCGGTCACCTCAAGTATATGTAATCGTTAGAAAGCTCGTAGCCGTAGTTATTTTAAGTTAAGTAGTATTTAGTTAAGTAACACCGTGGAGGACAGACGGTCTTTACCCATTGTATGCACGATCCATGACCCGATGTGTGGCGTTTATGTAAGACTATAAATACTCTCTACCTCCCAAGGTAGAGAGTTGGAGCTCATAATAATATCTTTCACTTTCTCTCACTAAGTTCCTAAACCTCTAACTTTCTCTCTAGAATTCCATCTATATGCTACTTTGTGTTATGGTTTGATGTGTAAGTGAAAAGTTATATCTTCTGATATAATTATTCGAGATAATTCGTGAACTTTGATTATCCGTTGGTGTTCGTATTTGCTTATGTTTGATCCGCCATGTTTAAATTCTGTCTATACTAAAGTTTGATCTAGGAAATGGTTTAACTTATGATATCGACTTGATAACTTGCTAATTGGTATGCTATGTCTTTTGCTTATTTAGTTATAGTTTTCCTCTTGTGTTTCTATTTGTATGTGTGATTTGCCACGTTTGATCGCTATTGTTCCGCCGCTACGATATTGGATAAGTGTGTTAAATGTAGATTAATTGACTTGTGTAAAGGACATGTTTACTTCTAGTAGTTGTTTACTTTAGCTTTCGGTATTCGTTTGACTTATATGTACTTAAATTGCACGATTCATTAAATTGCACGATTCATTTATTGCTGTTGATTATGATGTGCTTGGTTTGTGTCATCAATATGCTATGTGTTTGTTCTTATTTGTTGTTTGTTCTTTTGGATTTACGTATGTGCGAGTTTCATGAAATCCTCATCGATTCATTATCCTCATTCATTTGTGACTTAGTTATTCGTTTCTTTATTTCATTTAGTATTTACATTTTGTTTAGTTTTGTTTTGTTATATACATTCCTTGGGCTTTGTAAGCTCGCCGCATTTTCTTTTCTGCGGCGGTGTTAAGCATTCAAGATGAGCTTATGGGATAGGCGATGCGGGTTGAGAGTAGATCTTGAGACCAAGATTTGAAAATAGGGATCTTAGATTTATTTTGATTATTAAGTTATTTATATTTTCTTTGTAAGTTTTGTAAAGGCTTCGCTATTATATAGTACTTAAGGTTACGATATGAAACCGTATTTGTGATATCTTTACCCTTGTCGGGTTGGGGTGTTACATAAACTTTGCCGAAAACTACCCTTAAACAATATTTTTTGTACAAGTACCTGATTCGCTTCCAAACAGTCAAGTTTATCACACAAGCTAACCACTTGTGAATGGTCAACCGTAATAAAATTCAAGCACTCGAAACAAATGCAATTAAGATCGGAGAGTATAGTGTTTCCACAGTCGTTAAGTCCCACGGAGACTTAATGGTGTTTGAACAAATTCAGGATGTCGAATAATCACTAAGGATAGTGATCGGTAAGGATTTTGGAATATTTATACCTAAAGAAAAAGTTTTGTAAATTACAGGGCTTAAATGCAAATTAAAGAAAATTAAAAAGCTAAAATATATTAAATAAATGCTATCACTATTTTTAAAATGATGTTTTTCTTGATTTATAAAACAAAATAACTTAAATAAACTATTTTAATTAAAACGTAAACTTAAATTATCTAAAAATGTGACTTAAAATGAAAACGTACGTTATGTATAAAAATTACGCGAGTGCGCAAGGAAAAACGTAAAATTTGTAATGTAACACCCCAACCCGACAAGGGTAAAGATATCACAAATACAGTTTCATATCAGAACTTTAAGTACTATACAAAAGTGGAAGTCTTTACAAAATTTCAAAAGAAAACATAAATAACTTAATAACCAAAATAATTCTAAGATCTCTATGGTCAAATATTTGCTCTCAGCTCTACTCTCAAACCGGATCAGCTATCCCATAAGCTCATCTTGAATGCTTAAAACACGCCGCAGAAAATAAAAGTCTGGTTTGAGCTTACAAAGCCAGGTGAGCAGATATAACAAAGCGAAGCTAAAGCAGAACAAATATACGAATAACGAAAATAAAATGAAATAATGATGAAGGATCTTTTAGGATTACTCGGAAGCACAAATATACAATCCAAACAACCACATAACACTTAGACATCACATAGCACATTAATGACACAAACACAAACACATCAGAACAACCAAACACATAGCATATCAAAATAACAGATTACGTATAAGCCAAACGGAAAGTCTAATGACTAACGGAAACACTTCCTAGTAAATAAACATGGCATTCATACAAATCAATTAATCAACATTTAAAGCACTTAATTCAATATTGTAGCGTGAAGCGACAAACAATCATGGCGGACCAAATCATAAGCAGATAGATACCCTAACGATAAGTAAAGTTTACGGATTAACGGAACAATTATACTTACTAAACTTTCGAACAATTGATTATCACTAACGTAGTCATCACTCGGATCAAAGTTCACATAACAATAAGTTAACGAGACAATCGGGCGGCGAAGAAGCGAATCATATCTAAACAAATTCATCATATCTTAGCATAGCGAATGGTAGTCACATAAACATCTGAAAGCATAAAAACATATGATATCACATAATAAGCCTAGCTCATAATTGTAAACACTTGAACATACGAATCATAATCGAATACTTAACACGAAATAACGAGATAAAGATTTAGTTAACTACCACGAGCCCGAACATATCATATCGAAGTAACTTTCTTATTCGGAGGGTGACCTCGGAATACCTTATATAATATGAGGGAGACCTCGGGTAACCAATGGAGTAGCTAGCTCCCAAAGTTGTGAAGACGCGTGTTGCGACATCATTCACCCGAAAACATATCGGATAACGAGATAACGGATCTAGGATGCATCCATCGCCCTTCCTATATATTAAAAATATGCTTCACCATCCGGAGGCGTGGCGGAACATCACTCTCGCCCTATAGTCATATCGAGGTGCATCATTGATATGGACATGGAACCCCATGACTAGTGAAATATTTGGCTCGGGTGTCAAACTATCTTAGGTCAAACAGTTGTCATAAATGACACGAGATCATAATTCATCATAAAGGTCAAGCAGATAACTTATCGATAACATCATATCATAAGGTTCATATTCGGATATTCCATAGTTCACTAGAACATAAATTGAGATAAGTATGAGATCAAACATTGAGAAAAGGGTTCATAGCAATGGCATTGGAAATCCTAATAAGTACAATAGAAAATCGAGCGAAAAGAACATCATAAGGAACCTTTCTTGAAAAGGTCGGAATATCCGATGCGATAACATGAAGTGTCTTAAAGTAAGACAGAATATCCGTACCTTAAAGAAAATGAGAAAAAGCAACGAATGAACGAATACGAAGATGTAACGTCGCGTCTCCTCCAACGAATCTACACGGATTATGATTTATTTAATACTTATTAGTATAACGGATTAATCTCATTAATACTTTTAGAGTTGTTAGATTATTCTCATTTTTAGTGACGGACGGAATTCCAACATTTTAAAGTATTAGTCATTACTTAGCCAAGCTTATGGGTTACCAATGATAGATAGTAAACTCAAGGGTTTAATATAATAAATATCTTATTTGAGGACTTATATGATCATCTTTCAAAGTATAGGGTTTAAAAATGTCAATAACGGATTTTAAGATTCTCTTTCAAAATAGTTTACATAATCTTTTATAACGTACATGATTAACCAGACCCACACGTAACATTGTTCGAAAGAAAACCCTAATGAGACCATGCATATTCCAATTTAATTCATTATAACTCACGCATGTTCACGAAGCACTTAGTACTAGCTCATTTACTCTTAATCGATGGTTATTAATAACTCCAAGACTTACCCCTTCTCACATGAAATAACGAACTTGCAAACTTAGCTTTTAACCCTAATCACTTCCTATTTAAGTTCTAGGGTTTCCATACTTTTAATATCACTTAATACACATTTAATTAACATGTTACTCCTTTTAATGATTTCCACTTTGACCCAGAACGTATATGGAAACAAACCGAAGTTACCTCAAAACTCATGCATGTCCTTACGTAATTTATTTACACATGTCGACCCATAATTACTCAGAATTACATATTACACCCTTAACATCTTTAAGTGTATGACCTAACCTTATATTATCAGATTTTACACTTTTAGCCCAAAGGTTTTAGAATTTACAAAACATACCCTTTTAGTTTAGTAACAGTTCGAATGGCCCTTTAAATATCCAAAATTACACGTTTAACCCCCATACTTATTTTTATACATTTAGTACCTTTATTTTACTGTTCACAAAAATAACCTTTAAGTTTCAATATTTACAAAACCAACCCAAACCTTTTATGTAAAAACCGAATAATGTACAATTCAAGTACAAGCCCTAAACCTAGGTTAAACCAATCATTAGCTCATCATTATTACTTCATTTATTACCCTTAATGATAACAAGAAAACCCTATTTCATGCAAACCCTAATAGTTCCTTTTTAAAACCTTTCCTTATTTATGTGCGATCGAACAACAAAACTCAAGACAGTTCACACAAGCTTCGAATTCACAATTATGTATTTTATTCAGGTCTTATAACATGTAATAGCTTCTGGAAAAATCAAATCATGGTCTTAAAAATTATCATAAGCTCATTCGTTATCTTTATACGCTTTCTAGGGTTTTAGTTCCAATTAATTCCATACAACTTATTAAAAATGTATGGCTAATTTTTATGTGTTCCATATGACTTATAGGACTGAAAATAACATTAGGAACTTACCCTTGATGAGCTTTGGTCGTTAGAACAAGAGAAGCACAAAACTCCACTCGCCGAAACCCTAATTTACCCAAAAACTAACCACGCTCAAACTAGCAGCTTAGGAACTCGAACCCCATTTTTCTCACCTTCTTTACCTTCAAACTTGTCCAAGAAAAATGGCTTTAAGCTCTGGAAACTGAAAGTCGAATTATGGAGGGTTTTGGAGTCGGTTTATGTTTAATCGGCAATTAGGGATTTATGTGAACCGAATAATGGGTTTATATAGGATTTATAATTTTTCTTGTGGGCTTTATAATGTATTGGACTTAAAATAAATGGACTCTTAGTTTTATAAATTTATATTGGGCTTTTATTAATTAAAATCTTTTATAAAACTAATTAAATACATTCGGCTAATTATAAAAATACAAAACGAAATTTATAAAGTTATAAACTATAAAAATTACCTTTTTCAAAGTGTTTAATATTTATTTAGATCATGTGGGATATTTCTTAAAAATTTTCTAAATTTACATAGCTTATTTGGTATTCTTTTGAATTAATTATTCATACTTTTTGATTATGAGGGTATTTTGGTCTTTTTGTGAATTTTAGAAATTAAGGTATTACAATTCTTCCCCTCTAAAAGAAAATTTCGTCCTCGAAAGTGAACAAGGCGGAACAGAACAGAAAACGAATCGGATTTCAGAATTTCTAGGATATAACGAACGTTAATCTTATCTCGGAACAAATGAATTTCTTATCAGAATATTTAAACTCAACTTACTCAGAAATCAAATCAATATTCAAATACTTATAATAGATAATATCATCATAATAATGCCGGAGAACAGATGAGACGCAGAAAATCAAACGACAAATTCTAACTTATTCAGATATCTAATGATGAGGACATCATATGCATTGACGGAATAAATCCTATCGGCCTCAATAGTCGCAGAAATACGTGGAGACGTATAAGCTTAAGGCGGTCATAGCAATCTATAGGTTCGTACAAATCAAAACAACCTCGGATTCCAGGCGTACAAAACTTATATGAAACAGATATCGACGAAAATCTCACAATTAGGTACGGAATTCAAACGAACATGAGAAGCACCAAATAACAGATACAAGTCAAGGTCTAAACACACATCAATCACGGGCATTTCCCGGGCGTCGTATACCTTCAATAAGTTCAGATTATATGATCTCGGTATTATTACGTTGATCAGGCGTCATAATACTTGCATCACATAACAAGTTCTTATTGTCATTATATTCGGTCTCGGGTCATGACAAAACACATAACTAATATCGGAATATCGGAACAAAACATACCACATACAGATAACATACAGATAGCAAGTAACCTACTACAACAAACCAGATACACATGAGTATACCATCATGATGGTCATACTTCATTCAATGATAACAACATCATGAAGAAAATAAATAGCGGACAAAACTTATGAGGACTAACGAAACTTAATCTAGCGAGAAACAAACAGACAGAACTATACTTTCAAAATTTTGTTTTATATCCATTAATCAAACAAAATTTGCAGAATCATCTTAAGATGAACCTCCAAAACAAAACCTAATAATCCTAGATTCAAACGTCAAAATGAAAACAAAAGGACTTAGCTCAAAATCAAACGTCAGAAATTTCTCATAAGGATGACAACTAATCAGAAGCGAAATTCCTATTCTTGTGTCGGATTAAACCTATTAGTAGCCGTAGATTCTCAATCTGAGTCCACCTCGTATTCTTCCTCATGACTCATTCGGCGATCCGAAAGAAAGGCGGGATATACCGAATGCTAAACGATAAAACTTCACGATTCACACCAAGTTCGAACAAATCGGAAAAGCAATACGGATCGAATCACTTATCGAATATCAAACCGTCTTGAAACGCATGACAAACGAATCGAGTGACATAAGTTGCGCCCAAATCATATGAAGTAGATGAATCTTCTCACCACGGTTGAATCTTGTCTCCGTCTCTTGCGCCTTTGGTTGGTCCATCCAACTTCCTCCAACAACATCTAGATGTCTCCGACGACACGGCGATCAGTGTGGCCTTCGCTTCACGAACCTCTCCGGCCAGAACCGTCGCGACAGCGGGTCGGCACCATCTTCTTCGGCTCCACGGGGTAGTCTCCATCTAACAATCGACAAGCGGACGGCGAAAACAAACTAACAAAATTCGATGCGAGCAGGAGGAGGCCAATTCGGTGAAGGCAAAAGGATATCAAGTCAAATCGAGCGACCATCAAAAGGAATCGAAAAGTATCCGAACAGGGCGGAAACCTAATGTCTACCCAATCCTCACATGTCATAGCCTAAGCTCTAAGGGTCCTAAAACCTAGAGCTCTGATACCATAAATTGTAACACCCCAACCCGACAAGGGTAAAGATATCACAAATA
The DNA here is from genome assembly GCA_022545495.1 of Chrysanthemum lavandulifolium. Classification (NCBI taxonomy): domain Eukaryota; kingdom Viridiplantae; phylum Streptophyta; class Magnoliopsida; order Asterales; family Asteraceae; genus Chrysanthemum; species Chrysanthemum lavandulifolium. The sequence continues at coordinate 268,132,577 of CM040241.1, forward strand.
CAGTTTCATATCAGAACTTTAAGTACTATACAAAAGTGGAAGTCTTTACAAAATTTCAAAAGAAAACATAAATAACTTAATAACCAAAATAATTCTATGATCTCTATGGTCAAATCTTGCTCTCGACTCTACTCTTAAACCCGGATCGGCTATCCCATAAGCTCATCTTGAATGCTTAAAACCCACCTTGAGAAAAATAAAAGTCTGGTGAGCTTACAAAGCCCAAAGGAGCAGATATAACAAAGCGAAGCTAAAACAGAACAAATATACGAATAACGAAAATAAAATGAAATAATGATGAAGGATCTTTTAGGATTACTGCGAAGCACAAATATCTGAATCCAAACAACCACATAACGACTTAGACATCACATAGCACATTAATGACACAAACACAAACATATCAGAACAACCAAACACATAGCATATCAAAATAACAGATTACGTATAAGCCAAACGGAAAGTCTAATGACTAACGGAAACACTTCCTAGTAAATAAACATGGCATTCATACAAATCAATTAATCAACATTTAAAGCACTTAATTCAATATTGTAGCAGCGGAAACAACAAACAATCATGGCAGACCAAATCATAAACAGATAGATACCCTAACGTATAAGTAAAGTTTACCAGATTAACGGAACAATTATACTTACTAAACTTTCAGAACAATTGATTATCACTAACGTAGTCATCACTCAGATCAAAAGTTCACATAACAATAAGTTAACGACAATCGGATGGCGACATGCGAATCATATCTAAACAAATTCATCATATCTTAGCATAGCGACGGTAGTCACATAAACATCTGAAAGCATAAAAACATATGATATCACATAATAAGCCTAGCTCATAATTGTAAACACTTGAACATACGAATCATAATCGAATACTTAAGACGAAATAACGGATAAAGATTTAGATAACTACCACGAGCCCGAACATATCATATCGAAGTAACTTTCTTATTCGGAGGTGACCTCGAATACCTTATATAATATGAGGAGACCTCGGGTAACCAATGGAGTAGCTAGCTCCCAAAAGTTGTGAAGACGCGTGATTGCATACCGACATCATTCACCGAAAAACATATCGGATAACGGATAATGATCTAGGATGCATCCATACGCCCTTCCTACATATTAAAAATATGCTTCACCATCCGAGACGTGGCAGAACATCACTCTACTGTCAAACTATTTGGCTCGGGTGTCAAACTATCTTAGGTCAAACAGATTGTCATAAATGACACAGATCATAATTCATCATAAAGGTCAAACAGATAACTTATCAGATAACATCATATCATAAGGTTCATATTCAGATATTCCATAGTTCACTAGAACATAAATTCAGATAAGTAACAGATCAAACATTCAGAAAAGGGTTCATAGCAATGGCATTGGAAATCCTAATAAGTACAATAGAAAATCGAACGAAAAGAACATCATAAGGAACCTTTACTGAAAAGGTCAGAATATCTGTACGATAACGCAAGTGTCTTAAAGTAAGACAGAATATCCGTACCTTAAAGCAAATGAGAGAAAAGCAACGAATGAACGAATACGAAGATGTAACGTCGCGTCTCCTCCAACGAATCTACACGGATTATGATTTATTTAATACTTATTAGTATAACGGATTAATCTCATTAATACTTTTAGAGTTGTCGATTATTCTCATTTTTAGTAATGACGAATTCCAACATTTTAAAGTATTAGTCATTACTTAGCCAAGCTTATGGGTTACCAATGATAGATAGTAAACTCAAGGGTTTAATATAATAAATATCTTATTTGAGGACTTATATGATCATCTTTCAAAGTATAGGGTTTAAAATGTCAATAACGGATTTTAAGATTCTCTTCAAAATAGTTTACATAATCTTTTATAACGTATATGATTAACCGGACCCACGTAACATTGTTCAAGGCAAACCCTAATGAGACCATGCATATTCCAATTTAATTCATTATAACTCACGCATGTTCACGAAGCACTTAGTACTAGCTCATTTACTCTTAATCGATGGTTATTAATAACTCCAAGACTTACCCTTCTCACACGAAATAACGAACTTGCAACTTAGCTTTTAACCCTAATCACTTCCTATTTAAGTTCTAGGGTTTCCATACTTTTAATATCACTTAATACACATTTAATTAACATGTTACTCCTTTTAATGATTTCCACTTTAACCCGTAACGATATATGGAAACAAACCGAGTTACCTCAAACTCATGCATGTCCTTACGTAATTTATTTACACATGTCGACCCATAATTACTCGAATTACATATTACACCCTTAACATCTTTAAGTGTATGACCTAACCTTATATTATCAGATTTTACACTTTTAGCCCAAAGGTTTTAGAATTTACAAAACATACCCTTTTAGTTTAGTAACAATTCGAATGGCCCTCTAAATATCCAAAATTACACGTTTAACCCCCATACTTATTTTTATACGTTTAGTACCCTTATTTTACTATTCAAAAAAATAACCTTTAAGTTTCAATATTTACAAAACCAACCCAAACCTTTAATGTAAAAACCGAATACTGTACAATTCAAGTACAAGCCCTAAACCTAGGTTAAACCAATCATTAGCTCATCATTATTACTTCATTTATTACCCTTAATGATAACAAGAAAACCCTAGTTCATGCAAACCCTAATAGTTCCTTTTTAAAACCTTTCCTTATTTATGTGCGATCGAACAACAAAACTCAAGACAATTCACACAAGCTTCGAATTCACAATTATGTATTTTATTCAGGTCTTATAACATGTAATAGCTTCTGGAAAAATCAAATCATGGTCTTAAAAATTATCATAAGCTCATTCGTTATCTTTATACGCTTTCTAGGGTTTTAGTTCCAATTAATTCCATACAACTTATTAAACATGTATGGCTAATTTTTATGTGTTCCATATGACTTATAGGACTGAAAATAACATTAGGAACTTACCCTTGATGAGCTTTGGTCGTTAGAACAAGAGAAGCACAAAACTCCACTCGCCGAAACCCTAATTTACCCAAAAACTAACCACGCTCAAACTAGCAGCTTAGGAACTCGAACCCCATTTTTCTCACCTTCTTTACCTTCAAACTTGTCCAAGAAAAATGGCTTTAAGCTCTGGAAACTGAAAGTCGAATTATGGAGGGTTTTGGAGTCGGTTTATGTTTAATCGGCAACTAGGGATTTATGTGAACCGAATAATGGGTTTATATAGGATTTATAATTTTTCTTGTGGGCTTTATAATGTATTGGACTTAAAATAAATGGACTCTTAGTTTTGTTAATTTATATTGGGCTTTTATTAATTAAATTCTTTTATAAAACTAATTAAATACATTCGGCTAATTATAAAAATACAAAACAAATTTTATAAAGTTATAAACTATAAAAATTACCTTTTTCAAAGTGTTTAATATTTATTTAGATCATGTGCAATATTTCTTAAAAATTTTCTAAATTTACATAGCTTATTTGGTATTCTTTTGAATTAATTATTCATACTTTTTGATTATGAGGGTATTTTGGTCTTTTTGTGAATTTTAGAAATTCAGGTATTACATGTAAAATAAAAGTCCTACGGATGTAAAAACAATTTTCTTACTTACTATATGACAAAAGAAAATTTTAGAAAAAAGATTTATATTTTTTTTACTTTTATATTTTTTATTATGAATTAAATTCTATTTTAGACTAATTAAATGATTAAAAATACTAAAACTATTTAGAAAATTCTGAAACTTTTTTGTAAAATACTTTATAACAATACAAATCTAAGAAAAATATAAAAGGTGCAACAACTTATTTGAATAAGCTAGAAATAAGCTAAATAATACGAATAAGCTAAAATGGAAAACAAGACTTATGTATTAAATTGTGCAAGATACAACCAAGAAAGTCCCAAGGGCGTATGGTAGTGTGTGTGTGTGGTGAGTGGGTGGCGGTTGAATCCCAAAGAATGGCTTTTGATTTTTATTTTCTTTTGGACTTTTCTTTTGAAACCGATTAAGCTACTAAATATAAACAACTTTTAAAAGACAAACTTTTAGAACTTAAAATAAGCTTGAATAAGCTTATTTAGCTTAACATTAAGCTTTTGAGCTTAACTTGATTTTAAGCTCAACTAAGTTGCCAATTAAGCTAATAAGCTAGAAACAAAGAAAATTTAAGATGTAAACAAGCTAAAGCTAATTATTATAAGCTAAAAGGCACAATTACACAACCCGATAAGCTATAATAAGCTAATAAGCACTAGTGCTAAAAGCGAGTAGCAAAGTGCCTAATCGGCCAACTTCCAAGCCTTATGGGGCCCATGAGAGATTGAAGTCCAAACAAAAGTGAATCCAATAAGTGAGCTTATTGGCTTTTCAAAAGCTAAAGCTCTCACCGTGGTGTTCACAGTGAGCTTATAATAAGCTTATGAAAAGGGAACAACAACGATAACTCGGTGTATACCGAGTAATGGACAAGATAAAAAGTCAGAAGGCACCTAATAAATAAGCTAGAAATTGGAAAATAAGCTTTGGACTAGAGAGTCGACTAGGTGAGCTTCTCGAAAGCTAAGATGCACAAGCTAAAGCTAACTAATAAGCTCTGTGAGAGCTTGTGAAATAGGCTAGCAAATCATGCATTGTGGCATGTTTTCAAACAAGGGTCCAAAGTAAGCTAAGAAATAAGTCGCTTAATAAGCTAATTGGAAATTATAAAAATATTGTGATTAAGATGAGCAGTTATATTTTAATATTCCAAAAGCTTAAATATTGAAAACTAATATTAAGTTCTATATAAAATAATCTATTTTATTCAAAAACGACCAAACTAAAAATTTTGACTTTTTAAAATGAACTAAAGGTTGACTTTTATGAACTTGTGATCAAATCTACACCGATTATGATGAATTAAGGTGGATTAAGACCGATTTGATCAACAATGATAACTTATGAACACAAAACCATGATCATGGAACATGGATATCAAACAGACAATAAACAAGATTAGGTTAAAATCTATTTTGACTTTTTACTAAATAAGCACTTGGTTTTTATGGTTGATCCGGGATATTAAGTACTTATATGACAAAGAATAATAACAAGAAACAACACAATTAACCTCTAAAATGCAGTTAACTAAGCAAATCCAAACACCACTTAACTTAACTGCTTTTGATGTTTTAAGCACTAAACTGATTTTCGGACCAAGGAATCAAGTGATTAACTTATACTAACTATTATTAGACGTAATTAAACCAAAATTAACTTACTTTAAACACTTAAACTAAAATTACAAATTATGAGAAAATGCTTACAAGATGAGTCCAAACACAGAACTGAGAACCAAAAGCCAAGGACACAACCTATAGCTTCCCAAGAAGCTCTAAACCAAAGGCAATCCATTATTAACCCTGCTCCAGCTGTGATCACCATCTCCATTGCTTTTTTTATTTTTCACTAATTTATTTGGTATTTTTGGTAATTTTTTCTTTTGGATACTAAACTGAGTTTTATGGGTATCAAATAGCTTTTAGAAGCTATCTAGGAGCTTATATGGGCTTATGAGTCCAAATTAACAGCTACAAACAACATTAAGCTAAATTGAGATTTTAAGCTAGAAAATTGAACAAACTGAATTGGAACTTAAAACTTGAAATTGCTTATTGAGAAAGATTCACAATACACTGAGATTACTTAAAAAGGTACTTGAAAGCTAAGAAATACACTGGAATTTGAAAAGTAATTAAAACGAAATACATTAACTAAATTAAAACTAGATATATCACTCTTCTGCTTCTCCTCTCTTTATATTGATCTTTTAGACTCCCCACATGTCTCTGAATCTTTCCCACTTCAAATCTTGGCCATTGATTCAGTCAAACTCATCCCAACCATTTAAATGAAATTTGGCAAAAGTAGTTTGTGTAACTTGTAGCAGATTTTTGCAATTAATGCCCTTTGGAAGCTTGTACATGTTGAAGAGACACAAAGGAAAAGGTTATTAGTCTAGTTGGTATATTTGGAAAGAAAAACAGGGGAAAGGTATGGTTTTGAGGATAAAGTGGTGGAGATGCATTAACTGCGGTTGTGGGCTAGTATAGGAGGGAGGATGAGCTGGAAAGATGAGGTGGAAAGGTGGAAAATTAGAGAAAACCATGGTGGTTTTGGAATTGCAGGTGAGGGTGAGGGAGAAGCACAGTGAAAACGGTTTTGGCGGGCGTTGACCGTTTGACCGAGGATATTAATAACGGGGGAGGGGTCAAAATGGGATTTGGCAGGGTCAAGTGGATTTTGGCTTGGCTAAAGGGTCAAAGGCCAAGGGTTAAGGTTCAAGATATTTGGGCTTGTATATGGGTTTGGGCCAGCTGGTTGTGTTTGGGTTGGATTAATAACAAAGGGATCCGTTTGGTTTGATATTAATACAAGGACCATTTATGCAATTCTGCCAAACTTAAGGGACTGAACCTGTAACTTTTCCAAAGTTAACACAAGGACCAAACTTAACAAACTTTAATAGAACAAGGACCAATTTTGATTATTTTCCATTTTTATAAATCCAAGGACTATTTTTGACACTTTTTAAACTTTAGGGACCTTTTCTGCCATTTGACCAAAGATTCATTCAAGGACCATTTTTGACAACTTAGAATATTCCAGAACCTTGAATAACATTTTGTTTTATTTTGATTTACAGGGGACTATTTTGACAACTTTTGAAACTTAGGGACTAAAGCGCCAATTATGCAAACTTGATACGCTTTTCATCCGATTTTGATATTTTTCATTTAAAACACATAAAACACTTATTTGTGATATTTTCATCATTTTGTTGCATTTCGAGTGTTTTCGGATGTTTTGGCATTTTAAATGAGACAAAATGATGAGTATTTAGACACTCATCAATCCCCTATACTAAGATATTGCTAGTCCCTAGCAATATTTTAAGAAAAATTAATGGATTTCATCTCTTTACCAAAAGCCATTACTTCGGAGTAGCCAATTGTTTCAGGTTCAAGTAAGAACCTTGGTACAATGATAACCAAATGATTTTGAGCAAATCACCGACTTTCAACGGTTTTGATTTGTCTTTACCGTGTCGCTTCCTTCTTGACTAGCCAACTCTTAGATAAATTATCAATATTATCTTTGGTGAGCCGATTACCAATTATGGCTTTCCACTGCCTTTACCACAAGCCATAAGCTTACGGGCTAGCTAACTCTTCACTAATTAAAGATATGGTGAGTTGAACACCATACAATTTTGGGCAAATTGCAAGCCATAAACGGATTTGAGATATCTTTACCAAGAGTTGTTTGCTCTGGATTAGCCAATCCTTATGTGGGTTAGACATGGCGGATGATTACCATTTGTTGAGTAAGTGAAAACACTTACTCCAAAAATATTTTGGCCAAAACGGGAATGGGTGGAATAATTACATGATAAAATTCGTGAGAATTCCCCCCCCTGGTATGTGCTAAAACACATACCTTTTCTTTCTCAAAATAGACCCAAAACAACCAAGAAAGAGCCGTTTATTGCTAATATTTGTGGTTTTCTTGAGTTTGTGTATGTGCAGGTATGGATATGTAAAAACACGCAAAAAGGAGCCAAATCAGACAGAAAACCGAGCACGAGAGATCAAGAGAGCTTAAGCTGAGCCGGAGGATCAGAATTATGCATTTTTGAAGATTTCTAATCCTTGAGGATGATTTGTGAAGATTTGAGCAAAGTTTGATGAATTGGCAAAAATGCCCCTCAAGTTTCAACAATTGGCAAGAATGGTCCTTAAAGATTCAAAAATTACAATTTGGCCCTTGGTTTATTTGAAGGTTGGCAAATTTAGTCCTTGGAAGATAATTTCAGATCTACACATTTGGTCCTTGGAATTTCAACTTTTGCAAGATTAGTCCCTATATTTCTTTTGGATCACTAATACCAATCCAATATATCCCAAGTCCAAAATAAAACAAAACCCCCGGTCCAATTTCCACCCAAATAAGCCACACCCATTTCCAACCCATACCCGGTCAATCCCTCTAATAACCCAAACAATCAAACAATTGATAAAAATCCCTTATCCCTTCACCCATTAATGTAGCGCCCAAAGCAACCACCCAAATTATCGTTTAACCTTTCCCACTTTTACCATGATTTCACCCAAACAAAACCTCGTACTAAGCATCTTTGGACCTTCTAGAAGGTCGACTTGGCATCGACATGATAAGAAAGTGCCCACGTGGCCAAATGGGAGCACGGATTGGTCGTGACACCTCATAAGATGAATTGGAGCTCGTGATTGGATATGATGATGAAGAATGGATTTGTGGTCAGGATAAGACATTCATGAAGCTTACGAAGGATCCAAGCTCTCCTCACTCATCTATATAAACCCTCCTTCATCACATTGTAGATTGTCCGCTTTTTCATGTATTAGAAAGCTTAGACCATTTTATTTCACATCAATTTAATGCTTAGTTAATCGCTTTTATATTCATGTAATTTCAACAGTCTTTGTACTCTTTTAGTTTTTAATAAAAATCGCTTTACTTATAATTGTCCAAGTTACCTTTAATGATTTTGCATTCGATTAATGTCGGTTCATATGTTTTGTTGAAGCTTAGTGAGCTCGGATAAGCTTATAAGTAGCTTATCCCGAGTCTAGTCTTTGTTATCTCACATTTTCTTAGATTGGTCAAATAAAGTCAAAGATCAAAGTCAAACTTGTTTTTGTTCAAATTCTGTTTTTGGGTTGTTACAATGATGAGTTAAAAGTTAATTTCAAGGTTTCAAGTCAGTATAAGATAATGTTCATCAAGCTTCATTTAGATTGTTTTAAGGAGTGTTTGTTTAAGGCGTAATTTTATGGTTCAAATGATTTTGGTTATTCAAATTTGAGTGAATTGAGTTGCATACTGTTTCTAAAGAGCTTTCTTAACTAAGTTTCAAGGTATGTCAAAATAATGTGAGATTTACTTGTTTTCTTTTAACTGTCATCAGTGATTTAACGCATCTAGTAGTCTAATCCTATAGTCATTTTAAGGTCTCCTTCAATTTCATAGTTTGTTAAAAGTACTTTTTAGTAATCTCAGCATATTAGAATTAATCCAATTCCAGTTTATTCAGCAGTTAGTAATGTGTAGGAGTTTTAAATTGGTGTTTACATGTTAACCATTTGTTTGTGTTATGTTTTGCTGTCATAACTGCACTATGATGTTCTGCTCCCATATCAGCAGGTACATGAGTTGAACGTTAGCTTATAATTATTGAATTTTGCTCCTAGTTGTAGTTTAGAGTTAAGAGTATGCTTGTCTTAGCTTCTTGTTGCTGCAATAAGCTCTTTCATACCTGTTCTGCTCAATTGTTTCTTCATCAGATAAGCCGCAGCTGACTTTAAGCTCAAATTGTAGTAGTTTGGTAGCTTATTGATTCATAAGGGTAGATAGTAGCATAGGTACTGTAGGAGTTTCCTTTAGAAGCTCTCTTTAGCTTATTTAGGTGGAACTTTTAGCCTGCTTATGTCTTATTCCTCTCTTAACATGTTGCATCAGTAGCCTTATGTCCATTTAACCATTTTGTTTTGATCTCTAATTCCTTCACCTGTAGTCCTTATTAGCTGTAATTTTAGATGTAGATTCTCCGGCTGGTTGTTAATCGATTTCAACTTTTAGTTTTCACTTTAGCTTATTGGATAAGCTTTGCAACCGCTAAACAATGGGGTCAAGTCGCTTATTCGCTAAGTAGCCTTTTGCATCAATCTTAGGTAGCCTTCGATTAGGTGTTAGGAGTAGCTTTAATTAGTTGCTTTAGGTTATTTTTAGCATACCTTAGCTTATGTTATTAGTTGGTTAACTGTTGAGCTTATTTGCTTAATCAAAAGTGCTTATTTCATTGTCATTTACATAGCAGCCCTTTATTCTCCCACATAAGACATAGTTTTTATATTTTTAATAGCTTTAGAATAATATTTTAGTATTTCCCTGAAATTTTCATAATTTTTAGACAGTGTTTGGTATTTTTCTTATTTAAAAATAGTTTTTAATCATTTTAAATTAGCTTTAATTGCATTTAATTCAGAAAAAGTTCCAAAAATTAATTTTTCAATTTTAATAGTTTAAGATAAATATAAAAAGCATAAAAAATATTTTTCCTTATTTTTCTCCTTTTATTTGGTATTTTTCATAATTTTAATTAGATTAAAATAGATTTAAATTCATAGAAATTAGAAAATTAATCAAAAATATAAAAATAGTTTAGAAAAGTCTTTTATGTTATTTTAGATTTTAGAAAGTAATTCCATAATTTTCACCTTTGTTTTGATAATTTTTAGATAATTAGTTTATTTTATTAGTTAATAATTAGTTTTAATTTTATTAAATCAAAAAATTCCTAAAAATAGTTTTAATTCTTATTTAGTTTTCTAATATCATTTTAGAGTAAAAGTAGTTTTAGGTTATTTTTAGGAGTTAGAATAGACGATTTGCTTTTTAATCGCGTTTCGCTTAATTTCCGTTTTTGCGTTTTAGTGTAGAATTGCGTAGTTTGCCATAGTTCTTAGGATTTCCCGTAGATTATATGTTCCATTTGATTTCCTTATCCCGTAGTTTAGAATATATCATCTTATGTCCCTTATCTTATTCGAATCCCGATTATTGAGACGTGAGTTGGAAATTCCATTCAACCCTCGTTCGGAACGATCTCGGTGCTCAAACCTAACACGTTTGAGTTACCCACATATTGTACTACTACATCTTCTCTATTATTGATTCATTTATAAGAAATCAAATTTTGGCGCCGCTGCCGGGGAGGGCTTGTAGCGAGTTTTCGTATTCCGTCTCGAATCGCGTGCATTTGAAGATCCTTCCCCGAGTGAAGTTATCGTTGATATTTGTACATATCCCCTTTATAAAAACCCAAAAAGATTTTCCTTTTCAAAATTTGTTTTAAAAACCCAAAAATATTCTTCTTGTATCCCCTTAACCCGATAATTCTTCTCTTTTACCCTCTATATGATTAATTCTCATGGATTCTCAAAATTTCTATCAACCCTATTGCTTTAATTGTAGAGATTTGTTAAACGATGATTCATTTTGTGAACGTTGTTTTTGCAAAGGGTGTGGGTTTTATCGCGAATCTTGTACGTGTCGCCCTTTTGAAAAACCCACCGGGGTTATCGATGACGATTCCATTGATTTTGAAAAAAGATTTGAGCGGCGTCAAAACCACATTGAGAGCATGCTTCAAACTTTATTAAGCCGCATTCAAGCTCGACAAAGTGTTAATGAGGAACCCGTTCATGTTATGGAAGTCGATCACACTATTTCGGAGCTACCCGAAGAACCCACCGAGGGTGACGGGGACGATTTCTTTGAACAACGTGATTTTCTTAACAACATTGAAAAACTTCAAGCCTTGTCAAAAATATCGAAAATGAATGATAAGTATAAAGAACCCTCGATTCCTACTCCCTCTCCGGTGAGGGAGATGGAACATATTTCTGAACCCGAGGTGATTCCCGTTTGTACTCTCGACTCTAATCCGAAGAATTCTAGAATCGATCCTTATCTTTCACGATTCACCGTTACGAGTCCGTTGAGTTACAACAAAACGGAACGAACTTATGAGCTTAAAATGATTTCTAAACAGAAAGAACCGGAGATCACAACGGAAGTGGTGGAACCTGCTAGCTCTAAGAGCACACCACTTGTCCCACCTCCGGATTCTTATCCCTTTCTCATTTCTGAGCCTTTCATTTCCGACTCTTCCCCTTCACTCACGCCGGTTGAGAGAAGTGACGTTCTTATGGAAGAGGTCGATGATCATATTCTTTCAAACATTGTTGAACCCGTTGACTCTCTTGAGTCTGGGGTTGTTGAAATTTGTGATGAGCCTTCTCTTGATAATTCGAGCGATCATGTTGAGATGTTCTCCGATTCCGATAATGATTCTTATGGAGACATCGATTTCGTTGACGATTTACCTTCTGAGCCCGACATAGAAGAAGAAAATGATTTTGAGCCAGAAGAAGAAGAGATTGAACTTAATGATATTGAGATCGAGGATCCAGCATTACGTGAAACATTATCACATGTTTATCTTCTCATTTCCAAGATTGAAGCCCTTAACGATAAATCAAGTTCGCATCCTATCTCCGTTAAAGATAGTGATTTCTCTCCCGAGCTTGAGACTTTCCGATTTGATGAAGAGATTAGTGGCAATCCCACTATTGATGATGTTTATCCTCCGATTCTCGAGCGATTCTATTTTGATATTGATGAGAGCAAAGTTTTGAACGAGATTTCCGATACTCCGATAAATGACCCGATCATTGAGGAAGTCGACTCATTTCTTGCTATTGATGACCCAATACCACCGGGTATTGAGGATGTTGTTATGAATGATCCCGAGGGGGATATGATGTTTCTTGATGGACTACTTGACTCCACTTCTTCTAATGAGTCCACCATCACCTATCCCGTTGAGCCCGCATGTGAAGACAAGATCTTTAAACCCGGGATATTCATTGATGAGTTCTTTGTTAAAACCGTTATTCGTGATAAGGATCCTCTCTTGGATGCCTTCAGTATTGAGCTTTCACCTCTTATCCTCTACCATGTACTCCCGTCTTCTTTGGAATTTTCTCACTTTGATCCGTCATTCTTTCGTCCACCCGCAAAACCACCGGATGATGGATCATTCTTTCATGTCATACCTTATGTGCTGATGCCCGACATTTTCTTCACCACCAACCCACCCGGCCTCATTCCTTTGGGAATGAAGACACCGCTTTTGACCGGTATCTCTACCACTTTCTTCCCCAAGGACAAATGAATTGGGACGAGTCGCTAGCGACTCGGTGATCAAAAACAAGAGCGCTTCGTGGAGGCACCCCATGCTTATCCTTCTTCTTTCTATTTTCTAATAAGTGACGCGAAGGGTCCGCTCTTCGATTTCGTGTTTGGTTGTTTGTGATGTTGTGTTTAGGATGTTCGATATGAAGACTCTCGTGCTCGAAGTTTGTCATTTCTCCACTCGAGTCTCATGATCGATCTTGATGGAAATCCCATATCCTAATCTTATCGACTAACGTTTATCTTCTAGCATACTTAATAAACGGCTTTTAGATTTTCGTGTTACCCTTGCTTTAAACATTGAGGACAATGTTCCATTCTAGTCTGGGGTAGGGTAATCTTCGATTTGATTTGACCGCACTTGCTTATTTCTCGTGTTTCTCTCAGAACCCGCTTTTCCTTAGAAAATAAAAAATTGTGCAAAATGAGCAAAATTTAAAATTTTTGTAAGCTTTTGTTAAGTCTTTTTGATTGAAAAGTTTTGCTAGTCTCTTATATTAGAAGCTATAAAATGCGAATTCTAGCTCACAAGGCAAAGATTTTGCAAGTTTCCCTGAGTGACTTTAAATATGCATAACTTGATTTTATTAGACGAAGCATTTGCTAAGTTAATATATGTTTTGACACCTTGATTGACTTTCCACCTGGTGAGAGTAGGAATGGAATTACGACTTGACCGGGCGTGTTGAGCCTAGCTTGTTCCCTAACCATAGGTAATCTAAAATTATCGGCTAAGCATCTGCGGATCTCATTATTTGGGATTTTAAATTTGCAGAGATCGAGAAATGATAGAGTTACTTATGAGTTTAGATGCTAAACGTGGAGTAGTTGGTTCTCTTTAGAGCCCATCGAAGGTACTTATGGCTTTTTGTTCCCACAAAATTGTTTCACCCCATATCTGTCTAAATAATTAGAGATGTTGAGTTTTTGGCGATGGTTAGTTCTTTATCTTCTTAAGAAAATCTTTGTTTTAAACATTGGGTACACATCAAGGATCCGTAATAAATAAGTGCTGAGTATCAAGTGCAAATGTAATAAGTAAAGTTGTGAGCTGCGGTGTCGAGATCGGACCCTTGGATCTTTAGCCGGGATTGAATGAGGTCTTAGCCTAGCCAGCCGGGATCCTCATCTCATGAAGCCTATAGTCTTGGAATTACCCGTGAAGCTCCGTGGTTCACAAACTCATATAAGTAAAGGTAAAAAAAAAAAAAAAAAAAAAAAAAAAAAAAAATAAAAAAAAATAAATTTTGAAAAATGATGAAAATTGAAAAAAAAAAATCAAAAGTTAGTGCATAAAAATTCCTTGATGTGGACCTCATTTTTACGACAATGGTTCTTGAGAGAAGGCGGATAACTAATTATCGACTTAGCTTTATATCTTTATCAGAATAAAAGTTATCGAAACGAGAATTTGAAGAAATTCATTTCTCACAAAAAAATAAAAAAATCTAGAGGAAATAGGAAAATGGGAACGAGAAGTAAGTACACAAGTAACTTCCATGGGTAGTGTTAGCATCTAGAGTCATATGTAACAATGATTTCGGTTTTACGCTTAGTTTGGGAGCTTGTGAAAATCGGGGACGATGTATTCTATCCGTATGGTCACTTCACCGTGTTGTGTTTTCTACTCCGTGATCCTAACGTGTCGTTTGAAAAACGTTTGAGTTATTGATCGACATGAAAGTTCAACAAACCGTCATTCATAATCGAATGTGCTTAATCGTAATATCTATATATGTGAATTAAAAGGTAAGCAGGCGTTTTAGAATTAAGGCTTTCTTAATCTCTTTGAGGAATCTTTGCTACTTCTTCATAGGTTTAGTAGAAAGAGATTGAAATCCTTGGTTTTAGAAGCGTGAGTTGATTGCATTATGCGTGAGGACACGGCAATGGTCTCGTCTGGGTATTTTGGTATGTGCTAAAACACGTACCTTTTCTTTATCAAAATAGACCCAAAACAACCAAGAAAGAGCCGTTTATTGCTAATATTTGTGGTTTTCTTGAGTTTGTGTATGTGCAGGTATGGATATGTAAAAACACGCAAAAAGGAGCCAAATCAGACAGAAAACCGAGCACGAGAGATCAAGAGAGCTTAAGTTTGGTAGGAGGATCGAATTATGCATTTTGAAGATTTCTAATCCTTGAGGATGATTTGTGAAGATTTGAGCAAAGTTTGATGAATTGGCAAAATGCCCTCAAGTTTCAACAATTGGCAAGAATGGTCCTTAAAGATTCAAAAATTACAATTTGGCCCTTGGTTTATTTGAAGGTTGGCAAATTTAGTCCTTGGAAGATAATTTCAGATCTACACATTTGGTCCTTGGAATTTCAACTTTTGCAAGATTAGTCCCTATATTTCTTTTGGATCACTAATACCAATCCAATATATCCCAAGTCCAAAATAAAACAAAACCCCCGGTCCAATTTCCACCCAAATAAGCCACACCCATTTCCAACCCATACCCGGTCAATCCCTCTAATAACCCAAACAGTCAAACAATTGATAAAAAATCCCCTTATCCCCTTCACCCATAAACAGAGCGCGCCCAAAGCAACCACCCAAATTACTGTTTAACCTTTCCCCACTTTTACCATGATTTCACCCAAACAAAACCTCGTACTAAGCATCTTTGGACCTTCTGAAGGCTGACTTGGCACTGACATGATAAGAAAGTGCCCACGTGGCCAAATGGGAGCACTGGATTGGTCGTGACACCTCATAAGATGAATTGGAGCTCTGTGATTGGATATGATGACAGCAGAATGGATTTGTGGCTGTGGATAAGACATTCATGAAGCTTCTGAAAGGATCCGAAGCTCTCCTCAGCTCATCTATATAAACCCTCCTTCAGTCACATTGTAGATTGTCCAGTTTTTCATGTATTAGAAAGCTTAGACCATTTTATTTCTGTCAATTTAATGCTTAGTTAATCAGTTTTTATATTCAGTGTAATTTCAACAGTCTTTGTACTCTTTTTAGTTTTTAATAAAAAAATCAGTTTTACTTATAATTGTCCAAGTTACCTTTAATGATTTTGCATTCAGTTAATGTCAGTTCATATGTTTTTGTTGAAGCTTAGTGAGCTCAGATAAGCTTATAAGTAGCTTATCCTGAGTCTAGTCTTTGTTATCTCACATTTTCTTAGATTGGTCAAATAAAGTCAAAGATCAAAGTCAAACTTGTTTTTGTTCAAATTCTGTTTTTGGGTTGTTACAATGATGAGTTAAAAGTTAATTTCAAGGTTTCAAGTCAGTATAAGATAATGTTCATCAAGCTTCATTTAGATTGTTTTAAGGAGTGTTTGGTTAAGGCGTAATTTTATGGTTCAAATGATTTTGGTTATTCAAATTTGAGTGAATTGAGTTGCATACTGTTTCTAAAGAGCTTTCTTAACTAAGTTTCAAGGTATGTCAAAATAATGTGAGATTTACTTGTTTTCTTTTAACTGTCATCAGTGATTTAACTGTCCTAGTAGTCTAATCCTATAGTCATTTTTAAGGTCTCCTTCAATTTCATAGTTTGTTAAAAGTACTTTTTAGTAATCTCAGCATATTAGAATTAATCCAATTCCAGTTTATTCAGCAGTTAGTAATGTGTAGGAGTTTTAAATTGGTGTTTACATGTTAACCATTTGTTTGTGTTATGTTTTGCTGTCATAACCGCACTATGATGTTCTCGCTCCCATATCGCCAGTACATGAGTTGAACGTTAGCTTATAATTATTGAATTTTCTCCTAGTTGTAGTTTAGAGTTAAGAGTATGCTTGTCTTAGCTTCTTGTTGCCGCAATAAGCTCTTTCATACAATTCGCTTCAATTGTTTCTTCATCGATATAGCCGCACCGACTTTAAGCTCAAATTGTAGTAGTTTGGTAGCTTATTGATTCATAAGGGTAGATAGTAGCATAGGTACTGTAGGAGTTTCCTTTAGAAGCTCTCTTTAGCTTATTTAGGTGGAACTTTTAGCCTGCTTATGTCTTATTCCTCTCTTAACATGTTGCATCAGTAGCCTTATGTCCATTTAGCCATTTTGTTTTGATCTCTAATTCCTTCACCTGTAGTCCTTATTAGCTGTAACTTTTAGATTCTCTGGCTGGTTGTTAACTGATTTCAACTTTTAGTTTTCACTTTAGCTTATTGGATAAGCCGGTGCAACTGCTTAAACAATGGGGTCAAGTTGCTTATTTGCTTAAGTAGCCTTTTGCATCAATCTTAGGTAGCCTGCTGATTAGGTGTTAGGAGTAGCTTTAATTAGTTGCTTTAGGTTATTTTTAGCATACCTTAGCTTATGTTATTAGTTGGTTAACTGTTGAGCTTATTTGCTTAATCAAAAGTGCTTATTTCATTGTCATTTACATAGCAGCCCTTTATTCTCCCACATAAGACATAGTTTTTATATTTTTAATAGCTTTAGAATAATATTTTAGTATTTCCATGAAATTTTCATAATTTTTAGACAGTGTTTGGTATTTTTCTTATTTAAAAATAGTTTTTAATCATTTTAAATTAGCTTTAATTGCATTTAATTCAGAAAAAGTTCCAAAAATTAATTTTTCAGTTTTAATAGTTTAAGATAAATATAAAAAGCATAAAAAATATTTTTCCTTCTTTTTCTCCTTTTATTTGGTATTTTTCATAATTTTAATTAGATTAAAATAGATTTAAATTCATAGAAATTAGAAAATTAATCTGAAAAATATAAAAATAGTTTAGAAAAGTCTTTTATGTTATTTTAGATTTTTAGAAAGTAATTCCATAATTTTCACCTTTGTTTTGATAATTTTTAGATAATTAGTTTATTTTTATTAGTTAATAATTAGTTTTTAATTTTTATTAAATCAAGAAAATTCCTAAAAAATAGTTTTAATTCTTATTTAGTTTTCTAATATCATTTTTAGAGTAAAAGTAGTTTTAGGTTATTTTTAGGAGTTAGAATAGACGTATTTGCTTTTTAATCGCGTTTCGTTTAATTTCCGTTTTTGCGTTTTAGTGTAGAATTGCGTAGTTTGCCATAGTTCTTAGGATTTCCCGTAGATTATATGTTCCATTTGATTTCCTTATCCCGTAGTTTAGAATATATCATCTTATGCCCCTTATCTTATTCGAATCCCGATTATTGAGACGTGAGTTGGAAATTCCATTCAACCCTCGTTCGGAACGATCTCGGTGCTCAAACCTAACACGTTTGAGTTACCCACATATTATACTACAACCTCTTATTATTGAGAAATCACCCCCCCATACTAGAAATG
Organism: Chrysanthemum lavandulifolium; assembly: GCA_022545495.1. Classification (NCBI taxonomy): domain Eukaryota; kingdom Viridiplantae; phylum Streptophyta; class Magnoliopsida; order Asterales; family Asteraceae; genus Chrysanthemum; species Chrysanthemum lavandulifolium. The sequence continues at coordinate 268,150,695 of CM040241.1, forward strand.
AATATTGCCCTCAATATTCAAAGTACCGGCGGTTTTGCCGAAACAAAGAACGTAAAAGGGAAATACTACGGCCATTATTTTATTTTTGATATATACACATTTTTTTTTTAGAAGAAAACTTATATACAATAGCGGGGGGCAACTCCCCCACACTAGGGTGATACTCACGGGTGAAAACCCATGTGGTGTGCTACTGTTTTTGATTACCGAGTCACTAGCTTGACTCGATCCCCGTATTCATTGGTTCATGGGGAAAGTTTGTAGATCCGGGACAACCATGGGTGGAATGTCCTCTCCAAAATAGTGCTTCAACCGATGACCATTCACTTTAAAATTTGGTCCGTCATTTTGTTGTAACTCGACGGTACCATAAGGATAAACCTTAGCAATAGTAAATGGACCGCACTAACGGGACTTGAGCTTTCCGAGAATATCTTCAATCTAGAATTAAAAGAAGGACTCGATCACCGACGTTGAAAACACGGTTTTGATTTTCATGTCATGAATCCTTTTGTCTTTTCTTTGTAAATCAAAGAATTCTCGTATGCTTGATTACGTAGTTCATTTAATTCATTCATTTGAACCTTACGGTGATCACCCGCAGTCTGAATATCGAAGTTTGCATGTTTTAAGGCCCAGTATGCTTTGTGCTCAAGCTCAATCGGCAGATGACATGCCTTTCCGTACACTAGCTTGTATGGAGGACACCCGATGGGTGTTTTATAAGCGGTACGGAAGGCCCGAGTCGTCATCCGTTTATCCGACCGGGATGCACGGTTTTCGCTTCGTTCTTTCAAGAATTCTTTTAATACCACGGTTTGAAACTTCTACTTGCCCACTTGTTTGAGGGTGGTGCGCAGAGATGAGCGGTGAGTTACACCATACTTATGCATGACTCGATCAAATTGGTCATTGCGAAATGCGTACCACGATCATCGATTATAGCTTGGAGTTCCAAACCTAGCAAAAGAGATTTTAAGAATTTTACAACTACTCGGGCATCATTGGTAGGTAAAGCTTTCGCTTCAACCCATTTTGACAAATAGTCAACAACCACAAGTATGTATTTGTTTCCTCGAGATGATGGAAATGGCCCCATAAAGTCAATGCCCGAGATGTCAAAGATCTCACACACTTAAATGGTGTTTTGCGGCATTTCATTTCTTTGAGAGATATTTCCGTGACGTTGACAAGCGTCACGGTTTTGACAAATTCGTGGGCATCCTTGTAAATAGTGGGCCAATAAAACCCGGAATCAAACACCTTTTGGCGGTGTAATTTGGACTATCATGGCCCCTGATGGGTCCAAAGATGGCAAGCTTTGAGAATGTCAAGAGCTTCTTGTCCATAAACACACCGTCGGATGACTTGATCCGCATGATTTTGAATAAGTAGGGTCGTCCCGAGTAATGTTTACATCTTTGAAGAATTTGTTCTTCCATTGGGTCGACATTCCTTTCACTATGAAGTTACCCGCATGGTAATTTGCAAAGTCGACAAACCATGGGGTAGTAGAATTTCCACGAAAAGAAACCGCATTGAGTGTCTCGAGAGGAAATGTTTCATTTATTTCCTTTTCTCGAAAACATCTTGGTGAGGGTTTTCTAATCGGACGAGATGATCGCTTCTCGGCTCCTTTTTATCACGTATAATGATATCAAATTCTTGCGGAGGAGAACCCAACGAGTAATCTCGGCTTTGCATCTTGTTTTGCAAAGAGATATTTGAGAGCCGAGTGATCCGTATACACCACGCATTTGGTCAAGATTAAGTATGCCCGAAACTTCTCAAACGCATACACCACGGCTAATAGATCTTTTTACGTGGTGGTGTAATGGGTTTGAGCTTGATCATAGTCTTACTTGCGTAGTGGATAGGTGAAAATGCTTGGATCTCGTTGCCCTAAGACTGCACCGATAGCAAAATCACTTGCATCGCACATGAGCTCAAAAGGCAAGTTCGATCGGAGCAACGAGAATGGGTGCTTCATAAGCTTTTTCTTTAATGTTTCAAAATCTTGATGCACTCGGGTGAGAAGATAAAAGACATCTTTTTCAAGAAGATGGGTCATAGGCGGCGATTTTAGAAAAATCTTGTATGAATCTGCGATAGAAACCGCATGACCTAAAAAACTCCTAATACCTTTGATGGTAGTAGGATGAGGTAATTTGGCAATAACATCAACTTTTGCTCTATCTACCTCAATCCCATTTTTTGAAATCTTATGGCCAAGGACTATGCCTTCTTTGACCATAAAGTGGCTCTTCTCCCAATTTAGACAAAGATTGGTGTCTTCACACCGTTTTAGCATTTTATCTAGATGGGAGAGACATGTTTGAAACGAGTCCCCAATAACCGAGAAGTCATCCATAAACACCTCCATTTTTCCTCGATCATGTCGTGGAAAATGGCCATCATACATCGTTGGAGCGTGCGTGAGCATTACATAGGCAAAAGGCATCGTCTATAGGCAAAAGTTCCGTATGGGCGGTGAATGTGGTCTTCTTGATCTTGTGGATCAATGGGGATCGAAAATAACCCGAGAAACCATCAAGGAAACAATAGTATTCGTTCCTGCTAATCTCTCAAGCATTTTGTCCATGAAGGGTAGAGGAAAATGGTCTTTTCGGTGGCGTCATTCAACTTATGATAGTCAATGCAAACACGCCATCCGTAACCAGCCGAGTTGGAATTAACTCGTTATCTTCATTGTGACAACAGTTATGCCACCCTTTTTAGGAACACGATGAATTGGGCTAACCCAAGGACTATACGAGATCGGGTAAATTAATCCTGCATCAAGAAGTTTGATAACCTCTGTTTGATAACATCATGGATTTTGGATTTACTCTTCTCGATGTTGAACTGCTGGTTTGAAGTCATCCTCCATCAATATTTTGTGAGTACAAAACTCGGGGTTGATACCCTTAATGTCGGAGAGTTTCCAAGCAATTGCTTGCTTGTGTGACTTCAAGACCTTTATGAGAGCGATCTTTTCATCTTTACTCAAATCTCGAGCAATAATGACCGGTAATTTATCATCAACTTCAAGAAATGCATACTCGAGATGAGGTGGTAAGTCCTTAAGTTCGACTTGAAATTCTTGATTTTCTCAACCGACTTGACTTCCTTGTTATGAAGCTCGACGGAGGAAATGATGATGGATCATCATTAAGCAACTTCTCAATGAGAAGTATGTCCCCTCAATGTCGATGGGAGCGTGATAAATTTCCCATGGAGCAGAATCACTAGACAAGTATGCTTCAATCTCTTCTAAGATGAAGTCACTTTCCTCAAGCGGAGTGAGAGAAGGAGTAGAATTGGCGATGATGGGTTGAGATGAATGAGTGAGATTATCACTCAAGAATTATGATCATAACCAAGAATTTCTTGAGAATACTCTTGAAGCAACATCAATGATATCTATTCGGTTAACCGACTCGTAATCATAGTTTGTGGAGTACCTCAAGTTTGATCAAGGTTAAAGGTGACTTCATTACCTACACGTAATGTGATTTCTTGCTCAAATACATCAATGAGAGCACGACACGTTCTCGTGAATCCTCGTCCAACAATGAAAGGAATCCGATGATCGGCATCGAAATCAACAACCACAAAGTCGGTGGAAAATGGAACTTTCCTACTTTCAAATCGTCCTCGGCAATGCCAAGAGGATCGGATATTGTACGATCTGCAAGCTCGAGAGTCATGCATGTAGGAGTAAGTTCGGGAAGAAAGTTTCTTCCATCTTGAGTAAGGCATCGATTGATGCTTGCACCAAGATCTGCTAAGGCAAAGCATTCAACCATTCACGGAAATACACAAGGTAAGAGAAATTTTCCGGGATCCCCAAGCTTTTCGGGAAGCTTTTGAAGATAAATGCAGCGTTCTCGTTCGAGGAGTTTTGCCATGTCAAACAGTTTTTCCTTGTTGCTTAACATGTGTTTGAGGGTTGATGCAAACTTGGGCATCGCATGATAGCATCCATAAAGCTTATGTCAAAATGTAGTTCTTGGAAAATCGAAAAAATTTGTCAATTTGATGGTGGCTTTTCTGAGCTTTTGCTCATTCAAACGTGATGGGTAAGGAATAGAAGATTTGGATTTGGGGTTTTCAACGGGAGCTACAGGAGGTTCAAAACAACTCTGGATTAGATTTGGGTTTCGGGACAACTTGAGGATGGACATTATTGGTACCTCCGTTATTAGTAGGAAGTTCCTTGTCCTTTGTTGCCTCGGGTTCACTTTCCACTACCTTTGGGAGAGAAGAAGAGTAGTAGGAATAGCGGGTCCATTATATGAAACACCACTTCGGTTGTGATCGCCTTTGCATCGCCCCTCGGGTTAGCGATCGTGTTGCTCGGAAGTTTTCCTGAGCCCGAGGGTTGATCATTTAAAGACTTCTTTAGATCGGTGATCCGACCGACCAACAACCTGTTCACTTCATCTTGGGATTTCATGAATTGCTTCAATAACTCATCGATGATGGTCCGGTTGGAACAATGGCTTGACTTTGATTAGGAAAATTCGGCCTTTAATGTTCGGATTAGGGCCTTGATTTTGAAAATTTCCTTGATTAGGATTCACATTCCCATGAAATTGATTCCCTCGATTGAAATTGTTTTGATTAAGGTTTCTTGATGTTGGAAACCTTGATTTGGTCTGGATAGAAATTACCTTGGTTTTGATAACCTTGGTTCATGCTAGGTTGGTTCGATTCGGTTAGGATTAAGTTGAAACCGGTGGTCCCCGATAAGTATTAGCACGGTAGTTTGGTTCATTTTGAGGACGGTATTGATTACCTCCACGATGTGAAGTCTGGCTATAGTATTGGCTTCAAATGGACTACCATCGGTGGCGATCAGATTGTAGTATGAATGAAGGCCACCACAAGTAACACGGACCTGACTTTCTTCACTTCACCATGTGATGGTGTTTGTGTGAAAGTGACTTTCTTTGGTTAGTGATGAGTGTAAATACTCATTATTTTTAGTCAATCTGAATCGCAAAATACTTAAAACGCTTAAATGCATCAAAATCTTGAAAATATCTCAAAATTGCATTTATATGTTTCGGATGTAAAATGTTTAAAATCGACGAAAAATGAGCTAAGTTTGCATAATTGGCGTTCAGTCCCCCAAGTTTCAAAAGTTGTCGAAATAGTCCCCGAGCACTTATTTTAAAGAAAAGTCACCAAAGGTCCTTTTAAAAATCATAAGTTGTCATAATTAGTCCTTTGGTGAAAATGTCAAAGTTTTGAGAAATTACAAGTTTGGTCATTCAAGTTTCAAAATTGGCAAATATAGTCCTTGGAAGTTTGAAAATGTCCTTTATGGTCCTTGTACTATTGAAACTTGTCATTTTTGGTCCCTTGAAACAACTTTGAGAAATTGGCAGATTTGGTCCTTGGTTTTTGTGGAATTGCAAAAATGGTCCTTGATATTAAAGCCTTGAGCCTTGAACCCCTTTTGAACCATGACCCCTGCCACTTGACCTCGACCCCTTTTGTGAACCCCGTCTAATATTAAACCCCCCCAAGTCAAAACTACAACCCCACTATCCTTTTCCCTTTACAAGTTATCAGAGATAGTGGATTTTTCCACTATTTTCATTTTTGGCGCCAAAATAAGAAATCAAGGGTGGAGATCAAAAGGACCAAATCAATGGCTAGGAAAGGAACGAGAAACCCTAATGAAGCCTATAAAAGAAGAATCAAGACAGAAGTAGCAGTTGTCACTGTTTTTAGATCTTTTTCTATTTTTACTTGTAATCGTTTTTAAGTTTTATGCAAAAATAGTGCTGGGTTTTGTTACTTATGTATCGTATGAATCGTATTAATCATATTTCAAGTGTTTTAATCATCAATTCCATGTTTCACCTTGTTCTAGTTTTCCGCCAAAATTGTTCTTACTCGCTTTTCATGTTATAAAATTGTTTGAATGGTTCAAATAAGCTTATTCAAGCTTATTTAAGTGAATTAAAGTAGTTTCCTGGTCTTAATTGCAATTTTCTAAAAAAGTCAACAAAAGTCAACACGGGTTAACGAAAGTCAACTGTGTTCTTAAGTCTGAAATTTCTTTTTAGTAGTGGTATTTGGTTCTAGTCAATCTGCAAATAAGCTAGACATCTTGTAAGTTTCAATAAAATCTCATCATTAGCTTAATAAAGTAGTAGTAATTGCATTGATTAGATATGTTTTATTTGGTGTTATATTGCTGCATATTTGCTTAAATTATATCTAGTATAATCAGTTGTAGTTATAATATGGATTGAGTAAGCTTGGATTTGTGATTTGGTTAGAATTATTGCACATTAGAATTATTAAAGTATGTTTGGATTAGTGCGCTTTATTATGTGTTTTAGATTGATCAGAGGTTAAGCTCATCAATTCGATCCCACTTAGGTTCAATAAAATCATTTAGGACTTAGATTTGTACTCATTTCTGCTCAAAGTCAAATTTTCATATTATACGATCTTATAAGCATCTCATTTAGTGTAGGATTGGAAGTACTTGCATAGTAGGTGTAGGATATCTAGGATAGCTTAATTTGATCATATCACATCTAGAATTAACATAAATAACCTATTTTGCAAGATTGAATCTCAAATAAGTCAAGTTTTCAATTCTGTCCAAAAGTCCAAATTTCATAAAAACCCATTTTTGAATAAACTTTGTGACCCGGGGATACACTATACTCTCCAGATCTTAATTGCATTTGGTTCTAGACTGTTTGGAATTTTATTACGGTTGACCATTCACAAGTGGTTAGCTTGAGTGATAAAACCTGACTGTCTTGACCCCAATCAAATTTTAGGCGCTTGTTGCGGGAGTCATGCTAATTATCTTCGTTTAGCGATTAGTGATTTGAATATTCACTCCTTGTTCATACCATCTATATCTATATATATTTTCTTATAAAAATCCAAAACCCAAAAACATCTTAAAACATATAAAACACAAAAGTATTTTTCTTTTGTTTCTACATATATAAATCAAAAACCCAAAAAGATTTCCGTTCTTATTTTTACAAAATGTTTTCAAAATACCAAAATATCCATCTTTACCCTCTCACATCTTTGATTCTTCATCCCAACCCCTCAGAAACCTTTGATTCTTTCTATGTCTTATCCTCACCCTCTTGGTTGTCAATGGTGTGGTGGTCCTTATAATGGTGGCAATTGCCCCGGTTGTAGCATGGTGGAATCGAAACGGTCTGCATCTATAACTAGGATCCCTATTCCTACCATAACACAACCGATTTATTCCATCGGCTACTACATTTGTGAGACTCAATCAGTTTCTTGTTGTAGTCTTGTGGTGGTTCACACTCCGATTCGATGATAACGTCTAAAATGAACATGTTTTTAGTAGCGTTATTGTCGGTTTTGTGCATGATATTCGGCTATATTTATTCATAATCTGTTGCAAAAGTGCAAAGATGCGTCTTGTGTATGTATATGTAGCGGTATCTCGAATATTGAAGAAATGAAGTTTTATGCACATTTGGAGCGTCTTAAAGGAAGGAAGTTTAGATTGGAAGCTTGTGGACTCAATGATATGGAAGCATAGTGATTTGAAGCATCTACAACAAGGAAAGATCAAGTTTGGCTTTGGAAATCATCAACGTAAGCAAAGAATGAAGCGTAAAGGGAAAAGTCGACAAAAGTCAAAAGGAGCAAAACCCACCGTTCGGTCGCAACCCGCAACCGGATCCGGTGGGCTAATGGTCAAAGCGTGACCGATTCGGTCGACGAAGAAACCGATCCGGTTTACGGCTCTGATTACACAATTCGCATTTATTGTTGTCTTAACTCCCATAATCATTGGAGTCCGATCATTTCTTGATATTAACTTGGAGAGAACGTTTTTGGGCGATAAAGCAAGTGCTTTGGCTATTTAAAGGACCTAGTACTTGTATACTAAGTGTGACACAACAAATAGAGTATTAGTTTACACCAAAACTCATACTTACCCATTTATTTCAACCCAAAAGCTTAGTAGTTCTTGGAAAGCGTCCGAAGCAAGGAAGGAACCATTCTTGTCCATTGTTTGGTAGTTTGGAATTGTGCGGTGATCCTAGGTGATTGGAGGCGTGGTTGCTACATTCCACGATTTCTAATTCTTGTAATCACAAAAGATTAGGTATTCTATGAACTTTGTTATGGAAATCTATTCTCTTGAATTGTTTGAATTACTTTGTTATGACTTGTGTTTAGATATGATTGTTTTCATGGAGTAGTTTGTGTTATACTTGTGTGTTGAAATGTGATTAATCATAATAATGTTCTCAAAATGTGATGCATGTATATATGATCTTGTTTAAATGAGTTTGTTGGAAAATACTAGTCTTGGATTGATTTGTCAATAAAACATGTTTTAAGAAAAAGGACCGAAAGGATTTCTCTTGTGTTTTATTCCAAAAGTGTTGTGACAAACTAGTATGGGGATATGGTGATTGACATCCACCATGTTTTGCTTATTAAAACAAGACTAGGAACGTTTTCATCACGAAGGGTCGAAAGATTCGTAAGAACAAATTTAATGAGAGCATGTTGCAAACAAATGGAATTTTTATAGGATAATCATTGGGATAAGGACCGAAAGGATTACCTAAATGTTTTTGTTCTTAGAATGATTTTTACAAACAAACACCATGGTTGGGGAATCATTTGCTTATGATTTGTGCATCATACTAAGAGTATACACCAAACCTTTATGAACATTATCTATGGTTGATTATGAGACTTCACACAAGTATATGTTTTTATTCTTGATTCGAATTTTCACTAGAACAATTATTCGAGAGAGCCTTGACAAGCTTTCTTGTTAGAAACTTTTTAATAAAACTTATTTCAAAACAAAAATCCCTTGGGACGATCTCGACTTACCAAACTTTGCTATTGCGGACGAGTATACTTGCTCGTATGTGTTAAAAGGTTATACGGTTAATTCGTGTTTATAAATTTTTAAAACTTGCACCAACCGGAGCACATCAAGTTTTTGGCGCCGCTGCCGGGGATTTTTCTATAATTTTCTTTGAAATTAGTAAAAAAAAAAAAAAAAAAGTTTTGTTACAAACTAACCGATTCGGTTGGTTAGCCAACCGAATCCGTTAGACATTCTACATGAAAAAATTTTATTTTTCTTTGGTTCGAATTTTATATCTATCTTTATTTAGTTTATGGTGTTTTGATTTCTAGAGTAATTGTGTGGTTTAATCGGTTCTTAGATTTATTGTCTTTGTTTATTTTTCTTTTCTTTACATTTGTTATTTAGTTAATCTAGTTTTATTTATTTTAATTTTAATGATGGTAATGGTTAAGAGTATCTTATTTTCGGTTTTAGTTTATTTTATGATAGCAATTATTAGTTTTTATTTAGTTTTAGTTTAGTTTTAATTTTGGTTTTAATTAGAGTTAATGAGTTATTTAATTATAAGTTTATGAAGAGTTTTTTTAATTAACTAGAGTTAGTACATCCTTAATGACATTTATTTGCTTTCAATAATTATTATTAAATTTGTTTTAAAAAAAAAAAAAAAAAATATATTTTTCAAACAAACCGATCGGTCGCAACCCGCAACCTGATCCGGTTCGTGTTTCTGTCTTAGAATTTTTCAACCAACCGATTCGGTTGGTGATCCAACCGAATCCGGTTGGAGTTTCTGTGCTGATTTTATCATTTTGAGGTTTTGAGTTTTTTTTTGATTTCTTAATTTTGTTAGATGTCTTAGTTGTTTATTATATGTTTTATTTATAGTTTGTTCTTGTTTTGCTAACGTTAACGCTAATCATTTGGGATTTGATTTGTTTTGTTTTGTTAAGTTGTCTAGTAACATGGATAGTTTGAGCGGAATTTCGGAATACCTTCGTACTTTGGATGACATGTTCAAGGATACGGGAAGTTCATTAGAAAAGATTGGAGGAATTCTGGAGGAAAGCAAGAAAGAATTGGGATTTGACACGGGTGATATGGAAGAAGTATGTGAAAACAAGGTTCAACTACCCAAAAACAAAAGAGTGGTAGTGTTTACACAAGCACCGTCAACGGTGTATGATTCACCGATGATGAGATTTGGAACACCTTGTGAAGTGGAAGGAGTACGTGCTTGGGATGCACAGCTTAATATGGCGTATGGAGAGAATTATATCTTGGAAGAGGTTCTTGACGAGATCGGTCATGTTCGTATGGATTATGAGGCATATGGGAGAAAGATGGTCAAAAATCTGAAAGTCAATATTCATGGGCATATGTTTGAAACTGATTTTGTTGTTCTAGAGGAAGGTAATGCGGATGAGCCAAATGTTTGTTTTGGAAGAGATTTTCTTGTCACAACTAAGTGTCAAGTAGATTTTGGTATGGGAGAGATGCGGATTAACATAACCGAGTTGGAAGAAGAAAAAGGGATCAACGAGATGCTAGTGGAAGTGTGTGCAAATATGGAGGAGAAAAATGTGGAAGTGGTGAAAATGGGAAAGCAAACCGAAGAAACCATCATCAAATAAATTAACCCCAACAACAACCTCCACCACCAAAATGATTACACACCATTGTCACCTACTACTACTATCAAACCCTTAACCGAAAGCCAAAAGAAGCTATCTTAGAGAATCTAGAACAAAATTTCTAGAACTCAATGAAAAGAAACCGGTTATTGAAGTTCTCCAAGATTATGTGCTTTATCGAAAGAAGTTGGATGCATTGATGCTAGCGAGGGCTAGGTTGGAAGATAAGAATCTCACGGATGAGGATCGAGATCGGATTTTGTTTAAAGGCATGCCAAGGAAAGAAAAGGATCCGGGTAATTTTGTGTTGCCAATCAAAGTAAATGGAACTACACGGTTTATGCTTTAGGCGATCACGGGTCGAGTGTTAACGTGATGCCGTATCCATTGTTCAAAACTTTGGGACTAAGTAATCCATAACCTAATCATTCTAAGCTCACTATGGCGGATAACACTCAAGCAAAGGCAATGGGGAAGTTAAGAATGTAAGAGTGCAAATTGGCTACCAACCGTATTTGGCGATTTTCTTGTCTTAGATATTCCGGTGGACAAGAGTTTACCACTATTGTTGGGAGGCCATTTTACGAACTTGTGGAGCAATTATAGACATGGGAAGAGGCACCATGACTATTGACGATGGAATTTCGAGGCAAACATACTACCCAAGACCAAGAGGACCAATTTTGGAAGGTATGGAAGATTTGGAATGGATGGATGCAAATGATGATTTAACTTGTTTTGAAGTGGGACGTGATGTCCATGGAAATCAATGTACGGACCTTTAACTCCACCTTATTTCGATATTGAGGACGAAATGGAGCGTGCATTCGCGATAGAAGCTTTCTATAACCCATTCAAAAACATTTTTGTTTACAAGAAGTTGACCGACTTTTAGGATCTTTACCGGTGCAACTTAAGAATTTGGAGTGGAAACCCGAAGGATTGGGGACTTACAAGAGGCAAAGCGGAGATGGGGCATGGCATGTTAAGTTTGATATATTGTGCCCGGATGGACGAAGATTTATGAGGAAATTTAAAACTTTTGAAACATTCCGTGAATTGACCGGAAAATTTCAAAGCGAGGATATTCTTAGGCAAGAATATTTTGAGGAATTTTGAGGAAAGGAAAGGCCGTAATAACAAGCAATCATTTGCTTGAATTTTATGATTTATTTTATCTTGTTTTGATTTGATGCATTAGGATTTTTGTTTCTTATTTATTTTTCATGTTATGATTGAGGTAATTTGGTTTTAATACATTATGACTATGATTTTGAGTTGAGTTTGGATTAGTTCATTGATATGAAGAGTTTTAGTTTTTTTTTTTGGATTGAATGATTGTTCAAAATTTCATTTGGTGAATAAATGTTGTGTGAAAATTTTTAGCAGGAATTTTTTTTTGAGTAAAAATATGTTGCTTGGAGGGTAAATGCCTAAGTAACAAGAAGTAAAAAGCAAATTTGGCAAAAGCATACCGAATCGGTTGTGTCCTTGATGAACCGGTTGCACCAAAATATAAAAATTCATTTTCCAAAACACACACACACTAATTTTCGGTAGGATTTTTGCAAAATTCATCCAAGAGCAGATTGGAAGTTGTTTGAATTGTAGGATAACATCATGGCACCCAAGCAAGTAAGCATTTACATTCAATTTACTCAATTAAGGCTTTATTAGAACATTTGATTCGAATTGGATTTTAGGTCACCAATTTGGGGTTTTTGTTATAATCCGAATTAAGTGGTAATATTTTAGGATTGAGTGAGTAATTGATATAGGAGTGCATTACAACAAGAGAATGATTGATTGATTCACAATAGAATGGATTTTAGATGATAAGATTTTTCGAATTAATTGGGTTATGCTTATGGGATGAGATAAGTTACAACTATTGATTCATTTTGATGGATGATATGTTTGATTTTTAAGAGTGATGGATGCTACACTATTAGAGCTTTTGATTTTTAAGAATGTTGAGATGAGTTCTAAGATGTTAGATGTTTGATGATTTGGAAGCAAGATAGAGTAATTCTAGGATGTGGGAAATCATTGAGGATGATAGAATGCGATCTAAGAAGTGGTTTGAGCGTTAGAAATTCGAGATGTTGAGGATTTGAAAGTGAATACCCTTTGCAGTCTGCACAACCGATTCGGTTGCGCATGGCAACCGAACGGTTGTTGCCTGATGTCAGTAGGAAACCGATTCGGTTGGTGATCCAACCGAATCCGATTCTGATTTCGAGAGAATTTTTGTGAAATTTTGAAATGTCTATTAGAGGTTCTCTAACCTTCTTGTTTGTTCTAACACTCTTATATGATCTTATTTTGTGATTTCTCTGAGAATTATTGTGGGAAGCTCGAGTGGGAGGAAATTCCAATTAACCCGCTTGTTACGAAGTTTTGTGAAAGAAACGAGAAGAAGAAGGTTAAGTATAGTGTGAAGAAGGAAGCTAATGCTAATTTAAAATTCAAAGATCTCACCGATGGAGAAACATGCTTTTCGAGAAAGATTGTCGAAATTACAACATAGGCAATGTTTAGTTCAAGGGTGATTGATTGGGATTTATTTAACGAATGTGAGTGTGAAGATGAGTTAAGAAGTATGATCTGACGTCTTATGTATATCCGGGGATGGAGATTCGTTCAATGATTTGTCATGGGAAAGAGCATTCGGTGTTAATGAAGAAGTCTACCGAGAATGGTGTATGGAATTCTTTTCAACCATGTATTTTGAAAGAAAAGTAGATGTTCGAATTTGATGTCGGAGATTTGTATTTGGTTTAGACTTTGTGGTAGGGATCATGCTTACACATTACCGACTTTTGGTGTAGCTCTTGGTTTGTATGAACCACATGAGGTAAATCATCGATTATTTGAAACTCACTTTTCTAGACTTGGAGGTTTGAAAAGATTACCCTAGTATTCCCGCTTATTGGAATCAAGTGGGAGATCCTACTTGTGCTAGGAGGAATGCTTCAACCATCGGGAATCCGTTGATGAGGATACTTCACAAGTTGATTGTGACCGGGCCATTTAATAGATTTGGGCGAGACAAATGTCAGAAACCGGACTTATGGATTATGAAGTTGCTGGAAGAAACTAAGGATGGTAATGCTATTTGGCAGGTTGCCGAATATTTGTCTAGGAGAGCCCCGGGAATCAAGAGCAACAGTAACATTTGTGGAGGACATTTTGTGACAAGATTAGCGAAGAATCTTGGGTATTATGTTGATGAGGAATTGGCTAAGTGTGGAGAGCCAAAGTATAGTGAAATGTGGACTGCGAAAGGTTTTGGTAATGCTTTGAATAGGAGATTGAAAACCGTAGGGTTATGGGTTGAACCAAGACCACAACAGCAACCACCACAACAGCAAAGGAATATACCAATGGAGAACGTGCAAATGGGTGCGTCCAGTAGTTTTGATTCAGGATGGGGAGAGTGGAACCAACATCTAGATGAGATTCAATGTAGGGATGTGTGGAGAGATTCGATGATGTTAAGGAACAACTACATCAATGATTATTCGATGCCGATCTTTCAACACATGGCTCGAGAAGCCAATTACGAGTTGCCACCCTACAATCCACCAAATGTTCCACCATATCCTTTTCCGTACACTTCTTATCCTGGACCTATCCGTATCCATATCACAGGTGCGCACCGTTTCTGATCCAATACCCCATATGGTCGATTGCACAAGTCGGAGGAACAAGTTATGAAGCTGGAGGATCATCATCAGGAGTTGGAGGCAAGAAGAAAAAGAGGAGAGTTCGTTCAGAAATCATAGACGAAAACTATGTAACCGAAAGTGATGATGATGATGAGTTTGATGATGAAGAAGGAGAAGAAATGAGCGAGGATGACGAGTGATTATGGGTCATTCGGGAAGTTATGGTTTCAAAAACAATGGTCATGATGTGTTTTAAACTATTTCTATCTTTTGATTGATTTTCTTTAGGATGTTTGGTATATTTTGGTTTTATCTAGTTTTTAGTAGTTTTGTTTGTTTTGTGCATTTTGTGTTGCAGTTTTTGTTTGCAGGATGGATATGTTGGAAGCTTATTGATGGTCAAATATTCCGAGTTGGATAACTCACAGGCTTGCTAATGACCCAATGTGCTTATTGCATATTTTATTCCGTGGTATCTTTTAACTATCTTTTCCCATTTTCTTTACTTTGAAGTTCATTTTCATTACATTGAGGACAATGCAAAACTTAAGTATGGGGAGGAAGAAAATAGGAAAATGATACGTATTTTTATTTTTTTAGATAACTTTTGGATGCAAGTGATTAGAAGAAATTAGCCTTGATGGTCTAATAGTTTTCGCGTTATTGATTATTAAAATACATAATTTGGGATTTCAATGGTAAAATGAGGTTTTGAAAATTTTTAGATTTGAACCAAATTATTGAAATAATTCATTATGGATTCGATAGCATTTTCTAGCATGCATAATAGCCTTTTTCCCACATTTTTGTGAGGTTTCTTTTGTATGAAACATCTTTTGTTTTATATTTGCTATGAGTGTGCGGTGATTATGTCGATTCTAGAACTTGTACTAGTTATGCATTATGGTTAAAATCACTTTCGAGTGATCTAAATATTTTCAAGTGATAAGAGGCATTTTAGGAATAACCCAAATGGCCTTCCATTTTACATTTAATGATATATTAGTGACCACATCGGTTAGTTAACCACCCACATGGACCCATTTTGTTAGTGCTCATTTTAGCACTAGATACCCCTAGTTACACCTTCCGAGCCATCCTTTTCGTTTTTGTTAAATCCAAAAATACAAAATATTTTACACCTTTAAACCTTAGCCAACCCTTATCAAGTCTAATGGTTTGTTGCTAGTTGTTTGGAATGATTGGATTGTTTTGATGATTATGAGTTAGTTACACTTTGCCATTCGTGTGTGCCATTTCGACAAAGACGAAGGATGCATACTTCTTATTTTGTATTTTTGTGGTGATGCTTATGCGAAGTGTGGGGAGTTGTGAAAAAAAAAAAAAAAAAAAAAAAAAAATGTGATGACAGTTATAGCCAATGTGCTATATTATTATGAAGATGAAGGAAGATGAAGTATGTTTGAGTTATCGATTAGCCAATGTGCTAAGACGTGATATATATATTTGGTGATCGATATGAGAAGAGGAGTAATAATCGTTTTTCGGGATTGTGGTTTGTATGATGACTAGCACCATGGAGGTTTGGACTTGATTTTATTTTTATTTTAAACCAATTTCATAAACTATCCCATGCCTTATCCATACCTATTATGAACCCATAGCCTTATCGTTATAACCCGAATAAAAGACCTCTTTGATGAATTTATTTTCTTTGTTTTGATACTTGTACAAGCTTATGGTAAAAAGCATTGATCATGACTAGGCATTGAGTGATATACCCACCAATATATGAGTGTTGAGTGAAATCTTAAAGCCACTTGTGAGGTATCCTAGTTATGTTATCTAAAGTGTTTGGTTCATTTTAGAAGATTTTCTCATATTATAAGCAAAATAATAGTTATCTTTTATGGTAATTATTACATTTTACGAAACATGGTGTTATGGACCATTGAAATCAATCTTTGCAAATGTTTGACCTACTCGAGGCTGAGTAGAGCTTAAGTGTGGGGAATTTGATAACGTCTAAAATGAACATGTTTTTAGTAGCGTTATTGTCGGTTTTGTGCATGATATTCGGCTATATTTATTCATAATCTGTTGCAAAAGTGCAAAGATGCGTCTTGTGTATGTATATGTAGCGGTATCTCGAATATTGAAGAAATGAAGTTTTATGCACATTTGGAGCGTCTTAAGGAAGGAAGTTTAGATTGGAAGCTTGTGGACTCAATGATATGGAAGCATAGTGATTTGAAGCATCTACAACAAGGAAAGATCAAGTTTGGCTTTGGAAATCATCAACGTAAGCAAAGAATGAAGCGTAAAGGGAAAAGTCGACAAAAGTCAAAGGAGCAAAACCCGGCCGTTCGGTCGCAACCCGCAACGGATCCGGTGGGCTAATGGTCAAAGCTGTGACCGATTCGGTCGACGAAGAAACCGATCCGGTTTACGCTCTGCAGATTACACAATTCGCATTTATTGTTGTCTTAACTCCCATAATCATTGGAGTCCGATCATTTCTTGATATTAACTTGGAAGAACGTTTTTGGGCGATAAAGCAAGTGCTTTGGCTATTTAAAGGACCTAGTACTTGTATACTAAGTGTGACACAACAAATAGAGTATTAGTTTACACCAAAACTCATACTTACCCATTTATTTCAACCCAAAAGCTTAGTAGTTCTTGGAAAACGTCCGAAGCAAGGAAGGAACCATTCTTGTCCATTGTTTGGTAGTTTGGAATTGTGCGGTGATCCTAGGTGATTGGAGGCGTGGTTGCTACATTCCACGATTTCTAATTCTTGTAATCACAAAAGATTAGGTATTCTATGAACTTTGTTATGGAAATCTATTCTCTTGAATTGTTTGAATTACTTTGTTATGACTTGTGTTTAGATATGATTGTTTTCATGGAGTAGTTTGTGTTATACTTGTGTGTTGAAATGTGATTAATCATAATAATGTTCTCAAAATGTGATGCATGTATATATGATCTTGTTTAAATGAGTTTGTTGGAAAAATACTAGTCTTGGATTGATTTGTCAATAAAACATGTTTTAAGAAAAAGGACCGAAAGGATTTCTCTTGTGTTTTATTCCAAAAGTGTTGTGACAAACTAGTATGGGGATATGGTGATTGACATCCACCATGTTTTGCTTATTAAAACAAGACTAGGAACGTTTTCATCACGAAGGGTCGAAAGATTCGTAAGAACAAATTTAATGAGAGCATGTTGCAAACAAATGGAATTTTATAGGATAATCATTGGGATAAGGACCGAAAGGATTACCTAAATGTTTTTGTTCTTAGAATGATTTTTACAAACAAACACCATGGTTGGGGAATCATTTGCTTATGATTTGTGCATCATACTAAGAGTATACACCAAACCTTTATGAACATTATCTATGGTTGATTATGAGACTTCACACAAGTATATGTTTTATTCTTGATTCAATTTTCACTAGAACAATTATTCGAGAGAGCCTTGACAAGCTTTCTTGTTAGAAACTTTTAATAAAACTTATTTCAAAACAAAAATCCTTGGGACGATCTCGACTTACCAAACTTTGCTATTGCGGACGAGTATACTTGCTCGTATGTGTTAAAAGGTTATACGGTTAATTCGTGTTTATAAATTTTAAAACTTGCACCAACCGGAGCATCCGAGCTTGTTAGCTTAGAAGAAGAGAATGATGAAGTTCACGACATTTGAAATCAAAGATGAAGCACTTGCAAAATTATTGAATGTTAATCTTCTCATTTCTAGAATCGAGGCTTTTAATGAAAAGCCTATTTCATCTCCTATCCCCATTAAGGATAGTGACATTCTTTCCGATGATTCTATTCCGGAAATGAAAGCCTTCTGTTTTGATAATATGGGAGAGAAGATTAGTGGCAGTACCACTTTTCATTCTCATAATTCTCTCCCCAATTATGAATCATTTACATTGGAGGAGTTCACTAGTGAACCCACTCATATCAATTCTGAATATGATTCATTCACCTTCAAGGAGTTCTCAAATGAACTCACTCATATCATATCTCCGCCGGAGTATGATAATTTCGACTTTGATCTAGACACTCCCATAATATGTCTTGATCAAGCAAGCTTAACTGATGAGATTCATGAAACTATGAATTCTCCTATTGAGGATGAAGAGTTAGTCATGATTTCTATCATGATTTTCTTTCTTTTCTTCATATATTCATCACTTCTCCTGTTCTTCACTCCTTCGGAATGAAGACATTATCTTTGATCCGGCATTTCCATGTACCATTATCTTGAGCCGGATCTCTATATCTCATCGATGTGGAACTTTCACGTACTTCAATGTTTATCCAAACATCTTGAATGAAAGTCCGATGGAGATTGTTTCTTCCACTTTGCTTCCCCATGAACCAATGAATTGGGGTCGAGTCAAGCTAGCGACTCAAGAATCAAAAGCATGAGTTAAACATGGGTTTCACCGTGTGTACCACCACTAGTGTGGGGAGTTGCCCCTGTTGTTGTATTTAAGTTTTCTAAAAAAAAAAAAAAAAAAAAAAAAAAATTTGAATATTGAGGGCATAACTGCGGTGCTTTGAATATTGAGGGCAATATTCATTTCTAGTGTGGGGGATCCTCACGAATTTTATCATGTAATTATACCACCCATTCCCGTTTTGGCCAAAAAATTTTTTTTGGAGTAAGTGTTTGCACTTACTCGACATAGTTATCGATCCGCCATGTCTAATAAACAAAAGGATTGGCTAATCCAGGAGAAAGCGGCTCTTGGTAAAGATATCTCAAATCCGTTGACGGCTTGCAATTTGCCCAAAATTGTATGGTGTTCACTCACCATATCTTTAATTAGTGAAAAGTTGGCTAGCCCGCAAGTTTATGGCTTGTGGTAAAGCGGTGGAAAAACCATAATTGGTAATCGACTCACCAAAGATATTTTATGTAAGAGTTGGCTAGTCCGAAGCAAGCGGCTTCGGTAAAGACAAATCAAATCCGTTGAAAGTTGGTGATTTGCTCAAAATCATTTGGTTATCGAGTGTACCAAGGTTCTTACTTGAACTGAAACATTTGGCTACTCCGAGTAATGGCTTTTGGTAAAGAGATTAAAACCATTAATTTTTCATAAAAGATTGCTAGGGACTAGCAATAGTTTAGTGTGGGGATTGATGAGTGTGTAAATACTCATCATTTTGGTCAATCAACTACAAATCATTTAAAACGCTCGAAATGCATCAAAATACCGGAAATATCCCAAAATTGTATTTTATATGTTTCGGATGCAAAGGTTTAAAATCGAGATGAAAACGAGCAAAGTTTGCACAATTGGCGATTCGGTCCCCAACTTTCAAAAATGGCAACTTTAGTCCCTGAAATTTCAAAGATCGACAGAATTTACCCCTGGACATTTTAAATTGGAAAATTAACATTTTTAGTCCTTTGGTAATTCTAATTTGTCATTTTTGGTCCTTATGAGAATTTTTGGAAAATTACAGTTTCAGTCCTTCAAGTTTCAAAATTGGCAAATATGGTCCTTTTATTATTTGAGATTGTCATATATGACCCTTGAATTATTTTTCAAACATTACATGAGTGGTCACTACATTTTCAGAAATTACAGTTTTGGTCCCTGGAGATTCGAATTATACACTTTTGGTCCCTAAAATCTCACATGGTTCCATATTAAATCGAAATCCAATACATATCCCAAGCCCAACCCGGTCCAGTCCACCTTTAAAAACCCACAACCCGTCAACCCCAAACCCGGTCAATTATTAACCAATCCACTTTTCCTCCAAAATCCCTTCCCTTCACCCACTCCTCTCTGCCAAACCGAGAATCCCAAAGACTCGACACACTCAACCCCATGGATGGCTCGGATTGTTTTGAAGAGCACCTAAGCGCTAGATGGTGGGATCAATTCAAGAAGCACATCACAAGAGAAGATTGAAGACCCATTTGTAGCTTTAGTATAAGTAGTCATGTATGCCAAAGTTATAAGACACCTAAAAAAAATTTAACTTTTAGTTCAGTTTTAGTTTTAAAATCAGTTGTAATGTTTCTAATTTAATGAAGAAGCTTTCTTTTTATTTACTAGTCCAAGTTTCTGCTTTTTATGCAAATAAGTACCTAAAGTGCTTATTGCTTGTTACTAATATTCAATAGTTCTTAATAGTCAATTTAAGTTGTTAAATCATTTTTTTTCCCAAGTTTCTGCATTCAAACTAAATTTCTAGTTAAAATTCCCATTGAAGGAGTGTTTGTTTTAAGCTCTAAATTTGGCAAAATCCATTTTTTACCCACTTTGACCCATATTGTCAAACTTCTTGATGTTATTAACTCAGTTTTAATCATTGGAAAAGTATTTTACAAGAGTTAACAAGTTTAGAAAGTTGTTTGGTTTCAAATGATTTTTTTTTTATTTTTTTTTTTGGAATCTATCAGCCTTTTTTACAAGCAGTTTAGCAAAGAATTTGTTGAGATAAAAAATTTTAAAAAATAAAAATGTTGAGTTTACTAGCTTGTTTATCTTGTGTCAAAAGGAAAAAATCAAAAATTTGTTTAGTGGGTCTCTTGTTAGGCTAAAGTGGGTGGTTTGGCCATTTCTTTGTTACATGTGGTACCCAAGCCACACCCCCATCTTACGCAGCTTATTTATAAGCTGCGTTAAGATCCTCATAAACCAGATAGTGGGGCAAAAGGAAGTCTTCCAGGTGAACTCCAGGATTCCATAAGCTCATAAACATCATTCACCCTGTAGCTTAATCAAATTAAGCTCAAAACAGTCCCTCTTGGACTATTTGAGATAGTATCACAGCAGCCTGCACAAGCCATTTGCAGCCCTTATTTTAGCTTCTCATAATCTCTTTTTGAGCTGGGCAAGGGCGGCTAAAGTTAGTTAGGTGGGTGGATTTCATGTTCCAAGAAGCTCAGTGGTTGGTTCTAACTCTAGCTTATTCCAAATAAGCTTCAAAATCCCTCCTTGACACTGTTTGGCTGCACTGCACACCACATCAGCAGCACGCCAGTAGCTCAAAGGTTAGAGTGCTTTTCATGAGTGCTTATCAAATGTCAATTATGCTTTTCAGATCCCTTAGGGTAGTTAGTTTAGTGTTAGTAACCTAGGTGCTTAATAGAAGCTTGTCTAATCCTTTTGCATTGCTTATTTCCCTTGTTGGTAGTTTTAAGTCTCCCCATTTTAGCTCATTTTCCCAACTGATTTCCCTTTTAGATTTAGGTGCTTATTTACGCCTTTAGTTTCATAGTGGGATTCATCCTTTGTGGCTTATTTCTTCTCTTATTTGCTCTTAATATTTGATTATAAAAGCTTATTTGTGGTGAAAAGTTTCAAAGGGGTGTTTGTTTTGCCTTCTGTCCCAATCAGGACAATAAGTCATTCATACTGACTTATTAAGACCTTTCCATAAGCAAAGTTTTCACAAAACTTTACATTTCATTGCACCTTCAAGTTTCCAAAAGCCAATTTCCAAAAAATAAAGAGCAAAAGGTGGGAGGCGGGCTCGAACCTCGAGACCTCCCACCCCGAGAGACATAGTGAGTACACATGCCAACGCCTGGGACTTGTCTTGTTGGACTTTACACAAACAAATCCTTTAAGGCATATTGGCGCTTTAATAAGCAATTATTGGCTGATTTTAGCTTATTTTACAAAACAAACACCAAGTTTCTTATTTTTCCTAGGATCAGTTAAGTTCACAGTACCTTTTGTGATTTTTCTAGATTTTTCCTTAAACGTTTAGTATTTTTAATAATTAATTTAGTTTAAAATAGTTTTTAATTCGTAATAAATAAAATAAAAGTCGAAAAAATACCCGGCTTTTTCCTAAAATTATTTTTAGTCATTTAGAATGTAGGAAAACTAGTTTTGCACCCGTAGACCTTAAATTTCATCTTTTTTCACTTTCGAGGCTCGGGATTAGCTCGGGTTTTGCGTTTTTACACCTTAACACTCTAGGACTTAGTTTAGCTTCGTTTTATCATTCCTTAGGCTTAGTAATAGTTCAGTTGTAGGAGTTAGATTAGACGTATTTGCATTTAATTCGCGTTTTGTTAAATTCGTTTTTAGTTTCCTTTACGTATCAAGAAAATCAGATTTTAAAAATAGTGATAGCGTTTATTTAATATAATTTATCTTTTAAATTTTCTTTAATTTGCATTTAAGCCCCTGTAATTTATAAACTTTTTCTTTAGGTATAATCAATCACAATCCTTTTTCGTTCAAATTCTCTCGATCGCTATTCGTTTGATTATTCATCGCACATCTCGTTGGGACTTAACGACCTGGGGAAACACTATACTCCTCTAGATCTTCATTGCATTGCGTTCTCAAGCTGTCTGGCTTTTATTACGGTTGACCATTCACAAGTGGTTAGCTTGTGTGATAAAACCTGACCGTTTGGGAGCCAATCAGTTAGCAAGAACCAAAGCCTGAACAATATCCGTGAGTTTGTCAATCTTAGCATCGGTGCTAGATGTACTCACGGGAGATGAAGTAGAAGGTCCAGCATTAGACTGAGATTGATATGACTTTGTTCGGAAAGGGCGGACCTGGGACTTGTTTTCTATGATTTGCAAGGCTTCTTTTGTGGTCTTGCTCGAAATTACCTCCGCCAAGGCATTTAAAGAGTCTTGGTCACTTGTCTCGAGACCATTGTAGAAAGTATCCATTTGCATTAATTCGATAAAACCATGATGCGGACACTTGAGCAACTCTTTGTAACGATCCCATGCCTCACCGAATGATTCATCAAATCTTTGAGAGAATTTCATTATCTCATTCTTAAGACTTGTAGTTCGGGATGGAGGATAGAATTCGTTAACAAACTTAGTGACTAGATCCTCCCATGTCTCAATGGAGCAGGGGTTGTTTCTCGAAGCCAATTCGGGCTTGTCCTCAGAGAATGGGAGCGGAAGAAGCTTAATTGCTTCATGTGGGACATTCTTGTATTTGATGGTTGATGCAATCTTGTTGAACCATCGAATATGTGCATGAGGATCATCCTGCTCAAAACCATAAAATTGGCTTTGGGTCACAAGATTAAGCAACCCGGTTTGAGCTCGAAGGTATCGACCACGATGGTTTGGGACAATAATGGCATCTCCGTAACCCTCGATGGGTGCTTGGAGAAGCTCATTCATAGGTTTGTCTTTGCCATTACGACAAAGGGTGGTGATGATAGACGTTCCTCGATCACGGTGAAGGAGCGAGCGTCCTCTCGTCTCGTGGAATATTTGCAAGCTCGAAAAGTGGACTTGTAGAGTTGGAAGAACAGTCGCATGCACTAAGTATAAAAATCGATTTTCAAAACAAATGCGAGGCAAAGCGACAAGTGAACTTAAACCAATAATCACAAATGAAATTGCTTCTTTAAAATGGTACACCAAATCACAAGGACACAAAGGCAAGTTTTAAATCTTTTGTTGGGAACTTATTAATGTTCACACCCCAGGTTGGTAGGTGTCTTGCCTTGATTTATGGTGGTTGATTTTATGTATTTATTAAGTACCACCGAAAAGGCGTAGGTATGGATTTGTGCTAAGGGTTTAAAACTTTTGGACAATATTTTGGAATCGTCTCGTTTAACCAAATCGTATCTCTTTAAGAATCACTTTAAAGGAAACACAAGCTAGAAAACGTTACGATTGTTTTGTTGTTTTATATTTTTTGGTGTTGTTAACACTTTAGGAAAAGTGTTAATGAACTTTTGATTTTGATTAACTTTACAAAACACTGTTTACAAAAGGTGGTATATGTGCAAGTATGGATCGAAAATGCTTAGAACACGCTTCTGACCTCCCGGCGTGCGCCAAAATTTGATTCGCTTCAAACAGTCAAGTTTATCACACAAGCTAACCACTTGTGAATGGTCAACCGTAATAGAATTCAAACAGCTCAGAAACAAATGCAATTAAGATCTGGAAAGTATAGTGTTTCCACAGGTCGTTAAGTCCCACGGAGACTTAATGGTGTTTGAACAAATTCAGATGTCGAATAATCACTAAGGATAGTGATCAGTAAGGATTTTGGAATATTTATACCTAAAGAAAAAGTTTTGTAAATTACAGGGGCTTAAATGCAAATTAAAGAAAATTAAAAAGCTAAAATATATTAAATAAATGCTATCACTATTTTTAAAATGATGTTTTGCTTGATTTATAAAACAAAATAACTTAAATCAACTATTTTAATTAAAACGTAAACTTAAATTATCTAAAAATGTGACTTAAAATGAAAACGTACGTTATGTATAAAAATTACGCGAGTGCGCAAGGAAAAACGTAAAATTTGTACAATAAAAGTCCTACGAATGTAAAAACAATTTTCTTACTTACTATATGACAAAAGAAAATTTTAGAAAAAAGATTTATATTTTTTATTATGAATTAAATTCTATTTTAGACTAATTAAATGATTAAAAATACTAAAACTACTTAGAAAATTCTGAAACTTTTTTGTAAAATACTTTATAACAATACAAATCTAAGAAAATATAAAAGGTGCAACAACTTATTTGAATAAGCTAGAAATAAGCTAAATAATACGAATAAGCTAAAATGGAAAACAAGACTTATGTATTAAATTGTGCAAGATACAACCGATTAAAGTCCGAAGGCGAGATGGTAGTGTGTGTGTGTGTGGTGGGTGGCGGGGTTCGAATCCCAAAGAATGGCTTTTGATTTTTATTTTCTTTTGGACTTTTCTTTTGAAACCGATTAAGCTACTAAATATAAACAACTTTTAAAAGACAAACTTTTAGAACTTAAAATAAGCTCGAATAAGCTTATTTAGCTTAATGATTAAGCTTTTGAGCTTAACTTGATTTTTAAGCTCAACTAAGTTGCCAATTAAGCTAATAAGCTAGAAACAAAGAAAATTTAAGATGTAAACAAGCTAAAGCTAATTATTATAAGCTAAAAGGCACAATTACAGAACCTGATAAGCTATAATAAGCTAATAAGCACTTGTGCTAAAAACTGAGTAGCAAACAGGCCTAACTGGCCAACTTCCAAGCCTTGTGGGGCCCACAGGAGAGATTGGAAGTTCAAACAAAAAGTGAATCCAATAAGCTGAGCTTATTGGCTTTTCAAAAAGCTAAAGCTCTCACTGTGGTGTTCATAGGTGAGCTTATAATGAGCTTATGAAAAAGGGACCAAACACTGATGACTCAGTGTATACTGAGTAATGGACAAGATAAAAAGCTATAAGCAGGCCTAATAAATAAGCTAGAAATTGGAAAATAAGCTTTGGACTAGAGAGTCAGCTAGGTGAGCTTCTCAAAAAGCTAAGATGCACAAGCTAAAGCTAACTAATAAGCTCTGTGAGAGCTTGTGAAATAAGATAGCAAATCTGTGCACAGGGCATGTTTTCAAACAAGGGTCCAAAGTAAGCTAAGAAATAAGCTGCTTAATAAGCTAATTGGGAATTATAAAAAATACTGTGATTAAGATGAGCAGTTATATTTTAATATTCCAAAAGCTTAAATATTGAAAACTAATATTAAGTTCTATATAAAATAATCTATTTTATTCAGCGACCAAACCGAAAATTTTGACTTTTTAAAATGAACTAAAGGTTGACTTTTATGAACTTGTGATCAAATCTACACACCGATTATGATGAATTAAGGTGGATTAAGGCGATTTGATCAACAATGATAACTTATGAACACAAAACCATGATCATGGAACATGGATATCAAATGACAATAAACAAGATGAGGTTAAAATCTATTTTGACTTTTTACTAAATAAGCACTGGTTTTTATGGTTGATCTGGGATATTAAGTACTTATATGACAAAGAATAATAACAAGAAACAACACAATTAACCTCTAAAATAGTTAACTAAGCAAATCCAAACACCACTTAACTTAACTATTTTGATGTTTTAAGCACTAAAACAGATTTTCAGACCAAGGAATCAAGTGATTAACTTATACTAACTATTATTAGACATAATTAAACTAAAATTAACTTACTTTAAACACTTAAACTAAAAATTACAAATTATGAGAAAATGCTTACAAGATGAGTCCAAACATAGAACTGAGAACCAAAAGCCAAGGACACAACCTATAGCTTCCCAAGAAGCTCTAAACCAAAGGGCAATCCATTATTAACCCTGCTCCAGCTGTGATCACCATCTCCATTGCTTTTTTATTTTTCACTAATTTATTTGGTATTTTTAGTAATTTTTTCTTTTGGATACTAAACTGAGTTTTATGGGTATCTAATAGCTTTTAGAAGCTATCTAGGATCTTATATGGGCTTATGAGTCCAAATTAACAGCTACAAACAACATTAAGCTAAATTGAGATTTTAAGCTGGAAATTTGAACAAACTGAATTGGAACTTAAAACTTGAAATTTCTTATTGAGAAAGATTCACAATACACTGAGATTACTTAAAAAGGTACTTGAAAGCTAAGAAATACACTGGAATTTGAAAAGTAATTAAAACGAAATACATTAACTAAATGAAAACTAGATATATCACTCTTCTGCTTCTCCTCTCTTTATATTGATCTTTTAGACTCCCCACATGTCTCTGAATCTTTCCCACTTCAAATCTTGGCCATTGATTCAGTCAAACTCATCCCAACCATTTAAATGAAATTTGGCGCCAAAAGTAGTTTGTGTAACTTGTAGCCGTATTTTTGCAATTAATGCCCTTTGGAAGCTTGTACATGTTGAAGAGACACAAAGGAAAAGGTTATTAGTCTAGTTGGTATATTTGGAAAGAAAAACAGGGGAAAGGTATGGTTTTGAGGATAAAGTGGTGGAGATGCATTAACTGCGGTTGTGGGCTAGTATAGGAGGGATGAAATTTGGAAAGATGAGGTGGAAAGGTGGAAAATTGGAGAAAACCATGGTGGTTTTGGAATTGCAGGTGAGGTGAGGGAGAAGCACAGTGAAAACGGTTTTGGCGGCGTTGACCGTTTGACCGAGGATATTAATAACGGGAGGGTCAAAATGGGATTTGGCGGTCAGTGGATTTTGGCTTGGCTCGAGGTCAAAGGCCAAGGTCGAGGTTCAAGATATTTGGGCTTGTATATGGGTTTGGGCCACCGGTTGTGTTTGGGTTGGATTAATAACAAAGGGATCCGTTTGGTTTGATATTAATACAAGGACCATTTATGCAATTCGGCCAAACTTAAGGGACTGAACCTGTAAATTTTCCAAAGTTAACACAAGGACCAAAATTAACAAACTTTAATAGAACAAGGACCAATTTTGATTATTTTCCATTTTTATAAATCCAAGGACTATTTTTTACACTTTTTAAACTTTAGGGACCTTTTCTGCCATTTGACCAAAGATTCATTCAAGGACCATTTTTGACAACTTAGAATATTCCAGGGACCTTGAATAACATTTTGTTTTGTTTTGATTTACCAGGGACTATTTTTGACAACTTTTGAAACTTGGGGGACTAAAACTGCCCATTATGCAAACTTGATACGTTTTTCATATGATTTTGATATTTTGCATTTAAAACACATAAAACACTTATTTGTGATATTTTCATCATTTTGATTCATTTCTGAGTGTTTTCAGATGTTTTTGGCATTTTAAATGGTATAAAAATGATGAGTATTTAGACACTCATCAATCCCCCACACTAAGATATTGCTAGCCCCTAGCAATATTTTAAGAAAAATTAATGGATTTCATCTCTTTACCAAAATCCATTACTTACGGAGTAGCCAATTGTTTGATTCAAGTAAGAATCTTGGTACAATGATAACCAAATGATTTTGAGCAAATCACCGACTTTCAACGGTTTTGATTTGTTTTACGAGAATCCGTTTGCTTCTGGACTAGCCAACTCTTAGATAAATTATCAATATTATCTTTGGTGAGCCGATTACAAAAATTGATACGCAGTGAAAGAGACACGTCAAGCTTAACTCACACAAGCTAGCCACTTGTGAATGACTAACCGTAAGAAACTTAAAACGGCTCAGACACAGACCAATAATAGATGAGAAGTTGTGTAGTATGTGGGTAACTCAAACGTGTTAGGTTTGAGCACCGAGATCGTTCCGAACGTGGGTTGAATGGAATTTCCAACTCACATCTCAATAATCGGGATTTGAATAATAGAAGGGGATAATATGATGTTATCTAAACTACGGGATAAGGAAAGCATATGGGAATAAAATCTAAGGGAAAACATAAGAACTAAGGCAAACTACATAATTCTACGCTAAACGCAAATCACTAATTAAACGAAGCGAATAAAAAGCAATTACGACTATTCTAAATCCTAAAAATAACCAAAATTACTTTTACTCTAGAAATGATATTTCAAAACTAATTATGAATTAAAACTAATTTTTAGGAATTTTCTTGAATTTATTTAAATTAAAAACTAATTTTAAACTTTAAAAATAAGACTAAATAACTAAAATTATAAAACATAGGAGAAAATTATGAGATTACTTTTAAAAATCTAAAATATCATAAAGACTTTTCAAAACTATTTTTGTAATTTTCTGATTAATTTTCTATTTTCTATAAATTTAATACTATTTAAATCTAATTTAAATTTTGAAAAATACCAAATAAAAGGAGAAAAATAAGAAA
Organism: Chrysanthemum lavandulifolium; assembly: GCA_022545495.1. Classification (NCBI taxonomy): domain Eukaryota; kingdom Viridiplantae; phylum Streptophyta; class Magnoliopsida; order Asterales; family Asteraceae; genus Chrysanthemum; species Chrysanthemum lavandulifolium. The sequence continues at coordinate 268,179,442 of CM040241.1, forward strand.
AAATATTTTTTATGCTTTTTATATTTATCTTAATCTATTAAAATTGAAAAATTAATTTTTGGAACTTTTTCTTAATTAATTGCAATTAAAGCTATTTAAAAATGATTAAAAAGTGATTTTAATAAAGAAAAATAGTGAGCAGTGACCAAAAATTATGAAAATTTCAGGGAAATTCTAAAATATTATTCTAAAGCTGAGAAAAATATAAAAACTTGGGCTTATGTGGAAGAAAATGCAACTGATGTGTAAACTGCTTATTAATAAGCCATTGAAAATAAGCTAAAGAGTAAGTTAAGCTACCAAACTATAACTGAGGCTAATGTAGGCTGAGATAAGCTAATAGCAACTAATGCAAGCTACTCCTAACTCCTAATAAGCAGATAACCAAGAATTTAAGCTAAATGCTAACTCAACAAAAGTGTGACCTGACCCCACTGTTTAAGCAGTTGTAACTGCTTATTCAATAAGTTTAAGGGAAAACCAAAAGTGTGGGATTCAAGCCCACCAACCAGAGATCTCTTATCCAAAATTACAGCTTATGAGGATTAAAATTGAATAAATAAAGATCAAAACAAAAACTGGCTAATTGGGACAGGGTGGTGATGTGCGAAATGTAAAACGGTACCCTAGTTTAAGCTCATCAGAATCGCTTATTTAATAAGCTAAAGAGAAAAGCAAAAGTGGATATCAGTAGACCACCTAGCAGACTATACCTAAACCAAAAATCAGATCCTAATTATTCAAAATGAGCACAATGCAGTTGCTGCAAATTCTGCAAAAAACCAGTGTTGACATGCTTTTTGACTTTGGAAAACAGATTTAAAGTTTGACTTATTTGAGATTATGAGCTACTGAATTTGATTGAAACTGATGTGAATAGATGAAATACAACTAATGTAAGCTAACTTATCACTAAATCTGCCTATATTCAAAAGCTGACCAACTGATTCAAACTGATGAAGAATTGAGAACTGATTAAGAGTAATGTTGACTATTGATGCAGGCAAGCACAAATCAATGACAGATAAGAGTATAAACAACTATGGCAAACCTAAATCAGCTAAGCTACTTTTATATTTAAACCTCTATCATAGTTTTTAGCACTAAGCCAAACACTCCTTCAAAACATTATCAAAACTGATTAACCTATGAAATCTATGAAACCATTACTCAACCTAATCCAACTATTCAAAAACACTCTTAGACTCATCATTTTAACAATCTAAAAACATCATTTACTCTAAAATTCATTAAACTTTGAAGGTTGACTTTATTTGACTTTTAAGAATGACTTGAAAATTAAGAACAGTTAAGACACCATGATACTCATATAAGCTTTGTTAAGCTTATATGAGCTTAAACAAACAGTGAAACAGATTTTGGATGGATTAGAAACTAGATTGCATTAAACTCGAATTGACAATGGATTAATGAAATAAACTTGATTAACAAAGTGACATTACAAGTGTATTTAAATTACCTTTGAAAAGAACTTGACTTAAGCTATTAAAACAATAAATGACAGAAATAGAAGGTCAAAATTCCTCTAATGCCTAAGGAATTGGACAAAGGATTCTTGTGACTGAAAGGGTATATATAGCTGAGCTAGGAGAGGCCTTGGGATCCTTTGAGAAGAGCCTAGAAGTCCTATTGCAGCCACTCATTCATTGTCTTGTCATAGCACCAATCAAAATGCTCCATTTGTCTTGATGAGGTGTCGTATCCAATGGAATGCTTCCATTTGGCCACGTAGGTAAGCTTATCTGACACATTAGAGGTCTAGAAGCTAGGATAGATTCTTAGTACTAAGTTGTGTATTTGGCTGGTGGTAAGATGGTGGGTAACTGGGTTGTTTGGATGGGGAAGACAAAGGCAGGGTAAAGGAGCGTTTGGTTATTTTATAATAACTCAAAAGTGTTGACCGGGTGCTAAGTGCTTTGACTTGGGTAAAAGATACGGGTCAGGTGTATTCGGGCGGGTAAATGATTGGTTTAATAAAATGGCCGCGTGAAGGATTGGGTTGTGGATTGTTGGGCCGTGAGTGTTTAGTTGGATAATGGATTTAGGACATTAGGATTATTAATGGACTAGGATTAAACCCATTAGTAACCATAGGGACCAAACATGTAAATTCTGAATTATGAGGGACCAAACATGTAAATCTGACATTGTCTTCCAAGGACTGAATTTGCCAACCTTCAAATAAACCAAGGGCCAAATTGCAATTTTTGAATCTTTAAGGACCATTTTTGCCAATTGTTGAAACTTGAGGGACCATTTCTCACATTTCTTCAAACTTTGATCAAATCTTCACAAATCACCCTCAGAGATTAGAAATCTTCATAAATGCATAATTCGACCTTCCTAACTCGACAAGCTCTCTTAATCTCTCGTGCTCGGTTTACGTCGGTTTGACTCCTTTTCGCGTGTTTTACATATCCATACCGCACAAGCACAAACTCAAAAACCACAAATATTAGCAATAAGCGGCTCTTTCTTGGTTATTTTGGGTCGGTTTGTTAACAAAAGGTATGTGTTTTAGCACATACCAAAATACCCCAGATGAAACCATTGCAGGTGTCCTCACGCAATACAATCAACTCACGCTTCTAAAACCAAGGATTTCAATCTCTTTCTACTAAACCATTGATATGTCCAAACCATCAAGTTATCTCACACAAGCTAGCCACTTGTGAATGACTAACCGTAAGAAACTTCAAGCAGTTCGGACAAACCAATTAGAGAAAAGTAGTCAATGTTCCTCAAAAGAGATTAAGAAAGCCTTAATTCTAAAACGCCCGTTTACCTTTTAATTCACATGTATAGATATCACGATTAAGCACATTCCGATTATGAATGACGGTTTGTTGAACTTTCATGTCGATCAATAACTCAAACATTTTTCAAACGACACGTTAGGATCACGGAGTAGAAAACACAACACGGTGAAGTGACCATACGGATAGAAAACATCGTCCCTGATTTTTCACAAGTCCCAAACTAAGCGTAAAACCGAAATCATTGTCAAATATGACTCTAGATGCTAACACTACCCATGGAAGTTACTTATGTAATTACCTTTTGTTTCCATTTTCCTATTTTCCACTAGATTTTTTTTATTTTTTGTGAGAAATGAATTTCTTCAAATTCTCGTTTCGATAACTTTTATTCCGATAAAGATACAAAGCTAAGTCGATAATTAGTTATCCATCTTCTCTCAAGAACCATTGTCGTAAAAATGAGGTCCACATCAAGGAATTTTTATTCACTAACTTTTGACTTTTCATTTTCAACATTTTCATTTTTTTTTTTTTTATATCGCACTTATACCTTTACTTATATGAGTTTGTGAACCACGGAGCTTCACGGGGTAATTCAAGACTATAGGCTTCATTAGATGAGGATCCCGGTGGCTAGGCTAAGACCTCATTCAATCCCGGCTAAAGATCCAAGGGTCCGATCTCGACACATGACTCACAACTTTACTTATTACATTATCACATATCACTTATTACTCATTTATTACGGATCCTTGATGTGTACCCAATTTTAAAACAAAGATTCTTTTAAGAAGATAAAGAACTAACTATCGCCAAAAACTCGACATCTCTAATTATTATTAGGCGGATATGGGGTGAAACAATTTTGTGGGAACAAAAAGCCATAAGTACCTTGATGGGCTCTAAAGAGAACCAACTACTCCATGCTTAGCATCTAAACTCATAAGTAACTCTATCATTTCTCGATCTCTACAAATTTAAAATCCCAAATAATGAGATCCGCGGATGCTTAGCCTATAATTTTAGATTATCTATGGTTAAGGAACAAGCTAGGGCTTAACACTTACGCGGTCAGTCGAAATTCTATTCCTACTCTCACCAGTGGAAAGTCAACAAGGTTTCAAAACATATATTAACTTAGCAAATGTTTAGTCTAATGAAATAAAGTCATGCATATTTAAAGTCACTCAGAAACTTGCAAATTCTTGGCCTTGTGAGCTAGAATTAGCATTTATAGCTTCTTATCTAAGAGACTAGCCAACTTTTCAATCAAAAGACTTAACAAAAGCTTACAAAATTTTAAATTTTTCACATTTTGCACCATTTTTCAATTTCTAAGGAAAAAGGGGTTGCGAGAGAAACACTGACAAAAATAAGCAAGTGCGGTCAAATCAAATCGAAGATTACCCTACCCCAGACTAGAGCGAAACATTGTCCTCAATGTTTAAAGCAAGGTATCACGAAAATCTAAAAGCCGTTTATTAAGTATGCTAGAAGATAAGCGTTAGTCGATAAGATTAGGATATCGGTTCCATCGGCATCGATCATGAAACTCGAGTGGAGAAAATGACAAACTTGAGCACGAGAGTCTTCATATCGAAACATCCTAAACACATCAAAACAACCAAACACGAGAAATCGAAGAGGCAAACCCTTGGCGTCACTTATTAGAAAATAGAAATAAGATAGATGGATAAGCATGGGGTGCCTCCACGGCGCTCTTGTTTTTGATCACCGAGTCGCTAGCGACTCGTCCCAGATTCATTTGTTCTTGGGAAGAAAGTGGTAGAGATACCGGGGTCAGCAGTGTCCTCATTCCCGAAGGAATGAGGCTGGGCGAGATGGGTGGGGAAGAAAATGTCGGGCATCATCACATAAGGGATAACATGAAAGAATGATCCATCATCCGGTGGTTTAGCGGGTGGACGAAGGGATGACGGATCAAAGAGAGAAAACTCCAAGAAAGATGGGAGCTCATGGTAAGGGGGTGAAAGCTTAACAATGAAGGCATCCATCGGAGGATCCTTTTCACGAATAATGGTTATAACATGAAACTCATTAATGAATATCCCGGGTTTAAAGATTTTGTCTTCACATGTCGGCTTAACGGGATAAAGGATGGTGGACTCATGAGAGAAAGAAGAGTCGAGCAGTCCATCAAGAAACATCATATCCCCCTCGGGATCATTCATAACAACATCCTCAATACCCGGTGGTATCAAGTCATCAAGAGCAAGAAATGAGTTGGCTTCCTCAATGATTGGGTCATTTGTCGGAGTATCGAAAATCTCGTTCAAAACTTTGCTCTCATCAATATCAAAGTAGAATTGCTCAATAATCGGAGGATAAACATCATCAATAGTGGGATTGCCACTAATCTCTTCATCAAATCGGAAAGTCTCAAGCTCGGGAGAGAAATCACTATCTTTAACGAAGATAGGAGGCGAACTCGAATTAGCGTTAAGGGCTTCAATCTTGGAAATGAGAAGATAAACATTCGACAATGTTTGACGTAGTGCTTCATCCTCGATCTCAATATCATCGGGCTCAATCTCTTCTTCTTCTGGCTCGGGCTCAGAAGGTAAATCGTCGACAAAATCGATGTCTCCATAAGAATCATCATCATAATCGGAGAACATCTCAACATGATCATTCAAATTATCAAGAGAAGGCTCATCACAAATATCAACAACAACCCCAGACTCTCTTGGGATTGGGATAAGGATCTCTACATTAGACGCTTCCGTTTCCGGAATAGTACTAAGATGCTCATCCCCCATTATGAGAGAGTCAACGGGTTCAACAGTGTTTGAAGAAACATGATCATCGACCTCTTCCAAAAGAACGTCACTTCTCTCAACCGGCGTGAGTGAAGGGGAAGGGTCAGAAATGAAAGGCTCATAAATAAGAGAAGGAGAAGAATCCGGAGGTGGGACAAATGGTGTGCTCTGAGAGCTAGCAAGTACCACCACTTCCGTTGTGATCTCCGGTTCTTTCTATTTAGAAATCGTTTTAAGCTCAGAATTTCGTTCTGTTTTGTTGTAACTCGACGAACTTGTAACGGTGAATCGTGAAAGATAAGGATAGATTCTAGAATTCTTCGGATTAGAGTCGAGAGTACAAACGGGAATCACCTCGGGTTCGAAATATGTTCCATCTCCCTCACGGAGGGACTAGGAATCGAGGATTCTTTATACTTATCATTCATTTCGATATTTTGACAAGGCTTGAAGTCTTTCAAGTTCATGATTTAAAGCATTTAGTTCAAAAAATCGTATCCGTGACCCTCGGTGGGTTCTTGGTAGCTCGAGAATAGTGTGATCATCTTCCGTAACTTGAGCGGGTTCTTCATTAATACTTTGTTGATATTGACTCATGAAAGTTATTAACATGCATTCCATTGCAATTCGATGTTGCTCAGCGTCGTGATCCATGAAAAATCGTCCACGCGCCCCGGTGGGTTCTTCAATTATGGAATTATTATTCACAATCGGGACGGGTTCTTCATAATTAGAATGTATCTCGGGTATACACCGTAAACAATGAAAATCATTCGACGAATCTACCATATCTCCACAGCCATAACAATAATATGGATCAAACGAAGATATCTCGGGTTGTGGAGGGTAGTCGGAAAAATTTTGATGGTTAGTGAAAGCATTGGGGCACATATGATTATAACATCGATAATCATATCCCAAACGAGAATTACAACACTGACAGAAATAGTCGAAGGAGTCCATAAGAATCAAATATAAGAGGATAAGAGGAAAGAATTATCGAATCGGAGGGCAAAGAAGAATATTTTGGGTTTTAGAAAACATATTTTGAAAAGGAAAATCTTTTGGGTTTTATAAAGGGATATGTACAAATATCAACGATAACTTCACGACGAAGGATCTTCAAATGCACACGATTCGAGGCGGAATCTGAAAACTCGCTACAAGCCTTCCCAAGCAGCGCGCAAAAATTGATCTGTGATGAAAGAGACACGTCAAGCTTAACTCACACAAGCTAGCCACTTGTGAATGACTAACCGTAAGAAACTTAAAAGCGGATCGGAACAACGACCAATAATAGATGAGAATTTGTGTAGTATGTGGGTAACTCAAGCGTGTTAGGTTTGAGCACCGAGATCGTTCGACGAGGTTGAATGGAATTTCAACTCGCGTCTCAATAATCGGGTTTGAATAATAGAAGGGATAATATGATGTTATCTAAACTACGGGATAAGGAAAGCATATGGGAATAAAATCTAAGGGAAAACCTAAGAACTAAGGCAAACTACATAATTCTACGCTAAAAGCATAAATCTGAATTAAGCGAAGCGAATAAAAGCAATTACGACTATTCTAAATCCTAAAATAACCAAAAATTACTTTTACTCTAGAAATGATATTTGAAAACTAATTATGAATTAAAACTAATTTTTAGGAATTTTCTTGAATTTATTTAAATTAAAAACTAATTTTAAACTTTAAAAATAAGACTAAATAACTAAAAATTATAAAAACAAAGGAGAAAATTATGAGATTACTTTTAAAAAATCTAAAATATCATAAAAGACTTTTCAAAACTATTTTTTGTAATTTTCTGATTAATTTTCTATTTTCTATAAATTTAATACTATTTAAATCTAATTTAAATTGTGAAAAATACCAAATAAAAGGAGAAAAATAAGGAAAAATATTTTTTATGCTTTTTATATTTATCTTAATCTATTAAAATTGAAAAATTAATTTTTGGAACTTTTTCTTAATTAGTTGCAACTAAAGCTATTTAAAAATGATTAAAAACTGATTTTAATAAAGAAAAATAGTGAACAATGACCAAAAATTATGAAAATTTCAGGGAAATTCTAAAATATTATTCTAAAGCTGAGAAAAATATAAAAACTTGGGCTTATGTGGAAGAAAATGCAACTGATGTGTAAACTGCTTATTAATAAGCCATTGAAAATAAGCTAAAGAGTAAGTTAAGCTACCAAACTATAACCGAGGCTAGTGTAGGCTGAGATAAGCTAATAGCAACTAATGCAAGCTACTCCTAACTCCTAATAAGCGATGACCAAGAATTTAAGCTAAATGCTAATTCAACAAAAGTGTGACTGACCCACTGTTTAGCGGTTGTATTCGCTTATTCAATAAGTTTAAGGAAAACCAAAAGTGTGGGATTCAAGCCCACCAACCAAAGATCTCTTATCCAAAATTACAGCTTATGAGGATTAAAATTGAAGAAATAGAGATCAAAACAAAAACTGGCTAATTGGGACAGGGTGGTGATGTGCGACAAACGAGCTGGTACCTAGTTTAAACTCATGAATCGCTTATTTAATAAGCTAAAGAGAAAAGCAACAGTGGATATCAGTAGACCACCTAGCAGACTATACCTAAACCAAAAATCAGATCCTAATTATTCAAAATGAGCACAATGCGATTCTTTGCAAATTCGCAAAAAACCGGTGTTGACATGCTTTTGACTTTGGAAAATGATTTAAAGTTTGACTTATTTGAGATTATGAGCTCTTGAATTTGATTGAAACGATGTGAATAGATGAAATACAACTAATGTAAGCTAACTTATCACTAAATCGCCTATATTCAAAAGTGACCAACCGATTCAAACGATGAAGAATTGAGAAGCGATTAAGAGTAATGTTGACTATTGATGCAGGCAAGCACAAATCAATGATAGATAAGAGTATAAACAACTATGGCAAACCTAAATCAGCTGAGCTACTTTTATATTTAAACCTCTATCATAGTTTTTAGCACTAAGCCAAACACTCCTTCAAAACATTATCAAAACTGATTAACCTATGAAATCTATGAAACCATTACTCAACCTAATCCAACTATTCAAAAACACTCCTAGACTCATCATTTTAACAATCTAAAAACATCATTTACTCTAAAATTCATTAAACTTTGAAGGTTGACTTTATTTGACTTTTAAGAATGACTTGAAAATTAAGAACAGTTAAGACACCATGATACTCATATAAGCTTTGTTAAGCTTATATGAGCTTAAACAAACAGTGAAACAGATTTTGGATGGATTAGAAACTAGATTGCATTAAACTCGAATTGACAATGGATTAATGAAATAAACTTGATTAACAAAGTGACATTACAAGTGTATTTAAATTACACTGAAAAGAACTTGACTTAAGCTATTAAAACAATAAATGACAGGAAATAGAAGGTCAAAATTCCTCTAATGCCTAAGGAATTGGACAAAGGATTCTTGTGACTGAAAGGGTATATATAGCTGAGCTAGGAGAGGCCTTGGGATCCTTTGAGAAGAGCCTAGAAGTCCTATTGCAGCCACTCATTCATTATCTTGTCATAGCACCAATCAAAATGCTCCATTTGTCTTGATGAGGTGTCGTATCCAATGGAATGCTTCCATTTGGCCACGTAGGTAAGCTTATCTGACACATCAGAGGTCTAGAAGCTAGGATAGATTCTTAGTACTAAGTGGTGTGTTTGGCTGGTGGTAAGATGGTGGGTAACTGGGTTGTTTGGCTGGGGAAGACAAAGGCAGGGTAAAGGCGCGTTTGGTTATTTTATAATAACTCAAAAGTGTTGACTGGGTGCTAAGTGCTTTAACTTGGGTAAAAGATACGGGTCAGGTGTATTCGGGCGGGTAAATGATTGGTTTAATAAAATGGCCGGGTGAAGGATTGGGTTGTGGATTGTTGGGCCGTGAGTGTTTAGTTGGATAATGGATTTAGGACATTAGGATTATTAATGGACTAGGATTAAACCCATTAGTAACCATAGGGACCAAACATGTAAATTCTGAATTATGAGGGACCAAACATGTAAATCTGACATTGTCTTCCAAGGACTGAATTTGCCAACCTTCAAATAAACCAAGGGCCAAATTGCAATTTTGAATCTTTAAGGACCATTTTGCCAATTGTTGAAACTTGAGGACCATTTCTCACATTTCTTCAAACTTTGATCAAATCTTCACAAATCATCCTCGAGATTAGAAATCTTCATAAATGCATAATTCGACCTTCCTGGCTCGAACAAGCTCTCTTAATCTCTCGTGCTCGGTTTACGTCGATTTGACTCCTTTTCGCGTGTTTTACATATCCATACTGCCAAGCACAAACTCGAAAACCACAAATATTAGCAATAAACGGCTCTTTCTTGGTTATTTTGGGTCGGTTTGTTAACAAAAGGTATGTGTTTTAGCACACCAATTACCAATTATGGCTTTCCACTGCCTTTACCACAAGCCATAAGCTTACGGGCTAGCCAACTCTTCACTAATTAAAGATATGGTGAGTTGAACACCATACAATTTTGGGCAAATTGCAAGCCATAAACGGATTTGAGATATCTTTACCAAGAGCCGTTTGCTCTGGATTAGCCAATCCTTATGTGGGTTAGACATGGCGGATGATTACCATTTCTTGAGTAAGTGAAAACACTTACTCCAAAAAATATTTTGGCCAAAAGCGGGAATTGGGTGGAATAATTACATGATAAAATTAGTGAGAATTCCCCCCACACTAGAAATGAATATTGCCCTCAATATTCAAAGTACCTGCGGTTATGCGAAACAAAGAACGTAAAGGAAATACTACGGCCATTATTTTATTTTTGATATATACATTTTTTAGAAGAAAACTTATATACAATAGCGGGGCAACTCCCCACACTAGGTGATACTCACGGTGAAAACCCATGTGGTGTGCTACTGTTTTTGATTACCGAGTCACTAGCTTGACTCGATCCCCGTATTCATTGGTTCATGGGGAAAGTTTGTAGATCCGGGACAACCATGGGTGGAATGTCCTCTCCAAAATAGTGCTTCAACCGATGACCATTCACTTTAAAATTTGGTCCGTCATTTTGTTGTAACTCGACGGTACCATAAGGATAAACCTTAGCAATAGTAAATGGACCAGACCAACGGGACTTGAGCTTTCCCGAGAATATCTTCAATCTAGAATTAAAAAGAAGGACTCGATCACCGACGTTGAAAACACGGTTTTTGATTTTCATGTCATGAATCCTTTTTGTCTTTTCTTTGTAAATCAAAGAATTCTCGTATGCTTGATCACGTAGTTCATTTAAGTCATTCATTTGAACCTTACGGTGATCACCCGCAGTCTGAATATCGAAGTTTGCATGTTTTAAGGCCCAATGCTTTGTGCTCAAGCTCAATCGGCAGATGACATGCCTTTCGCACACTAGCTTGTATGGAGGACACCGATGGGTGTTTTATAAGTTATACGGAAGGCCAGTCGTCATCCGGTTTATCGACCGGGATGCACGGTTTTCGCCTCTTGTCCTTTCAAGAATTCTTTTAATACCACGGTTTGAAATTTCTACTTGCCCACTTGTTTGAGGGTGGTGCAGCGATAGATGAGCGGTAAGTTACACCATACTTATGCATGACTCGATAAAATTGGTCATTGCGAAATCGTACCACGATCGCGATTATAGCTCGTGGAGTTCCAAACCTAGCAAAAGAGATTTTAAGAATTTCACAACTACTCGGCCATCATTGGTAGGTAAAGCTTTCGCTTCAACCCATTTTGACAAATAGTCAACGACCACATGTATTCGTTTCCTTGAGATGATGGAAATGGCCCCATAAAGTCAATGCCCCGGATGTCAAAGATCTCACACTTAAATGGCGTTTCGCGGCATTTCATTTCTTTGAGAGATATTTCCGTGGCGTTGACAAGCGTCACGGTTTTGACAAATTCTGGGCATCCTTGTAAATAGTGGGCCAATAAAACCGGAATCAAACACCTTTTTGGCGGTGTAATTTGGACTATGATGGCCCCAGTGGGTCCACATGGCAAGCTTTGAGAATGTCAAGAGCTTCTTGTCCATAAACATACCGTCGGATGACTTGATCCGCCTGATTTTGAATAGGTAGGGTCGTCCGAGTAATGTTTAACATCTTTGAAGAATTTGTTCTTGTTGGGTCGACATTCCTTTCACTATGAAGTTACCCGCATGGTAATTTGCAAAGTCGACAAACCATGGGGTAGTAGAATTTCCACGAAAAGAAACCGCATTGAGTGTCTCGAGAGGAAATGTTTCATTTATTTCCTTTTCTCGAAAACATCTTGGTGAGGGTTTTCTAATCGGGACAGATGATCAACGACTAGGTTCTCGGCTCCTTTTTATCATGTATAATGATATCAAATTCTTGCGGAGGAGAACCCAGCGGAGTAATCTCGGCTTTGCATCTTGTTTTGCAAAGAGATATTTGAGAGCCGAGTGATCCGTATACACCACGCATTTGGTCAAGATTAAGTATGCGAAACTTCTCAAACGCATACACCACGGCTAATAGCTCTTTTACGTGGTGGTGTAATGGGTTTGAGCTTGATCATAGTCTTACTTGCGTAGTGGATAGGTGAAAATGCTTGGATCTCGTTGCCCTAAGACGCACCGATAGCAAAATCACTTGCATCGCACATGAGCTCAAAAGGCAAGTCCCGGTCGGAACAGCGAGAATGGGTGCTTGATAGCTTTTTTTTTAATGTTTCAAAAGCTTGATGCACTCGGGTGAGAAGATAAAGGAGCATCTTTTTCAAGAAGATGGGTCATAGGCCGTGCGATTTTAGAAAAATCTTGTATGAATCTGCGATAGAAACCGGCATGACCTAAAAACTCATAATACCTTTGACGGTAGTAGGATGAGGTAATTTAGCAATAACATCAACTTTGCTCTATCTACCTCAATCCCATTTTTGAAATCTTATGGCCAGGACTATGCCTTCTTTGACCATAAAGTGGCTCTTCTCCCAATTTAGACAAAGATTGGTGTCTTCACACCGTTTAGCATTTTATCTAGATGGGAGACATGTTTGAAACGAGTCCCCAATAACCGAGAAGTCATCCATAAACACCTCCATTGTTTCCCACGATCATGTCGTGGAAAATGGCCATCATACATCGTTGGAGCGTGCGGGGCATTACATAGGCAAAAGGCATACGTGCAGTGGGCAAAAGTTCCGTATGGGCGGGTGAATGTGGTCTTCTCTTGATCCCGTGGATCAATGGGGATCTGAAAATAACCGAGAAACCATCAAGGAAACAATAGTATTCGTTCCTGCTAATCTCTCAAGCATTTGGTCCATGAAGGGTGAGGAAAATGGTCTTTTCGGTGGCGTCATTCAACTTACGATAGTCAATGCAAACACGCCATCCGTAACCGGTCGAGTTGGAATTAACTCGTTATCTTCATTGTGACAACAGTTATGCCACCCTTTTAGGAACACGATGATTTGGGCTAACCCAAGGACTATCCGAGATCGGGTAAATTAATCACGCATCAAGAAGTTTGATAACCTCTGTTTGATAACATCATGGATTTTGGATTTACTCTTCTCGATGTTGAGCTAGCTGGTTTGAAGTCATCCTCCATCAATATTTTGTGAGTACAAAACTCGGGGTTGATACCATTAATGTCGGAGAGTTTCCAAGCAATTGCTTGCTTGTGTGACTTCAAGACCTTTATGAGGCGATCTTTTCATCTTTATTCAAATCTCGAGCAATAATGGTGGTAATTTATCATCACCTTCAAGAAATGCATACTCGAGATGAGGTGGTAAGTCCTTAAGTTCGACTTGAAATTCTTGATTTTCTCAAGCGACTTGACTTCCTTGTTATGAAGCTCGACGGGAGGAAGTGATGATGGATCATCATTAAGCAACTTCTCAATGAGAAGTATGTCCCCTCAATGTCGATGGGAGCGTGATCAATTTCCCATGGAGCAGAATCACTAGACTATTATGCTTCAATCTCTTCTAAGATGAAGTCACTTTCCTCAAACGGAGTGAGAGAAGGAGTAGAATTGGCGATGATGGGTTGAGATGAATGAGTGAGATTATCACTCAAGAATTATGATCATAACCAAGAATTTCTTGAGAGTACTCTTGAAGCAACATCAATGATATCTATTCGGTTAACCGACTCGGAATCATAGTTTGCGGAGTACCTCAAGTTTGATCAAGGTTAAAGGTGCGACTTCATTACCTATCGTAATGTGATTTCTTGCTCAAATACATCAATGAGAGCACGACACGTTCTCGAGAATCCTCGTCCAACAATGAGAGGAACCCGATGATCGGCATCGAAATCAACAACCACAAAGTCGGTGGAAAATGGAACTTTCCTACTTTCACAAATCGTCTCGGCAATTCCAAGAGGACGGATATTGTACGATCTGCAAGCTCGAGAGTCATGCATGTAGGAGTAAGTTCGGGAAGAGAAAGTTTCTTCCATCTTGAGTAAGGCATCGATTGATGCTTGCACCAAGATCTGCTAAGGCAAAGCATTCAACCATTCACGAAATACACAAGGTAAGAGAAATTTTCCGGATCTCCAAGCTTTGAAGCTTTTGAAGATAACTGCAGGCGGTTCTCGTTCAAGGAGTTTTGCCATCTCAAGCAGTTTTTCCTTGTCGCTTAACATGTGTTTGAGGGTTGATGCAAACTTGGGCATCGGCATGATAGCATCCATAAAGCTTATGTCAAAATGTAGTTCTTGGAAAATTTGAAAAATTTGTCCATTTGATGACCGCTTTTCTCGGAGCTTTTGCTCATTCAAACGTGATGGGTAAGGAATAGAAGATTTGGATTTGGGGTTTTCAACGGGAGCTACGGGAGGTTCAAAACAACTCTGGATTAGATTTGGGTTTCGGGACAACTTGAGGATGGACATTATTGGTACCTCCGTTATTAGTAGGAAGTTCCTTGTCCTTTGTTGCCTCGGGTTCACTTTCCACTACCTTCGGAGAGAAGAAGAAGAGGTAGTAGGAATAGCGGGTCCATTATATGAAACACCACTTGGTTATGATCGCCTTTGCATCGCCCCTCGGGTTAGCGATCGTGTTGCTCGAAAGTTTTCCGAGCCCGAGGGTTGATCATTTAAAGACTTCTTTAGATCGTGATCGGACCGACCAACAACTTGTTCATTTCATCTTGGGATTTCATGAATTTCTTCAATAACTCATCGGATGATGGTCCGGTTGGAACAATGGCTTGAGTTTGATTAGGAAAATTACGGCCTTTAATGTTCGGATTAGGGCCTTGATTTTGAAAATTTCCTTGATTAGGATTCACATTCCCATGAAATTGATTCCTCGATTGAAATTGTTTTGATTAAGGTTTCCTTGATGTTGGAAACCTTGATTTTGTCTGGGATAGAAATTACCTTGGTTTTGATAACCTTGGTTCATTCTAGGTTGGTTACGATTCGGTTAGGATTCGGTTGAAACCGGGTGGTCCCCGATAAGTATTAGCACGGTAGTTTGGTTCATTTTGAGGACGGTATTGATTACCTCACGATGTGAAGTCTGTGCTATAGCATTGGCTTCAAATGGAATACCATCGGTGGTAGTACAGTTGTAGTATGCATGAGGGCCACCACAAGTAATCTGGACCTCAACTTTCTTCACTTCACCATGTGATGGTGTTTGTGTGAAAGTGACTTTCTTTGGTTAGTGATGAGTGTGTAAATACTCATTATTTTTGGTCAAATCTGAGCGCAAAAACTTAAAAGCGCCAGAAATGCATCAAAATCTTGAAAAATATCTCAAAATTGCATTTTATATGTTTCGGATGTAAAATGTTTAAAATCGATGAAAAATGAGCTAAGTTCGCATAATTGGCGTTTAGGTCCCCAGTGTTTCAAAAGTTGTCGAAATAGTCCCCTGAGCACTTATTTTAAAGAAAAGTCACCAAAGGTCCTTTTAAAAATCATAAGTTGTCATAATTAGTCCTTTGGTGAAAAATGTCAAAAGTTTTGAGAAATTACAAGTTTGGTCATTCAAGTTTCAAAATTGGCAAATATAGTCCTTGGAAGTTTGAAAATGTCCTTTATGGTCCTTGTACTATTGAAACTTGTCATTTTTGGTCCCTTGAAACAACTTTGAGAAATTGGCAGATTTGGTCCTTGGTTTTTGTGGAATTGCAAAAATGGTCCTTGATATTAAAGCCTTGAGCCTTGAACCCTTTTGAACCATGACCCCGCCACTTGACCCTTGACCCCTTTTGAACCCCGTCTAATATTAACCCCCAAGTCAAAACCAGTCAACCCCACTATCCTTTTCCTCTATACCACTGTCTTCCCACCCACCTGCAAAACCACTCATTCCCTCACCTCCACCACAACCCACACCCTTATCACTCCACTCCACAACACACCAAAATGCATTTAATGCTTCCTCCTCAACAAGTTATCGAGATAGTGGATTTTCCACTATTTTCATTTTAGCGTTAAAATAAGAAATCAAGGGTGGAGATCAAAAGGACCAAATCAATGGCTAGGAAAGGAAAGAGAAACCCTAATGAAGCCTATAAAGAAGAATGAAGATGTAGTAGCAGTTGTCCTTTTTTTAGACCTTTTTCTATTTTTACTTGTAATCGTTTTAAGTT
This sequence comes from Chrysanthemum lavandulifolium, assembly GCA_022545495.1. Lineage (NCBI taxonomy): Eukaryota > Viridiplantae > Streptophyta > Magnoliopsida > Asterales > Asteraceae > Chrysanthemum > Chrysanthemum lavandulifolium. Next base: position 268,195,645 of record CM040241.1, read on the forward strand.
TTATGCAAAAATAGTCTTGGGTTTTGTTACTTATGTATTGTATGAATCGTATTAATCATATTTCAAGTGTTTTTAATCATCAATTCCATGTTTCGCTTGTTCTAGTTTTCCTCCAAAATTGTTCTTACTCGTTTTTCATGTTATAAAATTTGTTTGAATGGTTCAAATAAGTTTATTCAAGCTTATTCAAGCTTATTTAAGTGAATTAAAGTAGTTTCCTGGTCTTAATTGCAATTTTCTAAAAAAGTCAACAAAAGTCAACACGGGTCAACGAAAGTCAACTGTGTTCTTAAGTCTGAAATTTCTGTTTAGTAGTGGTATTTGGTTCTAGTCAATCTGCAAATAAGCTGGACATCTTGTAAGTTTCAATAAAATCTCATCATTAGCTTAATAAAGTAGTAGTAATTGCATTGATTAGATATGTTTTATTTGGTGTTATATTCTTTATATTTGCTTAAATTATATCTAGTATAATCGGTTGTAGTTATAATATGGATTGAGTAAGCTTGGATTTGTGATTTGGTTAGAATTATTGCACATTAGAAGTATTAAAGTGTGTTTGGATTAGTGCTTTATTATGTGTTTTAGATTGATCTGAGAGGTTAAGCTCTGTCAATTCAGTCCCACTTAGGTTCAATAAAATCATTTAGGACTTAGATTTGTACTCATTTCTGCTCAAAGTCAAATTTTCATATTATATGATCTTATAAGCATCTCATTTAGTGTAGGATTGGAAGTACTTGCATAGTAGGTGTAGGATATCTAGGATAGCTTAATTTGATCATATCACATCTAGAATTAACATAAATAACCTGTTTTGCAAGATTGAATCTCAAATAAGTCAAGTTTTCAATTCTGTCCAAAAGTCAAAATTTCATAAAAACCCGTTTTTGAATAAACTTTGTGACCCGGGGATACACTATACTCTCCAGATCTTAATTGCATTTGGTTCTAGACTGTTTGGACTTTTATTACGGTTGACCATTCACAAGTGGTTAGCTTGAGTGATAAAACCTGACTGTCTTGACCCCAATCAAATTTTGGCGCCGCTGCCGGGGAGCTGTGCTAATTATCTTACGTTTAGCAGATTAGTGATTTGAATATTCACTCCTTGTTCATACCATCTATATCTATATATATTTTCTTATAAAAATCCAAAACCCAAAACATCTTAAAACATATAAAACACAAAAATATTTTCTTTGTTTGTACATATATATAAATCAAAAACCCAAAAATATTTTCTTTCTTATTTTTACAAAATGTTTTTCAAAAATACCAAAAATATCCATCTTTACCCTCTCACATCTTTGATTCTTCATCCCAACCCCTCTGTAAACCTTTGATTCTTTCTATGTCTTATCCTCACCCTCTTGGTTGTCAATGGTGTGGTGGTCCTTATAATGGTGGCAATTGCCCCGGTTGTAGCATGGTGGAATCGTGGACCAGTCCATCTATAACCGGGATCCCTATTCCTACCATAACACAACCGATTTATTCCATCGGCTACCACCTTGTGAGACTCAAGATTTCTTGTTGTGAGTCTTGTGGTGGTTCACACTCCGCCTCGATTGTCAATCGGGAAACACGCTTGTCTATGAGCGGGTTCTGATAACAATTATGACTACCACATAAAACTCACGGCCACATCAGTTTTATGTTGTGAGTATTGTGGAGGTCCACATCGTAGCTCGATTGTCAAACAAGGAATCCATTTCCTTGTAACAATTCGACTCTTCGATCATGACCAACCTCTACCCAAATGAATGGGCACCACCTCGGCTGAGCCACTTCCTCAAAATCTTCTCCTTGATCTTTTGGATTTAGTGAAGATTTGAAGGAATGCAAACATTCCCAAGATAATCCAAATCAAAATCCATGGAAGAATTGTTAGCTCAAAAATCAAAATCAAAATAAATTCCCAAATTGCGTTTGAAAAATCTATTAGGAATCAATTGCAAAAGAAAAGCAACGAGATCTAGCTCTCAATTTCGTTTTATTCACGATGGCGGTGATGATGAGGATACACTTGATATCCTTCATTCTATAAAGATTCATCAAGTTCATCGGATGATATCCCAATGATTGAGATTCATTCTCAAACAAGCGCTATCACACCCGAGTTCACACTCACTCTACGAGCATGGGGAAGAGCATCTTGACACTTGTTCACGAAAAGGAATCGGACGAATTCATAAAGTATAGTGTTGAGAACCTTGTCTCAATCACAAGAGAGTCACAGGAATTCTCGAGCATTTGTGTGATATCCCTACCCTTTTGTCTTCCCAAAAGATCATGTTGAGATGTTCTCCGATTCGATGATGATGATTTGTTGTCTTGTGGAGACATCGTTTATGTGGAAGATTTACCTTACGAGCTTGTTAGCTTAGAAGAAGAGAATGATGAAGTTCTTGACATCGAAATCAAAGATGAAGCACTTCGTGCAAAATTATTGAATGTTAATCTTCTCATTTCTAGAATCGAGGCTTTTAATGAAAAGCCTATTTCATCTCCTATCCCCATTAAGGATAGTGACATTCTTTCCGATGATTCTATTCCGGAAATGAAAGCCTTCTTTTTGATAATAAGGGAGAGAAGATTAGTGGCGGTACCACTTTTCATTCTCATAATTCTCTCCCAATTATGAATCATTTACATTGGAGGAGTTCACTAGTGAACCCACTCATATCAATTAAGAATATGATTCATTCACCTTCAAGGAGTTCTCGGATGAACTCACTCATATCATATCTCATGGGAGTATGATAATTTATACTGATCTAGACACTCCCATAATATGTCTTGATCAAGCAAGCTTAACCGATGAGATTCATGAAACTATGAATTCTCCTATTGAGGATGAAGAGTTAGTCATGATTTCTATCATGATTTTCTTTCTTTTCTTCATATATTCTCATCACTTCTCCTGTTCTTCACTCCTTGGGAATGAAGACATTATCTTTGATCGGCATTTCCATGTACCATTATCTTGAGCCGGATCTCTATATCTCATTAGTGTGGAACTTTCACGTGCTTCAATGTTTATCCAAACATCTTGAATGAAAGTCCGATGGAGATTGTTTCTTCCACTTTGCTTCCCATGAACCAATGAATTCGGGGTCTAGTCAAGCTAGCGACTCGGTAATCAAAAGCATGAGTTAAACATGGGTTTTCACCCGTGTGTACCACCCTAGTGTGGGGGTTGCCCCTATGTTGTATTTAAGTTTTCTAAAAAAAAAAAAAAAAAAAAAAACCTTTCAAAATAATGGCCGTAGTATTTCCCTTTTCGTTCTATGTTTCGCATAACCATGGTACTTTGAATATTGTGGGCAATATTCATTTCTAGTGTGGGGGAATTCTCACGAACTTTATCATTTAATTATACCACCCAATTCCCCGTTTTTGGCCAATTTTTTTTTTTTTTGGAGTAAATGTTTGCACTTACTCACTTATGGTTATCGATCCGCCATGTCTAATAAACAAAAGGATTGGCTAATCCGGGAGAAAGCGGCTCTTGGTAAAGATATCTCAAATCCGTTGACGGCTTGAAATTTGCCCAAAATTGTATGGTGTTGTTCACCATATCTTTAATTAGTGAAGAGTTGGCTAGCCCGCAAGTTTATGGCTTGTGGTAAAGGCGATGGAAAAACCATAATTGGTAATCGACTCACCAAAGATATTTTATGTAAGAGTTGGCTAGTCCGAAGCAAACGGCTCGGTAAAGACAAATCAAATCTATTGAAAGTGGTGATTTGCTCAAAATCATTTGGTTTTCGATGTACCAAGGTTCTTACTTGAACGAAACATTTGGCTACTCGAGTAATGGCTTTTGGTAAAGAGATTAAAACCATTAATTTTTCATAAAAGATTGCTAGGGACTAGCAATAGTTTAGTATGGGGATTGATGAGTGTGTAAATACTCATCATTTTTGGTCAATCGAACTACAAATCATTTAAAAGCCGAAATGCATCAAAATCTGGAAATATCCCAAAATTGTATTTTATATGTTTCGGATGCAAAATGTTTAAAATCGATGAAATCTGAGCAAAGTTTGCACAATTGGCGATTCAGGTCCCCAACTTTCAAAATGGTAACTTTAGTCCACAAAATTTCAAAGATCGTGAAATTTACCCTGGACATTTTAAATTGGAAAATTAACATTTTTGTCCTTTGGTAATTCAAATTTGTCATTTTGGTCCTTATGAGAATTTTTGGAAAATTACAGTTTCAGTCCTTCAAGTTTCAAAATTGGCAAATATGGTCCTTTTATTATTTGAGATTGTCATATATGACCCTTGGATTATTTTTCAAACATTACATGAGTGGTCACTACATTTTCAGAAATTACAGTTTTGGTCCCTGGAGATTCAAATTATACACTTTTGGTCCCTAAAATCTCACATGGTTCCATATTAAATAGAAATCAATACATATCCCAAGCCCAACCGGTCCAGGTCCACCTTTAAAACCCACAACCCGTCAATTATTAACCAATCCCACTTTTCCTCCAAAATCCTTCCCTTCACCCACTCTCCGCCAAACCAAAGAATCGGCCTCGACACACTTAACCCCATGGATGGCTCGGATTGTTTTGAAGAGCACCTAATCGCTAGATGGTGGGATCAATTCAAGAAGCACATCACAAGAGAAGATTGAAGACCCATTTGTAGCTTTAGTATAAGTAGTCATGTATGCCAAAGTTATAAGACACCTAAAAAAAATTTAACTTTTAGTTCAGTTTTAGTTTTAAAATCAGTTGTAATGTTTCTAATTTAATGAATAAGCTTTCTTTTTATTTACTAGTCCAAGTTTCTGCTTTTTATGCAAATAAGTACCTAAAGTGCTTATTGCTTGTTACTAATATTCAATAGTTCTTAATAGTCAATTTAAGTTGTTAAATCATTTTTTTCCCAAGTTTCTGCATTCAAACTAAATTTCTAGTTAAAATTCCCATTGAAGGAGTGTTTGTTTTAAGCTCTAAATTTGGCAAAATCCATTTTTTACCCACTTTGACCCATATTGTCAAACTTCATTTGATGTTATTAACTCAGTTTTAATCATTGGAAAAGTATTTTACTAGAGTTAACAAGTTTAGAAAGTTGTTTGGTTTCAAATGATTTTTTTTTATTTTTATTTTTGAATCTATCGACCTTTTTACAAGCGGTTTAGCAAAGAATTTGTTGAGATAAAAATTTTAAAAATAAAATGTTGAGTTTACTAGCTTGTTTATCTTGTGTCAAAAGGAAAAAATCAAAAATTTGTTTAGTGGGTCTCTTGTTAGGCTAAAGTGGGTGGTTTGGCCATTTCTACTGCTCGCGGTGGTACCCAAGCCACACCCCATCTTCGCAGACTTATTTATAAGCTGCGTTAAGATCCTCATAAACCAGATAGTGGGGCAAAAGGAAGTCTTCCAGGTGAACTCCAGGATTCCATAAGCTCATAAACATCATTCACCCTGTAGCTTAATCAAATTAAGCTCAAAACAGTCCCTCTTGGACTGTTTGAGATAGTATCACAGCAGCCTGCACAAGCCATTTGCAGCCCTTATTTTAGCTTCTCATAATCTCTTTTTGAGCTGGGCAAGGGCGGCTAAAGTTAGTTAGGTGGGTGCATTTCATGTTCCAAGAAGCTCAGTGGTTGGTTCTAACTCTAGCTTATTCCAAATAAGCTTCAAAATCCCTCCTTGACACTGTTTGGCTGCACTACACACCACATCAGCAGCACGCCAGTAGCTCAAAGGTTAGAGTGCTTTTCATGAGTGCTTATCAAATTTCAATTATTGTCACACCCCCAAAATATCGCAGCGGAACGATAGTGTCAATGGGGTATGACGTCATAGCACAAAGTATGGATAAAGAAAACGACCTCTATAATGAGACGTTTTAAAGAGTTTACCATTCGATTAAATAAGTTAAAGTTTACAACACATGAGATCCCAAAGTTTGATAACACATAAAGGTTTACAAAACATGTCGAATGGTAATAGATAAAAACACTAGACTCCAATGTATGCCATGAGACCCAAAGCTCCATGAAATGCTATCGCCTTACAACCCGAGATAAATACGCTAAAAGTGTCAACACAAAGGTTGGTGAGTTCATAAGTTTGTGTTAAAATGATTTGAAATACTTAGAGAATGTTCACACTGACAAAGGCATTGTAAATCCACTCGGTTCCAAGTTCGCCCATACAAAACTTGCAACCTGTGTGTTCACAACCCCTGCCTAAAATAGAATTACAATCATGAATATGCATTAAGGTAGTTAAAAGTATAAATGTCACCACAAGGGTCTTCCAACATATAAATATTGGGATGTTTGTAAATTAATAGCCTTCCAACAAATTAATTTGGAGCCATTAATTCTTGTATGTTTTAAATTAATAGCCTTCCAACAACTTAATTTGGAGCCATTAATTCTTGTGTGTTTGTAAATTAATAGCCTTCCAACAACTTAATTTGGAGCCACTAATTCTTGTATGTTTGTTCCAAATATGCATATGAAATCAAGTATAACCCAATCAAGTATATAACGAATCAAGTCTAAAGTATGAGTAATGTTGTTTGGCAAAAGAGTTTAAATGTTTGGATAAATAAGCATATATCTACCCCAAATAGTTTATAGGAATATAAATGAGTAAAAGCGGGTATGAACTCACAGGTATGATTGATATGCTAACAAAATGAAGTGCACTAAAATGAGGCTTGGAAACTATCCGCGACCTAAATGAATGTTATGACTCGAGTTATGATATGTTGTTGTGAATGCGTGATACAATGTTGTGCATGCAACTCCATATGATATCCATACCACTTGTACGTTTTGGAAATAATGTTTATCGTCAAAATATGATTATGACATCCCGTCATATTATAAAATACTTTACAAGTATTTACGTTGAAATGATACCCCACGATAGTCATTTAATGATTTGTTGTGAAGTTATAACTTTTCGTCGTAAAATAATGTCGTTGAAATTTTTATGAAAGTAACTAAAATGGTCTTGAAAAGTTAGTCGTAAAATGGTGTACATCGAGTGTTAGGAAACGAACTCAACGGTTTTGGGAAGCTTGTATCAATGTCTCAAAGTTTCAGTGTTTAAGTTTCCATCCTAGAGGTCTCGATCACTAAGAAAAATATAGGTTAAGTACTGCACTTTAGGCCAAAAATAGAGTTAAAGGATGGTTTTCGGCAAAGTTTGAGTGACTATATGTTATTCGTTACAACTCCGCTCAACAAACGGTTGGACATTTTGGAAAATATGCTTGGCGAACTTACTTTTACTAGAAGACATCACGTTATAAAAAGTTCTACATCATTGTTAAAAACGTCCGCCAACATGGTCCTTTAGTTGCCGTAGTATGTTTGTAATAAAGAATATATTAGTTTTGCTAATAGAATAAAGTTCTGACAACTTGGTTTATCGCGTGTAATTTAATCGTTACAAGTCCGTTTTCTCGTTTTCTACATCCTTAGATTCGTGTCAAAGTATACTAATATCTTTTGATAAGTTGACACAATTTATAAAGCTTAAGACTCGCTTTTGACTCGTACAAAACAAAACATGTTGCTGAAATTTTCAGAAAATATATATTTCGTCGTCAAACTTGAAAAATTCATAACTTCTTCGTTATAGCTCCGTTTTAATCCGTTCAAGCGGCCACGGATTCGTTTTAAAGTGTATTTTCTAAATATTTAGCCCAAAAATATTTACCTACTGTCGGATTTTCCCAGAATTTAAAATAAGGACAGACCCTATTTTATACGTGTCGAAATGAGTTTTTATCGTACTAAACCTATTCCAATCCCTTCAAAACAACTCCGAAGCTATTCTAATCCTACCATACACCTTCTTAGGGTGTCATGGGTTCCTAGGCATCACCAAAACTAGTATATAACAAGGAGTAATTATAGGATGGATTATATATATTTATAACACTTAAAAACCTTAAAAAGTGGTATGAACATCACATAACTTGCATGATTTACTTGTGCATAATAAAAATGAATATGGAAAATAATGATATGAATGAAATGCTTACTAGTTACTTGATGAGGTGAAAAGAACAAGGATTAAACCTAAACACCCTAGGTTTTTATTTCAAAACCTAAACAAGAGTGTACACTAGATTGTTTAACACTTGATTTGAAGAATTTTTGATGATCTCCTTCTTGGAACACTATGTGACCGGTTTTAGAGAGAAGAAAACAAGAGAGGAAAACAACTTGACTAACTTGAATTATTTGTGGTGAATGAAGTAAGTGAAGGTAAGTTGAGTATAAGTCTAGTTTATGTAAGAAATCTACCAAACAATAAATGAAATACCCCCCCTTGGTCGGCCAAGGGGGAATGTATTTCCAAAAATATATATATATATATATATATTTTTTTTTATATTGTGTAAGTAATTGTTTGTAAGAAAATGTATAGGTAAATATAACTTGTAAGGTTTTATATACATTAGTGTATTTAAGGTAGTTTTAGGTAAAAGTAATTTTAATAGATCAAAATAAAGTATAATGAGATCATAAAATTGTAAAATACATTTCTTGTAAAATTTGAGTGATATAATAATTATCGTGTAGTTTTTAAGAAAAGTGTCGTAATAATATAAATTTAACGATTTATATACAAAATAAATTTAAAACACTAGGTAAACTCAAAATATTATTTTATAAACCAAATGTAAGTATAAAAAAATATATCGGGATCATTTTTGGAAGTATCGGATTAAATGTTCAAAATAATAACTTACGCGATAACGTTTATTTAATATGAAATTTACGCATTTGATGTGAAATGCAAACCCATGCATGACTAGTATGATGAATGTAGAGTGTGAGAAATGACCAAAAATTGAGAATTTTGACATTCTTCCCATGTCGGAGGAATCACGTCCTCGTGATTCAATCGATGATACATAAAGTTCTACCCTAAGGTTTCGCGAAATCAAGTGTATGGTCAAAGTGTTTATGTCAAAACCTATGCGTCTAGGAAAACATACCGATTCTGGCGTTGCGGGCTGCCTCGGTCCCTATATAGAATGCTCGAGGTCGAGGTGGACCGTCATTGAGTCTGAGGTTGGTTGTTTCCTTCAATTGCTAAAGCTAGGTGTTGGTTACCTTGTGGTTGCCTCTGCGTTCCATTCAACTTAGGACAATTTTTCCTAAGTGGTTCGGTTTGTTACATTCAAAGCAAGTCCTTTGGTTATTCCTCATGTTGCCAATCATGTTTTACTTGCTCCTTAAAATGGCCGTATCGATTACAATTTGTACACAAGCGGGGTTTGGTCTTCGGATGATGATAAGCACATTTAGCACACTTGGGATGTGTACCGCATACTCTCTTTGTTCGATGCAGTTGCCACAAAACTTTTGCCCTTTAACCGTCTGCTACCACGTCCATTTGCTTATTCGACCCGCTTGCTTCCTTCCTCTTGTCAATGCTCTTCAGCACCATTTCTAACCATCTCGTCATCCGGGGTTCCCGCCTCAAGATTGCACTTTGTATTGTAGACAGCTCGAGTAGTTTTCACAGTTCCACGGATTTGGGGACAAGACCATATATGTACCTCGAGATTCTCTTGGACTCGGGGTAACTAGATGAGGAACTAGTCCGCTAACTCATGAAATCGGTCATGTAGGTGCGTGACCACCTATCATAGAGTGGTGATAAAATTCATCTTCCAATTTACGCATTTTATTGTCCGGCGGTACTCCTCTTTCAATAACGCCTTAAATTCGTCCCATGTCATACCTATAGCTGCCTCTCGCCCCTAGCACAGGTCGTGTGTTCCACCATGTCAATGCTTTTCACGATAGCAAGCAAGCAACATACTTCACCCTCGATGTGTGGCACAATTCTTTGATGTCGATCATGACTCCTTCTCTACCCATCGAGTATACGCCAAAGCACCTCCTATACCATCAAACTCCATGGTTTGCATTCAAAATTCCTTATATGTGCATCCAATTACTTGTTGTTGTTGTTAGTGTTGTTGTTGTTGTTCTTGCTTGACTACATTGTTGGTGTCGCCAGACTGCTTCCGTTCCGTGGTTTCTGAGTTATTCATATGATTTCCAATTTGCGTGACAATAGTGGAAGCAAGATTTGAAGTTGTTGAGCGATGATGGCGGCAATGTCGGGGTTTCCCTGATGTTGTTGTCATTGTTACCCATGTCGCTACCACTTCCTCTACCTCCGTCCACCGTCATTCCACCCTTGGTGCCGCACCACCTCGGCCATTCTTGCGTGTTACCCTTTTTGGTGCCATTATCTCGCAAGGAAAGAACCGTTGAATTCCCAATGTCTATACTTAACGTTCTCAAACATAATACCACGCCACAAATTGGTTCCTAAGGTGTACCCACGATCTACGTATCACGTGGTCGCATATGTCCATGCTGGTTGTGACGCATTTATAATTATGTTGGCCACCATAATTATAATTGCTTCATTTCACACGTGTACATACCACCAAGCATACATGTCTCGGCGATTGTTGTTACTGAAATAGATAGCCATTCTATCATCCGATTCTAAATGGTGGAGGAGGAATTTAGGGTAGGTATCTAGGGAGAGTCGTACTTGGTGGGTAGGAAATTCCGTCAGTGCTAAAGTCGCTCTGAGGTTTGGTGGCCGGTTCCCAAAGTATCCTCAAGAGAACTCCCATCCTCGGGCAAAATCATCAAATCTATCCACTTTATAGTAACACTTATTTAGCTCGATCTCGCATCTCATCAAACAAGAACTCACGAGATCAAGTTAGATAAGTGCTCATTCTCGAGCTCCATATCTTTGATGACCCAACTAGATTTTGGGACTCCCCTATTGGTACAAGGAAACTACGTTATCCAATGAGGTGGTTCTAGAAGAAATACTTAAGGAAACATATGCATACGAAAAGTGAGTAAGGCGATAGGAAGCGAAAGGATCGACGTGAAAGCGGTTATAGTCTAGGAACTAAAATGCAACCTAGTTCTCTATAACCAAGGCTCGATACCAATCATTACACCCCAAAATATCGCGGCGAACGATAGTGTCAATGGGGTATGGCGTCATAGCACAAAGTATGGATAAAGAAAACTACCTCTATAATGAGGCGTTTTAAAGAGTTTACCATTCGATTAAATAAGTTAAAGTTTACAACACATGAGATCCCAAAGTTTGATAACACATAAAGGTTTACAAAACATGTCGAATGGTAATAGATAAAAACTAGACTCAATGTATGCCATGAGACCCAAAGCTCCATGAAATGCTATCGCCTTACAACCCGAGATAAATACGCTAAAAGTGTCAACACAAAGGTTGGTGAGTTCATAAGTTTGTGTTAAAATGATTTGAAATACTTAGAGAAATGTTCACAGCAAAGGCATTGTAAATCCACCGGTTCAAGTTCCGCCCATACAAAACTTGCAACCTGTGTGTTCACAACCCCTTGCCTAAAATAGAATTACAATCATGAATATGCGCATTAAGGTAGTTAAAAGTATAAATGTCACCACAAGGGTCTTCCAACATATAAATATTGGGATGTTTGTAAATTAATAGCCTTCCAACAAATTAATTTGGAGCCATTAATTCTTGTATGTTTGTAAATTAATAGCCTTCCAACAACTTAATTTGGAGCCATTAATTCTTGTGTGTTTGTAAATTAATAGCCTTCCAACAACTTAATTTGGAGCCACTAATTCTTGTATGTTTGTTCCAAACATGCATATGAAATCAAGTATAACCCAATCAAGTATATAACGCAATCAAGTCTAAAGTATGAGTAATGTTGTTTGGCAAAAGAGTTTAAATGTTTGGATAAATAAGCATATATCTCGCTTCAAATAGTTTATAGGAATATAAATGAGTAAAAGCGGGTATGAACTCACCGGTATGATTGATATGCTAACAAAATGAAGTGCACTAAAATGAGGCTTGGAAACTATCCGCGACCTAAATGAATGTTATGACTCGAGTTATGATATGTTGTTGTGAATCGTGATACAATGTTGTGCATGCAACTCCATATGATATCCATACCACTTGTGCGTTTGGAAATAATGTTTATCGTCAAAATATGATTATGACATCCCGTCATATTATAAAATACTTTACAAGTATTTACGTTAAAATGATACCCCGATAGTCATTTAATGATTTGTTGTGAAGTTATAACTTTTAAATAAGTAAAATAATGTCGTTGAAATTTTATGAAAGTAACTAAAATGGTCTTGAAAAGTTAGTCGTAAAATGGTGTACATCGAGTGTTAGGAAACGAACTCAACGGTTTTGGGAAGCTTGTATCAATGTCTCAAAGTTTGGTGTTTAAGTTTCCATCCTAGAGGTCTCGATCACTAAGAAAAATATAGGTTAAGTCTGCACTTTAGGCCAAAAATAGAGTTAAAGGATGGTTTTCGCAAAGTTTGAGTGACTATATGTTATTCGTTACAACTCCGCTCAACAAACGGTTGGACATTTTGGAAAATATGCTAGGCGAACTTACTTTTACTAGAAGACATCACGTTATAAAAGTTCTACATCATTGTTAAAACGTCCGCCAACATGGTCCTTTAGTTGCCGTAGTATGTTTGTAATAAAGAATATATTAGTTTTGCTAATAGAATAAAGTTCTGACAACTTGGTTTATCGCGTGTAATTTAATCGTTACAAGTCCGTTTTCTCGTTTTCTACATCCTTAGATTCGTGTCAAAGTATACTAATATATTTTTGATAAGTCGACACAATTTATAAAGCTTAAGACTCATTTTTGACTCGTACAAAACAAAAACATGTTCTTGAAATTTTCGAAAATATATATTTAAATCGTCAAACTTGAAAATTCATAACTTCTTCGTTATAGCTCCGTTTTAATCCGTTCAAGCGGCCACGGATTCGTTTTAAAGTGTATTTTCTAAATATTTAGCCCAAAAATATTTACCTACTGTCGGATTTTCCCATAATTTAAAATAAGGACAGACCCTATTTTATATGTGTCGAAATGAGTTTTTATCGTACTAAACCTATTCCAATCCCTTCAAAACAACTCCGAAGCTATTCTAATCCTACCATACACCTTCTTAGGGTGTCATGGGTTCCTAGGCATCACCAAAACTAGTATATAACAAGGAGTAATTATAGGATGGATTATATATATTTATAACACTTAAAAACCTTAAAAAGTGGTATGAACATCACATAACTTGCATGATTTACTTGTGCATAATAAAAATGAATATGGAAAATAATGATATGAATGAAATGCTTACTAGTTACTTGATGAGGTGAAAAGAACAAGGATTAAACCTAAACACCCTAGGTTTTTATTTGAAAACCTAAACAAGAGTGTACACTAGATTGTTTAACACTTGATTTGAAGAATTTTTGATGATCTCCTTCTTGGAACACTATGTGACCGGTTTTAGAAAGAAGAAAACAAGAGAGGAAAACAACTTGACTAACTTGAATTATTTGTGGTGAATGAAGTAAGTGAAGGTAAGTTGAGTATAAGTCTAGTTTATGTAAGAAATCTACCAAACAATAAATGAAATACCCCCCCTTGGTCGCCGAGAATATATTCAAAAATATATATATATTTTTTTATATATTGTGTAAGTAATTGTTTGTAAGAAAATGTATAGGTAAATATAACTTGTAAGGTTTTATATACATTAGTGTATTTAAGGTAGTTTTAGGTAAAAGTAATTTTTAATAGATCAAAATAAAGTATAATGAGATCATAAAAATTGTAAAAATACATTTCTTGTAAAATTTGAGTGATATAATAATTATCGTGTAGTTTATAAGAAAAGTGTCGTAATAATATAAATTTAACGATTTATATACAAAATAAATTTAAAACACTAGATAAACTCAAAATATTATTTTTATAAACCAAATGTAAGTATAAAAAAAATATATCGGGATCATTTTTGGAAGTATCGGATTAAATGTTCAAAATAATAACTTACGCGATAACGTTTATTTAATATGAAATTTACGCGTTTGATGTGAAATGCAAACCCATGCATGACTAGTATGATGAATGTAGAGTGTGAGAAATGACCAAAAATTGAGAATTGTGACAATTATGCTTTTCAGATCCCTTAGGGTAGTTAGTTTAGTGTTAGTAACCTAGGTGCTTAATAGAAGCTTGTCTAATCCTTTTGCATTGCTTATTTCCCTTGTTGGTAGTTTTAAGTCTCCCATTTTAGCTCATTTTCCCAACTGATTTCCTTTTAGATTTAGGTGCTTATTTACGCCTTTAGTTTCATAGTTGGATTCATCCTTTGTGGCTTATTTCTTCTCTTATTTGCTCTTAATATTTGATTATAAAAAGCTTATTTGTGGTGAAAAGTTTCAAAGGGGTGTTTGTTTTGCCTTTCTGTCCCAACTGTGGACAATAAGCTGTTCATACAGCTTATTTAGACCTTTCCATAAGCAAAGTTTTCACAAAACTTTTACATTTTCATTGCACCTTCAAGTTTCCAAAAGCCAAATTTCCAAAAAAATAAAAGAGCAAAAAGGTGGGAGGCAGGCTCGAACCTGAGACCTCCCACCCCCTGAGAGACATAGTGAGTACCTGTATGCCAACGCGCCCTTGGGACTTGTCTTGTTGGACTTTACACAAACAAATCCTTTAAGGCATATTGGCGCTTCGAATAAGCAATTATTGGTGATTTTAGCTTATTTTACAAAACAAACACCAAGTTTCTTATTTTCCTAGGATCGATTAAGTTCACAGTACCTTTTGTGATTTTCTAGATTTTCCTTAAACGTTTAGTATTTTTAATAATTAATTTAGTTTAAAATAGTTTTTAATTAAGTAATAAATAAAATAAAAGTCGAAAAAATACCCGGCTTTTTCCTAAAATTATTTTTAGTCATTTAGAATGTAGGAAAATTAGTTTTGCACCCGTAGACCTTAAATTTCATCTTTTTCACTTTCGAGGCTCGGGATTAGCTCGGGTTTTGCGTTTTTACACCTTAACACTCTAGGACTTAGTTTAGCTTCGTTTTATCATTCCTTAGGCTTAGTAATAGTTCAGTTGTAGGAGTTAGATTAGACGTATTTGCATTTAATTCGCGTTTTGTTAAATTCGTTTTTAGTTTCCTTTACGTATCAAGAAAATCAGATTTTAAAAATAGTGATAGCGTTTATTTAATATAATTTATCTTTTTAAATTTTCTTTAATTTGCATTTAAGCCCCTGTAATTTATAAACTTTTTCTTTAGGTATAATCAATCACAATCCTTTTCCGTTCAAATTTTCTCGATCACTATTCGTTTGATTATTCATCGCACAGCTCGTTGGGACTTAACGACCTGGGGAAACACTATACTCCTCTAGATCTTCATTGCATTGCGTTCTCAAGTCGTCGCTTTTATTACGGTTGACCATTCACAAGTGGTTAGCTTGTGATAAAAGCGACCGTTTGGGAGCCAATCGATTAGCAAGAACCAAAGCTCGAACAATATCCGTGAGTTTGTCAATCTTAGCATCGGTGCTAGATGTACTCACGGAGATGAAATAGAAGGTCCAACATTAGGCGAGATTGATATGTCTTTGTTCGGAAAGGCGGACACAGGACTTGTTTTCTATGATTTGCAAGGCTTCTTTGTGGTCTTGCTCGAAATTACCTCCGCGGAGGCATTTAAAGAGTCTTGGTCGACTTGTCTCGCACCATTGTAGAAAGTATCCATTTGCATTAATTCGGTAAAACCATGATGCGGACACTTGCGGAGCAACTCTTTGTAACGATCCCATACCTCACCGAATGATTCATCAAATCTTTGAGAGAATTTCATTATCTCATTATTAAGACTTGTAGTTCGGGATGGAGGATAAAATTCGTTAACAAACTTAGTGACTAGATCCTCCCATGTCTCAATGGAACGAGGGGGTTGTTTTTCAAACCAATTCAGGCTTGTCCTCTAGAGAGAATGGGAACGAAGAAGCTTAATTGCTTCATGTGGGACATTCTTGTATTTTATGGTTTATGCAATCTTGTTGAACCATCGAATATGTGCATGAGGATCACCCGCTCAAAACCATAAAATTGGCTTTGGGTCACAAGATTAAGCAACCGGTTTTGAGCTCGAGGTATCGACCCACGATGGCTGGGACAATAATGGCATCTCCGTAACCCTCGATGGGTGCTTGGAGAAGCTCATTCATAGGTTTGTCTTCGCCATTACGACGGGGGGTGGTGATGATTGGCGTTCCTCGATCCGCGGTGAAGGAGCGAGCGTCCTCTCGTCTCGTGCAATATTTGCAAGCTCGGAAAGTGGACTTGTAGAGTGGAAGAGCGAGTCGCATGCACTAAGTATAAAATCGGTTTTCAAAACAAATGCGAGGCAAAGCGACAAGTGAACTTAAACCAATAATCACAAATGAAGTGGCTTCTTTGAAAAGGTACACCAAATCACAAGGACACAAAGGCAAGTTTTAAATCTTTTGTTCTGGAACTTATTAATGTTCACACCCCGAGTTGGTAGGTGTACTGCCTTGATTTGCGGTGGTTGATTTTTATGTATTTATTAAGTACCACTGAAAAGACGTAGGTATGGATTTGTGCTAAGGGTTTAAAAACTTTTGGACAATATTTTTGGAATCATCTCGTTTAACCAAATCGTATCTCTTTAAGAATCACTTTAAAGGAAACACAAGCTAGAAAATGTTACGATTGTTTTGTTGTTTTATATATTTTTTTTTGGTGTTGTTAACACTTTAGGAAAAGTGTTAATGAACTTTTTGATTTTGATTAACTTTACAAAAAACTGTTTACAAAAGGTGGTATATGTGCAAGTATGGATCTGAAAATGCTTAGAACACGCTTCTGACCTCCACAGCGGCGCCAAAATTTGATTCGCTTCAAACAGTCAAGTTTATCACACAAGCTAACCACTTGTGAATGGTCAACCGTAATAAAATTCAAACAAATTCGAAACAAATGCAATTAAGATCTGGAGTATAGTGTTTCCACAGTCGTTAAGTCCCACGGAGACTTAATGGTGTTTGAACAAATTCGGATGTCGAATAATCACTAAGGATAGTGATCGGTAAGGATTTTGGAATATTTATACCTAAAGAAAAGTTTTGTAAATTACAGGGGCTTAAATGCAAATTAAAGAAAATTAAAAGCTAAAATATATTAAATAAATGCTATCACTATATTTAAAATGATGTTTTGCTTGATTTATAAAACAAAATAACTTAAATAAACTATTTTAATTAAAGCGTAAACTTAAATTATCTAAAAATGTGACTTAAAATGAAAACGTCGTTATGTATAAAAATTACAGCGAGTGCATAAGGAAAACGTAAAATTTGTAAAATAAAAGTCCTACGAATGTAAAAATAATTTTCTTACTTACTATATGACAAAAGAAAATTTTAGAAAAAGATTTATATTTTTTGACTTTTATATTTTTATTATGAATTAAATTCTATTTTAGACTAATTAAATGATTAGAAATACTAAAACTACTTAGAAAATTCTGAAACTTTTTGTAAAATACTTTATAACAATACAAATCTAAGAAAAATATAAAAGGTGCAACAACTTATTTGAATAAGCTAGAAATAAGCTAAATAATACTGAATAAGCTAAAATGGAAAACAAGACTTATGTATTAAATTGTGCAAGATACAACCAATCAAAGTCCCAAGGAGATGGTAGTGTGTGTGTGTGGTGGTGGTGGCGAGGTTCGAATCCCAATGGCTTTTGATTTTTATTTTCTTTTGGACTTTTTCTTTTTGAAACCGATTAAGCTACTAAATATAAACAAATTTTAAAAGACAAACTTTTAGAACTTAAAATAAGCTCGAAATAAGCACTTGTGCTAAAAGCGAGTAGCAAGCAGACTAAGCGGCCAACTTCCAAGCCTTGTGGGGCCCAGGAGAGATTGGAAGTCCAACAAAAGTGAATCCAATAAGTGAGCTTATTGGCTTTTCAAAAGCTAAAGCTCTCCTTGTGGTGTTCACAGTGAGCTTATAATGAGCTTATGAAAAGGGACCAACAACGATGACTCAGTGTATACTGAGTAATGGACAAGATAAAAAGCTATAAGCAGACCTAACAAATAAGCTAGAAATTGGAAAATAAGCTTTGGACTAGAGAGTCAGCTAGGTGAGCTTCTCAAAAAGCTAAGATGCACAAGCTAAAGCTAACTAATAAGCTCTGTGAGAGCTTGTGAAATAGGCTAGCAAATCAGTGCACGGGGCATGTTTTCAAACAAGGGTCCAAAGTAAGCTAAGAAATAAGCTGCTTAATAAGCTAATTGGAAACTATAAAAAATACTGTGATTAAGATGAGCAGTTATATTTTAATATTCCAAAAGCTTAAATATTGAAAACTAATATTAAGTTCTATATAAAATAATCTATTTTATTCAAAACCAAAACCGAAATTTTGACTTTTAAAATGAACTAAAAGGTTGACTTTTATGAACTTGTGATCAAATCTACACATCGATTATGATGAATTAAGGTGGATTAAGACCGATTTGATCAACAATGATAACTTATGAACACAAAACCATGATCATGGAACATGGATATCAAACGGACAATAAACAAGATGAGGTTAAAATCTATTTTGACTTTTTACTAAATAAGCCTTTGGTTTTTATGGTTGATCCGGGATATTAAGTACTTATATGACAAATAATAATAACAAGAAACAACACATTAACCTCTAAAAGCAGTTAACTAAGCAAATCCAAACACCACTTAACTTAACTGTTTTGATGTTTTAAGCACTAAAACCGATTTTCGGACCAAGGAATCAAGTGATTAACTTATACTAACTATTATTAGATGAATTAAACCAAAATTAACTTACTTTAAACACTTAAACTAAAAATTACAAATTATGAGAAAATGCTTACAAGATGAGTCCAAACAGGCCGAGAACCAAAAGCCAAGGACACAACCTATAGCTTCCCAAGAAGCTCTAAACCAAAGGGCAATCCATTATTAACCTGCTCCATTTGTGATCACCATCTCCATTGCTTTTTATTTTTCACTAATTTATTTGGTATTTTTGGTAATTTTTCTTTGGATAATAAAGCGGGTTTTATGGGTATCTAATAGCTTTTAGAAGCTATCTAGGATCTTATATGGGCTTATGAGTCCAAATTAATAACTACAAACAACATTAAGCTAAATTGAGATTTTAAGCTTGAAAATTGAACAAACTGAATTGGAACTTAAAACTTGAAATTTCTTATTGAGAAAGATTCACAATACACTGAGATTACTTAAAAAGGTACTTGAAAGCTAAGAAATACACTGGAATTTGAAAAGTAATTAAAACGAAATACACTAACTAAATTAAAACTAGATACTCTTCTGCTTCTCCTCTCTTTATATTGATCTTTTAGACTCCCCACATGTCTCTGAATCTTTCCCACTTCAAATCTTGGCCATTGATTCAGTCAAACTCATCCCAACCATTTAAATGAAATTTGGCGCCAAAAGTAGTTTGTGTAACTTGTAGCCGTATTTTTGCAATTAATGCCCTTTGGAAGCTTGTACATGTTGAAGAGACACAAAGGAAAAGGTTATTAGTCTAGTTGGTATATTTGGAAAGAAAAACAGGGGAAAGGTATGGTTTTGAGGATAAAGTGGTGGAGATGCATTAACTGCGGTTGTGGGCTAGTATAGGAGGGGGGATGAGTGGAAAGATGAGGTGGAAAGGTGGAAAATTGGAGAAACCATGGTGGTTTTGGAATTGCATGTGAGGTGAGGAGAAGCACGGTGAAAGCGGTTTTGGCGGGCGTTGACCGTTTGACCGAGATATTAATAACGGGAGGGTCAAATGGGATTTGGCGGTCAGTGGATTTTGGCTTGGATCAAGGTCAAAGGCCAAGGGTCGAGGTTCAAGATATTTGGGCTTGTATATGGGTTTGGGCCACCGTGGTTGTGTTGGGTTGGATTAATAACAAAGGGATCCGTTTGGTTTGATATTAATATAAGGACCATTTATGCAATTCGGCCAAACTTAAGGGAATGAACCTGTAACTTTTCCAAAGTTAACACAAGGACCAAACTTAACAAACTTTAATAGAACAAGGACCAATTTTGATTATTTTCCATTTTTATAAATCCAAGGACTATTTTTGACACTTTTTAAACTTTAGGGACCTTTTCTGCCATTTGACCAAAGATTCATTCAAGGACCATTTTTGACAACTTAGAATATTTCAGGGACCTTGAATAACATTTTGTTTTATTTTGATTTACCAGGGACTATTTTTGATAACTTTTGAAACTTGGGGACTAAAGCGCTAATTATGCAAACTTGATACGTTTTCATCCGATTTTGATATTTTTGCATTTAAAACACATAAAACACTTATTTGTGATATTTTCATCATTTTGATGCATTTACGAGTGTTTTCGGATGTTTTGGCATTTAAATGGTACAAAATGATGAGTATTTAGACACTCATCGTGACCTACTTCATCTATGTTTTAAAAGCTAAGACATTGAGATAATGCTACAATCTTTCCAAAACCGTTGAGTCTGCTTTTCTAACACTCGATATTCACTATTTTACGACTAGCTTTCGAGGCCATTTAGTCACTTTCATGAATTGTCAAAGTGTATTGTTTTACTGAAAAGCTATAATTTCTTGATAAATCACTAAACGACTATCCTAGGATATCATTTCAACGTAATTACTTATAAAGTATTTTATAACATGACGAGATGTCACAAAGGAATATTTCGACGATAAATTTCAATTTCAAAAATGTACAAGTGGTATAGATTACATGTCAATTTGCATGTACGACATTGTTTCATAAATTACATTAGAACATATCATTCATACTAGGTTGCAGTTAGAGATTGCACCTCATTTCAGTGTATCCACTTTTGTCATCATAATCATTGTATCAGGTGAGTTTCGTAACCCCTACTTTTGTATGTTTTGAATTATTTTGGGGGAGATACATGCTTAACTATTTTTCACAAGTACTTTAGATTTTTAAGGATAACTTCTATCATGATCACTATCGTTTCAAAACCGAATGTTGTACTATATCAATTGTTCTTGTTTGCGTGCTATAGTTCTACGTCGAATAATGTGCTATATCAGTTGACTAGTGATACATTGAGTCATGTACTATTGATTATGTGTTATGGTTCTACGTCGAGTTAGGTACTATTGTGAATTTATTTGACATCATGCGCTTAAACTATAAAATTATGGCAATGGGTTGTAAACACACAAGTTGGAAGTTTTGTATGGGCGGAACTTGGGCCGAGTGGATTTGCAATGCCTTTCTTGCATGAACGTTCTTTAAAGGTTTTTCATGACAACAAAACTCTATGAACTCACTCAACCTTTGTGTTGACACTTTAGCATGTTTTATATCGGTATCTAAGGCGACACTTCATGACATGCATGTGGACTTATCATAGAGTCGTGGTGACGACGCGTCTCACATGGGAATTTATGCACTTTAAAAACATCGTTTGGCTTGTATCAAACTTATTACCGCACATGATGATTTTCATTTGGGACCTATATTTTGTAAACTCTGAATGTTTTATTAAATCAAATGATTTGTTTTCCACAAGACACTTTAGGTTGTTCGATATAACTGTAACTGTGATGCTATGACAGTCAACCCCCAGGAATTCCATTCCGCTGCAAAACATGTAATTTTGGGTTGTGACAAGTTATGCTGGTTTGGTCTTCCGTGTTAAGGACTCGGTATTTAGCTTTGTACCAGAAAAAGTGTAAGCGACGTTGTGAAGGCTTCTCCGCCAAGTTGAAGGAGGTTGTTGACATAGTGCTTGAACTCTCGAGTAGGTGACTCGGGGAGTGGAGTAGGTCAAGGAAGGTGTCCTTGTAGCGAACCACTATACCGCTTTTCTTTACTTACATTACTTATAGATCTATACTTTCTATCCATTCATACGATTTCACATAATATCGAATCTAAAGTTTTTGAAACTAACTTAAAATGGGCAAAATTATTCAACCCCCCCTTCTAGTTTTCCACAATTGCCATCAAGAGCTAGGTTTACAATAGTATTAAAGTAAACCGTATTTTAAAAAAAATTCGATCACAATGAGTTTTTAAAATTATAAAGTAGGGAAATCTATGCAACGACCTCCTCTACTTGAAACAAATGGTTTTATTTATTGGAAGAATAGATTCAAAACTTATGTGAAGTCAAAAGTTATTGATCTTTGGTACATCATTGTTGAAGGTAACTTTCAGCGACTACGTAAGATGATAAAACCGACAAACTAGTAAATATCCTCATGATCAAGTCTCCGATGATCAAAAGAAAAGCTTTCCAAAAATAGTGAAGCTAAAATGGTTTTATATAATGCTTTACCCAAAAAGGAATTCGAAAGAATTTCTATGCTTAAAACCTCTAAAGAAATTTGGAATTCTTTAGTTGTAACTCATCAAGGAAATCAACAAGTTAAAAATAATAAAATATATTTATTTGTTCAACAATATGACCAATTTTTAATATAGGATGAGGATAGTATAGATGATTCTTTTGCTAACTTTAATACTATAATTACATCATTGCAAGCACTTGATGAGTCTTTCTCTAGTCGTAATCATGTTAGGAGATATCTAAGGGCACTTCCATCCAAGTGGAGATCAAAGGTGACGACCATCGAAGAATCAAAAGACTTATCAATCCTCACCCTCGACGAACTCATAGGCAATCTAAAGGTCTATGAGCTTGTCCTCACTAAAGACTCAAGCCTCAAAAGAAAAGAAAGAAAGCACAAATCTCTTGCCTTAAAAGCAAAAAGGTATCAAGCGATGAAGAAACCTATTCTTAGGAAAGTGATGACGAAGAATATGCCATGGCGGTAAGGGACTTTAAGAAGTTCTTTAAAAGGAAGGAAGATATGTCAAACAACCATATGATGATAAGAAGGGTTCGGACGAGCAAAGATGACAAGAAAGCAAGGGATGATCGCGCATGTTTTAAATGTGGGACCCTAATCACTTCATTAGTGAGTGTCCCAAACGTGACAAACAAAAGGCGTTCGTGAGTGGTTCGTGGGGAATGAGTGAAGAGAAGAATGAAGAAATTTGTCTCATGGCAAATGAATTAAATGAGGTATTTCCCGAGTCTCTCTATTATAGTAGCTCATCATTAGATGATGATTCATTGCATCCTGAATATGATAAACTTTGCAAAATTAGTTTAAAGGTAATTAACAAAAATAAGATTTTGAAAAACAAAAATGAACGTTTAGAAAAGGAAGTCATTGAGTTAAAAAGCAAATTAAAACGTTTAGAAAAAAGGAAGATAGAAAGTGGTAAATGTGAACTTTGCCTTCAACTCCAAACGTTAGTTGATAATATTGATTCCAAGATTGCTAGGATGAGCACTAATACTCTAGATATAATACTAGATGGTGTCAAAGCAGATACATTCAAAAGGTCTAGGTGTACAGGAATTTGATGCATCAACTAGCGAGATTAAAGTAACACAATTCGTTAAGGCACTTGAAAACAGACTATTGTAGTCACGGATCCTACGGATCCCTAGAAAATGGAACCGTCTAGTGTAAAATCACGGGATCCGTGGGTCATTTTAAGGCACAAGGTGAGCGGTGTGGAGCTTGTGTGCGTACAAATTGCTTCTTAGGATCCGTGGGTCTGTACCAGTAAGCAGTAGAAATAACATAGCTACTTCATCTGGAACCGACTTTGTTATTGTTAATAAGAAGAAACCAACCCACGTTACTGTTAGACAACCAAAAAATCAAAGTTTCATGAGAAACAAAGGTCCATCGTTTTCAAAACCAAACACATTTATAAGGAGACCTAACAATTTTTATCCACGAAGTAACCACCATCAAATGGGATGGAATTCTAATGTTCAAAACGGCTTTCCATTTCAAAACATTACACCTTGGAATGCGTTCTCACCTTTTCCATATATGCCTAACATGAATGAAATGTATAACACTAATTGACCCATGAACAAATGGGATGAAACTTGTCACACCTCATGGGAGGCGAAACGCGAGTGTAACGGAAGGAACATAAGCACAAGATAATAGAACATACCAACATTAATATTTAAAGAAAGAGAACACCATTACAATACCAGTTTAGCCGTCATCGGCAAATATATTACAAAGTTTAGATTCCAAAATATTGAGTTTTATTACATACGACTTGTAGCGACAAGTGAAAACTTCTTTATGCAAGACTTGATAGAAAAGCTTAGTAACGATCACCTGAAATGCATGAGAGAAAAACGGGTCAACTATGAAATAGTTGGTGAGTAAGCACGGTTAGCGAAATAAGAAAACTCGTAAGAAATATCCAAAGCTTTCGGTCAACGAAAATAGTTCTCAAAGCAAAGGCATTGTGTATCCACTCAGTTCCAAATTCCGCCCATACAAAACTTGCAACCTGTGTGTACACAACCCATTGCACAAAAATATAGTGCGTCAAGTAGTCAAGTGTAAGTGGTCATAATAGTTCACAATATAGCATCACGAATATAATAATGTAGGGATGCTCGAACATAGGAGACTTTGCCTTTGCTCCGAGCAAGGGAGACTCCTTTGTCACTCGACCACCTAAGCGAGATTTATTGAGACCGCTCCACCAATAAGGCGAGACTTTATAGTGATGCTCGAACATGGGAGACTTTGCCTTTGCTCCAACAAGGGAGACTCCTTTGTCACTCGACCACCTAGGCGAGATTTATTGAGACCGCTCCACCAATAAGGCGAGACTTTATAGTGATGCTCCGAACAGGGGAGACTTTGGGACAAGGTCATAACATGTTCGATTCAATATATTCAGACAAGTCATAAGTTCATAATTAAATTCAAGATTCTAAGTCAAGTTCAAAAGTTCAAGTCTAAGGAGTTCATAGAAGTAAAAATCAATTTAGTTCAAATATAGTTCATGCATTTCGCCCCAAAAATATAGTAAAACGGTAAAAAGGGGATGTGATTACTCACTTGGTGAACTGATGAGATGACAAGAGTGAGTACACTGAGGTATAATGAGATGCTTTAACCGGGACCTATTACGAATGATATGATATGTAATGAGTTGCAATGTAATGTTATGCATGCATCTCGTATGTTATTTATACCATTTACGGGTTTTGAAAATATTACTTTTCGTCGAAAAATGCTCTTTAGACGTCTTGACCATTCAAAAATCACTTTACAAGTTTTTACGTCAAAATGTCATCCTACAATGGTTTTATAATGATTTATGGTGAAATTTTCTCTTTCGTCGCAAAACAATGTCGTCGGAATTTTCATGAAATTAACAAAAATGGCTCCGAAAACTAGTCGTAAAATGGTGTACGCCGATCGTTGAGAAACGAACTCAACGGTTTTGGAAAGTTTGTATCGATATCTAAAAGTTTCGATTCGGGTTTTCGTCCAAAGGTCTCGAACATAAAGATAATAAGGGTTAAAGATAGTGATTTTGGCTAATTGTTATGTAAAAGTGAGTTTCACCAAGTTTGAGCAATCGTAATTAATTTACTATAACTCCGCTATACAAACGGCTTATCGTTTTGAAAAATATGGCGGTGAACTTGATTTTACTAGAAGACAATTCGTTCTAAAAGTTTCACATCATGGTTAAAATCGCAAACATGGACGTTATGACTACTAAAATACTTGTAACGTAAAAATAATATAGTTTTTCGAGAAAATAATAGTTACGGCAACTTTATGAAAACGTGCATATCTTTGTCGTTTCAAATCCGTTTTCTCGTATAATATGTCCTTAGCTTCGTATCGAAGTAAACTAATATATTTTGACTAGTCGAAATAATTTGTGAAGCTTAAGGCTGTTTTGACCCGAACAAACTAAAAGCAGAAAGTGAAATTTCGAAAATAATATATTTCAAATCGACAAACTTTAAAAATCCATAACTTCTTCGTTATAAGTCCGTTTTTATCCGTTCAAGCGACCACGGATTCGTTTTAAAGTATATTTTCTAAATATCAAGGCCAAAGTTTCGCATCAAACAGTAGGTTTTCCCGAAATTGAAACAAGGACAGAACCTTTTAATACATATTGAAAATAGTTTTCTCGGACAAAACCTATTCTAATCCCTTCAAATCAACTCCAAAGCTAATCTAATCCTACCATACACCTTCTTAGGGTGTCATGGGTTCCTAATCACCATCAAGACCAAAGAATACCATGGGAATATTTATAGGATGACCAAAGTATATAAATAATTCTAAAATCATGAAATAAAATGGTATAAATCACACAACATGCATACTTGCTCCAAAAATGAAAAGATGAATATGAAATGATAAGGAAACTTGAAAATGGAATAAACTTGCTTACAAATGAAGATGATGAGGTGAAAGTAACAAGGATTAGCCTAAATACTCTTGGTTTTTATTTCAAAACCATAAAAAGAGTATAAACTAGATTGTTAATACACTTGAGCTTGAAAGATTTTGTGATCCCTTGTAAAAACTCTTGATGGCCGGTTCTAGGATGAAAAACAAAGAGAGAACAAAGGTTTTCTAACACTTGAATGAGAATGAAAAATGAATGATGAATGAAAGAGTAAAGGTGACTTGGAGTATAAAACCATACAATCAAGAAAATGTTTTGTCAACATAATTAATGTACCCCCTCCCCTAAGGGCCGGTTTTTGGGGACTTATGTTTCTAAAATATATATATATTTTTTTTTTTTTCATATCTATTACTTGTATATATTTGTGTAACTTGTAAAGAAAATGTAAGAATTGTAGGAAATATGTACAAGTAAAGGTAAATGAGAATTTTTGGTGTAAGTAAGTTTTAATAAGTCAAAATAGAATGTATTGAGATAATAAAAATTGTAAAAATACATTCCTTGTGAAATTTGGGTGATAAAATAATTATCGTATAATTTTTAAGAAAAACGACGTAGTAATTAAACTTTAACGATTAATGTACCAAATAAATTTGAAACACTAGGAAAACTAAAAATATAGTTTTTATAAACTAAATGTAAGTTTAAAAATACTTCGGGATCATTTTTGAAAGTAATGGATTAAATATTTAAAATAATAACTCACGCGATAACGTTTATTAAACATAAAAATTACGCGTTAAATGTAAAAATGAAATGCCATGAATGAACTAATATGATGCATATATAATTAAAGAAATGACCGGAATTCGAGAATTGTGACATTCTTCCCATGTCAGCGGAATCACGTCCCCGTGATTCGATTAACGATACTATGGTCCGAACCTCGACAAGAGTTCTAAAAGTTCATGATCGTCTGACGGTCTAAATGATCATATCAATGCCCATGCGTACAGGGTTCCCCATTCAACTAAATGCGTGCCGTGATTAGATTGGATAGGGTAAACTTGCCCAATATCGAACGTAGCTCTCAAAAGACCTTTAGGTAGTCGATTCTAATTTAATCCCACAACTCATCAAACAAGAACTGTCATGAGATTAAACTAAACCGACTTGAGTAAACTTGTCTCTTAGCTTGATTTTCACAACTCATCAAACAAGAACCGCTACTAGATCAAGCTAGGAAACAAGTTGTTAGAAAGATAGGAATCAACATCCTGAATGAAGTCTTTTGAAAGATTCGTTCGATATTGGATTTGCTTACACAAATCAAATCAAATCAACAAAACATATAACAACTAAGGTCGATATCAATAGGTCTCAAATTAATCAATGTCGTGAGCGTGGTAAAGATTGGAAGGAAGCTATGCACTCAAAATTATGTCGCATGTAAATAAGGTAGTTGTTCAAAGGAATGTACCCGTTCGCGTTGCGGGCTTCCTCGGTGCCGAGATAGAATGCTCGACCACGTGCGGGAGGATTTCAATGTTACGATCTTGTGGGCCTTCTATTGCCAACGCCGAGTTTGGGCGATTACCTCCTTGATTGTGAGTTCTTTTCAACTTTGGGCGGTATTGCGAAGGTGATCTGAACTTCCACACTCGTAACATGCTTTTCTCGTCCTTGATTTCCGATTCTGTTTGAGCAATTTTTCGTGAAGTGGCCGTCTCATCACATTTGCCGCACCTTGGGCGTCTCTAAGTGATGATAATTACATCGAGTGCACAAAGGATGTGGACTGCATATCCTTTGCGCTCTGGGTGGTCGCCCATAGTTACGAGTTATTCGGCGCCTCTTGTTTCTTGATTCGATCTCGGTTTCCTGGTGATCCTCCCCGCGCTTTCGTCCATTGTCGTTTGCTTTTGTTAGTTCTCGGACCGATCACATCATTTGTTAAGCGATCGCCATACTCACGTGACTTGCGAGTGGTTGGTTTCGACAGTGACATCCCTCCCAATTTCGGTATCAATCCCCATATATATCGGTCAATCAACTTCTCCACAGTGGAAACCATGAGGAACCATCCTAGTTAACTCGTGGAACCGGATTGTGTACTTGTCGATCTCTACTCCTACCATCAAGTGGTTCCAAAATTCTTCTTCCGTTTACGACTTCATCTTTTTGCAGTACTCATCGGTTAGTAGTTTCTTGAATGCTTCCCAAGATAATGCATTTGCAGCCTCTCTTCCTCTAGTCTCAGTAGTTGGTTGTTCCACCGGTCAATGCTCGACCGTAGTAGCCAAAAGAGAACTCAACCTTGTTTCCTTGACACATTTCGTGATACTAAGCTTGACTCAACATTCTCGAACCAGTTAGCAGTCAATGGCACCTCGGTACCATGAAATTCCATTGGCTTACATGTCATGAAAGTTTTGTAGCTGCATCCTGACCAGCGTTTGAAGTACCTTCTCCGTTGTTGGTTCGTCTAGCATCGAGATGGGTTATAATTTGAGTGAGTAGATCCGCTATTCCGATGGCGTTGTTGTTTGGATTGTCATTGTTGTTTGGGTTGCCGTTGTTGTTACCTCCCGAGCGTGTGTTTCTTGCAGCCATGATCCTCTGAGAGGACCAAAACATCGGGTTGAGTAAACGACATTCGAGCGAAGTCGATGAGGTGCGAGCGGTGGTGGGTGTGTTATAGTGATCGAAACATGGCGAACAGAGGCATGCTATGTCTAACCAATCGAAAGATGGAAAAGAGAAGATATAAACAAGGTACGGTAATGTAGGCGTGAGCGTAAAACATGCCATGCATACCCACCCGACCAATGCAACTTGGTGACCATACTCAAAAGACTCGACCAAACATGATTTAAAACTACCACTCTTATCATTGCATGGTTCTTCATAAATTAGACATAGTTGATCGGGCTATGTATAATTTATGAGTAACGATCTAACGATAGAACTAGTTGACTCGGATGATGTTCAATGTTTAATAAAATAAAATAAAAATTTTTCCGGTTATAGGCTGTGATTTTTATTTTGAAAAATCGGCATTCTCTATAACCTTTGGCTCGATACCAATCTGTCACACCCTACGGAGGCGGAAACGCGAGTGTAACGGAGGAACATAAGCACAAGATAATAGAACATACCAACATTAATATTTAAAAGAAAGAGAACACCATTACAATACCAGTTTAGCCGTCATCGGCAAATATATTACAAAGTTTAGATTCCAAAATATTGAGTTTTATTACATACGACTTGTAGCGACAAGTGAAAACTTCTTTATGCAAGACTTGATAGAAAAGCTTAGTAACGATCACCTGAAATGCATGAGAGAAAAACGGGTCAACTATGAAATAGTTGGTGAGTAAGCACGGTTAGCGAAATAAGAAAACTCGTAAGAAATATCCAAAGCTTTCGGTCAACGAAAAATAGTTCTCAAAGCAAAGGCATTGTGTATCCACTCAGTTCCAAATTCCGCCCATACAAAACTTGCAACCTGTGTGTACACAACCCATTGCACAAAAATATAGTGCGTCAAGTAGTCAAGTGTAAGTGGTCATAATAGTTCACAATATAGCATCACGAATATAATAATGTAGGGATGCTCCGAACATAGGAGACTTTGCACTGCTCCAGCAAGGGAGACTCCTTTGTCACTCGACCACCTAAGCGAGATTTATTGAGACCGCTCCACCAATAAGGCGAGACTTTATAGTGATGCTCCGAACATGGGAGACTTTGCACTGCTCCAACAAGGGAGACTCCTTTGTCACTCGACCACCTAGGCGAGATTTATTGAGACCGCTCCACCAATAAGGCGAGACTTTATAGTGATGCTCGACAGGGAGACTTTGGGACAAGGTCATAACATGTTCGATTCAATATATTCGACAAGTCATAAGTTCATAATTAAATTCAAGATTCTAAGTCAAGTTCAAAAGTTCAAGTCTAAGGAGTTCATAGAAGTAAAATCAATTTAGTTCAAATATAGTTCATGCATTTCGCCCAAAAATATAGTAAAGCGGTAAAAGGGGATGTGATTACTCACTTGGTGAACTGATGAGATGACAAGAGTGAGTACACTGAGGTATAATGAGATGCTTTAACCGGGACCTATTACGAATGATATGATATGTAATGAGTTGCAATGTAATGTTATGCATGCATCTCGTATGTTATTTATACCATTTACGGGTTTTGAAAATATTACTTTTAATTGAAAATGCTCTTTAGACGTCTTGACCATTCAAAAATCACTTTACAAGTTTTTACGTCAAAATGTCATCCTACAATGGTTTTATAATGATTTATGGTGAAATTTTCTCTTTTCGTCGCAAAACAATGTCGTCGGAATTTTCATGAAATTAACAAAAAATGGCTCCGAAAAACTAGTCGTAAAATGGTGTACGTCGATCGTTAGAGAACGAACTCAACGGTTTTGGAAAGTTTGTATCGATATCTAAAAGTTTCAGTTCAGGAGTTTTCGTCCAAAAGGTCTCGAACATAAAGATAATAAGGGTTAAAGATAGTGATTTTGGCTAATTGTTATGTAAAAAGTGAGTTTCGACCAAGTTTGAGCAATCGTAATTAATTTACTATAACTCCGCTATACAAACGGCTTATCGTTTTGAAAAATATGGCCGGTGAACTTGATTTTACTAGAAGACAATTCGTTCTAAAAAGTTTCACATCATGGTTAAAAGCGCAAAAACATGGACGTTATGACTACTAAAATACTTGTAACGTAAAAATAATATAGTTTTTAGAAAATAATAATTACGGCAACTTTATGAAAGCGTGCATATCTTTGTCGTTTCAAATCCGCTTTCTACGATAATATGTCCTTAGCTTCGTATCAAGTAAACTAATATATTTTGACTAGTCGAAATAATTTGTGAAGCTTAAGGCTCGCTTTTGACCCGAACAAACTAAAAAGCAAAGTGAAATTTCGAAAATAATATATTTCGTCGACAAACTTTAAAATCCATAACTTCTTCGTTATAAGTCCGTTTTATCCGTTCAAGCGGCCACGGATTCGTTTTAAAGTATATTTTCTAAATATCAAGGCCAAAGTTTCGTACCAACAGTAGGTTTTCCAGAAATTGAAACAAGGACAGAACCTTTTTATCGTATTGAAAATAGTTTTTCTCGGACAAAACCTATTCTAATCCCTTCAAATCAACTCCAAAGCTAATCTAATCCTACCATACACCTTCTTAGGGTGTCATGGGTTCCTAATCACCATCAAGACCAAAGAATACCATGGGAATATTTATAGGATGACCAAAGTATATAAATAATTCTAAAATCATGAAATAAAATGGTATAAATCACACAACATGCATACTTGCTCCAAAAATGAAAAGATGAATATGAAATGATAAGGAAACTTGAAAATGGAATAAACTTGCTTACAAATGAAGATGATGAGGTGAAAGTAACAAGGATTAGCCTAAATACTCTTGGTTTTATTTCAAAACCATAAAAGAGTATAAACTAGATTGTTAATACACTTGAGCTTGAAAGATTTTGTGATCCCTTGTAAAAACTCTTGATGGCGGTTCTAGGATGAAAAACAAAAGAGAACAAAGGTTTTCTAACACTTGAATGAGAATGAAAATGAATGATGAATGAAAGAGTAAAGGTGACTTGGAGTATAAAACCATACAATCAAGAAAATGTTTTGTCAACATAATTAATGTACCCTCCCTAAGGGCGGTTTTGGGGACTTATGTTTCTAAAATATATATATATATTTTTTTTTTTTTTCATATCTATTACTTGTATATATTTGTGTAACTTGTAAAGAAAATGTAAGAATTGTAGGAAATATGTACAAGTAAAGGTAAATGAGAATTTTGGTGTAAGTAAGTTTTTAATATGTCAAAATAGAATGTATTGAGATAATAAAATTGTAAAAATACATTCCTTGTGAAATTTGGGTGATAAAATAATTATCGATAATTTTTAAGAAAAGCAGCGTAGTAATTAAACTTTAACGATTAATGTACCAAATAAATTTGAAACACTAGGAAAACTAAAATATAGTTTTTATAAACTAAATGTAAGTTTAAAAAATACTTGGGATCATTTTGAAAGTAATGGATTAAATATTTAAAATAATAACTCACGCGATAACGTTTATTAAACATAAAAATTACGTTAAATGTAAAAATGAAATGCCATGAATGAACTAATATGATGCATATATAATTAAAGAAATGACCGAATTAGAAATTGTGACAAAACTTTTGAGTTAATTGTTTTCTTAGGTATTCTTAAAGGTCGACCTAGATATGGTTGAATGTATCAAGGATAGCGGGTGCACGAGGCACATGACCGGTAACAAAGACTTGTTTTCCACTTATGAATCCTACAATGGAGGAAATGTGGTATTTGGTAATAGCAAGAGTAAAATCACCGATAAAGGTACAATCTCTAACAAATCCTTAACCATTAACGAGGTATGTCACGTAGAAAACCTAAACTTCAATCTTCTTAGTATAGGACAAATATGTGATAGAAAGTGTAGTGTACTTTTTAGTGAAACCGGAAGTAAAATATTGAAAAACGGTATAACCATAGGAAGCGGCATTAGAAAACATGGAGTCTATGTCATTAAAATCGGTAATGAACCTAAATACAAACTTTGTCTTACTTCAATGGATGATATTTCGACCTTATGGCATCGAAGATTGGGTCACGCCAATATGCGACTTCTTCAATTGCTATCATCTAAAGAACTAGTAAGAGATCTAGCAAAATTAAAATACCAACATCACTTTTGTGATGCTTGTAGTGTAGGTAAACAAGTCCACGCTAGCCACAAGGCTAAAAATATGGTCTCTACTACTAAGTGTCTAGAACTACTTCACATGGATTTATTTGGTCCATCTGCTATTCAATGTTTTAGAGGTAACTACTATACTTTGGTCATAGTGGATGATTACTGTAGGTACACTTGGACTAAATTTTTAAAGAATAAAACTGAAACATTCGATTACTTTGAAATATTAAGTAAGAAAATCCAAAGACGATTAGGAAGTCCAATAGTGTCTATTAGAACGGATCACGGTAGGGAATTCGATAATGAAGCGCAATTTGGAGCTTTTTGTGATGCTAATGGTATTACTCACAATTTCTCGGCTCCTCGCACTCCACAATCGAATGGGGTAGTTAAAAGGAAAAATAGAACCCTACAAGAAATGAGTCGCATCATGATAAATGAGCAATCTATTCCTAAACAATTTTGGTGCAATGTCATTGATACATCAACGTACATACTTAACCGAGTCTTAATTAGACCATTATTAGGTAAAACTCCTTACGAGTTACTTTGAGGCAAGAAGCCTACGTTAGAACATTTTAGTGTCTTTAGTAGCAAATGTTTTCTACTTAACACTAAAGATTACCTTACTAAATTTGATCCTAAATCAACCGAAGGTATCTTCTTAGGTTACTCTCCTAATAGTAAAGCTTATGTTATATTAAATAAAGAAACAATGAAGGTTGAAGGGTCATTAAACGTATAATTTGATGAAAGTCCACCTAAACCTTCCAAACCTCTTGTCGATGACGAAATAATCGAGAGTGAAGCCATATAAATCAAGGAAAATATAAACAAAGAAGTTGAATCATTAAACAAAGAAATCATCAATATTAAAGAGTCTAAAGATCACCCCGTAGATAAGGTCATAGAAAAGTTTAATGAAAGAACCTTAAGATCTCAAGTCCAAAACCAAAGTAGCTTATTTTGTTTTGTCTCAACCGTAGAACGTAAGAATACACAAGAAGCCATATAAGATGAAAGTTGGGTAATGGCTATGCAAGAAGAGTTAAATCAATTTGTTTCTATCGATGTTGAGACATTTTTCCCTCCACCCAATAACCAAACCATAATAGGAAAATTAGATGCGTATATAGAGAACATCCACCAAAAATTTCGTCACGATCCAACGGTTAACGAAAAAGTTATGATCGTTTCAAAACAATGCTGTAGTAACCTTACGAAGTTTTTTCAATTTCAGCAGCAGATTTCGACAACTTATAACTTTTGATTGAGAGCTCAGATCAACAATCCCTTCGGTGAGATTAAAGATAGATATACCAAGAAGCTCCTGTTCGAATTTGAGCCCGATCCAACGGTTAACGAAAAATTTATCATTGTTTGAAAAGCGACCTGCGAAACCTCACGAAAATTCAGTTAATTTTTCTTCTTTTCTTTTCGAAAAACCTTGTAGATCCTAGATATCACGATCCCCAGGCTCTAATATTATATCTAGGAACACATAATAATGAAAGCGGAATATTCAAACATAGAATCAACATTATTATGAACAAGGTTTTTCATTATCATCTCCTCTAATAAACACTAATAAACTAAATACTAACCTAGGCGTTTACATGAACATACGCCTAGGAACTAACTAACTAAACAACTAAACCCTAGGCGTTTCCCAAATCCTACGCCTAGGTTCCCACATACCCCTTTGGTTTTACATTGTTGGGAATTATGTGAAAGTCCGGATTATCTTGATATTAATGCCGAAGTGTTTCTCTTGAAGTGAAGTGGATTACTGAAGACTTATTCTCTTGAAGTATAATAGTGACTAGTTTGTTTACTGCGAAGTGTTTATTCCGTGTTTAGTTTATTTAGTGTGGATATACATGAGCTTTATTAGGAAGTGATTGTGTATATCTTATTTAGTTTTATGATTATCGTTTCTTGGAAAGCGGTTTAGCGATATTGTTTAGGGTTCCTTGTCTATAAAAGGAACACATTAGAAAAGTTATGTACCGATTGGAAAAACTCGGTTTTAGTTAATATAAAGATCCATAGAGGATCAAAGTTCTTAGTTATTTGTTACTTGTGTTTATATTCGATAAACATTAGTAGTAGAGATTGTCTTTTATTGTGCTTGTGATTACATAGGCATACATAACGATCCACGAGCTCAAGATCTATCAAGGTCTTTATGCTGTTTCAACAAGTGGTATCGAGCCTCGTGAGAGTCTCTACGATACTAAGGACAAGCTTTTCTAAACACCCATACAACCATTACAAAATCATCATGCACGGTTCGGATCGATCTTGAACTCACCAACAACAAAACTCCACCCATCTGCAACAACTAAGTCTTGCTAATAGCAATGCTAAGTTTCCTTACCTTAAAGGGAGGAATATGATCTTTGGGCTATGAAGATGCAAAGCTGGATCTCCAACATTGATTGGAATCTATGGCGGATAATTTTGAAGGAGCAGTTTGAAGAGAACTACCACGGATCTTCTTTGGTAACATGATTAATGTTCCTCCCAAAGCTATTTGAAGAGTTCTTGGCGATTCGAGAGAGAAACAAAGGTCGAACTATTCTTACGCAAGCTATTCACGAGGATCACTTGGTGATTTTCACTTCATGCATGCGCCAAGGATATATGGTTAGCTATTAAGGCGAAGTTCGGTGGGAATGAGGAGTCTAGAAGGTGAAGAAGTCCATGCTAAGACAACAGTTTGGGACTTTCGGATCTCGAAGAGGAAGGAATTCACAAGGGCTATGATAAGTTTCACAAGATCTTAAGTCGGTTGAACCGACTTGAGCTAAGCGGATAATGATGATTGTAACTCTAAGTTTACGAGGTCATTACCTCCATCACGGCTACATGTAAGCATAGCTTTAAAAGCTAAAGGTGGTTTGGACATGATGACCTTTGATGAGTATAACAAACTTAAAGCTCTTGAACATGATGTAAAAGCCCTTTTCGATCATCTTCTTACGCTAGTCATCTTGCATTTGTTGGAGCCTCTACTCCAAAGTCTAGCTATGGTCCAAGCCCATATCCATCATCATCTTATCTTGCTCCTTCATCGAGCTCTCTTCCTAGATCCGGTGGAATTATGGAAGATGTTCTTGGTTCTTTCTTTCTTGATTATGATCCTCGGCGGATCGGCTTATGAGGATTTTGATCAAGTGGATCCGTTGAATTTGAAGAGATGAAGTGAAGTGGCGGTTGGCTATGCTTTCCATGGACATCAAGAGTTTTGAGCGTGAGGCGGAAGAAGGTTTGGATTCAAGGGCGTGATCCGGCAAGGTTTGACAAGAGGAAGGTTAAATGCTTCACATGCCAGCAGTTGGGTCACTTTTCTAGAGAATGCAAAGGCAGGAAAGGCGGTGATGAGACAAGATACACTTCTTATCGGTGATGTCGAATGAGGCGAGGAGCGTCAAAGGGATCAAGCTGCTTTGGTCACTCTGGATAGCAATGTGGTGGAAGCAACATGAGGAGTCGATAATGATGGTCTGATAATGTTGGGTTGATTGCTAGGCTGTACTTGAGGAGGATAGGCATGATCAGTTGCCTTGATGGGCATCTCTCGGTACAAAATTGTTTGTTTGGTTGTAGTGGCGTTATAATGAACTCAAACAAGCTTATGATATTATGGAACCAAAATATAATGAATGCTATGTGGAAGTAGAAGCTTATAAGCAGGCTTTAAAAACACTAGAAAGACAAAAGGTTTGGTTCTGGAAGAATGAAATAGCTTATGGTGAGAAAATAGGTGTTTTAGAAAGAGATCTTGAATGTGCTACAAATGAATTAAAATGGTGCGAGAAGTTAAGAAGCGGATGTAGAGTCGGAAAATATAGAGCTTAAGGAGAAAGTTAAGGAGGAAATTGCTAGGAATAATGAATGGATGATGAATGGTAATAAGTTGGCTAGTCTCATTTATAGTAGTCAAGCTCCCAATTCTCATGGCTTTAGGTTTTAAGAAATATGTAGGCTTAGAAGCTAGGGATGACACACGTAAATCTACACCGGTGGCCTAGCTAATTTTGTGAAAGAAGGAGACCTACATCTTGTCGTGGACCAATTAGAGGTGAGCACATGCCCATTGACCTTTCCACTCTTAAAGACTATGATGGATCACACCATCTGTATGGCAAAAGTCAAGAGACTTGCGGACCTAATACTTCTACTAATGACTTTGTCTCTTGTGTTATGATGACAAGTCCTCCAAGCAAGGGTCTCTGAGTGTGATTCAAATGACAAGTCGACCTTCCCAAGTCTGCCCTTCCCAGTCTTCACCCACACTGCACCCAGACTACCAATAAGCATGTGAGTTCTTTGCCAAGGAATGCTCTTCAAGGCAGTTGCCTCGAAGACTTGCTTTTAATTCTTTGCATAATAATCTTGTTAAAACAATTCTTTTCATGGTTTTGGTTTGAATACTTACGCTTGTAAGAATACTTCTTTTGGTTTGAATAAATCTTCTCTTGAAGAAATGTTTTGTGTGTGGAAGTAAATCTCATTTAATTAAGGATTGTGATTATCATGAGCAAAGAATGAGTAGGTGTGGTGACTCTAGGAATACTAGACCAATGTGGACCAATGTGAATGAAATACCACCTTATGTTCCACAAGCTTCTAATTATAATACATCTTTTCCTTGGAGAAGATCATTTGGAAAACCATATGTTCAACCAACGGTGAATATTTTAAAAATGGTTTTGGCCTAGATATATAAACCCTATGGTGATGGGAGAGGTCTTGGGATCTTCTTGTCAAGACCTCGTGAGTTGTTCTTGGAATAAACAGAGACCTAAGTTTCATTGGAAACCCAAGAACAATAGTGGATCTTATACTTCTACATGGCACAACTCATATGATCCACAAGGCGGGTTCAAGTCGGCAATGACTTGAGCCTCCATAGTGTACTAATATTACGTATATTTTGTTGTTGTTGTAGGATCATCCCTTAAGCATAAAGATGTTGGAATTGTTGGCGGTGGTTGTTCTAGAAGTATGTCGGAAGCAGGGGACATGATGCATAACTTTATACCCATTGAAGGTGGAGGCAATGTAACCTTTGGAGGAAGTGATGGACAATTCTTGGTAAAGGGACCATCAAAACACCTCAATTTGGACTTTGAGAATGTTTATTATGTCAAGGAACTTCAACACTTCAATTTGTTTCGGTCTCACAAATCGTGACACTAAGAACAAAGTACTCTTCACGAGAGGATGAATGTCTTGTCTTTGTCTAAAGACTTCAAACTCCCGAAGATACTTCAATTCTCTTGAAGGTTCCTCGAGTCATAATCTTTATACATTCAACAACTAATGTCCAACCGGGTGACTTAACATGTTTGGTGGCTAAAGCATCGTGGATGAGTCCACCAAATGGCACGAAGGATGGCCCATGTCAATTTCAAGACCATCAACCACTCTCTAAGCGGGCCTTGTTCAAGGACTTCACCAAAGTATTCACCAATGATCATAAGCGTGTTGCATGCAACAAAGGAAAGCGACCTGAGCCTCATATAAAGGTGTTCTGTTCAGGTGATAACCATTATTTACGAACCTCTTGGTTGCTTCATATGGATCTGTTTGGTCCAACTAAAGTGAGAAGCATTGATCATAAATATTTTTGTCTAGTGATCATGATGGTTTTAGCAAATTTTGTTGGGTATTCTTTCTAAGGACCAAAGATGAAACATCGAAGTTTTGAAAGACTTCATTACCCTTATTGAGAATCGAGTTGAACAAAAGGTGAAAGGAATTAGGTGTGATAATGGTACGAGTTCAAAATGCCATTCTAATAGAACTCTGCGGGTTAAAGGGAATAAAAGGGACTATAGCACTCCAAGAACCCCTCAACAAAATGGGGTGGCGAAAGAAAAATAGAACCTTAATAGAGGCTGCAAGATCAATGCTAGCGGACTCTAAACTTCTACCATGTTTTGGTGAGGCGGTTAGTACGACTTGTTATGTACTCAATAGAGTGTCCATTACGAGACCACATCTTAAAACACCTTATGAACTTCTTTTGGGAAAGTTCACATTATTCATTACCTTAAACCGTTTGGTACGCGGTGACAATCTTGAATACCGGTGATCCTTTGGGCAAATTTGATGAGAAAGGCGATGATGGTTACATTGTGGGGTATTACGCTCATAGTAAGGCATCTGAGTTTACAATGTATCTGCAAAGAAAATTGAGGAGACATTGAATCGAGGTATCTTGAAGACAAGCCTAATGTTCAAGGCCGGGGTCATGTTTGGTCATTTGATCTTGACTACTTGATGATTACTTGGGATATGCTAGACATAAGGCTGATCAAAATCTGATTGAAGCATCTCCAACTACAAATCTGAGACACTTTGGATGCTCATTCGGCGATGGGTGCGATGATGAACAACCCATTGTAGTGCCTTCCTTCTCTCCTAACAATTTTGTAGGTGACACTTCTAAAGATTATCTTGATGTGGGTGAAGATGAATTCTATTATCTTGAGGACCTTGCGGTGAAGAAACAAGAGTATCGACAAATTTAGATCTTTGAGAGGAATGTTGAAGAAAGTTCGAATGCGTGCTCGTGAAACTCAATTCTGCTGAAGGAATCTGTTTCTCCTCACCTCTCCAATTCGGTTGAAAGACATGTTGACTCTACTCCTATGTCTACTAAAGTGTCAACGGATCTTGGTGAACCTTATACAAGGTTTCCAAAACCTTGGATCTTGGTCATCATCAACCTAAAGCGGGCATCTTCAACACACCTTCCTATGATCGACTTTGAACCTCGGTGACTAATCTTGATGCTTCCATTGATGTCAACACCACCACTACAACAAGGATCAACAATGTTCATCCACGGTCTAATATTATTGGTGATCCTAATGCACTGTTAGAACAAGAGTGCTTGTGGCGCGTTCTAAATATGGACGGTGGCTTTTGTCTCTTATGTCTCAAATCAACGGAGAGACAATCACACGGACTATCAACATTGTCATTTGCTTGTTTTCTCTCACAAGTGGAACCAACCGGTGTTACTCGGGCTCTTGAAGACTCAAGTTGGCTTGAAGCAATGCGGGATGAGATGCAGCAGTTTCAAAATCGGCGAGTTTGGATATTGGTGCCACTACACGATGGTAAGTATGCTATTGGGACAAAATGGATTACGAAGAATAAGAGATGCTCGGGGTGTTGTCATCAAGAACAAAGCGAGATTAGTTGCAGGGGTTATAGACAAGAGGAAGGATCGATTATGATGAAGTGTTTGCACCGTGGCAAGAGTTGAGGCTATAAGGATTTTCTTAGCTTATGCATCCTATATGGGCTTTATGGTCTATCAAATGGATGTTAAAGGAGCCTTCTTGTATGGTGAAATTGAAGAGGAGGTGTATGTCACTCAACCTAAAGGATTTGAAGATCGGATCATCCTAATCATGTTTATAAGGTAGTCAAAGCTCTCTATGGACTACATCGGGCACCTAGGGCACAGTATGCTAGGCTCTCTACATTTCTGTTTGAAACATGGTTCTGAGAAGAGGTGCTATTGATAAGACTCTTTTCCTAAAGAAGAATTCCATGACATTATTCTTGTGCAAGTGTATGTGGATGACATTATCTTTGGATCCACAAAGGAAGCTTGGTGCGGGGAGTTTGAGGAGCTTATGAAGGAGAGTTTCGGATGAGTGCAATGGGAGAGATGACTTTCTTTTGGGTCTTCAAGTTCGTGAAACGATGGTATCTTTATCGGTCGGGACAAATATGTGAGGACATCTTGAAGAAGTTTGGTATGGAGGGTGTAAGGGCTGCTACTACACCTTATGAAGCTCAAAGACAAAGACCAATAATGAAGGCGATCCACTGTGAATGTTCATTTATGCAGTCTATGATTGGGTCTTTGATGTATTTAACGACTTCGGGCTGATATTACTTTTCTTTGTGAGTGTTTGTTCGCGACATCAAGTTACTCCATGACTTCCCATCTCAATCTTTGTTAAGAAGATCTTTAAGTATCTCAAAGGCCAACCTCTTCTTGGTCTTTGGTACCCAAAGAGTCTCCTTTTAAGTTGGAAGCATATAGTGATAGTGACTATCTTGGTGCTAATCTGGATAGGAGGTCCACCACTGGAGGTTGCCAATTCCTTGGAAAGAGATTGATTTCTTGGCAATGCAAGAAACAAACTATTGTGGCTACCTCATCTCTTGAAGCGAGTATGTGGGCTGCTTTGCTAATTCTTTGTGGACGGGTTCTTTGGATTCAAAATCGGTTGTTGGATTATGGGTATAATTTCATGAACACAACAATTTTATTGATAATCAAAGTACCATATGCATTGTTAAAATCCAGTTTTCACGATCGAACAAAACATATTGAAATCGGGCACCACTTTATAAGAGATGCATATGATAAAAATTTGATAAATGTGGTCAAAATTCATCTTGATGATAATGTGGCGGATCTGTTAACAAAGGCTTTTGAAGGACCAAGGTTTCAACACCTTGTGGTCCATATTAGCATGTAACCCTAGCGCAAAGTTTAAGGGAGGCATAAACCTCGGGGAGGCATATGCCTCGGGGAGGATTGTGTATAACTTTGCATTTTGCTATGTAACTTTGTATATTGGTTTGTTTTTAACTAACTCTAACTTTGCTAATGTAATTTTAGTGTGTTTCTTTGTTTGTTTGTGTATGTTTACGTGTTTGTTTTGCGAATGGTTGTCCATGATCGGTTGAGATATGGTCAAGAAAGCTTAAGCTTGTTTCTCTTGAATTCATTGTCTTTGAAGTGTGCTATTTGTTTCCTCGAAGTTGAAATCTTGAAGTCATATGATTCAATCAAAAGAAATCTTGAAGCAAATAGATCATTCATTCATTCAAAAAGCAGTTCTGACTTCTGATTCTGAGTACTAGCAACATCAAAAGCATCTACATGATCTAATAGTCCTAATCTATTACATATCATCTGTTCCAACATCTAAAGATGAGCACGATGAGCATGTTGCTCACATCTTTTGGCACTAAATCTTGGCTATGCCTTTGTGATAAGCATAACCAACCCTAACGGATGCTAAGGATCAAAATGGAGGGATGGATTGATGCAAGCGAAGAAGGCGAAGGCGATTGTGGTAGAGATGAGAAGGAAAGATTTTCCTTTGTGCATCATCTACTCTTTCAATCATACATCAACTTACATCATTTTCCTTTTCCATTCCTCGATCGATATGTGATGATGCACCAAAACATGATGCCAAGAGACCAAGCACCACCTTTCTACCCATAGGAAGTGGTGGATTTTGACTCGTGGCCTTCGTTGAGGCCTAGGTCTTTGAGGTTGGGAGTAAGATGTTCCTTCCTTATAGGAGTCATCGAATCTTGACGAGATACACTTGGTTTCTCAACACTTTCATCTTGATGAGGAGAAAGGGTGACTTCTTTGGTAGTGGATATGGTTTTGGAAAATAGTGAAACCATGAATTGGTATCTTCACTAGATGATGAGGATGATGATGAGGATGTTGTTGTGAGATCTATGATCTCGGGTTTGGTACTCATGATGATTATGGTTAATTTTGAAGGATTGAAGAAATTAGGGTTTGAAATATTATTTGGGGATTTTTGATGAAGAAGTCGGTGTGCATTGGGATTGTTTTATAGGCGGGTTCAAGTGGTAAGAGAATTAATGCGTATGGGTGAAGCAGGTAAAAGATATTCTTGAAGCTTAGTGAGTAAGTCATCTGTTTCTCTTGAGGATTCTACTTGATGAGAATGGTTTCGTTTCTACGAAGTTATAAGTGAATTCAAGTAAAGTAGAAATCCACGTCGACTTTGGTCAACTTTGACTAAAATTGGGAAATTTCTATTTATTCTCTACGGAATATTTTCGCTCCATATTAAGTGATTCGATTACTCTCATTAAAAACACTTCCTTTTGTGAAAAATCGTAACCTAATCTTCAAAATCTCTCATGGCACTTCAATTTAAACATGATCATAATAAGGTTGCTTTTCTTGGAGCGCTTTCGAGGAGATGAGCTTTATAGGCCGATGATTTCTTTCTTACTAAGATCAAAGATTGTATATGCATTGGCGCATTCTCCAAATGCTATATATGAAACTTTGATTACTCAATTTTAGGCGTCGGAGAAAAGAGAGTGATCTTGAGATTGTTGCAAGTATTGATGGACAAGTGTATGTGGTGACGGAGGAATTGATCGAAGACAACTTCGATTGGATGATGAGAATGGGTTTATCATTGATTCTCGATGGTACTTGAAGGACTTAGAGCTATTGGATATCAAAGTACGAGGACGGATATGTGGTTGAAAAATAAGCTTTGTCCTATGTGGAGGTTCTTGGTTCATACTTTGCTACGATGCATGAGCAATAAGTGCGGAGGATGGGATCAATTTTCAACACAAATGGGATGTGGTATTGTTTGTTTATCTAAGGGTTTGACTTTTAATTTCTCTAAGTATATCTTTGATAATATGGTAGAAAATATAACTAGGACAAAGGGTAAGTTTTGATGTACCCTAGGTTCTTACGAGATGATATTGAATGTTTCTACACAAACCCAAGCTTTTCATCCCATAAGTGTTTGACTCTAAGTTATTTGCTACAATGAGGACTAAATTTGAAGGACACATTTTCCTTTGTTAGTTGCCATGTTACCTCGGAGAATGAGGCGATAATGAGCTTAATGTTGTTTTACCTTCTTCCAATCCTCTTGATGGAAATATTTGATAGATGGTGATGAGGTCCTTCATTGTTCTTTGAGATATCTATACCTTTATCTAGATCATGTTCTAGTCCGGCACATATCCAAGTTCCTATTGATGAAGTTCGGGATCAAATTGATGAAGTTCGGGTTGATCTTGATAGATTGCCTACACCAAGTCTG
Organism: Chrysanthemum lavandulifolium; assembly: GCA_022545495.1. Lineage (NCBI taxonomy): Eukaryota > Viridiplantae > Streptophyta > Magnoliopsida > Asterales > Asteraceae > Chrysanthemum > Chrysanthemum lavandulifolium. Next base: position 268,239,646 of record CM040241.1, read on the forward strand.
TTAGGACTCCATTTGGTGAAGGATGTTCTAATGTTGATCGGGTTAATGTTGCTCTGAACATTCTAATGAAGTTCAATTCCAAGCGAACAATCACATGATCTTGATGAAGATCCTATTACACTTACCTCATTATATGCTCGGTGAACAAGCTTACGGTGGGTGGTGGTCTTAAGAAAGAACTTGCGACACCAAGTCTATTCTTGGTAATAAGATTGTGGAATTGGAGAATAAAGTTGAGCACTTGGAGAAATTGCTAAGTCGAGAAAGGTACAAAGAAGTTTGATTTCTTACGAAGAGGAGGATCGAGAGAATCTTAATGAATCTCTTGAGATATTGGTGATGTGGCACTTACATCGATGTTCATTCTTCTATTGCTAAATCTTCAAAGAGCAAGGAGCCTATTCTATATGCTAGCAAAGAAGAAGACAATATTTGAATAAGGTACATCTTGATACTTCAAAGGAGCCACATATGGTTGATGCATCTGCGATGTCCTAGTGGAGGAGGTTACTACTAATCATGGTCAAACTTCGTCTATACGAACATTCAAATGTTTCGCCTTGAGATGATGAAGAGGTTTTTATTCTTTGGGAGAATGTACAAGTTGAATGCTTCATCGAAGTTTTCTCTACACTGTTGAGGAATTGTCTCAACCTATTTCTTCGATGTGGGTTTGATTGTTTCATCTGAAGCTCACATTGGTTCTGCTGAAATTGGTTCTGTGAGACATCTTACGAGAAAGTCTGGGACCACATGATTGTTGATCTCTTTGAATTCGGGAATAGTGATTGAAAACAAAATCAAGCTCGAGACTAGATTGTTTCTTGATTATGAGAATATCACGGAAGAGTCGTATTGTGGCTAAATTTCTTCAAGATCGGTATGCTTGATTTGACTCTGAAAGGAAATTAGAGCTTGATGAATTATTTCCTACGATTCTTGATGATCAATGGGATGGTTATATTTCTCAAGGTGCTTGATCCTAATCTTGCAAAACTTATCTTAGGAGAATCTTTTAATGATGATAATTTTGTGGAGAAAATGATGGCATTTGGTAATCAAAGGAAGCTAGAATCTGCTGCAAAAGAAGAGCTCTTATTGATCGAAGAAATAAAGCCAAAGAAAAACCTATATTTGTTGCTCGGAAGAGGAATTATATGAGGAGAGTTGTGAAGAATCTTTGCTATGTATAATTACGGTATGTCAATGAAGCAAATCATGACTTTGTCGATGATGCTTTGATTAGACGATATAATCTGGTTATGAAGTTTTCTTCTTACGGTACTACTTCTTCTTCTCCATTGGAAAATCGTGATTCAATGGTGATGTTCCTCTGACCAAGAGACGAAAGCAGTTGAAATTGTGGATAATTTTGATCTTGTTTTGCCTTGATGGTATCTTGATTGTTCCTTGAAACACCTTGATGCTACTCCTTCTTACGATCGGTTGTTTCTGCTGAATCTTCTTTGGTTTCTTACGAAATGTTGTCGATGTGGAGCTTAGTGATTCTCGATTCGGAGGCGATCTGATTGATCTTGAAACATTGATGGTATGGGAAAGCGAGTTTGGTTACAAGAAGTTACGACAGTTGGCTAAGAAACATGCTTCAAGGAATCTTGATTTTGATATCAAGGTGATGAATCTACTTTTATTGAAGTTGGGCTGTTGATGATTTTCTGAAGGAACTCATGTGATATTGGTTGATTGGAAAGTGGAAAGCTTAACAACGTGTATAAATTTGGATAATCTTGTTCTTGAGTTCAACTTCTTGAAGGATATTCTTCATTTAGTGAATAGACATGATTTGAAAATCTTTGTATGATCATGTTATTCGATATTATAAGTCTCATTCAAACAGCGGTTACGGTTTATATCATTGGGTGATCTTGAGTTATGTTTGATTCTAATTCTCCAAATGGTAAAGGGTATTCTATTTGGAAGAATTCTTATAAGTGGGAGATTGAGAGTTGGAGGTTTTATCCTTTGCCTTGTGTTCATGTAGTTCGGACTACATGTGGGATGATTTTGTGTATGCTATCGGATAAGCTTTATCCTTTATCGATACTTTTATGGAAAGGTTCTTTGAAACACAAGTTGGAAGTGCCTCCTAATTACATTGGCAATGATGAGCGCATGCTACTCAATGTGTTGGTTTGATTAAGAATCGACTTCTATCACATCTGAGTTCATCTTGATTGTACTAGTTTGTAATATTTGTTTTGTTTCTTTAGTTAAAAAAAAAAAAAAAAAAAAAAAAAATTTTTTTGGTTTTATCTAACTTTTCTTGCGGGTTTGTTGTATATTTTTGGTTATTGACTCACGATATACTTTGTGTATGTCAAAGAGTTAGCTAGTCCAAAGTGCTGACTTTGGTAAAGACACATCAAATCATTGATAGGCTGTAATGATTTGCTCAAAATCATAGGGTATCAACCACCCATGCTTTATTGTTGAGTGTTGTATGGTTTCAATTCACCATGGTTTATTCCTATTTGGAATCCAAGAATTGGCTAGCCCACATGTATATGGCTTGTGGTAAAGCGGTGGCATTCCATATTTGGTTCTCAATTCACCAATTCTAAAATTGACTAGTCTGAGCAAGCGGCTCCGGTAAAGACATTTCAAATCCGTTTATATGGTTCTTTGGTTTGCCAATAAATCGGATGGTTATCGATGTACCATAGTTTACGAACTTAAACATATGGCTACTCCGGTAGTGATGGCTATTGGTAAAGAGACATCAAATCCATTTATTTTCAATGATTCACCTCTCACGGGAGTTAACACACACGGATGTGATGAGAATAGTATGAAACTAATCTGTTTTGATGTACCTCTTGTCATTTGTTCTTTGCAAAGATATGGAGTTTGAGTTTCTTCATCATAGAGATGTTCTTTGGATTCTTTCTTTGTTGCTTTGTTGTTTGTGCAATCCTCGTCTTTGTAAGATCTATCAAGCTGGAACTTAACAAGTCAAATTCCGGTTTAGGGAGGATTGTTGGGAATTATGTGAAAGTCGGATTATCTTGATATTAATGCGAAGTGTTTCTCTTGAAGTGAAGTGGATTACGCGAAGACTTATTCTCTTGAAGTATAATAGTGACTAGTTTGTTTACTGGAAGTGTTTATTCCGTGTTTAGTTTATTTAGTGTGGATATACATGAGCTTTATTAGGAAGTGATTGTGTATATCTTATTTAGTTTTATGATTATCGTTTCTTGGAAAGCGGTTTAGCGATATTGTTTAGGGTTCCTTGTCTATAAAAGGAACACATTAGAAAAGTTATGTACCGATTGGAAAAACTCGGTTTTAGTTAATATAAAGATCCATAGAGGATCAAGAAGTTCTTAGTTATTTGTTACTTGTGTTTATATTCGATAAACATTAGTAGTAGAGATTGTCTTTTATTGTGCTTGTGATTACATAGGCATATATAACGATCCACGAGCTCAAGATCTATCAAGGTCTTTATGCTGTTTCAACATCAGTGGTTAAGTCATTGATTCTTCATTATTGCATGTTTGGATAATCAATGTGGAGGTCTTTAAGCGATCCACGTGATAATGAGTTTTGAGCCGACTTTGAGATCATCGACAAACATAAATCTCGACTCTCCCATTGTGGTGTTGGTATTATGTGATGTTGTAACATTTGGACCGACATGCTCACATTACGGATCATGATATATTCACATCGAGTAGCGAAAGCTTTTGTTGATTCATGATATTGGCGGCTGGCGAAAGAATGGAGTGAAAATATCGAGTCATTAATGCACTTATCGTGATTTCTTTAGAAATGAATGTATTGTGTGGGCATGCGGCTATGGATTGACCGCTTCATTACGATCATTTGCAAAGCGTCGGGCGACGTACACATACAACGATTAGCAATAAAGCACACGAAGTGTCTTTGATCACTTTTGTTGAATTGATGTACCGCCCGCGGTTCCCGTTGATCGGTGCAATCTTGCACTGTGATCGGGTAAAATTATGAAGAATTTCCTTGACGGGGTTTCGATGAGTCAATTTTAATATAAAATATCAAATACAAAATAAGCGAGAGAATGGGAATCGACCTTTAGGAAAAGGTCGACCGCATAAACTCCGCGAATACTCGATAAGTGATACCGGGCAAGTGATTACCGGTCGTTTCCAACGAGGAGTGAATTGTGATTCGTTTGAGGTTTGTTATTAAAATGCTTGAATGGATCGGGATTTACATTTTGGTTACGTTTTAAATTTTAAAATTAAGCTCTTTGAATTATCGGAAAGTAATTAAGGCAATGGAATCTAATAAAGCTAACAGTTAGTAAACATTAGGCTAAAATGCAATTAAAACTATTCCTATTGTTACCTACTTCAAAAATGTAAAAGCGAAAATGCAGCGTAGTAAAATGTCAAATAAATGCAAATGAGACCCTACAGTGTGAAATTAATTCTCCTACTTAGAAATGACAAAATAGAAATTTGGGATTTTTTTTTTTTTTTTTTTTTTTTTGACTTTTAGATAATTTTTATGAATTTAAAACTACTTAATACTAATTAAATGTTTAAAAATATTAAATGGTTTTCAAAAATATGAAACTGTTTATAAAATAATTTTAAGTTAAAACTCAACTAATAAAAATAATATTTGATGAAAAAGCAGTTAAAGAAATATGTAAAGTATTTAGGCTGATTTAAATAAGCTAATAAAATAATTATCCTATTAATTTATTAAATGAGTAAATGCTAACATGAAATAAGCAACTGGTCTAGTGGTTAGTGGGTTGGTTTATAAAGCTTTGCAGGATTAAGGTGGAGGTCAGGGGTTCGTGTTCCTTGGCCTCTACTTATTGAAAACTATTTTTTTTTTCTTTTATAGTAGTTAAAATGACTTTTATAAAAACTAACATTTTTTTTTACTTCAAATTAAGCTAAGATGAGGTTGTTTAAAAGTAACAACAAGCACAAACCTAACGATCCTAAGATAAGCTCAAATTACAAGGGCTAAAAAAAAGAAAAGCTATAAACTAAGGAAATGCTTAGACTAAGAAATCCTAATAGCACTAGAAGGAAGAGCAGTGATTGGATAAAAGCTAAACTAGGTGAACTTATAAGCTAAAGGGAAATAAATAAGCAATAATAGGCACCAAGTTAGGCAAGATTAAAGACAAACCTAGTCTAAATTTAACTAATAAGCACTAAAGGAACTGAATGAGCTAAGTCCTAACATTGATAAGCTAAAAAAATTGAGCTAAGTTGCTTCTTTGCAATCTGCGAGTCCAAACAGACCCAATGGGGCTTATGAAAGCTTAAAATTAAGTGACTAAATGAACTTTAAAATCCAAAATAAACAACTAGTAAAACTTGGTCTTATGAGCATTAAAAAAAACATTTTGCAATGATGGAAACTCACTTAAGCATTAGAGGTTTGTTCAAAAGAATTTGCGGTGGGCACTAGGAATTTTTAGAAAAACTTGTAAGACTCAAACTTGGAAAATTGACTTGAACCTTTAAAAAAACTTTAGAATAATGATAAAAACAACCCTTAAACTAATATTAGAACTTAACTGGGACAATTTTAAACTCAGCAAATAACCAAAGTGGTGAGTACCCCACTTTGCCAAACACCCCTTTTGAGGGCAGAAAACTAAGAAATGTTTTTCCAAAGTTTGTACTTAAAACAAATTGTTGTCAAATGACCAAAAAAGAACTCAAAGAACTTAAGGAAACTCATCAAATAAGCTTAAATATGAAATTCGAACCAAGACGAGATCACACAAGGAATAAGCAACTTTCATAAAAAAAATTAAAAAAGCGGGCGAGAACACGGTGAAATTAAGCGAAATTAAATTTAAATTAAAGACATTACATTGAAATTAAAAGTCTGAAAAGAAAAGCTTGGACTAGAACTAAAAATTCTAGACAATTTTTACAAGTCTTCATACTATCCTATTTATACTAAGTTCCAATCTTGGGTCCCTTTTACATCCTCATCTTCTTTGTGTTTGTAATGTGAGAGAGTGAGAGGAAAATTTGAGCTTGTGCTTCTTTCTTTGCATCTCAACCATTAAATTTTGCTTGGGCACAAAGGGGATAATCTGAGCCGTGGATCTTCTTGGCACCAATGGGGGTGTGTTGGATTGCCAACATGGCGATAAGAGACCCATGTGGGTGTGGGGTAAAGGTGAGAGCTTGGGGACCAGTGGTGAGAGGGACAGGGGAGAAGAAAAGGTTTTGGGGGGTGGGTTTTTGGCGCCAAGGGTGAGTTGTTTGGGCAAAACCAGGAAAGGGATGAAAGGGAAAGTGGGTTGGATGGGAAAATGGGTTTTAATTAAAAGTGTTTTGTTAAATAAACTTTTGTATTTTTCTAATTTTTGATTTAGACAATTTATTTTTTTTTTATATTTTTTTTTTAACAAGAAGACTTTTAATAAAAATTGATTTTTGAAAAATAATTGGTTTTAAATAAAAAGAAGGGTTTAAAGGTTAAAATGGTAATTTTGGGTTCGGGTGACGGGTAAATTGGTAATTTAGGTTCGGGTGAAAGGTGAAATGGAAATTTAGGCTTAGGTTTACGTTTTCTGTCTGATTCCCCAAGCTCACTCCCTAATATGAATCCCGGACTCTAAAAAATGTAGAAAATCCGCTTCCGGCTCCATCAGCAAAGCACGTTTTCCATTCCTAGCTTAATTCTGCACGTTTTTTGCCCTGTTTTCTATCCTTTGTACCTGAAATACATAAAAACACAGTCCAAGGATATCTGCCATATATTTGGTTATATTTCCGTGTTTTTAGACGTTTTTGTGGGCTTAGATGGGTAAAAATGATGAGTGAATAAGCACTCATCAAATCCCCCACACTATCAATTGCTAGTCCCTAGCAATCCGATCATATGAAGTAATGAAAGGATGAAAAATACCAAGAATACCCCGTTTCGACTTTTTATTCAATACTAGGTGTTTAAACTTGAACGATAATAAAGAAAATGCTTGATTACAAAACATGGCATCACGGGCGGGATTCACAAAAATGGGTGTCTCCGGAAATTGTAATCGTCATCCTCTTTTTATACTCTCAAACCAAGCTTAAACTTATTGTGCAAACGTTTTGTAAAATGCTAACACTACTTATATCAATAATCTATGTAAGTCGAGACTTAACTTTTACTCCCGCAATTTATAAAATTTAAGTGAGTGTGCTCATTTCAAAAGTTTGATCATTAAAATCGACATTTGTTATAGTTGTTATCCACTTAACAAAGTACTAACCCACGGAAGCGATGAAAGTCTAAGGATCGAAAGGGCCTCTTCCATGTAGCGGCTTTCTTCTCGGCACATCCCAAAACATTAGTTTTAAGTGACCGGACTTTTGACACCTCACAGAGAATAGTACAGGAATTAGCGGAATTCGATTCCAAAGATTCTGAAGCTATCGTTAAGTTAAAACTAAACCTAAATGGGTTACAACCGGCGATAATTTAGAAATTCGAGATTCAAAGGTGAGATCACTCCATGTAGCGACTTTCTTCTCACTTGTCCTTTTGAGGAGGCTAGGTTTTCACCCTCGAGAATAGTATCGGACTTCGGGATCTTTGAAGTCAAGGATTTCAAATTACCGTCAAACTTTTAGACAACTTTGTGAATCTGAGTTCAACTTCGATTTAAATTTAAGAAAAAGCAAGTTTCGCACATTTATTCACAAGAAACATAGTACTTTTATTCACATAACTCATATCTTTCTTTCTTTCTTTTTTTTTTTTTTTTTTTTTCTTTTTTTTTTTTTTTTTTTTTTTTTTTTTTTTTTTCACTTTTGACTTTAAACTTTAAACTTGCAACTTTTGCATCATTCAAGCAACTTCGATACTTTCATTTTGCAACATTATTGATTTAAAGAAAGTATGCTTTCTCGAAAATTTAAATAAAAAGTTGAACTCGAACTTTAAATCAATTTTGCTTAAAAACTTTTTATTGTAACAAGGCGATTTGAATGTTCAAAAGTTTGACAACGACACGTACTTTAGTCCGTTTAGTTATCTTACGGGAGAAAAACCATAGATTACTTATATAAGCTCTAAAGAGAACCAACTACTCCACGCTTAGCATTTTCATTTGCTGTGCGTAAAACCTTAGCCTAAATGTTAAGAGAGCGACTAGATCAACACTCTAGCAGTCGGGATTCCCTTGTTCTAGCCGAATCAAGACTAAACTACCATTAATACCGAAGCATTAATGCCTTATTTTGTGCAAAGCACTTCTTGAAAATGTAAATACTTAACTTAAAGCGATAAAATTTTAAAATTTTGGTCAAAGCAGGGTGCTAGGGTACTAGAAGGTGCATAATGTGATCAAAATTCGTTTAGAATTCCCCCCCACACTTAGAATTAAATATTGCCCTCAATATTCAAAGTACGACCGTGGCGAAACTATAGAAACGGAAAAAGGTAATACTACTAGCCAAGTGTAGAAGCGAAATCTTTTTCACAAAAGGATTAATAAGATATCCTAGATAATCGTTAGCAAAAGATCGGATATTGGGCGTTGGATTGAAAGCAGGCGCATCAATCATCACGATCTCGGAATCTGAAAGAGAGCAAACATACAACAAGCAAACAACGGTGGAAATTCCCCACTTAGTGTTAGAAAGAGAAAGAAGATAGAAGCAGGGGTGGACACCCATGAAATACTCTTGTTTTTGTTAACCAAGTCGCTAGCTTGACTCGGCCCAATTCATTGGTCCATGGGGAGCAAGTGGAAGAGAATCTCCATCGGACTTTCATTCAAATGGTTTGGATAAACATTGAATGTCTTTGAAAGTTCCACTCAGATGAGATATTACCGGCTCAAAGAATGAGAAATCCGGGGTCAAAGATGGTATCTTCACTCCCGTAGGAGATAAGATATGGAGAAGAAATGGGATAAGAAGAAGAGTGTCAAATATTTGACAACGGGTGGGTTGGGTGGGCAAAGATTATCCACCACTTTAGAAGTCACAACATCCGTGTTGGACTTAAGAAATATCCAGAGTGAACTCCTTGAAAGGTAAGATACGGGTTTGAACACTTTGTCCTCGGAGAGGAATGAAACACAAGTATCAACCATGGTAAAATCCTCAAGGGTAGATAAGTCACTCATGGATAAAGGAGGAGGTGGAGCATTTTGCTCAAAAAGCTCGTCCTCAATTCCCGGAGGAAGAGGATCGATGTGAGCGAGTTCACCGCGAACTCTTCATGAAAAGGTCTACTCCTTTCGGAAGAAGGAAGCAATACAAATGTGAGCGTCTCATACTCGGGAAGAGAAAGATGAAAAGTGGGATTGCCACTACTCTTCGTTTGGTATGATCGTCATCAAAGCGGAATACTTCATATTCGGAAGAGAATCATTGGACACGACCTCAAGAGTTTGGGCTTTTCAAGATAGAGTCACTATCCTCTACGGGATAGGAGTGAAGCTGGTTTAGCACAAAATGATTCGATCTTGGAAATGAGGAGATTTACATTGAACAATTTTTCACGAAGTTTCTTGTCCTCTATTTCGGATCATCGAATCTCTCACTTCTTCTAAGCTAACTAGCTCGGAAGGTAGCTCCTCGACATAATCGATGTCTCCATACGAGAAGAATCATCAAACAACGTATAATCATTTTCGGACTCGGAGATCATCTCAGCGAAATCATTTGGGGTAGGAGGAAGAATCATCATCAAGAGGCTCATCACATCATATCGGAGACACCTTCGCACTCACTTGGGGTTGGGACAAGGTTCTCAACACAAGACGGTTCCGTTTTCGGAATAGTGCTAAGATGCTCATCCCCCATACTCAGAGAGTTACCGGGCTCTTCGGGTGTGATTTCGGCCGACAAACTTTCATAATATTCCTTCATTTGAATAGAATCCTCATCATCTTCATCGTCAATGTAAGTCGCGAGCCATCGGGCACGTCTTGCAAGTGCTCGTTCTTCGATTCGTATTTCTTCAAGACATTTTTGAATCTTAGCGGCTCGTTCCTCTTCTTCAAGTAATTCTAGCATAGATTTTTCGTTGCGAGACGTTTGGTCTTCGACAAGTTCTTCTAGCATACGTTTCTCACGAGGATGTTGATCTATGACGGGAAATTGTTCAATGACGGAAATTGTGGGGTCGAAATTATCAAAACAAGGAGTGTTATAACAAGGATCGGGTCCATAGTAATTTTGATTCCATGATTGAAATTGGTAATCATGATGAGGACCTCCGCAATTTGCACAATAAGGAATTTGAGGGGAGAAATTATGAAATGAAGGATCATTGAAATCTTGATAGTATGGTTGTGGTTCGTATGAATTCTGTGGAGGGTAGTTGAAATCGTTTTGAGGATAATTGAAGGAATTTGGATAAGCGAATGAATTCTCGGCACAAATCGAACAAAATCCATCAGTAAGATAGTTACCACACCACTCGCACATACATTTGTAGCAACGAAATCCTTTTGGTAACACGTCTCCACAACCGTAGCAATACTCTTGATCGAACGAAGACATCTCGGGTTCGAGAGTAGGAAACGAGGATTCACATTTGGTAATTGCCGAATTTAAACCTTGACGAAGTTCATTAAAGTAGTTTTCAATCATGTTCATTCCGGCCCTAAGGAAATCATCCTCGTTTGAGAAACGTCTGGAAGATTCAGGAGGTGGGACAAGTGGTGCGCTCTTAGAGCTAGCAATTTCCACCACTTCCGTGATGGTCTCCGGTTCCATTTCCCTCACCGGAGAGGGAGTAGTAATCGAGGGTTAAACATGATCAACTCTAATTCTCGACCTTTTCTCCATGGCTTGAAGTTTTTCAATTTTGTGATTAAAAGCACGAAGTTTAAAAAGATCTTCTCCGTAACCCTCGGTGGGTGCTTGGGGAAACTCAGACGTTTGAACGGGTTCGTCAACATTAGAACGTATTTTGGGTTGAGGTGGGTGGTCGGAAAAACTTGGAGAATTATCAAGAGACTTTTATCGGATAATTAGCACCAATAGCAATATTTCCTAGCGCCGACTCTTCCACACCGCTCACATATACAATCGTGATTGAGGCAGTGGTGATCCTCTTCCATCACGGCCTTTACGGTGAAAACAACGGCGATAATCGATCGTCGCCATGAGAATTAAACATATAGAGGTTAAGAAGAAAGAATTATCGGTTCGGAGGGTAAAGAAGAATAGAATTAAGCGACAAAGAGGGTAAGAGAAATAGAATTATACGGATAAGAGGAATGAGAAGAATATTTTGGGGTTTTGAAAGCAGTGCATGCACTTTCAAAACAACACATTCAATTAAAACAAGACCGAGGCAAAACACGGTGAACTTAAACCAATAATCACAAGCGTATTCACGCAAGTGACACAAAGGCAAGTTTTAATCTTTTGTTAGGAACTTATAAAAATATCAAATATGAAATAAGCGAGAGAATTGGGAATCGACCTTTAGGAAAAGGTCGACCATAAAACTCGCGAATACTCGATAAGTGATACCGGGCAGTGATTACCGGTGCGTTTCCCAACGAGGTGAATTGTGATTCGTTTGAGGTTTGTTATTAAAATGCTTGAATGGATCGGGATTTACATTTTGGTTATGTTTCAAATTTTAAAATTAAGCTCTTGAATTATCGGGAAAGTAATTAAGGCAATGGAATCCTAATAAAGCTAACAGTTAGTAAACATTAGGCTAAAATGCAATTAAAACTATTCCTATTGTTACCTACTTCAAAAATGTAAAAACGAAAATGCACGCGTAGTAAAAATGTCAAATAAATGCAAATGAGACCCTACGAGTGTGAAATTAATTCTCCTACTTAAGAAATGACAAAATAGAAATTTGGGATTTTTTTTTCTTTTTTTTTTTGACTTTTTAGATAATTTTTATGAATTTAAAACTACTTAATACTAATTAAATGTTTAAAAATATTAAATGGTTTTCAAAAATTATGAAACTGTTTATAAAATAATTTTAAGTTAAAACTCAACTAATAAAAATAATATTTGATGAAAAAGCAGTTAAAGAAATATGTAAAGTATTTAGGCTGATTTAAATAAGCTAATAAAATAATTATCCTATTAATTTATTAAATGAGTAAATGCTAACATGAAATAAGCAACTGGTCTAGTGGTTAGTGGGTTGGTTTATAAAGCTTTGCAGGATTAAGGTGGAGGTCAGGGGTTCGAGTTCCTTGGCCTCTACTTATTGAAAACTAATTTTTTTTTTTCTTTTATAGTAGTTAAAATGACTTTTATAAAACTAACATTTTTTTTTACTTCAAATTAAGCTAAGATGAGGCTGTTTAAAAGTAACAGCAAGCACAAACCTAACAGTCCTAAGATAAGCTATGAATTACAAGGGCTAAAAAAAAAAAGAAAAGCTATAAACTAAGGAAATGCTTAGACTAAGAAATCCTAATAGCACTAGAAGGGGAAAGACAGCAGTTGGATAAAAGCTAAACTAGGTGAACTTATAAGCTAAAAGGGAAATAAATAAGAAATAATAGGCACCAAGTTAGGCAAGATTAAAGACAAACCTAGTCTAAATTTAACTAATAAGCACTAAAGGAACTGAATGAGCTAAGTCCTAACATTGATAAGCTAAAAAAATTGAGCTAAGTTGTTGCTGCAACTGCAGTCCCAAACAGGCCCAATGAGGCTTATGAAAGCTTAAAATTAAGTGACTAAATGAACTTTAAAATCCAAAATAAGCTTAACTAGTAAAACTTGGTCTTATGAGCATTCAAAAAAAACATTTTGCAACTGATGGGAAACTCACTTGAGCTTATTAGAGGCTGCAGTGGGCACTAGGGACTGTTTAGAAAAAACTTGTAAGATTCAAACTTGGAAAATTGACTTGAAACTTTAAAAAAACTTTAGACTAATGATAAAAACAACACTTAAACTAATATTAGAACTTAACTGGGACAGTTTTAAACTCAGCAAATAACCAAAGTGGTGAGTACCCCACTTTGCCAAACACCCTTTGAGAGAGGAAAACTAAAAATGTTTTCCAAAGTTTGAACTTAAAACAAATTCTTGTCAAATGACCAAAAAGAACTCAAAAGAACTTAAGGAAACTCATCAAATAAGCTTAAATATGAAATTTGAACCAAGGCGAGATCACACAAGGAATAAGAAACTTTCATAAAAAAAATTAAAAAAGCGGCGAGAACACGAAATGAAATTAAGCGAAATTAAATTTAAATTAAAGACATTACATTGAAATTAAAAGTCTGAGAAAAGAAAATCTTGGACTAGAACTAAAAATTCTAGACAATTTTTACAAGTCTTCATACTATCCTATTTATACTAAGTTCCAATCTTGGGTCCCCTTTTCTGTCCTCATCTTGCTGTGTTTGTAATGTGAGAGAGTGAGAGGAAAATTTGAGCTTGTGCTTCTTTCTTTGCATCTCAACCATTAAATTTTGCTTAGGCACAAAGGGGATAATCTGAGCCGTGGATCTTCTTGGCACCAATCGGGGTGTGTTGGATTGCCAACATGGCGATAAGAGACCCATGTGGGTGTGGGGTAAAGATGAGAGCTTGGGGACCAATGGTGAGAGGGACAGGGGAGAAGAAAAGGTTTTGGGGGGTGGGTTTTTGGCGCCAAGGGTGAGCTGTTTGGGCAAAACCAGGAAAGGGATGAAAGGGAAAGTGGGTTGGATGGGAAAATAGGTTTTAATTAAAAGTGTTTTGTTAAATAAACTTTTGTATTTTTCTAATTTTTGATTTAGACAATTTTTTTTTTTTTTTTTTAAACAAGAAGACTTTTAATAAAAATTGATTTTGAAAAATAATTGGTTTTAAATAAAAGAAGGGTTTAAAGGTTAAAATGGTAATTTTGGGTTCGGGTGTGGGTAAATTGGTAATTTGGGTTGGTGAAAGGTGAAATGGAAATTTGGGCTCAGGTTTACGTTTCGTCGATTCCCAAGCTCACTCCTTAATATGAATCCGGACTCGAAAATGTAGAAAATCCGCTTGGCTCCATCAGTAAAAACGTTTTCCATTCCTAGCTCAATTCACGCGTTTTGCCTGTTTTCGATCCTTTATACGAAATACATAAAAACACAGTCAAGGATATCTGCCGTATATTTGGTTATATTTAGTGTTTTAGGCGTTTTGTGGGCTTAGATGGGTAAAATGATGAGTGAATAAGCACTCATCGGTTCCTTGTTACTCTATTTGTTCTCAAACCAAGCGTCTCAAAGAAGACAACAATTGAGTGAACCAAAGATTTGAAAAAACAATTGTGTATTGCTCAATAGAAATTGTTTTGCAATACAACGAAGGTTTAATGAAAATCAATTATCACTCATAAACCCTTTTATTTTGAAATAATTGTGCCGATCGATGTGCTAAAAAAGTTTTAAGCACAACGTTTGGTTTTCAAGGTATCCGTCAATCCATAACTTTGAACCGGGATTGATTCAAAGATTGAATCTCCTATTGTTTACATTCGGTTGTCACATGGTTGATCTATTGAATAGATCTCACATGCCACCCACCAGGAGCTTGTTTGATGTTGGCTCCAAAAGGCTTTCCATCTTCATTGTGAATATGTTTGCATATCACTCAGATGTTCTGGAAGTACCACAAGGATAATGCGTCGGACTCATTGAAAGTGTCCTAATGAGATTTATTGATGATCTCGTGGCTCTAGACTCAATTGTGCATATTTGGATCCTATTTCAGAGACTAGGGAGAGGGTCGTCTCCTTCTTCAATATCAACAATCTCTAAGAGAAAGTCGATAGATTATGCCGGTTCCCCGTGAGAATGAAACAAGTCCTTTTAAGAGGAACTTGAGTGGTTTGGGAAGTTGAAGTGCGGTGCATCCTTTGGGTCCATGACGTCTTGTCTTCAATACCGATGTTACCTTGGTAACCACCGATGTATATGAATTGAACCCGTATACGCCCTAAGGTTGAATAATTGGTGGGCTATTTATTTTCACCCTTTTCTCATTCAATTCTTTTCCATTCTTCAACCCTTTAGTGATTACCGAGACTTTATAACTAGAACCTTGTTGGGTTTATTCAATTACTAGCTCAGTCTTAGTCTGCACTCTTCCCATATCTCATTTTTCTCCTTTTTTTCAATATACCTAAGGACTTCTACACTATCTAGTGGATTGTCCCTGATCATGGGAACAAATACCTAACCTTATCGTCCTTATATCACCATACATAAAGTAAAATTGGTCGGTCTATTTGGTATTGTTCATCTGCCATTGGAACCAATTGAAAACCATTTGAAAATTAATCCAGATACTTGTGATATATTATCAAAATATTTTGTACTGAATTGTTTTGATATTTTTAGAACAAGAGCTCCCCTCAACATGTGCATCAAGCATCATTTTGTAATAGAAATAATTTTCATCTTTGAGGTTGGCTTGCATCTAAGAGTAGTTACATAAAGAATGTGGTTTTCAAAATAGTTGCTCCCCTCAATATGTGCATAGATATTTGAAGATGTTTTGCACATATTAGGAAAAACGCACATTGAAATAAATTGATCACGTTTCAAATCTTTGTGGTTTAAGATAGATGCTCCCCTCAACATGTGCATGGAAAATTTGAAATCGTTTGGTACATGTGGGAAGGAGAGCTTGTACATCCTTATAAAACCATTTACAATTATCGGTTTAAATCCAATTTAAATCACAAATTCTCCCCATCACAATTATCAAATCATTTGAGATTTGTGATCTCTGTAATTTAAATTAATTTTGAAAGCTTTTAAAGAGAATTGTGACTTGATTATGAAAGCGTTTTAGCGATAAGGATCGATTTTGAGACTTTATACTCCATTGATTAAACATGCATGATTATCTTTTGAAAACAATTGTATGACAAATAACCTTTTGATTTAATTGAAATCATTCTTCCCCTAAATCAATGACATAAGTTGTTGATTGAGAGATATATAATTTTGACAAACGTTGAGTCGAGATGATTTTCAAGAATTGAGTCCGAGTTATTTTTTAAAGCAATTAGTTTTCATTAGATAGTAAGTAATTGTTTATAGAATCGAGCATGAGTTTTGAGAAACAAGATAAAGCATGGCTCTATTCTTTCTTTGAAAGCGGGTTATTAGTGAAATGACAATAAACCATTTTTTCACTTTCTCCCAAAAATATTTTTTATTTTTTGATTTGTGTAAGAACATTCGAACAACATCTAAAATCCCGTGTCATTCTTTGAATGACAGCACAAATATCGTAGATATTATCGAATCGAGAAAAATATGACAAAATGACAATATTTTTTTGAAATTTTTCAAGATTTTTCAAATTTTTATGGATTTTATGAAAGTTTTATATTTTTCTATTTTCTTTTTGAATAAATATTTACAAGAGATAGATGAAGAAAGACCTTTACTCCTCGTTTTCCTCTTGAAGTTTGAGTGTTTCTGGTTGTAGACTCTTTAGACTAAGTCATGGGAGGATAAACTCAAAGCGTTCTCTAGGAAGAGCTTTGGTGAAGATGTCGCTAGCGATATTGATCCTCAAAAATAGAGTTCCACACCATTTTCTACTTGCTCACGATGAAATGATGTCGAATGTCGATGTGCTTTGCTCTTGAGTGTTGTGCGTTGTTGCATGAGAGAAAATAACACTTTTATTATCACGGTACAAAGGAATTTTGTTGAATTCAAAGCCATAGTAAGATAATTGAGATCTTATCCATAGGATTTGAGCACAACAAGATGACATAGCTATGTATTCACCTACTAGAGGAAATAGAAGTACTCATTTTCTTCTTTGAAGACCACTCACAAGCTTATCACCCAAAAGCGAGCACCTCGAGGCGTGCTTAGTGGTGTATCTTGACATCTGCATGATCAACATGCATAGGTACATTAGTGACATCTTGATGTCCTTGGTACCAAAGTCCCATATTGATGGTTCCTTGGAGATACCAAAGACCCGTTTAACCACATCAAGGTGCTTTTGGTGAAGCAGCACGATATCTAGGACACATGCAAGCAGTGACGAATGTTTGGTCTCTTGGTGTAAGGTACATCGGGGATCCAATCATACTACCGTATTTCGTTTGGTCTACCATGATCCATGAGTGGTCCTCATCCGATTTAGTACGCTATATCATGGGAGTGTCAACGGGGTCACTAGAATCAAATCAAATTTCTTTAAAATCTCATTTGCATATTTAGATTGATTTATAAAATGCCTCTAGGATTTTATGAAATTTGTAATCCCAAGAAAAATGACATTTGTCCATCATTGACATTTGAAATTTAGAACCCATTTCACTTGAAAAGCGGTCACATTCATTGGGGTCGATCGAGGCAAAATGATATCATCAACATATATTTGAACATGAATTAAATGTTTGCACGACTTTGTGGTGAACAATGTCGGATCAGCTGCTCCTTTCTTTGAATCCGAGATAGAAGAAACTTTGATAGCGTATCATACCATGCCATTGGATCTTGCTTCAAACCGTAAAGAGCCTTCTTGAGCGATAGACATGAGTAGGATGCTCGGATTCACAAAGCCTTGATCTGGTGGCGTAAGCGAATTCTTTAAAATCTCCGTTAAGAAGCGCCGTCTTTACATCCATCGATAGACTACCATGTTCTTACTTGCAGCATTAGCCAAGAAGATTCTGATTGCCTCAATCCGAGCAACTGGAACAAATGATTCTTCAAAGTCAATACCCTCCTCTTGACGGTATCCTTTTGCAACCAATCGAGCTTTGTTCTTTAAAACATCACCATGCTCATCAATTTTCACTTTGAAGATCCACTTTAAAGCAAAGATCATAGCACAATCTAGAGTAGGTACTAATTCCCATACATCTAGTCGATCAAACTCATGAATTTCTTCTTGCATGGCATTGAACCGGTATCTTCATTCATGGCGGTTTTCACGTCTTTTAGTTCGATCTTAGAAATGCAGGCGTTGAAGAAGCACCATAAGGCATCGGTTGCAAGATGTTTTCTTGTGGATACACAGGGAAAGGTTTCCAATGATGTTGTTCGGTGGATGATCATGTGTCCATTTTCTAAGATGTTCATGTGGTTGTTGTTGAGGCTGATAGCGAGTTGATATCTCACGAAGAAGATGGTTCGATGATGACTTAGGAGCAAATATGTTTTCAAAGCGTTCATCTTTTGGAGGAGCAAAGGGTTTTCATCATCATAACAATTGCAACATTTCCATTGTGTACACTCGATGATTGATGATTTGTTGATGAGACAGAGTGATCATTTGCGGCGTTCTTGACTTAATGACATTGAAGCGAAGGTTAACTTCATTGGCGAGGATAGAGGTAGCCTCTGTTGATGGGCGACATATCATTAGCACTTGGCTCATAGTGTTCATCAAACATTGGATCAAATAATTTCTTCAAATCATCTTACGAAGGAGGTACATAAGGAGTTCTTTGGTGAGGGATTAGAAAAAGGTAGAAGCGATAGGACTCTTGGATAAAGGTTGAAATCTTGGTCCAGGCTGGATTGTCCTGGAGCCATTTGACGATCAACTCATCGAGCATAACGTGAATTTTTTCCATGATATTTCGGGTTCTCTTGTTGTAGATTCGGTATCCTTTTGTTTGGTGCATAACCTACAAATACTCCAATGTCCACTTTAGCTTTTAGTTTACCTAAATCTTGACCGTTATTAGTTGGGTAACATAAAGCACCAAACACACGAAGGTAGGATAGATCGGGTTTTCATTTATGGACAAGTTCATATGGAGTTTTTCCATGAGAGGTGTGAATAAGGGAGCGATTTTGGGGTATCAAGCGGTGGCAATGGCTTGACCATAGAAACATTGGAACCTTTGAATAAATTAGCATTGTTCTTGCGGCTTCCACAAGAGTTCGATTTAGTCTTTCAACTACATCGTTACATTGAGGATTTAGTTGAACACTTCTTTGATGACTGATTCCAACACAATCATAAAAGCGAATTAAGTCTTTGTTAACAAACTACTGTGCCATTATGCATTCAAACAATTCTAACGGTATTGTTGAGTCGAACTGAAGCTTTTGATAAGTTTGATGATGACATATGGAGTTTCATCCTTTGTCCTAAAAACTTTACCCAAGTAAATCGAGTAGTCATCAACAACTACTAGAATGTATTTCTTCCCATTTATTGTTTGCATTCTCATTGGTCAACACAGATGCATATGAAGTGTATGAAGAGCTTCATTCTTGAGTTTGTGGGTTTTGGTTTGTGGGCATATTTTATGCTTTTCCCAATTGGCAAGGTGAACAAAGATGATATTTTCATACTTTAATCTGGGTAATCCTCTTACTAAGTCCTTTACGGAAAGATTGTTTATGGTACCAAAGTTCAAGTGATTGAGGCAGCGGTGCCATAGCCATGACTTAGTTTTAGAAGCCTTTGACGACAAGCGGATGGGTGAAGATTTCATAATATCTTGATCGAGATGGTGTATAGGTTTGAACCATGAGTTCCTCGAGAAGTTCCACACCATCAAGTTCTCTATATAAACCAAGCAAGTATGTTTTAAGGCCACTTCTAAATCGAGTCACGAATTGTCCGACGAAAATAGATTATGTCCAAGACCTTCAACATAATATACCACAAATCACACTATTTCCAACCACGTAATCACCATAACCCATAATAGCACCAAAATGATCGTTTCGAATCTCACAGTTCCGATGAATTTACTCACGAAGTTCATGAGCCGTGACGGTCTCGATCGTATGCTTGGAGCGACTGAGTCCGGTACCACAAAGCGATTTGAGCGATCTGCGAGTTGAACACAAACAAGAATGGATAAGCTGGATAATTGGGATCCCCATGCAAGAATGGGTTCCATTTGGTTAATGCGATGATTGGAACACCCACATCAGTAGAAACAATGGAATCATTAGAAATAGATGCGATGCTAGTGTCCATATTTGGCGTATTCAAAGTATGTTCACTTCTTAAGGAATAGTTCTACGGTGGGCATCCATTTTCTAGTGGGCATTGACTTAGCAAATTTAGGGCAAAACTCATTAACCTTATGCCGGTGGGTATCCATTGATAACCTATATTACTAAATTTCCTTCTGTGGGTTTCCACTGTTTTCTAACTTTCTTTCGCCTTTCCTTTTAGCCTTCTTAGCTTGATTTTTAGCATTAACAGTTTTAACTAGGCATTTAACAACATTAGACAAATCATTCACACCACATTTAAGATTAATGCTTGAAACCACAATCATCATTACATGTTTTGCCAAAAGTAGCGAATCGCATTAATTACGATGCGCTTACATTAACAATAGAATCAACACGATTCATTTATTCAAATTCTCCCTAAGGTGATCTTCTACTCTCTTCCATTGAACATTCCTAGCATGCAAGGTCCTATCAATCTTTGTGTTGCCATGAGGCTTTGACCCGCTTGCTTTGGTTTCACTTCTTACTCTGGAGAGAATTTGAACATTAGTTGGTTTTGCTACTTTTGCATTCCTAAACTAGAAGTGCGAGGATCGAACTACTTGAAGGCACATTATTGTTCACTTTCTTAAAAGCGGGCATAGAATGGTTTATATGCTTGGCACTAGGCATAGAACAAGGCATCACGACTTTTCCTTTTGCACATAAGGATTTAGGACATGTTGCTATTAAACATTCTAGCGAGTTCTTGAGATCGTTTGGCTTGAATGCACGTAAACCTAATTTCCTTTGTCAAGAGGCATATTTATAAAATCCTCTTCCACAATCTCACGAGACATTCTAGACTATCCTTAAGATGAGCACAATAGTTGTGAAACATAGGTTCATTATTCCTAAGATGAGGAGGAATGTATTTACTGATCGCATATATTTGCGATCGAGGATGACTTTGAAGCAACATTCTCATTAAAAATAAGTGGTAGTTTCCTGTTTCCTAACTCCTCGATTCTCAATTTCCTTTTGTAAAGCGATATTTTTTGTTGTTTTTGTCACGGTGACTTTCATTGAATCATATAACTCTTTAAAGTGTCGTTTAACTTTTCATTTTCTTCTAGAAACTCTCGTTTCTTTTGTAAAGCATTAACTAAGTTTTGAAGATGAAAAGTTTGAGAATCTTGAGAATCTAAAGGAGGAGGCATTTGGGAGCCGGTCACATTGTTCTTTTCACCCTTTAATTGAGAGATTTGGGCTTTCAACTTTACGACCGTGTTACAATGGTGGAATCGGTTAAATCGCGTTTGTTTATCTGAAAAAGCGCATCAAACTACGGAACATATGAGGTTGTCTTGATATTTGAGGTTTTGACATTTTCTTTAAGATGTTGATATTTTAGTTGTAAATCAAAATGTTCAACTTCTAGTTTAGAAAGATGTTTTATGATAAGGTTTTAAAAGGTACCATTTTGAGGGGTCGTTTAAGTCCTTATTTGATCACTTTCGTATCCGTTATTGCTTAATATCGTTCCTTTTCACTTTTTAGGTCTCGTGAAGGCAAAATCTTTGAGACGGAACCCAAAACTATTGTGACGGAGACGAACCCAAAACTCGTGTTTTCAAGAGGCGGCGTCTAGTTGTGAAAGAGTAGGCCGTCGCTACTCGGGCGGCCTAGATGCGATCGAGACGGCGTCGAGTGAAGAGGGAGGCGTCACGGACATAAGGTGGCGCCGTCGCAAGGTTAACGGCCAAGGCGAAACCCTAATGGCGGCGACACGGCGGCGTCACTAAACATAAGGTGGCCGCGTCGCAATTGTAATCTTATATATAGAATCCGAATTTTTAGGTCTTTGTGTGGAGAGTCTTTGGGTAAAACCTAAAACCGAACCTAAGGTGTCTTGTACAGTATTTTAGGGTTTTAAACCCTATCTTACACCAAGATAAGTCTTTACTTTATTAATTCAATTATGTCTTTGATTATTTGTGTATGCTTGCATGTTCTCCATGTCCAGCTAATTTATTTGTGTGTTTGCTTAGGAAGTATGAAACTTAATTATTAAATATTGATTGGTTGTTTCTTATCTTAGTTGATTAATGATCTAGTAATGCGATAGGTCATTCGTTGCGTGTAATGCTTGATTCATCTTTGTGAACCTTAGAGTATGATTACACGGTGATTGTAGGCTAAACCATCCGAAGGCGCCTTAGAGTAGGAGTCTATAATCTCTAAGTGGATTTGTAGACAAGACCCTTTGGTAAGTTCAAGAGTTAGGGAGAAAGCGCATACCCTACAACTTTAGACACAAAAGCATGACTAGGAATAAGGCGTGACACTCAACCATCAATAGGAGATAATTAAGGAGTAATACAAACTAAGTAAACACATCTTTAAACTATCATACGAGCACACATTAATTAGACATAGACTCCCAACCTTAGTTTAGATAATTAGATAATAGTAGAGTAATCGGTGAAATACCAACCCCCAAATCAATACCGAGATTAGTACCTTTCCATTTTCATAAAATATAAAAAGATAAAAATAATCTTCCTCAACCTTAACCTTAGCGTAGTAACTCCTACTAGCATTCCTATTCCCAGAGAGCGATATCAATACCGTGGCACCACAATTACTACACTACAGCGATTAGGTTCCTTTGCCTGGGGTGTTATAAAACTTGCTCGAAGAAAAGGAAGTTTCCTTGACCCCGAGCAGCGCGTGTAGCATTATCAAGTTTTTGGCGCGCTGCGGGAATAGAATAGCTAGTTAGTAGTCCACCTCGTTTAGGTTCTACCTTGATTCCTATCAAGTAAATTTTCTCATTTTAGCTTTCTCTTAGTCTATCCTCCTTCTTCGTGACCTTTGTTCGTAACCATTTTCATTGACTATTCCGTTAGCCATTATGGAGAGCGAATCCGCCAAAACTTTCACCTAATCAACGAAATCTACTACATAATCTACCCTTTCCACTCCAAAATGAGATCTTGAGGTTCCGGCAACATCATGATGAATCCTTTCTGAGGCGTGGACTCGAATTAAATATTTATTACAAAAGTCCTTTGTCATGGTATGGATTCTTGTTTCCACTTGCAATTCTTTTACACTCGTATAGCCTTTGAAACCCAAAGGAGACTTGACTATGTAGCGGATGGGGATATTTGGGGACGTGGTGTTAAATGCATGGGAAACCTTTGAGATTCACGCCCAATTTAGAAGTGGAACATAGGACCCAAAAAGCGAATCTTTAGACCTATTTTCAATTTGGAAACTTGGTCGGAAAGGTTGTTTAGGAAGGAGATGGTTAGAGTTGAGGTACCAAGGTGCATGTCATGGTTAGGCGCTACCACGTACAAAATGAATACATAGGTGATCTTGATAAGATGGAGGATAGAGTAGAAAATCAATCCATCGGATAGCCCACAAGTCCTACCATCACTTGAGAAACACACACGCCTATGACTTACAGGAGTAGTTGAAGAAACTATAGGAACCCCAATAAAGGTAGAACCTTTGGACCGACCACAAGTAGTGGATGTGGGTTTGAGCAGCTTGTAGTGATGACCTTTCTTTTAGCCCTAAGGAAGTTCCTAGTTTTGATGAGCCGGACCTCAATGAAACCCTTACCCAATTTTTTAGGTCTTTAGATGTGAATCTTAGAATTGAATTAGGCCCAATCCACCCATCAAAATAGATAGTCAGGTAGTTGCTTGATAAAGGTGGTAGATTCTAGGCCATGTAGAGTGGAAGCTAATATAGGAGTAACCCATGACCTTACACATTATATCACCCATTCATGGTTGATAACAAGAAACACTATAGGTTTAAACCGGGTTTATTAGGTCAAGATGGATCCTTAACTAAGAATCTTTTGAAGTTGATGAAGATGATCCATTTTAGGAGGAGATTTGATTCACCGCTACACCAATAGACTTAGGTAAGGTTATAATGAATGGAGCACACTCCTTTGAGCATATAAATCACCCATCACCCTCTCCTCACGTAGCAAATTTCTACCTTAAGGGTGTATCGCTACTATCACCTGACACTTAAACTTAAGTGTAGGAAAACCTCCCTTTATCCATTTAATAAGGGTGAAAGTCGGGCTCGTGACTCGAACAAAAACAAGCGCATCTTGGGAGGCAACCCATGTGTATTTGTTTTCATTTTTATTTATGTGTCTTATATCTTTTATTGATTGTTTATTCTCATGTTTGAATTTGTAAAATGCTTTATTTTGTTTTAACCTCGTCTTAATTGCATATAAAGGTATTTTACATAAGGGATAAGTGTAGGGAGGATTACACGTTTTCAAAAGAAAGCGTAAACATGAGAATAACAATTAAATAAAAGATATATATGTTGTTTGTTCGAGTCAAATGCTTGTATCAGTCATAATGGATGTTTTTGCGAAATTTTCCGATTCTAAAGATGTAAATTTTCGAATTTTTTTGAAAAATCGCGAGCAGTTTTGTCGGGATAACTGACGCCGTCGAGATTGCAATCGACAGCGTCGGGAAGGAGCGAAACAATGATTACTTTTCTCGTTTTACGTGCTACTTATAAAATTTTGGAATTTTCGGTCTTAATTTTCTAGAAAATCGCAAACATTCATTCCACAAGCATTATATCTTATTTAAGTGCGGAATTACATCTTGTTGTGATTTTTCTTGGTTCGGTTTGATCGTTGGGTTGTTTGTTTTCTTCAAGTGTGCGAGTTTAATTTATCAAGAAGAAGTTACATAAGATTGAGGAGCTTTTCACGCATAAATTCTTCTTGGAAATGATTTAACCACTACTTCACACACGGATCCTACCGAGCTAATCGAGTACTAGTTTCTTTCATTTTAATTACCTTTCAATTATCATAACTTTGATACTTTAGGGAACATTGGGACAATGTTCGGTTTAAGTGTAAGGAGGGAAAATAAAGCAGAACTTTGAAACTATACTTATCCTTGATTATTTGCTTTGCCAATTGTATTTGTTTAATAATGTTAGGAATTAGAAATTCCCGATATTAAAGAGTCGGTCACCTCAAGTATATGTAATCGTTAGAAAGCTCGTAGTCGTAGTTCTTTTAAGTTAAGTAGTTATTTAGTTAAGTAACACCGTGGAGGGCGACAGGTCTTTACCCTTGTATGCACGATCCACGCCCAAAGTGTGGCGATTTGTGTAAGACTATAATTACTCTCTACCTCCCAAGGTAGAGTTGGAGCTCATAATAATATCTTTCACTTTCTCTCACTAAGTTCCCTAAACCTCTAACTTTCTCTCTAGAACTCCATCTATATGCTACTTTGTGTTATGGTTTGATGTGTATGTGAAAAGTTATATCTTACAATTGGTATCAAGAGCCATGGTTAGATCATATCTTGCATCTTTGGATTTATAGTGGTTTTTAGGTGGTTTTGAGTTTGAAAAAGTTTAGTGGTTTTGCATCATTTGGTTGATTTCATGTGTTAAAGTTTGAATTTTGTTGGTACTTTTATGTTTAGAATCATCAAAAGTGTTTGGTTTTCATTTGGTAAGCTTGAATCATCTTGGTTGGGTTGTTTTGGATTGAAAAGTGAAGGTTATTTGTTTTTCAAGCTAGCGACTTAGCTCACAGTTTTTTTCTTGGTAGCGAGTTACTTCACGTTTTGTAGCGACTTACGATTGTTAAAACTAGCGAGTTAGATCTAGCGAGTTAAAGTACAAGTAGTGGGATCTCCCTACGGTGGCGACTTGTGGTAGCGACTTGGTAAGTAGCGATTTGCTCTTTAGCGACTTGTATTTCTAGCGACTTGTGTGGCAATTCTTTGCCAAAATTTGGTTAGCGACTTGGTGCATAGCGAGTTACTACTTAGCGACTTGCTTGTCTGATAGCGACTAGGGTTTCTAGCGACTTGGCTTTCTAGCAAATTAATTGGTAGCGACTTAGTGCATTTGTCTCTAGCGACTTCTGCATTATCATCTAGCGACTTGAGTGATTGTTTACGGTTTTCTCTTGATTTAGTAAAATCCGTGAAAGAATCTATTTCCGGTTTAATCATAGAGTTATAAAATCCGTATAATCTGTTAACATGTCTACCAATGTTCCCACCTCATCTCCACATTTGGGGATGTTCAAGCGGTGGCTCGGATACTCGTCCACCCATGCTTGGCCAGGCGACTACGATTCTTGGGCTCAGCGAATCGATTGTATTGCCTTGGAAAGGAAAATGGTGTCAACATTCTCAAATCCATTGATGAAGGACCATATCGGGTTGAGGCGACTAGAGACATACTTGATACTAATGAAGATGGTACTCTGTTTACGGAATGGGCGGACCTAAGATGTATGATGAGCTTGATGATAAGGAGAAAAGAGATTCGATCGAGATATCGGGGCTTCAACATTGTCCTTCAAGGTCTTCTAAAGACATCTACAAGGCGATCAATCATAACACTTGATGCAAAGGCTGTTTGGGATAATGTTAAGATGCTTCTCTCGGGGTTGAACTAACCATGGAAGGCAGAGAATCACAACTCTATGAATTTGAGCACTTCAAGATGAAACCGGTGAGAATGTCTATGAGTACTATGTGAGATTTCATAAGTTAGTTAATGACATGAGGAACATCGAATGACTATGCCTAACATTAGGTTGAATTCAAAATTTGTGAACAACATGAATCCCGAATGGCACAAGTTTGTTACCTTTGTGAAGCTTACTAAAGGATTGAAGAACACAAACTATGAGCAACTCTATGCCTTCCTCCTTGAGAATGAGAGACATGCTATGTTTGAAAAATTGATTCTCAATCGGTTCAAAACTAACCCGGGAGAGACAAGCTCGTCTAATGATTCAAGCGCCTTCTACTCAAACATCGGAATCAAAACCAAAGCTTCACAAGTCATACCCTTGGGTAATGGTAACCACAAACTCATTCACGATCCTATGTACAAACAAGGTGATCTTTGATGCACACGTGGGAAGCTTCATTAATCAACTAGCTCTTACGATTAGCCAAAACATGAATTCTCTCCCAAACCAACAACAACCTAGAACGACATCTAACCCACACAATCAAGCTCTTGTTAAAGATGGAAGGATCGTGGTACAACCGATTCGGGAAAAGCTGTATGATCGGGGAAGGGTGGAGCTGGTAGAGGCTATGTGGGCAATCGAGAATCGAGGAAGGAATGGTAACCAAGGTCAAGCTAAGCCGATCAAATGCTATAAGCTGTGGTGGTGAGGACACATTGCAAGGCTGTACATCTCCAAGCGTCCACGAATCTTGATTACCGAGAGATAAGATCTTTCTGGCACAAGCTCGGGACAATGGTGTTGCGTTGGATGAAGAGGAATTCTTGTTCCTTCTTTGAGGGTAATGCCAAGACCTATGATGCGGATGTGGATGAGCGACCTATTCGGGAGATAGGTCACAATCATCGAGCGCGCTTTCAAGTCGTTGTTGTGATGCTTCGACTCGATGTAGATGATGGACCTCTGCACACACAATCTTTATGGCTAGCATCTCTCAATGGTTTCTCCAAGATCTCTTCTTCACCACAAGTGGCCCATCCAAGGACAAACTCATCTCGGGTATTAAAGCTATCTGATGATCTTGATGTGCAACGGATGCATGACAAAGTACAACCAAGCGAAACTATTGAATCAAATATTGAAAATATGGGTAATATCAATATTGTCCCATCGATCAATCGTGAAACAAAGTGAAAGTGAAATTGTACCAAGTGATGCATCTTCTGCGAGTCAACAATGACTATGTCTTTGATGAATACCTTTGCATGTGCTCTGATGATTCCATAATTTACGAACTAAATGCCTATAAGGAGCGTGTTGCTATTTATGAACACCGTGCAAAATTTGAGTTGACCACTCGTGAGCGGGAAATGGATGTCCAGTGAGTACAATAATTAGAAAAAGTAAGTTTAGAGAAGAAGTATTGAAACAAAATTAAATTCCTTGCATGAAAAACTATCTAAGACAACTAAACAAAAACAAGAACTTCAAGAAAATGTGAAAATGCTTAAGCAAGAATTTAATGCAAAGGAATCAAAACTCTTGAGAGATTTTTCTAATAAAAACTTTGAAAAACAAACTAGAAAACAAGTTGTACATACAAAACACCATTCGAATTGCTCACATGGTCACCAAACATCGAGTTTTAGCGATAAGCATAGCATTCCCTTGTTGAGGAACCCGAATCGGAGGTAATTAAAAGGCTAGAAATGCTCATAAGGTGCTTTATGATGGAAATGAAATCCTTAAGCCTAGACAAAAGCCTAGTTGCATTGAGTGCACTGAGGAAGATAAGAAATCAGATGAAGCCACTAGGGAAAGGATGAACAAAAACTAGATGACCGAAATGCAAAGAGAAAACATTAATATCACTCCTCATGATTATAAGAAGGAAAGCTGGATTTCCTTAAACAAGTTTAAGCCTCGAGACTTTGTTGACTCCGAACAAGTCTTACGGAAAAGGATTTAGATAAGCGAAGCGGAAAATATTGTTGAAACTAACCCTCCCTTAGGAAAATGCCTAGAAACAGCTGAGTATCCTCCTAATACACCAATGCATCTAGTTCCTAGAAAAATTGCCACTAAAAGCAAGACCTTAATTAGTCAATATGTCATATTTCAATTTTTGTTGATTTTGAGAAAACTTGCAAGAAAAGGATCACACCTTTGGTATATGAGAAGGAGAAAGGGTTTTGAGCAAATGAAAGAATGTTATTTAGCGAGGTCATGCCTTTCTTTAAACTTCTAAAGATCACTTTGAGAGTCTTAAAAGGGAATAGAAAATGATATCAAGGGAATGGAAAGGAATTTGATGCAATGGTAGTGAAGTTAGTGATTATGGCGTGCACTAAAATATAATGAGATTGAGAGGAAGAACTTGCATACCTTAAATGAGACTCTTATTCTTGAATGTGTTGCTCAAGATATTTTTTCAACGCTTAAATTGCTCTATTAATGCTTCCAAATTTCATGAATTATCTGTGGCCACGAAAGTCTCCATGATCGTGTCATTGAGCTTGAAAAAACTAATTCTAAACTAAGCGAGAAAATTGAGCGGATGATCACGACACCTTGGTTAAACATTTTCTAAACTAGAAGTTGAGTATTTTAATTTACAACTAAAATATCAACATCTCAAAGAAAATGTCAAAACCTCAAATATCAAGACATCTTCGGATGCTCGAGTTTGATCACAGTTTTCAAATTAACAAGCGTGATGAGCAGATTCAAGCTCGATGCAACCACGATCGAAAGTTGAAAGCCCAAATCTCACAATTAAAGGGTCAAGCGAACAATATGACGGGCTCCCAAATGCCTCCTCCTTTAGATTCTCGAATTCTCAAGCGTTTCATCTTCAAAACCTAGTTAATGCTTTACAAAAGGAAAAGCGAAAGTTTTCTAGAAGAAAATGAAAAGGTTAAGCGTCATTTCAATGAGTTTTTGAATCAATTAAAGTCACTCGTAACAAAACAACGAACAAATAACTTCATTGCAAAGGAAATTGAGAATCGAAGAGTCGGTAAAGGGAAAATGCCAATGATCAATGAGGAGAATGTTGTATCTAAGGTTCGCTCTAGTAATAAACATGCTTTATACGTGACATATGTCCCCCTCATCTAAGGAACAACAAACTTGCCATTCAAACATATTTCTCATCCCTAAGGATTGCTTAGAATGTCTGCGTGAGATTGTTGAAGAGGATAAGCTAGAAAACCTCATGATAATGCGAGTTGGACATGCTTGCTTATATGCCAAGCGATCTCAAGAAATCTTAGAATGCTTGATCACAATATGCCCAAAGTCATTAGGTGAGAGGTTAACCCTTTGATTCCATGCTCAATGCCTAAAGCTAAGTATGATCGCATTCGATTCCCAATGTTTTGAAAGTGAGCAGTGGTGTGCCTTTAAGCATTTCGATTCGGATCATCAATGCTAAGAAAGAGAACTCAGTGTGCCTTCTAGGAGTACAAATCACGGTACCTCTAGTTTTAAGAAAGTGAACCTTAGTGCACTGCATGTAGTTCGGATCGATTACATCTAAGCAGGTGATGCAAAGTAGTTAAGCCATCTAATGTTCCCATTCCCTCTACAGAGATGTCGGTGACATTAAGCGGAGCGGTCAAAGTCTCAAGACAATACAAGGAATGATAGGACCTCTCGAGCTAAGAATGTGCCTTTGGAAGAAATGAAGAACATTCTAGGAACTTTAAGTTTGAATCGAATAAAGCGAATCGTGTTGATTCTAGTATTAGCCATAAGCGTCTTGTAATTAATTGATTACGATACTATTTGCAAAACTTGTTCGATGTTTGCTTGAATTGTTTCTAATCATGGATGTGATGTCAATGCTTTGCCTAATGATGTTAATTGTCCGATTAATATTGTTAATGCTAAAATTCATACTAAAAAGGCTAAAAGGCAAAAGCGAAGAGAGTTGAAAACAATGAAACCAGGGAAGAACATTATTGAGAATAGGCTTTTATTGGATACACATTGGTCATAAGACTAATCGAGATAATGCCCACTAGAAAATGGATGCCTCTTGGTAGAACTATTCCCTTAGAAGTGGTCACTTTGTAAATAGGGTTAATCACGAGACACTAGTATTGCATCTATTCACAATGATTCCATTACCTCACATCGATATGAATGCTTCTATTTCGATGTGGGTGGTCCAAGCTGTGCTACTAACAAATGGAACCCATTCTTGCATGGGGATCCCAATTATCGATTATCCATTCTTATGCATGTTCAGCTGCGGATCGTTCAAATGGATTACGTGGTACTGGACTCAGTTTTTCAAGCATATATTGGAGACCGGTCACGACTCATGAACTTCGTGAGCAAATTCATCGGACTTATTAGATTTGGTAATGATCATTTCGGTGCTATTATGGGTTATGGAGATTATGTTGTTGGTGATAGTGTCATCTCAGTGTATTATGTGGAAGGTTTAGGTCATAATCATTTCTCTGTTGGTCAGATTACAGATTACGATCTAGAAGTAGCCTTGAAAAACATACTTGCTTCGTTAGAGATCTTAATGGTAAGGCTGTTGAAAGGAACTCGTGGCTCAAACCTTTACACCATCTCTATCGATGACATGATGAGAGCTTCACCAATCTGCTTGTTATCAAAGGCTTCAAAAACAAAGTCATGGTTATGGCATCGTCGCCTCAATCACTTGAACTTGGCACCATCAACGATCTTTCGAGAAAGGACTTAGTTGTAGGGTTACCTAGACTAAAGTATGAAAAGGATCATCTTTGTTCGACATGTCAATTGGGAAAAAGCAAAGTATGCCCATAAACCCAAACCTACTAACTCATCACGAAGTTCTTCATATGATTCATATGGATTTATGTGGACCAATGAGGGTGCAAAATATCTTTGGGAAGAAATATGTGTTAGTTGTGGTTGATGACTATTCGATTCACAGGTCAAGTTCTTAAGGACAAAGGATGAAACTCACGATATCATCATCAAACTCATCAAGCAGTGCGAGTTAGACTAAACAAAGCTGTCGAGTGTCGAGGCAGACAATGGGCCCGAGTTTGTCAACAAACAACTTAGTGAATTCTATGAAGCGTTGGAATCGACCATCAAAGAAGTGTTCTCTGAACCCCTCAGCGAGCGGTGTAGTTGAAAGGCGAAATCGTACTCTTGTTGAAACTGCTAGAACAATCTTGATTTACTCAAAGGTTTCAATGTTTCTCTGGGTGAAGCAATTGCCTTGCATGTTACACACAAAATGGTTCCACGATTCACACCATTCATGGAAAAACTCCATATGAACTTGTCCACAGCGAAACCAATCTATCTTTCCTTCGTGTGTTTGGTGCCTTGTGCTATCCAACTAATGAGGTCAAGACTTGGGCAAACTTAGAGCTAAAGGCGACATTGGAGTATTTGTAGGATATGCACCAAACAAAAGGGATACGAATCTACAACAAAAGAACCCGAAATATCATGGAAACAATTCACGTTCGTTTGATGGTGACGGTCAAATGGCTCTGGACACTCCACTCGGGACCCGCACTTCAAAAGCAGTCCTATTGGTTCATCCCTTGTTCCAAACTCCTCTCAGAAACACCATATGTACCTCCATCCGAAGATGATGTAAAGAAATTGTTTGATCAATGTTTGATGAGCTGTATGAGTCTACTACTAATGAGGTCTTGATCCACACGAGAGGATGCTCGATTCCGATGAATGAAGTCAATCCATCGGTTTCAATATACGTAAGTCAAGAAGCACTTCTGCTGATCCTTGATCTCATCAACAAATCATCATTCTTCATATGTACATCATGGAAATGTTTACGGCATCAATGATGAAGTTAATCCCTGCGACTCACGAAGATGCTCCATTTGAAAACATATTTGCTACTCACGAATCATCATCGAACCATCTTCTTGAGAGACATCGACTCGACTACCTCGGTTCCTCAACAAATGCCACATGAACACCTCGGAAAATGGACTCACGATCATCCATTAGACAACATCATTGGTAATCCCTCTCGTCTGTATCAACCCGGAAGCAACTCGCAACCGATGCCTTATGGTGCTTCTTCAACTCTGTACTATCTAAGATCGAACCAAAAGATGTTAAAAGCTGCTATGAATGAAGATAGGCGGTTCAATGCTATGCAAGATGAAATACATGAGTTTGATCGTCTTGATGTATGGGAGTTAGTACACACTCAGGCGTGCTATGATTATAGCCCTAAAATGGATCTTCAAAGTAAAACTTGATGAGCATGGTGATGTGTTGAAGAACAAGGCTCGATTAGTTGCTAAAGGATATCGTCAAGAGGAGGGCATAGACTTTGAAGAATCTTTTGCTCCAGTTGCTCGAATCGAGGCAATCGAATCTTTACGCTAATCTTGCTAGTAAGAACATGGTAGTTTATCGGATGGATGTAAAGCGGCATTTCTAAGCGGAGATCTTAAAGAAGTCGTCTCGTCGTAAACTTTGAAGGATTTGTGAATCAAGAGCATCCACTCACGTTTATCGTTTAAAGAAGGCTCTGTACGGTTTAAAGCAAGCTCCGAAGGGCATGAGTACGATACTTTGTCAAAGTTTCTTACATCAACGGATTCATCAAAGGAATGATTGATCCTACATTGTTCACCGGAAGTCGAGCAAACATTTGATTCATGTTCAAATTTATGTTGGCGATATTATTTTGCCTCGTGACCCAATGGAATGTGATCGTTTTCTAATGAAATGAGTTCAAAGTTTCAAATTTCAATGATGGGACAAATGTCATTTTCTTGGGATTACAAATTTCACAAAGTCCGGAGGCATTTTCATAAATCAATCTAAAATGCAACAGAGATTTTAAAGAAATTTGGATTTGATTCAAGTGACCTGTTGACACCCCATGATTGACCGAACCAAACTAGATGAGGACCTCTCGGGATCATGATTGACCAAGCGAAATATAGGGTATGATTGGATCACGATGTATCTCGCTGCTAGTAGACCGGACATCTTGTTCTCTGTGTGCATGTGTGCTAGATACCGAGCTAAG
This sequence comes from Chrysanthemum lavandulifolium, assembly GCA_022545495.1. NCBI lineage: Eukaryota > Viridiplantae > Streptophyta > Magnoliopsida > Asterales > Asteraceae > Chrysanthemum > Chrysanthemum lavandulifolium. Next base: position 268,273,063 of record CM040241.1, read on the forward strand.
CCTACTAAAAGCACCTTGAAGCGATTAAGCGGGTCTTCGGTATCTCAAGGAACCATCAATATGGGACTATGGTACCCGAAGGACACGGTATGTCACTAACGGCCTATCGAGATCTTGATCATGCGGGTTGTCAAGATACACGTCGAAATACGTCTGGAGGTGCTCGGTTTTGGGTGATAAGCTTGTGTTTGGTCTTCAAAGAAGCAAATGAGTACTTCTATTTCCTCTGAGAGGTGAATACATAACCATGTCATCTTGTTGTGCTCAAATCTTATGGATGAGATCTCAATTATCGACTACGGCTTTGAATTCAACAAAATCCTCTGTCTTGTGATAATAAAAGTGCTATTGCTCTCTCATGCAACAACGTTCAACACTCAAGAGCAAACCATATCGACATTCGACATCATTTCATCGAGGGAACAAGTGGAAAAAGGTGTGGTGAAACTATATTTTGTGAGTGCGAATATCGGTTAGCGGACATCTTCACCAAAGCTCTTCAAGAGAGCGTTTTGAGTTTATTCTTCCGTCTTGGTTTGAAAAGCCTTCACGAAACTCTCAAACGTCTTCGAGGAGGAAGGCGAGGAGTAAAGGTCTTTCTTCATCTATCTCTTGTAAATAGTTATTGAAAAACAAAATAGAAAATTATAAAACTTTCAAAATCCATAAAAATCGAAAAATTCGAAAATTCTTCAAAAAAATATTGTCATTTTGCCATGTTTTTTCTCGGTTCGATAATATCTCGGTCTTTGTCTTTGTCATTCAAAGAATGACACGGGACCTTAGATATTGTTCGAACTCTTTAAAAAAAAAAAAAAAAAAAAAAAAAAAGTTTTTGGGAGAAAGAGAAATGGTTTATTGTCATCTTGAGGCAATAACCGGTTTTAAAAGAAAAAGCGAGCCATGTCTTATCATGTTTTCAAAATTCCATGCTACGATTCTATAATCATTTATCTGTTTGAAAGCTAAATGCTTTGAAAAATAACCCGTTCTCTATTTTGATAATCATCGGGACTTATTTGTCAAAATCTCTATCTCTCAATCAACAACCTATGTCATTGATTGAGGGAGAATGATTTCAATTAAATTAAAAAGTTATTTGGCATTGAATTGTTTTCAAAAGATATACATGCATGTTTTATAAATGGGTTTAAAGTCTTAAAATCGATCCTTATCAGTTCAAACACTTTCACAATCATGTCACAATTCTCCTAAAAGCTTTCAAAATCAATTTAAATCTATACGAGATCACAAATCTCAAATGATTTGATAATTGTGATCGGGGAGAATGTGTGATTTAAATTAGATTTAAAGCGATAATTAGGTAAATGGTTATAAGCGGATGTACATGCTTTCACCTTGCATGTGACAAGCGATTTCAAATTTTCATGCACATGTTGAGGGCAGCATCTATCTTAAACCTTTGATTTGAAGCGTGATCATTTATCCCAATGTGCGGGTTCCTCTAGTATGTACAAAACTCTTTTCAAACCTCGAGGCACATATTGAGGGAGCAAAATTCATGGAAACCTCATCCTTCCGGAAATGCTTTACCCACTTGATCATTGAGGAAGTGATGTTGATATCTTTAGAAAATGGTAATCAAAAGAAGTTAATTCTTTCTCTTGCCTCCGTGTGTAAAACATTTTCAAATACTTGATGCACATGTTGAGGGGGTTCTCGTTCTAAAATATCAAAAACAATTCGGTACAAAATGCTTTGATTATATATCACAAATATCGAATTGATTTTCAAATGGTGTTCAATTGGATCCAATGGCGGATGAACAATACCAAATAGACCGACCAACTTTACTTTATGTGCGGTGATATAAGGATGATAAGGTTAGGTATTGGTTCCCATGATCCGCTTGAGCCGGAGGGATCTACCGAGACAATTCACTAGTTAGTGTAGAAGTCCTTAGGTATGATGAGAAAAGGAGAAAAATGAGATATGGGAAGAGTGCGGACTAAGGCGAGCTAATCTTGGAATAAACCCAACAAGGTTCTAGCTATGAAGTCTTGGTAAGCCTTGAAGGGTTGAAGAATTAAAAAGAATTGAATGAGAAAGGGTGAAAACAAATAGCCTCCATTTATTCAACCTTAGAAGCGAAACCGAGTTCACTTCGTATACTCGATGGTAACATCGGTTATTGAAGACAAGGCGTCATGGACCCGGTGGCCTTGCACTTCAACTTTCCAAAACCACTCAAGTTCCTCTTAAAGGACTTGTTTCATTCTCAGAGGAACCGACATTATCTATCGACTTTCTCTTAGAGATTGTTGATATTGAAGAAGGAGACCTCTCCACAGTCTCAATTCAGGGATCCAAATATGCACAAATTGAGTCTAGAGCCACGAGATCATCAATAAATCTCATTAGGACACTTTCAATGAAGACTCTGTTTCACACAATGTGGAAAGAGATTATATCTTAAGTACTCGCATTATCCTTGTGGTATTGCGGAACATCCGAGTGATGTGTTTACACATTCACAATGAAGATGGAAAGCCTTCGGAGCCAACATCAAACAAGCTCACAGTAGGTGGCATGTGAGATCTATCATATAGATCAACCATGTGACAATGAAACGAAAACAATGGGGCGATTCAATTTTTGAATCAATCACGGTTCGAGTTAGGGATTAGCGGATACCTTTGAAAAACCGGTCTTTGTGCTTAAAACTCTTTTCTTTAGCACATCGATTGTGTACTCATTTTCAAACCAAAGGTATTTTATGATTGATAATTGATTTTCAATAAAACCTTCGTTGTATTGCAAAAACAATTTCTATTGAGCAATACGATTGTTTTCAAATCTCTTTTCATCATCGGTGGACTTAAAATTATTGGTTCCTCACTCCGTCTTTGTCTTCTTTGAGATGTTCGGTTTGAGAACAACTAGAACATTTGCGAAACCACATCAAGGAGATTCTTAGGAATCCTACGATCACAGGCGGTGCTTGTCTTGATCAGCGAGGCAACCGTGGGCCGTGTACCTCAATTCAGCGAAAGTGATCAAAGACACTTTCGTGCGATTTGTTAACTAGCTGTTTTTATGCGGTCGCCCGGCGTTTGCGGTGATCGAAATGAAGCGGTCAATCCATAGCATGCTCACTTAAAACATTCATCACAAAAGAAATCATGATTAGTGCGTCAATGACTCGACATTTTCACTCCATGCTTACGCTACTGCTGCGCCAATATCATGAATCAACTAAAGCTTCCGCTACTCGATGAGAAGATATCATGATCGAGAATGTGAGCATGTCGGTCCCAAAGTCACAACATCACAACATACCAACACCACAAAGGATGTGTCGGAGATTGTTGATGGTGATGATCTCAAAGATGGCTCAAACTTATCATCAGCGTGGATCGATAAAGACCTCCACTTGGAATAACGAAACATGCATTGTGAAGAATCATTGACTCGAGCTTAGGAGCAAAGGACTACATCAAGAATGCAAGATCAATTGTTAAATGTTATATCTATTTGTATTCAATGTAATTTTGGTACATTATTGAGGTGACCTCCATAGGGAGATTGTTAGGAATTAGAAATTCGGTATTAAAGTCGGTCACCTCAAGTATATGTAATCGTTAGAAAGCTCGTAGTCGTAGTTCTTTTAAGTTAAGTAGTTATTTAGTTAAAGTAACACCGTGGAGGACAGACGGTCTTTACCAGCTGTATGCACGATCCAGCCCAAAGTGTGGCGATTTGTGTAAGACTATAAATACTCTACCTCCCAGGTAGAGAGTTGGAGCTCATAATAATATCTTTCACTTTCTCTCACTAAGTTCCCTAAACCTCTAACTTTCTCTCTCTAGAACTCCATCTATATGCTACTTTGTGTTATGGTTTGATGTGTATGTGAAAAGTTATATCTTACAAATAAACCATGAGAAAATGTCGGTTAGGGTAATTTTGGCACCAAATTTAAAATTTTTCATGACATATAGGAGTGGGTCATGAGTCTTAACTAAAGCGTCTCATGGATAGGAAGTTATATGACTAGCACAAAACCCTTTACCACCCAAATTCCACCCAAAATGTGAGGATCGCCCTTAGATTAGTAGGAATTAAATCATTCATCTTTAATGCTTAGAGTGTGAACGGTAGTATATTAGATTCTAGAACTTGTTTTGTGATGCATTCGAGATGTAAGTGAGGCTACACTTGTATAGTTAGGAATAACTAAATGATAAGAGCATTAGGATAAACCATTGTTTGATACCGTAATATAATTACTTCTTCCACATCGGTTGAGTAATTCCCCACACCCACTGCGTTGTACTCATCTTTAGTACCACGATACCCCTAGTTAACCCCTCGAGCCTATCCTTTTCGCGGTTCTCGTGATGTTTTGGTTTTTCGAATATATCAATGAAGAGCATTGTTTACACCCCACCCCAAATATACACCCAAATCGCCTTAGCCTACCCACTTATGCACTCTTTTAGTGCAATTATTTATTATCACCTTAAACCCTTAGTTCAATTATCTAGTTGCTTGCATAAGTTGCTAAGTCGAGTCATATCCTTTGTATACTGTTTTGGGATGATTGGGATTCATGGGAAAAGTTAAAGTTTATGAAATGACGGAAGGGAGCGTTAAAATTCAAATTCCCTTTGTTTGCGTAATAATGTACCCCAGTGTTTTGATCTTTTCAATTCGGGTCAAATTAGTGTTAGAATAATAAAAACTCAAGTGTAGGGATATGCTGTAAATCCTAGTATTTTGATGTTGTCATAGAGGATGGTAGAGTAAAATGTATGAAAAAAAAAAAAAAAAAAAAAAAAGAAAAAAGAAAAAAAAAAAAAAAAAAAAAAAAAAAAAAAAAAAAAAAAAAACTTACGGGCTACCATCCTACATCTATCTTTAAATTTATGTTTATTTATTTGAGTTATCTAGAGTTTAGAGTGTCGAGTCTTGGCTTAGCAGCGCCATTCTTCATATGCATTTAACATAGAGATTTTGACTTACCACCACTATATAGCCTATCCCACCAAACCCTTTGTTTCCTACAGTAAGCCTAACGTTACAACCCTTTAAAAGACCTCTTTGATAGTCTTTCCTAGGTGCTTCGCCAAAGCGATGGAGGTTTGATCTATTCTCAAGCCTATGGTAATCTATGTACTAGGACCGGTTAATGAGTGTTTATCTTCCATTTCCAATTTGTTATATTCCATATACACCGAGAGAGAGATGTGAGTATCCAAACACCCCATTTGAGGTGCTAGTATGTAATTCCGTGCTTGTTAGGACTTTCTTGGAGGCTTATATGTGTTGTGGACGTTTGAATTAATGTAATGATCCCTAACTTATAAATTAATTGGATAAAAGCACATTTGCTTGAGGACAAGCAAATAACAAGTGTAGGGATATTTGATAAGGTTTTAAAAGGTACCATTTTGAGGGGTCGTTTAAGTCCTTATTTGATCACTTTTGTATCCGTTATTGCTTAATATCGTTCCTTTTCACTTTTAGGTCTCGTGAAGGCAAAATCTGGAATGACACTTATTTAGACGAGAAAAGCGAATATATGAAAATGGCCAAAGCGAAATCGAGACACTCACGATTCTTTGAAAGTATAAAGCGGCGTCGGTGCTATTGCGACGCCGTCCCAAAATTAATGACGGGGCGGAACCCAAAACTCGTGTTTTCAAGAGCGGCGTCTAGTTGTGAAAGAGTGAGCCGTCGCTACTCGAACGGCCTAGATGCGATCCAGACGGCGTCGAGGCGAAGAGGCGGCGTCACGGACATAAGGTGGCGTCGTCGCAAGGTTAACGTGGCCAAGGCGAAACCACAATGGCGGCGACACGGCGTCACTAAACATAAGGTGCCGCCGTCGCAATTGTAATCTTATATATAGAATCGAATTTTTAGGTCTTTGTGTGGAGTCTTTGGGTAAAACCTAAAACCGAACCTAAGGTGTCTTGTACAGATTTTAGGGTTTTAAACCCTATCTTACACCAAGATAAGTCTTTACTTCATTAATTCAATTATGTCTTTGATTATTTGCGTGTATGCTTGCATGTTCTCCATGTCCAGCTAATTTATTTGTGTGTTTGCTTAGGAAGTATGAAACTTAATTATTAAATATTGATTGGTTGTTTCTTATCTTAGTTGATTAATGATCTAGTAATGCGATAGGTCATTAGTTGTATATAATGCTTGATTCATCTTTGTGAACCTTAGAGTATGATTACGAGTGATTGTAGGCTAAACCATCGAAGCGCCTTAGAGTAGGAGTGTATAATATCTAAGTGGATTTGTAGACAAGACCCTTTGGTAAGTTCAAAGAGTTAGGGAGAAATGTACCCTACAACTTTAGACACACAACGAACTAGGAATGAGGCGTGACACTCAACCATCAATAGGAGATAATTAAGGAGTAATACAAACTAAGTAAACACATCTCTAAACTATCATACGAGCACACATTAATTAGACATAGACTCCCACAACCTAGTTTAGATAATTAGATAATAGTAGAGTAATCGGTAGAAATACCAACCCCCAAATCAATACACGAGATTCGTACCTTTCCATTTTCATAAAATATAAAAAGATAAAAATAATCTTCCTCAACCTTAACCTTAGCGTAGTAACTCCCTACTAGCATTCCTATTCCCCAGAGAGCGATATCAATACTGTGGCTTACCACAATTACTACACTACAACGATTAGGTTCCTTTGCCTAGGTGTTATAAAACTTGCTCGAAGAAAAGGAAGTTTCCTTGACCCCGAGCAGCGCATGTAGCATTATCATTTTACCAAATCATCGTGATCATCGATCAATTTTCTCACTTAGTTACGAGTTTTTTGTTTTCAAGCTCAATGACACGATCTTGAAACTTTTAATGCAATAGATAATTGATGAAATCGAGAAGCGATAATAGAGTGCTTAGCAATGTGATATAAAACACATCTTGAGCAACACAACTCGAAATCAAATTCTCATTTAAGATGTGCAAGTTCTTCCTTTCAACTTCATTATATTTGAGTTCTGTTCCTAGTCATTCACTTCAACTATCATTGCATCAAATTCCTTTTCCATTTTTAATATCTAAATTTATCTCTTTTGAAGACTCTCAAATTGACCTTTTAATTGTTTGAAGAAAGGCATGACCTCGGTTAAATAACATTCTTTAGTTTTTTCAAAACCCTTTCCCCTCGATTATCCACAGGGTGTGATTCTCTTCTTACACATTTTCTCAAAATCAACAAACGGTGATAAACGACATATAGGGTGATTAAGGTCTTGCTATTAGTGGCAATAGATCTAGGGACTACATGCATTGGTGTATTTGGAGGATACCACGGTAGTTCTGAGCATTTTCCTAAGGGGTGTTTGTTTCAACAAGGCAATTAACTTTTAGCTTGTCCATATCTTTCTTCCAAAGATACATTCAGGGTTAATTGAGTTTGAGTCTTAAACATGTTCAAGGATATCCAATTTTCCTTAGTGTAATCATGAGGTTTGATCATTATGTTATTCTGTTAGGATCCAAATATTATTGTGTTGATGATTCGAGTGGTCTTGGATGATCAAAATACATGTTTGCCATGTTTAGAGAGAGATAGAGAGGTGTTCTTGCTAGAGACTTGGTTCTCAAATGTAAAGGTTAGATTGAATGAAGCACCACCCTTCCATGGATGGAAGGGGTATTTATAATTACAATGAAACGTCCTCCTATCGGATTTGTGGATCGAGGATACGATGGGTAAAGACCCGTCCTTCCTCCACGGTGTTGCTCTAAACTAATCTATGCTAAACTAATCTAATAAACTCTTGAATAACGTAAATAACTACAAATCTATGAGCTAACATATGCTAGACCATTATTGGGTGACCGACACTTTAACATGGAATTTCCAATTCTAACAATCTCCCCTAAGGAGGTCACCCCATGAAATACATTTTGCTTCCTAGCATTCTATCTTTGACTTAGTTCTTGAGCTCGTAGACTTGAATTCTTCATTTCCATAATCTTTGTGATTTAGTAGCGATTCTTTAAGGTCGATAACTTTGTACTTTAAGTGGAGGCCTTTAAGCGATCCACATCTTTGATGATCTTGAGCTTTCTTTGAGATCATCGACCCACGAAATCTCTGGATCACCCTTTATTGTGTTGCCATCATGTGAAGTTGTGACTTTCGGACCGACATGCTCACACTTTTGAATCATGACATCATTCCATCGAGTGGCGGAAGCCTTCTTTGGTTCATGATATTTGCGGAAGCGAAGCATAGTTTGAAATATCGAGCGGGTTATGTAGATATGCACCGTCATGATTTCTTCAAATTAAGTGTGGATCTTGTGAGCATGCGGCTTTGGATTGACACCTCAATTACGATCACCGCAACCGTCAAATGTACCTCCAAACAGCGTTAGCAATAAAAGCGCACGAAAGTGTCTTTGATCACTTCGTTGAATTTAGGTACACGACCCACGGTTCCCGTTGATCAATACAAATCTTTGTGATCGGTAGGATTCCTAAGAATCTCCTTGACGGGGTTTCGCGGTTGTTCTAATTGTTCTCAAACGGAACGTCTCAAAGAAGAAAACAGTGGAGTGAACGGTAATTGAGATTCGCGATTGATGAAAATGATTTGAAAAACAATCGCGTATTGCTTGAAGAAAGAGTTTTGCAATACGATGAAGGTTTTATGAGAAAATCAATTTTCAATCAAAATACCTTTGTATAAGAGAATGAATACACATTCAATGTGCTAGTAAAAGAAGAGATTCGCACATCGAGCGGTTTTCTAAAGTATTTTTCAATCGGAGATACTTTTGTGTTTGAAAACATAAATACACATTCGATATGCTAGAGAAAGAAGATTTGCATATCAAACGGTTTTTCAAAAGTATTCTTCAATTCCAATCTGGACCAAGGATGATTCAAGATTGAATCGCCCCATCGTTTCTATCCAGTTGTCACAAGCTTGATCTTCGAGAAGATCTCATGTCACCCACCAAGAGCTTGTTTGATGTTAGCTCTAGAAGGATTTCCATCTTCATTGTGAATATTTTTACATATCACTCGGATGTTCTGGCAATACTACAAGGATAATGCGTAGGACTCTTAATATATTCTTACTTTCCACATTGTGTGAAACAACAAGTCTTCATTAATTTTGTGTCCTAATGAGATATTGTGGATGATCTCTTGGCTCTAGACTCAATAGTGCACATTTGGTTCCTGTATCGGAGACTAGGAGAGGGTCTCCTTCTTTAATATCAACAATCTCTAAGAGAAAGTCGATAGATTATGTAGGTTCCCCGTGAGAATGAAACAAGCCCTTTTAAGAGGAACTTGAGTAGCTTGGGAAGTTTAGGTGCAATGCGTCCTTTGGGTCCATGGCGTCTTGTTGTTAGGTCACTAGTTTTACAAACACAAGCTTATAGGAAAGAGATGAGGCGATTGAACAAGTAAACAAACACACACACACGATAATATTAAGCGGTTTACGCGTAGAGTATGAATGAAAGAAAACTTGAACAACCAACCTTTAAATGAAGGTTTACAAGAGTATTTATAGGAGGAAAGCTAGGCAACACTCTAGTTTCCATCCTTTCTTAAATGGGCATGGGCCTAAGCTCATGGGCCTTCTACATAAGCTTAAGGCTAATAACAAACATAAAGGCCATAATAAAGCTAACTATTACATATTAATTACTAACACTTGATTATGGTTTAGGGTGATTCAACAATCTCCCCTCAAGTGTTGGTGATGAGCGGTGAAGGCGTTGATGTAATTGTAGCTCGGCGTCTTCGACATTCTTCTTTCTTGTGAGAAGAATTGCCTCGATTCGAACAATCTCCTCAGTGTAGAGAGATAGTTTTCCTTGAGCAGTTATGCTTTGACGTCATCATTAACTTTGTTCTTTGATGATTGTTCTTTGTAGTGAAAGTGATAGTATGTTGTTGTCTGCATCAATTCAGCCTCAGGTCTACAGTGTCTCCACGCCATTCTTCAACATGCTCACACGCTCTTTGATGTTGAAATTCAGTACTGATGAAGTTCTCTAAGTCTTTTAACATTGTAGATTCTTTGATTCGATGAAGAATCATTCTGACTGTTGTGTTGCTTTTGGATAGAACTTCCATTAGTGATGATGTTGGCGTGAGCATGAGAAGAATCATCACGATCATCCCGCTCCGGAGCTTCCATAAGAAGAAAACATGTCAAACGGTTAGTAATAAGCGGTTCCGGCACTTACAAGTTTGAACTTCAAGAGTGTTAACGACATAGTGTGAAAACACAACTCTAATTCTTACAAAGGCCGTTCTGAACTGGAGTCCCACAAGTGAGATAGCGCGATGTGCGAAGTATCTCTGATTCGGATAGTCATTGAGGTACACCAAGCATCACTTCTGACAGAGACCGTTTGAGACACACTCCGCGTAATTCACGGGGAGTTACGAAGTGACTTCTTTGTCAAGGCTGTTTGATGTTGACCACGCGAGTTTCCATTCAATCACCGAGGATCACGGTTGTGAACCTCTCATAAATGTTCTCGACAGATTGCTAAGATCATGAAGGACTCGATATGAACCATGATGACCTTATTTGTTGATCAACAAGTGATGAAATGTCAAGTGTTCCTAAGAGATCTTTTGATGAATCTCGTGGCTCTAGACTCAATTGTGCATTTTGGTTTTCTGAGCGGAGACTAGGAGAGGGTCTCCTTTTTCAATACCAGGCGATCTCTAAGAAAGCCAATAGTTTACATAGGGTTCCCCAGAATGAAACAAGCTCATTGAGAGAAGCTTGAGTGGCTAAGAATGTTTAGTGCATGCGTCCTTGGGTCCATGATGACTTTTAATCTTCAATACGGTGTCACTAAGTGACAACCAAGAGCATCTGAATTGAACCCGTGTGTACGCTCTAAGTTGAATAATGCGGAGGGCTATTTCTTTTCACCCTTTTCTTTCCATTTCTTTTGATTCTTCAACTCCTTCTTTCTCCGATTCTCATTTCTCCTTTTTATAATCGTACCTAAGGACTTCTAAGTACTAACTATTTGTGATATCCTTGGGTAGATCCCTCGAACTCTGGCGGATCATAGGACGGTTATTCCTAACCTTAGTCACCTTATAACTCCATGACTAACCTATGTTGCCATTAAAACCACTTGTTTGTGAAAAATCTCTCAAAGGGTTTGTTAATGAAAATCATGTTTGAACCTTTGTGAGAGATAGGATTTTGCATAAATACTCCCCTCACATGTGCTTAAGAGTTTTAATGGTTTAGATGCAGGTGAGGAAAGAGCGCACATTTTGAATTGATCCACCGGAGATAGACAATCCCCATGAGACACGTTACGTTGCATAGTTAAAGAGTTACATTGTCGACTTTTAGGTGACAACTAGCTCTAATAACTACCTTGAAGGTGTAGACAAACCTTGAAAGGTTGTCATACCGTCGAGTTCATAGCTTCCAAGAGTGTCTCGAATGGTACTTTCTACTTGGACAAGTCCTTTGCGAGACACGTTTACATTACTAGCGAACTAGCATGAAATTATTACCCGTCGGGACAAGTCTTTTCGAGTTACTAACGGTTTAGTCACGATCAATTAGTTGGTTAAGTCGAAGTACACAGATTCATTTGCATTTTGCACAACATATTTCTTATCACACAATTTTCTCCCCTCAAAATGGCATATAAAATGTTATTTTGAAATGTTGACAATAAATATGACCATTTCGAGTGTTGCGGGAAGATGACCACTATGAACAATTTGTGAACAAAGTTTTAAAGCAAATACTCCCTCAACTAGTGATATAAGCGGTTGAGGTTTTGAAAATCATATGGGAAGTACTTGTCCTTTTGAGCAAAACCTTGAAAAGTGAAATGTTTGATAGGTTTTACTCAAAAGTAAAAGCTTTCGCTCCTTTTATAAGGATTGTGGCAGGCGTACGTACGGGGTCCTTTCTTGCAAATTACGGGTTGTACACTGTTGTTATGTGTGCACAAGCCATTGACGAGTTAATCACACATCCAAATTTATCTGAAGAAACAATTCAAGGGGTACCGGGAAGTGCGTGATGTTCCCGAGTGCGTAGCAGGCGTTGAAAGCCGGTTATGTTAATCCCGGGTGACCACCAACATAGCTCTCAATCGTGAATCGATCCCTTCGAACAATCGTTCATCAATCATGGTGATGATCCTTCTCACATTCCTCGATCTTGAGAATTCCATCGCTTAGGGTTCCCAATGTTTTCACGTATATCCTTCAATCGATAAGCTAATCCGTCCTAACCATCTTGATATGATCTCCAAATTTGAAGCTCATTACGCCATCAGCGATTCGATGAAGTTCAGCATGATAAACGACACCAAACGGTTTCTTGATGAGCGTTAATTGTGATAGGCGGTTGATATCGTGAAGTTCAAGTGTGGTGGAGTGAAGTTGACACGTGTCGATATGATTCAGCGGCTGGTGAAGATCTTCAACATGTTCTTTTATGACTATGCATCGATGAAAATGAGCGGTGACTTGATGAATTCGTTGTATTTGGTTGAAAATTGTCTCATGCGACCACATACTTTGGCAAGGTACATGTCTTCAATATCGTTGAGAGACAAATTCTCAAAGTCGACTTCACGAATGCATAATCCCTTTCATCCGTCTTTTGACCACAATCTTCTTGACAAAGGTGTAGTCCCATTTGGATGAAAGACCAACATGTTGGATGGCAGCGATGTATTTAGTACTAAACACCGCATGTTGTGACTTTTGAACTGTGATTCGTAGTAGATTAAATCGGCGTTACGGCGATGATGAATCTATACAATGCATCTCGGTGGTATGCTTCCTTTGTTGGAGAACAAGTGATTGTACGTTCCTCAATGGCAATGCGGTTTGAGTAGATAATTGCGAGGAATGGAAGTGTCAAGGATGTAGTATATTTCCTTGAACCATCCCCACCATGGAGAAGAAATTCGGTCTCTGTTGAAGAAATATCGAAGGGAATCCTTGGTTCATCTGGTTGGCCAATGGTGGTGAGGTTTGGTCCAATCGGTGTAGTATGGAGGTTGTCCTTTTCGTGAAGTCAATGTTTGCTTCGGGTTGAGCCAATCCATGTTGTTAGACATAGCTCGAGCAATGTTGTCAAGGTGATATTCGACCTCGAGGGCACTTTCGAGCTGTCTTTTAGAAGTTGAAACGCTTCATTCTTGATTCGCTCAACTTCAGTTTTGTCATCTTCTTCACGGAACTTTTCTTGCAAAGTTTGCATGCTCCAATGTATTACCGTCTACCAAATTCGACCTTGTTCGGGTAGGGAGTGTTGTTAACAAGAGTGAGAACCATTCAAATTCTTGAGTTTAATCGTCATCTAGCCAAGATATCTGACGTCGGTTTGAGGCGTCTTCTTCTTATTCTTTTGAAGGCCTAAATGATGATCTTTGGTTTCGAACTTGTTTGGGAGAGGTGGGTTGTTGTAGTGGCTCACGGACCTCTTCATCGTCACCACTGTATACTCAAAGTGATCACCGGTTTTACGAGTCGGGGTGGTAACTCGGAATCGTCCGAGGTTTATCTGTAGAAGCAGGGGAGACCTTTGGTGAGTAAGTGTTGGAGAGAGGTAACATGAAGATGATTCACGGACTTATTCGGACGTTTAGCTTGATCATGCTTATCCCGATCCTTGTCTTCATCGTCTCTAGGATGCTTAGACTTTTCGACGAATCTACATGCTTCTTTGAGTTGGTAGTCCAACAATGCTTGAAAGACTTTCCTTCCTCGAGTAAATGTCCTAGATCGTGTAGACATTTGTGTGACAAGCTTGGCCACCAATTCATTATCCGAGAAAACTCTGTAATCGGATGGATTGATTGTGGCGGTTAAAGTGTGGATCTTATAGTTTGCTTGGATATCGCATAAGATTCGGATATAGTTGTGCGGTACTTATTAGTGTAACCTTGATCATTTCGTTCGGTTCCTCTTGACGATGACTTCTCATGAATTCTGGATAAATTTCCTTTCTTCTTGCATCTTGTCATTCTCGTCATGTAGATATTGTATTTGTTGATTGAGAAAGTTCGACTTCACATATAACATGTCTTTCATTCGACTTGTTTGACAAAGAATCACAATTCTTTCATGTCTCGAGAAATCCAAGATCGAGGTGGTTTCTTCACAGATTTGGATGTTGATTTTGTTGATTTCTTTGATGGTGGTGGTGATGAGTGAGATGAAGAATCGATGATGAGGAGACATGAGGAGACTCGGGGTCCTTAGGAGGTGCGTATATCCTCCTTGGAGCAGTTAGACTTTTGAGAAGATAATCATCATAATTCTCTTCGTCATCTTGTCCAGTTAGCCTTATCTTCCTTGAGAGCCTTAGCTTCTTCATCGCTTTTCTCTTTCTCGGTCTTATCATTTATGGTTCCTCAATTTTATAATCATTAGACTCCTCCACAAGCGTTTGTTGTTGCACAAGTGGTGGCACCGGATCCCTTATCGGGTCGATTAACCTCATCAGGGATCACGGTGAGGGTGGGCGACCCACTTGATCCTCCGGGGCCACCCATTTGGTCTTTCAAATTCTTTAGCTTTTGAATGTGTCTAACTAATTTAAACTTCTTCTGTAGGATTGATCTAGTAGCTCTTCTTCTTCTTGAGCTTTCATCATAGGGCACAAGTCGGAGTCTTTCCTTTTCTTTATCGGCTTGAGGACTTGGGGTTTTGGTACTAAGGATTGTCATCCTTTGCGGTTTGAGTAGGTAATCTCTTCATCCGTGTCGATGCGATTTCTAATAAAAACCAATAATAGAGAAGTGTGTAGTATATATGGGTAACTCAAACGTGTTAGGTTTAAGCATCGAGATCGTTCCGAACGAGGGTTGAATGGAATTTCCAACTCACGTCTCAATAATCAGGATTCGAATGAGAAAAGGGGCATAAGATGATATAATCTAAACTACGGGATAGGGAAATCATAAAGGAACTAAAATCTACGGGAAAACCTAAGAACTATGGCAAACTACGCAATTCTATACTAAAACGCAAAAGCGAAATTAAACGAAGCAGCGATTAAAAAGCAAATCGTTTAATCTAACTCCTAAAATAATCCAAAACTATTTTTATGCTAAAATGATATTAGAAAACTAATTATGAATTAAAAATATTTTTAAGAATTTTCTTGATTTTATTCTAATTAAAAACTAATTATTAACTTTAGAAAATAAAACTAAATAACTAAAATTATCAAAACAAAGGGAAAATTATGAAATTACTTTCTAAAAATCTAAAATATCATACAAGACTTTTAAAAACTATTTTGTATTTTTCGATTAATTTTCTAATTTCTATGAATTTAAATCTAATTAAATCTAATTTAAATTATGAAAATACCAAATAAAAGGAGAAAAATAAGGAAAAATATTTTCTTATGCTTTTATATTTATCTTAAACTGTTAAAATTGAAAAATTATTTTTTTTGAAACTTTTCTCAATTAATCGCAATTAAAGGTATTTAAAAGTGATTAAAAACTGATTTTAATCTAGAAAAATAGCAAACAGTGACCAAAAATTATGAAAATTTCGGGGAAATCCTAAAATATTATTCTAAAGCTGAGAAAAATAGAAAAACTAGGGCTTATGTGGAAGAATCTAAGGCTGCAATGTAAACTGTTCCTAAATAAGCACTATTTAATAAGCAAATCAGCAATACAGTTAACCAACTAATAACATAAGCTAAGGTATGCTAAAATGAGCTAAAAGCAACTTATATCACCTACTCCTAACACCTAATAAACACCTAACCAAGGATTAAGCTTGACTGATATATCAACAAAACAGTGGCTTGACCCCACTGTTTAAGCACTTGAAACTGCTTATCTAAAAAGCTAGAGTGAAAACTAAGAGTGTGGTTCTAAAGCCCACCAACTAGAGATCAATTATCCAAAGTTTCACAAAGAAGACTAGTAATGAAAGAGATATCGATCAAACAAAAAGCGGCTAACAGGCGGTGCTGCGACTATGCACGTAATGGAGGATGAGAAGGTCTAGCAAGCTACGATTAGCTATTCTAGAAGCTATTAAGGACCTAAAATAAGCTATGGGGACTTAAGCTAAGCAACTAGATTGACAGAGATCCTAAATACTCCTACTCAACATATAAATTCAAATCCTTAAGCACATAATAGTTCTTGCAAAACACATGTACTCACTCGATCAGTATTGAGTGAGTGCATAGCATTCTCATCCAAAGGGCAAGACAAGATGAGCTCTTAAACTAGTCTACTTAAACTAAATACTAGTAGTCTACAATTACCTAATCCTAAACCGGCAATTCACCAGCGAGATCGAAAGATAAAACAAAATGAGTATCTTTGAACTTAACGGATAAAGTGGACAAATTTATGTTAAACTTGAAAACACAGTTGACACTGAGCACTTAAAACATTGAATTGAGAATGCTTAATAATCAAAAACTACACCAAATGACTAAATCCTAACTTACTACATTGATTCCAAATATGATAAAACGGCTAAAACCAAACACTCCTTCATGAGCAGATATGCAAGCTCTTATCAACAAACAACAAACTAAACCAATGCTATCTATCAAATTAGATCCTAGTTTCACTTTAACAACTGATCGGTTCAAGATCTAATACTGAAACTACTAATGATGATGAAGCAGAATAGAGCTAATAACTAGAAATGTAGCAGACTTATTGAGCTAATTGTGCAGATATAAACTAGTAATGTAACAGTTGATTATATGGGATAATAACAATGATAACTATCAATGAAACAAGCAAGAAATAAATATCTACACTACATTTAACATAAACAAACAACTGTTACTTAACAATTATGCTACTATTTCAAAGGATTAGAATGACAGATAACTCACATTGGTCCTGCCACTATGGCATGCCTTTGAGATCAATGAAACCCCTATCTAATTCTAATAACAACCAAAGTGAATCAAGTTTAACCCATATCCAATTCCATAGCAGCAAATCAGAACCCTTCAAATCGAATGTGATTTTGATTCTTATTTGGTGAGATAAGTTTTGAGAGTAGAACTGAGTAAACACTTATGAAGCATTAATAAACAATCGAATTCAAAACTTAAAAGCGATTGAGAAATTAAGCTAAAAATTACTTTATTAATAAAATTGAGTACAAAAGAAATTCAAGTGCGAATTTAAATTCAAACATTAAAACAATTAAAACTTAAAATAAGCTACTCGTAAAACTACTCCTAAACTACTCCTACTCTACTTTATCTCACTACTCTACTACATAATACAACATTGTGAAATGAAGGAGTATATATAGGTGGCCTTGAGGTCTTGGAATCATCTAGAAGTCCCATCTGTGCTTTCTCTGGTTGTTTTGAGTCCCTTGGATCATTTCTACATATCATCAAACAATCTCATCCCTTGGATCACTTAAGCCACGTCTCAAGGACCAATCAGAAGGCAGGGTTTGGGTGGATTGACACACGGATTGCCAGCGTGGCATCCGTGTGTCAGGTGTGTCAGAGTAAAAGATGGAATTACCCTCAATTTAAGTGATTTGCTCAATTGGGTATAAGGGCCTTTTAGGGTTCTAAGGTTCTGGAAATGGGAGGGATTTGGGATTTGTTTTAGGCGCGTGAGTTTTTGGGTTTTAATAATATATTTCAAGTTGGATTGACCGGGTGTAAGTATGAGTTGACCGGGTTCAAAGGAGTGAACCGGGTATAGTATTAAAAGGGAAACGGGTTGGGTGAGATATTCGGGTCTAATATTGGACGGGAAAGTGCATTTGGTTTGGGCTTTTGATTGTTTGGTTGAGCCAAATGTTAATATTTGAATTTAGGACTATATAATGAACCCATTTGATAATTCAAGGACCAAAGATGCAAAAGCTGGAAATCCAGGGACCAAATTTGTAGTTTATGAAAAGTAAACCAAGGACCATTCTTGTAAATCTCCAATACTCCAAGGACTGAATTTGTAAATTCTGAAACTCCAAGGGACCAAACATGACAATTCTGAATCTTCAAGGACTAAATCTGTCATTTCTTCAAATTGATTATCCAAACTTGCAAATTCTTATCTCAGCCTCAGCTTTTGCACTCTTCTTTCTCTCGTGCTCGGTTTTCTTTGGTTTTGGCTTTCTTTTTATCTGTTTTAACATATCCGACCAAGACATGCACAAACTCAAGAAACACGTAAATATAAACAATAAACGGCTCTTTCTTGGTTGTTTCGGTTAGTTTGACAATGAAAAGGTATGTGTTTAGACATACCAAGACTCCAAGAGCTTTCATCTAAAAGCTTTCTTTTGGTTCGGGTTTAGGATTGGGATGGGAGTAGCTTCCTTAGATGGAACAATCCTCTTTGAAGGAGGGTTCTCTCTGGGAACTTCCTATGACTCTCTATGCTTAATGCACTTCCAAGATCGCCTCTTCCGGTTCTCCGAGTAGGTGTCCTAAGCCTTTTCATCAAGATGGCCAACTTTTCCTTCTTTTACGGCCACCCGATACCTTTTCTACGCTTCCGCTTTTTGATTTCCTTTGTAAGAAGGTGATCGGGCAACTCAAAGACCGCTTCTTTGTAGACGATTCTTTGATTCTCGACAGATAGTATGGGCTCCGTCAAGATGTCATGATTATCCGGGTCATTGAGTCTCACGGGATATCGGATGAAGTCCAAGAGCTCTATGGATCAACAATTGTGTATCCGACATACGGAATTTTGGAGCCAAGCTTCTTATGAGACAACATCATATCTTCCCATAGCAAAGGCTTCAATTATAATGTCCTTTTGTTGATCAACCACTGAAAATTTGCGGTTTCATGAGCTTGGGATGCTCATAGCCACCGTCACGACCGTAGATTGATTTGGTGATGATCATATAGAGCGTCCTCCATGGTTGAGGAATATTCTTTAGCTCCACATGAGAGTGCTTAGTAATAATTCCTTTAGCTTCATCATAACCAATATCTATCAAGAATTGCGGATGTCTCTTCAGTAGCGGCGCAAAGAAGTCGGTTAGAGCGATGTCTGGAATGATGAGAACAACAGTAAGTCATCGGGAGTGATAGTGACTTGTTTATGATTAAGAGTCACATTCACAAAGATTTTGACCAAAGATCCTCTATATAGAATCCTGAATTGTTGAATGTAGACCTCTGAACTGTGGCGAGTGTGAGAGCATGTTCGGTGGTTATAACATCTAATTCGCTGAGAATCAAGTTTACCCAAAGTTATGAACATTAAACCCTAATATCAAATTGTTAACCAATTATTGTTTCGGGTGGTTAATAACCATGGAAATTATCAATTCATCAACATATGACCATAACCCAACAATCGTTTTGAACAAAACACTTCACATTCGAAAATACCTAATTTGACTCAAGAACCCTAATTTTCAAAAATCATTAATACGTATTTCGGGTGGGTTTTAATGGTTAAAATGATATCCTTGATGTATTAGAAGCGCTAGACACAATCCATTTAACCAAAACACACACAATGATTGTGTGTTCATACGCCACGCGTAGAACACATAATCACGCTGAACACAATTTTAGCCGAGGATTTGCATGAAATTAAAAACCTTAGCTTAAAACTTGTTAAGATCGTTAAAACACTTACAAAATGATGATCAAAGTAACGGATTTCTAATGAATCTTAGGCATAGATGTTAAAAGTTGAAAGTAATAAATGTGAAGTGAATAAGTAGGTGGGAGGTGTTTTATTAAATTTAACTTTAACATTTTGATGCTTTGGTCCCTCCACCTTTTCCTTTTTCAACAAAGCCATTTAGCTTCCATTTTGGTTACCAAACAAAGTTTTAGGAAAGAAACTTGACGACACTCTCCTCGACTTAAGAAATAATGAAAGGTTATAATTTTAGTCCGAGGAGTGTCATTTAACCGTAAACATTTACCACCATTGATAAAAGAAACAATCGGGATATAATAACATGCAAGTACACGATGTTTTGAAACAGTTGAGTGAAAATTTTCTCCCTCAACACTTGATCGTAAAAATACTAAATTTTGAAAGAATATAGTGTTGAAGGAAGAAATGTACTTGCCATGTTGAAAGATTGTAGATTAGAAGAATATTTTTGTTGTTTTATAAGATTTTATATTTTTGTATTTTGTTTTCGAAAATTATTTACAAAACATGTTTTGGTGTTTGATGTGTTTTTAAGACTGCTTTTAAGAGGTCATCCAATTCCTCTTGAGTCAACACCTCATACCACCGGTGGATCACTCATTAAACCTAGCGGGAGGCAAGGCTTTGGTGAGAAGATCCGCAATTGGTATTCGCACATCCATAAAGTATAATTCAACGGCACTGCTCCACGTGGTCCTTGATGAAATGATAGCGAAGATCGATGTGCTTTGATTTCGAGCGCCGAATCGAGTTGCATGAGATCGCAGACATTGGGATTCTCAAATACATAACCATAGTCTTTGAGTTGTGCTCTCATCCGATGACTTGAGCACAACACGCGGACATGGCTACATAATATGCTTCGGTTGATGACAACGATGTACAATCCTCGCTTCTTTGATTGCCAAGATACCAATTTATCACCGAGAAATTGTAGAGCCCTCAAGTACTTTTCCTCGAGTCTAAGCATCCCGCGATCGTCGTCTGGCGATTAGTTCAAAACCAAAATCCTTCGGATACCGGATCCCCAAATTAATGGTTCCCTTGATGTATCGGATGATTCTTTTAGCCTCGAGAGGTGGGTTTCAGCTTGGTCGCGATCGATAACGGAGCATAGATAAACGGCAAAGACAATATCGTCCGCTGTAGTTGTTAGATACATGAGAGACCCAATGATACTTGGTATTTGGTAGGGTCAACTAATTTCCCATGTAAATCGGTCTCAGCTTCTTGGTATTGGTGTGGCATAAGTATCACAGGTTTTCATTCCAAATTTGTTTAACAATTCAAGGGCATATTTGATCGACTCAAGAAAATACCACGAGGTGATTGATGAACTTGTAATCCTAGAAAGAATGTAAGTTCACCCATCATGGACATTTCTTAATTTTTCTTCATTAGTTTTGCAAAAGCGGTTGAAAACTTTTTATGTGTAGACCCAAAAATGATGTCATCCACGAATTTGAACAATTAAGATATGTGGCCCGTGATATTGTATAAAAAGAGTTGGGTCAACCGAGCCTTTGGTGAAATTATTAGCAATGAGGAAAGATGATAGCTTATCGCACCATGCCCGAGGGGCTTGTTTGAGACCATAAAGAGCTTTGTTCGGTTTGTAGACATGGTTCGGGCACTCGGATCAACGAATCCTTCAGTTGGTGACATAAACCGCTTCTTCAATTGTCCATTGAGAAACGCAGTTTTGACATCCATTTGAAAGACCGTCATGTTCATATGAGTCATGAACGAGAAATATCCAACACCTCAAGACGAGCAACCGGAGCAAAAGATTCTTCAAAGTCTATTCCTTCTTCCCGACGATAACCCTTAGCAACGAGACGTGACTTGTTTCGATGACGCCCTTCAAAGATCCAATTTGTTTTTCCAAATCCATTTTAGACCAATGATGTAGACCCTCGATGGTCTTTCAACCGCCCCCATACTTCAAGACGCTTGAATTGATTGAGTTCTTCTTGCATGGATTCAATCCATTGTCTTTGTCATTGCGTCTTTAATGTTTTTATGCTCGATTAGCGCACGGTGAGTGCATAAATGCAATGTTCACATCTGTGAAGACCTTGTCGCAGAACGACCGGTTGATTTGGGTTGCCAATAATATTAGCCGAGGATGGTCTTTTGTCCATCTATGTGTAGAGGTTGATGTTGGTATACATTGTGCGATTCGAGGATTCAAATGGTTTGTTGAAGATTTCGCGACATCGCCTCATTAGCAAATGGGTTAAAGAACGATTTGGATCAAAATCGCAGTGGGGGTACTTCATTCGTAATATCATCACCGGTTCATCATTGTTGGAAGCGGTGTGTTCAATCGTTGTGTTGGAGTCAACTGGTGTGGTGCATCTTCAACAAGAGTTGTTGTAGCAGTGTATCGTATAGGAATATTATCGTGTTGTGCGTGAAACAACGGATACACCGAGCACGCTCATCAATATCGTCACCGAACGAGAGGAGCAAATAACCTTTCCATTTGTTGACGAGTTAGTCGGGGCATTTTTAGCTTATGATGGGGTTGAGGGAAGTTTAAACGGTTGTGACCGGTTCTAAGTCGTTGTACTCGTGAAGCCATTTCGTGTGAGTTCATCAAAATGAGCATGAATCGCTTCCATCACTGTTTTGTACGACGATTCCGTCCGTAACCTTTAGAATTCTCAAAATATCCAATAAAGACTCAATGTCGGCTTTGGCTTTGAGCTTTCAAAATCATCACGATCATTATTCGGATAGCAAAGGGATCCAAATACATGAAAGTGTTTGAGATTCGGTTTATGGTTGTGGACAAGCTCGAAGGTGTTTTGTTGTGGCGTTTTGTGATCATAGAACGGTTTTGAGTGTAGCATGCAAGATGATACGGCTTCGCCCACAAGTAATCTGAAGTTTAGCATTGATTAACATTTTTCTTGCAGCTTCCACTAACGCTCGGTTTCGTTTTCAACAACTCCGTTTTGTTCGGTGTACGTGCAATAGATGTTTGATGTCGAATTCCACTTTCTCACGAAATTCACGAAGGGTTTGGTTAACAAATTCGGTTCCTTTGTCTGCTTCGAATTAGCCTCGACGGTGTTGCGGAGCCGAACTCATATTTTTGTGAGAAAGGTGATGATCATTTGTGGAGCTTGGTCTTTGCTACGAAGAAAGTAGACCCATGTCCATCATGAGTAGTCATCAACAATTACTAAGATGTAGCATTTGTCGTTGATCGTTTGCACGCGCATCGGGCCACACAAATCCATGTGAAGAAGATGAAGCACATCTTTGAGAGTTGTGTTCCACCTTTGAAGGAAAATGAGCACGAGTGCTTTTCCTTGTTCACATGCTGAGCAAAGGTGATCTTTGAATACTGGAATCATGGGAGACCGTCAACTAGTTTGTGTCGAGCAAGGTTGGTGATGGTTTGAAAGTTTAGATGTAAGAGACGATGGTGCGAGCCGTGATTTTGTTGATGTTGCCTTTGAAAGTAAGCGATGGGAGATGAAGCAACCATGTCTTGCATAGAGATAGTGTAGAGAGTAGAATTACGCGAGCCGGACATAAGGTCATTTCCTTGTAGATCACGAATGAAACAAGTTTTCTCCCGAAAGCAACCTCCAAATCTTCATCACAAACCGACCTCTGTAAAAGCAGATTATGACCGAGGCCTTCCACATAGTAAACCACCCGTTGATTTCGATGTTCAATTGACATAATCTCCGTAGCCCATGATAGCTACGGTGATCATTCCCGAACCGACGATGCCAATGAACTTTGCAATAAAGTTTGATAACAGCTTAAGGTTGCTCGTCATGTGTCGGGAACATCCGCTATCAACAATCCAGAATGATCAGTATCACCGTGATTACACACGCATTTACACGTATGGAATAGAAGTAGATGTGGAACCCAAATGTTAGAGGGTTCCAAGCGTATATGAGACATGCACACATTAATGACTTTAGGCATCCATGTAAATCCTAGTGTGTTATATATCCATTTCTGCCATCTATAACTACTCTTTGCTTTTGTCTTAGTGAATGCACTAGGTGGTACTACATTCTTAGGAGGTGAAACTGGAGCTACAGAAGAAGGCGGTCTACCAAGCACAGACTTAGAATGATTAGTGGTCCTAGAGGTATTCCGATTCTTAGGATTCTGTAAACAAGAGATTATAGCTTTAGCAACACATTTGTCATGACAATCAGAATTCATACTTTTACGACAAATAACACAAGGTGCATCAGACTGAATATCAAAAGTACTTAAAGGTTTAGCATTCGTTACATCATTAAAAGTGACCATATCCAGCCCACCTTTAGCTTTGAGTGCAATGCTCACTTGCAACCAAGATGGAGGTAAAGATCGAAGAACTTTGAATTGCAGTCCTTATTGTCCGCCCGCCTTCATCCGATTCATTGACTCAAAATCTTATGGAACTGTCATATCCCTTGTGGATACCTTCTTTCTCGAGATTTGAAATTCTTGAAATCATTGTTTCAAAGATTTATTTCCTCATTCTATTTGACTCATCATTCCCACCAAATCTAGCCTTGATCGCTATCCATATGTCCTTAGCGCCCTCCATGTAGTGAAAGTCACCCATGTGATCATCTCGTATAACTCAAGGAGAATAGTTCTAACTTTATTCTCTCCGAATGTACCAATATCTCTTCAAAGGTTTGGGAGGAATGATGGTAATAATACCATCAAGATCTTTCACACTTCTTTAAACTGCTCCCCTTCTTCACAACTTCCAAAAGATTCCAATCAATGTTGAGATCCAATTCTACATCTTCATAGCCTACAAATTATACTCATCCTTCTTTAGGTATAGGAACTTTGCATTGCTGTTTGTCAGATTGAGTTGTTGCAGAGATGTGTTGTTTTGATTGTTAGTGACTTCTATTTGATCGTCTGACCCAGGCATGGTTAAGGTTGTTTTGGTTGTGAGGGTGAAAATAAAAGAATGTTCTTAGTATCACAGAGACTTTCCCAAGGCTCTGATACCACTTGTTAAACCTAAGACCTTGATAGAAAGTCTCTATTACTTGTATTCTAAAGCGAAAATCAAACACAAGTAAGAACACAGATAACTAAGAATACTTTGATCCTCTTTGGATCATTTAATGATACTAAAACTTGTTTTTCAAAACTCGTACATCATTCATACTAATGTGTTCCTTTTATAGACAAGGAACCCTAAACCGTTTCCCAAGAAACGTATAATCATAAAACTAAAGAAGATATACATTATCACATCCTAATAAAGCTCATGCATATCCTAACTAACTATAAAATAAACGGAATATCTATCTCCACAGAAACAAAAAACGCGGCTTTACTACTTCCGCAGAATCATTTCTTCAGCAGATTCCAGTACTTCAGCAGAA
The DNA here is from genome assembly GCA_022545495.1 of Chrysanthemum lavandulifolium. Lineage (NCBI taxonomy): Eukaryota > Viridiplantae > Streptophyta > Magnoliopsida > Asterales > Asteraceae > Chrysanthemum > Chrysanthemum lavandulifolium. Next base: position 268,298,104 of record CM040241.1, read on the forward strand.
TCCGTCAGCAGTATTTTCAACAGAATTCTTATTTAGTAGAATTCCCAACAAACCTCCTCAGGGAGTTTGGGCAACAGCTATGGCCTTTGACCCGTCACCCTCTACTGATGAGAATGACCTTAGACCACTCAGGGAGTATCTCATCAGTGCGATCTTTAAACGGCGAGCACCATCCCGATTATTAAACATTTTGTACTTCAACAGGGTTAGACTACAATAATGGAGACTATGTCGCCCATCTTGAACCCTCAACAGTTAAGGATGGGTTAAAACAAATTATTTTGGATCCAAAGTTTTTGGACAACCCCACCACGAAGAACTCATTTCCTCGTGGCTTCAAGATCCTGCTCACATTTGTGATTCGTGTTCTCGGGAACCACTCATCCACCGAACAAGTTAACTCTATTCGATTGATGATGGCATCTTTTGATGAATGGGGTCACCGTTTCGAAATAGGGAGATCATTTACGGTAATCTTGTAACTAAGCTACAAACCAAAACTAGGACGAAATACGATCGTATCCTAGGTTTGTCTCTTGTGATTTGCAAGTGTTCTTGGGTTGTAATTATCCTCGGGAGTACAAATACACCGCTTTACCAAGTCATCGATATTGTATTGACGGCCCATATGGTTGTTGTAATCAACCAAAGGACTCAAAGTCTCAAACCCTACTCCTAAAAGAGGAAGGGAAGTCTCATACTAGGACTAAGACTAAACCCAAGTCTCGTGGCCCCGAGGCTTCGGAGCACAACTTAAAAGGCACAAAAGCCCCAGATCGAAAAGACACCCATCGGTGACCAAGCGACATCCACCTGTGTGACAACGAGGACACCGATAAATCACAAGAAGTTCCCTTGGTCCCAACCACTACTCCCAAGATCCGGAGGAAACAAATAACCTACGGTGGTAGGGAGCGCTTCCACATTGCCCAAGGAGGACATTCGCCAATCCAAGCTTTTGTCCGAGGGCCAACCGAATGATCTCAAAACTCGGAAGGAACTAAACAACCACCGAGGGATCTCACTACCATCGACTACGCGAAAGGCACTGGAAACACCCACCGTTGTCTCGGGGTTCTGGGGGACAAAGATTGAGAGGAAAGAAACAACCCGCCAACTGAAACCCACCACCAATCCCGACTCCAGAGAAGGCACGGAAAATACCCACCAAAGGTCCGAGGGGTCAACGGGGGACAAAGACTCAGAGGGAAATATACCACCCGCTGATATGGAACCCATCAACCCCACCTTGTTAACTGTTGCTAAGGTTACTGATCTGCTATTCTCTGATGAAGAACTTGCTGATAGTGAAGAAGAAATACTTGCAGCAGGGGAAGAAATGGACGCTGAGGTTCAACTACAAGAACAAGAATCCCAGCCTGATCCAAATAGGCCTGAGGAGTCGCCTTTGTGGAAAACTAGAAGGGGGGGTTGAATAGTTTTACCAATTAAAACTTCCTTTTAAACTATTTAGATCGACTTATATCAATCTATTTGGTTGTGTGTGTTGGATGTTGATAAACAAGCATATACGGATATGTAATGAAAAGATAAGAGTTAGAAGCACAAAACCACAATGCGAGTATTTATAGTGGTTCGCCACAAGGACACCTTCCTTGCCCTACTCCACTCCCGAGTCACCTACTCGAGAGTTTGTAGACACTACACCAATCTCCTTATGGCGGAGAAGCCTTCACAACGTCGCTTAACCTTTTTCCGGTACAAAGCTAAATACCGAGTTCTTTCACACCAAGGCGAACCACACCTAACACAACGTCGCCTACCCTTTATACGATGCTAGGCTAACCACCAAGTTCTTTCACACCTTAGGTGAACTACACCTTCACAACGTCACCTACCCTTTGTTAGGTACTAGGCTAAGCACCTAGTTCCATTGCAATGGAGGAACTACTACCACACTACACCAACGACTAATCCCAAAGGAGATCTACTCCTTTACAACATCATCAAGGACATCAATATCCTTGGATCTAATGCTGGTCTATATAGTACATCGAAACACACCATATCGAATGTACATCTAAGGCACCTTTCACTAATGCCTTTGACTAGATCTATAAGACACCTTTCACTAATGTCTTGTGTCTTTACTTCGAAGCACCTTTCACTAATGCTTTAAGTCTTGACTTCTAAGCACCTTTCACTAATGCTTCTTGTCTTGACTTCTAAGCACCTTTCACAAGTGCTTATCCTATAGACGATAGATACCCTTCACTAATATCTTCGTCTTGACACTTGAGACATCTTTCACTAATGTCTTCAACACCACACTTCTTTGAAGAAAGAAAGAGATCATCAACAAGAGGACTTCAATAGCCTTGATGATGAGGAAGCATGGCAACTCATGGACTTGAGCTTGCTTAACTTCAAAGGTGGTGATCTTGCCTTTAAGAGGAACCTAGAAGATCACACAAAAACAAAACTACAAACATAGATCTCTTGGATCTAAGTGAGATTTAACTCAGGGGGAGAAAGTGTATTGGAAAGGGGCGAGAAATAATGAAGAAATGGCTCACTATTTATAGAGGAAAAATCCTACTGCTTCCCGGATCCCACGGATCCTTCCACTTGGGATCCGCTAGCACAAAGCAAGGGATCCATGGAACGCCCTCTTGCCCATGGGTATTTTGGTTATGGGTCATGGGTCATGGGTTGAACCATGGATCTTTGGCTAGATACAATGTATCTTTAAGTGCAATGCACTTAGTCACTTGGTATGGGTTGATCCATGGGTTATGGATATTATCCATGTATGATATAAGCATTATGTCATGCAATGGGTTATGGGTCAAGATCCATGGGTTATGGGCTTTGGGTTGTACCCAACTACTTTCAATGTATTTGCCCAATGGGTTGTGATACTTAAGTTTCTACCCATTTATATTACCCAATATACTACATACTAGTTATGTGTATATTTTATCCAAATATGTAAACACTAGTTGTTGTACATATGTATTACTTAAATCATAAAATCACTTATACTTGTTTTAGTGTTTTATGAAAATGTGAATATGTTAGAAACTATTAGTTCAAACCATTTACGTATTTCATTTGTTTCGTTAATATGATTTTACGTTTGTTATCGATTAAAACATTAGAAGATCGTAAAATATAAATAAACGCTTTACGGCTTATTTCTATTAACAATCTCCCTTTTGTTGATGAAAAACATAAAATTATTTTAAGGAAAAACTAAAATTGTAAAAGTTTGAATTTGTAGTTTTACTTTCTTCTCCCCTTTTTCGAAACAAAAGTGTTTGAAAGAAAGCAACACATCGCTTTTTAAGACAAACATGTGAAAGAAAAAATAGATACCAAGTAATGGGAAAGGATCTCGTCATACTCCCCTTGACGAGTCCATCCCTAAGTAAGGGCGTCAAGAAACTAATTCTAATCTAGTTCATTTGCAACTAACTTTTGAAAAAGATTACGTCTATGTGACGGGTGTGCTCCCCACTAGATGATTGCAATATTTGCAACGGGAAGTTATGAAATATAAATCAAAGGTTGCAAGTAATTTTGCAACGTATTGTTTTGACACCAAGCTCCCCCTAGCTTTAGGATGTCAAATTGTTTTTATGTGTTAATTGAATAATTGCAAAACAAGGGTTAGAAAACAAGTATAATTCACAATTTCCTGCAAATGTGATGTAAGTTAGTAGAAAAAACTTTCTGTCTTCACGGATCCCACGGTTCCCACCTAGTAGGGATCCGTCTAGGCAATTCTGAGGGATCCGTCTGGCTGATGACTAAAATCAGCAAAGGTGATATAACAAGTAATGTTATCACATAAATGAGATATGAATACATATGCTCAGAAAAATAACAAGTAGCATGTAATCCATTTAATAAAACAAGAGTTATGATATACATGACTCTAAAAATAAGAAAACAGACAGTGCATGACTAGGAATTTCTAGACCAACTAACGCTTGATGCTAGGACACCACTAAAATTCTTCTAGCTCAAGTTTTGTTTAGGTTAGATCTCGTCAAAACATTCTAGGAGATGATAGAACATGAAACGTTGGTCTTCTCGTACTTCATGTATCAAACTTTCAACATGTTGACAATGATAGCAATCTTTGTCATGGCTAGGTAGTGGTGGTGGATGAAATGAAAAGGCTTGATGCGAAGGATCAAATGAATCGGCTTGTGGAGCTTCAAACGATGAAGGGATTGGTGGAGGTGCATTTGAGAATGCCTCGACCAAGAATGATGGTGGTGGTAAAAGTGTCAACTTCCATATGGTCGGGTGGTTGACTTTGATGATTTCTCATAATCCAAATAGGATTATATGATGGAGACGAAAAGGAAGCGGAGCAAGTGTTGACTCAACACCTTGATTTTGAACCATTATTCCTCCTAATGAGGAGAATGTTGTCGTGAAAGCGGATGAGACGGCCTAGGAGGCAAGTCCTCTAAATTGTAGAGGTGTGGTGATGATAGTGGTGAAGTAAATGAAATATTTCTACGAACCAATGGTGATGGTTTAGTGTAGATGATATTGTTTGGCCTAGGAGGTATGGTGGTGTTACGCATAGGTAGTTTTGCGGGTACTATCCTTTTAGGAATTGGTTTGATTGGATGATGAAGGATTTTATCATTTGTTGGTTTGACGGGAGATGATTTGGTTGAGGAGATTTCGTGTATAACACGAGCCTTTTTCATGGGTGGTTCTTTGGTGGATAAGTTACTACTTGGTGTTTTCCTCATGATGAAATGATTTCAAGAGCTGAAAGTTAGAGTGAGAGTGATGACTATGGAGGTCCTAACAGGGTGTGCTAATACAAATAAACCGTAAAACCGTTTATTAATATTTTGCGATCTCTTTGTGTTTTGTTGATAACAAATATAATGTTATCTTTAGTATAATTAAAAAGGATACATGTTAGTTTTGTAAAGCATTTACATATAGCCATTTAAATACAAAAATGTAGTAATTAAGCATTTGTTGTAATAGTTTATTAGGATAGGTAAAAATCATAACCCATGGACCATAACCCATGGATCTTAAACCATACCCAAAAAGACTTGATACAATGTGTACTTAGATACATTGAATCTAAAGATAACCCATGGACCAACCCATGACCCATAACCAAAAAACCCATGGGCAAAGAGGAGCGTTCCACGGATCCCTAGGATTACACTAGACGGATCCCTTGTGGATGGGATCCGTGGGATCCGTGGGAATAGTGAAGGAATTTGCCTATAAATAGAGACATTTCTTCATTCTTACTTACCCTATTCTTACTAAATCTCTCATACACTCTCATTCTCTTCAAACATATAGATCCCTTGATCTAGAGAGTTGTTCTTCTTTCTTTCTATTGTGATCCTCATATAGGTCCTTCTAAGGCGAGATCACGAGCATTCTACAAGTCATCCAAGCAAGGGTCCTTGATTGATTTGTCACTCCGCAAGATTTCGTAGCGATGATCATGTATTAGATATTTCACATATTTGTTGTGTAATAGTCGTGTTGGTTTGGTCCACCGTGTTGCGAACTCGGTATCTTGCTTTGTACCGGAAAAAGTGTAAGAAAAGTTGTGAAGGCTTCTCCGCCAAGTGAAGGAGTTTGTTGACATAGTGCTTGAACTCTCGAGTAGGTGACTCGGGGGAGTGGAGTAGGCAAGGAAGGTGTCCTTGTAGCGAACCACTATACATCGGTTGTGTCTTTTCTTTCCTTCGCTTTACTTTATTTACTTACTTTATCATTAGATCTATACTTTCTCCACATCCACAAGATCTCACATATCAACGAATCTAAAAGTTTTGAAACTAACGTAAAATCGGCAAAACTATTCAACCCCCTTCTAGTTTTCCACAATTGGCATCAAGAGCTAAGTTTATAAAGTTTTAAAATAAAATTGTATTTTAAAACTTTTCGATCACTATGGGTTCGATAAGGTTTTAAAAGGTACCATTTTGAGGGTCGTTTTAGTCCTTATTTGATCACTTTTGTATCCATTATTGCTTAATATCGTTCCTTTTCACTTTTTAGGTCTCTTGAAGGCAAAATCACGGAATGGCACTTATTTGGACCTAAAAGGCGAATATATGAAGAAAATGGCCAAAGTCAAAATCGAGACACTCACAAATGGCGAAAATAGAAGGCGGCGTCGGTGCTAAATTGCGACGCCTTTTCGTATCCGTTATTGCTTAATATCGTTCCTTTTCACTTTTAGGTCTCTTGAAGGAAAAATGCCGGAATGGCACTTATTTGGACGAAAAGGCGAATATATGAAGAAAATGGCCAAAGTCAAAATCGAGACACTCACACTTTGAAAATAGAAGGCGGCAATCAAGTGCTAAATGCGGCGTCGTTCGAAAATTGTTGTGACGGTTCGTAACCCAAAACTCATATTTTCAAGTGACGACGTCCAATTGTAAAAGAGTAGGTCGTCATTACTCGAGGCGGCCTAGATGCAATCCGCACAACGTCGGAAGTGAAGAGGACGACGTCCACAGACATAAGGTGACGTCGTCGCAAGGTTAATGTGGCCAAGACGAAACCCTAATGACGGCGACACGACGGCGTCACGAAACATAAGGTGACGCCGTCGCATATGTAATCTTATATTTAGAATCCGAATTTTTTAGTTTTAGGGAGAGTCTTTTTGGAGTGAAAACCTAAAACTGAACCTAAGGTGTCTTGTACAGTATTTTAGGGTTTTAAACCCTATCTTACATCAAGATAAGTATTTACTTCATTAATTCAATTATGTCTTTGATTATTTGTGTGTATGTTTGCATGTTTTCCATGTCCGGCTAATTTATTTGTGTGTTTGCTTAGGAAGTATGAAACTTAATTATTGAATATTGATTGGTTGTTTCTTATCTTAGTTGATTAATGATCTAGTAGTGCGATAGGTCATTCGTTGTGTACTTAATGCTCGATTCATCTTTGTGAACCTTAGAATATAATTACCGAGTAGTTGTAAGCTAAACCATCCAAAGAGTGCCTTAGAGTAAGAGTTTATCATCCCTAGTGGCTTTGTAGACGAGACCCTTTGGTAAGTTCAAAGAGTTGGGAGAAACGATACCCTACAACTTTAGACACACAACGCAACTAAGAATAAGGACGTGACAATTCAACCATCAATAGGAGATAATTAAGGAGTAGTACAACTTAAGTAAACACATCTTTAAACTATCATACGAGCACACATTAATTAGACATAGACTCCCACAACCTTATTTTAGATAATTAGATAATAGTAGAGTAATCGGTAGAAATACCAACCCCCAAATCCAATACCGAGATTCGTACCTTTCCATTTCATAAAATATAAAAATACAAAAATAATCATCCTCAACCTTAACCTTAGCGTAGTAACTCCTTACTAGCATTCCTATTCCCAGAGAACGATATCAATACCCGTGGCTTACCCTAATTACTACACTACAACGATTAGGTTCAACGCCTAGGGTGTTATAAAACTTGCTCAAGAAAAGGAAGTTTCCTTGACCACGAACGACGCGTGTAGCGTTATCGTGTTCAAAATTATAAGGAAGGGCAATCTATGCAACGACCACCACTACTTGAAACTAATTGCTTTATTTATTGGAAAAATAGATTCAAACATATGTGAAGTCTAAAGATATTGATCTTTGGTACATTATTGTTGAAGGTGATTTTGAGGCTACCTCAAATGATGATAAAGGAAATTTAGTTCACATACCTCATGATAAACTAAACGATGAAATGAAGAAAAAGCTTTCTAAAAATAGTGAAGCAAAAATGGTTTTATATAATGCTTTACCGAAAAAGGAATTCGAAAGAATTGCAACTCATCAAGGCAACCAACAAGTTAAAAATAATAAAATTGATTTATTTGTTCAACAATATGAACAATTTTCAATATCGGATGAGGAAACTATAGATCCTTCATTTGCTAACTTTAATACTATTATTACTTCTTTACAAGCACTTGATGAATCTTTTTCTAGCCGTAATCATATTTAGGAGATATCTAAGGGCACTTCCATCAAGTGGAGATCCAAGGTGATGCGATCGAAGAGTCAAAAGATTTGACAATTCTCACCTCGATGAACTCATAGGCAACCCGAAAGTCTACGAGCTTGTCCTTGCTAAAGATTCCAAGCTTCAAAGGTGAAAGAGAAACACAAATCTCTTGCGCTTAAAGCCAAAAAGGCTATGAGCGATGAGAGAACTCCTCTTCGAGTAGTGACGACGAAGAGTACGCGATGGCGGTAAGGGACTTTAAAAAGTTCTTTAGAAGAAAGGGAAGATACGTCAAACAACCATATGACGATAAGAAAGGCTTTCGGAAAAGCAAAGAGGACGAGAAGCCAAAGGATGATCGTACTTGTTGTAAATGTGGGGAACCAAACCACTTTATTAGTAAGTGTCCCAAACGGGATGATCAAAAGGCGTTCTTGAGCGGCACATGGGGAATAAGCGATGAGGAGGATGAAGAAATTTGTCTCACGGCAAATGACGAGGTATGTCACGAATACTATAGTAGTTCATCACTCGATGACGACTCATTGCATAATGAATATGACAAACTATGCAATATTAGCTTAAAACTAATTAACAAAAACAAACTCTTAAAGAGTCAAAATCAACGTTTAGATAAAGAAGTCATAGAATTAAAAGCAAAACTAAAACGTTTAGAAAAGGGTAAAATAGCAAGTGGTGAATGTGAACTTTGCGTTCAACTTCAAACACTAGTGGATAACTTAGATTCTAAAATTGCTAGAATGAGTACGAACACTTTATACAATACTCGAAGGTGTTAAAACCGGTAACAATCAAAAGGGTCTAGGTAGTCAATAACTTGATTCATCAACTAGTGAAAGTAAAGAAACAAAATTTGTTAAGAACTAGAAAAACCAGCCCTTTGTTGTGGCGGATCCTGGATCCCCAAAAGGGAACCGCTAGTGTACGAAAGGGATCCGTGGATCCGCTATAGCAAACAATAGCAATAACGTAGCTTCCTCATCTAGAACCGAGTTTGTTATAGTTAATAGGAAGAAACCAACTCATGTCACCACTAGACAACCACCTCCAAAATATAATCCTACTTTTGCAAGAAACAAAGCTCCATCTTTTCAAAACCTAATTCATTTAGGAGACCTAATAACGCTATACCAAAAGTAACCATCAAATGGGCTGGAATCCAAACATGCAAAACGGTTTTCATTTTCAAAACTTTGCTCCATGGAATGCATATTCATCTTATCCATACATGTCTAACATGAATGGAATGTTTAACACTAATGGACCCATGAAAAATGGGGACCAAACTTTTGAGTTTATTATTGTTTTAGGTGTGCTTAAGGTCGATCTAGACCTCGATGAATGGGTCAAGGATAGCGGATGCACGAGGCACATGACCGGGAATAGGGATCTATTCTACACATATGAATCCTTCAATGGAGGTAATGTGGTGTTTGGAAATAGCAAAAGTAGAATCATCGGTAAAGGTACTATTTCTAACAAATTTCTAACCATTAACGATGTGTGTCACGTAGAAAACCTAAACTTTAACCTCTTAAGTATAGGACAAATATGTGATAAAAAGTGCAATGTACTTTTTACCGAAACCGGTAGTAAGATACTAAAAATGGCATTACCATAGGAAAAGGAATTAGGAATCATGGAGTCTATGTCATTAAAATCGGTAATGAACCTAAGGACAAACTATGTCTTACCTCTATGGATGATACTTCGACCTTATGGCATCGAAGATTGGGTCACGCCAACATGCGACTTCTTCAATCGCTATCATCCAAAGATCTAGTAAGAGACCTACCTAAGTTAAAATATGAACATCATTTTTGTGATGCTTGTAATATAGGAAAACAAGCTCATTCGAGTCATAAAGCTAAAAACATGGTGTCCACAACTAGGTGTCTAGAATTACTACATATGGATTTATTTGGTCCATCTGCTATCCAAAGTTATGGAGGTAACTACTATACTTTGGTCATAGTGGATGACTATTCTAGGTATACTTGGACAAAATTTTTAAAGAACAAAACGGAAACCTTTAACTATTTTGAAATATTAAGCAAAAAGATCCAAAGACAACTAGGAAGTCCCATAGTGTCTATTAGGACGGATTGTGACAATCCGTACTTTCAGGTCATTTCTCGACACAGTTCATGTCTCATTATTTCAACATTTTTAGTAAACTTGGTTTACTTATTTCAAATTCGCGTAACCTTGGAGGTTTAGCGGCGAATTCATGATCATGACATCACGTACATTTCATATGGACTAAGATTAGTCTACATTTCATTGACATCATGTGCATTTCATTAGTACATTCACGACATTTCATTTCATATTCAACGCGTAATTTTTATATTTAATAATTTTTATCGCGTGAGTTTTTATTTTGATTATTTAACCCGTTACTTTCAAAAATGATCCCGATGTATTTTTAAACTTACATCTAGTTCATAAAACTATATTTTTAGTTTTCCTAGTGTTTCAAATTTATTTGGTATATTAATCGTTAAAGTTTAATTATTACGTCGTTTTCTTAAAAATTATTCGATAATTATTTTATCACTCAATTTTCACAAGGAATGTATTTTACAATTTTATTACCTCAATACATTCTATTTTGATCTAATAAAACTTACTTGCACCAAAAATCTACAATTACCTATACCTTTTACTTACACTTTTGTCAAAATTATACAAATAATACATAAGTTTATATAAAAAAAAATAATAATTGATAGACACAACCCCCAAACCGCCTAGGGGGGAATGTATCTCAAAGATTGGTAAATTTTCAAGGTGTAGTTATTGATTGGTATGGTGCATTTTAAATCATGTTTCTTACATTACTCAAAAGTCTTACCACTTCAATAATTTCACTTCATTCTTCACATAGTCTCAAGGTGTTAAAAATTTATTTCTCTCTTCTTCTTGGCTTCAAGAACCGGCCACCTCAAAGAACAAAGGGGATCAAGAGTTTTTGCAAAATCAAGTGTTATTACAACCTAGTTATATCCTTTATATGGTTTTGAAATAAAAACCAAGGATATTTAAGTTAATCCTTGTTACCTACACCTCTTCACTATCATTTGTAAGCTTGTTTTTACCATTTTCAAGTTTCCTTGTCATTTTCATATGTTTCTTTTTCATTTTTGGAGCTTATATGCATGTTATGTGATTTATACCATTTATTTCATGATTTTAGAACTTATATATATACTATTGGTCATCCTATAATTACTCCCATGGTATTCTTTGGTCTTGATGGTGATTAGGAACCCATGACACCCTAAGAAGGTGTATGGTAGGATTAGATTAGCTTTGGAGTTGATTTGAAGGGATTAGAATAGGTTTTGTCCGAGAAAAACTATTTTCGATAACTATATTTTGTGTTCTGTCCTTAATTCAATTTCTGGAAAAACTACTGTTGGTATGAAACTTTGGTCTTGATATTTAGAAAATATACTTTAAAACGAATCCGGCCTTTTGAGCGGATAAAACGGACTTATAACGAAGAAGTTATGGATTTTAAAGTTTGACGACGAAACGTATATTTTTCGAAATTTCAGCATGCGTTTTACATATTTCGGGTCAAAACGAGCCTTAAGCTTCACAAATTATTTCGACTTCTCAAAAATATATTAGTTTACTTGATACGAAGCTAAGGACATATTTTACGTAGAATACGGTTTAAACGACAAAGATATGCACGTTTTCATAAAGTTGCCGTAAATATTATTTTCTCGAAAAATTATATTATTTTTACGTTACAAGTATTTCATTAGTTGTAAGGGCTATGTTTGCGCGCTTTTAACCATGATGTGAAACTTTTATAACGAAGTGTCTTCTAGTAAAATCAAGTTCATCGGCCATATTTTTCAAAACAAAAAGCCGTTTGTCAAGCGGAGTCATAGTGAATTAATTACGGATGTTCAAACATTGGCGAAACTCATTTTCGCACACAATTAGCAAAACCACCATCTTTAACCTTTGATATCTTTATGATCGAGACCTTTTGAACGAAAACTCTGAACTGAAACTTTTAGATATCGATACAAACTTTCCAAAACCGTCGAGTTCGTTCTCTAACGATCGACGACACCGCTTCTACGTTGTTTTTCCGAGCCATTTTGTTAATTTCATGATTTTTCCGACGACATTGTTTTGCGACGAAAATGGTAATTTCACCAAAATCATTATAAAACCATTGTAGGATGACATTTTGACGTAAAAACATGTAAAATCATTTTTGAAGGGTCAAGACGTCAAAAGAGTATTTTTCGACGACGAGTAATATTTTCAAAACCCGTAAATGGTATAAATAACATACGAAGTGCATGCATAGCATTACATTGCAACTCATGACATATCATATCATTGATAATAGGTCCCGGTTGACGCATTACATTAAACCTCAGTATACTCACTTTTGCCATTATTCCAGTTTATCCAAGTGAGTTTTCATAGCCCCTACTTTTACTTGCTTTCATAACTGTTTTGGGGGAGATACATGCTCAAACTGTTTTCATTCACTTGCACAAGTACTTTAAACTCTTACATATTGCTGTGAATTAATAGCCCCACTTTTACTCTATTAACTGTTTTACAATCTCTTGGGGGAGATACATGCTACATTTTTAATCGAACACAAATGCTTTGAATCTGTATGCTATATCCGATGTTTTATTGTCACTAAGTATTTTGCCATGTTCAAGTCCCTACATCATGAACCATTAGTCACTTTCGGTGAGCGAGTATAGTGAATAGGCCTATTGAATTAACACTCCGCTCCTATTGACCCATTTAGGGAAATCGAGCGCTATATTTGAATCATAGAGGTAAATTGGCAAATTACCTATTAGGCGGCGATGAAACGATGATTACCAATTTTTATTGGTGCGATGTTTACGCTTTGGTGTCATGAACTTAGTGAAATAAATACGATGTTGATTTTAACGATGAGTGTGAAACCATTTAACTCACACTACGATTATGGTGTTCGAGCGAATTACATAAACTCTATATACATTCGGCAATGGGTTGTGAACACACGGGTTGCAAGTTTTGTATGGGCGGGACTTGGGCCGAGTGGATTTACAATGCCTTTCTTGCATAAACGATTTTGATACATTGAGCCATGCACTATTTTGTGAATTCATTTGACGATTTCTGTTTGAACATTAACTCTACATATCCTCGCAATGGGTTGTGAACACACAAAGTTGCAAGTTTTGTATGGGCGGGACTTGGGCCGAGTGGATTTTCAATGCCTTTGCTACATAAACGATTTTGAAAGTCTTTACATTTCAACGATTTACAATGCCTTTGCGGCATAAACTATTTTTTTTAAAGGCTTTACATTTTAACTCAAACTCTATGAACTCACTCAACCTTTGTGTTGACACTTTTTAGCATGTTTTATCTCAGGTATCTAAGGCATTCACTTCATGGCATGCATTTGGACACATCATGGAGTCGTGGTGACGACGCGTCTTACATGGGATTTATATACTTTACAAACATCGTTTGAATTGTACTAAACTTATTTTCCGCACAAGTTGATTTCATTTGGGACCTACTTTGTAAACTCGATTGTTTTATTAAATCAAACGATGTATTTTCCAAACGACACTTTAGGTCGTTCAACATAACTCGTGATTGTGATGCTATGACAATCAATCCCGAAATTCCATTCCACGCAAAAGCAGTAATTTGGGGTGTGACAGATTGGCATCGAGCTTGATTATAGAGAACTAGGTTGCATCATTGACCTAGACTATAACTACATTATCATAGCATCTCATCATTTCATCACAAGTGCATGTTCACTTTATGTGCGATTTATACGTACATTTTTCGAGTTATTCACTTTCATTTCAAAACGATTGTCACATGGATGCCCTTAAATGCCCATCCCATTATCTTTTCCCCATACTCTAACGTGGAGAATTCCTTGTCATTCCCTATCACAATTTTATATCAGCTGATTCATCATCGACAACGACGAATGCCGAGATAAACCTTTATATAGGGCGAAGTCACTCTCACTCCTTTGTTTCACCACTAACATGTCGAGTTACACGTTATTCACACATTAAGCCACTAAACCACCATACATTTGAAGCATTTACAACATCTCATAACCCATCTTTTCGGAACCCGTCGATTATTTTGAAAAATAACCTCAAACTTACCATTTCTTATCACATCTCTTTGGGCGTTTATTATTAACATCGGATTTTGCTATGTCTCACATTTCCTCTTGTTTTGAAGAAGATATGGCACGAAGAAAGCTACAGTTGAAATGACCCAGCAAAGAATTCAAAAGTTGGTGAATGATAGCATTGCTAATGCTTTAAGAACTGAAAGGAAGCGGTGGGCTGCTGCTGCTGCGAGGTCATGATCTAACTTCTGTGAAGCCGCAAGGCTTACTACTACTAATGGAAATGCTTGGAGGATCCGGAGTTAAGAAATGTTCGTACAAGGACTTCAAAAGTGGTGAGCCCACGAAATTTAGAGGTACCGAGGGAGCTACAGCAATGGTTCGATGGTTCGAAAAATTGGAGTCAGTGTTTTTGCTTTGCAACTGTCCGGATGATAGTAAGGTTAAATTTGCTACGAGCACATTACTCGATGGAGCCTTATCGTGGTGGAATTCTTATGCTCAACCGATTGGAATGGAAAATGCTTACAAGCTTACTTGGGAGCAATTCAAGGGTTTGGTGACTAAGAAGTTTTGTCCTCGTACGGAAATCAAAAAGTTGGAGACGGAGTTCTAGTTCTATGAATTAGTAACCATTGGGTACGATATTGACACTTACATTCGGAGATTTCAAGAATTGGCTGTGTTATGCCCGTCCATGGTTTCTGATAATGAGAAGTTGCTAGAGGCTTTCATCGGGGGACTTCCCGAAGTAATTTAAGGAGATGTGACTTCGTTTGATCCACAAACAATGGAGGAAGCTATTCGAGTGACTCGAAGTTGATGGCACAAGTGGTGAAGAGGGCAAGTACACCAACACCAACCAAACAACAACAACCCCAACAATCATACCAACTACAACAATAACCAAAACAACAACAACGACGATAACCCAATCAACCACAACAAAAGGAAATGGGAAAACGACCAAGGAGATGGTAACAACAACAACCAAAACCGCAACACCAACCGTCATCAACAACAAAATAGAAGGCAAGAAGGGAATGGTTTATGTCATTGCACCAATGAGAGGTAGAGGGTATCTTGGAACACACCCACTATGTAATCGATGTAATTTTCATCACTGGTCCTTGCCCGCCAAGTGCCACAAATGCAAAACACCGGGACATCTAGCGAGGATTGTAAAGGTAAAGCCATAGTCACATGCTTCGGATGTGGGGAACAAGGACACTATCGGAATCAATGTCCTCAAAACAAAGGTCAACCAGTTGAAGGTGTTCATGGGAATGTATATATGTTGGAAGGAGGAGGAGGAGCTCGTCAAGGTATCAACGACGGAAGACCAAGAAGTTCGAAACTAACAGTTTATTTCTCCTTATGTACTATGTCGTACTAAGTTTATGTTTTCCATCGTATCCGAATCTTTATAACCTAAGATGTACTACTTTTGCTAAACTACCCGTTGTAAAATATTCTCATCTATCGTACTTTATTTTCTTTCCGATTTGTTATCATTTACGAGGATTTTATTCTTGTTACTTTAACTATCATTTTAACGACACATCTCCATGTCTTCTCTCCTCGATGTTCATCACAATTTTAACATCGTTGACTCAACACCAAACAACATATGAGTCGATTAGTCCAAGCATTGCATAGTTACTCTAAATTATACATAGCCCGATCACCTATGTCTAATTCGGGAAGAATCATGCAATGAAGGAGTAGTAGTCTTATATGAGTAAGCAATTCCGTAATTAAGCCAAATTTTCAAAGATTTTCTTCCAACCACTTGTTTCAGTTTGATCCGGTGACGCTTCTTGTTTGATGAGTTGCAAAGATCGAGCTAGAAACAAGTCGTTACTAAACCGATTTAGCCTAATCTCATGACGGTTCTTGTTTGATGAGTTGTGAGATTAATTAAAATCGGTTACCAAAAGTCTTTTGAGGGTTTTGCTCGAGAATGGGAAGGCTTACCTCATCAAACCCTAACTCGAGAGACCAACAACGAACCGAATTCAGGACCAATTCCTTTTGGAGGCGAATGTGACAATCCGTACTTCGGTCATTTCTCGACACAATTCATGTCTCATTATTTCAACATTTTAGTAAACTTGGTTTACTTATTTCAAATCGCGTAACCTTGGAGGTTTAGCGGCGAATTCATGATCATGACATCACGTACATTTCATATGGACTAAGATTAGTCTACATTTCATTGACATCATGTGCATTTCATTAGTACATTCACGACATTTCATTTCATATTCAACGCGTAATTTTTATATTTAATAATTTTTATCGCGTGAGTTTTTATTTTGATTATTTAACCCGTTACTTTCAAAAATGATCCCGATGTATTTTTAAACTTACATCTAGTTCATAAAAACTATATTTTTAGTTTTCCTAGTGTTTCAAATTTATTTGGTATATTAATCGTTAAAGTTTAATTATTACGTCGTTTTCTTAAAAATTATTCGATAATTATGGTATCACTCAATTTTCACAAGGAATGTATTTTTACAATTTTTATTACCTCAATACATTCTATTTTGATCTAATAAAAACTTACTTGCACCAAAATCTACAATTACCTATACCTTTTACTTACACTTTTGTCAAAATTATACAAATAATACATAGTTTATATAAAAAAAAAAAATAATTGATAGACACAACCCCCAAAACCGGCCTAGGGGGAGTATCTCAAAGATTGGTAATTTTCAAGAGTGTAGTTATTGATTGGTATGGTGCATTTTAAATCATGTTTCTTACACAACTCAAAAGTCTTACCACTTCAATAATTTCACTTCATTCTTCACATAGTCTCAAGGTGTTAAAAAAATTTATTTCTCTCTTCTTCTTGGCTTCAAGAACCGGCCACCTCAAAGAACAAAGGGGATCAAGAGTTTTTGCAAAATCAAGTGTTATTACAACCTAGTTATATCCTTTATATGGTTTTGAAATAAAAACCAAGGATATTTAAGTTAATCCTTGTTACCTACACCTCTTCACTATCATTTGTAAGCTTGTTTTACCATTTTCAAGTTTCCTTGTCATTTTCATATGTTTCTTTTTCATTTTTGGAGCTTATATGCATGTTATGTGATTTATACCATTTATTTCATGATTTTAGAACATATATATATACTATTGGTCATCCTATAATTACTCCCATGGTATTCTTTGGTCTTGATGGTGATTAGGAACCCATGACACCCTAAGAAGGTGTATGGTAGGATTAGATTAGCTTTGGAGTTGATTTGAAGGGATTAGAATAGGTTTTGTCCGAGAAAAACTATTTTCGATAACTATATTTTATGTTCTGTCCTTAATTCAATTTCTGGAAAAACCTACTGTTGGTACGAAACTTTGGTCTTGATATTTAGAAAATATACTTTAAAACGAATCCGTGGCCTTTGAGCGGATAAAACGGACTTATAACGAAGAAGTTATGGATTTTTAAAGTTTGACGACGAAACGTATATTTTTCGAAAAATCAGCATGCGTTTTACATATTTCGGGTCAAAACGAACCTTAAGCTTCACAAATTATTTCGACTTCTCAAAAATATATTAGTTTACTTGATACGAAGCTAAGGACATATTTTACGTGAAAGCGGATTTAAAACGACAAAGATATGCACGTTTTCATAAAGTTGCCGTAACTATTATTTTCGAAAAATTATAATATTTTTACGTTACAAGTATTTCATTAGTGTAAGGGCTATGTTTGCGGCGATTTTAACCATGATGTGAAACTTTTATAACGAAGTGTCTTCTAGTAAAATCAAGTTAATCGGCCATATTTTTCAAAACAAAAGCCGTTTGTCAAGCGGAGTCATAGTGAATTAATTACGGATGTTCAAACTTGGCGAAACTCATTTTACGCACACAATTAGCAAAACCACCAACTTTAACCCTTGATATCTTTATGATCGAGACCTTTTGAACGAAAACTCCTGAACTGAAACTTTTAGATATCGATACAAACTTTCCAAAACCGTCGAGTTCGTTCTCTAACGATCGACGTACACCGCTTCTGTTGTTTTTCGGAGCCATTTTGTTAATTTCATGATTTTTCCGACGACATTGTTTTGCGACGAAAAATGGTAATTTCACCAAAATCATTATAAAACCATTGTAGGATGACATTTTGACGTAAAACATGTAAAATCATTTTGAAGGGTCAAGACGTCAAAAGAGTATTTTTCGACGACGAGTAATATTTTTAAAACCCGTAAATGGTATAAATAACATATATGGTGCATGCATAGCATTACATTGCAACTCATGACATATCATATCATTGATAATAGGTCCGGTTGACGATTACATTAAACCTCGGTGTACTCACTTTTGCCATTATTCCGGTTTATCCAAGTGAGTTTTCATAGCCCCTACTTTTACTTGCTTTCATAACTGCTTTGGGGAGATACATGCTCAAACTGTTTTCATTCACTTGCACAAGTACTTTAAACTCTTACATATTCTTGTGAATTAATAGCCCCACTTTTACTCTATTAACTGCTTTACAATCTCTTGGGGAGATACATGCTACATTTTAATCGAACACAAATGCTTTGAATCAGTATGCTATATCCGATGTTTTATTGTCACTAAGTATTTTGCCATGTTCAAGTCCCTACATCATGAACCATTAGTCACTTTCGGTGAGCGAGTATAGTGAATAGGCCTATTGAATTAACACTCCGCTCCTATTGACCCATTTAGGGAAATCGAGCGCTATATTGAATCATAGAGGTAAATTGGCAAATTACCTATTAGGCGGCGATGAAGCGATGATTACCAATTTTTATTGGTGCGATGTTTACGCTTTGGTGTCATGAACTTAGTGAAATAAATACGATGTGGATTTTAACGATGAGTGTGAAACCATTTAACTCACACTACGATTATGGTGTTCGAGCGAATTACATAAACTCTATATACATTACGGCAATGGGTTGTGAACACACGGGTTGCAAGTTTTGTATGGGCGGGACTTGGGCGGAGTGGATTTACAATGCCTTTCTGCATAAACGATTTTGATACATTGAGCCATGCACTATTTTGTGAATTCATTTGACGATTTCTGTTTGAACATTAACTCTACATATTCTGGCAATGGGTTGTGAACACACAGGTTGCAAGTTTTGTATGGGCGGGACTTGGAACTGAGTGGATTTTCAATGCCTTTGCTGCATAAACGATTTTGAAAGTCTTTACATTTCAACGATTTACAATGCCTTTGCGGCATAAACTATTTTTTTTAAAGGCTTTACATTTTAACTTAAACTCTATGAACTCACTCAACCTTTGTGTTGACACTTTTTAGCATGTTTTATCTCAGGTATCTAAGGCATTCACTTCATGGCATGCATTTGGACACATCATGGAGTCGTGGTGACGACGCGTCTTACATGGGATTTATATACTTTACAAACATCGTTTGAATTGTACTAAACTTATTTTCCGCAAGTTGATTTCATTTGGGACCTACTTTGTAAACTCGATTGTTTTATTAAATCAAGCGATGTATTTTCCAAACGACACTTTAGATCGTTCAACATAACTGTGATTGTGATGCTATGACGGTCAATCCCGAAATTCCATTCCACGCAAAATGCAGTAATTTGGGGTGTGACACGGATCATGGTAGGAATTTGATAATGAAGTGCAATTTGGAGCTTTTGTGACGCTAATGGTATTACTCACAACTTCTCGGCTCCACGACTCCACAATCGAATGGGGTAGTAGAAAGAAAGAATAGAACCTTACAAGAAATGAGTAGAACCGTGCTTAATGAACAATCCATACCTCAAAAGTTTTGGTGTAATGCCGTTGATACTTCAACGTACATACTCAATCGAGTCTTAATTAGACCTATCTTAGGAAAAACTCCGTATGAGTTACTTCGAGGCAAAAAGCCTACGTTAAATCACTTTAGAGTCTTTGGTAGTAAATGTTTTATTCTTAACACAAAAGATTACCTTACAAAATTTGATCCTAAATCAACCGAAGGTATCTTTTTAGGTTACTCGCCAAATAGCAAAGCTTACGTCATATTAAACAAAGAAACAATGAAGGTAGAAGAGTCATTAAATATAAAATTTGATGAAAGTCCACCCAAACCCTCTCCACCTCTTATAGATGACGAGATTATAGAAAGTGAAGCTATAGTAATAAAGAAAAAGATTAGTGAATAAGAAGAACCTCTAAGTGATGAAATAATAAACATTAAAGAATCCAAAGATCACCCGGTAGATAAAGTCATAGGAAAACTAAACGAACGAACATTAAGGTCTCAAGTTCAAAACCAAAGTAACTTGTTTTGTTTTGTTTCAACCTTAGAACCTAAGAATACAAAAGAAGCCATAAAAGATGAGAGTTGGTGTTGGATCGATATACTTTAATCAAACTAACTTAACTAGCTTGTTAAGGTTTAATAACCTCAGATAAATCCTAAGTTATCAACAAAGAAACACTGAGCAATCTTTATCAAGTCTGCGAATTTACTTAACAAAGCTAAGAAGAATAACTTTTATTATAAACTCTAAATCGCTTATTATGCGATACTCTAATACAACTCTAAGATAATCGAACTTTTCTCTAAAACACTAATTCGTAAACTCTAAAACTCTTTTACGAAATCGTACATCTAATTCCAATCTAGGAGTCCTTTTATAGGCTCAAGGATATCCTAGTCGGTTTACAATTTGTAACCTTGTACGACAAGTAATCTAAACATATAATACAATTGTTTCCATAAATGAATATAACAGTTCTTTTGTTCTTGCAAGATTTTTGACTTCATAGTGCGATGATTTGACTTTGTCTTTAGCAAGACTTTGACTCTTTGACTTCTTTCAAGCTCTTGCGGTATCTTGATTACTTTCATATCTTGACACTTTCATATCCCAACAATCCTCCCTAACTTGAATTCTACTTGCTTGACTTCAAGTTCCTTTGTGAATATATCTTTAATTTCATCTTTAAAAATGGATTGTTTCTTAGTCTTTAGATTGTATCTTTGTCACATATCGTGTTTGTCAAAGTATCTCTTAGAATTGTTCTTTTCACAGTGACATCCAAAGAATCTCCATCTTTTCAAAGAACACAACAACATATGACAATTTGTACATTAATTTAGTTTTAAAGTTGCATACTATTCTCATCACTTCCAAGTGAATCATTGAAAATTTAATGGATTTAGATCTCTTTACCAAAGCCATTATCTCGGAGTAGCCAAATGTTTTGGTGTGTAAGACCATGGTACATTGATAACCATATGATTTTAGCAAACCACCACTATCATCAGATTTGATTTGTCTTTACCAAAAGTTGTACCCTTCCGGACTAGTTAGTTCTTCTATCTAATGGTGAACTAATTACCAATAATGGTTTTCCACCCTTTACCACAAGCCATTTTCTTGTGGGCTAGCCAACTCTTCACATTATCGATATGGTGAGTTGATTACCATCCAACTTATTAGCAAGTTGTCAACTAAAAACGGATTTGTTATATCTTTACCAGATCTGTTTGCTCATGGATTAGTCAATCCTTTTGTAACCATGGTGGATTGATGACCTATTGATGTTATCATCACAAAAACCATTTATTCAACCTTTATTTCAAAATATTTATTAAATAACAAAAGGTTTCTTCTAAAATTCATTTAACTGGTTTATTTCTGCAAACAATACTTTGATGAAAGTACTGTCTAATAAGCAGTACTTTGAATAAAAGTACTGATTCAAAAAGTATTTATTCAAATAAAATTCATACCAGTTATTAATCATCTTCAGCAATAGTAGTCCAGTTGATAAATAAGTTGATAACCATGCAAGTAGTTTCATTATCCTCTTTTACTTCCAATCCATGCTCTAGCATTCTTCTCATGAGCTCGACTGTGAGAGGATATCTTCTTTCTGCAAACATTTGTATCATTGTTCCATTTTCCAGCTCTAGGACATGAACTCCAGATTCTTCAAAGAATCTCCAGCAAACAATTTCCCAGCTTTCTTGATTCTTCCAAATATCATCATTGCTCTCTTCTTCAGTTTCCCATATAGTTATAAGATCACCATGTAAAACTAAACCAATCCATTCTAATGGATTATTTTCAAAGTAAGCCTTCACCACATGATATAAGTAGAATAGGTCTACTCTATCTATAATGTGCAATATATCCCATAGCCTTTTGAAAACTTTGAAGCTTTCATCTTCTTTATGAAAAATCATGTAATCTCCATCCTTGGATTTCACAACTTCAAAAACACTAATCTTTGATCTGTTCATCTTCATGTCATTATCTTCTTTTGAATAATCAAAATCTACTATTCTGAGATAATTCCTTAATTCATCACTAGTCTCAGATCTTAATTCAACTTTTTCTTTCTTTGAAAACTGAACATCTCAGAACTTCAATTTTCCTTTTCTTTTCAAACTCTTCTTTCTTTCGACTTCAAATCCAAGTAGCTTCTTCTCTAAAGTCTTTAATGCTTGCAACATCTTTCTTATAATCCTCCCTAGCGACATCATATAATCTTTTCATCTCAAAATAATTAAACTTCGTAATCCTTTATACCCTTGACTTTTCGGATAAGCCATCATAGCATTTTTGTCTTTAGCTTTATTAAGTCTTGGCATAAATCTAACTCGAGTAGTGATTGTAATGGTTCAAAGACTTGACAGATCTAATTCATCTTGTACCTTTTGAGTGCTTCTATTTTGAGCTTCTTGAGCTTCCTGATCTTGTCTATCTTTAGCATTTAACTCTTCTTGAACTTTTCTAGCTACAGCTTCATTCCTAGCAACTTCAATTTCTCTAAGTTCTGCCAAAGTTAGTTTCTTTTTCTTGGTTTCAACCAGAACACCTTTCCCTTTATCCTTAGAATCAATTGCAGGTTGAGAAGTTCTTTGTTGTTATTCTTCTTGTACATCTCTAATAGTAACACGACCTCTAGGATGTGACAAATCTCCTAAAATTGTAGCAATGTATTCATCATCACTTGCAGAATGAATAGGCTTGAATTTAGCTTCCTCCTCTTCTTGTATAACATTTGTAGAAGGATCAGCTTCTTCTTCAAAATTCAATACTCTTGGTGTTATTACCTCTTGTCTAAAGGTTCCATGAAAAGCAATACTTTGTTGTTCAGTACCTTGATCATCAATAACCAGTTCTTCAGTACTTTGAGGTTTAGTCCTTTCTTCAGTACTTTCAATATTAACCTTTCTTGAAGACTTTGAGATCCATTCTCCTTGTCATCTTCTTTCTCCTTATCATCTGCTTTCTCCTTATCATCTTCTTTCAATTTTTGTTCTTTGAATTACCTCTCCAAATGGACAGAAGATGTTTTATGAACCTTCTTGCGTCTTAATTCCTTTCGAAGTTTCTTACGGCGTTTGTTTTCCTCTTTAACCCATAAATTGTAACCTTCAATATAGGGTTTAATAAAATTCCTTAACCACATATACTTACACTTCAACTTCCTAAGCGCCTTAGCTTACTCTCCAAAAGATTTCTTCAACCTTGTCAATTATCTAGTTAAAGCATAATTGTTGAGAACTTGACCTTCAGACTCCATAGAAACTTCATCTCCTTGAGATTGTGAGTGAACTTCATGTTGAGATTGTGTAGAGATGGTGGAGGTGTAACAACAACATGTTGAGCATCGATTTTTTCTTGAGAAGCATCACCTTGTGTGACACGGTGATGCAGATCTTTGAAGCGGCACCACGAGGCAAGACTTTGTGAAGCGGTACCATGTACGTAATCGGTACCTTCACTTTCCTCATCCTCTCGGCTTCATCACGCAACGACTTGAACAACTTCCATCATTGTAGTAGTCAATGGAGTATCTCCACCTCTGAACAAATCACTTCGCCTAGCCATAAATGTAAATATTTTGGCTTGTTGCACAATAACAGGTAACAAATCAGCAGGTTTTGGAACATCAGCCAATTGCTTGTTTAAGAAAACCTGTACAAACCTTGGGTATATCAACCATGTAGACCCAGATGATATATGTGAAAGCATCCCATCCAAAATAAGCCTTGAAAAATTAAACACTCTGTTGGTAGCTAATCCAACCACTGCAAATGTTATATTTGACCCAAACTGCTCCCAAGAAGTACTTTTAGAACTTATGCAATGGAGCAGTACATGAATCAAGAACTTCCATTGAGGACAGAATAATGCTTTCTTGAATGTTTTTTCGGTCAAAGACCCTTCATAACCAAGATCTCTAAAAGTATCCCAAATTAGGTGCTTATCAAATCGAATAGCCCCTTCTTCATCACCAAATAATAAATCTTCTCGAATAGAAGCCTCTGTAATCTTGATAGTCCGTCCAACAACTGTTGATCTAATATAATATTCATCCTCTTCCATATTATCTCTAGCATTAGCCCAAAATTCTTGAATCCAAGGTTCAATAATATCCGGCTCAACTAAAAGAGCATAACTAATTGGCGACCCAGTAAGATAATCAATGATATCATAAAAAGCCACATTCACCTCAGTCTTGTCCAAATTAGCCACTATATTGTGCTTTGAAATAGTTAATCGATTTGCCATTGATGAATAAGTGAGCACAATGAAAGATATTATTGAATAATAAAAGATGGTGATTGTGAGATAAGTATGGAAAAGACACTAAGTAATAATATGAGAGGAAAATCGAAGTAGTTATTTATAGGTGGGATTTGAAAATCACGACCTATAATAACAAAGTTACCGTTACAAGCAATTACCCATCAATATTACCGTTGGAGCAAGATGCTTTATACGACAAACAAGACTTTCCACATAAGCGATTTTCCCAAGCAGTACTTTCATGAAACTTAAAAGCAGTACTTTCATGAAATTCCTCAATAACAACTAAGTATATAATAGCCTCCCCTTAAACAAAGCACAGGACTACACTAACACCTTATAGTCCTCCCCTCAAATGTAGCTCAGTAGTTAATCATTCCAATGCTCACGACCAAGTGATTGAATCGTGACACATCAAAACCTTTTGTGAGTAAATCAGCTACATTGTCATCCGTGTGAACCTTGACCACATTAATAAGTCTATGCTCATAGCAATCTCTGATAAAGTGATGCGTAATTTGAATGTGCTTGGTCTTGGAATGGTAAACAGGATTCTTCACAATACAAATAGTACTCTCATTATCAATATTGATAGGAGTATTCTTAAAATTGAACCCATAGTCCAAGAGTTGATTCGCATCCACAAAACTTGTCCACAACAACTTGCGCAGCTACATATTACGCTTGATAGATGATGTTGTCGCAATTGTCTGCTTTTGCATTTCCGAGACTAACCTTCTTCCAAGATATTGGCATCCACCGGTCGTTGATCTTCTACCATAATTATCACCGCATAATCACTATCTGAAAAAGCTTCCAAGTAAAAGGTGACTCTTTAGGATACCACAACCCCAACTTAGGTTGTTGTTTTAAATAACGAAAATTCTCTTCATCGCATTCATGTGAGAGATCTTTGGTGAGACTTGATATCTTGCACATAGACAAACCGCAAACATGATATCGTGCCCGGATGCGATAAGATACATAAGAGAGCCAATCATTGATATGTATAACTTGACTTCAACAGTCATCCATCTTCATCTTTTCCCAATGAATTGATAGATTTAATAGGTGTAGTAATAGCCTTCATATCATCAAAATTAAACTTCTTAAGGATGTCTCGTAACATACTTGTCTTGGTGATGAAAATTCCTTCCTTTGACCGCTTAACTCAAGTCCTAAAAAGAAAGTTAACTCTCCCATTGAACTCATTTGAAATTCCTTATGCATCAGCTGCTCAAACTCCTTAACCATGGACTGTTTGATAGCCCCAAATATGATATCATCAACATAAACTTGAACTAACATGATATCCTTCTTGTCTCTCTTGATAAACAAAGTCTTGTCTATAGCTCCCCTCCTATATCCATGATGTAATAAGAAAGTAGAGAAGCAAAAGTCTTGTCTCTCTTGATAAACAAAGTCTTGTCTCTCATACCAAGCTATAGGTGCCTGATGAAGGCCATAAAGAGCCTTAACCACCTTATAGACTTTGTTTGGATGTTTAGGATCTTCAAAACCTGGAGGTTGCTTAACATACACCTCTTCTGTAATAGTGCCATAAAGAAAGGCACTCTTGACATCCATCTGATAGACCTGAAAACCCATATAAGAAGCAAAAGCAAGAAAGATTCTAATTGCTTCAATCCTTGCCACAGGAGCAAATACCTCATCATAATCTATCCTTTCTTCCTGTCTATAACCTTGAGCAACTAATCTGGCCTTGTTTTTGATAACATTGCCTCTTTCATCTCTTTTGACTCTAAAAACCCATCTGGTTCCAATAACTCTCTTCCCATCTGGAAGATCACATAAAACCCAAACTTCTTGAAGTTTAAATTGAAGAAGTTCTTCCTGCATAGCTTCAACCCAACTTTCTTTAGTCAAAGCTTGAGCAATATTCTTGGGTTCCTGTTGAGAGATTAAACAAGTAAATAAGCAGGTTTGATGGTCCTTATGTTTCAGCCTATTTTGTTTATACACAAAGCTAAGTAAAGCATTGTGAGGTTTTGTGAGACCCTTAGCTTTGTGTCTTGTAATAACTCCGTAGAAGGACCAATGATTTGATCACCGGATGATTCTTATGAATTCGTAAGATTGGTGGTGTGGAACTCCATATGTATCGTCCAAGTTAGTATAATCGACCTTCATTGGAGTCTCGAGAAAATACCTTCATCCTCAAGCTCATCATCGGTTTCTTCTAATCCGGGCATGGTAGGATCATCCAAATCATCTAAAGTATCATCAGCAGTGCGGTGATCGTTGGTCGAAAATCTTGTCAAAATCTTGTGAGAGTATTCTGTAGTCTTGGTCTTCTTTGCCTCTACATAAGCTCTCCTTTGTTCATCGGTGTAAGAATGTGCTAATACATCTTGAAGAAGCATCGATTAAGTTCCTCTTGAATAGATTGATCCTCAGCAGATAATGAGGATTGTGGTGCAACAAGATGCTGTTTTGGAAAATCGATTACTTTGCTTAGGAACAATGATACTTTGTTTTGGACTTAAAGGATCTTCATCGGAACAACATCGGTCTAATATGAACTCCATGAACAACATATTTTGAATCTTCTCCATGATATACAGGTTTGTTCTCTTCTCTTACAGGTACATAGTTCATGGATGGAGTTAAAACTTCAAGATCGAACATCCAATCAGGACCTTTACCTTTCTCATTGTCTTGATCTTCTAAAAACTCAACATGAAGACAATCTTGAATCTTCTTAGTAACTCTGTTGTAGACTCTAAAGCCTTTACTGTTAGTGCAATAACCCAATAAGTATCCTTCTTCTGATTTGCCATCAAACTTCCCCAGATTATCAATGGTGTTTAAAATAGTAAGAGGACATCCAAAAGGCTTCATAAAACGAATGTTGGGTTTATTGCCCATCAGCAATTCATAGGGTGTCTTCATCTGTGGTTTGGTGACAGAGACTCATATAGTACATAACATGCAAGACGACACGCCCAAAATTGAATAGGTAGATGGGAATCGCTAGCATTGTCCTTCTGCTTCAATCAAAGTCCTATTCTTCCTCTTTGCAACACCATTTTTCCGTGTGGTGTTCTTGCAATACTAAACTCCCTTTTATCCCTCTTTATGCCTTTATTAGCACAAAAGTCATCCACATCTTTAAAGCCCAAAAGAAAACCCAATCGAATCTACTACAATCATCAAGAATAACCAAACAAGATTGTTCTTGAATTCCCTTCTTGCATGCCAAACATTCCATTATCACATCTAATACCTCTAACCTTGAGTCTTAATTGGTTTCTCTTCATGTTCTATAATCGGTTGTCCTTGAATAGCATCAAAGGTATCATCTTTAAAGCCCAAAAAGAAAACCCAATCGTTGAATAACACATGATGCTACTACAATCATTGAACTTTAGTAATATCAACCAAAATCAATTCTTTTTGTTATTTAAACTTGCCACCAGAGATCATCCAAATAAATCATAGTGCAAATATTACGATATTTAATCTATACGATCTCGT
This sequence comes from Chrysanthemum lavandulifolium, assembly GCA_022545495.1. Taxonomy (NCBI): domain Eukaryota; kingdom Viridiplantae; phylum Streptophyta; class Magnoliopsida; order Asterales; family Asteraceae; genus Chrysanthemum; species Chrysanthemum lavandulifolium. Next base: position 268,326,375 of record CM040241.1, read on the forward strand.
TTGTTTTGATTGATGACAAACATGTAACTTGTAATACATAACGTAAAATGTACAAGTTACTTGTAATTACATTTGTCTCAACATACATTCAACACCTCTCGATGTCTCAAGTCCTCGTATGTTACAACACGAGTTCGTACATGTTTGTTATGTGGCATTATGATCAAACCCATTAACAAATCATTTAGAATGTTTAAAATACGTTTAGAGTCACTAAGTATTTTAATAGGTTAACCATTCTATTTCGAACCTCATTTTACATTTTGCATTCACAAGTATTTTATACAAATACATCTTTTGTAAAATGTCTAACAAATATATACTTTTATTTGTACAAGTAAACTAACTATAATATTCATACAAGTATTAAAGTTTACTTACACTTGACAAAATATATTTTATTTTGACAAGCACTCAACTAGATATTTTATTTTATAAAGGTTACTTACATTTTATTTACAAGTAACTTACCTTTTAATAAGTATATACATTTGCTTAAATGTATTTTTCATAAAAGGAAAACACTCTTTTATTACCTCATGCATAGTGTCATCTAAATCTTTAAAAGATTTTGGAAAGATTTTGAAAGATATTCTAAGATATCAAATCTAATAAATTATTATATTTTTGATTACCACTTTTGGTTATAAATACCATCCCATGGTTTTCTCATATCTTCATCCCTTCCAACACACATTCTTTCTATCTTTCTTTCATCTTTTAGATCTATAGATAACCATGTAGTAACATACATCACCCTCATCATCACATGATCATAATGCTTCTAACATTCATCTTTGTTGTAAGCATACTTTACATTTTGATCAACCAAGGAAAGCTTGGAGATCTAGCCATCCTCATTCACCAAAGCATATCAACATATGAAGATTCAAGATCTCTTGATATCCTCATTGATTGAAGACTTCTTATTTAAGAAGATCATTTAGATTAGTTATTCATATCCATTAGACATTTATGTCATGGATCATCATTGTAAACATCATTGCATCATCACAACACTTTCACCAAACTAGATTAGATGGTTTATGTGTTTGTACCATAAAACACAAGGTTTGTTATGTTGGGCCATAAAACATAGTGGGAGTGGTTGTACCCTTGAAAAGAACTCGACATCTAGCTTAGTGTCGGAAATATTGTATAAGCGACGTTAGGTTGGTTCTACCTCGAACTAGAACCCGGTATTTAGCTTTGTACCGAAAAAGTGTAGCGACGATTGTAAGGTTTTCTCCGCGAGAAGGGAGCTTGTTGATTTAGTGAAGTAACTCTCGAGTTGGGTACTCGGGAGTGGAGTAGGCGGAAAGGAGATCCGTGACCGAACCACTATAAATCCTCGTGTTCGGTTTGCACTTTCCTTTCTTTATCTCTTTACTTTTATAATTGCTTGTGATGTGGTTTGATGTTTATGCTTGTGTGACAACTTGGTTTACTATGCTTTATATTAGTCACAAACAATAATTGGTACTTTCATATTATAACAAGCTTCATAAGTGATTTGATACTAAAGATCTAACGTTTTAAACGGAACGTATTCACCCCCCACGTTTTCACAATTGGTACCAGAGCCTCGTAGCTCTTATTTTCAAAACAAATGGTTTTAAAATGGAGCACGATCCATGTATCAAATTACCATTGAAGCGAAATATAATATGAAAAATGTTTTGCTTATTATACTTAGAAATTTTGTTGTTAAATGTTTAGATAAGTCACATTAGTAAAAATAATAAACAAAATATGTGTATTATATTTTTCTATCAAATCTAGTAAGTCCTACACTTTTTCGCCATGAAGTAAGTACATTTTCAACATTCGTGAAGACCACGGATGGGCGGAACCAAAAAGGGCTCCTTGCTTGTAAACTTTTGGTTCCTTGGTCTGCACAGTACGCAGTTTTTTGCCCAACTTAAAAAATTCATAACTTATTAACCGTAAGTCCGTAGGAGTCGAACCACCTATCATTTTAAAGGGAATTGAGTCTACTTTCATTTAAAAATACTCTCATGGCCTGAGTCAAATTTTAAATAGGTGAAATAGACCAAATACTACCGTATATCTAAGATATTAAGTTTCGCTTTAACATAAAAACTCAAAATTTTGAATCAAGTAATTTAAGTTGGTATTCTTGAAACTTGGATACAATTTCTTTTGAAACTAAATAATTTGGTAATATGTTTAAAGGAAACTAATTAAGCTTGGTATACATCGTCATTCTTAAACGCAAAATGATGAAAAGTGTTTTTGTTATGCTATGCTAAATGACCACTTGTTTATGTTGTTTGCATATATGTTGCTTGCTTATTTTCAAATTGTTGTTTACACTTGTTTGTTTGCATAATATAATGTCAATCTTGCCATGTTATTTATTCACTTGTTTGACGATTTCTTGTTTATGCACAATAGGACATTTGCTAGATTTTGTGCACTTAGTTGGAAAATTGTTTTACCATCACTTATAGACTTAGATCACTTCCTTTGCATAGGTTATACTAACATCTCGCATAACTTATGAAATGTCATGACTCACTTAGCAATAAGTACTAAGTAAGTTAGTCAAGTACTTTGAAAAATAGAGGTTTTAAGAGAGTGTTTGGAACAAGGACAAAAACAATGTTGTATGATGTAATTTATTTGTTTTTACTTTGTAGGATGATAATATGACTTAAAACAATGTTGTATGCTAACCGGTTTATGCAGGTGGATAGCACAAGTGTGTTATCAAATTTTACCCATTTTCACTTTTATGTGAAAATCGTTAGCCCTTGGTCAAAGTCTATGCTCCACTATGTTTGTATATGTGTTATCGACTTTTCCTAACTAGAAGTAATTAATGTCACATGTTTTAAGCAAAATTTGGTGTTTCGAAAACTCCCGACACCTAAAAATGGGTCTGTGAACTTTTACGGTGTCCACGGATCGACGGCACCAAAATGTTGGTACCGTCTTTATGCATTTTGGTACCGCCATACACATGCACAGCGGACCAGGAGGCACCAATTTAAGGGTTCCGCCTGTGTAAAGAAATGGTGCCGTGGATCCTACAGGTAAGTTATTGAATTTTACTAAAACCCGCAATCTAATTTACCAAACTTCGTTTCTAGGATAGTTGTTAATACATATCTTTCATACCTCACTCAACACATCCTCAATGGATTAACTTAGGATGTTTGACATGATTTTAGACACTTCCATCTCATTAGAAACTACCATCTTTGTATGGATTAACATCAAATCCATGAATCCTTAGTTCCATAAATCGACACATTCAAGATGATCATTTTTACACCCTCACTGTTACTTTTCCTCAAGCTTAGCATTTCTTAAAGCAAAGTCAAAATGACTAAATCCTTAACCTCAAATAAGCCACTTAAGAAAACCACTAGGATTAGCATTCGATCTTGTTGCTTCATTAGCTTGAGCTCTTCATCCTCAGACTCATTACCTCTCAACATCTCATCACCCATTCAAGATGTGAACTTTCTAAACTTAAGTAGTCCAAGTCCACCACCAAAATCACCCATCATTATGACTACTTTACAACCATCAAAAACACCTTCACAACCAAAGTCTCCAAAACTTGTACTTTGTGCAACACCACCAACATCTCCTCACCCGTTTGCGGATGACTTAGATGACTTACCGAGACTAACAAATCTGGACTCATTATTTGCAAAGATATCATACACAAGTCTAACATATGACTATAGATATTGTTTTGTATCTACATGTATTGCCTCACTTGGTTAACATGAAAATAATGTGTCATCCTTCAAGACGATAAGTATTTACATAGAGTCATAACTCACACATATGTTAAAGACATACTATCAAATCTTGTTATCCTTGAGTTCAATCTAAGCTTTATAATATCAACAAATTAGGATTGACAACTTAAGTATTTCATCTGAAATATTCAAGTATATGCGACTTACGATTGTAGTCATTAAAAGTCATATCCGAAAAAATCAACACCCAAGTATTTTAACAACACATGTTGAAACACTTATCCAAAACAAACAACCCATTGTGCCACTTATCCCTATTTGACACCTACTATCCCTCTTCCATCTTTTGGCACCATTAAGCGTATTGCTCATGATCTTCCAAGAGCATCCTTTAAATCAAACGTCCCCTTTCAAGGTGAACCTATACCTCAGCCCCTAAGATTCATAGACATGACCAAAACTTCAAGCACTTCACCCACTAGTTGTAGCAACCAATGAACCATAAGAATTAGTATCCGTACTTCTTTGTGCTCAACGTCTATGGACAAATAATCAACCTAAGTACTCCCATAGCACAACAAACCCCTACATCACCACATCCTTATTTAGACACACTAGAAGACATACCACATAGATCAACCAATCCACCATCCTTACCATCAATTGAATTCGTTGAGTGTATTGCCTAAAAAGCCTTTGTGTCCAACACTTGTACTGAATCAAATGCACGTTTGAACAAACTCAACCATCCTTTCCCATATATAAGGACTTAGATAATTCATTATGGCTAGAACCTCAACTATCAAATAAGCATGGTGCTCTTGGTAATTGTTGTCAATGTCCACTAGGTATAAGTAGTACTACCTTCACAAATTATCAAAGTATTAGTAATACTTTGTCGATAAACTTCTGCATAAATTTCGTTAAACTTCAAATCAACATTTTAACAACATATGTTAAAATGCAATCTCAAAGCCAACATCATACACCCCAAGCAACAATGAATCTTGAGGAGTATACATAAGAAACTCGAGTGAATTCCTCTTGTCATCATCTAGTGAATATAATCTTGAGACCAAGTTTATTTAGATGGGACTATCCGATTCAAACACTTTGGCTTCATATCTTCATTTAGGAAAACATGATGTTTTGAAGAACATTATGACTAAGATTCATGCGTTAAGCTTTCATTTTGTTAAAAGGATATTGTATATCCTATGCATCACTCTTGCGACATAAATAGTTGTGCTACAAGAGATTTCATTACACCTCATTGGCTAAATGATCTTGAAACAAACATCTACAAGTTACGTGAACTAGCATATCCAATTCATCTTGTCATACTTGTTTTCATAAGCATGATAACTTTATCCCATGGGATAATCTCATTTGTTGAAAGATACTATTTGTATCTATTTCCTTTCAAGCGTACATCATAACCTAACCTTGCTCAAACCGAGTGCACATCCAAGGTTAAAACTACACAATTTTAGAGCATACACAAGATCTATTGAAGTTGGTAACCTCACTTAGATTCTTGTTAAATAATGTTCCAAAGAGCTTTCTTGAGAACGTTCTTAGTTTAACATATTCCATTCTCTAGTCTTAGATGATCAATTCACATTTAAAGTACAAGATGTCATCCATTAGATCATACAATTAGTGTGTAATTTGAACAACTTTCGATTCTAAACACAAGATTAAAACACATTGTTTATCAAACACACCATTGTTAAAATTCATGTGTATAACATGACATCTTCATCTCCTTAGTTATATTGCATATTAGTTGTGTCACATTAAGCCAAGTATTGGTAAACTATCATCTTTATACACTTTAATAGGCAAAAGTAGGAGTTCCCATCTTTCTAACATGAGAATGATTACTGGAGAATCTATTGCACTAGAAACTCAATTTGACCTAACGGTTGAATTGCTTCTGAGAGAAGTTGGGTTTGTGGAATCACCCGTAAAATGGTCGTGTTTAGCCTTAATTGAGCACCGCTAGTAATAGTCTCATATTCATTCTCCAACTTGAAAAATCATTTTCCTATACTTGCCTAAAGTAAGTGTTAAAACATTGATAGTTTGCCTCGCCTTAGGAATACTAATCAAACAAGTAGTATATATGACTTTTCTTTTAAAACCACTTGCATTGCACTTACATGTGTTGATTACATGTTCTTGTTTAATACGATAAGTTGATTTGACATTATCTTAGTGTTTGATAACTAGTCGAATGTGTAAACCTTAGTACGGTTTTATCTTTATAATGCTTGTATTCTTGTTTCATGCTACTAAACGTTTAAACCTAAAACTTTATTTGCATGATACTTACTTTTGAATTAATTTTAGCATGATTAACATGTTACTTATGAAATCATAATATGTCATTTTGATACGTGATAATTCTGATATGATAAGTTTGTGTTTGAAAGCTATTAGTTGGCATTCATTATATCTATGTGTAGTACGATTCAAATGATACATGCTCCAAATTGTTATGTCTTAAACATGGCTTGCATGAATCTTTCATCTTGTTTCTTTTGCTTCTTGTCACACTATTTGTTTGCTACATATGCACATATAATATGTCAAAATGCTTTTGGTATGACAAACTTTTAGAAGCCTTTTATCTTACAAATTAATCACATAGATTGTTGTGTTAATTTACAAGCCAAGTATGCTTAAGCGTCTAAGTCTAACGACAAAACAATCTCAAAATGAAATGTCTTGAATAAAGTTGTATTCTTGCATAATATGATTGTCTTGATGCTATCTTGTATGGTGATTTCTTGTCTACTAAAGTGCAATGTGTTGTTTTGCTTATATAATATGTTATCATTTGATTTCTATCATGTTAACATCTTTTGTCACTAACAAATTTGTTTTGTAGGTTGATAACAAATCATTTGTTATCTCAATTGGTTCTAACTTTTATATGCTCATTTTGCATAATCCCCTTTATTGCTACGTAGATTAGTACTATGCTTTATGGGACCCCTACACTTGCATATAGTTTAAAAGCATATAGAATTAAGTTCTAGAGGGTTGGCTTTGCATTTTTGTCTTTCAACCAACCTCTTTCCAAATCTCATTTTACTTCCGCTTTCCAAAAATCATCTCCATCATTATTTAGTTATAACAATACTCTAATCCTCTTCACTTCCTATTAGGAATCCACATGCCTCATCATACGATCATCTCGTATTAATCGAGAAGAGGTACGTGACTTTAAGGATGAAGTTCATTGTATGCTAACCATCATCCAGTAAAACATCACTAAGCTCACCTCTTTCGTTAACACCAAATAACCTCCTAAACACTTTGTTGTCATTCCTTACTTGATACATTACACATTACGTTGGATGTCCACCAATTAAGGGGGAGAAAAATTCATTCACGTAATTGTCTTTTGTCAAAATTTATGTCTCTTAGACTCTACAATACCAACACATAGGTAAACACCACTTAGCTAAAACCGGTTCATGAAACCACAACTAGTTCAACCTTTTTTTTATCACAAGCACCAATACCTCATCAAGTGAAAACGCATCATGTGTTTTACAAAACATCTTCATCTCCACATATAGGATTTTCCTTAAACTAGCACCTTACAACTTCACTATCTAGAACACCATCATAGGATCTTATCCTTTTCCGCATATCATGCATGTCATTGTCGGTGCAAACGATATATTAATCAAAACACCATTCCCAACACCTTTTCAACACGTTGGTCTATCCAACTCTCAAATGATGTCATCCTCATATAGGTACTCATTATTATTATTAGTATTTTTCATATTGTCTTCACTTCTTTTCAATATGATAATCATCCATGATGGTCAATACCATGCTAATACTACATTTCCCATTGTCACATAGAATAGGTCATCTTTATAATTCGTGTCAATCAATGAACGAATTTATCTTCATGTTATCACTTTTATATTTTTTGGTATCTTCATTATAATACTCTTAGATAGAACGCATTATTGATTACTCTTGGGTTGAAGCATATGAGAACTTGCTCAAAACAATAGGTTGTTAGCATCAATAAATCATTCAAATCATAACCCTTATGCATCATTGAAATGCAATGTCCATTCATATTTTTTCCTCTTAGCTTTGGTCACTTGACATGACGAAAGGATTGCATGAATCCATATTTTTATATTTGCTATACATACGAGTTTCTAACTCCTTAATAGCTTCCTACCTAATCACCACCACCTTCCATCACCACTTTCACTAATCATCACCACCATGGATTAGCGAAAAATTACTTTTGTAAATCTCGAGTCATCTACCATCACCACATGAATCCTACTAGTAAACCGACACCAACACTAGCACCACTAGTGGCACACCCGGTGGGAGACTCCATATCTTCTTTCTAGGAACTATTTTGTAGGCTTTTATCATATTATATTCTCACTTTTCTTATGATTGAAATTAGGAGACTACACTTCATGAGATCTTTGATTATATCATTTATCACATATATACATCTTATTTTTCTTTGTGAAAAAGATGAAATATATTGCACTAATGTTTTTCATTGTAGGTTCATCATCATATACACTCGATTGTATATAACTTACTCATCTAAGGATGAAGTTTGCATCAATTATTTTTCTTATTTTAGGTGCTTCTTGACACCCTCGAACAAGGAGGAATATCCTTTAAGCACTCATATTGCATCGTCTATACACTTGGTTGTATATGACATATTTGTCTAAAGACAAAGCTTCTATTATACTAATATTTATTTTGAAGGTTCATCTTGGCCCTAGAGCAAGGGAGCTTCCGTCAAGAATTTATCGAATGCATCTTATACACACTTTGTTGTATATCACTTACTCGTCCAATGACGAATATAGTTTTGCACTAATATTTGTTTTGTAGGTTTTAATCATACCCCGACGCCTCAAACAAGGGGAGCAACCGTCAAGGGGAGCATGCACGCATTTAGCATCATTCTCACTTTTCAACAAGCATTTGTGCTTGATAAAAGTGGAGAAAATAGGCTAACATTGCTATGCCTTTTTCTTTTCATATATTTCTCATAATTTTGTTGCATAAAACTAACCTTGATGTAGGTTAAGCCTCTTTATTTGATCCATGGATCCGCTACCAAACAAGGGACGGATTGAAGTAGACGATTTAACTTCACTAGGGATGATGCAAGCTCGCCTTTTGGGAGAAATTAAGTTAAACTCAAGGACACGCCTTTTGTTTCGACAAAGGGGAGAAGAGTGTAAACGGAGAAGGTAATGTAAAGGTAGTAAGGATACAAGTAACTTTTTACATTTTACTTTCTATTACGTTTACATATCTTTGTCATCATCAAAAGGGGAGATTGTTAGTGCAAATATTACGATATTTAATCTATACTGATCTCGTTTGTTTTGATTGATGACAAACATGTAACTTGTAATACATAACGTAAAATGTACAAGTTACTTGTAATTACATTTGTCTCAACATACATTCAACACCTCTCGATGTCTCAAGTCCTCGTATGTTACAACACGAGTTCGTACATGTTTGTTATGTGGCATTATGATCAAACCCATTAACAAATCATTTAGAATGTTTAAAATACGTTTAGAGTCACTAAGTATTTTAATAGGTTAACCATTCTATTTCGAACCTCATTTTACATTTTGCATTCACAAGTATTTTATACAAATACATCTTTTGTAAAATGTCTAACAAATATATACTTTTATTTGTACAAGTAAACTAACTATAATATTCATACAAGTATTAAAGTTTACTTACACTTGACAAAATATATTTTATTTTGACAAGCACTCAACTAGATATTTTATTTTATAAAGGTTACTTACATTTTATTTACAAGTAACTTACCTTTTTAATAAGTATATACATTTGCTTAAATGTATTTTTCATAAAAAGGAAAACACTCTTTTATTACCTCATGCATAGTGTCATCTAAATCTTTAAAAGATTTTGGAAAGATTTTGGAAGATATTCTAAGATATCAAATCTAATAAATTATTATATTTTTGATTACCACTTTTGGTTATAAATACCATCCCATGGTTTTCTCATATCTTCATCCCTTCCAACACACATTCTTTCTATCTTTCTTTCATCTTTTAGATCTATAGATAACCATGTAGTAACATACATCACCCTCATCATCGCATGATCATAATGCTTCTAACATTCATCTTTGTTGTAAGCATACTTTACATTTTGATCAACCAAGGAAAGCTTGGAGATCTAGCCATCCTCATTCACCAAAGAATATCAACATATGAAGATTCAAGATCTCTTGATATCCTCATTGATTGAAGACTTCTTATTTAAGAAGATCATTTAGATTAGTCATTCATATCATTAGACATTTATGTCATGGATCATCATTGTAAACATCATTGCATCATCACAACACTTTCACCAAACTAGATTAGATGGTTTATGTGTTTGTACCATAAAACACAAGGTTTGTTATGTTGGGCCATAAAACATAGTGGGAGTGGTTGTACCCTTGAAAAGAACTCGACATCTAGCTTAGTGTCGGAAATATTGTATAAGCGACGTTAGGTTGGTTCTACCTCGAACTAGAACCCGGTATTTAGCTTTGTACCGGAAAAAGTGTAAGCGACGATTGTAAGGTTTTCTCCGCCGAGAAGGGAGCTTGTTGATTTAGTGAAGTAACTCTCGAGTTGGGTACTCGGGGAGTGGAGTAGGGCGGAAAGGAGATCCGTGACCGAACCACTATAAATCCTCGTGTTCGGTTTGCACTTTCCTTTCTTTATCTCTTTACTTTTATAATTGCTTGTGATGTGGTTTGATGTTTATGCTTGTGTGACAACTTGGTTTACTATGCTTTATATTAGTCACAAACAATAATTGATACTTTCATATTATAACAAGCTTCATAAGCGATTTGATACTAAAGATCTAACGTTTTTAAACGGTAACGTATTCACCCCCTACGTTTTCACATTGTGTCACAAAACATCGATTCACTTTTGTTGAAAGTCTTGTGTGTCCTTCAGCAAGATCTTTCCTCTTAACCCATTCGGTTTAACACGTGGTTCTGTGATCTAGATCCCCATGTGTATTGGAATACCTTCTAGGTTGATAGTGAGATCTCCTAGGATTCCTATTCCAAGTAGTGTGATCGATACCTTGTTTCGAAAGCGGTACTTTGGAAAGTCTTGTGAGATCTTGAAGGTTTTGAAAAGGTCTTCTCGATGTGGGTATCTATGATCGGATGTGAAATTTCGTGATTTACCCTATTTGAATTATTCTAAAGCGGTTTATGCTCTCTAGGTTTGTGGTTGGCGACTTATTCTTTGAAATTTGCTAAGGTATTACGAGTGTCGATCACAATCTTTGATTAAGTGATTAGGACTATAACACATAAAACACAGCTTTTGACCCATATGTCCAAAGTGATTTCTTCTATGTCTATGCCCAAAATTATTTTGCCTTCTTGGTGACCGATAAAATTTGTTTTGACCAAAGTTATCCCCAAAAGGTTTAGCAAGATCTTGTTTTGAAAAGGTTTTGTTTGAAGGTCTCGCTTGTTGAGCGATACTTTGTTTTAAAGGTACTTGCTGATTTTGAACATTATTTTCAACGACTTCTTTGGGTTTCTCGGACCTAGATTGAGCTACAAGCTTCTTCCTAAACTCTAGACTATCTACTCCAAAACGAGAAACATCAGGCCTAGAGGGTTGATGACTAATGGGATGAGGAGCGAAGATGATAACCATTGTCTTTCTTATATTCGTGAGGTGGTTCACTTATTGAGCCCTCATTACTAGATGTATCTACATAGTTAATGAGTTAATCATCACTAGTGGTTATGTCTTCAAAACATCATCATCCCGATTACTAGTTTGGTTTTCATCTATGTTACTAAAGTCCATTCCAAATCCTAAGCCTGTTCTAATGTAAGCCCTTCTCTGTTTTTCAACATAAGCAACATGGGACAAGCCAGACTCTCCCCAAGCAGAAAACTTAACTAATAAATCATCTCTTTCCTTAGTCAATTTCTCAATTTCAACAATTTTATAGTTTAGTTTTGATTCACTAAGTTTTAACTGATAATCCTGTTGTTCAAATTTTTCAGCCCAAGCCATTTCATTATTTTCATGAGTTAATACTTTGGCTTCCATAGACTCTAAAGTGATTTGATAACCCGCTACCTCGGATCTAGCCCTAACACAATTATCTCTTTCAATCACATAATTGTTAAGTAATTTTAGATAAAAATCATAACAGTTTGAGCATACCTCGAGATAGGAGGCGAGTTGGTGAAGTAGCCACCATAGCAAGAAGAACATGATCATCTTCACTTTCTTTGCTCCAATCAAATCCTCCAAAGCCATCATCGATTCCAAAGCAACATGTTCATTCTTCATCAAAAGCGATGCTCGGTCCAAAGCTTCCACCGTGTCTTCAATCGTATCTTCCATCGCTACCATACATGAAGTCACCGGTTCATCATCAAATTCTTCACTCCGGTCAACTTCGATAACTTCTCTTGAGCAACCAAAGCCTTTGTTTCGATTATTGGAATTTCTTTAAGCTCAAGTTTTGGCTTCTCGGATGTTACATTTGCTTGATACTTAGCAAACCTACACTCCTTGCAAAGTGACCGATCTTTTGACAATTGAAGCATTCAATTTGTGATTTGTCAAAAGTTATTCCTTGTTTTGGTTTGAAATCAATACTTTTGCTGTCTTCTTCATGTACTTTTTGATCCTTGCGGTGATCATAGCAACTTGCCACCGATATCAATTTCTTCAAGTGCATCTTCTTCAACTGCTAGATCCTCTTCATAAGTGACGTAAGCTTGCTTGTTGTGCAAAGAAGGAGCACACAACTTCATCCGAGTGCAAAGTGGTAGATGGTCGGGCTCACTGAGCATATGAAGGGGATTGTAAACAGTGACTTTGAGAAACCGATTTTGAGAAGAAGCGTTACTTTTGAAGTCTCGCTCTTCTTTCGAGATGATAGAAAAGCAATACTATGAGATTTGGAATTGGATTGACCACTCATCTCATGTTCATACACCTTTAGTTGATGATAGAGATCATCAAAGTCCATAACATCCAATCCTTGTTGTCCTCGATCATAGTAGCAATCACATGCCATGTAGATGGCAAACTCCTTAGAAATTTCAAATTAGCATCCTCAACCGACACTTCGCCTTGTATAACTCCAACATGTTGAGGAGATTTTGAAACCTATCATATGCGACATCAAGACTCTCTTTCTCCCACTGTGAAAGTTTCAAACTGTTGTTTCACAAAATTTCTATGCATCTTCTTAGAGGCTTCATTCCTCCAAATCTGGTATTGAGAGCAGCCCAGTCGCTTAGCATCTTTAGCATCATGAAATTTGAGAAGATGACCATCCGGAATGGCGAGATAAGAGAATGTTTAGAGCCTTCTCTTGATTCCTTAGGGTTGCTTGCTAGTAAGACCGCCTTTGGTGCTATAGGTTGTCCAGAACATTAATGGGATCTTGAACTACTTCATTCCCATTCACAATTACATTCCATAGAGCATGGTGCGTGATGGCAATATCTTGCCTCATCTTCATGCACCGTAGATCATATTCTCCTTTTTGATTATTGGAATTACGAGAGAGGTGATTGAGGGTGGTGGAACGACTTCAATTGACATCTTGAATATAGTTGAAGTAGGGTTTCTTCCTAGTCGAGTTTCCACACAAGCTCGATACCACTCGTTGGATCGATATACTTTAATCAAACTAACTTAACTAGCTTGTTAAGGTTTAATAACCTCGGATAAATCCTAAGTTATTAACAAAGAAACACCGAGCAATCTTTATCAAGTGCGCGGAATTTACTTAACAAAGCTAAGAAGAATAACTTTATTATAAACTCTAAATCGCTTATTATGCGAGATACTCTAATACAACTCTAAGATAATCGAACTTTTCTCTAAAACACTAATTCGTAAACTCTAAAACTCTTTTTCCGAAATCGTACATCTAATGCCAATCTAGGAGTCCTTTTATAGGCTCAAGGATATCCTAGTCGGTTTACAATTTGTAACCTTGTACGACAAGTAATCTAAACATAGAATACAATTCTTTCCATAAATGAATATAACAGTTCTTTTGTTCTTGCGATACTTTGACTTCATAGTGCGAAGACTTTGACTTTGTCTTTAGCAAGATTTTGACTCTTTGACTTCTTTCGATTTTGCGGTTATAGTACTTTCATATCTTCAAGACTTTCATATCCCAACAGTTGGGTAACGGTTATGCAAGAAGAACTAAATCAATTTGTCTCTAATGATGTTTGGACACTTGTCCCTCCACCTAGTAATCAAACCATAATAGGAACCAAATGGGTTTATAAAAACAAATTAGATGCAAACGGAGTCGTGTCAAGGAATAAGGCTAGACTCATTGCTCAAGGGTATAACCAACAAGAAGGAATAGACTTTGATGAGACCTACGCCCCCGTGGCTAGATTAGAGTCTATAAGAAGACTTCTTGCGTATGCTTGTACTAATGATCTAAATCTTTATCAAATGGATGTCAAAAGCGCTTTTCTAAATGGTGTCATAAATGAAGAAGTATATGTAGCTCAACCTCCGGGCTTCATTGATTTTGAAAAACCCAAACATGTCTATAAATTAAAGAAAGCCCTTTACGGTTGTTGGGAATTCTGTGAAGTATGAATTATGTTGAAATTACTGCTGAAGTAGTGTGGAATCTGCTGAAGATCTAATTCTGCTGAAGTAGTGAAGCCGTGTAGATGGTTTCTGCAGAGATAGTTATTCCGCGTATTCTATAGTATTTCTACGGATATAGTTAATCAGTATTAGTTTGTTAGGATATGCATGAGCTATTTTAGGTAGTGATATGCATTTATTTTATATTATTGTTTATTTAGGGTTCCTTGTGTATAAAAGGAACTGAGGAATTTGTATTAGATAACTCTTGAGAAAAACATTCCAGGAAAAACATCTTTAGAGAGAGTGATAAAGATCCATAGAGGATCATTGTTTTATGAGAAAAACCTTGTTGGTAACTTTGATTGTGTCAATTATTATTCCGCTGTGCATATTCAATCATTGTTATTCATACCCTAGTTGAGTCAGGATCTTGTATTCTACAATTGGTATCAGAGCGGGTGGCTCTAGATCTAGGGTTAATAAGGTTTTTGGGTAATTAAGGTTTATATCCTAATCGGTGTACGCTGATATTGATCTCGTGCCTATCAAATTTTTGGTGAGCAAATTATTCAAGCAACACAAAAGAAATAATACGATTTTTTTTTAAATAAATATAAAATAAAGAAAGAATAAAAATAAACAAAACATGTAAAATATACCATCAAGCAACAGTAGAAACCAAAGATGCTTGTAGTGTCACCAAACACTAAGCCTCCCTTAGGTCGATAAGGATCCAAAGAAATGCAAAAATGGTTAGAATTCAAAATACAACAATAAGCCTCCTCTTGGGCTTATGCCTCCCTCAATCAATGCACCTAACAAAGACCATTGTTCTTGGGTACCCGAATGAACCTTTCCTTTGAGTTTTCCAAGAATAACTTTGTTGAGGGCTTAACAGCTTGCCACTCTAACTCCACCATGTGCCATATTCATATGAGATACATAAGGTGTATATGACTGAAAATAAGAACTAGTAGGTCTATAGGGCCTAAGTCAGCATTACCGCTCCACCAACCAAGAGCAATTGGAGAAGATTATCCTCCACCGGAGGAAATGAAAAGGCCTATTAAGCTGTCGTGAACAGATGATGCATACACCTTTGGCTTACCAAGAGGAACCGGTTTACCCGCTCACATGTGTAGCTTTGGGAACAAATGGAGGAATACTAGCAACATTAGTCCATGTGGGTCTAAAGGTCATTGGTCATTGGAAACACCCATCCTTTTCTCATGATAATCACGGTCTTTAATAAGATGGAGTTTACTACCACGCACAAAACAAGATTTCTTCTTAAAGACTTATTCTTAACACAACTTTCTTTATTACATTTAAACTTATCGTAAATGTAACTAGAAACAAAATTGTGTTTAATGAATAAGTAACCGGCTTTGTTTTGGGCTCATCATCAGCTACTTTGGACTTGGGTATGGTCATGGGTGTATGACTAGATGAGTCAGACTTTTCACTTGAATCACATGAGGCATAGTCAGTGGACTTTAGGTCTGATGACTTGTCACTTTTAGAACAAGAGACAGAGTCATTAGTTTTGCTACTAAGGTCTAGCACATCACTTGACTTTTTGCCATATAAATGGTGTGATCCGTCAAAATCAACTGTAATGGAAAGGTCAACAGGCATAGGTATTCCTCTAATAGATCCACGGACAGCATGTAGGTCACCTTCTTTGACATAGTTAGCTAAGCCTGCTGGTGTAGTTTTACGCCCATCATGCCTAGCTTCTAATCCTACATACTTTTTAAAACCTAAACCTATTGCAGAGGTCTCAGATTGACTACTATAGAGCTCTTTAGCTAGATTTAGACCAGATTTTTGCCATTGTTTATGTCTAGCTATTTCTTCATCTAATTTCTCTTTCAACACAAGATTTTCTGAAATTACACCTGCTTTTTCTTTCTCAGTCCTCCTTAAGTCATTTTTAGTACATTCTAGATCACTTTCTAACACTCTAATCTTCTCATCATAAGCTATTTGATTCTTCTGAAACCAAACCTTTTTTCTTACTAATGTTTTTAAAGCTTGTTTATAAGCTTCAACTTCAACATAGCATTCACTATATTTAGGTTTCAAAATATCATAGGGTTCCTTAAGTTCATTATAACGTTCACTACAACCAAACAAACAATTTTTTACCTGAGAGAGGCCCATGAATGCAAATTGTGGACTGGCAAATTCTTCAGCATCACATTTAGCATAAGCTTCCTGGCTCATCTTCTTGAATTCAGCCTTTCCACCATACCTTTCTTTGAGTGCATTCCATATACGACTTGCATCATCCATATGATGAAAATCTGCTACATGATCAACAGGAATAGCTTTAAGCAAAGTAGTTCTGGCCTTTGACTCTCTCTGTGCAGCACTGTGTTCATCTGCAGTCGTTGGAGGATAAATAATGATTTTTCCATCGCGATCACATCCAGTCCTTTTCAAGCTGTTGCCATTTTGGAGCACCTTCCAAATATTCATATCAATATTTGTGATCCAGTGTTCCATCTTCTTAGCCCAGACCTCGTACTCATCATTCATCAAATAAGGAAAAATAACATCATCCCTATTATTATCAAATTCAGCCATTTTAAAGGTGTGGAGAGAAGTTTGGTGGAGAGGTTTGTAATTAACAAAATGTAGCAGTAAAGTAAGGTGATAGTAGCAGTCTCAAAAATATGTCGACCAGAAAGAAAATATAGCCAATGATATCAAAACCACTAATATCAAAACCAAATCAGTAGAAATAGAAACCACCAACAGATACACGCTCAATAAAATGCATACCAACGAGCCAATCAAAAATCAAAACCACGGTAACACCAATGT
This sequence comes from Chrysanthemum lavandulifolium, assembly GCA_022545495.1. NCBI lineage: Eukaryota > Viridiplantae > Streptophyta > Magnoliopsida > Asterales > Asteraceae > Chrysanthemum > Chrysanthemum lavandulifolium. The sequence goes on from CM040241.1 coordinate 268,343,656, forward strand.
ATCGCACACCACCTGATCACATATGTATCTACACGTGACAACTTTAGACCAATATTATGTCCACACATTACCAATAAATATACCGAATGAAAATAATAGACTAATAGATCCCTTGAGATGCGTATAAAACAAATGTGAGATCAGCCAATGATACACTTCGAGACCCACTTGTACACTTCAGCAGAATCAAAACAATATATATCAATTTAAATGTGTTGAAGGTCCAATCAGAAGGATTAATAAATTGAGATCAGTAGTGCTCACGTGATCAATAAATTGAGCCCCACATCAATAATGAACCTCACGTTAACCAATGTGTATACCGAATTAGAATAATCACCACACAAATACGCCAATGTCAATAACGCTGACCTTCTCGTGATTATCCCAACTTCTTGACCAAATTGACAATTAAATACATGACCATTTTAATAAGAATTAGAAATTCATGCGTCAATGAATAAGAATTACCTTGACATACATGAATTGAGGTCACTATACGCTGTCAACATCGGATTCAGATCCAAAGTATTTAACCCTTTTTGCCTGCTGCCTTTTTCTCTTCTTTAGATCTGCTAGAATAATTTGCTCACCAAAAATTTGATAGGCACGAGATCAGTATCAGCGTACACCGATTAGGATATAAACCCAAATTACCCAAAAACCTTATTAACCCTAGATCGAGAGCCACCCACTCTGATACCAATTGTGGAGTTTGTTAGACTTCTTGAGATCGTTTTGAGCCTTAGGGTTTAACAACAACAATGATAAAGAACATGCATAGCGGAATTAAACAAACATCAATGTTATTGACACAAGGTTTTATTCAACATCTCCCAATTATTATTTGATCGAATAATAACGTGCTACCTAAATGTAACAGGATCTAAGACACCTCGGATCTTGGGGTTAACTAAACTACACTAACCCTAGACGTTTATAGAAACAGTCTAGGTTACACACACACACCTTTAGTCGACTACATATTTGAAGACATAATTAATAAAACCTACACCCCATGTCCTCTTTATATACTAGAGGATTAAGGTTTAAAAATCTCTACTAAGGACTAAACAATAAATCTTCTTTTGCAAGCAAGTCCCTCCATCTTTTTGTAAGTTTCATCTTTGTCACTTTAAGTCCATTTGTTTCATTCTTCTATTTACTTTGTCTCATCAAATCAAGAATCCCAACAATAATTGTGGAGTTTGTTAGACTCCTTGAGATCGTTTTGAGCCTTAGGGTTTAACAATAACAATGATAAAGAACATGCACAGCGGAATTAAACAAACATCAATGTTATTGACACAAGGTTTTATTCAACATCTCCCCAATTATTATTTGATCAGAATAATAACGTGCTAAGTAAATGTAACAGGGATCTACGACACCTCAGATCTTGGGGGTTAACTAAACTACATTAACCCTAGACGTTTATAGAAACACGTCTAGGTTACACACACACACCTTTAGTAGACTACATATTTGAAGACATAATTAATAAAACCTACACCCCATTGATGAGTGTGTAAATACTCATCATTTTATACAAAATAAGCGCAAATTCATCGAAAATACTCGAAACACATCTAAATGATCAAAATATCACAAATCGGTGTTTTATGTGTTTCAAATTCAAAATATCAAAATCGGATGAAAAACATATCAATTTTGCAAAATTGCGGTTTGATCCCCAAGTTTCATAAATTGTCAAAAATAGTCCACGAGCCATAATTTCAAAAGCAAAAGTCACCAAAGGTCCTTTTAAAATCAAAAGTTATCAAATTTAGTCCTTTGGTGGAAAATATCAAAAAGTTTGAGAAATTACAAGTTTAGTCCTTCAACTTTCAAAATTGGCAGAAATGGCCCCGGAAAATTGCAAAATGGCAACATTGGTCCTTATACTTATTGAGATTGTCAATTATGGTCCCTTGAAGCAACTTTGCAAGATTGGCAGTTTAGGTCCCTCAAATTCAGAAATTACATGAAAGGTCCCTTGGTTATTAAAACCCTTTAAACCCATTATGACCCTTTCACACCTTGTGACCCCCAGTCAAAATGCAATTTGAACCCCCTTTTATAATATCTGGTCAAACCAGTCAACACTCCATCCCTTCCCGTTTTCCTCTCCCTTGCGCCCACCATCCCACCCACCATCTCAACCACCTAGCTCACCCAATCCACTCCTTGTTCCCCTCCTCCACCAAACTCCAAAAGCATTAAATGCCTCTCCCCATTTCACTCAAACCTCTCCAATTGGCGTTAAAAGGATTTTGGCGCCAAAATCATTTAAACGGTCAAGATCATTTCTTGGCATCCAATGGCTATGAATTTGATGGGAAATATTCGGAGAGAGAGAGAAAAAGAGCATTGGGTATAAAAAGAAGCAAAGGGAGCAAGAAAAGTAGTCTTCTAGTTTTAATTTTCTTTCTTATGTCGTTTTTATGTAAAAGTGTTAATTTAGTATTAAACTTGTATCATTTTGTTAAATTGTATCAAACTTATGTGTTTAAGTGTATTTCAATTATTTTCAAGCATCCAATCGGTTTATGATCACAATTCAATATTTATGCTCACTTGTTTCAAATTCTTAAGTCTAAATCTTGTTTAAAAGCTTCAAAAGCTCATTTATCGGTATTAATAAGCTTATACAAGCTTATAAAAGCTTTTATAAGCTTACATTCAAGTTTCTAGCAATTTGGGAAGCGGTCAAAGAAAGTCAAACAAGGTCAAAATGGCAAAGGACTTGGTCAATGGGTGAAGCGACTATGGATGTGGGTTGATATTAAGCTAGGTTAGGGGAATGGATAGGTTAGAGGTTCATTGGTTGTTTATGCAAGCCATTGTGGCTAAGGACCATTTGTAAGTCATTTTCAAGTTCTTTGCATAATCTTTCTTTGTAGTTATAACTGGTTCTACATTCTTAAAGTTGTATTTAGGACTTATAAACTTAGTTTGATCATAAATCTTAGTTGGTTTAGTTGTTGGATCATTTTTATTTTCAAAGCTGTTTTTAAAGGGTGTTTGGTTTATCACTTAAACTTGTTTTAGAGGTGTGTTTGTGAGTTAACTTCGGTTGTTCATGCTTGTTTGATCAAATTAGAGTACAAATCATCTTACTTTTGTGTTCAATATCCACAAAAGTCAAAAACCATATCAATTGCATCCAACAGTTCCTTTGTTGGATTTTTAAAAAGCAAATCATCATTTGGTGTTTAGAAATCAATAACAAAGGTTGTAATATCTTCATAACATCATTTAACAACATTATCAGTCATCAAATCGGATTTAAAACTTCAAAAAGTCAAACTGTGTTTCTTTTTCAAAAAGTCAAAATGGTGAAAAGTTGGATTTATGCGAGAAAGTCGGTGATTTGCACGGACTCATTAAAGGTTTTAAGGTCTGATTTTTGGGATATAAGTAGTTAGTTAGGTGGTCTTTAAGACCTAATATCTGTTTTTGCTTTAAGCTTCTTTGGATAAGCTTGAACTTAAGCTCAAAACAAGCCCCATCTTGCCTGCTCCTTTCTCGATATTCTTGAGTAAATTTCTCGATTTTAGCAAGCTTGCAGAGCTTATAAAAGCTTTTAAAGTCTGGTCTTTTGGTTTGAATAGCCACTTAGGTCTAGTTGAGATATCAATAGTTGGATTTTGGTTTGTAGCTTATTTGGTTGCTTATTTTTGGCTGCAAGTGGATACCATAATCTGTTTAGCTTATAACATCAAAACATCAAATCTGTGTTAATTGGCTTATCAGTAGTTATAACTTGTTGATTTGAATCTCATTTGGTCACTTTTAGTTAATTATAGCTTCATTCGATGTGGTAGCTTTTTTTGAGCATTTGGCTTATTTTAGTGCTTATTTATAAGCACTTGTGAGATCGATTGCATATTTCTCCACATAAGTGTTTGTTTTCCAATTTTCATAGCTTCTTAATATTATTTTAGACTTTTCCTGAAATTTTCAGATTTTTCTCTATTTGTTTTACTATTTTTCTTGATTTTAATTAGTTTTAATACTTTTTAAATAGCATTTAATACAAAAATTAGAAAAGGTTCAAAAAATAAGTTTTCATTTTCTTAGGCTTAGATAAATATAAAAAGTGAAAAAGTAATTTTCCATATTTTCATAGTTCATTTGGTAATTTTAGTGATTTAATTAGTTTTAATAGTTTAAAATTCCTAGAAAATAGAAAAATAGTCACAAAAATACAAAAATAGTTTTGAAAAGTCTATTTTGATATTTTAGACTTTTCAAGTCTTAATCTTATTTTTCTAGCTTAATTTCCTATTTTCTTGTATTTTAGGTAATTAATTATTAGTTAAAAATAGTTTTAATTAGATAATTAGTTTTAAAAATAATTTTCTTTTTCTAAATATTTTCTTATATCATTAGGTTTGTAAAACATCATTTTCATATTTTTAGGGTTAATATTGATTTAGTTTCACTTTTTATTTTGTGCGTCGCGTAGATTTTAATTTAAGCGTCGTTTTAGGTTTTAAACGTTCATCACTTTAAATATAGTGATAGCGTTTATTTAATAGGTTTTATCTTTTAATTTTCTTTAATTTGCATTTAAGGCGTTTTTATTTTGTTTGATATTTACGTAGTCATAATAATCACAATTCCTTTTATCATTCAAATTTCTCGATCACTAGGCGTTGATTGATCCATTGCATAGCTCATTGGGACATAACGACCGGGAGACTCTATACTCCTCGATCTTAATTGCATTAGTGTTTGAGCGGTTTTAGTCTTTTAGACTTGTTGTTTAGCACCGATCAAATTTTGGCGCATTCTTGGGTTGTCTTGATTTATCTCCGTTTTAGCAGTTAGTTGTTTGAATCCTCACTCATTGTTTATATCATCCATCTTTATATATATATATATCCATATTTTCTTCTAAAAATCCAAAACCCAAAACAAGCAAAACGTATAAAACACAAAAATATTTTCTCTTTTGTTTCTATATATGTATCAAAAATAAAAATACAAAAGAATCGTCGTTTTCTCTAATAATTAACAACTTAAAGATTACCACGAAAACCAAGGCGGTGCACTACCTAGCGGGGTGCGACCATAATAAGTTCCCGAACTAAAGATATAAAACTTGCCTTTGTGTCCTTGTGATTGGTGTACCTTTTTAAAAAGCCATTCATCTTGGATTATTGGTTAAGTTCATTTGTTGTTTTGCCTCGATTTTGTGTTAATTGATTTTGTTGTGATATCGACGTTTGAACCGAAAACCCATAAAGATTCTTCTCACCACCATTTTTACAAAACGTCTTCATAATTCTCATTCTCATGTGAAAGATTTTCATAATTCCATTTCTCTCCTTAACTCGAGTTTCCTTAGAGTTAACTCTTGTGTATCTTTTCGCTCTTCTAGATCTGTAAGCCCATTTCGTGAGCTTGTCAAGATTCCAAGAAGGCGTGTTCGTGAACTTTCTGCTCCATCGATCGGATCGAGATCCGGACTGTTCACACTACTTCGCTATCATGGCGGATGAAATTCCTATGTGTGAGCTTCTCCGGGCACCCATCGGCGGGTATGGAGATGCTATCGTTATACCGACCATCGTGGTGAAAATTTTGAACTCAAGACCGGTTCTTGAATCTTGTAACTTCAAATCGGTTCTACGGTTTTGGCGGGATGATCCTCATGCTCATATAAGATGGTTTAACAAGATTGCATCTACCATCAAGTATAAGAATGTCCCTTACGATCTTTGTTAAGCTTCTTACATTCCGTTTTCTCTTGAGGGCAAGCCGGTTGGCTTGAAAAACAACCCCTAAATCAATAGAGACATGGGAAGATCGGTGAAGAAATTTGTGAATGAATTCTATCCACCTTCCAAGACCACGAGTCTTAAAATGAAATCATCAAGTTCACTCGAAGTTTGATGAATCCTTGATGAATCGTGGGATCGTTTCAAGGAATTGCTTATAAATGTCCTCACCACGGTTTCTCGAGTTGATGCAACTCGATACTTTCTACAATGGGTGAGTCAATCGATCAAGATTCTCTCAATTCCTCCGCGGAGGAAATTTCCTAAGCAAAGCTGTCAAAGAAGCTTTAGCGATAATCGAAAACAAGTCTAAAGTCCGCCTTGCAAAGCAAGCGGTTGTTTCCCAAGTCGGTGTTGGTCCTTCTTCTTCTTCATCGCCCGTGAGTCGGTCTAGCACCGATGCTAAGATTGATAAACTCACGGAAGCTATTCAAGCTTTGGTTCTTTCCAACGGAAGAAAGTCTCTTTTCCACAAACTTCACCTCTGCTGAAGTTAAGAAAGTGGAAGTCGTGTTACTGTGGTGGCCCCATGCTTATTATAAGCTGTATGGCCACCGATGGTAACCCTTTGAAGCTAATCTTTGTGGGCGGGATGTCTAATCAAGGAGGCAATCAATATCGTGCTCCAGAGGCCCGAACCACCGTCCTAACCACTACTCGGACCTCCGGTTTCAATCAAAACCAAAACCGTAATCGAATCGAATAGACCAAACCAAGGTTTTCAAAACCAAGGTCATTTCAATCAAAACAACGGTTTTCAAAATCGAATCAAAATTTCCAACATCAAGGAAATTACAATAGAAACCAGTCGGGAAATTTCAACCGGGTATTTTCATGGAAATAATCAAGGAATTTTCGAATCAAGGCCTAATCCTAACAATAGAGGCGAATTTCCTGTGCAAACTCAAGCCATTGTTCCAACTGGACCATCATCGATGAGTTGTTGAAACAATTCATGAAATCGAGAGGAAATGAATCGGTTGTTGGTCGGCCAAATTTCGACATCAAGAAGTCTTTAAATGATCGACCCTCGGGCTCGGTACTTTACCTAGCAACACGATCGCTAATCCGAGGCGATGCAAAGCGATCACAACCAGTGGTGCTTCATATCTTGGACCCTTGTTCCTACTACTTCTTCTTCTTCTATCCCAAAGGTAGTGGAAAGCGAACCTCCAAAACACAATGGACCTCGACTCCAATGCCCCCTCCTCCGTGGCATTTAGTCAAGTTACCAAGGAAACAACGGACAAGGTGCATTATTCAAGCCCACGAGGTACCGCACACGTCCCACCTTGGTAGTCCAACCTCAGTGGTCCGAAACCCAAGTCGAATCAAGGAGTTGTTTTGAACCTCCTGTAGCTCTGTTGAGAATCAATCCAAAACTTCTATTCCTTATCCTCACGGTTACATGAGCAAAAGCTCATGAGAAAGCTAGTCATCGGATGGAAAAATTCTTTCATTTTCCAAGAACTTCACTTTGACATAAGCTTCGGATGCCATCATGTTAATGCCAAAGTTTGCATCTACTCACGAAACATATCTTTGAGCAACAAAGAAAAGCTATTTGAAATGGCTAAGACTCCTTTGAATGAGAATTGCTCGGCGTCTTGTTAAAAAGCTTCCGAAAGCTAGGAGATCCGGAAAATTTCTTCTTCCTTGTGTTTTCACGGGATGATTGAATGCTTTGCCCTTGCCGATCTTGGTGCAAGCATCAATCGATGCCGTATTCGATGTGGAAACAACTGTCTCTTCCGAACTTATTCCTACCGCATGACTCTTGAGCTTGCGGATCGTTCTATCTCGCGTCCTCTTGGCATTGCCGAGGATGTATTCGTGAAAGTAGGAAAGTTCCATTTCGGTGACTTTGTGGTCGTTGATTTCGATCTTGATCCTCGAGTTCCCCTCATTGTTGGGCGGGGATTCTTGAGGACGGGCCGTGCTCTTATCGATGTATTTGAGCAAGAGATCACTCTCCGTGTGGGTAATGAAGTCACCTTTTAACCTCGATCAAACTTGAGGTACTCCTCAAATTATGATCTTGAATCAATTAATCGAGTCGATTTAATTGACATTGCTTGAGGAGTACTCTCAAGAGTTTCTTGGTTATCTTCATAATTACGTGGTGGAAATTCCAATTCCACCACATCTTCTCAACCTATCATTGCCGACTCTTCCCCTCTCTCACTCCGTTTGAGGAGGTGACTTCCTACGGAAGAGATCGATGAATTTCTTGTCTTGATGAATCAATTCCGCTGGAATTGATGGTGTGTATGATTCGGAGGGGATATTCTTTATCTTGAGCAATTGCTTAATGAAGATCCATTACCTTCACTCCTCCGAAAGAAATCACAATTGAGGAAATCAAATCGGTGCAATCATCTCTTGAAGAATTTCCGAGGTTGAACTTAAGGACCTACCTCCTCATCTTGAGTATGCATTCTTGGAGGTGATGATAAATTACCGTCATAATTGCTAAAGACTTAACGAGGAGGAGAAAGCTGCTCTCATAAAGGTCTTGAAGTCACACAAGCAAGCAATTGCTTGGAAACTCTCCGATATTAAGGGTATCAACCACGAGTTTTGTACTCACAAAATCTTAATGGAGGATGACTTCAAGCCGGCGATCAAAGTCGAGAAGGGTGAATCCTAAGATTCACGAGGTTATCAAACAAGAGGTTCTCAAACTTCTTGATGCGGTCGATTACCCGATCTCGATAGTCCTTGGGTTAGCCCAATTCATTGCGTTCCAAAAAGGGTGGCATTCTTGTTGTCACGAATGAAGAAAACGAGTTGATTCCAACTCGATTGGTTACGGGATGGCGTGTGTGCATTGACTATCGTAAGTTAAATGAAGCCACCGTAAAGACCATTTTCCTCTACCCTTCATGGACGGATGCTTGAGAGATTAGCGAGGAGCAGTACTATTGTTTCCTTGATGGTTTCTCGGGTTACTTCAGATCCCCATTGATCCGCTGGATCAAGAAAACTACATTCACCGCCCATACGGGACGTTTGCCTATAGGCGTATGCCTTTTGGCTTATGCAATGCTCTGCACGTTCCAACGTTGTATGATGGCCATTTTCCACGACATGATCGGAAACTATGGAGGTGTTTATGGATGACTTCTCGGTCATTGGGGACTCATTTCGGACTTGTCTCTCCACTTAGACAAAATGCTTAAAGGTGTGAAGACACCAATCTATGTCTAAAGCGGGAGAAGAGCCACTTTATGGTCAAAGAGGGCATAGTCCTCGGCCATAAGATTTCTAAGAATGGGATTGAGGTAGATAGAGCAAAGTTGATGTCATTGCTAAACTACCTCATCCCACTCTTGTCAAAGGTGTTAGGAGTTTTCTAGGTCATGCCGGGTTTTATCGTAGATTTATTCAAGATTTCTCTAAAATCGCTCGACCTATGACCCATCTTCTCGAAAAGATGCTCCTTTCATCTTCTCTCTGAGTGCATCGAAGCTTTTGAAACACTTAAGAAAAAGCTACGGAAGCACCCATTCTAGTTGCCCCGTGGGATTTACCCTTGAGCTCATGTGCGATGCAAGTGATTTTGCAATCGGTGCGGTCTTGGGGCAACATAAAACCAAACATTTTCGGCCAATCCACTACGCGAGCAAAACTATGGTGAAGCTCGGACCCATTACACCACTACGGAAAAAGAATTATTAGCGGTGGTGTATGCGTTTGAAAGTTTCGACCATATCTTATCTTGACCAAATCGTGGTGTATACGGATCACTCGGCACTCAAATATCTCTTTGCAAAACAAGATGCAAAGCCGAGATTGCTCCGTTGGGTTCTCCTCCTACAAGAATTTGATATCATCATTCGTGATAAAAAGGAGCCGAGAACACAGGCTGCGATCATCTCTCCGATTAGAGAACCCTCACCAAAATGTGTTCGAGAAAAGGAAATTAATGAAACATTTCCTCTCGAAACACTCAATGTGGTTTCTTTTCGTGGAGACTCTTCTACCCCATGGTTTGCCGACTTTGCAAATTACCATGCGGGTAACTTTGTGGTGAAAGGGATGTCGTCCCAACGGAAAAATAAATTCTTTAAAGATGTGAAACATTATTTACGGGGCGACCCTACTTGTTTAAAATCATGCGGATCAAGTCATCCGGCGATGTGTGTATGGTCGGGAAGCCGTTGACATTCTCAAGGCTTGCCATTACGGACCTCTTGGGGACATCATAGCCCCAACTACACCGCCAAGAAGGTGTTTGATTCGGGATTCTATTGGCCCACGATCTATAAGGATGCCCATGAATTCGTCAAAACACATGGCGCTTGTCAACGTCACGGGAATATCTCACAAAGGAATGAAATGCCGCAAAAGCGCCATTCAAGTGTGTGAGATTTTTGACATCTGGGGCATTGACTTTATGGGGCCATTTCCTTCTTCTCACGGAAATAAGTACATACTCGTGGCGTTGACTACTTGTCAAAATGGGTTGAAGCTAAAGCTTTACCCACCAACGATGCCGAGTTGTTGTGAAATTCTTGAAATCTCTATTTGCTAGGTTTGGAACTCCACGAGCCATCATCGGTGATCGTGAGTGCGCATTCTGCAATGACCAATTTGCAAGAGTCATGCAAAAGTATGGTGTAACTCACCGTACCTCTCTGCGTACCACCCACAAACAAGTGGGCAAGTGGAAGTTTCTAACCGGGATTAAAGAATCTTGGAGAGGGCGGTTGGTGAAAACCGTGCCTCTTGGTCGGATAGGTTAGATGATGCACTCGGGCCTTCCGTGCGACTTACAAAACACCCATCGGTGCACTCCATCTGGTGGTGTGCGGGAAGGCATGTCATCTTCGGTTGAGCTCGAGCACAAGGCATCTTGGGCCTTGAAGCATGCTAACTTTGATATTCGAGACGGGGTGATCATCGGAAAGTTCAAATGAATGAATTAAATGAACTCCGTGATCAAGCTTACGAGAACTCTTTGATCTATAAACAAAAGACAAAGAAGATTCATGACTCAAAATCAAGAACCGCGTTTTCAACGTTGGTGATCGAGTCCTTCTTTTCAATTCAAGATTGAAGATTTTCTCGGAAAGCTCAAGTCCGTTAGTGCGGTCCATTTACCATCGCTAAGGTTTATCCTTATGGTACCATTGAGTTATCTCAACCCGATGGTCCTAATTTCAAAGTGAATGGTCATCGGTGAAGCATTATTTTGGAGAGGACATTCCATCCATGGTTGTCCGGATCTTCAAACTTTCCCCATGAACCAATGAATGCGGGGATCGAGTCAAGCTAGCGACTCGGTAATCAAAAACGATAGCATGCCATATGGGTTTCACCCATATTTACATCTTCTTACCTCTTTCTACCACCCTAGTGTGGGGGTTGCCACATGTTTCAAAAAAAAAAAAAAAAAAAAAAAAAAAAAATCTTTCTAAATAATGGCCGTAGTATTTCCCTTTCACGTTCTTTGTTTCGGCATAACCGCGGTACTTTGAATATTGAGGGCAATATTCATTTCTAAGTGTGGGGGATTCTCACGAATTTTATCATGTAATTATACCGCCTAATCCCGTTTTGGCCAAAATTTTTTTTTTTTTTTAAAGTGTTCTACACTTTCTCATCAGTTATCGATCCGCCATGTCGTAAGACAAAAGGATTAGCTAATCCAGAGCAAGCGGCTCTTGGTAAAGATTTCTCAAATCCGTTTATATGGCTTGCAATTTGCCCAAAATTGTATGGTTCTTCAACTCCCCATCATCCTCAAAAGATAATGAGTTGGCTAGCCCATGAAGTTATGGCTTGTGGTAAAGGCGATGGAAAAACCATAATTGGTAATCGACTCACCAAAGATAATGTTGATAATTTATCTAAGAGTTGGCTAGTCCGAGAAGGTGCGGCTTGGTAAAGACAAAATCAAATCCGTTGAAAGTCGGTGGTTTGCTCAAAATCACATGGTTATCGGTGTACCATGGTTCTTACTTGAACTGAAACATTTGGCTACTCGAGTAATGGCTTTTGGTAAAGAGTTTAAAATCCATTATGTTTTCTCAAATCATTGCTAGGGACTAGCAATATCTCGATGTGGGGATTGATGAGTGTGTAAATACTCATCATTTTATACAAAATAAGCGCAAAATCATCGAAAATACTCGAAACACATCTAAATGATCAAAATATCACAAATCGGTGTTTTATGTGTTTCAAATTCAAAAATATCAAAATCGGATGAAAAACATATCAATTTTGCAAAATTGCGGTTTGATCCCCAAGTTTCATAAATTGTCAAAAATAGTCCACGAGCCATAATTTCAAAGCAAAAGTCACCAAAGGTCCTTTTAAAATCAAAAGTTATCAAATTTAGTCCTTTGGTGGAAAATATCAAAAAGTTTGAGAAATTACAAGTTTAGTCCTTCAACTTTCAAAATTGGCAGAAATGGCCCCCGGAAAATTGCAAAATGGCAACATTGGTCCTTATACTTATTGAGATTGTCAATTATGGTCCCTTGAAGCAACTTTGCAAGATTGGCAGTTTAGGTCCCTCAAATTCAGAAATTACATGAAAGGTCCCTTGGTTATTAAAACCCTTTAAACCCATTATGACCCTTTCACACCTTGTGACCCCCTGTCAAAATGCAATTTGAACCCCCCTTTATAATATCTGGTCAAACCAAACCAGGTCAAACACTCCATCCCTTCCGTTTTCCTCTCCTTGTCACTCCCACCATCCCGACCACCATCTCAACCACCTAGCTCACCCAAACCACTCCCATGTTCCCCCCTCCACCAAACTCCAAAAGCATTAAATGCCTCTCCCCATTTCACTCAAACCTCTCCAATGTTAAAAGGATTTTGGCGCCAAAATCATATTTAAGCGGTTGAGATCAATTCTTGGCCATCCAATGGCTAGGAATTGATGGGAACTATTCGAGAGAGAGACAAAGAGTTTGGATTATAAAAAGGAGCAAAGGGAAGCAAGTTGAAGAGTAGTCTTCTAGTTTTAATTTTCTTTCTTATGTCGTTTTTTATGTAAAAGTGTTAATTCAGTATTAAACTTGTATCATTTTGTTAAATTGTATCAAACTTATGTGTTTAAGTGTATTTCAATTATTTTCAAGCATCCAAATCAGTTTATGATCACAATTCAATATTAATGCTCACTGTTTCAAATTCTTAAGTCTAAATCTTGTTTAAAAGCTTCAAAAAGCTCATTTATCAGTATTAATAAGCTTATACAAGCTTGTAAAAGCTTTTTATAAAGCTTACATTCAAGTTTCTAGCAAGTTGGGAACCGGTCAAAGAAAGTCAAACAAGGTCAAAAATGGCAAAGGACTTGGTCAATGGGTGAAGCGACTATGGATGTGGGTTGATATTAAGCTAGGTTAGGGGTTTGGATAGGTTAGAGGTTCATTTGTTGTTTGTGCAAGCCATTGTGGCTTGGACCATTGTAAGTCAATTTTTGAAGTTCTTTGCATAATCTTTCTTTGTAGTTATAACTGGTTCTAAACTGTTTATAAAGTTGTATTTAGGTTAATATAAACTTAGTTTGATCATAAATCTTAGTTGGTTTAGTTGTTATCATCATTTAATTTTCAAAACTGTTTTATAAAGGGGTGTTTGGTTTATCACTTAAACTTGTTTTAGAGGTGTGTTTGTGAGTTAGCTTCGGTTGTTCATGCTTGTTTGATCAATTTGAGTACAAATCATCTTACTTTTGTGTTCAATATCCACAAAGTCAAAAACCATATCAATTGCATCCAACAGTTTCACTGTTGGATTTTTAAAAAAGCAAATCATCATTTGGTGTTTAGAAATCAATAACAAAGGTTGTAATATCTTCATAACATCATTTAACAACATTATCAGTCTTCAAATCAGGTTTAAAACTCAAAAAAGTCAAACTGTGTTTCTTTTTCAAAAAGTCAAAAATGGTGAAAAGTTGGATTTATGCAGAAAGTGCAGCAGTTGCACAGGACTCATTAAAGGTTTTCAAGGTCTGATTTTTGGGTTATAAGTAGTTAGTTAGGTGGTCTTTAGGACCTAATATCTGTTTTTGCTTTAAGCTTGCTGGATAAGCTTGAACTTAAGCTCAAAACAAGCCCCATCCTGCTGCTCATTTCTCGGTATATCTTGAGTAAATTTCTCGATTTTAGCAAGCTTGCAGAGCTTATTGTAGCTTTTTAAGGTCTGGTCTTTTGGTTTGAATAGCCACTTAGGTCTAGTTGAGATATCAATAGTTGGATTTTAGTTTGTAGCTTATTTTGGTGCTTATTTTTGGTCTGCAAAGTGATACCATAATCTGTCATTAGCTTATAACATCAAAACATCAAAATCTCATCAAACTTGCTTATCAGTAGTTATAACTTGTTGATTTGAATCTCATTTGGTCACTTTTAGTTAATTATAGCTTCTGTATCAGTGTGGTAGCTTTTGGTGAGCTTTTGGCTTATTTTAGTGCTTATTTATAAGCACTTGTGAGATCGATTGCTTATTTCTCCACATAAGTGTTTGTTTTCCAATTTTCATAGCTTCTTAATATTATTTTAGACTTTTCCTGAAATTTTCAGATTTTTCTCTATTTGTTTACTATTTTCTTGATTTTTATTAGTTTTAATCACTTTTAAATAGCATTTAATACAAAAATTAGAAAAGGTTCAAAAAATAAGTTTTCATTTTCTTAGGCTTAGATAAATATAAAAAGTAAAAAAGTAATTTTCCATATTTTCATAGTTCATTTGGTAATTTTAGTGATTTAATTAGTTTTAATAGTTTAAAATTCCTAGAAAATAGAAAAATAGTCACAAAAATACAAAAATAGTTTTGAAAAGTCTATTTTGATATTTTAGACTTTTCAAGTCTTAATCTTATTTTTCTAGCTTAATTTCCTATTTTCTTGTATTTTAGGTAATTAATTATTAGTTAAAAATAGTTTTTAATTAGATAATTAGTTTTAAAAATAATTTTCTTTTTCTAAATATTTTCTTATATCATTAGGTTTGTAAAAACATCATTTTCATATTTTTAGGGTTAATATTGATTTAGTTTCACTTTTTATTTTGTACGTCGCGTAGATTTTAATTTAAACGTACGTTTTAGGTTTTAAACGTTCATCACTTTAAATATAGTGATAGCGTTTATTTAATAGGTTTTATCTTTTTAATTTTCTTTAATTTGCATTTAAGGCGTTTTTTATTTGTTTGATATTTCTGTAGTCATAATAATCTCACAATTCCCTTTATCATTCAAATTTCTCGATCACTAGACGTTGATTGATCCATTGCATAGCTCGCTGGGACATAACGACCCGGGGAGACTCTATACTCCTCGATCTTAATTGCATTAGTGTTTGAGCGGTTTTAGTCTTTTAGACTTGATTGTTTAGCACCGATCAATTCTTGTATGTTTGTAAATTAATAGCCTTCCAACAACTTAATTTGGAGCCATTAATTCTTGTGTGTTTGTAAATTAATAGCCTTCCAACAACTTAATTTGGAGCCACTAATTCTTGTATGTTTGTTCCAAATATGCATATGAAATCAAGTATAACCCAATCAAGTATATAACGCAATCAAGTCTAAAGTATGAGTAATGTTGTTTGGCAAAAGAGTTTAAATGTTTGGATAAATAAGCATATATCTCGCCCAAATAGTTTATAGAAATATAAATGAGTAAAAGCGGGTATGAACTCACCGTATGATTGATATGCTAACAAAATGAAGTGCACTAAAATGAGGCTCGGAAACTATCCGCGACCTAAATGAATGTTATGACTCGAGTTATGATATGTTGTTGTGAATCGTGATACAATGTTGTGCATGCAACTCCATATGATATCCATACCACTTGTATGCGTTTTGGAAATAATGTTTATCGTCAAAATATGATTATGACATCCCGTCATATTATAAAATACTTTACAAGTATTTACGTTGAAATGATACCCACGATAGTCATTTAATGATTTATTGTGAAGTTATAACTTTTAAATCAGTAAAATAATGTCGTTCAAATTTTTATGAAAGTAACTAGAATGCTCTTGAAAAGTTAGTCGTAAAATGGTGTACATCGAGTGTTAGGAAACGAACTCAACGGTTTTGGGAAGCTTGTATCAATGTCTCAAAGTTTCGGTGTTTAAGTTTCCATCCTAGAGGTCTTGATCACTAAGAAAATATAGGTTAAGTCTCGCACTTTAGGCCAAAAATAGAGTTAAAGGATGGTTTTCGAAAAGTTTGAGTGACTATATGTTATTCGTTACAACTCGCTCAACAAACGGTTGGACATTTTGGAAAATATGCTAGGCGAACTTACTTTTACTAGAAGACATCACGTTATAAAAAGTTCTACATCATTGTTAAAAACGTCCGCCAACATGGTCCTTTAGTTGCCGTAGTATGTTTGTAATAAAGAATATATTAGTTTTGCTAATAGAATAAAGTTACGGCAACTTGGTTTATCGCGTGTAATTTAATCGTTACAAGTCCGTTTTCTACGTTTTCTACATCCTTAGATTCGTGTCAAAGTATACTAATATATTTTTGATAAGTCGACACAATTTATAAAGCTTAAGACTCGTTTTTGACTCGTACAAAACAAAAACATGTTGCTGAAATTTTCAGAAAATATATATTTAGTCACAAACTTGAAAAATTCATAACTTCTTCGTTATAGCTCCGTTTAATCCGTTCAAGCGGCCACGGATTCGTTTTAAAGTATATTTTCTAAATATTTAGCCCAAAAATATTTACCTACTGTCGGATTTTCCCAGAATTTAAAATAAGGACAGACCCTATTTTATACGTGTCGAAATGAGTTTTTATCGTACTAAACCTATTCCAATCCCTTCAAAACAACTCCGAAGCTATTCTAATCCAACCATACACCTTCTTAGGGTGTCATGGGTTCCTAGGCGTCACCAAAACTAGTATATAACAAGGAGTAATTATAGGATGGATTATATATATTTATAACACTTAAAAACCTTAAAAAGTGGTATGAACATCACATAACTTGCATGATTTACTTGTGCATAATAAAAATGAATATGGAAAATAATGATATGAATGAAATGCTTACTAGTTACTTGATGAGGTGAAAAGAACAAGGATTAAACCTAAACACCCTAGGTTTTTATTTCAAAACCTAAACAAGAGTGTACACTAGATTGTTTAACACTTGATTTGAAGAATTTTGATGATCTCCTTCTTGGAACACTATGTGACCGGTTTTAGAGAAAGAAAACAAGAGAGGAAAACAACTTGACTAACTTGAATTATTTGTGGTGAATGAAGTAAGTGAAGGTAAGTTGAGTATAAGTCTAGTTTATGTAAGAAATCTACCAAACAATAAATGAAATACCCCCCCTTGGTCGGCCAAGGGGGAATGTATTTCCAAAAATATATTTTTTTTTTCTTTTATATATTGTGTAAGTAATTGTTTGTAAGAAAATGTATAGGTAAATATAACTTGTAAGGTTTTATATACATTAGTGTATTTAAGGTAGTTTTAGGTAAAAGTAATTTTTAATAGATCAAAATAAAGTATAATGAGATCATAAAAATTATAAAAATACATTTCTTTTAAAATTTGAGTGATATAATAATTATCGTGTAGTTTTTAAGAAAAGTGTCGTAATAATATAAATTTAACGATTTATATACAAAATAAATTTAAAACACTAGGTAAACTCAAAATATTATTTTTATAAACCAAATGTAAGTATAAAAAAAATATATCGGGATCATTTTTGGAAGTATCGGATTAAATGTTCAAAATAATAACTTACGCGATAACGTTTATTTAATATGAAATTTACGCGTTTGATGTGAAATGCAAACCCATGCATGACTAGTATGATGAATGTAGAGTGTGAGAAATGACCAAAAATTGAGAATTATGACATTCTTCCCATGTCAGAGAAATCACGTCCTCATGATTCAATCGATGATACATAAAGTTCTACCCTAAGGTTTCGCGAAATCAAGTGTATGGTCAAAGTGTTTGTGTCAAAACCTATGCGTCTAGGAAAAGCGTGCGATTCTGCGTTGCGGGCTGCCTCGGTCCCTATATAGAATGCTCGAGGTCGAGGTGGACTGTCATTGAGTCTGAGGTTCGGGTTGTTTCCTTGATTGCTAAAGCTAGGTGTTGGTTACCTTGTGGTTGCCTCTGCTTCCATTCAACTTAGGACAATTTTTCCGAAGTGGTTCGGTGTTACATTCAAAGCAAGTCCTTTGGTTATTCCTCATGTTGCCAACATGTTTTACATCGCTCCTTAAAATGGCCGTGTCGATTACAATTTGTACACAAGCGGTGGTTTGGTCTTCGGATGATGATAAGCACATTTAGCACACTTGGGATGTGTACCGCATACTCTCTTTGTTCGGTGCAGTTGCCACAAAAACTTTTGCCCTTTGCTGCATGCGCTACCACGTCCATTTGCTTATTCGACCGGCCGCTTCCTTCCTCTTGTCATCGCTCTTCAAAGCACCATTTCTAACCATCTCGTGCATCAAGGTTCCCGCCTCAATATTGCACTTTGTATTGTAGGCGGCTCGGTAGTTTTCACAGTTCTACGGATTTCGGGACAAGACCATATATGTACCTCGAGATTCTCTTGGACTCGGGGTAACTAGATGAGGAACTAGTCCGGCTAACTCATGAAATCGGTGCATGTAGGTGCGTGACCAGCCCCTATCATAGAGTGGTGATAAAATTCATCTTCCAATTTCGCATTTTATTGTCTGGCGGTACTCTCTTTCAATAACGCCTTAAATTAGTCCCATGTTATACCTATAGCGCCTCTGCCCTTAGCTCAGTAGTCGTGTGTTCCACCATGCCAATGCTTTTCCCGATAGCAAGCAAGCGCATACTTCACCCTCGATGTGTGGCACAATTGTCGATGTCGATCATCGACTGCCTTCTCTACCCATCGAGTATACGCCAAAGCACCTCCTATACCATCAAACTCCACAGGTTTGCATGCCGAAAATTCCTTATATGTGCATCCAATTACATTGTTGTTGTTGTTAGTGTTGTTGTTGTTGTTCTTGCCACCACATTGTTGGTGTCGCCATGCCGTTCCGTTCCGTGGTTTCCGAGTTATTCATATGATTTCCAACTTGCGTGACAATAGTGGGAAGCAAGATTTGAAGTTGTTGAGCGATGATGGCGGCAAAGTCGTGGTTTCCGCCGATGTTGTTGTCATTGTTACCCATGTCGCTACCACTTCCTCTACCTCCACGTCCACCTGTCATTCCACCCCTTGGTGCCGCACCACCTCGGCCATTACTGCGTGTTACCCTTTTTGGTGCCATTATCTCTGCAAGGAAAGAACTGTTGAATTCCCAATGTGTATACTTAACGTTCTCAAACATAATACCACGCCACAAATTGGTTCCTAAGGTGTACCCACACCGATCTACGTATGCGTGGTCGCATATGTCCACGCGGGTTGTGACGCATTTATAATTATGTTGGCCACCATAATTATAATTGCTTCATTTCACACGTGTACATACCACCAAGCATACATGTCTCGGCGATTGTTGTTACTGAAATAGATAGCCATTCTATCATCCGATTCTAAATGGTGGAGGAGGAATTTAGGGTAGGTATCTAGGAGAGTCGTACTTGGTGGGTAGGAAATTCACAAAAGCTAAAGTCACTACGAGGTTTGGTCGCCAGGTTCCCAAAGTATCCTCAAGAGAACTCCCATCCTCGGGCAAAATCATCAAATCTATCCGACTTTATAGTAACACTTATTTAGCTCGATCTCGCATCTCATCAAACAAGAACCATCACGAGATCAAGTTAGATAAGCGCTCATTCTCGAGCTCCATATCTTTGATGACCCAACTAGATTTTGGGACTCCCTATTGGTACAAGGAAACTACGTTATCCAATGAGATGGTTCTAGAAGAAATACTTAAGGAAACATATGCGCATACGAAAAGTGAGTAAGGCGATAGGAAGCGAAAGGATCGACGTGAAAGCGGTTATAGTCTAGGAACTAAAATGCAACCTAGTTCTCTATAACCAAGGCTCGATACCAATCATCACACCCCAAAATATCGCGGTGAACGATAGTGTCAATGGGGTATGACGTCATAGCACAAAGTATGGATAAAGAAAACGACCTCTATAATGAGGCGTTTTAAAGAGTTTACCATTCGATTAAATAAGTTAAAGTTTACAACACATGAGATCCCAAAGTTTGATAACACATAAAGGTTTACAAAACATGTCGAATGGTAATAGATAAAACACTAGACTCCAATGTATGCCATGAGACCCAAAAGCTCCATGAAATGCTATCGCCTTACAACCCGAGATAAATACGCTAAAAGTGTCAACACAAAGGTTGGTGAGTTCATAAGTTTGTGTTAAAATGATTTGAAATACTTAGAGAATGTTCACACACAAAGGCATTGTAAATCCACTCGGTTCAAGTTCCGCCCATACAAAACTTGCAACCTGTGTGTTCACAACCCCTTGCCTAAAATAGAATTACAATCATGAATATGCGCATTAAGATAGTTAAAAGTATAAATGTCACCACAATGGTCTTCCAACATATAAATATTGGGATGTTTGTAAATTAATAGCCTTCCAACAAATTAATTTGGAGCCATTAATTCTTGTATGTTTGTAAATTAATAGCCTTCCAGCAACTTAATTTGGAGCCATTAATTCTTGTGTGTTTGTAAATTAATAGCCTTCCAACAACTTAATTTGGAGCCACTAATTCTTGTATGTTTGTTCCAAATATGCATATGAAATCAAGTATAACCCAATCAAGTATATAACGCAATCAAGTCTAAAGTATGAGTAATGTTGTTTGGCAAAAGAGTTTAAATATTTGGATAAATAAGCATATATCTCGCCCCAAATAGTTTATAGAAATATAAATGAGTAAAAGCGGGGTATGAACTCACCTGGTATGATTGATATGCTAACAAAATGAAGTGCACTAAAATGAGGCTCGGAAACTATCCGCGACCTAAATGAATGTTATGACTCGAGTTATGATATGTTGTTGTGAATGCGTGATACAATGTTGTGCATGCAACTCCATATGATATCCATACCACTTGTACGTTTTGGAAATAATGTTTCTCGTCAAAATATGATTATGACATCCCGTCATATTATAAAATACTTTACAAGTATTTACGTTGAAATGATACCCCACGATAGTCATTTAATGATTTATTGTGAAGTTATAACTTTTCGCCGTAAAATAATGTCGTTGAAATTTTTATGAAAGTAACTAAAATGGTCTTGAAAAGTTAGTCGTAAAATGGTGTACATCGAGTGTTAGGAAACGAACTCAACGATTTTGGGAAGCTTGTATCAAATGTCTCAAAGTTTCAGTGTTTAAGTTTCCATCCTAGAGGTCTCGATCACTAAGAAAAATATAGGTTAAGTCTGCACTTTAGGCCAAAATAGAGTTAAAGGATGGTTTTCGGTAAAGTTTGAGTGACTATATGTTATTCGTTACAACTCCGCTCAACAAGCGGTTGGACATTTTGGAAAATATGCTAGGCGAACTTACTTTTACTAGAAGACATCACGTTATAAAAGTTCTACATCATTGTTAAAACGTCCGCCAACATGGTCCTTTAGTTGCCGTAGTATGTTTGTAATAAAGAATATATTAGTTTTGCTAATAGAATAAAGTTACTGACAACTTGGTTTATCGCGTGTAATTTAATCGTTACAAGTCCGTTTTCTACGTTTTCTACATCCTTAGATTCGTGTCAAAGTATACTAATATATTTTTGATAAGTCGACACAATTTATAAAGCTTAAGACTCGTTTTTGACTCGTACAAAACAAAAACATGTTGCTGAAATTTTCAGAAAATATATATTTCGTCGTCAAACTTGAAAAATTCATAACTTCTTCGTTATAGCTCCGTTTTAATCCGTTCAAGCGGCCACGGATTCGTTTTAAAGTGTATTTTCTAAATATATAGCCCAAAAATATTTACCTACTGTCAGATTTTCCCAGAATTTAAAATAAGGACAGACCCTATTTTATACGTGTCGAAATGAGTTTTTATCGTACTAAACCTATTCCAATCCCTTCAAAACAACTCCGAAGCTATTCTAATCCTACCATACACCTTCTTAGGGTGTCATGGGTTCCTAGGCATCACCAAAACTAGTATATAACAAGGAGTAATTATAGGATGGATTATATATATTATAACACTTAAAAACCTTAAAAGTGGTATGAACATCACATAACTTGCATGATTTACTTGTGCATAATAAAATGAATATGGAAAATAATGATATGAATGAAATGCTTACTAGTTACTTGATGAGGTGAAAAGAACAAGGATTAAACCTAAACACCCTAGGTTTTTATTTCAAAACCTAAACAAGAGTGTACACTAGATTGTTTAACACTTGATTTGAAGAATTTTTGATGATCTCCTTCTTGGAACACTATGTGACCGGTTTTAGAGAGAAGAAAACAAGAGAGGAAAACAACTTGACTAACTTGAATTATTTGTGGTGAATGAAGTAAGTGAAAATAAGTTGAGTATAAGTCTAGTTTATATAAGAAATCTACCAAACAATAAATGAAATACCCCCCCTTGGTCGGCCAAGGGGGAATGTATTTCCAAAAATATTTTTTTTTTCTTTTATATATTGTGTAAGTAATTGTTTGTAAGAAAATGTATAGGTAAATATAACTTGTAAGGTTTTATATACATTAGTGTATTTAAGGTAGTTTAGGTAAAAGTAATTTTAATAGATCAAAATAAAGTATAATGAGATCATAAAATTGTAAAAATACATTTCTTGTAAAATTTGAGTGATATAATAATTATCGTGTAGTTTTTAAGAAAAGTGTCGTAATAATATAAATTTAACGATTTATATACAAAATAAATTTAAAACACTAGATAAACTCAAAATATTATTTTATAAACCAAATGTAAGTATAAAAAAATATATCGGGATCATTTTTGGAAGTATCGGATTAAATGTTCAAAATAATAACTTACGCGATAACGTTTATTTAATATGAAATTTACGCGTTTGATGTGAAATGCAAACCCATGCATGACTAGTATGATGAATGTAGAGTGTGAGAAATGACCAAAAATTGAGAATTGTGACAAGAATGTACGCAATAGAAACTTTCCCTTGAGTGGTGCATAAATATCAAATGATTCTTCAAATCTGTAAGCTTCTTGTAATGATCACATGTGAAGAAAACCAAATATAACGAACTTGATGAAGAAGTAAAATAACCCAAACTTGTGTCTTATGTCTTGTACTATCCACTTGACGTTGAACTTATATTGCTAACCAAAATATAAGTAGATCGCAACCTCTTGTCAAAATCCTCATCTTCATGAGACAGAAGACTACAATGTAACTCCTTTAAGTGATAGTTTACTAGGTCTTCATCCATCCACCCTTAACCTATGAAAACTAGATTTTGCAAGTCTTCGTCAACATTCTTTAAGCACGAACAAGTTACCTTAAAAGTAGTGAGAATCCTTTTAAGATATGATAAAACACTTATCCAAGTAATTCCACTTTACCTTCAAATAAGTAATAAATAATCCTCTTCGTAATCAATTCTTTAATAAAAAAAAAAAAAAAAAAAAAAAACGAGCTTTTAAAACTTTTAAGAACAAATTCCAAATTTGCTTGTGTGTGTGAACCAAAATCTCAATCTGTGTGTGTCGCTAAAAATCAAACATTAAACTTTATCCAAAAACCAAAAATCCTTCGTTGTCCGATATCGAATGATATAAGCAGTATAAAGTTTTTGAACCAGCAGTACAAATTTATTCACAAGCAGTATACTGCTTTTGAATATATAAGTAGCAGTAGTAAATACCAAATCTCTTTTTCCTATCATGAAGCAACAACTGACCAATAATATTCAAAGCATCACATCGAGTAGCAGTAGAATCAAATAAGTTACCATTAATTCTCCACTTTATTAATATATCAGAAGCTTCATAATAAATATAATCATCGACCCACTATTGAGTAGAGTAGTAGACTTGATTGACCAATAAAGAATCAATTCAGTACAATTTTAACATAGAAAATCTTCAATTTGTACGTCAAATTAATATGAATGAAATTCCATTCCTTAGTTGAATGAATAACACATGTGACCACTGATCCTTGAATGTAAACAAATTAAGGTCGGCAATGTTGCACCGACCAATTCAATTATACATCTTACACTACCAATCCATGAATTAAAGCAACCAATAATTGATTGAAATAATTTAAAGATTCAGGGTGGACCAAGCTCAAAACCAAGTAATTAAACCAATCAATGAGAATCGAAAGTCACCTTATTAATAGTAGAAAACAGTCACTGACCCACTAAACACCATTCTGTTGACCTTTTTCTGCTGTTAACTTCGGCACAGTATATCTTTTCCTTGAGAGCTCTAATTGACGATCCCTCCGGTGAAAAGTTAGATGATTATAAAGAGAACGTCCACCGAAAATTTCGTTACGATCCAACGGTTAACGAAAAAGTTATCATCTTTTTAAACAGTGCTGCAGAAAAAATACGAAAATTTTTTAGTTTCGAATTTTTCACCTTTTCATCTTTCTTTGACACATAAAACCTTGCGAATCCCTAAGGAACGAGCTCCCCAAGCTCCGATACCAATTGATAAGATCGTTTATGAGCTCTAGGGGATAACAATAACAACGATTATAATGCACATCGGAAGAAGAAAACATCGTTTGTTATTATTAACAAAGTTCTTCGTCATAATCTCTAAACTACTGATCGACTAAACATCTCTACTATACTAAACACTAATCGACTAACTAATACCCTAGGCGTTCTCCCCTAACGCCTAGGCTAAACACACAATGAGGCATAGTCAATTATTATTCCGCTGTGCATATTCAATCATTGTTATTAATACCCTAGTTGAGTCAGGATCTTGGATTCTACAACGGTTTTAAACAAGCTCCAAAAGCTTGGTATGATAGACTCAATTCATTTCTAGTTAAACACAACTACACCATGGAGTTAGTTGACAACACACTTTTTACTAAGAAAAGAGAGTCACATATAATCATAGTACAAATATATGTAGACGATATTATATTCGGATCCACTTGTCAAGACATGTGTGATTATTTCTCTAAAATCATGCATGACGAGTTCGAGATGAGTATGATGGGAAAACTTAGTTTCTTTCTTGGTCTACAAATAAAACAAGTAGAAGATGGTATCTTCTTCAATCAATTTAAATACATCAATGAGATGTTAAAGAAATTCGGTCTAGAAGAGTCAAAACCTATTAGAACTCCAATGTCATCCGACACCAAACTCACAAAAGATGAAGACGGAGAAAGCGTAGATAGTACTAAATATCGTGGCATGATAGGTAGTCTTCTACCTCACGGCAAGTAGGCGGATATCATGTTTAGTGTTTGCTTATGTGCTAGGTTTCAAGAAGACCTAAAACATCACACCTAGAAGCCGTAAAAGGATATTTAGATATATTAAGGGTACAACACAATTAGGATTATGGTATCCGAAGGGCACGGGAGTAGAAACAATTTTATATGCGATTCGACCATGCAGGTGATTACGTTGATAGAAAAAGTACAAGTGGGGTATGTACTTTCATGGGATGTTGTTTAACGTCTTGGTTTTCTAAGAAACAAACGGCACTAGCTATATCAACAACCGAAGCCGAGTACGTCTCCGCCGGCAAAGCATGCCAACAAGCACTATGGATGAAACAAGCGTTAGTCGACTACGACATCCATCTAAGCGACATAGCCATCCTATGTGACAACAAAGGTCCCATCGACCTAAGCAAGAATCCGGTATTGCATTCTCGCACAAAGCATATAGAGATTTGACATCACTTCTTAAGAGAGGTTGTTCAAAAGGGAACATCTCTATTGAGAAGGTAGCATCCGGAGACAACATAGCCGACGTCCTCACCAAACCGTTGAAGCGGGAACAATTCAACCTACTTCGTCTTGGTCTTGGTCTAATGGAACAAACATCGTAACTTATCTGACTCTACAAGGTATGTAAACACTAGCCTTCTTCTTTCTGAGTCTATGATTTCTATTTCACGCACAACTCACAAACAATACGTGAATTTTCAAAACCCAAGATAAGTCTTCTACTTTTAATTTTTTTTATATAACTACATACACATTTTTAAAGAAAATCCCTTTTTAAAATATTTTCGAAAAGAATGATACCTTCCCATATCAATTTCACTAAAGCAATTTCTCACGTCTAGGACAAATCACTTTTTCATTATTAATACAAAGTAAAAACCCGTTTTCATTGCATCTCATGTCTTTTGAATGCTAAAGGGAACACATAACTAATATGTGTTTTCGAGTACATTCATTTAAGAAAAAATGAATTAGGAGCATTGATAACACAATATTACGTACTTATGTACCAAATGTGTGTTTTCGTGGTTATCTCAATAGGATTTATTTTTCTCTAGTTATTTTCCTTTTCTTTTAGAGGTCGAGAAAACCGCAACTCCAAATCGTTTGCATATAGGCACACAATAGGCAAAATGTTTCCAAAAAGAAAATTTGGTGCTGCCTAAATCACCAAACCCATGGATCCCAAATTATGTGGACGGATCCCTCAAGGAAGGATCCGTGAAGATGTGTCGTTTCTAACTTCTATTCTTTTCATTTTGGATGAAAATCCACATTTGTCTCATTTTTGGGAGTATACTCTTTAATGCTTGTGTTCTCATGATCACATGCCTTGAATTCATATCTAATCATTAGATTTAATCCACATTTTGGTTCAAGCATTCATTACAATGCTTTGTTTTTCTATATATAGAACTCCCAAAATGCTTGCATAATCCATCTCATCCTCACATACACAATACACCATGTCATCCAAAAACCTTTTAGGAGAATCATCTACTACAAACAATCATGATATCCAAACCTTTGTACTTCCACCATCCAAAATACCACAATCAAAATCTAGGATATCCGCACGGATTAGTATCCGATCTTGTTGCTTAGCAAAAACAACCTCAAATGGTTCATCCTCAACAAATAACTCACCACAAGATGCTTCCATAATAGCACCTCCCTCATCTCCAACAAGTACACCAACCTCATCACCACCCAAAGTCACTCTTTTGGAACTCCTTAAGACTCCAACAAGATCTAAACAATCAAAACAAAAAGAAATAGTCTTTTCAACACCACCCACATCTCGAAATAATATCTTTCAAAATCTTGAAACATCACCACCATTAGCTCCCATGACATTACAAGAACATATAGGTTATTTTCCATCACCACTTACAAATATTCCGGATGTTGATCCATATTTTCCTATTTTTCCACCACATCTTCCGCATAACTCAAATCAAAACAACCCGGAAAACTTCCGCACTCATCACCCACATCACCTACATTGTGAACATTGCCAATCCACTAGGGAAATCGCAATAGAAGTTAGGGAAGACATGCGATTCATACTCAACCTCATACTTGATCGCATCAATACCATCACTCATCAAAACCTCCATCCATAAACCTTATGCAAGCATGGACGGAATCATTACTACTATTTTTATTGTACTTTTTCATTTGAGTCATTTTCAAGAACAAGTCTTGTTCTTATTTTTACATGCTTGTAGGTGGCATAAATACCACTACAATTTGTTGTTTTACTACAAGGCCTTGTTTACATACCTTGGCTCCCAATCTTGATTCTCGACAATCACAAGATTATTTAAGCATGTTACTAACCTTTCTTTTTGTAGGATTTCTATTTTTCTTCTCTTGAAGCCCCAAACAAGGGGGAGCTACCGTCAAGAGGAGTTAGTGATACGTGGACTATTTTTTCCACCTTTTATGTTTATTTCTTCCAGGTTAACTTTTGTTTTGACAAAAGGGGAGAAGAAGTAAAACTTAGGGCTTTCGGACTTTCAAAATTTACATCTATTCTTAAGTTTTACTCATCATAACATTATGTTTTGTCATCAACAAAAGGGAGATTGTTAATACAAATAAACCGTAAAACCGTTTATTAATATTTTGCGATCTCTTTGTGTTTTGTTGATAACAAATATAATGTTATCTTAAGTATAATTATAAAGGATACATGTTAGTTTTGTAAAGCATTTACATATAGCCATTTAAATACAAAATGTAGTAATTAAGCATTTGTTGTAATAGTTTATTAGGATGGGTAAAATCATAACCCATGGACCATAACCCATGGATCTTAAACCATACCCAAAGAGACTTGATACAATGTATACTTAGATACATTGAATCTATAGATAACCCATGGACCAACCCATGACCCATAAACAAAAACCCATGGCCAAAGAGGAGTTCCACGGATCCCTAGGATTACACTAGACGGATCCTCGTGGAAGGGATCCGTGGGATCCGTGGGAACGTGAAGGAATTTTCCTATAAATAGAGAGCCATTTCTTCATTCTTACTCACCCTCTTCTCTCATACACTCTCATTCTCTTCTAACATATAGATCACTTTATCTAGAGAGTTGTTCTTCTTTCTTTCTATTGTGATCCTCATATAGGTCCTTCTCAAGGCGAGATCACGAGCATTCTACAAGTCATCCAAGCAAGGGTCCTTGATTGATTTATCACTCGCAAGATTTACATAGCGAAGATCTTGTATTTGATATTTCACATATTTGTTGTGTAATATTCGTGTTGGTTTGGTCCACCGTGTTACGGACTCGGTATCTAGCTTTGTACCGAAAAGTGTAAGCAATGTTGTGAAGGCTTCTCCGCCAAGTGAAGGAGTTTGTTGACATAGTGCTTGAACTCTCGATTAGATGACTCGGGGAGTGGAGTAGGGCAAGGAAGGTGTCCTTGTAGCCGAACCACTATACATCGGTTGTGTCTTTTCTTTCCCTTCGCTTTACTTTATTTACTTACTTTATCATTAGATCTATACTTTCTCCACAACCACAAGATCTCACATATCAACGAATCTAAAAGTTTTTAAAACTAACGTAAAATCGACAAAACTATTCAACCCCCCTTCTAGTTTTCCACAAGGTGGTTTATAAACTAAGAGATTTGGCAAGTGCATTTAAGCTTTAAGCCACTAGGATTCATTGGAATGTGATGATTGACATGCACAAGAGTCAACTTCAGAGGATGGACTGATCTAGGAACTCATTTAAGATGAGATGGAGTGTTTGAGTTAGGAAGATAAGTTGAAATGATTGTTTTAGCTAGATTTGACCTATCATCATCCGGATCCCATGGTTCCTTTCTCGGAGGGATCCGTTTAGGCTAATCCTAGGGATCCGCTATCGCCAGACTATGAAAGAGTGGAAATGATGTTTCTAAAATCTAAGACCTATAACATCTTGAGTGTTTTAGTCTTCCTAAGTGTCTTAAATGAAGGTGTGCTTAAGTACTTGAAGGTGGTGAGTGATGTAGCTAATGATTGTCTTTTATGGAAGGATTTGGAACTTTCATGAGTACCAATGAATGAGCAAGGATGACACTAAAGATGAGAGTGTCAATTGAAGCTAAATGATCCTAGATATGAGGTTGTGACTTAGGATTGTGTTTTTGAAAATATCCTAATGGTTTTGAGATGGGAAAACTAGGATTTGATCAACTTTGATCAATTTTGAGGTGAGGTTGATTTATGATAAATTTTGTCATAATCGAAAGATTTCTAACCTAGATGTGAGGGGTCAAAATGAAAAATAAAGTGTGAGTTTTGAGAGCGGAAGAGTGATGGATTAAAACAAGGTGGTAGATCTATGAATATCTTAGAGTGTGATCTATGTGAGTTGGAATGAGTAGGAAAGATCAACCTATCTTGATAAGGACTTAATCTACCTTAAGACACTATGTTTAGCTTAGTGTGAGATGTTCTAAGGATGTGTTTGAGATACAATGCTTTTAATTGCATTTTCTGTTTGCCGGATCCCACGGTTCCCTAGGTGTAGGGATCCATTTAGTACAACATTTGGGATCCGTCCATCTGCTAGACAGAACCTTCACTAAAGGTATGCAATGATCTTGACAATGCATTATATTTCAAGATTTGTTTAAAGGAGTTCTAAAACTAAGATATCAAATGTAAGATGTTTTATTTCATGAAAGAAATAGGATTACATTGATAAATCACGAGTAGAGTAGAATTGATCCTATTTGACTACTACTAGGTTCCTTGAGTGTCTTCGCTAGGATGATCATTATGTGATTGATGGGTATTGGTGGAATCAAGAATGAAGAAAGTCTTCATAAGAGATATGTTTAGCGGTTCCATCATCTTGTTCACAAGTACGTACAACGGACTTTGAAATTGAGGATGGAAGTGCATAACATTGTGATAGAGGTGTGTCAAGAACATTCCATAAGGGATGAGTTTATTCTTGGAGCCTTGAAGATTTGCAATTCGCCTTGCGAAGAAGTAGGCGAGATTGTATGGTTGTTGTGTTAGCAAACAATACAACATGTGAGCACAACAAGCGGAAGAATATCTCGATTTCCCTAGGACTCAAACATTTTCACGTAGAATGAGAGCAAGAGGCTTGTACTCTTCTCGGATATCCCTTGTATGGATAATGTTTGGATTGGAGTAATATGGTCGAGGTTTGCATATTATGCGATTTAAATCTTCCGGAGAGGGTATGTGTGAACAATATGGACTATTTTCTTCACGAAAGTTGAAGAGAGAATCAAGAGACCAATCTTTGGTGAAGGCACATTGTCCATGATTTAGAATCCGGAGGATGTGAGCAAAATGCCCAAGGGTTAGAGTAAACTTTTGGTTTTTGATATAAAACCAAAGAGATAGATAGCGATCCTCGTTACGAACGAGTTCGACTTGACGGAAGAATTCCATTATGAACCTTGGACATATCTTCTCGTTGATTTCAAGAAGACATTCTAGTCATATTGCTCGGAAGGAGGTATTGATACCTTCTTTGAATTGTAGAGAGGTGTCTACAATACGTCCTTCATGGAAGTGATGGGTTTCGAGATTGTTGAACCCCACGGACATGATTGCCAGGTGTGTTGGGTTCAAGAGAGATGTTAGGAGTATAGACACTAGTGAGTGAAAAATCAAACTCGTATTCATGCGTCATAGTTGAACCTATAGAAGTGATGGGTTAAAAAGAGGTGATGTTGATGATCAACCTATGATAATCTAATGTTTTTACTAGATTTTATTAACAATGGTATTTAACACTTTAACTTACTCAATGTTTTGACTTTCTAGTGGATTTTTAGTCTTGCGTGAAAACTGTTTTCTAGTAATACGGATCCCACGGTTCCTTTACAAAAGGGATCCAGATAGTATATCTTCCGGGATCCGTGGATCAGTAGTAACAGAAACAGATTTGATAAAAGCATAGGTTTTACAGTTTTTATACCACGAAGTATGTTTTATCCTACATTTTCTTTTAGCATGTATACATGACCTCTAATGTATCACGAAAAAATATAAAACATATAAATAAAAAGAAATGATAAACACATAATAGTAACCTAGATAAAACTAGATTAATAATATTGCATTTCAGTACTAAGGATGATACAAAGGATTGGGTATATGACCCCAATATAGATTAACAACACAAAGTAAATGTCTCCGTATGTGAACTTCATCATAGGGAACACAAGTTCGATGAGTGTTAGGGCGATGAGCACGAGTGCGATGTAAACCATGTTGATGACGGATCTTCTTGATTTCGATTGAGATGGAATGAGGAGGAAGATGAAGTTTTGAATGAGAGAAATTTTGAAATTGGAAGATTTGAAAAAGTGAGGGTTTGATAAAGTGGTCGACGATGGGAGTTTTTATGGGAAGGAGGAATTTTGAAATTGTGTTTTGTTTTATTGGATTCAAAGAAGCAAAACATAAGTTTTATATATCACGACTTTATATGAGAAATAAAACACGTATGTGAGAAAAAGGCTTCCTAATGAAGCTTCAAGTAAAACATGTAATTTGCACAAAAGATAATCATATAACTACCTAACTAGGTATACTTAATTATCAAGCAAAGTAAAAAGAAAATCGTACCTTTAACGCACTTAGGAATGTCTTTATAAATGACACATAAAATGTCACTTAGACTATTCCCGCTCCTTTGCGTTTAAGATACCTTCTTAAGGAAGGTATTCTTGTTACCAAGCGACTCCTAAAGCTTGGTGGGTATGAGCTTTGACTAATCAACATGACAAGGAAGATTAGTGCAATTAAATAACAAAAATAAATAAGAAAAATGTTGTTATCAAATCAACATCCAAACATATAGTTTTAAAAGATATGGTGTTTGATTTTATGAAAAACCTTCTTTGTAGTTTTCAATTAACCATGGATCGTATCAAGTTTTTAAAGTACAATATACTTCAAGAAACTTGGTAACGAAGCTCTGATGCCAATTGTGGAAAACTAGAAGGGGGTTGAATAGTTTTACCAATTAAAACTTCCTTTTAAACTATTTAGATCGACTTATGTCAATCTATTTGGTTGTGTGTGTTGGATGTTGATAAACAAGCATATAAAGATATGTAATGAAAAGATAAGA
The DNA here is from genome assembly GCA_022545495.1 of Chrysanthemum lavandulifolium. Lineage (NCBI taxonomy): Eukaryota > Viridiplantae > Streptophyta > Magnoliopsida > Asterales > Asteraceae > Chrysanthemum > Chrysanthemum lavandulifolium. The sequence goes on from CM040241.1 coordinate 268,376,001, forward strand.
GTAAGAAGCACTAAACCACAACGCGAGTATTTATAGTGGTTCGGCTACAAGGACACCTTCCTTGCCCTAATCCACTCCCCGAGTCACCTACTCGAGAGTTTGTAAACACTACACCAATCTCCTTATGGCGGAGAAGCCTTCACAACGTTGCTTAACCTTCTTCCGGTACAAAGCTAAATACCGAGTTCTTTCACACCAAGGCGAACCAAATCTAACACAACGTCGCCTACCCTTTATACGGTGCTAGGCTAACCACCGAGTTCTTTCACACCTTAGGTGAACTACACCTTTACAACGTCGCCTACCCTTTATTAGGTACTAGGCTAAGCACATAGTTCCATTGCAATGGAGGAACTACTACCACACTACACCAACGACTAATCCCAAAGGAGATCTACTCCTTTATAACATCATCAAGGACATCAATATCCTTGGATCTAATGCTAGTCTATCTAGTACATCGAAACACACCATATCGAATGTACATCTAAGGCACCTTTCACTAATGCCTTTGACTAGATCTATAAGACACCTTTCACTAATGTCTTGTGTCTTTACTTCGAAGCACCTTTCACTAATGCTTCAAGTCTTGACTTCTAAGCACCTTTCACTAATGCTTCTTGTCTTGACTTCTAAGCACCTTTCACAAGTGCTTATCCTATAGACGATAGATACCCTTCACTAATATCTTCGTCTTGACACTTGAGACTTCTTTCACTAATGTCTTTAACACTACACTTCTTTAAAGAAAGAAAGAGATCACCAACAAGAGGACTTCAATAGCCTTGATGATGAGGAAGCATGGCAACTCATGGACTTGAGCTTGCTTGACTTCAAAGGTGGTGATCTTGTCTTTAAGAGGAACCTAGAAGATCACATAAAAACAAAACTACAAACATAGATCTCTTGGATCTAAGGTTAGTGAGATTTAACTTAAGGGGAGAAAGTGTATTGGAAAGGGGTGAGAAATAATGAAGAAATGGCTCACTATTTATAGAAGAAAAATATTACTGTTTCCCCGGATCCCACAGATCCCTTCCACTTGGGATCCGGCTAGCACAAAGCCAGGGATCCGTGGAACGTTCCTCTTTGCCCATGGGTATTTTGGTTATGGGTCATGGGTTGAACCATGGATCTTTGGCTAGATACAATGTATCTTTAAGTGCAATGCACTTAGTCACTTGGGTATGGGTTGATCCATGGGTTATGGATATTATCCATGTATGATATAAGCATTATGTTATGCAATTGGTTATGGGTCAAGATCCATGGGTTATGGGCTTTGGGTTGTACCCAACTACATTCAATGTATTTGCCCAATGGGTTGTGATAGTTAAGTTTCTACCCATTTATATTACCCAATATACTACATACTAGTTATGTGTATATTTTATCCAAATATGTAAACACTAGTTGTTGTACATATGTATTACTTAAATCATAAAATCGCCTATACTTGTTTTAGTGTTTTATGTGAATATGTTAGAAACTATTAGTTCAAACCATTTACGTATTTTATTTGTTTCGTTAATATGATTTTACGTTTGTTATCGACAAAACATTAGAAGATCGTAAAATATAAATAAACGTTTTTACAGCTTCTTTGTATTAACAGCCTTTTCATGCTGATGATAACTCTTCTGCTTCCTCAGGCTCTACATCATCTGATGAGTTCAAAAAGTTTGACAATGTTCTTCCACTGACTGAAAGACAGCTGGTTATGTGGATCACTAAAGCCTCAAGGAATCTATACTCTAGGGTTACTGAAACATTATGGGAACAACACTGAAGCTTCTGCCAGCTATGCAGATCTGAAGGTTGAGGTACATGCTTTTGATGAAAACAAATATGAACACATGGATCTCATGTACCAACATCTTCATAGACTGGATGAAAACTTGGTTAAATTTCTCAAGCATCTTCAGACTTGTGGTGTTACAATAAATGAAATCAGGGATGTTGTCAAAGAAGACCCAGCACTCAACTCTAAAGTGCTGGAGGCTATTGAGGCTTACTTGAAGAATTCCTCGACCTCACCGAACTAATCACCATGCTAAAACACCGCCAATGTTCGGGGTCTTGATCATCGATTCGATCTCTTGAGCTACTGGGTTCTCTGGATGCTCGGTGACTACTTTGGCTAAGGCATCATCTTCCATGGCTTGGAATCTTGGGCCTAGGATGACCGCTTTGGAATTATCTCAGGCTAATCTGGAAGAAAAAGTCACAAGTCTTCAGCAGGACACTACTGACATCAAGGCTATGGTCATTGAAATTTATCAAGCCTTCAAAGGTCAAACATTCCAACTCCCCTAGTGTCCGAAGAAACTCTTGCTCTCACTAATGTTGCTGCATCATTTGAGGGGGAGAAGACCACTGAAAAGACTTCCTCTCACACTAAGGGGGAGCCAGCCCAACCAGTCTCTGCAATACCTATTTCATCAGTTCCACCAGTTTCAGCAACACCCTTATCATCAGTCCCACCAACAACAACAACAAACTTGACAATGACAGTTGTAACACCAGTCATCACAACAACACCTCCATTGGTAGCAACATCTTCTTCAGGACAGGATAAAGGAAAAGGCATCATGCAAACATCTGAGCCTAAGAAGATTCCCTACATGATTGGCAACACTGAGTACATGCTCACTCCACAACAGCTAAGTGCCTATCTTGCAAAGGAAGAAAGGAAAAAGTAACTTGCTGAGGAAGAAAGAAAGAGCAAAGAAGCATTGGTAAAAGTTGTCGCTGTGGAAGTTGAGAATTTTGGAATTGATTCTAAGAAGCTTCAAAAGGGTCAGGCTGGATAGAAGTTCAAGGATGCTCAGGCTGCTAAGATGGCTGAAATGAGAAAGCAGTTGGAAGAAAAGAACAAGAGAGCTGCAGCCATCAGGCAAGGAAGAATTGACCACTACAACCGGTCAATGACAAGCGTAAAATGCTTGAGAAAATCAATGATGTCGAATCATCCCAAGTCCAAACCACTAGCAATGAATGTTTACGGGGGATGATAAAGACACTCGAGGTTCATGGTCCTCAAAATTCATTAACTTTGGGATCATGAACTCGATGAGCTTGGTCCAATAATTGAAAAGAAGCGGTCGGTGGTTAAGGAGCTGATGAAAATGCTCGACAAAGGTATGAAAGGCGAGGATGCACCAAGACAATTGGGGATTCACTTGCCTTAATCGCACCACAAGGATGTCAACCTCGGTCATCGCATGGCAAAGAAAGAGGGTTGAGTTTCATCCTAGGATCAAAGTTCCTGGACTTAAATGCAACAGGGAGCTACCTAAAGGTGTAAAGTTTATTAACTGTCTTTTCATTGAAGAGCCTGAAAGAGGACTCTTATTTGTTAATGTCTATGGAAACCCAGCATTCCATAGTTGGAGTGATATTGATCTTGCAGGAGTGGCAGCAATGGCAAGTTTTCTACTAGTGGCCTCTCAAATCCAAACTCCAGCTAATGTCAGGTTCTGCAATGACTTGAATGCTAAGACTTGAGACCACCCTGACAAAGAAACACTCCTCAAGAAGAAACCAAAGCTTGAAGCACTGGGAATACATCTAGGTTAACCTCTTATGTTTTATCTTTTGTACTAGTGACAGGAACTATGTAATGGATCATTAAACGATGTATGTTTTGTTAAAATTTTCAGTGTTCCTTATAATGTTCATTAGTACATTCATTGTAAGAAGAAGCCAATTGCTCACTTACACTGATCAAACACTTAGGCTATTTGTATATCCAAATAGGGAGAGACTGTTGGGTTTAGTATATACCCAAACCCCTTAAGTATTGGATTTGAATAGAAAATACCCCAAGTGTCTAGGTCGTTAAACACTATCAGGTCACTGAGTGCATAGTCTCGATGAGTCATCTTCGGATACTCGAAGAGGCAAAGAAGAAGTCTCTCCACTCGATGGCGGAACTTAAGGGTGAAGGCGGAGTCAAGAAGAAGATGATGGATTCGGTGGTGATGACAATATCTCACCAATCCCTAAACTCTCACCAACTACTTACGAAGACAAACTAAAGTAGAAAAGCGAAGGCAATGAAGATCGAAGATTGAGCGGGATAAGGCGGGACAAGTTTAAATCGAGATAAGGCGAAGTCCTTATCAACCAAAGTCAACTTTCCACGAATGGCAAACTATCGTGCTCGGTGTCATCAACGACTTATGGAAAGCGCCTTGTCCTTTACTTAATATAGTCTTTGTAAGCGAGACAAAATACATCGATGTTGTCTTACAGAAAATGTCGGGTTGTCACTTAGGATAAAGTTAATGCTCATACTTGTATAAATAGCATAAGAGATGGAGTGAAAGATTAAGCTCGTGAATTGTAAAACACACACACGCAAGCCATCTTTCACTCCTCCAAATACAACTTTTCCCTAAGATAGCTCGGTGGTTCCTTGTAGTTGTGTTCAGACTTAGCCTGAACTTATTAAGGAGTTACCAAACTTTGTCATTTCAATCCCAATCTTGTTCATAAGTACTTGGGTAATGTATTCTTTTTGATTCATTTATAATAAAGAATATTATGTTGAAAATTATTCAGTGTGTTTACTTACATCCTTTTTAGTCATTGATTCACTAATAACTCGTTTTATGTACTTAACTGTTTTTATACGATAGTGAATAGGGAACAACAAGACACGGATTTAGAGAGTTTATTGAAGATATATGATAGTATGCCTATTTTGAAGTAATTACGGTGTAACTCTTCTCTCACATTACGCCGTAACAAAAGCGTAGCTCAGAAGACCAACTAAACTGAACATTACGGCGTAACTCCATCTTAGGATTACGCCGTAACTAATTAGGTCAAATGATGTTCCACGCCGCTGCAAGCTATGCCGTAACTCTTATGTAACATATTGGATTTCACAAACACATCATATCATAAACAAGTAAGCGTACAAGATGAGTTTTAGAGAGAAAGTGGGATATTCTAGAAAGAGAAACTCATGGAAGGTTAGATTCAAATGAACATTGTTAGCCTTAATAGTTTTATTAAAGTGATGGTCATTCACGATTAGGAACTTTGTAGCGTGTGTTAGATATCGTGATAGAATAGTCAGCGGGCTCGTGGATTGGACTAAGCTAAATGGGCTTTAGTTTAGTTAAGCTAGCATTGTATAATGGCGTGTAACCCATGTCCAACCCAAGTCCGAAAAGCCCAAGCCAAGCCCATAGGAAAGCCTTTTAGGTTTTCATGTCTTGTACTATAAATACCCTCAAATGGTCATTTGAGGGTGTGTAAAAGTGTGTGTGTGTGTGTTTTCCTTATTGAATATACAACATCTTGTGTTTATCTTGTCATCATCATACAATTTATATCTTCAAGTCACCATCTTTCTCATCTTATTTCTAAGCTTTGTTTGTGTTTGTTTCACGTGGGTATACTTGTATCGTGTTGGGTTTGCTTGGTAAAGTGATAAGGTTGATAAAACTAAGGTCCTACAATTGGTATCAATCGCCTAACAATGGTTTAGGAGTGTTTGTGTTTGTTTTGAAGGTTGTTCTGCGTAAAAGCTTTCGTTATACGTTTTGTCAAGCTTAAAGCTTTAATTTTGCACTCAAAATTCAAGATTCTTGTGGTTTAAGGTTTATTTGGTGCTAAAGTTTCAGTTTTTGCAAAAGTTCGAAGCTTTACGTGTTTTCTTCATTTTAAGCTCGTTTTGGTTATTGGTCATTTCTACTCGTAACTTTTCTAGGCACTTTGGGTGAAAAAGGTCAACATTTTGGGTTATTCGAGTGTTTTTAAGGCTATCGTGCAAAAGAAATCATTTGAATCATTGGAAATTTCTTACGTAGTCAAAACCCTAGTCAAAAGTCAAAACCCATAGTTTTCTACTCGTAACTTTTGGTGAAGAATCTTCGTGCTATAACGGTGACTCGGTGCTTCCTCACTTGGATAAGTGTGTGGAACACTTGACTTTGGATATCTTTTACCTTTGTGATAGTGTAAAGGATTTTTGGATTCTCTGCGTAAGCCATTCCTACGCGTAAGCCATTCCTACGCGTAAGCTATTCCTCTGCGTAAGCACTCTTGCTTCTGCGTAAGTTGGGTTCTCGCATAAAATTTCCTCGCTTAAGGTTTCTCGCTTAAGGTTTCTCGCTTAAGGTTTCTCGCTTAAGGTTTCTCGCATAAGGTTTCTCGCAAAGCTTTCTTAAGCATCTCGCCTAAGATCCTACGCATAAGATCCTCGCCTAAGCCTTGTCTACTCGTAACTTGTGTTTCTCGCCTAAGCTCTCTTCTCGCATAAGGTTTAAAAAAAAAAAAAAAAAAAAAAAAAAAAAAAATGGCGGAAAACTTGAGTAAAATTTAAATTTTGAGGAGACTAAGCGTTCAATTTTTGCGAGATTCAAATTTTGGTTTAAGCTGTGAAAATTTTGGTCAAAATTCAAATTTTGGGCCTAAATTCAAATTTTTGGTCAAATTTTGCGTCAAAATTGTCATAACTCAAATTTTTCATACGACCTTAGAATTGATTTTTATAGTGAATTTCAAATTTTGGGCGAAAATTTTTTAAGAACCGAGTTCTGATGCGACTTTCGGAAACACCTCAATGAGCTTAATCTTCATCAACCACAACTCCTTTATCGTTGAATCGATCCTACATCAACTTTATCGGATCATACCTTCATCAATGGCAACTCAACAAGACATTCATGCGGCGGTGCGAAAACCGACCTCCTATGTTGGAAAAAGGTGGTTATCTTCAATGGACAAGTCGAATGCTTCGTTACATCAAGACAAAACCTAATGGAAAATTGATGATCAAATCCATTCGGGATGGACCCTTCATACCTCGACAAGTCCAAGACCACAAATCTTGATGCAACACCTCCCACCCCACCATTTTTCGTCTTCAAAAGAATCGGAATACTACGAAGAGGATCGGAAGAAAGTCGAAGCGAGATGACATGGCAATTCATATTATCCAACGGGTTTACCAAGAGACATCTTTCTTCTTTGTGAGCGGTTGTGAAGCTGCTTTCGATATGTGGGAGCGTGTTAGGCGACTTTGTCATGGAGCAGAAATTGGTCAACAAGACACGAGAGAACAAGTTGCTAGCGCTTGGGAGAAGTTTACATCTACTCGGGAGAATCCATTGAATCCTACTATGGAAGGTTACGCACTTTAATGAATGAGTGATCGAAACAAGTTGACACCCGAACTATCGTGAGCAACATCAAGTTCTTGAACAATCTACCGGAAGAATGGGGCGATATGTCACTATTGTCAACCAAACAAAGACTTACATCAAGTGAACTTTGATCAACTCAACGATTTTACGAAACAAAATCAAGTGAAGTGAATGAAGTCGAGGCAAGAAAGATTAGCAAAGAATCATGATCCATTGGCACTCATTGCAAAGACTCAAACTCCGGTGAATACACAACAACAACCTTCATCATCTTCCACTAACAACAACTTGCGACAATACATCCCTCAACAACAAAACTATCCACGAACAACAACATTACGGGAACAAGGAATCACGATCTTGAAATGGAACAAGAAGAAGCTTTGTCACAAGCATTTGCATTCTTGGGTAAAGCATTGAGTCGCTATTCCACACCAACTAACAACAACCAAAGTTTCATCAAACACTACATAGCAGGCAAGTTGCACGGTAGGGTGTGAATATGGGTCGTCAAGGTCAAATGGTTGGAGTTATTGGGAATCGGCGAGGATATCTCTTGGATTTCGCATGGGTGTCAGTGGTTCGAATCGAGTGTCGGATGGGTCGAAATGTTGGGAATAAGCGTTGGGAAATCGAATGGGAATGTTGCGGCTCGATCGTTGGGAATTATGGAAATGTGAATCGGGGTGTCGAGTTACGTGTTATAAGCTGTCAAGGAGTGGGTCACATGGCAAGAAAGCTGTCCCACTAAACCGCACAAGAAGAATGGTGATTTTCTTGAAAAGCTGCGCTTTGTTAGCGAGATAAGCTAGATCTTGGGTTCTGATTGAGTCTTGAGGAAAATGACTTTTTCGCTATTGTGGATGAATTGGAAGACCTCGAGGAACTCAATGCAATGCATCTTCATGGCAAATCTTGAGGAAGCTAAGTATGACACGGTCGGACTCACCTCACATCTATGGCGTAACGCGATGTCGAGGTACCAATCATTGATCCATGCTATAACAATGTCATATTTGATGTGTTTACTCATAACGAGCGACGTTACGTGACATCGGCACCTACTTATGATACATACGGACAATCCGAGTTGTAGCAATACTAACTCGAGACTCGGATGTGGATCCTAGTGGAGCGTGTGGCACAAAATCTTGGGCGATGAGGAAACACGTGCTTATTTTGAATCATTAATCAACAAGCGTGGCATTGAAATTGAGAAAGTTAAAAGGTCAATCGCGATGTTAAGGCGCGAATGCTAAATTGACCGGCGAGCTTGAGAGTTACAAGGAGAGCATAAAAGCCTTTGAATTTCGGAAAACAAAGAATCGAATTAGAAATTGGTTATCGAAATTTGGTTTCTAAAGAACAACTTTTGCAAATCAAGTACAACACACTCGATGTGAATTTGAACTTGAAAATTAAATCTTTAAACAAGGAAATTTCGATTTAAATGACCAACTTTCTAAACAAAAGGCAAAGTTTTCGATCTTGAAAAGAGAAGAAGCGATTGATAAGCGATTTTTCAAAGCGAGAAGATTCTCTTCTTGATGAAATTCTTGATAAAAATGAGAAAATCCAAACTTTGGAAAATTTGCTTCTTAAAGCGGGTCATTCGCTCAAACAATCAAGATGCTTTCTAATCAAGTAAATCCGCGTTTTCATACTAATAATAGAATGGCACTTGGTAACGACCCTTCTTCGTTCCTCAAAGCTCGAAATCTCGAATGTGTTAAACAATGGAAATGTTTTGCATAAACCCATAATTGTTCGTGATTCTCTTGAAGCGTTGGAACTATCGAGGAGAGTAGATCAAAAATGAAACAAAAGAATCCGAAATCAAACCTATTGATTATAACAAATGGAACAAAATTAACGGAATTACTTTTGTTAATCAAAAGAAAAGTCAAAGTTCTCCATCACAACAAGTGTTTCAAACAAAGAGTCAACACACCTTCAAAATCATTTCAAAACCGGTGGTTGTCTCAAATTCTCTTCGAACATTGAACAAATGTCTTCAAACAATCCTTTTAACACAAGTGATGCGAGAAGTATTTTAGACAATGTGAAAACTAGAATTGTGGATCTTCAAGACCTTTGTTAAAACTAAAACCACTATTACACCTAACAAGCGGTTCTCTAGTTTTGACATCGAACAAAGAAAGTTTTTGAAACTCAAATTGCCCTCAATTGAATGCCATCGGTGCAAGGGTAATTCATTTGAACAAGCGTTTTGAAAGAAACAAGCGACTTTGTCAAGGACCATAAATCCACAGTAAAGCAAGCTAATGAGTGTGTTGAACAAATCAAAGTTTTGGAAAATTTAAATGACTCTCTCTTGAAGATGTTCGACTCTTGATATTATGTCCATCATTTTGCAAACATATTACATTGAAGATCATGAAAGACTCGATCGAGACCTCAAAATTGTTTCAAAATATGAAAAAGCACTTGAGAAACTTGAAAAGAAAATATCTCATATTTTAAACAACTTGATCGTAAAAGCGAGGAATGCAAGTATGACAAATTGTCGTATGGCGTGCCTACAATGACATGAAAGCGAAAAATGATCTTTTGAGGGCTCATTGGAAAGTCAAAAAGGAAAGGTAGTGGATCTGTGATTACAAAACCATTGGTGAGGAGAAAGCAAATGTTCCCAAACCGGTTTCAAAACCAAAATATACATTTCTATGCCTCCTCCAAAAGTCAATGAGAAAAATGTTTCATCAAAACCGGTCCTCCACCTGCCTTGCCTAAACAAAATGTTGATAAAGGAAAAGCGGTTATCGAGAAACCAAAAGTTTTAGCTCTGGACTTTTTAAGATGAGTACCACTAATCGTGCGCCTCCACATCTAAAACATATGGAACAAACGACATAAGTTTAGATAAGCACTCTAAAGAGACTAGGAAAGCTGAAACCACTTCTCTAGATAAAAATGTGAATCCTAATGAGTGTGCCTTACCTTCTACAGGACTAGGAAGCACCTCTAGGAGCAGCAGACTAAAGCCTAAGAGCAATACAAGGAACAATAGAGTCTCGCTTGCCTCTAAGAGTAGTCGCTTGAATAAAGAGAAGAAAGTAGAAGAACACCCTAGGAATTTACCGCTTTGTAATAAGAAAGACATTTCATCTGAATGTAATGAACCTATGAAACTTGCTAAGTCTAATGAATCTGTTGAATCTGTTTGTTTAACTTGCAAGAAATCTTTAACTAATGTTCATGATGATTGTGTTTCTAAGAATGAGATTGTTAAGCTGTTTAAGAAGAATGTTCCCAAAAGAACTTATGCTAAAAGAATAGGAAGACTAGTCGCGAGACTTAGGCTTTACACTCTTGATAGGGAGCATAATGTTTACTTTAGGGATGACATTTGAAACCCACGGGTAGAACTTTCACACTCGAGAATGGAAGAATGAGTGATGCACTGTCTTACCAATAGATGACTTCTATGAGTGTGATCGAGTTTTACCTCTAACCCAAAGGAACCAAAATCAAAGCGGTTTCCAAAATCTTCTTCTTACGTGATTGGCGGTTATCGAAATATGTCTTTGGATCGTCGACTCGGGTTGCTCCAAGCACATGACCGGAATCTGAAGGCTGGCGATCAATTTAAATGCGAAATTCATGGGAACCGTCGTTTGGAAATGATCATGTAGCGACTATCATGGGTTATGGAGATCTACCTTTTGGAAATTATTTGATCACTCGGGTTTACTATGTCGAAGGGTTGGGACACAATTTGTTCTCGATCAGGCGGTTACGTGATGCGATTTAGAGGTTGCTTTTAGGAAAAATGCTTGCCGTTAGAAACTTGGATGGCGATCTCTTAGCGGGAATCGTGATACAAACTTGTATGCTATCGACATCAACCAAATGGCCTCTTCATCACCAATATGTCTTATGACACGAGCATACGGAACACGGTCTGGTTGTGGCACAGAAGGTTATCCCATCTCAATTTTGACACCATCAACAAAATTGCCAAAGACAACATCGTCAATGGACTTCCAAAGTTCAAATACACCAAGGATCACTTATGTCCATCATGCGAACAAGGAAAAAGCAAAAGAGCATCATATAAACCCAAATCCGTACCTAGTTCGGAAGCAAAGTTGCATATGTTGCACATGGACTTATGTGGCCCAATGAGAGTTGAAAGCATTAATGGGAAAAAGTATATTCTTGTTATCGTCGATGATTATTCAAGATATACATGGGTTAAGTTTATGAGATCAAAAGGCGAAGCACCGGGCATCATCATCACCTTTTGAAGCGCATTCAAGTACTTCTTCAAACTCCGATGGGGTTGTAAGAGCGAGACAACGACACGAATTCACTAATCGGGAGTTAAGAACTTATTTTGAAGATGTTGGAATTACTCATCGGACATCATTTGTTAGAACTCCACAGTGAGAATGGGGTAGTTGAAAGAAGAAATAGAACTCTTGTGGAAGCTGCTCGCACAATGCTAATCTATTCTAGTGCACCGTTATTTCTATGGGGCGATCTTTGTTGCCTTTGCTTGTTTCACTCGAGACCGATCCTTATCCATCCAAGATTCAATAAAACCCCATATGAGCTTGTGAACAACGAAAACGGATATCTCTTACTTTCACGTGTTTGGCGCTTTGTGCTATCCTACGAATGACGAGAGAAGATCTTGGAAAATTGAAAGCAAAAGGTGATATTGGAATCTTCATTGGATATTCGAGATAACTCGAGGGCATTCGAGGTGTATAACGAAGGCTAAGGAGGATCATGGAGCGATGAATGTGACGTTTGTGAACTTTCACAAATGGCTTCGAGAGACTCGCTCTAGAACCCGCACTAAACCGCGGACTTACGGACACATCGATTCGGGACTCGTACCTCAAAGAGCTCAATCAACTTCGTTTGACAATCCTAAAGAACAAGAATGGGAGAATTTCTTGAGTTAATGTTCGATGAATACTATGGTGGAACTTGACAAATGCATCAAACCATCATTCCATTGCACCGCTCAAAATCATCCTCCACCACCAACGAAGATGCATCTACAGCGGTGAAACCAATGCACCAACTCCATCAACATCATCTACATCTACTCAAGTTCTTGCACCCGTTCTACCGGGTTGATGAGCAAAACCAAAACCATAACGATGCAACGTTAGATGAAGACTTATTTGAAAACCCGTTTGCTACGGAATCGGTGAATCTTCTTCAAGCTTACGAGAACCATCTAACTCGCATCGTTTAACCAGCGGTATCCTTCTACTACGAAGTGGACAAAAGACCACCCAATTGAACAAGTTATTGGTGAACCTTCAAGGCCAATTCGGACGAGGCGTCAACTTGCCACCGATTGCGACTTGTGCATTTACCTTTGCTCAATTAGCAATCTAGAACCAAGAACATTCGTGAGGCAATGGCGGATCCGCATGGATAGAAGCAATGCGGGAGGAACTTCTTCAATACCGTCTACATGACTCGTGGGAAAAGGTTCCAAGACCCATTGGCGTTCGAGTCATTGATCTTAAATGGTTATGGAAGAACAAGCGGGATGAAGAAATGAGCGTAATTCGCAACAAAGCTCGTCTTGTGGCCAAAGGATACGAGACAGGAAGAGGAATAGACTTTGAAGAGTCATTCGCGGTAGCTAGACTTGAAGCGATCGGGATATTCTTGGCCTATCACTCACAAAAACATCACGGTTTATCGGATGGACATTAAGACCGCGTTCTTGAATGGAACTACGAAAGAAGAAGTGTCGTGAGTCGACGGAAGGCTTCATAGACATGGAACATCCGGACTCGTCTACAAACTCAAAAGGCAATCTATGGTTTAAAACAAGCTCAGGGCGTGGTATGATGACATCCTCTTTCCTTATCCAAAACAATTTCACCAAAGGAGCAGTTGATCCTACCTTGTTTACACAAAATGCAAAAGCGACATTTTGATTGTTCGATTTATGTGGGCGACATCATCTTTGGGTCCACTAATCCGAATCTTTCAAAACATTTTGAAAATCTCATGAAAAGCAAATTTGAAATGTCCATGATGGGGAACTAAAATTCTTTCTTGGTTTACAAATACATCGGTCCCTCGTGGAATTTTTATAAATCAAGCTAAATACACAAGCGAGATTTTGAAAAATCATGGTATGGATAATTGTGACTCGGTCGAACACCAATGGTAACATCACCAAAAATTGGAGCCGATTTGTTTGGGAAACCTATTGATCCGAAGAAATATCGAGCATGATTGGTTCTCTCATGTATCTTCTTGCTAGTCGACCGGATATTCATTTCTTTGTTTGCTTATTAGCACGGTTTCGAGCTAAGCCTACGAGCGCACCTCAAAGAGGTTAAGCGGATCTTCGGTGCACGAAGACATCCATTCACATGGGACTTTGGTATCCGAAGGAATCGGTTGATCTAATTGCCTTTTCGGATCACGGACCACGCGGTGATCAAGTTCTGACAAAAGTACATCCGGAGGAGCACAATTTTGGGTGAAAAGTTAGTCGGTGGTCTTCAAAGAAACAAGATTGCCTTTGCACTATCAACCGCGAAGGCGAGTATGTGTCTCTATCTGCGTGTTGTGCTCAAGTTCTATGGATGAGAACACAACTCACAGTTATGGCTTTACTTTCGATAAAATACCTATGTATTGTGACTCGAAAAGTGCCATAGCCATATCATGCAATCTGTTCATCACTCAAAGACTAAGCATATCGAGTCCGCTATCACTTCATCAAAGTGTACGTCGAAAATGGTGCTTGTTGAATTATTCTTCGTGAAGGCGATTACCAACTCGCCGATCTATTAACAAAAGCCCTTCCAAAGAAAGGTTTGAGTATTTAGTTCGACGAATTGGAATCTGACCCTAACCCACGAGGAGTTAGAGCGTCTTCTCGAATCTTCTTGAAAATGATTTTCCAAAAGCTTATTGTAAATATTTTGAAAAACAAAATACAAAATTTGAAAAACCAACAAAAGCAAAATATAAAAATATAAAACTTTCAAAAATACAAAAACAATAGAAAATCAAAAATCCAAAATATTCTTCTCGACATGTCTCTTGTATAATCGATATTACATGCGTATCTAGAAATGTCATTCAACAATGATACGGGCATGTCGGATGCTTGACGAGAGTTCTTTAATTTGTTTTCTAAAACATGTCGTTTCTCAAAATTTCTTCATAAAATGGCTTTCGTATACATCGATCGAAACCGGACGAAATGATGACTTTTGATTATTTTCAAATCAAAACTCGTGCTTTGATCGAAAAATGAGGTGTACGCTTGATGCACTACATTTAAAAATGGTGAAAATCATCATCATCTTGAGCACCTTTTCAAGATTGTTCAAAAGATTTTCAAAATCTTTCAAAATAGTTTGTGCTCAAGATAACTCCTCTAAAACCCTTTAATTGAATATGCTTTATTAAAGGGGAGTATAAAACAAAATGTTCCAAATTCATGCTTAAATCAAATCCGTTTGTCTCCCAAAAGATTCTAAAATGTTGTTTAATCCGTTGATATCAAAATATCACGAATATGCTATTTTGAGGGAGGAGGCGTGATTAAAATGTGATCAAAAAGTTTAATGATCGTTGTTTGAATCTCAAAATGAGCTCGACTCGAGACGGAACCAATGAATTGACGAGCAATTATGTACCATCTCGAGAAACTTTCTATGGACTTGACCGGGACGGGTAATAATTTCAAGCTAGTTCTCTAGTGATGTAAGCGTGTCTCGAATCGGTCTTGTTCATTTAAAGTCGATCAATTCAAAAGTCGAACTCTACCCTCTATGTGCGATTTACATCAAAACTTATAAGCACATGTGAAGGGGAGTGTTTACGAAAATATAAAACTCACGGAGTGTTTCAAACATGTTTTCTATCATAAACACTCGAGAGATTTTCAAAGAAAATGGTTTTATGGCAACAATAGGACGATCATGGAGTTATAAGGTGACTAAGGATAGGAAATCCGTCCTATGATCCGCCAGAGCCGGAGGGATCTACCAAGGACATCACCAATAGTTAGTATTAGAAGTCCTTAGGTATGATTGAAAAAAGGAGTAATGTGAGAAAGGAGAAAGAAGGGTTGAAGAATTAAAAGAAATGTAATGAAAAGGGTGAAAAGAAATAGCCCTCCATATTCAACCTTAGGGCGAAACCGGGTTCAATACATATACTCTTGGTTGTCACTAGATGACCTTTGGTATTGAAGACAAAGGCGTCATGGACCCGATGGCGCTTGCACACTAAACCTTCTAGCCACTCAATTCCTCTTAAAAGTTTGTTTCATTCTCACTGGGAACCCTACATAATCTATTGACTTTCTCTTAGAGATCGTTGGTATTGAAGAAGGAGACCCTCTCCTAGTCTCCGCTCGGAAAACCAAAATGCACTATTGAGTCTAGAGCCACGAGATTCATCAAAAGATCTCATAGGAACACTTGACATGACATCGCTTGTTGTTCATCAATAAGGACACAAGTGATATATTATAGAGTCCTCACGCGAGATCTTAGCAATCTGCGAACATTTATGAGAAGTTTCACATCATGATCTTGATGATTGAATGGAAACTCTGCCGGGGTCAACATCAAGCGACCACGGCGGTCACTTCGGTAATTCTCCGTGGATTACGCTTAGTGTGTCTCAAGCGGTCTCTGATCGTGGGGTGATGCTTGGTGTACCTCGGCGACTCATCGAGCTGTAGATGTACTTGGTATATCGCGTTATCTCACTTGTGGGACTCCGGTTCGAGAGCGGCCTCTGTGAGAATTAGAGGCGTGTTTTCACACTATCTTTGTTAACACCCTCGAAATTCAAACTTGTAAGTGCGGAATCCGCTTATTACTAACAATGTTTTATGTTTTCTTCTTATGGAAGCTCGGGAGCGGATGGATCGTGCGGACTTGCCACATGCTCATACCAACAACACATGAAAGTTCTCATCATAATCAAAGGAGATGATTCTTCGTCAATGTCAAAGAATCTACAAAGTTTAAAGACTCGAGAACTACATCATTGGTAACCAAAGACAAATAGAAGTGTGAGCATGGTGGAGAAAGAAATGGAGAATGGCGTGGAGACACCTAACCAACGAAGTTGACAACGGCGGAACAACCACATTATCGATCACAAAGCATGAAGGAACAAAGAATCAAGACTATTCAATATCTACACACAAAGTCCTAGCTCAAGAAAAGTAGAGACCTAATCAAGTGGAGCATCATTTGAATGACCACCCTTAGGGAGATTGTTAGCCTAATAGTTTTATTAGAAGTGATGGTCATTCACGTTTAGGAACTTTGTAACGTGTGTTAGATATCGTGATAGAATAGTCAGCGGGCTCGTGGATTGGACTAAGCTAAATGGTTAAAGTTTAGTTAAGCTAGCATTGTATAATGGCGTGTAACCCATGTCAAAACCCAAGTCCACGAAAAGCCCAAGCCAAGCCCATAGGAAAGCCTTTTAGGTTTTCATGTCTTGTACTATAAATACCCTCAAATGGTCATTTGAGGGTGTGTAAAAAAAGTGTGTGTGTGTTTTCCTTATTGAATATACAACATCTTGTGTTTATCTTGTCTCACATCATACACAATTTATATCTTCAAGTCACCATCTTTCTCATCTTATTTCTAAGCTTTGTTTGTGTTTGTTTCACGTGGGTATACTTGTATACGTGTTGGGTTTGCTTGGTAAAGTGATAAGGTTGATAAAACTAAGGTCCTACATTGTCTTCAATACCGGTGTTACCTTAGTAAACACCGGTAGCATATGTATTGAACCCGGTTTACGCCTAGTGTTGAATAATTAGAGGCTATTTCTTTTCACCATTTTCTCATTCAATTTTTTCATTCTTCAACCCCTTGATTACTTACCGAGACTTCATAACTAGAACCTTGTTGGGTTTATTCCATTACTAGCTCTGTCTAAGTCCGCACTCTTCCCATATTCTCATTTTTCTCCTTTTTCATCATACCTAAGGACTTCTACACTATCTAGTGGATTGTCCTCTGGTAGATCCCTCCGGATTCGCCGGATCGTGGGAACAAATACCTAACCTAACCATCCTTATAACTCCATACATAAAGTAAAATGGTCGGTCTTTTGGTACAGTTCATTTCTTCTTTGAAACCAGTTGAAAAATCATTTGGAAAACAATCAAGGTACTTGTGATACGAGATCAAAGCATTTTGTACCTTAATAGTTTTGATCATTTAGAAAAAGCTCCCCCTCAACATGTGCATATGATCTTGAAATTGTTTAGCACATGGAGGCAAGAGTACTGAAATATTTCTTTGATCACAATTTCTTATGAAAAAGCCATTTGATTTTCTTGGTAAATTCTCCCCTCAATATGTGCATAGGATTTTTGAAAACATTTTATCACATAGAGGAAAGAGATTTTTTGAAAATACAACCACGATTACCAAATATTTAGAAACCATTTAACACACAATTAAGGTACCTTATGTAAAAACATGGAAATATTTGTACCTTGAAGATTTGAATTTGTTTTGAAATCCTCCCCTTTAATATATGCTTCGAGATTCGAAAATAGTTTAGCACATATTAGAGAGCAGTATGCACTTTGAGACAAAATTGGTCATCTTTTATCATCTTTCATTTTTATATGACATTTTCTCCTGTGATCAAAAATTTCAAATCCTTTGAGATTTTGGATCTCAGGTGATTTAAATATGTAGGAAACAAAACATTTGTTGGAGAAAAATATGTCCGGTTTTATATAATCTAAAGTGGACAACACCGAAGTTCCCCTTTTTAGATACAAAGGGAAACCACAATACATAACCTAACACTAATACATACATTATAGTTGTTCATAGATCATACACCACATTTTACACACTTAAAAAGTACAAAACAGAAACCACTTCCAGAAGATGTCTTCATTCAGTTCTTTAAAGTAGCTTGTAATGACCTTCACGAAGTCTACCACCTACGAAACTTTCAAGGCTGCGATAAATCATTCATGTCTTAAGTCTTCTACCAATTGCAGCCACAAACTCTTCACACATCATTAAGTCATGTTTCGACCAGAATTTTGTTTTGTTCCACGGCTTCATGTCAATTTTGATCTCCTTCACTCTTGAGTTCAATTCTTGTTCAACCATCCCAGTGTACCATCATCGAACTTGTATAGCTCGCATAGTCTCATTAGCATTCTTGACCCGTATCATCCGGTAAAGATGATGGCTCTAGGAGTGTCAATCACTTTATATTCGTGATGAAATTCATGTCCCGAGGCTTCCACCGGATATGTAAGGTTGACGGGTGCAGTAACTTTCCATTCTAGTGAAAATCCTCAACTCTTTTCGAATTACCAAGCCTCGATCCAGATTGAAAGAGAGAGAGCTTTCTTCTCACGAATAGGTAGGTGATTAAGATGTCCTTGAAGGTTTAAAAGATAGAGATCTTCAAAGTCATTTGGCAGCAGATGTTTGAAGTCATTTTCTTCTATCAAGTAATCTTTTATGTCTGCTCTTCGAAGAACGATTTCTTCAGATAATCATAGCCATAGATTGAGAAGATTTCTATATTGACAACACTTAGAATCCTCAGCTTGGATCTAACAGCTTTGCATCTTTTATCAGCTCCATGTCTTTCAATGTAGAATTGCTTCTTTTTGAACCACCAATGCGAAATGCCATATGAGGCAGCAATATCATATTCTTGTTCTTTATCTGCCCAAAATTGATCCGGAACCATTTGTTCAAGACCCTGATCAGAGTAAGTAGCAGCTTTCATCTTTGAAATCGATAGAGCTGGTCTTTTTTTAGTATAACGAGCACCACGATAATCCGGTCATGGTTGAAGAAGAATTGACGGAATAGTCATTTGTCCGGTTCACCACCTAGAGGAAGAGGCTTGTTCACATTGAAGCGACGATCTACTCACCGAGTTGATCATTCAACATCTTATGGCATTCTTCCATCTTGTATTGGGCCGGTTGGCATCCGAGTGAAAAACCTTGACAATTTCAAAAGCTTGTCCTTCAAGATCCTTTGGAGTGATGGACGAGATTCTCTTACGCTCATAAAACCACCTAATGGAGCTACCCGTATCACCGGTGAAGTCGGAGAGAGTCTTGACCGGGCTTCATAGTTATTGGTGATAGTTGATGCCCGGTTGTTATCGTGAATCATCGTGTCGGTCCTGTGGATGGACCATAAAGGTTACGGAGTATGAGGTCTCTCTTGGTGAGCCGACTTTGAATTGTGTCCTTTGAAGGTGCAACTCTAGATGTGTTAGGCGTTCACTTTGATACGTATGCATCAAACCAATCATCTTGAGACGGCTTGGGGATATGCTTGGTGGATGCATCATCGTCGTGGATTCGACTACGCCATGACATACGATTCTTCATGAAACACTTGATCTTGAGAATAGAAGAGAATGTGGGTGTGAACCTTGAATCAACCATGGTCCAAGCCAGATTTCTTGAGTTCCCTAATTTCGGATGGATTAGGTTGATTGGGAGGTTTTGGTGGTGATGATGGTGGTTGTGATGGAGCTGCAGAGGTTGTATAAGAAGATCCTCCACCCAGTTCGGCTCCTCCGGATGGAGGTGGTGGTGGTGGTGGCTTGGGACCTCCAGACTTATCAGTTGATTTTTCTGGAACAGTCTTTCTTTTAATTTCTTATGCGTATCATTAATATCTGCTTCATATAATTATCAAGTATCATCGATTCCTCGAGTTCTTCGTATAATTTCTTATGCGTATCATCCAAATGCTCTCCTGCTTCATACATTCTTTCAGAGAGAGCTGATCTCATATCAGAGATTGGCAAGTCTTTGAATCGTTGAAGTAATGAAGCCTTCATTGCCCATTCAACCGCATCTTTAATATCAGCTTCAATTGCCTTTGTAACAATCTCATTGAGGTTAATATTCTTCAGCTTTTTGACACGACTATCAAGATTATTGACGGCGATAGGAAAGTGCTTCTCAATAGTTGCAATCGTGATATAGCCTCTTTGAGTAATTGTTCGATGGTTTTACTGGAGGCGTGAGGCGGGGAGGTGGTGAAGCGGGAGGAGTGATGGTTTCACCGATGGAGACAACATTTGATGGATCATTAGCGGGTTTGGTTGGTGGAAGTAATGTTGTATGAGACGGTCTAGACATAGGAAGGATGGTTGAAGTGTCTTCTTGAATATCAACGGTATACATAGACACAACTTCGTCTTTCTCATTATTTTTCTTAAGCGGCTCGTTATCGGAGGGTTTGTCATTTAGGCGATCACCAAATGAGAGATCATATCAAGGTTCTTGATGAGGATTGAGAACCGATGAGACAAGTTAGGTTCTTCCAAGTCCATGAATTCATCGACCTTGTCTAAAGGTTCTCTTGTGAGTCTTTCAACAATTCTTCTACATCATTTTGATCGGTGGGTATCACTTGATGCTTGATACCTCCTTTTCCAATCCAGTTGTTCTTGGTGAAGATGATTCAACAGTTCTTTTCTTCACTCAAATTGGTGGTAGTTCTTGATGGTGAAGAGGAGATGGTCGGAGCATGTGAGCGGTTTGTTCGTCATCTACACCAAGCAATCCCTTTCCCTTTGTCTTGTATGATTGGGTTGTATGGCGTGGCTCGGGTTCGAGTTCTCTTAACATGACACCTCAGTGGTGCTCTCACATTCGACTTTCTAGGCTTTGCTTGATACCCAGTTGCAGAGCGGCATCATCTTCATCAATCAAACTTGTATTACCCTCGAAACCTCGGTTTCCTCGGCGTTTCCTTTTTCACTTCCTTCTTCTTTCTTTTACATACGGGTTGTGGTGTCGGTGAGGTTGTGACCTTTCACGTCTCTTTTTGGATGGGCATATGAAGTCTTTGAAGTCTTTGAGCGAGCGGACTTAGCCCTTTGGGTTGTGGTGGAGTGGGAGACATCAACATTAACACTAGATCTGGAAGCCCTTTTCTTATACAGGTTTGAGTGATCCGTCTTCTTAATATCGTCGATGAGAAGAATATCGAAATTGGCGGACCAAAGACCTCTTTATCAACACCTCTAGCAATATATTTGAGTTTCTTGAGAACAAATTCATCCTTGGCATTATGTAGGGCAGATTCACTCCTAGGGTTGAAGTTGTGAGTCTGTTGCAAGTACTGGATAACAAGCTTCGAAAATCTGATGCTAGGAATCACAAGTTTGTTTACTTTCTTTCGACCCTGAGCTTTATTCTAAAAGTTTATTCTATCGGAGATAAATGTGTTCATTGACAACGAGAATTCTTCCCAGATACGTTCTGAGACATTAACATTCACCCCATTGACAATACCCCATAGGATTTGCAAGATCAGAATCCTCACTTTATCGAACTCTGATGTTTTTCTGGATAAGCATAAGTTGAGAACTGTTGTCATTGCTCTCCAGGGTTGATACATATGTCCGGTGATGATGTCAGAAGCCCTTGATATGCCAACTTGATAACCCAAACAAATAAGAAAGACTATTAGCTCTTCCGTACTAGGTGGAGGTTCAGATCGTATGGTGGGGTTACAGGGTGTGATTCCTAAGGCCTTGGTGAGAATGTCTGAATTGATCACAAATTCCTTATCATCAAGCTTGCAGGTATATTGAGCCATGATTTTGTCCCATTCAGTGGTGTTCCAAAATTGTTGTAGGTAAATGGTGGGAATTGTGCATTGTTTGGTTAGAGCACTGAAGAAATTTGTGTTTTTAAGGATATCAATTGACACTATGAGGATTGGATTTTGTTGCAACTTTCCATATCTACATAACAGTTACTTTTTCCTATCTCTACCCATTTATCTTCAGGAAATATTTTTTTGTTTGAAAGAACTTTGGGTGGAGCAGAAGATGTAAGGTTCTCAGATGAGGTTGTGTTTGCCATTGAAGATATAAAGATACACATACAACAACAATGATTGATAGCATGTTAGTTTAGATATGGTTAGGTAAGCAACGATGAATGCAACTTCATGACATAGACAAAACAAGTAGCAAATTTGACAAAGTTCCCATAAGCAGATTGAAATAGATTGAGTGACATTAGAAAGTTTTCAAGGTGATAGCTCCTTTTGACACAGTTTTTGAGAGACAAGTTGTTTTTGAATCAAATTATTTAAAAGTAGCTGCTATGAAATAATTTCATGAGACAAGATACTGTTGTAAATGTTATAACAGGTTGTTAAAACAAGTTGTCATATCAAGTTGCTACAAGAGAAACCAGATACAAATTGCTTAAACAAAAACGTTATAGCAAGTCGCTAAGAGAAAATTGTCAATACAAGTCGCTACAGGAAATCCTGAACCAAGTCGCTAACATGAGATTATAATAGCTAGTCGCCTTAAATAGTTTAATGAAACAAGTTGCCACTTGAAAATTGAACCAACAAGTCGCTAACTTGTAAATAAGGTCGCTATCAAAACTGTCAAGGCCAAGTCGCTACATTCAAGGTTACCTTGCAAACTTGTAAAGACAAGTCGCCATCAAAAACAATAAGGCCAAGTCGCTA
The DNA here is from genome assembly GCA_022545495.1 of Chrysanthemum lavandulifolium. Classification (NCBI taxonomy): domain Eukaryota; kingdom Viridiplantae; phylum Streptophyta; class Magnoliopsida; order Asterales; family Asteraceae; genus Chrysanthemum; species Chrysanthemum lavandulifolium. Next base: position 268,398,682 of record CM040241.1, read on the forward strand.
TATATTAATAAAGTAAGTCGCTATATAGGAATACTGTCATAACAATCAAGCCAACTCGCTACGGTGAACAATGGTAAGTCGCTACCAAGAACAAACATACCAACTCATTATGAAGAGCACAGTTAAGTCGCTACCAAGAACATTACATAACTAACGTCTAACACCACACTCAAATCAACGAACGCAACCATTTTAATACTGTAAACCCAATTAGATGCAACCCATAACAACAAACAATAACGTAAACATAGACAAAGCAACCCACGACCAACCATAACAACAAATCACTTAAACCCACATTACAATACATAATAATATAGACAACATAAATCCAAGTGAACCTAAACTGCACAAAAACCATTCATATATGTAACTTTTGTTTCAGCAGTTGAATCCCTTAACAAACCTAGGTGAGTGGAATAAGATTGAAGATCGAACAGCCCGAATAGAATCTGTTAAAGGAATGGAGTAAGGATATGCATATATATTACATGTAAGGAATGGAGAAGGATAGAGAAAAAAAACATGTACCACAATCAAATTGCTAATAGAGAATCATCACGAGAGAAAATAACACATGAAAACCTTTTTTGATTTTTGAAATAATGAAAAGTAAACGATAAGTCGCTAGGGTATAGGGACAGATTTTTACAAGAATACCAAGTTGCCACTTTAAGTCCCTGTAGTTTTGTGAACGTTTAGCAACTCGCTAGCAAAGTGTATTAACAAGTCGCTAAGATTTTTCATAATAAGTCGCTAACCCACATTTTACATAGCAACTTTCTAGAAAACATTTTACATGCCAAGTCGCTAACTCTGTTAAAGGAAAGTTGCTATCTATTATTTCAAAAGCAATTCGCCATTTTATATCAAAGGTAAGTCGCTATTTATCATTTTATGTATTATAGACACATTTAGACCACTAACTTATCAGATTGCAGACAAACACAGATAACATGATAAGATAAGCAAACTAACAAAGAGTACTCCTCAATACATGCATCTGAAAATAATACATGTCCAACAATGGTGCAGAGAAAAACGAGATAACTTGTAAAATTCTCCCCCTCAATCAATGTCACCAATGAACATTGATTGAATTTAACCCACCCATGATGAAATAAGAGTATATCTTTTGTTCGAACTTCATCTATGATCCCGTATCATTATTGAATGACATTTTTAGGACCGTAGATGTTATCGATAACAAGAGATGTATCTTTTATTAGATTGTGAAAATGATTTAAATTATGAATTAAAAAATGATTAGAAAGAAATATTTGAAAGAAAGATTAAAAAATAATGGTTTGTAAAATAATTTTTTAAAGCCGATTTAATACAGATCAATAAGAGTGATCTGATTCAAATCGAATAGGAGTCAAAGTACGAGTACATCAATTACGCAAGCTATACTCTGAGAGCAATATTCATTTTGATGGAAACCAAGTCATGATGTTCTGATTGAATTGAGCATTGTACACGAAAAGGCGAGGACACATTGCACTAGAAGCACATGTAATATTGCAAATGGATGAGTTAGTGACATGAGTAATCTCACTATTGGATGTTTCACAGTTTGATCTAGGCGTGTCATTAATAGAGATCCCTTTAGGTTCAATATTCTTGAAGAGTTTTCCTGTGGGCATCCACTTAAGCAAGATCTAGGTATGTAAGTCCGTTTGGATCCTGTAAACTTAAATAATCTGCCAGTGGGAATCCATTTTGTTAGGATTTAGTAAAACCAGTACTTAAAGTGTCGGTCACCTCAACTATGTATGCTCGTTAGAAAGCTCGTTGTCATAGTAAGTCTATGATAGTATTTAGTTTACTTTGTAACACCGTGGAGGACGGACGGGTCTTTACCCTCTGTATGCACGATCTGACCTTAAAGTGGCGTCTCATGTTTGTACCTATAAATACCCTTTGCCCTCCAAGGCAAAGGGTTGGGCTTTCATAATACATTTTCTTTGTCTCTAAAGTTCTCATCCTCTCCCACTCTCTCTCTCTAAACCATATCTCTTTACACCTAACTTCGATAAACTAAGATCCTACAAATGGTATCAAGAGCCATGGTTTGATCATCCATCTCTCATGTTCTTGGTTTGATAGTTATTCTTGGGTTAAGGTTTGGTTTATACGCGTAAAATGGTAGTCTCGTATACGGTATTTTTGAATCCTAAAGCTTTAAAATATACACTTTTTAATCCAAGATTCTTGTGGGTTAAGGTTTATTGAGTGCTTAAATTTCAGTTTCTTGCAAAAAGGTTCAAACTTTACAAGTTTTTCTTGGTTTTTAAGAGTGTTTGGATACGTATGTACGGACTTACGCGTAAGAGAGATTCGTGGTTTTGATCCTCAAGCTTTGTTGTTTTGATGTTTTTAAGGTTGTATCATCATTATAATCGGTTTACTAAGCGGTTTTGATCATAAAACGTGTTTGGCAAAATTGTACTTCTACGCATATGAAAACCCTAGTTCTACGCGTGTTTGAATCCTACGCGTAAAGTGTTTTTCACGAGATCTTGATTTACGGTGGTTACTCGGTGTTCTTCTTGCTTGGATAAGCACGAAAAACACTTGACTTTGGATATCTCGTGCCTTTGTGAAGTGTAAGAGATTTTGTGGGTAAAACCCTAATTTTACGCATAAACATAAAACTTACGCTTAAAATTCTTACGCATAAGCTTGTCTTATGCGAGAAAACTTACGCATAAGGTTATTACGTCTAAGCTTTGGTTTACGCATAAACTTATGCCTTTTATCCTTAAACTCAGCGTAGCTTTAGACTACGTAAACTACGTCTGGCGTAGCTTGTGTCTCACGCGTAAGTTTGTTGCTCGCCTAAGTTCTTTTCCTGGCGTAAGCCTTTCATCTAGGCATAAGTGTATAAGTTTTACGGTTTCTCTTTTGATTTTGTAAAATCCCATGAAAGAATCTATTTCCGGTTAAATCAAAGACTTGTAAAATCAGTAGAATTTAAACATGTCTTGAATTCTTGATGATGTGCAAGGCGCAAGATCGATACTAAATCCTCCCATGCTTGATAGAGCCGACTATGAGTCTTGGTACAAAGAATCAGGTTGTCTTGCTTAGGAAAGGAGAATGGAGTTAACATCCTTAAGTCAATTGATGAAGGACCTTATCGGTTGAGACCACAAGAGACATAATTGATCTGCGATAGATGGTACAATGAGTTTTGTATTAGATAGACCAAAGACATATGATGAGTGAGTGATAAGGAGAAAAGAGATTTGATCTTGATGTCGAGGCCTCGAACATCATACTTGAGGTCTTCCAAAAGATATCTACAACCTTATCAATCACAACACAAAAGCCAAGGCGGTTTGGGATAATGTCAAGATGCTACTCTCGGGTTGTGAATTGACCATCGAAAGAGAGAGATCACAACAGTATGATGAATTCGAGCACTTTAAGATGAAACACGAAGAAAGTGTCTATGAATATTACGTGAGATTCCACAAGCTAGTGAGCGATATGAGGAATATCAAGATGACTATGCCAAACATTCATTTGAACTCAAAATTAAGTAAACAACATGAATCCCGAATGGCATAAGTTTGTCATACGTGAAGCTTACCAGAGACTAAAGAACACCAACTATGAGCAATTGTATGCCTTCCTTCTTGAAATGAGAAACATGCTATGTTTGAAAAGAGGATTCTTGAGCAGTTCAAATCTCAACCGGGAGAAACAAGCTCATCAAATGATACAAGCGCATTCTTCACCAAAGCATCACAACCTTCTCTCCACATACCAACAGACTTCACACTAACAATGAAATCGAGCGCATCCAATCTACACAACCATGCTTTGGTCGGAGATGGAAAGGTTACAGTACAACCAATTCAAGAAAGACAATACCAACAAGGAAGAGGTGGGTGGTAGAGGCTATCTTTCAAATCGAGAATAGGGAAGGAATGGAAACCGAGTTCAAGCAAAGCCAATCAAATGTTACAAGCTGTGGAGGTGAGGACACATTGCAAGGAAGCGCACATCGCCAAAAAGCCCTCGAGAATGCCGAGTATTTCGGGGATAAGATGTTGCTTGTGCAAGCTCGGGATAATGGTGCGACCTTGGATGAAGAGGAGTTGTTGTTCTTGGTGAAGGAAATGCTAAGACATATGATGCGATGTAGATGAGCAACGAATTCGGGAGATAGGCCATAATCATCGAATGCCTTTCAAGTAGGCGGTTGTGATGCATACGACTACGATTTTCATGAAGAACCCTCTTGGACAAACCATTTTCTTGGCTAGCATTTCTCCAATGGTCTCTCCATAGTCTCTTCATCATCACAAGCTGGTCCATCCAAAGACAAAATCATTTTGAGGTACTAAAACTATACGATGATGTTGATATGCAAAGATGCATGACAAAGTACAATCAACTAAAACTATTGAGTCGGATATTGAAAATATGGGTAATATCAACATTGTCCCATATGATCAATATGTGAAACAAAGTGAAAGTGAGATTGTATCAAGTGATGCATCTTCTGCGATCAATGATGACTATGTCTTTGATGAATACATTGCATGTGCCCCTAATGATTACATTGTTTCTAAACTTAATGCCTATAAAGAGCGAGTGGCCATTTATGAACAACGTGCTAAGTTGAGCTAACCACCCGTGAGCGGAAATGGATGACCAAATCGTACAACTATTAGAAAAAGTAATTTTAGAAGAAGTATTAAAACAAGAGTTAAACTTCTTACAAGAAAAGCTCTCTAAATCGCTAAACAAAACAAGAACTTCAAGAAAATGTGAAAATGTGGCGAGAATTCAATGCTAAGGAATCAAAACTTTTGAATGATTTTCCAATCTAAAACTTTGAAAAACAAACTTGAGAATAAGTTATGCGTACAAGGAATACCATTGATTGCGCTCGCATGATCACTAAGCATAGACTTTTAGCGATAAGCATAGCGTTCCCCTTGTTGAGGAACCAAGTCGAGAGGTTATTAAAAGGCTAGAGCTGCTCATAAGGTACTTTATGATGGTAATGAAATCCTAAACTTAGGCGAAACCTAGTTGCGTTGAGTGCACCGAGGAAGATAAGAAATCAGATGAAGTCACTAGGGAGAAAATGAACAAGAAGCTAGAAAATCTTGAGTGTAAAAAGAATAACATAACGATCAAACCTCATGATTACACTAAGGAAAACTGGATCTCCTTAAACAATTTTAAGCCTCAGACACTTCTAACTCCCGAACAAGTGTTACGGAAAATGGATTAGATAAGCAAAAGCGAGAGAATCTTGTTGTTACTAACCCTCCCCTTAAGAAATTGCCAAAAGCAACTGTGTATCCTCCTAATACACCAATGAACCTAGTTCCTAGATCTATTGCCACTAATATCAGGACCTTAATCAGCCTATATGTTGTTTATCAGCTGTTTGTTGATTTTGAGAAAACATGTAAGAAGAGAATCACACCTATAGGGATAACTGAGGGGGAAAGGGGCTTTGAGAAAACCAAAGAATGTTATTTAACCGAGGTCATGCCTTTCTTCAAACAATTAAAAGGTCAATTTGAGAGTCTTAAAATTGGAATTAATTCGATATTAAAGAAATGGAAAAGGAATTTGATCGATAATTGTTGAGGTTAGTGACTATGAGCGAGAACTAAAATATAATGAGATTGAGAGGAAGAACTTGCATACCTTGAATCGAATCTTATTTGAATGTATTGCTCAAGATGTGTTTTACTTTTGCTACAAATTGTTCCATTAATTCTTCTCAATTTCATGAATTATCTGTCGCTCGAAAGTCTCCCATGATCGTGTCATTGAGCTTGAAACAACTAACTCTAAACGCATAATAAGGTTGAGCAGGATGATCATGATAACTTTGTAAAGCAGTTTTCAAAATTGGAAGTTGAGCATCTTGCTTTGAAATTAAAATATCAACATCGAAAGAAAATGTTAAAACCTCAAATATCAAGACATCCTTGGATGTTCACGAATTTGATGTAGTTTTGAAATTAGCAAGCGTGATGAACATATTCGAGCTCATTTGTAACCATCGATCGAAAGTTGAAAGCCCAATTTCTCAATTAAAGGGTGAAATGAACAATGTGGTGACTCCGAATGCCTCCTCCTTTAGATTCTCGGAACTCTTAAAATTTTCATCTTCAAAACTTGGTTAATGCTTTACAAAAGGAAAATGAGAGTTTTCTAGAAGAAAATGAAAAGGTTAAACGTCATTTCAATGAGTTATTTGAGTCCATAAAAGTCACTCGTAACAAAAAATAATGAAAAAATAACCTCGTTGCAAAAGGTAATTGAGAATCTGAAGAGTCAGGTAAAAGGGAAAATGCCAATGACAAATGTGGAGAATGGTGCTTCAAAGGTGCATGTCTGCAATAAATATGCTTTGACTGTGAAATATGTTCCTCCTCATCTTAGGAATAACAAACTTGCTATTCAAACATATTTCTCATACCTTAAAGACAGCCTAGAATGTCTCCGTGAGATTGTAGAAGAGGATAAGTTAGAGAAACCACTTGATAATGTAATTGGCCATGCATGCTTATATGCTAAACGATCTCAAAACTTCTAGAATGCTTAATTACAATATGCCCTAAAACCTTAGGTGAGCAAGTCAATCCCTTGATACCTAGTTCTATGCCTAGTGCCAAGCATACAACTCATTCAATGCCCAATGTCATGAATCACGAACTCTAGTATGCCTAATATGCCTTCAAGTAGTTCGGATCCTTGCACATCTAAACAAGAAATGCAAAATTAGTAAAACCAACTAATGTTCCCATTCCTCTATAGGAGTAATCGGTGACATTAAAGCGGCGGTCAAAGTCTCAAGACAATACAAGGAATGATAGGACCTACAAGCTAAGAATGTGCATTGGAAGAGTAGAAGAACAACCTAGAAACTTTAAGTTTGAGCGAATAAAGCGAATCATGTTGATTCTAGTATTTGCCATAGGCGTCTTGTAATTAATTCAAATTCGATACTATTTGCAAACCTTGTAATGAAGTGCGCTTGAATTGTTACTAATCATGAATGTGGTGTGATTGTTTTGTCTAAAACTATCAAATCTTCAATTAACATTGTTAAAGAAAAATATCATGCTAAGAAGGCAAAAGGCAAAGGCTAAAGAAAGTTAGAAAGCAGTGGAAGCCCACAGGAAGAAAATTTAGTAAGATAGGTTATCAATGTATACCGGTTGTCCATAAGGTTAATCAGACAATGCCCACTAGAAAATGGATGCCTACTGGTATAACTATTCCCTTAACAAGTAAACATACTTTGAATAGGACAAATCTGACACACGACCGCATCTATTCCTAATGATTCCATTGCTTATATTTCGATGTAGGTGTCCCAATCAACATTACTAACCAAATGGAACCCATTCTTGCATGGGGATCCCAATTATCCGATTATCCATTCTTGTGCGTGTTCAGCTGCGGATCGTTCAAATCGATTACGTGGTACTGGACTCAGTTGTTCCAAGCATATATTTGGAGACCGGTCGCGCTCATGAACTTCGTGAGTAAATTCATCGGAGACGATTGTATTCGAAGCGACCATTTGGAGCTATTATGGGTTATGGATATTATGTGGTTGGAGATAGTGTAATTTCCGGGTATATTATATTGAAGGTCTTGGTCATAACTTGTTCTCTGTTGGTCAATTCTGTGATTCCGATCTTGAAGTGGCTTTTAGAAAACATACTTGTTTTGTTAGAGAACTTGATGGTGTGGAATTGTTAAGAGGAACTCGTGGTTCAAACCTATACACCATCTCTATCGACGACATGATGAAGTCCTCTCCAATCTGCTTGTTGTCAAAGGCTTCGAAAACAAAGTCATGGTTATGGCATCGTCGTCTCAATCACTTGAACTTGACACCATTAATAACCTTGCGAGAAAGGATCTTGTCGAGGCTTACCCAGTTAAAATATGAAAAGATCACCTTTGTTCGACTTGCCAATTGGGAAAAAGCACGAAATATGCCCACAGCCAAAACCCACAAACTCGGTAATAGAAGTTCTTCATACCCTTCATATGGATGCGTGCGTACCAATGAGAGTGCAAGCGATAAATGGGAAGAAACTCATTCTAGTAGTTGTTGATGACTACTCTCGATTTACTTGGGTTAAGTTTTTGAAGACAAAGGATGAAACTCGGATGTCATCATCAAACTCATCAAACGACTTCGTTCGACTCAACAATCTTGTCGAAATTGTTCGAGCCGACAATGGCACGAGTTTGTTAACAAAGACTTAATTCGGTTTTATGAAAGATAACGCTACACGCGTCGTTCGGGGTCAAGGAAACTTCCTTTTCTTGAGCAAGTTTTATAACACCCTAGGCGATGAACCTAATCGTTGTAGTGTAGTAATTAGGGTAAGCCACGGGTATTGATATCGTTCTCTGGGGAATAGGAATGCTAGTAAGGAGTTACTACGCTAAGGTTAAGGTTGAGGAAGATTATTTTTATCTTTTTATGTTTTATGAAAATGGAAAGGTCGAATCTCGGGTATTGGATTTGGGGGTTGGTATTTCTACCGATTACTCTACTATTATCTAATTATCTAAACTAAGGTTGTGGGAGTCTATGTCTAATTAATGTGTGCTCGTATGATAGTTTAAAGATGTGTTTACTTAAGTTGTATTACTCCTTAATTATCTCCTATTGATGGTTGAGTGTCACGTCTTATTCCTAGTTGCGTTGTGAGTCTAAAGTTGTAGGGTATCGTTTCTCCCAACTCTTTGAACTTACCAAAGGGTCTTGTCTACAAACCCACTAGGGATTATAAACTCCTACTCTAAGGCGCTCTTTGGATGGTTTAGCCTACAATTACTCGGTAATTATATTCTAAGGTTCACAAAGATGAATCAAGCATTAAGTACACAACGAATGACCTATCGCATTACTAGATCATTAATCAACTAAGATAAGAAACAACCAATCAATATTCAATAATTAAGTTTCATACTTCCTAAGCAAACACACAAATAAATTAGCGGGACATGGAGAACATGCAAGCATACACACAAATAATCAAAGACATAATTGAATTAATGAAGTAAAGACTTATCTTGATGTAAGATAGGGTTTAAAACCCTAAAATCTTGTACAAGACACCTTAGGTTCGGTTTTAGGTTTTACTCCAAAGACTCTCCACACAAAGGCGAAAAATTCGGATTCTATATATAAGATTACAATTGCGGCGGCGTCACCTTATGTTTAGTGGCGCGTCGTGTCGCCACTCATTAGGGTTTCGTCTTGGCCACGTTAACCTTGCGGCGGCGTCACCTTATGTCCGTGGCGCCGTCCTCTTGACTTCGGCGTCGTCGGATTGCATCTAGGCCGTCCGAGTAGCGACGGCCTACTCTTTTACAACTAGGCGTCGTCGCTTGAAAATCTGAGTTTTGGGTTACGGATCGTCACAATAATTTTGGGACGGCGTCGCCATAACTTTTGCGCGTCGCCTTCTAACCGACAGCTGTGAGTGCCTCGATTTTGACTTTGGCCATTTTCTTCATATATTCGCGCCTTTTCGTCCAAATAAGTGCCATTCCGACATTTTGCCTTCACGAGACCTAAAAGTGAAAAGGAGCGATATTAAGCAATAACGGATACAAAAGTGATCAAATAAGGACTTAAGCGACCCTCAAAATGGTACCTTTTAAAACCTTATCAAATATCCCTACACTTGTTATTTGCTTGTCCTCAAGCAAATGTGCTTTAACCAATTAATTTATAAGTTAGGGGTCATGAAGCATTAATTCAAAGCGGTCCACAACACATATAAGCCCATAAAAGTCATAACAAGCACGGAAATTACATACTAGCACCTCACATGGGGTGTTTGGATACTCGCATCTCTCTCGGGTGTATATATGAAATATAACAAAATAGGAAATGGAAGATAAACACTCATTAACGGTCCTAGTACATAGATTACCATAGGCTTGAGAATAGATCAAACCTTCATCGCTTTGGCGTAAGCACCTAGGAAAGACTATCAAAGAGGTCTTTTAAAGGGTTGTAATGTTAGGCTTACGGTAGGAAATAAGGGTTTGGTGGGATAGGCTATTTAGTGGTGGTAAGTCAAAAATCTTTATGTTAGCGCATATGAAGAATGGCGTTGCTAAGCCAAGACTCGACACTCTAAACTCTAGATAAGCTGAAATAAACAAACATAAATTTAAAAGATAGATGTAGGATGTAGGATGGTAGCAGTTTGTTTTTTTTTTTTTTTTTTTTTTTACTCTATTCTTTTTTTTTTTTTTTTATTTTTTTTTTTTTTTTTTTTTTTTTTTTTTTTTCACACTTTTACTCTACCATCCTCTATGATAACATCAAAATACTAGGGATTTATAGGCACATCCCTACACTTGAGTTTTATTACTCTAACACTAATTTGACCCGATTTGAAAAGATCAAAACACTTGGGGTACATTATTATGCAAACAAAGGGAATTTGAATTTTTACGTTCCTTCCCGTCATTTCATAAACTTTAACTTTTCCATGAATCCCAATCATCCCAAAGCGTATACAAAGGATATGACTCGACTTAGCAACTTATGCAAGCAACTAGATAATTGAACTAAGGGTTTAGGGTGATAACAAACATTTGCACTAAAAGTGAGTGCATAAGGGGTAGGCTAAAGCGATTTGGGTGTATATTTGGGGTGGGGTGTAAACAATGCTCTTCATTGATATTCGGAAAAACCGAAACATCACGAGAACCGCGAAAAGGATAGGCTCGAGGGGTTAACTAGGGGTATCGTGTACTAAAGATGAGTACAACGCAAAGGGTGTGGGGAATTACTCAACCGATGTGGAAGAAGTAATTATATTACGGTGTCAAACAAGGGTTATCCTAATGCCTCTTATCATTTAGTTATTCCTAACTACACAAGTGTAGCCTCACTTGCGATCTCGGAATGCATCACAAAACAAGTTCTAGAATCTAATATACTACGGTTCACACTCTAAGCATTAAAGATGAATGCTTTAATTCCTACTAATCTAAGGCGATCCTCACATTTTGGTGGAATTTGGGTGGTAAAGGGTTTTGTGCTAGTCATATAACTTCCTATCCATGAGGCAGCTTTTGTTAAGACTAATGGCCCACTCCTATATGTCATGAAAATTTTTAAATTTGGTGCCAAAATTACCTAACCGACATTTTCTCATGGTTTATTACACAATCACAATTGGACAAAGCAAATAGTCAAGGATAAGCATAGTTTCAAAGTTCCGTTTTATTTTCCTCCACACTTAAAGCGAACATTGTCCCCAATGTTCCCGAAATATCAAAGTTATGATAAAGAAGGTAATTAAAAGCGAAAAAACTAATACTCCCCGATTAGCTCGGTAGGATCCGTGTAAAGTGGTGGTTAAATTCTTTTCAAGAAGAATTATTGCGTGAAAAGCTCCTTCCAATCTTATGTAACTTCTTCTTGACAAACTAAACTGCACACTTGAAGAAAACAAACGAAACCTTCGCGTAAAATCGGCGGTAATAATATATATAAGACTCGATTTAAACTAGGATATAATGCTTGTGGAATGGATGTTTCTGAATTTCTAAGAAAATTAAGACACAGAAAATTCAAAAATTTATAAATAGCTCGAAAAGCGAGAAAAAAGTAATCGATGTTTTACTCCTTCACGGCGTCGTCGGTTGCAATCTGACGCCGTCGGTTATCTGACAAAAAGCGGTGCGATTTTACGGAAAAATTCGGAAAATTTACATCTTTAGAATCGGAAAAATTTACGCAAAACATCCATTATGACTCGATACAAGCATTTGACTCGAACAAACAAACATAAATATCTTTTAGTTAATTGTTATTCTCATGTTTACGTTTCTTTTGAAAGCGTGTGTAATCCTCCTACACTTATCCCTTATGTAAAATACCTTTATATGCAATTAAGGCGAGGTTAAAAACAAAATAAAGCATTTTACAAATTTAAACATGAGGATAAACAATTAATAAAAGATATAAGACACTAACAAGCAAACAATTAAACATGGGTTGCCTCCCGAAGCGCTTTTCTTTATTTAAGAGTCTTGTAGCTAGACTCATAGTCGTGCTCTCGTTTTCTCATTACCGCCCTCTTGACCCTTTGTTTTCCCTTCATCGAAAGGGTGTAGGCGCTTGTATGCTCACCGTGGATTCCTTGCCAACGTTGTCAATTATGGCGACGGTTTTATCTTTTAAATTGGTCTCCTTAGCGTGAAAGGCCCAAACCATCTTGGTTTGTTTCTTCCTCGTAATGCCCTTATCCGAGATCTATACAAGAGCACTTTTCTCCCTTTAGAAATTCCTTAGGGTCCTTTTGTACCTTAGGTATTGAGGTGGGATTGCTTCCTAACTTTTATCGGGTTTCCACAAGGTTGCATACAATCCTTGAACCATAAAGTCTCTAAGCCCTTTTCCAGTCATTCATCTTCTTCTTAACATTGTTGCCGGGGCTTTTCGATTTCCACCGTAATCATTTCCATGATCTTAAGAGGGTATCTTGGGACGATGGGTATCCTAGCGTACCCTTTCCGCTTTGAGTATCATGATGCCTTCTCCGCATTTAATGGTTGCCTTGGCGGTGGCGAGCGGTGTCCCAAGAATGAGGTGCGTTTTATCTTCCTCAACATCAATGATCACGAAATCCACGGATAAGCGATGTTAGCCACCTCAATTAGAACATCAACAATGATTCCTACGGGGTGAACATAAGTATGATTAGCTAAGGAAAGTCTAAGGTCGGTTTTGTTGGTTTCTCATTAGTTAACTTATTATAGATTGACAATGGCATTATGTTCACATCGGTCCCTTGATCGGCCAAGGCATTTATATTGTCCATGTCACCGATACTAAGCGGTATCACGAAATTCCACTGTGGTGTCTCGTTTTCTTGTTAACGGTTTTTATAACCAACTCATCGAGAGGTTCCATAGGTAAGGCGTCGTATTCTTCTTCATCATTTTTCCTTCAAGAGCTTCCCTAAGAACTTCATTGTACCTAAAGTTGTTTACTTGGTTTGCAATGGTTTTCTTGTTGATTTCGTGCTTAAGGTAGTACTCAATGGTCTCGGGTTCATCATTAGGCACGGACTCATCCTTCGTGCTTTCCTCGGTTTTCCACATCTCGTTGCCTTGCATTCTCGGGCATGATGGAAGCAGGCGTTTACAAATGAAGTGGGAGGCAATCATTGCTTCTTCGAGCACTTTTTGGGAGCCTTTGTTTTGGTAAATTCAATTACCAAATCCATCATTTCTTTCATTTTGCTTGCATTTCCTCTCTCGCCTATAAACCTCCTCTTCAAATCGGCTAATCTCTCTGTATGAGCTGCCATGTACTCCTCATTTGATCCTTGAAGCTTGGTGAAAGTGGTATTGGGAAGTAGAGCAGGCGCCTTGCGGAACTTGGGTTTTGCTCGCGACTTGGGGATTCGAAAGAGGTGTGGGCGGTTGGTGGAGTGGGCGGTTGGCGACCTCTCGAGGAATTTGTGCGGGTGCTCTTTTACGCCTTTCCATAAGATAATCGATTCCTCTCGATGGCACTCAATTGCTCTTGAGTGTATCGGAGGATTCGGGAGGAGTGGATATGGCATTAACCACGTTAATCGGAGTTTGGTAGATTCACTCCAATCTTCGTAGCTTTGATCGTGAGCTCCTCTATGATATCCCATGATTGCTCTGCATTAAAGTCGTTGAGTCTTCCACCGGCTCGATCAATGGATCGTCGGTGATGAAGTCGGTATGATCATAGAAGATTTGGATTTGAAGCCAAAGATCAATGCCATGGTGTGGAAGTCTCAGAGTAATTCCTTCATCGAGTCCATGCTTTGTAAAGAGACTCACCTTGGGTGTTGGAATGTCAAGATGTCTCGCCTAAGCTTAGTGGTTCTCCCGGTGGGAAAAATTGAGCAAGGAAGCGAGAGGTAAGATCATCCCAACTTGAGATGGAGCCGGGGGAAGTCGCTCAAGCCAATTACTAGCTTGGTCCCGTAGAGAGATTGGAAGAGGCAGGTAGCGTGGTCTCCCGAGTAGTAGCATCAAGGTCGATGGAATCGGCGATTTTGAGAAATCCTCGGATCTTGATTTGGATCTTGAACGAAGTCCATGGAATCACATCCGTTTTGCACCAACGGATGGTGTCGGATCGCGGGGCCGTAGTTTGGGCTTGGTCGGGAAGCTCAATGGTGTTCCTATAGCCTAGGTGGCTTGGTCTTGAGTATTCACCAAAGTGCGGGCTCTTGGCGGGTCATTTGGTGGTGGGTTGATGAATGGTAGTGGGTTATCACCTTCCATGATGAAAAGTGATGGGGTTCTGAACAAAGGTTACGAAGAAGGGGATAGACTAAGAAATCTAAAAATGAGAAAAAGTTTACTTGATAGGAATCAAGCAAAGAAACCTAAGCGAGGTGGACTACTAACTAGCTATTCTATTCCCGGCTACAGCGCGCCAAAAACTTGATAACGCTACAGCGTCGTTCGGGGTCAAGGAAACTTCCTTTTCTTGAGCAAGTTTTATAACACCTAGGCGATGAACCTAATCGTTGTAGTGTAGTAATTAGGGTAAGCCACGGGTATTGATATCGTTCTCTGGGGAATAGGAATGCTAGTAAGGAGTTACTACGCTAAGGTTAAGGTTGAGGAAGATTATTTTTTATCTTTTTATGTTTTATGAAAATGGAAAGGTACGAATCTCGGGTATTGGATTTGGGGGTTGGTATTTCTACCGATTACTCTACTATTATCTAATTATCTAAACTAAGGTTGTGGGAGTCTATGTCTAATTAATGTGTGCTCGTATTATAGTTAAAGATGTGTTTACTTAAGTTGTATTACTCCTTAATTATCTCCTATTGATGGTTGAGTGTCACGTCTTATTCCTAGTTGCGTTGTGAGTCTAAAGTTGTAGGGTATCGTTTCTCCCTAACTCTTTGAACTTACCAAAGGGTCTTGTCTACAAACCCACTAGGATTATAAACTCCTACTCTAAAGCGCTCTTTGGATGGTTTAGCCTACAATTACTCGGTAATTATATTCTAAGGTTCACAAAGATGAATCAAGCATTAAGTACACAACGAATGACCTATCGCATTACTAGATCATTAATCAACTAAGATAAGAAACAACCAATCAATATTCAATAATTAAGTTTCATACTTCCTAAGCAAACACACAAATAAATTAGCGGGACATGGAGAACATGCAAGCATACACACAAATAATCAAAGACATAATTGAATTAATGAAGTAAAGACTTATCTTGATGTAAGATAGGGTTTAAAACCCTAAAATCTTGTACAAGACACCTTAGGTTCGGTTTTAGGTTTTACTCCAAAGACTCTCCACACAAAGATTGAAAAATTCGGATTCTATATATAAGATTACAATTGCGGCGGCGTCACCTTATGTTTAGTGGCGCGTCGTGTCGCCACTCGTGGGTTTCGTCTTGGCCACGTTAACCTTGCGGCGGCGTCACCTTATGTCCGTGTGCCGTCCTCTTGACCGGCGTCGTGCGGATTGCATCTAGGCCGTCGAGTAGCGACGGCCTACTCTTTCACAACTAGGCGTCGTCACTTGAAAATCTGAGTTTTGGGTTACGGATCGTCACAATAATTTTGGGACGGCGTCGCCATAACTTTTGGCGCCGTCGCCTTCTAACCGATGGCGTGAGTGCCTCGATTTTGACTTTGGCCATTTTCTTCATATATTCGCGCTTTTCGTCCAAATAAGTGCCATTCCAGCATTTTGCCTTCACGAGACCTAAAAGTGAAAAGGAGCGATATTAAGCAATAACGGATACAAAGTGATCAAATAAGGACTTAAGCGACCCTCAAAATGGTACCTTTTAAAACCTTATCATTGTGAATCGAGCATCCTACTCATGTCTATCGCTTGAAAAAGGCCCTTTACGGTTTGAAGCAAGCTTCAGGGCATGGTATGATCGCTATCAAAGTTTCTTCTATCCACGGATTGACAAAGGCGATTGATCCAACATTGTTCACCATAAAGTCGGAAAACATTTATTTCACGTTCAAATTCGTTGATGATAGTATTTTTCCTCGTGACCCTAATGAATGTGATCGTTTTCTATGGAGATGGGCTCCAAATTTCAAATGTCAATGATGGGACAAATGTCATTTTCTTGGGATTACAAACTTCACAAAGTCCGGAGGCATTTTATAAATCAATCTAAATCGCTAATGAAATCTTAAAGAAATTTGGATTTACCTCTAGTGACCTGTTGACACTCCTATGGTGGGCGTACAAAAGCGGATGAGGACCACTCGGGGATAATAGTAGATCAAGCGAAATATCGTAGTATGATTGGATCGTGATGTACCTCACAACCGATGAACTAGATATTTTGTTCATTGTATGCATATGTGCTAGATACCGAGGCTAAGCCTACCAAAAGCACCTTGAAGTGGTTAAGCGAGTCTTCGGTATCTCGAGGAACCATTAACATGGGACTTTGGTATCAGAAGGACTCGGTATATCTCTAACGACCTATGCGGATGTTGACCATGCGGGATGTCAAGACACTCGTCGAATTACTTGGTGGTGCTCAATTTTAGGTGACAAGCTCGTGGTGGTCTTCAAAGAAACAAATGAGCACTTCCATATTTTCATGAGGTGAATACATAGCCATGTCATCTTGTTGTGCTCAAATCTTATGGATGAGATCGATTATCGACTATGGCTTTGTATTCAACAAAGTTCTATGTATTGTGATAACAAAAGTGCCATTGCTCTCTGCAACAACAATGTTCAACACTCTAGAGCAAAGCACATTGACATTCGACATCATTTCATCGGGGAACAAGTTGAAAGCGGTGTGGTTGAACTATACTTCGTAAGGGCGAATATCAACTAGCGAGACATCTTCACCAAAGCTCTTTCTCGAGAGCGCTTTGAGTTTATTCTTCCGACTAGGCTTAAAGAGCCTTCAACTGAAACACTCAAGCGTCTTGAGGAAGGCGTCGGCGAGTAAAGGTGTTCGACTCTATATTTTATTTGTATATATCTTTTCAAAACCAAATACAAAATATAAAACCATCAAAACAAAAATATAAAAATATAAAACTTTTAAAAATACATAAAAATCGGAAAATCTTGAAAATCTTCAAAATATTGTTTATTTATCATGTTTTCTTGTCGGTTCGATAACATCTACGGACTTTGAGATGTCACTTAAAGAATGGCACGGGTCTCTAGATGAAGTTGAATTTTAAAAAAACAAAAAAAAACAACGAGATGGAGAAAAATGTTGGTTTATTGTCATTTCGGCAATAACCGCTTTTCAAAGAAAAACGAGCCATGCTTTATCTTGGTTTTCAAATTTCTTGCTCGATTCTTTAAACTAATCCTTAATATCTAATGAAAACTAGTTGGTTTGAAAAATAACTTTCGAGACTCTATTTTTGGAAATCATACGGACTTAACGTTTCTCAAAATATCTATCTCTCGATCAACAACTTATCTCATTGATTGAGGGAGAATGATTTCAATTAAATCAAAATGTTATTTGTCATACAATTGTTTTCAAAGATATTCATGCATGTTTAATCAAAGGAGTTTAAAGTCTCTAAATCGATCCTTATCGGTTAAAGCGTTTTCATAATCAAGTCATAATTCTCCTTAAAAGCTTTCAAAATCAATTTAAATCTACAGAGATCACAAATCTCAAATAATTGGATAATTGCGATCGGGGGAGAATTTGTGATTTAAATTGGATTTAATCTGATAATTCGGTAAATGATTTTATAAGGACGTACAAGCTCTCCTTCCTACATGTGCCAAACGATTTCAAATTTTCCATGCACATGTTGAGGGGGAGCATCTATCTTAAACCACATAGATCTGAAACGTGATCAATTATTTCAATGTGCAGGTTCCCTCTTGTATGTGCAAAACTCTTTCAAACCTCAAGGCACATATTTAGGGGGAGCATGTTTATGAAAACCTCATCCTTCTCCAAAATGCTTTATCTAATTGATCTGATTAGGGAAGTGATGTTGATATTTTTAGAAAATGGTAATTTAAGAAGTTAATTCTTTCTCTTGCCTCCGTGTGCTAAAACAATTTCAAATATATGAAGCACATGTTGAGGGAGCTCTTGTTCTAAAATATCAAAACAATTCGGATACAAAATGCTTTGATAATATATCACAAGTATCGGATTGATCTTCAAATGGTTTTCAATTGGTTCCAATGGCGGATGAACAATACCAAATTGACCGACCAACTTTACTTTATGTATGGTGATATAAGGATGATAAGGTTAGGTATTTGTTCCTATGATCCTCGAGAACCGGAGGGATCTACCGAGGACTATCCACTAGTTAGTGTAGAGTTCTTAGGTATGATGATAAAGGAAAAAAAAATTGAGATATGGGAAGAGTGCGGTGAGGCGAGCTAGTCTTGGAATATACCCAACAAGGTTCTAGTTATGAAGTCTTGGTAAGCCTTGAAGGGTTTGAATAATGAAAAAGAATTGAATGAGAAAGGGTGAAAACAAATAGCCTCAATTATTCAACCTTAGAGGCGATATACGGGTTCAATTCATATGAATCTTGGTGGTTACCAAGGTAACATCGGTATTGAAGACAAGACATCATGGGCCCGGTGGCGCAATGCACTTCAACTTCCCAAACCACTCAAGTTCCTCTTAAAGGACTTGTTTCATTCTCACGGGGAACCGACATTATCTATCGACTTTCTCTTAGAGATTGTTGATATTGAAGAAGCAGACCCTCTCCCAGTCTCCGACCACGGGATCCAAATATGCACAAATTGAGTCTAGATCCACGAGATCATCAATTAATCTCCTTAGGACACTTTCAATGAAGACTCTTTGTTTCACTCTGGGTAGGTGGCATATGAGATCTATTCTATAGATTAACCATGTGACAAGCGAACAAAAACTATGGGCGATTCAATCTGTTGAATCAATCACAGTTCGAGTTATGGATTGACGGATACACTTGATAAAACCGGTCGTTGTGCTTAAAGTTCTTTCCATAGCACATCGATGTGTATAATGTTTCAAAATTAATGGGTATTTATGATTGATAATTGATTTTCCATAAAACCTTCATTGTATTGCAAAACACTTTTTATTAAGCAATACACAATTGTTCTCAAATTACTTTTCATCAATCAGTGAATCTCTATTCATTTGGTTCACTCACTCCGTGTTGTCTTCTTTGAGGCGTTCGTCACAATTCTCAATTTTGGTCATTTCTCAAACTCTACATTCATCATACTAGTCATGCATGGGTTTGCATTTCACATTAAACATATAATTTCTTATTAAATAAGCGTTATCGCGTAATAAATTATTTTGAACATTTGATCCGTTACTTCCAAAATTTTATCACAATATATTTTTATACTCATATTAAGTTTATAAAAATATTATTATTAGTTACCGGTGTTTTAAATTTATTTCATTATATAAATTGTTATGTTTATATAAATTCTGACGGTTTCTTAAATTCAACCGATAAATATTTATTCACTCAAATCTTTCAAGAAATGTATTTTTATAATTTTATGACCTCAATATATTTTAACTTGACCGTAAAATTTATTTTAACTAACGCTATCCTATATACTCAAATGTGTCTACAAATGATCACTTATCTTCAAGTAACTTTACAAAACATTACTTATGCATATTAAAAAAAAAAAAAAAAAAAAAAAATCTTAACAAATATACCCCTTGTCGACACAAGGGGATTAATCATCAAAACTTTTACAAATATCTCAAGTCTTAAATATTATATTTATCACAAACACAATTCCTTTCATTCATTTGCAAAAGAAAAGATCAAAATTATTTTCTCTTCCTCTCCAAAATTCGTGACCACAAGACCAAAGGAAAGATCATCTCAAATTTTTCAAGACAAGTTATTTAACAATCTAGTATCACTTGTTGTATAGGTTTTGCAATAAAAACCTCAAGTGATTAGGAAAACCCTTTGTCCTTAAACCTCATCAAGTATTCTAGTAAGCATCTCATGTCCATTTTTCATCTTACATATTTATTTCATAATCATTTCATCATATTTGAGCAAAAACATGCAAGTCATATGATGTTGTACCACTTTTTCATTGATTTTTAAGGGTTATATATATCTAAGTCATCCTATAATTATTCCTTGTTATATATTAGTTTGATGATGTCTAGAAAACCATGACACCCTAAGAAGGTGTATGGTAGGATTGAATAACCGAGTTGTTTTGAATGGGTTAGAATAGGTTTGGCGAGAAAAACTCATTTAAACCACGTTTTAAATAGGGTCATCCATATTTTTAATTCTGTGAAAATCCGACAGTGGGTAAATATTTTTGGCCTAGATATTTAGAAAATACACTTTAAAAGCAGCGTGGCGGCTTGAGCGGATTAAAGCGGACTATAACGAAGAAGATATGAATTTTCAAGTTTGACGATGAACACTATTAATTTCGAAATTTCGACATGAAAATGTCACTCTTCTGAGTCAAAAATGAGTCTTAAGCTTTATAAATTGTGTCGACTTATCAAAAATATATTAGTATACTTTGATCTGAATCTAAGGACACATAAAGCGTGAAAACGGACATGTAACGAGTAAATTACGCGATAAACCAAGTTGCCGTAACTTTATTCTATTAGCAAAATTAATATATTCTCTATTAAAAACATACTACGGCAACTAAAGGACCATGTTGGCGGACGTTTTTAACAAGGATGTAGAACTTTTTATAGCGTGATGTCATCTAGTAAAAGCAAGTTCGCCTAGCATATTTTCCAAAATGTCCAACCGTTTGTTGGCGGAGTTGTAACGAATAACATATAGTCATTCAAACTTGGCGAAAACCACCCTTAAACTATATTTTGGACTAAAATACAATACTTAACCAATATTTTCTTTGTGAGCGAGACCTCTAGGATGGAAACTTAAATACTAAAACTTTGAGATAATAACACAAGCTTTCTAAAACTGTTGGGTTCATTTCTTAACACTCGATGTGCACCATTTTGCGACTATCATAGGAGGTTGTTTCAACATAACTATTTGTAGAGTATTTTTTTAATCTGACGGGATGTCATAAACATATTTTGACGATAAACATTATTTCCAAAGCGTACAAGTGGTATGGATATCATATGGATTTGCATGCGACATTGTATCACGCATTCACGACAACATATCATAACTCAGTAATAACATTCATTTTAGGTCGCGGATAGTTTCGAGCCTCATTTAGTGCACTTCATTTTGTTAGCATATCAATCATACCGGTGAGTTCATACCCACTTTTACTCGTTTAAATTCTTACAAACTCTTTGGGGAGATACATGCTTAAATACTTGTTTTTACTCTTGCGAATACTCAAACCATTTATACAATTGTGTTACACTAAACTTCTTATACACTTTGGACATTATGTGTGGTTTATTGCGATATGTGCCTTAATGTGCTAAACTTGTTTTCAATTATGCATCTACATACATACTTTAGCTGGTTAACTCTGCGGGGCCGGCGGAGAGGTATTGATAGTACTATCGGTGGCGCCCCACCATGGGTCCTTGATGGCGTGACACAGGGTGAATATAACATGTTATTCAATGAAACATAACAAACAATTTGGACTTGTCAAGAGGTTCGATTGGTGTGATTCTTTGCATTAAGTACATGTATATATCGTATGCACCTATGTCCTACTTATAAGCGAGATTGACAATTCCATATTTTGGCAATGGGTTGTAAACACAGGTTGCAAGTTTTGTATGGGCGGAACTTGGAACTAAGTGGATTACAATGCCTTTCTTGCATCAACATTCTTTATAGACTTTTCAAATCATTTTCAACAAACTTATGAACTCACCAACCTTTGTGTTGACACTTTTAGCATGTTTATCTCAAGTTGTAAGGCGATAGCATTTCATGGAGCTTTTGGGTCTCATGGCATACATTGGAGTCTAGTGTTTTATCTATTACCATTCGACATGTTTTGTAAACCTTTATGTATTATCAAGCGTTGGAATCTAGTGTGTTGTAAACTTTAACTTATATAATCGAATGGTAAACTCTTTAAACGTCTCATTATAGAGTCGTTTTACGTATCCATACTTTGTGCTATGACGTCATACCCCAATGACACTATCGTTCATTGCGATATTTTGGGGTGTGATAGATTGGTATCAAAGCCTTGGTTATAGAGAACTAGGTTGCATTTTAGTTCCTAGACTATAACCGCTTTCACGTCGATCCTTTCTTTTCCTATCGCCTTACACACTTTTAAATGCGCATATGTTTTCTTAAATATTTCTTCTAGAACCACCTCATTGGATAACGTGGTTTCCTTGTACCAATATAGAGTCCCAAAATCTAGTTGGGTCATTAAAGATATGAAGCTCGATGTGAGCACTTATCTAACTTGATCTCGTGTGAGTTCTTGTTTGATGAGATGCGAGATCGAGCTAAATAAGTGTTACTATATAGCGGTATAGATTTGTGATTTTGCCCAAGGATGGGAGTTTTCTTGAGGATAATTTGGGAGCTGGCGCGACCAAACCTCGTAGTGACTTTAGCACCTAAAGGAATTTCCTATACACCAAGTGCAACTCTCCTAGATACCTACCTAAATTCCTCCTCCTTTGTTTAGAATCGGATGATAGAATGGCTACCTATTTTAGTAACATCAATCGTGAGAGACAGGTATGCTTTATGGTATGTACACGTGTGAAATGAAGCAATTATAATTATGGTGGCCAACATAATTATAAATCGTCTAACCACGTGGACATATGCTACTCTTATCGTAGATCGATGGGGCACACCTTAGGAACCAATTTGTGGCGTGGTATTATGTTTTAGGGCGTCAAGTATAGACATTGGGAACTCAGCTGTCCTTTCCTTGCGAGATCATGGCACGAAGGGTAACCGCGACCGGCGAGGTGGTGTGGCGCGAAGGGTGGAAGGGCGGTGGCGTGGAGGTAGAGAAGGCGGTAGCGACATGGGTAACAATGACAACAACACTGGTGGAAACCACGATTTTGCCGCCATCATCGCTCAACAACTTCAAATCTTGCTTCCCACTATTGTCACTGAGTTGGAAACCATATGAATAACTCGAAACCACGAGCAGTCTTGGCGACACCAACAATGTAGTTGGCGGTGGCAACAATAACAACACCAACAACAACAACAACAATTGGATGCGTATAAAGGAATTTTCGATTATGCAAACCCGTGGAGTTTGATGGTATAGGAGGTGCTTTGGCGTATACTCGATGGGTAGAGAAGGCAGTCGATGATCGACATCGACAATTACGCCACACATCGAAGGGTGAAGTATGCGACTTGCTTGCTATCGGGAAGGCATTGACATGGTGGAACACACACATTACAAGCTAGAAGCGGAGAAGCGACTATAGGTATGACATGGGACGAATTTAAGGCGTTATTGCAAGAAAATCTTGCGGACAATGAAATCGAACTGGAACATGAACTTTATCATCACTCTATGATAGGAGTGGTCATGACCTACGGATCGATTTCATGAATTAGCGGACTAGTTCCTCATATGGTTACCCACGAATCCAAGAGAATCGCGAGGTACATATATGGTCTTGTGCACGAAATCCGTGGAACTATAAGCAGATGAGCCGTCTACAATACAAAGTGCAATCTTGAGGCGGGAACCACGGCGGATGAGATGGTTAGAAATGGTACTTTGAAGAAGCGTTGACAAGAGGAAGGAAGCGAGTGGGTCGAATAAGCAAATGGGCGTGGTAGCGAGACAACAAAAGGGCAAGAGTTTTTGTGGCAGATGCTGAACAAAGAGAGTATCGCGGTACACATCCCAAGTGTGCTAAATGTGCTTATAATCTTCGAAGACCAAGCCACAGCTTGTGTACAAATTGCAATCGTTCGGCCATTTAAGGAGCGATGTAAAACACAGGTAGCACCGCTAACGTGGGCAACATGAGGAATAACCAAAGGACTTGCTTTGAATGTAACAACCGAACCACTTCGGAATAATTGTCCTAAGTTGAATGGAACAGAGGCAACCACAAGGTAACCAACACCTAGCTTTAGCAATTGAAGGAAACAACCCAAACCACATACTCAATATCGGTCCACCGAGATCGAGCATTCTATATAGGGACCGGGGTAGCCCGCAATGTAACTGGCTGTGCGTTTTCCCTAGGCATAAGTTTGGCATAAACACTTTGACCATACACTTGATTTCGCGAAACCTTAGGGTAGAACTTTATATATCATCGATTGAATCCGAGGACATGATTCCTCGACATGGGAAGAATGTCACAATTCTCAATTTTGGTCATTTCTCAAACTCTACATTCATCATACTAGTCATGCATGGGTTTTGCATTTCACATTAAACATATAATTTCTTATTAAATAAGCGTTATCGCGTAATAAATTATTTTGAACATTTGATCCGTTACTTCCAAAATTTATCACAATATATTTTATACTCATATTAAGTTTATAAAATATTATTATTAGTTTACCGGTGTTTTAAATTTATTTAGTATATAAATTGTTATGTTTATATAAATTACGACGGTTTTCTTAAATTCAACCCGATAAATATTTATTCACTCAAATCTTTCAAGAAATGTATTTTTATAATTTTATGACCTCAATATATTTTAGCTTGACCCGTAAAAATTTATTTTTAACTAACGCTATCCTATATACTCAAATGTGTCTACAAATGATCACTTATCTTCAAGTAACTTTACAAAACATTACTTATGCATATTAAAAAAAAAAAAAAAAAAAAAAAAAAAAAGCATAGCTTTTTGTGATCGATACTTGTGATCGAGACCTCTAGGATGGAAACTTAAATACTAAAACTTTGAGATAATAACACAAGCTTTCTAAAGCTGTTGGGTTCATTTCTTAACACTCGATGTGCACCATTTTGCGACTATCATAGGAGGTTGTTTCAATAACTATTTGTAGAGTATTTTTTAATCTGACGGGATGTCATAAACATATTTTGACGATAAACATTATTTCCAAAAGCATACAAGTGGTATGGATATCATATGGATTTGCATGCACGACATTGTATCACGCATTCACGACAACATATCATAACTCAGTCATAACATTCATTTTAGGTCGCGGATAGTTTCCGAGCCTCATTTTAGTGCACTTCATTTTGTTAGCATATCAATCATACCGGTGAGTTCATACCCGCTTTTACTCGTTTAAATTCTTACAAACTCTTTGGGGAGATACATGCTTAAGTACTTGTTTTTACTCTTGCGAATACTCAAACCATTTATACAATTGTGTTACACTATACTTCTTATACACTTTGGACATTATGTGTGTTTATTGCGATATGTGCCTTAATGTGCTAAACTTGTTTTCAATTATGCATCTACATACATACTTTAGCAATGGTTAACTCCTGCGGGAGCGCGGAGAGGTATTGATAGTACTATCGGTGGCGCTCCCACCCTTGGGTCCTTGACGACGTGACCTAGGGTGAATATAATCTGTTATTCAATGAAACATAACAAACAAGTTAGACTTGTCAAGAGGTTCGATTGGCTATGATTCTTTGCATTAAGTACATGTATATATCGTATGCACCTATGTCCTACTTACAAGCGAGATTGACAATTCCATATTTTGGCAATGGGTTGTAAACACACGAGTTACAAGTTTTGTATGGTGGAACTTGGGCCGAGTAGATTTACAATGCCTTTCTTGCATCAACATTCTTTATAGATTTTTCAAATCATTTTCAACAAACTTATGAACTCACCAACCTTTGTGTTGACACTTTTTAGCATTTTATCTCGGGTTGTAAGGCGATAGCATTTCATGGAGCTTTTGGGTCTCATGGCATACATTGGAGTCTAGTGTTTTATCTATTACCATTCGACATGTTTTGTAAACCTTTATGTATTATCAAACTTTGGAATCTCATGTGTTGTAAACTTTAACTTATATAATCGAATGGTAAACTCTTTAAAGCGTCTCATTATAGAGGTCGTTTTACGTATCCATACTTTGTGCTATGACGTCATACCCCAATGACACTATCGTTTATTGCGATATTTTGGGGTGTGATACATTCGGTTTAAACGACTAGAGCATTTGTGAAACCTGATTAAGAAATTCTTGAATTATACATGATCACGGTAGTACTTGTCTTGATCAGCGAGGAACCGTGGGTCGTGTACCTCAATTCAATGAAAGTGATCAAAGATACTTTCGTGCACTTTATTGTTAGCGTTGTATGTAGAGTCGCCTACATTTGCGGTGATCGAAATGATACGGTCAATCCGTGGCCGCATGCTCACTCAACACATTCAACTCGAAGAAATCATGATTAGTGCATCAATGAATCGGCATTTTCACTCCATGCTTACGATACGTTCTTTGCAAATATCATGAATCGACTAAAAGCTTCCGCTACTACGATAAGAAGATATCATGATCCGAATGTGAGCATGTCGGTCCAAAAGTCACAACTTCACATACTATCAACTCCACAATGGAAGAGTCGAGATTCATGGTTGCGATGATCTCAAAAGGCGGTTCAAAACTCTAACATCACGTGGATCGGTTAAAGACCTCCTCTTGAATTAACAAAACATGCGAACATGGTGAATCAAAGACTACGAGCTAAAGAACAAAAGTGCTTAATCAAAGAAACCAAGAACAACGAAATATTATATCGGTTTGTAATCATTGTAAGTTAAGGTGACCTCCCTTGGGGAGATTGTTAGGATTTAGTAAAACCGATTACTTAATGTGTCGGTTACCTCAACTATGTATGCTCGTTAAGCTCGTAGTCATAGTAAGTCAATGATAGTATTTAGTTTACTTTGTGACAATTCGTATTTTCAGGTCATTCTCAAAACATTACTCATGCTTCATTATTTATCATTTATCGTGAACTAGGTTTACGAGTATCAAATTCACGTAACCGTAATGGTTTAGCTGTGAATTCATGATCATATCATCGAGGACATTTCATATAGACTAAGTTTAGTCTACATTTCATTAACATCATTGTCATCATATTAGTTCATGCATGGTTTTGCATTTTACATTAAACGTATAATTTTCATATTAAATAAACGTTATCGCGTAATTAATTATTTTGAACAATTGATCCGTTACTTCCAAAAATTATCCCGATATATTTTTATACTCATATTAAGATTATAAAAATAATATTATTAGTTTACCAGTGTTTTAAATTTATTTTGTATATAAATTGTTATATTTATATAATTACGACGGTTTTCTTAAATACTACGATAATTATTATTTCACTCAAATTTTGCAAGAAATGTATTTTTATAATTTTATGACTTCAATATATTTTATCTTGACCCGTTAAAATTTATTTTAGCTAACGCTACCCTAAATACTCAAATGTGACTACAAGTTATCATTTATCTTCAAATATCATACATTTACTCTACATCTACATACTTAATAAAAAAAATTATTTCCTAAACAAATTTACTCCCTTGTCGACAAGGGAGGGTGATTCATTTAATTTTACAAATATCTTACTACTTATATGTATTATACTCATATACATTCACATACATCTCAATATTTCAAAGTGTAAAAGAAAAAAAAACTCATATCTCTTTCTCTCTCTCTAAAACCAACCACAAGGAGACCAAGAAGAGAATCATAAAATTTTCAAGACAAGTTTTTTAAACACTAGTATCACTCTTTGTTTAAGGTTTTGCAATATAAACCTTGGGTGATTAGGAAAAACCATTGTTCATAAACCTCATCAAGTTACTAGTAAGCATTCATATTCATCATAATATTTCATATTCATTGTTATGGTCATTTCATTTTATTTGAGAAAACATGCAAGTCTTATGATGTTTATACCACTTTTTCATTGATTTTAAGAGTTATATATATATATAATCATCCTATAATTACTCCTTGTTATATATTACTTTTGGTGATGTCTAGGAACCCATGACACCCTAAGAAGGTGTATGGTAGGATTAGAATAGCCGGAGTTGTTTTGAATGGGTTAGAATAGGTTTGGCGAGAAAAACTCATTTCGACAAGTTTGCAAAAGGGTCTGTCCTTATTTTCAAAATCTGGAAAATCCGACAGTAGGTAAAATTTTTGGCCTAGATATTTAGAAAATATACTTTAAAACGAAACCGTGGCGCTTGAGCGGATTAAAGCGGAGTTATAACGAAGAAGTTATGAATTTTTCAAGTTTGACGACGAAAGATATTTGGTACGAGAAAATTCAGCATGTAATCTTGACTTTTACGAGTCAAAAATGAGTCTTAAGCGTTATAAAATGTGTCGACTTATCAAAAATATATTAGTATATATTATTACGATTCCGAGGACATATAAAGCGTGAAAACGGACTTGTAACGATTAAATTACACGCGATTTAACAAAGTTGCCGTAACTTTATTATATAAGCAAAACTATTATATTTCTATTAGACAAATATTACGGCAACAAGTGACCAAGTTGAAGGTCGTTTTAACATTGACGTAGTACTTTTTATAACGTGATGTCTTCTAATAAAATTTAGTTCGCCAAGTATATTTTCCAAAATGTCCAACCGTTTGTCTAGCGGAGTTGTAATGAATAAAATACGGTCACTTAAACTTTGCGAAAACCATCCTTAAACAATATTTTGGATACAAGTACCCTACTTTACCTATGTTTTCTCCGTGATCGAGACCTCAATAATAAAAACTTAAATGCTAAAACTTTGAGATAATGATACAAACTTCCCAAAACCGTTGAGTTCGTGTCCTAACACTCGGCGTGCACCATTTCGACTAGCTTTTCAAGGCCGTTTTAGTCACTTTCATGAAATTTCAACGACATTATTTTACGACGAAAGTTATAATTTCATAATAAATCACTAAATGATTATCGTGGGATATCATTTCAACGTAAATACTTGTAAAGTATTTTATAACATGACGAGATGTCATAAACATATATTTCGACGATAAATTCTATTTTCAAAAGCGTATAAGTGGTATAGATTACATGTGGATTTGCATGCACGACATTATTTCATGATTTACATTAGAACATATCATTCATAATAGGTCACGGTCGAGGTTGCGCCTCATTTCGATGTTGCCATTATATCATCATTATCATTGCAACAGGTGAGTTTTCATAGCCCGATTTATTCAAGTTTTACTTATTTCAAACCTACGGGGAGAATACATTGTACATCATTTTATTACGATGCCAAGTATATCAAATTCATTACATTGCTTAAGTTACCTCATTGCCGATTAAATGTCCCCATTTCATGAACATGAACCGTTAATTTCATAGAAGCGTGAGTGAGTGGATAGATCTATCGAGGTGACACCTCCATCCGGGTTGGTGGATTCAACCGGACGGATGCATTTCATTTCATTATCATTATTTGAGTTGTTTGGCAAACACTCTGTTGGGCGAACATCATGATCAAGCTTCGTGTCATGGACTTATAGCAATTGTATCATTTTGTGGCGACATTGTCATACATAATTTATACTTGTGGTAGTCGTATTAAACATTTTCAACAACTCTATGAACTCACTCAACCTTTGTGTTGACACTTTTAGCAATGTATTTTCGGTAACTAAGGCATTCACTTCATGGCATGCATGTGGACATATCATAGAGTCGCGGTGACGACGCGTCTCACATGGGATTTATACATTTTAAAACATCGTTTGACTTGTACCAAACTTATTTTCCGCACATAGTAACTTTCATTTGGGACCTATCTTTGTAACTCGAATGTTTTTATTAAATCAAGCGATGTATTTTTCAAACGACACTTTAGGTCGTTCAATATAACTGTGATTGTGATGCTATGACGGTCAATCCCGAAATTCCATTCATTGCAAAAGCAGTAATTTGGGGTGTGACAGTTGGCATCGAGCTTGATTATAGAGAACTAGGTTGCATCATTGACCCTAGACTATAACTACATCATCATAGCATCTCATCATTTCATCATAAGTGCATAGTCACTATACATGCGGTTTCATACGCACATTTTGCGAGTTATTTACTTTCATTTCAAAATCGATTGTCACATAGATGCCTTGGATACCCATTCCATCATACTCACATCATACTTTGACATGGAGAATGCCCTGTCATTCCCTATCACAATTTTAACATCAGTTGACTCAACACCGATAACATCAGATGATGAGACTGAACCCTTTTAGGAGGACGAAGTTGCACTTACACCATCGCGATCACTATTGATTCACCGTAGGATCAGGACAATTTTTATCATTCTGTTGAGATAGATCATACCATTTGGTAGGACTTACAAGCTTAGTCCTAGTGGACCTATTAGTCATACATTTGATTTGCCGCTAGGGAAGCGTGCATGATTCGACACACTACTACCATCTATCACTAAGACTACAGAAACTACACTATCTTATAGATTTGAGGATTGTGAGAGTTTCAAAGCTATTGTTATTAGACAGCCTACTGCTCCTACACTTGAGACATGATTAGACCATCAACAGGAACAGATAATAAGTACATTTCTATTTAGTGTAATCTTTATCATTTATTATCTCCACGATAATCACAACCTTAGTTTATTTCATTCCTTATTCCAATTGCCCAATTTTCAATCATTTTGCGACAATACCTCACTATCTTACTAGGGTTAGGCCAACTTTATTCTTGACCAATTAGGAGACTATTACCACTCTATGAGGTTCTCCCATGTATCCTACAAACCATTCCTCAAATTATATTTCAAGTTATTTTGCTACCATTTCATAACATTATTTCACTTAATTTTATTTCAAGCTATTTTATCACCATCTTAGAAACATTGTTTCATAAAGTTTTAAAACAAGTTGTTTTATTACCAACTTATCAATTGGTTTCGGTCATTTTATCAACTATTTAATACCATCATGCGAAACGATTTTCATGTTACTCGAAAAATCATTGAGCCATTATCTTACAAAACAAAGCGTTGAATACCATCTAAAACTTGGAGGAACATAATACCATTTCAACAAAACCAAGCATCACATCATTTGTCCTCGATTATACATGGCACGATCACCTATGTATAATTCGGGAAGAATTATGTCATGAAAGTAACAAGCATCATTTCAAATCTCTTAAAACAATCTTCACTCAAAAGCAAAGCTTTGTAATCATATAAATTGTTCATAAACATTTCTTTTGTTAACACTCTATAGAATGCTCACGCCATTCATCCTCACTCAACCAATAAGTTAGAATTTGACGAGTGACCTTTTTAGAAAGGGCTTTCTATACCATCTATGAGGAGGATTCCTCGATACAAGAAAACAATGAAAGCATTCTAGGACTACCAACAAGGACTAGAAGTAGGTAGTAAGATGTTTCAAAACTCAACAAAATCTTAAGACATCACGAGACATTCGAACCACTATTTTGGACTAGAAGCCAAATTATATCATTTCAAAAGTACTAGCTAGACCGAGTTACAAGATTTAGTATGAGCGAATACACACTAAGCAACACTATAGGGATAAACCAAGTCTTCTAATCGGGACTACAGAACATTTCACTAAACATGGCCTCAACAATATTTGAACTTCCTACAATGAGTTTTCCTTAAAGGAAAATTTGGTTAAATTTAGGTTATCGATATAAACTTCCTCTAAGGCATTGTGTTCCTAGAAATTCCAAGTAACCTCACTTCTATATCAAGAGATGCAACAGTTTGAACATATCGGACAATCAATGACTCTCCATCTACAAGTGAAATTAGAACAAACATTCTTCGACATAGTATGGTGATATCTATGTTCTTGCTAGCATGATAACAATCTAAGTGATGAAATATTTTAGAAGCACTCAATATCGGGACAAATCTTGAAAATCAACCACCACACCACATCACTTAAATATTTAAGGTTTTGTGACTTTACAACATAGAGCATGGAAACACTTGATAATCAAACCATAAACATTTTAGTCATGGGGACTAAACACCTTAGGCAAGTAAGATTCAAATCATGACATTATTTAGAACTAGAACGCGAGGAATCACAATTGTTACCCATAATCTATTCCTTTCTATAAGGTCCTTTTCGATGATTTAACATTTTGAAATTTGGCATGAGACACGTGGTATCAATTCCAGTTGTACCTATTACAAGCTATTCGATTCACCTTAGACTTGACAACCATTTTAAGATTCCTTTGGAATTCACTAGTACATGATTACCGCTTATTATCCTCGACTCAATGGTTAGGCGAGAGAACAATTCCACATT
The DNA here is from genome assembly GCA_022545495.1 of Chrysanthemum lavandulifolium. Classification (NCBI taxonomy): domain Eukaryota; kingdom Viridiplantae; phylum Streptophyta; class Magnoliopsida; order Asterales; family Asteraceae; genus Chrysanthemum; species Chrysanthemum lavandulifolium. The sequence continues at coordinate 268,431,029 of CM040241.1, forward strand.
AGACACATTATACAACATTGAATTAGCTAATGGTAACTTAATTAGCACCGACACCATTGTCCGTGGTTGTACACTCAATTTTCTAAATCATCCCTTCAATATAGACCTTATGCCCGTAGAACTTGGTAGTTTCGGCGTCATCATCGGCATGGATTGGTTATCCAAACATCGTGCAAGAATCATTTGTGATGAAAAAGTTGTTCATCTTCCTTACAACGGCGAAACTTTGATCATTCATGGGGAGCAAGTGGAACTAGACTCGATATTATATCATGCATCAAAGCGGAGAAGTACATAAAGAAAGGTTGTTAGGCTTTCTTAGCACATATAACCAAGAAGAGGTCGGAAGAGAAGCGACTTGAGGATGTACTAATTGTTCGAGAATTTCCAAGTCTTTCCGAAGACTTGCCAAGACTTCCACCGCACGTCAAGTAGAATTTCATATTGACTTAGTGCGGGAGTTGCACCAGATTGCACGAGCGCCTTACCGTCTAGCACCATCGAATGCAAGAGTTGTCTAATCGGTTGCAAGAACTTTTAGACAAAGGATTCATTAGGCCAAGTTCCTCGCCTTGGGAGCACCGGTCTTGTTTGTGAAGAAGAAAGATGGATCCTTGAATGTGTATAGATTATAGAGAGTTGAACAAGTTAACGGTGAAGAACCGTTACCACTCCCGAATCGACGACTTGTTCGATCGGTTGCAAGGCTCTAGTATCTACTCAAAGATTGACCTAAGATCAGGTTATCATCAACTTAGAGTGCGAGAGGAGGACATCCCGAAAACAGCGTTTAGAACACGTTATGGACATTATGAGTTTCAAGTAATGCCGTTCGGATTAACTAATGCACCTGCAGTATTCATGGATCTCATGAATAGGGTATGTAAACCGTATTTGGACAAGTTTGTTATAGTATTCATCGACGACATATTGATTTACTCAAAGAGCAAAGAAGAGCATGAAGGGCATTTAAGAACGATTTTAGGACTACTCAAGAATGAGAAGTTGTATGCCAAATTTTCGAAGTGTGATTTTGGGAACCGTAAAGTACAATTTCTTGGTCATGTCATTGATAGTCAAGGATTACAAGTAGATCCTGCAAAGATTGAAGCTGTAAAAGATTGGGCTACTCCAACAAATCCTATAGAAATCCGACAATTTCTAGGACTTGCCGGATATTACCGAAGATTCATCGAAGGTTTTTCAAAGATAGCTAAAGCTTTGACTAAGTTGACACAGAAAAACAAGAGGTACGAATGGGGAAAGAAACAAGAAGTTGCTTTTCGGTTGTTGAAGAAAAGCTTTGCAGGTCGCCAATTTTGGCACTACCGAAGGAATTGAGAACTTCGTTGTATCTTGCGATGCTTCACATAAAGGGCTTGGAGCTGTATTAATGCAAAGCGAGAAGGTGATAGCGTATGCTTCTCGACAACTTAAGGTTCATGAGAAGAATTACACCACTCATGATCTTGAGTTGGGGGCCGTAGTCTTTGCACTCAAGATTTGGAGACACTACCTTTATGGTACAAAGTGCACAGTGTTTACGGACCACAAGAGTTTACAATATGTTCTTGATCGGAAGGAACTTAACATGAGGCAACGTCGTTGGTTGGAATTACTCAACGATTATGATTGTGAAATCAAGTATCACCGGGAAAAGCCAATGTTGTGGTGATGCTCTTAGTCGGAAAGAAAGACCCAAACCTTTAAGAGTAAGATCATTAGGAATGACGATCGGTTCACCTTTACCATCAAAAATACTTGAGGCACAGATCGAGGCACTCGGGAGGAAAACCGACCAAGTGAAAAGCTTTATGGTATGCCCGAAAATGCAAATGGCTTTGTAAAGAGAGCGGATGGAGTATTATGCTTCAAGGATAGAATGTGGGTACAATTTTATGGCGGGATACGAGAATTGATTATGCATGAGTCGCATAAGTCAAAGTATTCTATTCACCTAGGTTACGATAAGATGTATCGGGATCTCAAGAAACTTTATTGATGGCCGAACATGAAAGCGGAAATTGCCACGTCGTTAGCGGATGCCTTACTTGCTCTAAGGTAAAAGTCGAATATCGAAACCTTGAGATTACTCCAACAACCAAAATTCCACAATGGAAATGGGAGCGCATTACGATGGACTTTGTCACGAAACTTCCTAAGACATCGGAGGTTACGACGCTATATGGGTAATCGTTGATCGTCTTACCAAATCAGCCCATTTCATACCAATTAGAGACTTATTCCATGGAACAACTCACTAGACTTTATGTCAAGGAAATAGTCTCGAGGCATGGAGCACCAATTTCTATCATTTCCAAGCGAGATAGTCGATTCACTTCAAACTTCTGGAAATCATTACAAGATTCATTTGGAACCAAATTAGAGATGAGCACAGCATATCATCCACAAACCGATGGTCAAAGTGAAAGGACAATTCAAACATTAGATAATATGCTCAAGCATGTGTGACTTTCTAGAAATGATTAGGCAAGTCATACTTCATCGAACCAGTTGCTTTACAACAATAGTAATTACATGAACATATTAACGACACCATTTGAGGCATTCTCTGATTTAGGTGTCAATCACTTATTCACGGGTCAAAATCGGGAAAGTCCAACTCACTAGTCCATGACTCATTCATGAAACAACAAAGTGATCGTACAGTCAAAAATCGATTACAAGCAACAACATATAGCTAGATAAGCTACGTCGATATCGATGCAAAATATTGGAAGTATGTTCCATAAGTCACAAACCATTAGAATTTCAAGTTGGCAACAAATTTATGTTCAAAGTCCCGTCTTGGAAAGGCGTGGTGCGATTCGAGAAAAACATTGGACGACCCAATGCGACTCAAATATCCTCACTTTTCACAAGTAACATCGTAGAACCTAACATGGACCGAATTCGGGATGAATTCCTTTTTATTGGGCGAATGTGACAACTCGTATTTTCGGTCATTCTCAAAACATTACTCATGCTTCATTATTTATCATTTATCGTAAACTAGGTTTACGAGTATCAAATTCACGTAACCGTAATGGTTTAGCTGTGAATTCATGATCATATCATCGAGGACATTTCATATAGACTAAGTTTAGTCTACATTTCATTAACATCATTGTCATCATATTAGTTCATGCATGGTTTTGCATTTTACATTAAACGTATAATTCTCATATCAAATAAACGTTATCGCGTAATTAATTATTTTGAACAATTGATCCGACACTTCCAAAAATAATCCCGATATATTTTTATACTCATATTAAGACTATAAAAATAATATTATTAGTTTACCGATGTTTTAAATTTATTTTGTATATAAATTGTTATATTTATATAATTCTGACGGTTTTCTTAAATTCTACACGATAATTATTATTTCACTCAAATTTTGCAAGAAATGTATTTTATAATTTTATGACTTCAATATATTTTATCTTGACCCGTTAAAATTTATTTTTAACTAACGCTACCCTAAATACTCAAATATGTACACAAGTTATCAATTATCTTCAAATAAATCACATTTACTCTACATCTACATACTTAATAAAAAAAATGCATTACCTAAACAAATACACCCCTTGTCGACAAAGGGGGTGATTCATTCAACACTTTACAAATATCTTCTAGTATAATGTATTATACTCATATACATACACATACATCTCATTTTTCAAAGTGTAAAAAAAAACAAAACTTCTCTCTTCTTTCTTCTCTCTAAAACCGGCAACCACAAGGAGACAAAGAAGGATCATCAAAAATTTTCAAGACAAGTTTTTAACACACTAGTATCACTCTTTGTTTAAGGTTTTGCAATATAAACCTTGGGTGATTAGGAAAACCCTTTGTTCATAAACCTCATCAAGTTACTAGTAAGCATTTCATATTCATCATAATATTTCATATTCATTGTTATGGTCATTTCATCATATTTGAGAAAACATGCAAGTCTTATGATGTTTATACCACTTTTCATTGATTTTAAGAGTTATATATATAATATAATCATCCTATAATTACTCCTTGTTATATATCACTTTTGGTGATGTCTAGGAACCCATGACACCCTAAGAAGGTGTATGGTAGGATTAGAATAGCCGGAGTTGTTTTGAATGGGTTAGAATAGGTTTGGCGAGAAAAACTCATTTCGACAAGTTTGCAAAAGGGTCTGTCCTTATTTTCAAAATCTGGAAAATCCGACAGTAGGTAAAATATTTTGGCCTAGATATTTAGAAAATATACTTTAAAAGCGAAACGTGGCCGCTTGAGCGGATTAAAGCGGAGTTATAACGAAGAAGTTATGAATTTTTCAAGTTTGACGACGAAAGATATTTGGTACAGAAAATTCAGCATGTAATCTTGACTTTTTACGAGTCAAAAATGAGTCTTAAGCGTTATAAAATGTGTCGACTTATCAAAAATATATTAGTATATATTATTACGATTCCGAGGACATATAAAACGTAGAAAACGGACTTGTAACGATTAAATTACACGCGATTTAACAAAGTTGCCGTAACTTTATTATATAAGCAAAAACTATTATATTTCTATTAGACAAATATTACGGCAACAAGTGACCAAGTTGAAGGTCGTTTTTAACATTGACGTAGTACTTTTTATAACGTGATGTCTTCTAATAAAATTTAGTTCGCCAAGTATATTTTCCAAAATGTCCGACCGTTTGTCTAGCGGAGTTGTAATGAATAAAATACGGTCACTTAAACTTTGCCGAAAACCATCCTTAAACAATATTTTGGATACAAGTACCCTACTTTACCTATGTTTTTCTCCGTGATCGAGACCTCAATAATAAAAACTTAAATGCTAAAACTTTGAGATAATGATACAAACTTCCCAAAACCGTTGAGTTCGTGTCCTAACACTCGACGTGCACCATTTTACGACTAGCTTTTCAAGGCCGTTTTGTCACTTTCATGAAATTTCAACGACATTATTTTACGACGAAAAGTTATAATTTCATAATAAATCACTAAATGATTATCGTAGGATATCATTTCAACGTAAATACTTGTAAAGTATTTTATAACATGACGAGATGTCATAAACATATATTTCGACGATAAATTCTATTTTCAAAAGCGTACAAGTGGTATAGATTACATGTGGATTTGCATGCACGACATTATTTCATGATTTACATTAGAACATATCATTCATAATAGGTCACGGTCAGAGGTTGCGCCTCATTTCGATGTGCCATTATATCATCATTATCATTGCAACAGTGAGTTTTCATAGCCCGATTTATTCAAGTTTTACTTATTTCAAACCTACGGGGAGAATACATTGTACATCATTTTATTACGATGCCAAGTATATCAAATTCATTACATTGCTTAAGTTACCTCATTGCCGCTTAAATGTCCCCATTTCATGAACATGAACCGTTAATTTCATAGAAGCGTGGTGAGTGGATAGATCTATCGAGGTGACACCTCCATCCGGGTTGGTGGATTCAACCGACGGATGCATTTCATGTCATTATCATTATTTGAGTTGTTTGGCAAACACTCTGTTGGGGCGAACATCAGTCAAGCTTCGGTGTCATGGACTTATAGCAATTGTATCATTTTGTGGCGACATTGTCATACATAATTTATACTTGTGGTAGTCGTATTAAACATTTTCAACAACTCTATGAACTCACTCAACCTTTGTGTTGACACTTTTAGCAATGTATTTTCAGGTAACTAAGGCATTCACTTCATGGCATGCATGTGGACATATCATAGAGTCGCGGTGACGACGCGTCTCACATGGGATTTATATACTTTAAAAACATCGTTTGACTTGTACCAAACTTATTTTCCGCATAGTAACTTTCATTTGGGACCTATCTTTGTAACTCTGAATGTTTTAATATATCAAGCGATGTATTTTCAAAGCGACACTTTAGGTCGTTCAATATAACTGTGATTGTGATGCTATGACAGTCAATCCCGAGAATTCCATTCATTGCAAAGCAGTAATTTGGGGTGTGACATAGTGCAACAATAGTGAAGCTCTTATCTGAATTTGGGCTTTGAGGGCATCAATATACATCAACAAGGCGTTAGTTTGATCAATCAACTTGGAATTGGTCTCCTCTAAGTTCTTTCTTAAGGACTCATTTTCCATTAATAGGTTGGACACACATAGAGTCGATTCGGCATTCCTAGATTTAAGCGTATCACTCATCTCATGATAATCACTCTTATGCACATCGAGGTTGTAATTTCGATTGCATATGGTTGAATCTTTGTCTGAATCGAGTTTTTAAGTGGTTAATTTCAAAAATTCTCGAAATGCAAATTCACGATTAATGCAAGATTCTTGATATAAAAGCTTTCTTCCTTTTCTTTGTATTGCAATTTCCAAGGAAATACAATGTTTTCAAAATTAAGTATTTGTTTGAAAGTTCATCATAAACCCTTTTCAATCATGTCATTAGTTTTAAAAGTTTTTAGATTCGAGCTCAACCAAGGCGAATTAACGATATTATGTTCAGAGTTAGGATCAAATAGATCAGGTACATTAGCACATGAATTATGTTGATCAGTTAAGGGTACCTCATCACATGACACTTGTTCATCTGAAAATATGTCATCAGTATTCACCACATGCATACCAGGAGTTGTCATGTAAGCTGTTTCAGGCTTTTCTGAATCTGAGTCATTGAGTTCAGTACAGTTGGCATCATCCTCCTTTATTGCAACTGATATTGTGCATTCGGCATCATCCATTTTTTCAACTAATCCATTGCCCAACATATCACAGCCTTCACTTGATTTTATCTGACACCCATTCAACACATTCAACTGAATATTCTCTTGAGCAACCTCCCCAATGTACATTTCCACATTATTCATAAGTTGAATAAATGTGTTGATGTACTCATAATTTCCATTCGGTATGTTTCTTGAATGAAATTCCGGTCACATGTTGATCAAAGTCTGCGAAATATTCCTCATTGATAAATGGTGAAATTGGTTGAAGATTACTTGAAGTCGACATTCGAGTCTTCCATTAATACCTTCTTTTGGTAATTTAAAGCTTGATTGTTCTAAGTTCAACAACACAGTTCTTGTCAATGTGGATAAGTCTGACGAAAGAAACCTTTGCATGTTCGATGCCTAGTTGTGGATAATAGATGTGTGAGATGCTGATGAAGTAGTTGAAAAGACTCAATGTTTCATTCCATTTGTCTTGCATCATTTGTCAATACCAAGTGTGACTCATTAGATTTAGACTCAGATTGTGAAGTGTGTTGATCATAAATTGCTAAATCAATCAAGGTAGAACATTCAGAATAGCAGCCGGTTTCACTGTTCTGTGAGGTATCATATAGTTCAAGCACTTTGGAGATTAAAGGGTCAGTGATGTAAGACATTGTGTTGATGGATATTAGATATGAGTAACTTTCATCAATTTACCAAATTTCTATATAGACAAGTCGCTAACAAGACAACTCGCCAAGAACCATAACACCAAGTCGCTACGAATAAGAAGACAAGTCTTTAAGCACCAAGTCGCTAAAATTATGACACCAAGTCGTTAGGCACCAAGTCATTTGGACACAAGTCGCTAAAGCACCAATTCGCTACACAGTCAAGTCGCTAAAGAGCAACTCACTAAGGTCCAAGTCGCTAGTATCAAGTCACTAACAATTTACACTACAACTCGCTAACAATTTCTAAAGCAAGTCGCTAATCTCACCATGTCGCTAGCCGTAGTGGAAAATCCACTAACTTGTACTATTTGTCGGCTTGTCTCAATAGACAAGTCACTAGGACCAAATCGCTACCAATTAACACTACAACTCGCTACCTTTTACTGAAGCAAGTCGCTATGATGAAAAACACTACGTGAACTAAGTCGCTAGCATGAAAAAAAAAAAAAAAAAAACACTTTTCAATCCAAAACAAGCTAAACCACGATGATTCAAGCTTGTCAAATCAAAACCAAGCACTTACAATAATTTTAAACACAAAAGTACACCCAAAATTCAATGTAAAACCCTAAAATCTATAATCGCGTAAAATGACAATTTTGCCCTCGAACTAAAAATTTCACCAACTCGGAAAATACGTTAACATCATTTAACAAGTTATATGATTAATAACATTTATACATTATGAGAATAAATAAACTTATGTTATACAATTAAGAACTTAAGAAAATAAAAGTCTAAGTAACATTTAAGCATACCATAATGTACACAATTAATCTAGACATGGAATAAGACTAAATACATGATAGAATTGGTAAATTGGAAAGTTGAAAATCCTCTCTAATGGACTCCATATTGGCGGCCATATTTGCTCCATAATATCTCACCATATCAAATTTTATTAATCTCATTTATCACATTTCCATCCATTTCAAAAACACACATTGAAACCCTAGCTTCATTTTCTCTCAAGAGTGGCGGCATCTTTTGTTTTCCCCATTCCAATCCGAATTTCATATCAAACCAAGGTGATCCTAGGAGGCTCTTGATCGTAGGTATCGTTTGGTGGACGTAGTGATGGTGTTTGGTTCGTTTTGAAGCTTGGGCGTGGGTAATTGATTTGTGGCCGTGGGTTTGTATTGCCAAGGAGTCTTGGTTTTGATTTTGGTGTTTGATTCTTGTTCTTGTTTCGTACACGCTTCAAGGGTAACATATCACCATCTTAATCTCTTCCTTTTGTTTCTTTAATCCTATTCGTGGCTATTCATGATAAACTAGGGCTTGTAACTTGTTTAATAGATCACATGAAATCATAAGATAAATATACATAAAATGATAACACATAAAATGATGAATCTTGATCTAATGTATTCGAATGATATATAATATGTAATATGATTTTGAAACTGATTTGAGTCCTTATATATGTCGAATCATAAATAAAATAAAAAAGGGTTAAATGATCTTGTGATTACATGTTTTCGTATATGAATAATGGACTTGTTAACAAGGATTACGAAGGTGTTTTGAATTAATCATGGGCGTACATATGGTCTTGATTAGGGGCTGATTCGAATTGAGTTTTGTAATCACATTAGGTGTCTTGTAATCTTGTGTTAATCTAGCTAATATGTTTAAAAGCGGATTCGTAAATCATAACGTAAAACTAGGGTTTGTAATTCATGATTATATATAGTTAAGGGTTGTTTGGTAAATTGTGAAACTTAATGGATTAACATGTTATAATACTAACTAAATGGATTAAATGAGTAAAATGGGTAAACTTACTATATTTACACTTTTAACCCTATACTTTGCTATATTTACATTTTAAACCCTAAACTTTTGTAAATTGTCATAAATGATCTTTAAAGCATTATAATACTCATTTTCTATTATAACTTGAGATAAGTAACTAAACTTACTATATTTGGAAACTTACTAAAAACTTACTATATTTGGAAACACCTAAATATGGAAACCGCTATTTTTAGAAAGTTACTAATTATGGAAATCACTAATTCGGAAAGTTACTAAAAATAGAAACACGCCTAAAATAGAAAGTTTCCTAAAATAGAAAGTTACTTAAAATGGAAAGATTACTAAAAGCGGAAACTTGCTAAAATGGAAAGCCGTCTTAAAACAAGTGTTTGATTCTTATAGAACGTTATCTAATTCATATAGGTTCCAGGCGTGATTGATCTCCTTCATTGATTTACTTTCTTTGTTTGCTTGCTTGAATAAGGTGAGATATTCGACCTTTCTCATAAGGTTTCTCATGATCTCTTTGCATCTTTGATCTCTTGCCATATTGATATTGAACCTTTGCTTTGCTATTTGAACCCTTGATATTGATCCTTTGCTATTTGAACCTTTGATATTGATCCTTTGATATTTGAACCTTGATAATGGAACCATTGATATTGAACTATTGATTTGAATTGTGAGCGCTAATATTGGACATTGATATTGATTGGACTCTATATTGTACACTTTGACTGTCGATTGATACCCGAGCCATTAACTAGGCATGGGGTTCCATGTCCGTGTCATTGATGCACCAATGGCATGACTTTAGTGTGGTTGAGTGATGTTCCACACCGTCCCATATTTGTATTGATTATGCGCGCTTTGGATATATTGGCCACTATTTGTTTTGCGGGCGTATGGATGCATCCTAGATTTGTATTTGTTTTGTATCGACATATGGTTTGGTGATGTGGTTGGTGTGTGCAATACACCCCTCACATTTGGGGAGATCACTCCATTGGCTACTAGAGGACTCCCTCATATTGGTTTGGTATTCGAGGTCACCCTCCGAATACAATGGTTACTACATGATATTGATATATGGTTTGATTTGGTTTGTTTTGTTGGCTCGTGGTGGAAAAGCGACATTCCTTTCCTTTGTTTCTATTACCTACTCTATATTGCTTCATATCCTTCTTATCTTATATAACCACCTTTGATTCTATTATTGCTTTGTATTGCTATATCATTCTCTTTGGGCTTTTTAAGCTCGGTAGCATTTCTTTTCTGCGGCGGTTATTAAGCTAGGAGTGGGGCTTATCTTGGGGATTGAGAGTAGGATGCTTTTGAGGATTTGCTTTAGTTATTCTAGACTTTGATTACCATTATTATTATGATTTGGAGACTTAGACTTTGTATCGTTTCTTTCCTTTGGGACATCTTTTGGAACTTTTGTATTGATCAAGTCGTGTTGACTTGTTACTCTTTGATTATTATTATAAGACTTCCGCTTGCATGGTTTATATGTATTGTTACGATTTGACTCCATAAATGTGATACTTCTACCCTTATCGGGTTGGGGTGTTACAATTATGGTATCGAGCCAGTTTCGACTTGTAGTCGGGACACGTGACATATGGACCCTAAGCGTTACCGTAGAGCTTAAGTTTTGATTTGGTGAGGTTTGGGTAGAATTCTAGGTTCATTATCGTCATGTTCGTTCATGCTCTTCATCCTATTTCCTAACTTTTGCTAATCGTTTTGTGAACTCTTCAGATGGTCCAAACTCGTAGAAATGGTGATGACAACGGGGATGGAAATCCCAACTTCGAAGCTATGATCGCTCGCGCTTTAGCCACTGCTATGCCTGGAATAGTGGCTGCTATCACTGAGAATGTTAGGAATGGTGCTAGTTCGTCTGGTGGGGGAAATGGTGGGGACAATGGTGGAGGTGCTAACCAACCCACACCTATTCATGTTTGGATAGAGCGCTTTAACAAGCTTAAGCCTCTTCCTTTTCGTTCGTGACTTCCACTAATGAGGCGGAAGATTGGATTACACATGTGGAGAAACTCTTTAATGTCTTGGGTTGTGGGGATGAAGTAAAACCCGGCTTGCCACTTTTAAGTTTGAGGTGATGCCTTGAACGGTGGAAAGCCTATATCTTGACCAGGGAAGAGAACTTTGTTGACACTTGTGCTTGGGCTACTTTCGGAGAGATCTTCTATAAGCGATACTTCCCGAATCGAACAACAGAGATGCGAGAGAGTATGAGACCATTCATCGACTAGAAAGAGAATTCTCATGAGTACATGCAATGATTCATGAGGATGGTGGGTTTTGTGGGTCTTTGTAGTTCTTTGGGGATGCTGCGTCGGCAGGCTAGAAAGTTTAAGTGGGGGCTTAAGAAGTGGGTGCTTGATAGGATGATCAATCATCAGTATACGGAGGTAGCGTCAGTCGCGGATGATGCCCGCAACATTGAGTTGTTACATGAAGAGCAGGGATACAATAAGCGTAACAGAGATGGGGACCGTATTAATACTCGGGGTCGTCAGGATTACAGCTCAGATCAGAGGGGTCGCCAGGACCAGGTTCAGAGTGTTAGAGGTCGTTATGACCGTGGCTATGATTCGAGGCAGCAGGGTACTCAGAGGAGATTTGATAGGTCAGGTGATGATCGTAGGGGTCGAGTGGCGGTTTTGAGAGGCGGCGGATCGGTCATCTCGCGGCACGTATCGAGATCGTTCACTCTGACTTCTTCCCGAAGAGGACTACGAGGTGTTACCTCCTCCTCCCAAGTGTGTTACGTGTGGTAAGCCGCACCGGTGTTTGCCGTAGGATTCTTGGGGTTGTTATCATTGTGGGAGACAGATCATAGGGTGAAGGATCATCCCAAGGGGCATCGGCTACTCCTTGAACTACATCAAACCACCTCCCACCACCGGGGCGTGTGTATTCGGTTACTCGAGATCGAGCGGACAAGGCGTCGGTACTATTCTTGGTACCATTTATTTTGGTGATTCTACTGCTTTTGTTTTGTTTGATACTGGCGCGACACATTCTATTGTATCGGTAAACTTTGCTAAGAAACTCAAATTACCTCCAACACCACTAATGAATCCTCTATCTATATCGACCCCTATGAAAAGTCATGTGCTCATTAATCACGAGTATGTGGACTGTCCTCTACGTTTCGATGATGGTATTCGTTTGGCTAATCTTCTTCCTTTGGATATGTCTGATTTTGATATTATATTGGGTATGGATTGGTTGGCCTTGCATAAGGCTACTATTGATTGTCATGCTCGTAATGTTATCTTCGGCAATGTTCATCAACCTGATTTTGTATACCATGGTGCTCAACCATTAAAGTCGGTTAAGATCATCTCGGCTATGAAAGCCCGCACTCTTATTTCTCATGGTTGCCTTGGTTTTCTGGCATCCATCAAAGATACTTCTTCAGAAGTTCCGACTATTGAAAGTCTTTCTGTTGTGCGCGAATTTGCTGACGTTTTCCCTAATGAACTTCCTGGCATTCCTCCGGCTAGGGAAGTTGAATTTGGTATTGATTTGATTCCTGGTGCTGAACCTATATCCAAAGCTCCTTATCGTATGGCGCCGATTGAATTGAAAGAGTTGAAAGAGCAGTTGCAAGAACTTTTGGAGAACGGCTTTATTAGACCCAGCGTTTCACCTTGGGGTGCACCGGTATTGTTTGTTAAGAAGAAAGATGGGAGTATGAGATTGTGTATCGACTACCGTGAGCTGAACCGTATTACTATCCGTAACCGTTATCCTCTTCCTCGCATCGATGATTTGTTTGACCAATTGCAGGGCGCTAAATTCTTCTCTAAGATTGATTTGAGGTCTGGTTATCATCAATTACGTGTGAAGGAACAAGATGTTCCTAAGACCGCGTTTCGTACTCGCTATGGCCATTATGAGTTTCTGGTTATGCCATTTGGTTTGACTAACGCGCCTGCCGTCTTTATGGATCTTATGAACCGTGTTTTCCATGAGTACCTTGATAAATTTGTAATCGTCTTCATCGATGACATCCTTGTGTATTCTAAGAGTGAGGCCGAGCACGAGCAGCATCTTCGTATCGTATTGGAGATTCTTCGACAGCAGAAGTTGTATGCGAAGTTTTCTAAGTGTGAATTCTGGTTGAGCCAAGTTGCTTTTCTTGGTCACGTTGTGTCTGCTGATGGTATCAAGATGGACACATCTAAAGTAGAGGCTATCACAAAATGGCCAAGACCTACTACTGTGACGGAGATTAGGAGTTTTCTGGGGCTTGCTGGTTACTACCGTCGTTTTGTTGAGGGTTTCTCTAAATTGGCGTTACCTTTGACGCAATTGATGAGGAAAGGAGAAAAGTTTGAATGGACGGAGGCGTGAACGAGTTTTGAGGAGTTGAAACGGAGGTTGGTTCTGCTTTGTTTGACACTTCCATCGGGTTCGGAGGTTTTCGATTTATAGTGGCGCGTCTAAGAAAGGTTTGGGTTGTGTATTGATGCGGCACGGTAAGGTGATTGCCTATGCTTGAGGCAATTGAAATCGTATGAGGAGAATTACCCTACGCATGATTTGGAGTTGGTGCGGTTGTTTTGCCCTTAAGATTTGGAGGCATTATTTGTATGGCGAGTCGTGTGATATCTTTACCGACCATAAAAGTTTAAAGTATATATTCACACAAAGGAGCTCAATATGAGGCAGCGGAGATGGCTAGAGCTTAAGGATTATGACACGAACATCCAAGATCATCCGGGTAAGGCTAATGTGGTTGCGGATGCACTAAGCGAAAGTCGGGTATGATTGCTAGTTTGGAGATTGAACCGGGGGTTCTTCATGATCTTGAGCTTATGGATGTGGAATTACATTTCGGGGTTATGATGGTTATTGGGCTAGTATGAAGGTGGAGTCCAACATTATTTTGCGGATCAAGGAAGCTCAGAAGGATGATGGTGAGCTTTGGTCTATTGTTCAGAACATTGAGGAAGGGAAACAATCGGAGTTTCGGGTTGATAGTTCTGGTGTGGTATGGTTTGGTGATCGGCTTTGTGTTCCTAATGATCCTGATTTGCGTGAGACGGTGTTGTCTGAGGCTCACAGTTCTCCATTCACTATTCATCCGGGTTCTACTAAGATGTACCGAGATCTTAAGCAGCATTTCTGGTGGAGTGGTATGAAACAGGATGTGGCTTTGTACGTTTCTAAGTGTATGACTTGTCGTGAGGTCAAGATAGAGCATCGGCGGGCTAGTGGTCTACTTGACCATTGGAGATTCCTACTTGGAAGTGGGAAGAGATTTCCATGGATTTTGTCACGGTTTGCCTCTTACTCGTAAAAGACATGATGCGATTTGGGTGGTCGTTGATCGGCTAACCAAGTCTGCTCATTTCTTACCTATTCGTATGATGATCGTGTTTGTAGGTGGCGAGATTTTTCAAGCAGAGATTGTTCGACTTCATGGTACTCCCACATCGATTGTGTCGAGATAGAGATCCTCGTTTCACGTCTCGTTTTGGAAGAGTTTGCATAAGGCTTGGGGTACTCGCCTTAAGTTCGATCTGTTTCATCCTCAGACGGATGGTCGATCGGAGAGGACCATTCGGACATTGGAAGACATGTTGCGAGCATGTGCTTTAGAGTGGACCGGGAGTTGGGATGAGTATTTGTGCTTGGTGGGTTTGCCTACAACAATAGTTGGCATGCTAGCATCAAGGCTGCACCTTATGAGCTTTTGTATGGAAGGAAATGTAGAGCACCTATTTGTTGGGACGAAGTAGGTGAGCGTTTGATTGAGGGCACGAGATTATTGAGATCACCAATGAGAAGGTGGCGGTTGCTAGGAAAAGTTGAAGGAGGCTCGTCTGCGCGGCAAAAGAGTTATCACGAGATAAACATCGTCGTGATTTGGAGTTTCGGTTGGTGATCGGGTATTTACGAAAGTTTCGCCGTTCCGTGGTGTTAAACGTTTTGGTATTAAAGGAAGCTTAGTCCTCGTTTTATTGGGCGTTTGAGATTCTCGGCGCATTGGAGAGGTTTCTTATCGTTTGGCTCTTCCATGCATGATTATCGCATGTGCACGACGTTTTCCATGTATCTCTTTTGAGGATACAACTATCATCCTTTGCATGTAGCCTCTTATCCATTTGATCAGATTCAGCCTGATATGTCTCTTTCGGAGGAACCCGAAGCTATTTTGGATCGGCAAGATCGAGTCATGAGAAACAAAGTTATTCCGCTTGTTAAGATCCTTTGGAAGAATCACCCAGAGCGTGAAGCTACCTGGGAGACCGAGGAATCTATGCGAGCTAGTTATCCACATTTCTTTTCATCATCGGGTATGTCTTCGTTTATCGTTTCGTTTCTTTTTCAATTTTCGAGGACGAAAATTTTCTTTTTAGAGGGGAAGAGTTGTAAAACCCTAAAATCTATAATCGCGTAAAATGACAATTTTGCCCTCGAACTAAAAATTTCACCAACTCGGAAAATACGTTAACATCATTTAACAAGTTATATGATTAATAACATTTATACATTATGAGAATAAATAAACTTATGTTATACAATTAAGAACTTAAGAAAATAAAAGTCTAAGTAACATTTAAGCATACCATAATGTACACAATTAATCTAGACATGGAATAAGACTAAATACATGATAGAATTGGTAAATTGGAAAGTTGAGAAATCTCTCTTGGACTCCTTATTGGCCGCCATATTTGCTCCATAATATCTCACCATATCAAATTTTATTAATCTCATTTATCACATTTCCATCCATTTCAAAACACACATTGAAACCCTAGCTTCATTTTCTCTCAAGAGTGGCGGCATCCTTTTCTTTTCCCCATTCCAATCCGAATTTCATATCAAACCAAGGTGATCCTAGGAGGCTCTTGATCGTAGGTGATCGTTTGGTGGACGTAGTGATGGTGCTTGGTTCGTTTTGAAGCTTGGGCGTGGGTAATTGATTGTGTAGTGGGTTTGTATTGCCAAGGAGTCTTGGTTTTGATTTTGTGGTTTGATTCTTGTTCTTGTTTCGTACACGCATCAAGGGTAACATATCACCATCTTAATCTCTTCCTTTTGTTTCTTTAATCCTATTCGTGGCTATTCATGATAAACTAGGGCTTGTAACTTGTTTAATAGATCACATAAAATCATAAGATAAATATACATAAAATGATAACACATAAAATGATGAATCTTGATCTAATGTATTCGAATGATATATAATATGTAATATGAAAACTGATTTGAGTCCTTATATATGTCGAATCATAAATAAAATAAAAAAAGGGTTAAATGATCTTGTGATTACATGTTTTTGTATATGAATAATGGACTTGTTAACAAGGATTACGAAGGTGTTTTTGAATTAATCATGGGGCGTACATATAGTCTTGACTAGGGGCTGTTTCGAATTGAAAATAAGATCACATTAGGTGTCTTGTAATCTTGTGTTAATCTAGCTAAAATGTTTAAAACGGACTCGTAAATCATAACGTAAAACTAGGGCTTGTAATTCATGATTATATATAGTTAAGGGGTTGTTTGGTAAATTGTGAAACTTAATGGATTAACATGTGATAATACTAACTAAATGGATTAAATGAGTAAAATGGGTAAACTTACTATATTTACACTTTTAACCCTATACTTTGCTATATTTACATTTTAAACCCTAAACTTTTGTAAATTGTCATAAATGATCTTTAAAGCATTATAATACTCATTTTCTATTATAACTTGAGATAAGTAACTAAACTTACTATATTTGGAAACTTACTATATTTGGAAACTTACTATATTTGGAAACCTGCTAAATATGGAAACCTGCTATTTTTAGAAAGTTACTAATTATGGAAATCAGCTAATTCTGGAAAGTTACTAAAATAGAAACACGCTAAAATAGAAAGTTTCCTAAAATAGAAAGTTACTTAAAATGGAAAGATTACTAAAAGCGGAAACTTGCTAAAATGGAAAGCCGTCTTAAAACAAGTGTTTGGATTCTTATAGAACGTTATCTAATTCATATAGGTTCAAGGCGTGATTGATCTCCTTCATTGATTTACTTTCTTTGTTTGCTTGCTTCGAATAAGGTACAGATATTCTGACCTTTCTCATAAGGTTTCTCATGATCTCTTTGCATCTTTGATCTCTTGCCATATTGATATTGAACCTTTGCTTTGCTATTTGAACCCTTGATATTGATCCTTTGCTATTTGAACCTTTGATATTGATCCTTTGATATTTGAACCTTGATAATGGAACCATTGATATTGAACTATTGATTTGAATTGTGAACTGCTAATATTGGACATTGATATTGATTGGACTCTATATTGTACACTTTGACCTGTCAGTTGATACCCCGAGCCATTAACTAGGCATGGGGGTTCCATGTCCGTGTCATTGATGCACCAATGGCATGACTTTAGTGTGGTTGAGTGATGTTCCACACCGTCCCCATATTTGTATTGATTATGCGCGCTTTGGATATATTGGCCACTATTTGTTTTGCAGGGGGGCGTATGGATGCATCCTAGATTTGTATTTGTTTTGTATCGACATATGGTTTGGTGATGTGGTTGGTGTGTGCAATACACCCTCACATTTGGGAGCCGATCACTCCATTGGCTACTAGAGGACTCCCTCATATTGGTTTGGTATTCCGAGGTCACCCTCCGAATACAATGGTTACTACATGATATTGATATATGGTTTGATTTGGTTTGTTTTGTTGGCTCGTGGTGGAAAACCGACATTCCTTTCCTTTGTTTCTATTACCTACTCTATATTGCTTCATATCCTTCTTATCTTATATAACCACCTTTGATTCTATTATTGCTTTGTATTGCTATATCATTCACCGGGCTTTTAAGCTCACCGCATTTCTTTTCTGCGGCGGGTTATTAAGCTAGGAGTGGGGCTTATCTTGGGGATTGAGAGTAGGATGCTTTTGAGGATTTGCTTTAGTTATTCTAGACTTTGATTACCATTATTATTATGATTTGGAGACTTAGACTTTGTATCGTTTCTTTCCTTTGGGACATCTTTTGGAACTTTTGTATTGATCAAGTCGTGTTGACTTGTTACTCTTTGATTATTATTATAAGACTTCCGCTTGCATGGTTTATATGTATTGTTACGATTTGACTCCATAAATGTGATACTTCTACCCTTATCGGGTTGGGGTGTTACAACTTGGCTTAGGGATTAAGAAAAACTAGACTTTCAAGGGTAGTAGCTTGATCTCGGTGGAAACCTGGCGATAGGTTAGAGACGAGGCCGACAAAATGTTGTCCTAGCGACTTAACCCTCACTTGAAGCAATTGGAAGTAATTAAACGTGAACTTAACATGATAGGATGAGTAACTAGGTTAGCACACACTCGCTATTGATCACAACCCTTGCCTTTATTCGTTTTCCTTTATTTTCTTGTCTTTATTTATTAATAAATCATTTCAACCTTAAAATCATGACACCTAGACTTAATTAGAATCCGCTCACATCACTCTTGGGATGACCTCGGTTTTACCGAATACTACACTACACGATCGGGTGCATCGCCCATTAGTGCATAAGGGTAGACCATAGGTATAACGAGACGATTATAAATATTAAAACACAGTCGATAAAACACGCATCAAGTTACGTTGTAGTACTCGGTGTCACACCGTTGTGGATTGTTCAAAAATATAGAACAAGCGATGAAGTCACAAAGTTGGGATGTTTACTTCCTTTTCAAGTTAATCATATCGGGTTGTCTCCATATGTGTTCATTACTATTAGCTTGTGAATTCAAAGGAGGTTCGATTTCGGGTTGGTTTGAGAGAAAAGTATTTAGAGTATATTTTTGCGAAATATTCTCACGGGATTATGCTCAAACTAAGGCTTTAATATTGCATCAAGAAAAAGGTAACACGGCATGTACGCAATGTTAATACAAATAAGCTCTAAAAACGTTTAATTATATTCTACGATCTTCTAATATTTTGTCGATAACAAACGTAAAATCATTTTAACGAAACAATTAAAATACGTAAATGGTTTGAGCCAATAGTTTACTAACACACTTACGTTTTCATATAAAACACTAAACAAGTAATAGTGTCTTCATGTTATAGAAATGCATATGTATAACAACTAGTGTTTACATATATGGACATATACTTACACATACTTAAGTATATATTGTAATGGGTAATATAATGGGTAATCTAAGTAGTTAACCCATTGACTAGATACATTGAATATATTGGGTAAAACCCAAAGTCCATAACCCATACCCATGGAGCTTGATCCATAACCCATGACCCATTGCATGACATCATGCATGAAGTCATCTTGGGTTTTATCCATAACCCATGGAGCTAACCCATGAATCATACCCATGGCCCAATGTCTAGATACATTACACCTGGAGGCACTCAGCTCATATCCATGATCCATACCAATGATCCATGACCCATAACTTAACTAAGGAGACCCATAACCCAGTAGGGAGGGCGTCCTACGGATCCCAGAAATAAGCAAGGGATCCGTGGGATCCGTGGAACAGTAGCATGTTTTTGTCTATAAATAGTGAGTCATTTCTTCATTGTAACTTGCCACTTATACATATACTTTCTCCTAGTATTATAAGCTCTCTAACCTCAGATCCAAAGGATCTTTATATGTAGTTTTGTGTTTTTGTTTATGTGATCTTCTAGGTTCCTCTTAAAGGCAAGATCACCACCTTTTGAAGTCGAGCAAGCTCAAGTCCATGAGTTGCCAAGCTTCGTCATCATCAAGACTATTGAAATTCTCTTGTTGATATTTCTTCCTTCCTCCCTAGAAGTGTTGCATCGAAGGCATAAAGTGAAAGATGTCGAAAGGGTCAAGTCTAAGGCACAAGTGAAAGGTGCTAAAAGTCTGTGTCAAAGGCATTAGTGAAGTGTACTAAAGATCCGTGTTGAAGGCATTAGTGAAAGGTGCTGAAAGATCGTGTCAAGGGCATTAGTGAAAGGTGCCAAGGGTGTATAATCGATATGGTGCATCGATGTACAACATAGATAGTATTGGGTCCAAGGATATTGATATCCTTGATGATATTGTAATAAGGAGAGTGTCTCCTTTGGGATAGGTGTCCTGTAGTTTTGGGTAGTAGTTCTTCCTTTGTAATGGAACTCGGTATCTAGCCTTGTATCGGATAAAGTGTAGGCGATGTTGTGATAGGTTTGGTTCTACCTCGTGGAAGAACCCGGTATCTAGCCTTATACCGGATAAAGATTAGGCGACGTTGTGAAGGCTTCTCCGCCACAAGGAGTTTGTGTTGTCTAGTGCTAACGAACTCTCGAGTAGGTGACTCAGGGAGTGGAGTAGGGCAAGGAAGGTGTCCTTGTAGCCGAACCACTATAAACACTCATGTCGTGGTTCTATGCTCCTTACTCTTTACTCTTGCATTACTTATTTACTTACTCATCTATCATCATCCAACGAACACTTTGAGTAGATTAACATAAGTCGATCTAAAGTTTTTAAAACAAAGTTTTAATCGGTAAAACTATTCAACCCCCCTTATAGTTTTCCACAATTGGTATCAGAGCATCGTTACCAAGTTTCTTAGAGTATGTTGTACTTTAAAAACTTGATACGATCCATGTATGTTTGAAAACTACAAAGAAGGAAATTTCATAAACACAAAAGGTCACGTTTCAAAAATCATCCTATTTTATAAGGTTGGATAATGATAGATCTTTTTAATATTTTCCATGTTGAGAAATCTTCATATTATGGACTTGGGAATCCTAGAAGATCATGAAGAATTTTCGTGTTGATATTTCTTTTTCAGAATATACATATAGCAAAGCTATGCTTCCTAAATTACTTACTTACAAATAAATTATTATTATATAGTTTTTTAAACTTTATTAATAATATCATTTCATATAAACATGTTAAGATTAGTAGTCTCATTACGCTTTCTTAAAAATCACTATAGTATTTATCTATAGTGAACTCATCATTAAGAATAGTATTCTTCGTTGATCTCTATAGACATAAACTACAAACTAGTGAGAATGATACATTGGCTATCTGAAAACCTTGGTCATCACCTCTCACATAAGGTTATTGACATTTCATCTATGTCAATAAATATCCATGTGAAACTCCTCATAATTATGATAAAATACTATTTTATCATAATCCTTAAAATTCCCAAGAATTATGATTTATTCCTAAAAAGGGAACCTCGTCAAATAGGACTAGTAAAACACGTCAAACCACAAACCATAAGTTATGGAGCATAAACATCAACTCTCGCCAAGAATTAGAACTCCTAAATCAAAATTATCAAAGAGTACTCGAACTGATAACTGTTGATATGCCAGATCCTTAAGCTTACACTAGCCGAATCCCTCATTCAAGGGATCCGCGGGAACCGCGGCATTAGAAGACAGTTTAAGTAAAATATGATCACTGTGGAAATTCTACTCCTCACTTTACTCTTTCAAACACATGAACTTAAAACCTAATTTACTGTTCACAGAAAATCATTCGTCATCTTTTCAAGGGAAACAAACACTTGCGTAAGTATAATCTTCACTACATTGTTATTTCCATTCTTTAATTCGTAGGAGTGCAATTCTTATCTTAAGAAATTGAGCTCAAGCAGGTTTATCACAATTTGTTATCACATTGTTTTCTAAGATAAACTAAATCAAAGAAACAACATTGTTAAAACAAATTAAACTCATTTTTTGAATTCAATGAAGATGTATTAAGCAAAATTGTTGTAAGATATTGGTTTTCACAAACACATAACGAATCACAATATGGTTCGAAGAGATAGATTTTAGAGAGAGAAGATGGGAGATGGGATCCTTTCTAGAGAGAAGTAAACAAAAGAAAGAAGGTTAGATTAAGTGAAAGGTCCAACCTCTACCTTGGGAGGTAGAGGGTATTTATAGTTACATTCTACACGTCCTCCTTGGATTGTGGATCGAGCATCTGATGGGTAAAGACACGTCCTTCCTCCACAGTGTTACTTAAACTAATAACTAACTAATAACTACTAAATAACGTAAAGTCTACGAGCTAAGATATGCTAAACAATAATTGGGGTGACCCACACTTCCTTATGGAATTTTCAATTCCTAACAATCTCCCCCCAAGGGAGGTCACCCCCATGATTTACATTTTGAATCATAGCATTCTATCTTCGTCTTTATGCTCGAGCTCGTAGACTTCAATTCTTCAATGCCCGCATTCTTTGTGCTTTAGCAGTAATTCTTCAAAGTCCAAATGTTTTGTACTTTTAGTGGAGGTCTTTGAGCTGATCCACATCTTGATGATCCTCGAGCTTTCATTGAGATCATCACCCACGATAAATCTTTGGATCACCCTTTGTAGTGTTGCCTTCATGTGATGTTGTGACTTTAGGACCGACATGCTCACACTACGGATCATGACTTCTTTTCATCGAGTAGCGGAAGCTTTCTTTGGTTCATGATATTTGCGGCACGTAAGGAAGCATAGTATAAAAATATCGAGCCGGGTTATGTAGATATGCACTAGCCATGATTTCTTAAATTAAGTGTGGATGTTGTGAGCATGCGGCTTTGAATTGACTTCTCAATTACGATCACCGAAACCGTCCAAATGTACCGCAAACAACAATTAGCAATAAAACACACGAAGTGTCTTTGATCACTTTCGTTGAATTGAGTACATGGCCCACGGTTCCCGTTGATCGATACAAATCTTGCTGTGATCGGTATAATTCGAAGAATCTCCTTGACGGGTTTCGAAATGTTCTAGTCGTTCTCAAACCGAACGTCTCAAAGAAGACAACACGGAGTGAGTGAACCGGTAATTGAGATTCATCGATTGATGAAAAATTGATTTGAAAACAAGCGCGTATTACTTAGATGAAAGAGTTTGGCAATACAACGAAGGTTTTATGAGAAAGATCAATTTTCAATCAAAATACTTTTTATTTGAAAAGAGTACACATTCGATGTGCTAGAAAAAGAAGAGATTTGCATCGAGCGGTTTTCAAAAGTATTTTTCAATCGAGATACTTTTGTGTTTGAAAATGAATACACATTCGATGTGCTATAGAAAGAAGATTTGCACATCGAACGGTTTTCTAAAGTACTCATCAATTCATTTCTGGACCAAGGTTGATTCAAGAATGAATCGCCCCATCGTTTCTATCCGGTTGTCACAAGCTAGATCTTTTGCAAGATCTCATGTCACCCACCAAGAGCTTGTTTGAAGTTGGCTCTAGAAGGATTTCCATCTTCATCGTGAATACTTTTACATATCACTCGGATATTCTGGCAATACCACAAGGATAATGCGTAGGACTCTCAAAATATATTCTCATATTCCACATTGTGTGAAACTGCGAGTCTTCATTAATTGTGTCCTAATGAGATTTTGTGGATGATCTCTTGGCTCTAGACTCAATTGTGTACATTTGGTTCCTATGCCGGAGACTAGGGAGAGGGTCTCCTTCTTCAATATCAAAAATCTCTAAGAGAAAGTCGATAGATTATGTAGGTTCCCCGTGAGAATGAAACAAGCCCTTTTAAGAGGAACTTGAGTAGCTTGGGAAGTTAGGTGCGGTCGTCATTTGGGTCCATGACGTCTTGTCTTCAATACCGGTGTTACCTTAGTAGACACCGTAGCATATGTATTGAACCGGTTTACGCCCTAAGGTTGAATTAATGGAGGGCTATTTCTTTTCACCCTTTTCACATTCAATTCTTTTTCATTTTCAACCCTTCATTACTTACGAGACTTCATAACTAGAACCTTGTTGGGTTTATTCGATTACTAGCTCTGTCTCGATCGGCACTTCTTCTCATATTCTCATTTTCTCCTTTTTCATCATACCTAAGGACTCTACACTATCTAGTGGATTGTCCTTGGGTAGATCCCTCCGGCTCTGGCAGGATCGTGGGAACGAATACCTAACCTAGCCATCCTTATAACACCATGCATAAAGTAAATTGGTCGGTCTTTTGGTATTGTTCATCTCTTTATGAAACCAATTGAAAAATCATTTGGAAAATCAATCAAGGTACTTGTAATATAATATCAAAGCATTTTGTACCTTAATTATTTTGATCATTTATAAATACTCCCTCTCAACATGTGCATATGATTTTAAAACTGTTTAGTACATGGAGGCAAGAGATCTTTGGAATGTATTCATGATCACAATTTCCATAGAAAAAGCCATTTGAATTTCTTTGGTAAATTCTCCCTCTCAATATGTGTGTAGGATATTTGAAATAATTTTATCACATAGAGGAAGGAGTTCTTTTAAGAACATCCACGATCACACTTGCCATAAAGAAACCATTAGAAAATCAATCAAGGTACTTATGTTGAAACATAAAAGCATTTGTACCTTGATAGTTTATTTTCTTTTGAAATGCTCCCCCTCAATATGTGCTTCGAGATTCGAAAGCGTTTAGCACATATGGGAGAGCAGTATGCACATTTGAATCAAAATGATCACCTTTATCAAATTTCATTATTAAATCACAAATTCTCCCCGATCAAAATATCAAACCCTTTGAGATTTTGGATCCTAAGTGATTACTAAGGTTTAGAAAACATGGGAGAAAATGTGCCTTGTTTAAATACTCTTACGGTTTTTGGTTAAATGCTCCTCCTCGATCACGTGCATTATGTATTTGAAATCGTTTGGCACATGAAGGAAGGAGTGCTTTGAAACAATTACCCTTTAAAAGCGATTTGAGATTTAAATCACGATCTCTCCCGATCAAAATTTCAAACCAGTTGAGATTTGTGATCCCAATTGATTTAAATCATTTATAAAAATTTGGGGAAAGACGTGGCTTGATTTAATTTTGAAAAATGATGATATGGACCAATTTTTAAATTAAAGATTGTTTGTGCCGGTATGATAGTTTTAAGAGATCTTTGAGTAAAATAAAACAATTTCACAATCAAACAAGAACGAGAAAAATTTCATTTGCAAGATCTTTGAGTTTTAAAGAAAATCATACCATAACATAACATTAAATCTTTAGATCACCACTTTATATTGTACAAAACGGACTTTTTCAAGAAATATCATTTGAAAATATTTTATTTTAAATCACTCTCCCCTCGATCGATGACCTGTAGTCGATGATTGAGTGACTTAAGTTTTGATAAAATGAAGTCCGTGATTTCCAAAATTAAGTCCAATTTATTTTCAAAACCAATATTTTTCCATTTTTCAAAACAATATTATTCAAAAATTGTTTTTAAAAAAAATGGTATCATCACAATAATCCTGCACAAAGATACGTTAGGTGGTTGAGTTGCTTTTGTTGTTGTTGCTGAAGGTTGGAAGAAAACAGTCTGCTGAAGCAGTGAGACCTCTGAAGTTGCATATACCATGCCAACTCATCATAGAGATCCAATTAGGCTTCGTTTCTTCTTTTGTCGACCCAAGAAATACTTGCCCTTTCCTTTCGGCATCCAATCATCTGCATTAGTGGGATCCGGATTGGGAACATTCTTGTGAACCATGATATCTGCATACGTTATTCGACACAAACAGATATATGGTGGTCGACAACACCCAAACAGCAATCGACTAATAAAAGTCAATCTAACATATCAATCAGATCATATAAAGGCATGGGAATTATGTGTTCATCAAACTCTAATCATCTAATCCTAACAATCATATCCTAGGCACCTAGTCCTTCAACGTAGGTTAACATGTTTTACATTTAAGTATATAGGATAATTAGATAAGCCCGTTAGATGATATAAATTTGAAAACATTCTCCCCCTCAATCAATGACTCATTTTAAGAAAAGTTTAAAAGTTACTGAAGTCATTGATTGAGTTTGCAAATTATAAAAACTACGAATTTGATTGTTTTCAAGCAACTCATTTTCACCATTTTGAATACAAAAATATTTTTCTTAAGAATTTTAGACGGAAAACATTTGTGTAGGAACAATGATCCTTGACATACTTTCCTCATTTTGTTTTAGGAAAAGTGCACGAAATTTTTGAAAATTGGTTTAGCGCAAGACTTTCCTTTCTTGAAGATCGGGTTGCTATCTCGAAATAATAGCAAACCATGTTTTTAGCGTGGTTCTGATCAAATAATCGCAAGCCATAATTTTAGACATGTTTTGAAAAGAATATTTACACCTCCCGCCGAACTTCATCTATGGTCCCGTGTCATTATTGAATAACATTTCTAAGACCGTAGATGTTATCGATACCAGAAGACATGTCTTGAGAAAACATATTTTTTGAGTTTTTAAATTTTCTGATTTTTATGGATTTTGTTGGTTTTATATTTTCTATTTTCTTTTGTTGGTTTTATATTTTTGTATTTGGTTTTGATAAATATTTACAAGGATAGAGAAATAGTTTAAGAAGATGATGATCTGATGCCGAGATAAGGAAGTCGTTCACCACTTTGTAGAAGATAAAAGTTATCATCTCTTAAACTTTCACCACCAAAGCATTCGAGGCTCTTGAATCGTCGCAAGAACTTGAGCCTTAAAAAGTGAATCTTTGGCAGCTTCCCCCAAACCGATAATCCTCGTAAAAAGACCATTTCCCCAAGTGAGCTTCCCATGATTGCTGAAATGGAGCGCGACCAGGATTATCCCATAAGTGTTATTATGGAAGGGTTGACTTTAGCACGCCATCGTACTGATAATGCAGAAGCGCAGCCGGACTATTTTTTGAAGCCCGATGACTCTCGACTCAAGTGCTGTTTTGCTCGCCCTAGAGACATTATGAACCCTTTGCTTTAGAAAAGAGATGTCCTTGAAGGAAGTGTTGGGCGCATGCTACCGGACTTGCTAAAAGGAAGGATTAAAGGTAAAGCAGTGTTGTGCGGCGTTGGTGCAGCTCATCTTCCCAGATCTGACGGGATACCGGTTAGCGTTGCTACGGTATCTCGCCAAGACTCCGATCTATTGAAGAAGTTAGATGAGGTTGGAGATGCTGCAAGCTACGTAGGAAATTCGTCTCTTAGACGTTGTAATAGTATGTAGATAGTAACTTGTATTGTAAACATCCTTTTGTAAGCATGCATGGTACTTAATGGAACATTATTTTTGGTAAACGTTGTTGCTACTCATAATATTTGCACTTAGTCACTTGTTTCTCCGTGCGTATTGTCTAAGAAGCAAACTGTTGTATAAGCGCGGGTAATATGTGAAATTCATAATCATGTATGAGATTCATCGTATACTTAAGTCATAATTTCTAAGTACTCTTTATCATAGTCGTGTATGTTCTGATATGCAGCGTACTGTAAATATCACTTTTAAGGAGTCAAGTGTCTTGATTCCTAATTTGTTAAACGTGCATCGTATGCGTTGTTGCGCACCCGTCGTGGGATGCGCACAGAACTTATTCCAACGTCTTGAGAACAAGGTGTTTAACAAGGATACGTGATCCACTGTTGATGGGTTTGCAACCCTCTTACTCAACGAGTTATTTAGTAGGTTTACTCATCCTTTTACCATCGTGGGTTTTGTAAGTGCATGCATGCCATGTAGGCAAAAAGATCAAAAATGTTCAGACGTAAAGTATATGGAAATAACAAATTGAAATGTGTCGTGGAGTTAGCTAGAAACCGCGACGTTTTATTAATACTTGCAAGTTTTTATGAAAGAAAATAAATAAGACCTATGCCTTAGTAAAACAAAAAGTAAATACACGGATATTTATTGGGCACCGTACTAAAGTGCAGGAATTTCCGTCTGCTGGTCGTAGCTATTCCTATAGATAACACCTCTTCGATTGCGGTGTTCCATGTCTGTGATGAGTTCACGACCATCCATGTCTCGTAGCTTGTACGCTTTGTTCCTAATGCTTGAGTAACCTCATAGGGTCCTTCCCACTTTGGTCCAAGCTTACCTGTATCTTCTGTGTGGCTCGCATCATTGGCACGTGATCGGGCTCCAGACAGTCAGGTTTTATCACTCAAGCTAACCACTTGTGAATGGTCAACCGTAATAAAAATCCAAACAGTCTAGAACCAAATGCAATTAAGATCAGAGGAGTATAGTGTATCCCCGGATCGTTAAGTCCCAACGAGGTGTGAACACTGTAGTACAACGAATCTGTGATCGGGTGATATTGAATTGGAAAAGGTTTGTGAATTTGGAATAATTATACCTAAAGAGAAAGTTTATAAATTACAGCGACTTAAATGCAAATTAAAGAAAAATAAAAAACCTAAAATATATTAAATAAACGCTATCACTATTTTTAAAATCGATGAACGTTTAAAACCTAAAACGTCGTTTAAATAAAATTACGTAAGCGTATAAAATAAAACGTGAGTTTTAAGAAATAAAAGTGTTACAAATATGAAAATGATATTTTACAATCCTAATAATAAAAGAAAATTATTAGAAAAGAAAATTATTTTTAAAACTATTTATTTAATTATTATTAAATAAAACTATTTTTACTATTATATAATAACCTAAAATATGATAAAATATGAAATAAAGCTAGAAAAATAAAATTATGACTTAGAAAATCTAAAATATTATAAAAATTGTTTTAAAATTGAAAATATATTTTTACACTTTTATGTATTTATTATTAATTTAATACTATTTAAAACTAATTAAAATGCTAGAAAATACTATTTAAACTAAGAAAATTATGGAAAAATATTTTTTTGGCTTTTTATATTTATCTTAATCTATGAAAATTGAAAACATATTTTTTTTAACTTTTTCTGATTTATTTGTAATAAAAGCTAATTAAAAAGTCTTAAAAACTATTTTAAATAAGAAAAAAATACTAAACAGTGATGGAAAAATCTAAAAAATTCAGATTAAGTCTAAAATTATATTCTAAGTTTAAGAAAAATATAAAAACATATGCTTATGTTGAAGAATATGAAGCTGCAGTGAAAAGCATTATAACTAAGCCTTAGATTAAGCTATAAGCTACAGGAATAAACCAAATGATTAGCAGAGCTAAAGTACACTATAATAAGCCTAATGCAACTAATTAATACTACTCTAGACCACTAATGATGCCTTACTAAGATTTGAGCTTATGAGATTAATTAAGCAAAACAGTATCCATGGGGGCACCTTTAAGCACATGCATAAGCAATCCTAATAAGCTAAATGGAAAAACAGATATTGGGACCTAAAGTTCACCTAGCAGACTACTCATGGGCCAAATCTCAGCTCCTCACAAGCTTGAATGAAGCTTGTGCAAAGGTCTACAAGTTTCACATGCACACTCGGTGTATCTTTGAGTGTGCGACAGGCACTTTGGGCTTAAAGAGCATCGATTTAGAGCTTATAGAAGTTTGATACAATTCAACAAAACTGAGATTATTAAACTAGACCTACTGAACTAAGAAATCCCAAAATATCACTAGCTCATGACCAAGGGTTAACAACTGAGACATCAACAAAGTTTTGGCAAAAACTGGTTTTACTACTTTGACTTTTAAAGACAGAAATGAAAGGTTGACTAATCTGAGTTTTGAATCAAAATTGCTGACTGATTATGATGTTTAGAGGTAAATAGAACTAGTGCAAGCTAACTTAACTACTTCTAAACCTATCTGCAAGATATGGGATCCTGATTCAAACAGAAATGATCACAAGGGCAGTTTGAATAGAGTTTTGACTTTAGAGTGATTCAGATGTCAGCTGATGAGCTAAGTGACTATAGTAAACCTAAATGAACTTAAAGCAATTATATTTAAGCACTCTACTACTCTCTAGCTCAGATCAATGATCTGATCCAAACACTACTAATAAGATTCCAATAAGCAATTTAAACTAACTTATTCTATCCTGTTATAACAGGGATTAAAACAACTAAGTAACAAATATTATAAAGCTATAATAACAGTAAATTAAGCATCAAAATCAAGTAACCATGATCATATCATCAAGACAGATTTGAAGCTAAAGATTATCAATACTCACTTTGAGTCCTTAGCCACTATGGCCTGCACAATGATCAAAGAACCACTAAACAAACTTATACCAACCCATATCAGAATGAATCAATCCCAAATAACTCTGATTCCACCCCATTTCCAACTCTGCATCACTAATTTAGTCCCACAGTTGACTTTTGTTGACTGAGGTGATTTTGAGATTAAAATCTAAGTAGAGAATTTCTGAGTAAATAATAAGCTCAAGTAAGCTTATAAAAGCTTATATAAGAACTTATACAAGCTTATTATCCTTATCAACTTATAATCACATATATATAACTTGTAAATTGCATAACATAAATTCGAACTTGAAATTGAAATTGATTACTTAAAAGTTTTATATTACATCGAGATTACATAAAAAGTACTTGGAAGCTTATTTAAACACTAGAAATTAAAAACTAACTAGTTCGACATACCTAAACCTAAATTACACTACTTATTCTTCTTCCTTGCTTCTTTTCCCATTTATAATGATCCTTTAGGTTCCTTGTCGACCTCTGAGTCATTCCCACCTATCTTGAGCCATTGGATCTTACGAATTCATCATAATTGTACACTTGGTGTTTTTGGCGGAAAAAGTCATAGAGCGGTGTTTTAAGCATTTAATGCTTCTTGGTGTATGTGGAGGTGGAGGAGGTTGGTATACACGGTGGGGATAAGGTTGAAAGGTGGAAAGTGGTGGTGAGGTGGAGAAACCACTGGTTTTTGGTTTAACAAAGTGAGGAGAGAGATGTTAAGTGGTGGCGGTATTCTATTTTAAATTTTGGGCGGGTTGGAGTTTTGGGCTTGGTGGTTTAATATCACAAAAGGTCCGTTTGGTTTTATATAAGCACAAGGACCAATTTTGCAATTGGTGAAAGTATAGGTCTTGGTTTTGACAAGTTTCCAAATTATTTTCAAGGACCAAACTCGCCAAATATAATAAACCAAGGATAATACATGTATTTATTTTCCATTTTAAACGTCCAGGGTAATTTATGTCATTTTGAAACTTAAGGGACCAAACATGTAATTTTCCAAAAGTTCACTATAAGGACCAATTTTGTCATTTATGAATAGTACAAGGTTAATATTTGATAATTTTCACTTTTAAATTAACCAGGACCATTATTGACATTTTTCAAACTTGAGGACCTTTTTGCCATTTGCCCAAAGATTCATTCAAGGACTATTTTGACAACTTAGAATATTTCAGGACCTTGAATGATATTTTTACAAGTTTTGAATTACTGTGGACTAGTTTTGACAACTTTTGAAACTTGGGGACTAAAGCGCCAATTATGCAAACTTGATCGTTTTTCATCGATTTTGGTATTTTGCATTTAAAACACATAAAACACTTATTTGTGATATTTTCATCATTTTGATGCATTTAAAGTGTTTTCGATGTTTTGCGATCAGATGGTACAAAATGATGAGTATTTAGACACTCATCGACCATGGTAAACGAAATCACCTTGTCTCGAATGAAACACTTCATACTTTAGCATCATAGTATCCCTTCATCCTTGACTTTGATCTTGCTTCACGTATAGTCGCTGCGTTCACGCCTTTCTTCCAATGGTCTAAGTCGACACGCTTCGTCGTCATTGGTAGCCACATTGATTTCAAAGATGCGGATAGTTGGCATCCCAATGTCGGTACCGGTATGACGGTCTCGGTCCCATAGACTAGAAAAGGGGTGTCCCTGTCTTTGGTTTTAGTGAGGTGCGGTGCGCCCACAAAACATGCGATAGTTCTTCCACCCACTTCCTTTGTGCTTTTCAGCGTGCCTTAATTTTCCTGTTCTACTAAGCCATTGGTTTGTGGGTGTTTAAGCGAGCGAAGTCTTTGTGTGATTTTAACTTCTCGCACCATCCTTGAAGGGTTGTCGCAATTGTTTCCGTTGTCGAGATGATTTCCTAGGCGCCGGCGGCATACAATATTCTCCCGTAAAAGCGTTTTACTGGTTGCCGTGATTGTTACCACCGCTTTGCTTCGATCCACTTGGTGAAGTAGTCTATGGCGACTATGAGGAACTTTAATCCTCCTGCCGCAATGTGAAAAGGACTGCGATGTTGATACCCCACTTGTAGAATGGCCATGGTGCCGTAATTGGTGTTAGCTCTGTTGTGGTTGGCGTGGAGCGAGTGCTGTGAACTTGGCGTCATTGCACTTTCTTATTAAGTCCGCGTCGCGGTGCATGGTGGGCCAATAGTATCCCGACCGTAATGCGCGTGCAACCACGGACCGTGGTCTGAATGCATGCTACATGAACCTTCGTGGATTTCCGTGGTACATAATTTGCTTGTAGGGGACCAACACGTGAGCCATGGTTGCGGGAAGGAGCGTCGATATAGTATGTTGTCCCGGTTCAAACCTTTGTGATGTCTGCCGTATCCTTGAGCTTCCTACGCTCTTGAGGTAATACTCCTTGCTTATGAATTACGCTATCGGTGTCATCCACGAGGACCGTCTTCCTCTATTATCGTGGATATTTCCATCTACGAGATGGATTTGTTTTTAACGTTTCCACCAAAGACTTGTTTTGACAGTGTGCAAAGCATGTCGATGCAATCTTGCTTAGTGCATCGCCTTTCGATTTTCCCTCTAGGGACACGCTTGATAGTAAACTGTCAAAGCCTTGGATTAGTACCTTGGTCTTGTCGGATCTTGAATCATGTTTTCCTCTTTGGCGCGTACTGCTTGACACGTGGTTGGCTACTAGCCGAGTCTACATTCGCTTCCAAGTTACGTGACACCCATTCGAGTCTATGCGTAGTCCGCGATTAGGGCTTCATACTACGCCTCATTGTTTGTTGTTTGAATTCAAAGCGCGATGCGTAAGTGAATTCCATTCCTTCCGGTTGTGAGAATGAGGCTGCTCGACCCATCAACGCATGAAGATCCATCCGTAAACAAGATCCATGGATCTTGTAGTTCCTCCTGCGTGGTGCGGTGCATCATCGCATGTATGGCTTTCGATGATGAAATCGGCTAGTATCGCCTTTTACTGCAGGTTAAGTGGTGCAGCAGAGGAAATGTTGTGCTCACTAGCAACACACTCCATACGTAGTCGTCCCGATGCGTCGGGTTTGGAGATGATTTGCTTGATCGGTTGGTCCGTGATTATCGCTATCGGGTGCGCTTGGAAGTACTGCGACCGTTTGGGCGAACACTAATGCCGGACCAACTTTTCCATTGCGCTATAATTTATCTCCGTCTTTTGAGCGCTTTGCTTACAAAATAAGCAGTGTTTGTCTTGAATTCCTATCCGTCAAGAACATTGCGCTTCTTGCTCCACGGGTTGTGGATAAGTACATAATCAACTCTTCCCGGTCGGGTGCTACAAGTGTGGGGGCGTTGCGGTGTTGTTTAAAGCGTGTGAAGGCTTCTTCTTCCTCCGTGGTCCAGTAAAATCTCCCTTTTATACACTTCTTGAGCATCTTGAAGAGGTAGTAACTTGTCTGTGACTTGGATAAGAATCTGTTTAGGCCAACCAATTTCCCATTGAGAGATTGGACTTCCTTCAACGTCTTGGTGAAGGAAGTTCGATAACGACTTAGTTTTTGGACATGGTTTGATGCCATTAGGTTCTATCGGTATCAGAAACATGCCTTCATAGCGCCAAAAGTGCACTTTTGGGATTCACTTCATGTTGATCTCTTTGAGTCTTCTAAATGTTTCCTCAATGTCGCGCACCAACTCATCCTCGGTATGACTTTTTATGACCGGTTCGTCGACGTAAACCTCAAGTTGCGCCCACTTGTTTTTCAAATGCATTATCTACTAACCGCATAGACTCCTTGGCTTGTATGAAAGGCCGTTTTCCTCGTCCTCCTTAGCCATCCGGATTTGGTGGTGTCCTTTGTATGCATCGAGGAAGCACTTGGTGGGTATCCACACAAAATTCTATCTTCCGTCTATCTCGGTAGTGGGTAGCGATCTTGTGGACATGCCTTATTGAGGTCTGTGAAGTCCACGCATTCGCCACTCCGTCACTCTTCTTGACCATTCTTGGGTTAAGCCGGTCATGGTAGTAGACTTCTCGCATGATTCCTGCCTCTACTAGCTTGTGTACCTCTGCCGGATTGCTTGCGCGCTACGAGCCCGGCCGCGCTTCTTACGGCGTATTGGTGAGTATCCTTGTCGGTTCTCAACTTATGTTCGTGATTGAGCGTGGTACCCGGTCATGTGCTTTGGCTCCCATGCAAAACGTCCAGTTCTTTTGCAAGTGCGCGCACAACCGCTTTGTCGTTGTCGGCGATCCTCCGATTGATATTTCGCTTACGGATAATCGGGATGAATTGCAACCTTCGGGTTTGGAACTTTGGTGGGCGCCGCTCGAATGGGTGCCGTCTCGCACGTAATCGTGTTACATTCTCTATGTGATACGGTGGCATTGTGAGAGTAACAATACCACCTTCTCTCGGGAATTTAAGCATCCCATGTGATGTAGATCTTCTGCGCGCATGGTGATATCCCCGGTCTTCCGATAATGCCATTGTATGGCGAAGGGATTGATCACCATAAACTCCATCCGAGCGATCAGCGGAGTGTTCTTCATTGCCCATCTTGACTAGTAAGCGTATTTGCCCCATAGGCCATATCTTTTCTCTCGTAAAACCGATGGCGTTGTCCTAACCGGGCTTAGCGATTGCGTATTCGGTCGCGATCGCTTGAGCGATGCTCATACATGGTGTCTGCGGATGCTCCTCCAT
Organism: Chrysanthemum lavandulifolium; assembly: GCA_022545495.1. Classification (NCBI taxonomy): domain Eukaryota; kingdom Viridiplantae; phylum Streptophyta; class Magnoliopsida; order Asterales; family Asteraceae; genus Chrysanthemum; species Chrysanthemum lavandulifolium. Next base: position 268,465,947 of record CM040241.1, read on the forward strand.
CAACGTACATGCGGTGGATGTCGTGACCCCACACTAATTTCAATGGTGAGTGGCTCTACCACTGTGTTGTTCGCGATTAAGGTGGGAAAGAGATTTCACTTCCACAGAAAACTTCGGCCGACCTTACGCATAGTAACCCTCTGCCATGATTGTATCATGTAGATGGTGTCGACCTTGTCCTTAGTTGCCTCTTTCTTGTTCCCATTCTTCGCTCTATCCTTTCCTTCCTTGATGTTCTTGACCAAGTGGTCCAATCGCCCTCTTTTACCATTTTATCAATGGTGGCGCGATTGGACACATTCATTGGTGGTGTCACCCTTCATGCGTGATAGTCACGGTATCCACTCCCAGCGCCGATCCTCCGGGGTGCGCATTTGTGGTGGTCTTGGAAAGTTTGCGCCTACATGGCGTATTTCCTTTGAGTCTTGGTTACCGGATATACATGTCGTTATCCCGTCCGCTCCTCGACCGCGGTAGCTCTTATTTCGGTTGCTACTTGGTCATTGGATTGTCTCGAGTTGTTCCAGTGACCGATAGTTTGAGTAGCTTCTCTGCTATCCGCCGCGGGCTTCTCCTTGGACGAAGGACCTTGTCCGTTTCATTAGTTCATCGAAGGTTTGGGGATCTTGTCGTTCATCCTTTTGATGAGCTCGGGTTATTGATCCGTTCATGAACCCCGAGATTTTCAACACCGGGACACGCCTTAACTGTATGCACTCATCTTTAAAGCGCTCCATATATGCGCTTGTAGATTCCCTCGCGTTGTTTCACCCTAGCGAGTTCAACCGGATTTTAGCGCACTTCTTTAGTTGAGTGAAGTTTGGGTGGGCGCCTTTCTCAACTCCTCAAAGCCATCAATGCTTCGCGTGGAAGCTTCTTGAACCAGCCTCGCGTTTCCCACTAGTGTGGAATTGAACATGTGGCACCACACGGGTTGTGGCCGCCGATAGTAGCGGTTGATTCAAAAAATTTAGGTGGTCGTCGGGATCACTGTTCCGTCATAGGTTTTGACGTTAGCGGGCATCGCCTTCTCTTATCTTCCGAGAAATTAACGTCACGTCGACTAAACGCATCCGCCTTTTGGCGGCGCCACGGAAGAGACATGTCTTCCTCCTCCCGGTCACGGATTTCCTCCCGGACTTCCGGTGTCCGGTCTCGCTATCCTCGTTGTCCGAGGAATTGCGGAGGACAATTATCCCTCCTTCAACGCTTGCCGACCGTCCTCGAATTTTCACTTGAAGGGCTTTCACTTGGGAGTATCGTCGCCCAAGTCTCGCACAGACTCTGCGGCTACCAAGTCCGGCATGGACATTGGTGCGCGTTTATCCTCCTCACTTTCTTCCGGATGTTGTGGTGAGATGTCTCATCATCTCGACTCTCTTCCCGATTCTGTTAAACACCGGGGTCGGCGTCTCTCTCCGCTTCTCCTTCGGCGGCGCGGTGGGAAGTTTCGTGTTCTGAGTCGAAATTGAGTCGGGCTTGTGAGCTTCGACTCGACCTCTTTTTCTTCCTCTTGCATGAGAGTGGCCAAGGTTTCGTAATTTTGGGATACGAAATCCCGGTGCTAGTTCCGTGACCCTTCTAGAGCGAGGGTGTTTGTTTCTACCACTCGCGCCTTGTTTGATCCAGTGCATCTGGTGCCTTTGTCGGTCGGTCTCTAGCAGCGATTGAAGGGAGTGGTAAACGGTGCGCAATGGATCTCCGCTACGATGGTGGTTGTAGTGGCACAGGTTGTCCCCAAGCGTGGTTCCACGGAGGAAGACCAATTCTTGGCACGATCTTTGGTTTTAGCAACACCGGTTGTCCCAGAAGTTTGCTTAGAAGTCGATCCGATGTCGACTTCTTTCCCGTATGGTCTGTTTGCGATCGCCGATTTCCGTGCCGTCATTCTAGTTCTTAGTTCTTAGTGTTCGGTCTCACGGATGGCACCACTTGTTGATACAAAGTTGGGCGTTCCTTGTTCGCGCTCGGCTCGCACCAATTGAGTCTTGATTCTTGAGACTGCGCACTAAGTAACAGAAAACACCGTTTGGCTTATCGTGGGATTGTCTCCCATGATTATCCTCCGCGTGAGTAAGTAATCGGTTTAGGGTTAAAGGCGAGTTAGGGTTTTAGATCGTACCTTTAACGAGGGATAGGATTCCTTTATATACACACGGAATCCTTGTTGGTTCCGCGTTCCCCAACCTTCGCGTATCCCGCCTAAGTCGGTTGGCAAACGATTATCTCCAAAGATAGAAGATATCCGATATCATATTCCATAAATAACTTTCGGATTGGGCCTTCGGCCCAAACGCTTATCGGCTTAGCCCATTCGTCTTGGGCTCGTTAGTATCGGACCTTAGTCGGGCGCGTGACCCGAATATAGACTATCGTCATCAAGTGTTTTCCTTTACTTCTTCACCATTTTCACGATCCTCGTTTTGGTAGGTAAATTTTCTATTAAGATCACTTTTGCGTTACTATTCATACCCGCCATTTGGAAGTGTTCAATATCATCTATCTCCTTTCCTATTAACACGAACTTTTGCTCCATGGGTTTTAAACCGGTTTCTTTTAGAGTCACGCTTTTCAAATCGGCTTCGTTGATAAAAAAGATTTTCAAGCATTAGTAAAACATAAAGAAGAAAGCATACTAATGTAGATGTGTAAAATGACGGGTCATACAAGTTGGGTAAGGGATGTAAACGGGTTCGTTTTGAATGGGTTGTTTAATTCAATTTCATTTGCTATCTATAATGATCCAAACAAACTTGTGTAATATGATTGTTTCTCAACCTTTCTCACCGTTTAGTCGTTCTTAATTAACGATAATATATCTTCCCTCTTAAGTTATTTGAAGTAAAAGATTAGAAAGGTCTCCACAAGAACATGTTTTATGGTAAAAAATAAAAATAAAAGTAGACACACACAAAAAAGTTAAGAGCTAATATGCGTTTGGAGATCATACCTACCTTTCAAATTTTTTAACTCGGAAGAAATGGTATGCATCCGAGAACATAATATTATTCTAGACATGCATAACCCTCATACACTAGAGTATATTAGTGACAAACAACATTATTCTTAAACCTATGTGGGATAGAAAGTTAGATTAGAAAGTTAAATGATATTTCCATGAAAATTTGGTAAACTTTTATGTAAAAGATTTTATTTCCATAACCCGCATACACTAGAGTATATTAGTAATCAACAACATATTTCTTCAACTTGGAACACTAGATTGAAGTTTAAAGTACTTATGTCTAACATCTTTTACATCGCATAATATTGTCGTGTCCATTTTCATACTCTTGGGTTGTGCTTAGGAGCATTTATAAAACTTACTTGTTACAATCGATAAATAATATGAGAATTTGTGTAATAAGATATCTATAATATTAGTTTATACTCTTTTGTCTCAAAATAGATATTTAATTTTAAATTGCACAAAGTTTTATGAAATCACATCAACTATATTATCTATAAATCAAATATCATCTTACTCACTAATTTTTATTTCGTTTGATTGAAACACAAAGTGAATACTTATTTATAGATATCTAAAACTAAAAGATGAACAATTATTTTGAGACCAAATATTCGATTTTAAATGTGATAAGAATGAACGGTGAAAAAATTTTGTTCCATTGGTCGAATGACAAATAAACCTCGGTCTTAGTTCTTACTTTTATAAGGGTCATAGTTCTTTTGTTTGTCCAATCATGGTTTATACGAGGGTTCACAAAGCATTGTAGCCTTTTCCCACGGACTAGATTTAAAATCACATGAGGATAAAAGATTCTTTACATATTAAAGGATCAATCTTCACTCTCCATTTTATTTAATCTAATAGAGATTAATCTCAACAATTTAAAAACCACTTTCATCATTTTTTTTTCAAATATAAATATCTTTCACATCGTTAAGTTTAAAAAATATATCATTGCGACGAGTATTTAATTATCTTTCTATAGACGGGCACTTTGATATACTTTCGACAAAAAGTTTTCCTATTTTCACCTTTTTAAACTTTTTTTATATTTTTACGTTAATGAAATTCGCATTAAAATCATATATAAAACACTAATTTGAATATCACATGTGATATTAGTGTTAAATCATATATCATATGTAATATCACATGTGATATTAGTGTAAAATCACATATGATATACATATCATATCACATATGATATTACACATCATATATGATTTAACACTAATATCACATGTGATATTCAAATTAGTGTTTTATCATATATGATTTTTAATGCAAATTTTAGTAACGTAAAAAACGAAAAAACTTAAAAAAAAAAAGTGAAAAATACGAAAAAATTTTGTCGAAAGTATAACAAAGTGTCCGTCTATAGAAAGATAATTAAATGCTCGTCATGACGGTGTAAATATTTTAAACTAACGATTAACGATTTAAGAGATATTTAAATTATAAAAATATGTGAAATAATAAAATGCTTTTAATCTCATCTATTGATTTCTTTTTAAATGGATGTTGGAGATGAGTCCTTGGTATGTGAGAAAAGTTTGGTATGTAAAATAACTCTTCTCCACGGACCAAATAACTTAATTTTCAAACTTTGACTTTCAAGCATTCAAAGGTTCGATTTTGCACATTTTGTTTTACATTTTATTGTTTCTTTGTTGGCTTTTCGTAGTTCGTTTTTCTTTCGACTTGTGTGAAATTGAAGATTTTTGAGCAAAGTGTGAAATTGAAGATTATCACCCCAAATCTTGATTTAGTGGAAGACTTAAACAAGTTTTAGGGCGTTCTTCGATTGGCACATAACACAAGTATAGGAAAACAAGATAAACATTAAATAGTTCAAAACCAATCCAATAGTTAATTATCTTGTTACATTTATTCCAAAATACTTAAAAGTAAGGCCCAAAATAGATCATAAAATAGGTCCACATATTATTATCGAGTTTAATATGATCCTCCAACCATGCCTCTTCTCGCCAAGCCTTCAAGAACAAGCGGTCAAACATCAACTTAATTACCCGAGAAAAATGCTAAAAAGGCCATTCTATTTGGTGAGTTCATAGGTTTAAATATAAATTCAATAGTGGACCTGATAGAGTTTATTTGCTATGCGAGACTAAGACAGATATACAATAAACATTTCAATCACATTCCATCAACAATCCAATAACACAATTGAGATCTCAGAAGGGCCCCAAGCGACTCTAGCCAGGTACCACAGTTATAGCAAAGATGACCTCAATGCTACCCTGGACTAGGTCGGAGTAGACATCTATTCTTAGCTAGGTCATGTAGTTATAGCAAAGGATTGCTACCATAGAATAAGTCAAAATCTACCACATATCTATCCTACTGGTCAGCACATAAGCAAATCAAAAAGAGTTGAAGCAGGTCCAAGAAAAGAGTAGCATGCTTTCTCACCCCAATTTAGTTAAAACATAGATGAAAATGGGGCTATGAAACTCACCTTGATCAAGAAAACACAAATAATCACTAGCAAAGCGGATAAGCGACTAACACGGCTCGACAACTCATCGATTCGGCACAACCTATTAATATAAACTCATTCTTAATATATTTTCCAATTCCAATATCATCTATCCCGAATATATTCGATTCTTATTTCCCAAAAATATCTCGTTTATCTATTTAGTTACAAGCGGTTGGTATCATCGTGTGAGGTAACGACTCGACAAGACTCCATGAATGCGCTATATTTCTAACAATGCGACTCACAACGACCCAATGCGACTTCTAAGCAAAAGCTTTGTAGATAAATTGTTAGATCTTATCGAATTCGTCAACTCGATAAACTCAACCATTTATTTATTTCACTTATTATTCCAAAAACTAGTCACATCCTAACGAGTTATAAGGATAATTCGTTCATTAATACCTTTATCCTACACACATAACGGGCTCATATTGAATTCGTTAACCCAATAAGTCCACTATCTATGGGGTAAACCTATTAATGTCAAGTCATAAGCCTTAGCTAAGTTTTAGCCTTCCCACTAATCCGAACCACCACGACTCGTTGAAATGGTTGGTTGAGCGATTTCAAACTTGAGCCAAACTTTCGAATACCTCTTACAATTTCTTTCGACAACTTCTTTCCTAGCTTGATCTAGTAACACTTCTTTTTGATGATGTTGCGAAAATCAAGTAGAATCAAGTTGTTACCCAACTTACACAACTTAAACATATGACCGGTCGGTCATAAGTTGTTAGAACTATAAACTAAGAGACTTTTGAGGGCAAAGCTTGAGAATGAGAAAGTTCGAACAACGAGCGTATGCACGTAGAATAGATGCATCAATCTCGAGGACGAGATTCTCTTTAAGGGTGGTAGATGTAACAACCGACAAATTATCGGTCTTCTTTATAGACATCACTATTCATTCCATTAGGAAAACGCGAGTTAGTTATTTTCCGGTATTTACGGACGATTATAATTGAAAGCGAAGTTACGAGTGTTCTCGAAACAAGTTGACATATGTACCAACAACGTTTTAATAACAATAAGGATTTATAATCATATTCGGAGTCAAAGAAATGTAATCTTATTTACAAACACGCTCCCGGAAAAATAAATTGTTATGGTTTAGTAACGACAAAACATATATGAATAAACCGTTAAATAACGACAAACTATATTATCGGGGTTTCATAAAAGTTTCTAAAAGTATAAAATTTATAATTTGAGATAACTCGAAAGTATATTACGCGGAAAACGTCATCGATTCGTAAAGTATATCTGATCGGGCATATTTAATCTTGATAATAATAAAAGGGTTGAGTTATTGGGACCCCCTAGTTTTTATTAGGACCCCCTAGTTTTTTTGTTTTTTTTTTTTTTTTTTTTTTTTTTTTTTTTTTATAATTTTGTTTATATCAAAAGCTATAAACCCGAAAATGCGGAATCAGAATATAAAGTTTAATAAGCCAAATGCTTAAAACTGTCAAAAATACTGAATGACTCGACAAAAAGCGTGTTGTCTTGAAAAAAAGAGGACAAAGGAATATTCACTATGATATCAAATCATAAGGAGGGTTCCAATAGTAAGACCCTAAAAGACCCTAATAAAAGAATAATACTATTCCTAATCCTACTCTTCCTAAACACATGCCGCTTCCCATCCACACTTTACCTTTTACCCTTTTCTCGGTAATCTCCTCCACGCTTCCATCATCAAAACCCTCACCATCTTCTTTTGATGATAATCAAAAGCATTCTATCATCTATCTCTATTAACCTAGGTGAAACAAAGCTAAGAAGAATCGATCCATCAACATCATACTTTTCTCCTTCCCGGAAGTCATGTAGATGGGTACACAAACCAGAAAAAATATAAATAGTTGTTGCTTTTGTGTTGGTGCGAATGGGTACACAAACCGGAAAAAGAAAAACTTAAAACCTTACTAGCTTATTGACTTATATGGTTTCGACATGATAGCTTAATAGCTTATTTTGATTCCGCTAAGTTGATTTGCTACATAGGTTAGTCTTGGCATAAGTGATTGTGTTATTGGTTGTTTTCTTTCTTGTCTATGCTTAGCATAATCGGAAAGTGAGCACACCGAGGGTGTTATTCTTAGTCACTCTTGTCTGGTATAGGCTAGAACCACTCAAAGGGTCGTTTTGATCGCTTAGCGATGACTTGCGTGACCTCGTAACAACGAGAGTAGCGAAGTTACGGGTTGTACCGAACTTAAACATCACTAGTCAAAGCGTGGTCGATATTGATGAGGTTGTTTCATGTACCAATAGACTCAAAAGAGTCTAAGTGGTGGTGTAAATTCAAATCACAAGGGTGTGTTTGTTTGTTGGTTTCGGTCTCAACGAGACACACCGGGGTGTGTGAGGCGCCTTTAAACTTCGAGTCCGAAAATATTAGTTGTAACGTCTGTTAGACTATGTTTATCGGGTATTCCTCCAACCGGTTGGATGGGATATTGACAAAAATATATATATGTTATATCATTGTCCCACATGAAGAAAATGGGATTGCCGACTTAGGTTGTTTGGTGACTTCAAGTCACCAACCGATTGTCCCCACCATTTTCCCACGTGTTAATTTTGATTGGATAGGTAAGAGAAAACTAATATTTTAAAATGTGTTTGGTTGGGTTGTTGATAAATGGCAAAATATTGAAATTAGTTGGTAGGATTGGTTGTATAGGTGGAAGAAAAAAACTAATATTTTAATGATAGGTTGGGTTGTGACAGTTGCTAATAAACATAGTCTTAGAGCACTTTGGAGTGCAGTGGTGCCAAAGTGTGGTGCCAAGCTCGTGCCAAACCGCCACGCCGCCAGTTTTTGAGTTTGGCACCGAAAGTGTTGGCACCACATTTACAGGGTATCCGTTGGCACGAAATTTACGGTGCCAAACTCAATTTTTATTTTTATTTTTATAAAATTCAAAACAATATATCCTAAAATTACTTTATTCATAAAAAAACATTACAAGAAATAAAAAAACAATAAACTTAAAAACATAACATAATTATTCTTGTGAATATTTTGCCGGATCCGTGCTTGTTGGGCCCTCGGGATTGCCGCGTTCATCGGATCGGCGTGCTTGTGTCCATAGATAGCACCCGTATCTTGGCTATCCTTTGAGTTTCGATTAAATCGACCCTCGCTCGAGACTCCCGCTCAAGAACATCTTGCTTCATTTTCGCTCCAACTCGTATTGTTTTCCATCATTTGTGAAAACATTTCGGGTTTGAACCGAACTTGCGGTCGAGTTAGGCGAGCGTTGGCTCTTCTGATCCGGTACACCCGTCCGCCTTGGCAATCGTCGGGTCCAAAATGCCCGGATCCTCTTCAGTAACCGAAGACGATTACGTCTTGCATTTGTTGAGTCCGGATTTTCCACTTATGCTTGTCCTTCAAAACTTCCAAGCCGACGAATGTTTAAAATCGCCATGATATCGTTTGTACAAAGTGTGGCAACGTTCCATGAAATCCATATCGTTCTCCCACTCATAACACCGTTTCATTCACAATCGAATTAAACTTCCCGACACAACGATTCATCGAGTCCACTTTCCGTAAGCATGTTCTTGGTACGAGTTACAAACTTTTGTTTTTGCTTCCTTGTTGTAAGCTTCCAAAACTTTATACCAAAGCGTTTCATTACCTTGATCCGCACCGACTTTTGGATCCTCGGATACTTCAATGTAAGTTTGCGCCAAAAGTAGTTCTTCTTGGTCGGTCCATGCGTTCGCGATCGTTCTTGGGTCTCGGCTTCCTCTTGGTTGTTGGTTGCTTTTTTCGTTTTCTTTGCCTTCGCGGTTCCTTCATTTTGTTTTTTTGGACGTGGGGTCGGGATGACCGCTTCCTCTTCGATTCGGATTCGTCAACAAGGTGGAACGATTGGTGGGGCGATCTTGGTTGTGATTCGTTTTGTTGTTGTTGTTGTTGCATTTTCCATTGAGAAAACATAGCGTATTCTTGGGATTAACGCATGAGTTTTGTTGAGAAAACGAAGGAAAGTATTGTTGTTGGGTGTTCGGTTCGGATTCGATTCGAAGATGAACCGATCATTTGGTTCGATGGATCGTTAAGCATTCGATTGATCCAAGGGTGTTGTTGGGATTCATTTTCTTGAAAAATATTGAAGTTGAGATGTATTTGAAGTGTGTGTGAAGTGGTATAAGTGATAAGGTTTATATAGGATTTGAAAGTGGGTAAAAGTGGTAAAAAAGAGGTCAAAATATCAAAAAAACACAAAACTAGCCGTTTGCAACGGCTATGTATTTGAATGCAACGGCTACTTTTTCAAAAAAAAAAAAAAAAAAAAAAAAAAAAAAAAAACGTTGGCTGTTAAGTTTGGCGCGAGAGAGTTTGGCGCGAGCGTGGTAACGGTGCGCCAAGCTTGGCGTCGCGCCAAACTCGTTGGCACCAAGCTTGGCACCACCGTACCTCCTACTCTTAGGATAGAGTTGTGGTTCGTTTACGTTGTGTTTTGGCTTGGTATCTTTGGCGCCAAACTGCTACAACCAAAAGCAATCTCAAAAATTTTAAGTGTAAAGTGTGTGTGGGGGCTCAAGCCCAAGAGAAGTGTCAAAATATTTTTGTTATTCATGGGTTGCGAAGCCCATAAAATTTGTAAACGGTCCGTTTCGTTTTAATAGGCCATCCGGAGCGATGGATTGTGCATAGTCTCGAGCCCTCCTCAACTCAATCCCGTCTCATTCAACTCGTCTTCGTCTCTTTCAACTCGTCCACCCACTACGTTTTCTTAACACAACATCTAATATATCGTTGGTATTAACATGAGAAGCAAAATAAATAATGAGCAATAAACCAAGTGGGACACAAGTTATTTAAAATAAACCTATCTTCACTACTCACGGCTAAATTAGAAAGTCTTACACTTTTAATTATTAACGACATAAATTTGTGAACAATTGATTTCAAATACTAAATTGGATATTAAACCTTGATAAAATTTATTATAAAACTTTTGACATAAGTCACCACAATCAAATGAGATTATACACCGGGTCATGCCCAATTTTTGTGAATATATCTATTGTAACATGTTACGTTTTGACAATAATAACTAGCTTGACTTCATCAAAAATTACATTGTATTTTCTAATTTCAAACTATTTTTTAAATTAAATACGTTCATTAGTGACTTATAAGTATAAATATGCTTTTACAACCATTTTTACCAAAAATCAATACTCGAAATATAAACGTATATCTTTCTTATAAACTGACATTTGCTTATACATAAGCATATATTTTCAACGACGTTTCTATAACTCACACACGTTACTACCTATACGTGATATTTTCCGTACGCTGTCTATTGGTTATCGCGAACCATTGACCTATTCGACTTAATATTGTGCTATCTTATCGTATCTATTTACGCACTTCCATGAGCCAATGTTCGCTAAATCTATTAATCTAAGTCTTCGCCATACAAGCAACAACAATACAAAAGGCCTTTATACATAAGTAAACTTCATCGAGTCTTAAACTAGAATTATGAACTAAGACTTGCCACGTAATATAGGTTACGTGTTAGTGCCATCCATCATCTTGCTTGACCTACATAATTCGATTGCTTATCCAAGTTGAGTTTCATAGCCCGTTTTACTTGTTTACAATATTTACAAATGTTTGGGGTGAGAATACATGCTTGTTTTTATGCGGACATAAGTACAAAGCGATGCATTGTCTAAGTTACCACATAGCCACTAAAGTCCCTACATGACATCATGAACCGTTAATTTTAAAGCGAATGTTGTGGATAGATATATTGGGTTGACACCCCCGTTCGGGTTGGGTTGCTCCAACTGGTCAAACGAACGCATACCATTTGAGGATTACATTAAGTGTCTGGCAAACACTTGGCCGGGGGCATTTATGCACATTTGCATACCATATACGTTAAGCGTCGGGGTCATGAGCTTAGTGCAATTGTATTTATTTTTATAGTACTGAAATCTTATAATCCGTACCAGATTTTACATTAAGTTAAACCTATGAACTCACCAACATTATGTTGACCTTTTAGCATGTATTTCTCAGGTATCTAGCTTGCTTGATTGCATTTCATGGAGTCAAGGTCGTTCGACATAACTGCAACTTTGTACCATGAAAGTCATGCCCCGATTACCATTCTGCTGCGATCCATCTTGGGGGTGTGACATGTTAGGAGACTTAAACTCAGAAAGTTTTGTATGAAAAAGGATAAGAAAAATCTCTGAAATGGGCTGACATTTATAGGGACAAAGAACTTGTCCGTTACAGTGGACGGTACCACTAAATACCAGACGGTACCACTAAATTTAGTGGTACCGTGGTATAGTCCCAGACAAAAACGCTCGTTTTTGTCTTTAGTGGTGCAAGTTTATTAGAGAAAGTTATGAGCTGTTTTGGGGGGGAAAAGTAGCTGTTGGGAATATTTAAACTTATTTTCCCATTAAAACATTTCTTTAATATTCAAAATAATTTGTAAAATATATGTTTGAAAAAATGTTTTGTCACATTAAAAATGTGAAGTTTGAAATACAAATTCATTCTTTGATCACTTGTCAAGTTGTAAATTTGTTTGTTCTTACGTAGATTGATGTATGTAGAAACGAGATATTTCGATTAAAAACTTGTTTACGTTAATTTTAAAGTAACGTGTTTTTGCATTTTGTTATCATCAAAACGTAGAGATATCGAAAGTTTGAATTGTATAGCAGATTAATAGCTAAATTTGAATATAAGTATAGCAGATTTCATGTGTTTATCTTTTTGAACAAATAACAGTTTTCATTTGTATATGTATAAAAAGTTTTAATATCAAGTTTACAAATGGAAGATATTGGATGAAAAGATGCTTTGCATACTCAAAATACGATTTTAAATTTGAACAACTCATTAAACCTTTCCTAATTTAACGATTATAAAAATAGTAATTGCTTCCTTGTTTGAATTAATGTGTAGTCGATCAAAGACTTTTATCAGATGCTCATTCTTCGACTCGTCTTCTCTGACACTTCATAGTTCATACTCATCATTTGAATCTAAGTTATTTGCATGTCAATTCACAATTAGTTTTCATCCTTATGCTTGAAAGTATTATTACATCTTTTTGATACCTTTGATGAGTATAATGATAGTATACAAATTGATACTTTTTTCAGTATACTGATAGTAGTCGAATAGATGTGTCTTTAAATTTTTTTGGCGAAACTTCTTTTGTCAAAATTTGTCGAAAAATTGAGATATTCTTGAAAATATTGTTTACTATGGTTATTAAACAATCAAATAAAAAGTGATTTAGTGCGGTTTTGTAAATACTAAATAACCGTACCAAAAATAAAACCCACACAACAACCATACCAAATAATGATTTATTAGTGCGGTTTTTAAAAGCGTATCAAATAACATTTTCTTCAATTTTGATACGTTTTTTCCCTAACCGTATCTAAAGTGCGTTCAAAAAATAGTTTTGTAGTAGTGGTTATATCTAGTCATGAAAATATAGCAAGTTGACGATAGTTATGAAATAAATTAACAGACGAGAGCTACTAAAGTGTTGCCAAAGAGAATATGCAAATGATAAGAAAACACATCATATTTTTTCCATTGTAAAACTATTTTTTTAAGAGAATATATATGTAAAGTTGTATTGTCATCTTTGTTGATAAATGTGTACTCATATACAACTTTCAAATCCTTTCTTTTACGTCCAAAGAAAAACTAAAAAACACATAATTTTATGATAAAGATGTTCCGACGACGACAACCACCACCACAGACACCACCACCACAGCCGCCTCCACCTCCATCACCACATACACCACCACCACCTCCACCTCCACAACCTCCCCGTTGTTGCACGATTCAGAAAGTGGTTTCAGCAATAATCACTCTTGCTACTTTCATTGGAGTCTTACTTGAGCTGTAGGGCGTGCGTTTATACTACGACGCTGATGGCATTCAAGTCCGCCAGGTCGGCATTCAAGTCCGCCCAGCGGATCAAAATATAACGTTACAACCAATGACTAGTCAATTAACGTGGCCAAAGACATTTAAAAAGTGTTGCATCATCAGTCACCTATTGATAATACTACACAAGGGGGGATATGTTAGTGTATATGTCTAAAAGTTAGGTTTGAACGAACTCACAGCGAACAAAAGAAGTAGGCAGTAACCTCTTTATCATTGGAAACCCCTTTAACCAATAGTCCATGCAAAGCCTCATGGCGGCATCGCCTAACTCGGATATCACGGGATATTGTCCCCTATGTGACTCTACACCTAACACCTAGGCTAGGTGTAGCCTGGCTCGCTTTGTCCCAATGTGTCAATTTCACATTCTTAGGGTATATAAATACCCCAAGAGCATTCAATGAATTTTCAACTATATCATTCACACGTACTCTCTCGCATTAATATCTCAATCATTCGGCCCATACTTACTCTCACGCCGGAGCTTGATCTTGAGATCAACCCTAAGGCGAAGCTAACATGTGTTTTCCCTTTTGTTTAGGTGCTCGAAGGACTCAAATTATAGTCTGAAGGAACCTATGTACATCTCAATGAAGGGCATGAATTTACTTTTACAAGAATTGAATTCTAAAACATCAAATCCTCTTGAGCTATTTGAAGTAAAAGATTAGAATGGTCTCCACAACAATATGTTTTATGGTAAAAATGTAAAAGTAAACATAAAAAAGAGTTATAAATAATTATGCATTCTCAGATGATAACCACATCTCCCAAATTTTTTTAATTCGAAAGATGATGTTTAAAATCTGAGAACATAATATTATTCTAGACATGCATAACTTGCATACACTAGAGTATATTAGTAACTAGTAACATATTTCTTCAACCTATGTGGGATAAAATGTTAGAACAGAAAGTTAGAAGGTATGTCATAAAAAATATGGTAAATAGACTTTTACGTACATAGAAAGAAAGAAATATATCACTTGGAACACCAGATTCAAGTTTAAAAGCAACTAAGTTATGTGTTTGGGGTACGAAATATGAGGGAACATCTTGGATTAACGGGAAATTATATGTTGTCATATAGCTCTAAAATGAAAGATTGCAAACATTTAAGCATTGTATTTAAAGAATATGTGATTTTTATAAGATAAAAGGGGTTAGCGTTTGCTTATCGTTTATGTGGATCGATATATAGCTGAATGCATTACGTATTTGGGTCATGGATGTTAATGTATTAATGTATTCCGATACTTGTTTTGTTTGTTTTAACATTTTTTTATAAAGCAGCTAGGAAATCCTTTATATACTTGTACATAATTGTTTTATTCTTATAGAGTTGGTTGAAAATATTTATGAGCATATAACAGCAACGTAAGATTTAATTGGGCTTAAATATAAAGAACATGCAATCACTTCAGCCCAAATCAACTAGGCCTTTGTTTGCCAAAACTTTGTGTACCTATTTCGTGACGCGTATCTTAGTTGGTTCCAAATGATAAATAAGACTTGCAAGATCCTTGGTGTTTTTTATATTCTCGTTGTAAATGTACTTATAAACTCAAGCGTGGTAGTGAAAAAGATTTGGAAATACAGAAAATCGTTTAGTATGGAGTATTGACCTATGGGTTTAGAAATCTTTGAATATTCAAAGTCGATAAGTGTCTAAAATCATGATTGAAATAGTAGTTTTGATTGTCACTATCATTAGTGTGTATGTGTATGACCACATTAGAGCGAAAATATTTATGGTATTCGATGAATGTAAGATATCCGAAAGATATCCTCACTATGAACATTCGACTATTAAAATATGTTCATGTCATAAAAGGTTTTGATATGTGTATGAATTATCTAATAAGATTTATGTTGGTTATTGATGTTGTGTCGGATCGAGCGTGATGCAATTTTACATTTCTATTGTTTTTAGAAAGATGAGGCGTTCGAAGACATATAGTAGTCTCAACACGTTCGAAGATACATAAACCTATGGTCTATAACTAACTAGAAACTTCTATCTTGACCTATGTGGGTTAGAGTTTCAAGATAAAAGATTGAAACATGTATGAGCTTAAAGAAATACATTTTGTAATCAACTTATGTTTGCTATTAATTTGTAGCGACATAAAACATTGTGGTAATATTACAAAGTAACCATTGTAGTTTAAATTGACTCTAACGTTTTCATAGAGGAAAAATAAAAAAGTGAATTTTCATTTAAGAAAAGCCTCACAAACAGTAATCATGTATGAGATTGCTTAAAAGGTTAGTTTACTTCACTTTCATTTGCTGATTTTCCAATATAATTTTATTTCATTTAAAATATGATTTAATTTAAGGTGTCCATAGTAAAATGGTACTCATAATAGCAGAAAATTACTTTCTACATGCATATCAAATGAATGAAACATCAATATAACCTGTGCTTGAATCTTTGGAAAGCCAATATGCTTATTCAGTTTAATTGCACTTTGAGGACCATTCCATACTCGGCCTCGCTTCGTTAAAATAAAGGCATCCTGAAATTGAGTTTTCGTAGAATAGAAGACATTCTCAAGATATAATAAAAAGTGGTCAAACGGGTAAAAGATGTAAAATATTATTGTTATATGGTAACACATATGTAGTTTTTGGAATGTATACTACCTGCCCAATTACATCTTCTACTTCAACTTCCAAGTACATTTTGGAGTTTTGGTCTCCCTTGCTTGTATAGTTTTATACGAGAATCGTTGTAAGTGAAATGGTTATTATTTCAATGGTTTAGATTATGCTCTTATTGTGTTCATGATGTATTTAGATATGAGTCAAGTTCATAATATGAACACAATTAAATAGATAGGAGTGAGTAAATGTACAAACAGTTGCATAAAATCGATTTTTCTACTCATTAAGTGTTAGAACGATTGAGTTTTATAAAAACTAAGTTTATTAAACAAAACTCTATGAAAGTCCTGTGACACCCCGAGACCCCCAAACCTTGATTCCGCCGCTGAACAAAAATATGTTGGTTGTTGACCGTTGAGTTAGTACTAGAAACATTCACGTTTATCCTTTTTGATCTAATTAACCAGTGTGAAATTAAAGTTAAAATTAGTTTCCACCAAAACATGTTTTACGGTAAAATATAAAATAAAATAAATAAATTAATTAAAAAAAATATATGAACTGTTAATATTAGTTCTCAAGGATTCAAGATCCGGTGAATTAAGTTTTCTTAACTCGCCGGATCATGATCACCCTGAAAACATCATATTATTCTAGACACGAAACACCTGTATACTTTTTGGTATATTAGTAGCAAACAATTTCTTTCTCAAACATATATAGGATAAGATGAAAGAATAGAAAGTTATGAACTTTTTGGTATATTAGTACGTCATAAAAAAGATTTTTATGTGCATGGAAAGAAAGGGATCGATGATGCATGAGTTGGTGAAAGAAAGATATGTTACTCGGAACTAAGTCAAAGTTTACAAGAAACATGAAGGTAACAACATGAAATTACATGTTTGTTGTTGCTCTAGAAAATGAAAATGAAATTTGTAAAACGTTAAGTTTGTGAGTTGTCCTTTGTGTTTATAGTCATAGAGAGTAAAACGTTTACTTTATAAATTGTTTCGATATATGTATGAGTTAATGGATGAGACACGTTTTGTTTGTTGAGTGAGACTCGCTATTTGTGTTTGGTATGGACCTATGGGTTTAGAAATCCTTAAAATATTATATATATATATATATATATATATATATATATATATATATATATATATATATATACTAAAACCAATTATGTGCACTGTAGCTACGATTACATAGGTAATTTTCGGTTTAGACCCTTAGGTTATTGATCAATTGCAAAGTTAGTCTTTAACGTCCGTTACCTAACAATCGTGGATTAAATTTGCAACGAACAATAACCCGAGGGTGTTTCGTGCAAATATTAAACACAAACAGCCCCCAGCGCGTTTTTTTTTCACCGTTAGTCCCTAAGGACTAACGTTGCAACAACACGTCGATTCGAGGACTAAAACGAAAATATCATCAAGCTACGAGGCGTAATGATGCCAGCGGTGTTTGCTACAGTACACATACAGTTGGGAATAGTGTGTGCACTGTTCATACGCAATTTACACTTTTAGTCCCTCAAGTTAGTTTCAAATTGTACCGTTTGTCCCCCGTTATCGACCTTTTGCAAATTCCGTCCTTAATAACAAAACAAAAAAAATAATACAATTTTTTTTTTCCGACTTAGATTAAACACAACACCCCCGTAGCAACGCGCGGGTGCCCCCGCTCGTTCCAAGTATATAAGTATCTAAACATGATGATTGAAATACTAGTTATTAACTGCCACTATCATTGTTGTATTTGGGTAAGATTACATTAGAACGAAAATATTTATGGCTGTAGATGAAGATAAGATATTCCAAAGGATAACTGGATCATTATAAACTTACAACAATGATTAAAATATGTTCATGTCCTAGATGGTTTTTATGTGTGTATGTATCATCCAACGATACATATGTTGCTTGTTGAGTTACATTGTACGTGGATTTATTAGCTCACTTTCTAAGTTTGAACTTGATTATAAATTTTATTGGTAAATGAAAATATAATGTTATTTTAGACTTAAGTTTAATAATACAAAAAACATATGACATTATTTGCGTATTTTTTCCTTTCTAGCTTTGGTTTAATTATTTGTCAATCATGTAAGAAAACTAAGCCTCCACATAAAAGAATAAAGAACGATAACCAAGAAAAGTATCAATTAACCGATATACGATAAAAGCTCCGATAAATTAATACTCGATAAATTAATAACCTCAATAAAATTAATAATTTGTTCGGTCCCAACTTGGAATAGAGACAAATTAGACACGTCGATAAAATAATAAGATAATAATTTTTTGAAGCTCCAACAGTATATATATTTGTCCCAACGAAACAATAAATTAATAACTACTAAAATTTCATATATATGCATATGTGTGTGTGTGAAAAGAGATACACTTAAAATCCTAAGATTGTTTAGCAAAATTAAATCCATAGTCACTTGTTTTTGTTAAACTTCAAATCTATATTTAGTTTATCTTAAAATCTACAGATTGCACTAAAGAGTCGGTCGTTGTTTTCTCGTATTGCAACAAAAAGTGTTAATTTTATTTTCACAAAGTGTGAATGTGAACTAATAAAATGTTAATGGATCTTGTTTTCAAATTTATTCTTCGTCTACAATGAGTATCATTTATGGCTACTATATTAGACTTGAAAATTTAATGGTCATACGTAAGACCTCAAATTAATAAATTATTAATCTATCGATATAATAATATTTCGTTAAATTAATAAAATGTATCGATCCCAACACTATTAATTTATAGATGTTTTACTATATGTTTTTCCGGCATGCTTCTATATGGTTAGCTATTTGAAGTTAAAGATTAGAAATGTCTCCACAAGAACATGTTTTATGGTAAATAATAAAAGTAGAAACAACAAGAGTTAAGAACCAATATGCGTTCTCTAATATATACCTACCTCTTAATTATTATT
This sequence comes from Chrysanthemum lavandulifolium, assembly GCA_022545495.1. Classification (NCBI taxonomy): domain Eukaryota; kingdom Viridiplantae; phylum Streptophyta; class Magnoliopsida; order Asterales; family Asteraceae; genus Chrysanthemum; species Chrysanthemum lavandulifolium. Next base: position 268,484,970 of record CM040241.1, read on the forward strand.
ATTATTATTTAGAGATACTCACATATTTCTTCAACCTAGGTGGGATAAATGTTAGACTAGAAAGTTAGAAGATATTTCCATAAAAATTTGGTAAATAGTTATAGTATATAAAAGACTTCTATGTACATAAAAAGAAATATACATGCCACTTAAACATCTTGGATTAACGATAGATATCTTTTTGTTTTCTACCAAAACTTGATCCCAATAGTTGGACCCTTTGACCAGGGTTGTCCCATGAATCGGCGAATTTTTTAAGGCTCTGTACGAAATTATATAATGAGGCATTTCGTTAAGCAATATTATATATAAAGTGTTATCGTTTATAAGATATAATGCAATTAGTTATCTAAACGTTCTTAACATATTACTCAGTTAAGATATTTTTCAATCTAAATATTTTTTTATCGTGAAAAATTTGTCTACACATGCATATAATTATTAATGGGACAAATTTTGAGGCCCTAAAAATTTTGAGGCCCTGAGCAGTCGCTCACCTTGCACACCCTCGAAGACGGCCCTGCCTTTGACCATGAAACTTTGTGTACCTATTTCGTCTTCGACTCTACTTTCTAACACCTGTTCTTAGGACATACATCGGCTTAAGTAGCGTGAACAACAACCACAATATCATCATAAGACAATCTTTTGATTTATTTGTGTCTGCTTTCATAGTTTAAATATGTTCATTACTTCAGTCATTAGGTGTGGCTCCTCTTAAGATTATAGCTCGTAAGATACACAATATTTGTAGGAGGTTGTGGCTAGGCATTTTAAAATCCTAGCCAAATTGCATAAGTTTGTTGACCAAAGACTTGAATTCTTTTCGTGACGCGTAGCTTAGTTGGTTTCAAATGAGAAATAAAATTTGCAAAATCCTTGGTCATTTAAACATTTTCATAATAAATGTACTTTTGTAACACCCCCAAATCTCGATACAGTGGAAGACTTAATCAAGTTTTCGGGGCGTTACTATTGGATTGGTATCGCACACAAGTATAGCAAAAGATAGTCATTTAACATTCAAACCAATCCCAAATTTAAGTATTCGAACATTTAATCAAAAAGTATAATTATTAGGCCCAAAACATGGTTTAATCAAATAGGTCCCCATAGTTTATCAGAGTCAGAAATGATCCTTGAACCCCGCCTTCTTGCCAAGCTTCCATAGATCAAGTAATCCAAACATCTCTCAAATACCTGAGAAATCATGCTAAAAGGTCGACTACATTTGGTGAGTTCATAGGTTTAAGTTCAACAAAATCATAGTGGACTGTAAGAGTTGATTTGCTATGCAAGACCTAAGATAGATAAATACCGTTTCACACACAGATCCTACCGGATCTCCAATCATATCCAGCGTCCGAGGATTACTCGGGCACCGCGACTCTAGTCCAAAGACTGTTGTGGCAAAATCTAGAACAATTGCCAACCCGGACTAGGCCGATGTAGAAGTCTATTCTTAGCTAGGCACGGTTAAACCTAGACTAAGGCAACAACCACCGCGACATCTATCTAAGCGATCAAGCATATAAGCAAATCCAAATAGTTTTAACGGTCCAAAAGCAATGACATGATTCTCACCCTAAAATAGTTCAAAACGTAGTTAAAGCAGATAAAAGTGGGGCTATGAAACTCACCTCAAGCAATCAACGCACAATTAAACACTAGTAGAGGATAACGGTATCACAGCACAACAACTATCGACTCGGCACAACCTATTAATGTAGACCAACTTTAATATATATATTCCTCAAATCAACGTTATCTTTAGTGCAAATATTACGATATTTAATCTATACTGCCTCATTTGTTTTGATTGATGACAAACATGTAACTTGTAATACATAACGAAAATGTACAAGTTACTTGTAATTACATTTGTCTCAACATACATTCAAGACCTCTCGATGTCTCAAGTCCTCGTATGTTACAACACAGTTCGTACATGTTTGTTATGTGGCATTATGATCAAACCCATTAACAAATCATTTAGAATGTTTAAAATACGTTTAGAGTCACTAAGTATTTTAATAGGTTAACCATTCTATTTCGAACCTCATTTTACATTTTGCATTCACAAGTATTTTATACAAATACATCTTTTGTAAAATGTCTAACAAATATATACTTTTATTTGTACAAGTAAACTAACTATAATATTCATACAAGTATTAAAGTTTACTTACACTTGACAAAATATATTTTATTTTGACAAGCACTCAACTAGATATTTTATTTTATAAAAGGTTACTTACATTTTATTTACAAGTAACTTACCTTTTAATAAGTATATACATTTGCTTAAATGTATTTTTCATAAAAGGAAAACACTCTTTTATTACCTCATGCATAGTGTCATCTAAATCTTTAAAAGATTTTGGAAAGATTTTGGAAGATATTCTAAGATATCAAATCTAATAAATTATTATATTTTTGATTACCACTTTTGGTTATAAATACCATCCCATGGTTTTCTCATATCTTCATCCCTTCCAACACACATTCTTTCTATCTTTCTTTCATCTTTTAGATCTATAGATAATCATGTAGTAACATACATTAATCACCCATATCATCACATGATCATAATGCTTCTAACATTCATCTTTGTTGTAAGCATACTTTACATTTTGATCAACCAAGGAAAGCTTGGAGATCTAGCCATCCTCATTCACCAAAGCATATCAACATATGAAGATTCAAGATCTCTTGATATCCTCATTGATTGAAGACTTCTTATTTAAGAAGATCATTTAGAGTAGTCATTCATATCCATTAGACATTTATGTCATGGATCATCATTGTAAACATCATTGCATCATCACAACACTTTCACCAAACTAGATTAGATGGTTTATGTGTTTGTACCATAAAACACAAGGTTTGTTATGTTGGGCCATAAAACATAGTGGGAGTTGTTGTACCCTTGAAAAGAACTCGACATCTAGCTTAGTGTCGGAAATATTGTATAAGCGACGTTAGGTTGGTTCTACCTCGAACTAGAACCCGGTATTTAGCTTTGTACCGGAAAAAGTGTAGCGACGATTGTAAGGTTTTCTCCACGAGAAGGGAGCTTGTTGATTTAGTGAAGTAACTCTCGAGTTGGGTACTGGGGAGTGGAGTAGGCGGAAAGGAGATCCGTGACCGAACCACTATAAATCCTCGTGTTCGGTTTGCACTTTCCTTTCTTTATCTCTTTACTTTTATAATTGCTTGTGATGTGGTTTAATGTTTATGCTTGTGTGACAACTTGGTTTACTATGTTTATATTAGTTACAAATAATAATTGGTACTTTCATATTATAACAAGCTTCATAAACGATTTGATACAAAAGATCTAACGTTTTAAACCAGAACGTATTCACCCCCCCTACGTTTTCACAATTGGTACGAGCCTCGTAGCTCTTATTTTCAAAACAAATGGTTTTAAAATGGAGCACGATCCATGTATCAAATTACCATTGAAGCGAAATATAATATGAAAAATGTTTTGCTAATTATACTTAGAAATTTTGTTGTTAAATGTTTAGATAAGTCACATTAGTAAAAATAATAAACAAAATATGTGTATTATATTTTTCTATCAAATCTAGTAAGTCCTACACTTTTTCGCCATGAGTAAGTACATTTTCAACTTTCTCGTGAAGACCACGGATGGGCGGAACCAAAAAGGGCTCCTTGCTTGTAAACTTTTGGTTCCTTGGTCTCGCACAAGACGCAGCTTTTTGCCAACTTAAAAATTCATAACTTATTAACCGTAAGTCCGTAGGAGTCGAACCACCTATCATTTTAAAGGGAATTGAGTCTACTTTCATTTAAAAATACTCTCATGGCCTGAGTAAAATTTTAAATAGGTGAAATAGACCAAATACTACCGTATATCTAAGATATTAAGTTTCGCTTTAACATAAAAACTCAAATTTTTTGAATCAAGTAATTTAAGTTGGTATTCTTGAAACTTGGATACAATTTCTTTTGAAACTAAATAATTTGGTAATATGTTTAAAGGAAACTAATTAAGCTTGGTATACATCGTCATTCTTAAACGCAAATTGACGAAAAGTGTTTTTTTGTTATGCTATGCTAAATGACCACTTGTTTATGTTGTTTGCATATATGTTGCTTGCTTATTTTCAAATTGTTGTTTACACTTGTTTGTTTGCATAATATAATGTCAATCTTGCCATGTTATTTATTCGCTTGCTTGACGATTTCTTGTTTATGCACAATAGGACATTTGCTAGATTTTGTGCACTTAGTTGGAAAATTGTTTTACCATCACTTATAGACTTAGATCACTTCCTTTGCATAGGTTATACTAACATCTCGCATAGCTTATGAAATGTCATGACTCGCTTAGCAATAAGTACTAAGTAAGTTAGTCAAGTAATTTGAAAAATAGAGGTTTTAAGAGAGTGTTTGGAACAAGGACAAAACAATGTTGTATGATGTAATTTATTTGTTTTACTTTGTAGGATGATAATATGACTTAAAACAATGTTGTATGCTAACCGGTTTATGCAGTGGATAGCACAAGTGTGTTATCAATTTTACCCATTTTCACTTTTATGTGAAAATCGTTAGCCCTTGGTCAAAGTCTATGCTCCACTATGTTTGTATATGTGTTATCGACTTTTCCTAACTAGAAGTAATTAATGTCACATATTTTAAGCAAAATTTCGTGTTTCGAAAACTCCCGACACCTAAAAATGGGTCTGTGAACTTTTCGGTGTCCACGGATCGACGGCACCAAAATGTTGGTACCGTCATTATGCATTTTGGTACCGCCATACCATGCAGACGGACCAAAGCAAGCACCAATTTAAGGGTTCCGCTGTAAAGAAATGGTGCCGTGGATCCTACGGTAAGTTATTGAATTTTACTAAATCCCGCAATCTAATTTACCAAACTTGATTTCTAGGATAGTTGTTAATACATATCTTTCATACCTCACTCAACACATCCTCAATGGATTAACTTATGATGTTTGACATGATTTTATACACTTCCATCTCATTAGAAACTACCATCTTTGTATGGATTAACATCAAATCCATGAATCCTTAGTTCCATAAATTGACACATTCAAGATGATCATTTTCACACCTTCACTGTTACTTTTCCTCAAGCTTAGCATTTCTTAAAGCAAAGTCAAAATGACTAAATCCTTAACCTCAAATAAGCCACTTAAGAAAACCACTAGGATTAGCATTCGATCTTGTAGCTTCATTAACTTGAGCTCTTCATCCTCAGACTCATTACCTCTCAACATCTCATCACCCATTCAAGATGTGAACTTTCTAAACTTGAGTACTCCAACTCCACCACCAAAATCACCCACCATCATCCAAAACAACTTCACTACCAAAGTCTCCAAAGCTTGTACCTATCAAAACTTTGTGCAACACCACCAACATCTCCTCACCCGTTTGGATGACTTAGATGACTTACCAAGACTAATAAACTGGACTCATTATTTGCAAAGATATCATACACAAGTCTAACATATGACTATAGATATTGTTTTGTATGTACATGTATTGCCTCACCTGGTTAACATGAAAATAATGTGTCATCCTCCAAGACGATAAGCATTTACATCGAGTCATAACTCACATGTATGTTAAAGAGTCTTGCTATCCTCGAGTGCAATCTAAGCTCCATAGTATCAACAAGGTAGGATTGACAACTTAAGTATTTCATCCGAAATATTCAAGTATATGCGACTTACGATTGTAGTCATTAAAAGTCATATCCGAAAATCAACACCCAAGTATTTTAACAACACATGTTAAAACACTAATCCTAAAATGAATCAAACACTTATCCAAAACAAACAACCCATCGTGCCACTTATCCTCTTTGACACCTACTATCCTCTTCCATCTTTTGGCACCATTAAGCGTGTTGCTCATGAACTTCCAAGAGCATCCTTTAAACCAAACGTGCCCTTTCAAGATGAACCTATACCTCACCCCTAAGCTTCATAGACATGACCAAAACTTCAAACACTTCACCCACTAGTTGTAGCAACCAATGAACCATAAGAATTAGTATCCGTATTTTTGTGTTCAACATCTATGGACAAATATTCAACCTAAGTACTCCCATAGCACAACAAACCCCTACATCACCACATCCTTATTTAGACACTAGAAGACCTACCACCTAGATCAACCAATCCACCATCCTTACCATCATTTGAATTCATTGAGTGTATTGCTCAAAAAGCCCTTGTGTCCAACACTTGTACTGAATCAAATGCATGTTTGAACAAACTCAAACATCCTTTCCAACATATAAGGACTTAGATAATTCATTATGGCTAGAACCTCAACTATCAAATAAGCATGGTGCTCTTGGTAATTGTTGTCAATTTCCACTAGGTATAAGTAGTACTACCTTCACAAATTATCAAAGTATTAGTAATACTTCGTCGTTAAACTTCTGCATAAATTTCGTTAAACCTCAAATCAACATTTTAACAACATATGTTAAAATACAATCTCAAAGCCAACATCATACACCCCAAGCAACAATGACCTTTGAGGAGTATACATAAGAAACTCGAGTGAATTCCTCTTGTCATCATCTAGTGAATATAATCTTGAGACCAAGTTTATTTAGATGGGACTATCCGATTCAAAACACTTTGGCTTCATATCTTCATTTAGGAAAACATGATGTTTTGAAGAACATTATGACTAAGATTCATGCGTTAAGCTTTCATTTTGTTAAAAGGATATTGTATATCCTATGCATCACTCTTGCGACATAAATAGTTGTGTTACGAGAGATTTCATTACACCTCATTGGGTAAATGATCTTGAAACAAACATCTACAAGTTCTATGAACTAGCATATCCAATTCATCTTGTCATACTTGTTTTCATAAGCATGATAACCTTATCCCATGGGATAATCTCATTTGTTGAAAGATACTATTTGTATCTATTTCCTTTCAAGCATTCATCATAACCTAACCTTGCTCAAACCGAGTGCACATCCAAGGTTAAAACTACACATCTTTAGAGCATACACAAGATCTATTGAAGTTGGTAACCTCAATTAGATTCTTGTTAAATAATATTCAAAGAGCTCTCTTGAGAATGTTCTTAGTTTAACATATTCCATTCTCTAGTCTTAGATGATCAATTAACATTTAAAGTACACACTTCAACTCAACATAAAAGATGTCATCCATTAGATCATACAATTAGTGTGTAATTAGAACAACTTTAGATTCTAAACACAAGATTCAAACACATTGTTTATCAAACACACCATTGTTAAAATTCATGTGTATAACATGACGTCTTCATCACCTTAGTTATATTGCATATTAGTTAAGTCACATTAAGCCAAGTATTAGCAAACTATCATCTTTTATGCACTTTAATATGCAAAAGTAGGAGTTCCCATCTTTCTAACATGAGAATGACTACTGGAGAACCTATTGCACTAGAAACTCAATTTGACCTAACGGTTGAATTGCTTCCTGGAGAGAAGTTGGGTATGTGGAATCACCCGTAAAAATGGTCGTGTTTAGCCTTAATTGAGCACCTCTAGTAATAGTCTCATATTCATTCTCCAACTTGAAAAATCTGTATTCCTATTTTTGCCTAAAGTAAATGTTAAAACATTGATAGTTTGCCTCGCTTTAGGAATACTAATCAAACAAGTAGTATATATGACTTTTCTTTTAAAACCACTTGCATTGCACTTACGTGTGTTGATTACATGTTCTTGTTTGAGACGATAAGTTGATTTGACATTATCTTAGTGTTTGATAACTAGTCAAATGTGTAAACCTTAGTACGGTTTTATCTTTATAATGCTTGTATTCTTGTTTCATGCTACTAAACGTTTTAACCTAAAACTTTATTTGCATGATACTTACTTTTGAATTAGTTTTAGCATGATTAACATGTTACTTATGAAATTATAATATGTCATTTTGAAACGTGATAATTTTGATATGATATGTTTGTGTTTGAAAGCTATTAGTTGGCATTCATTATATTTATGTGTAGTACGATCCAAATGCTACATGCTCCAAATTGTTATGTCTTAAACATGGCTTGCATGAATCTCTCATCTTGTTTCTTTTGCTTCTTGTCACACTATTTGTTTGCTACGTGTGCACATATAATATGTCAAAGTGCTTTTGGTATGACAAACTTTTAAAAGCCTTTTATCTTAGAAATTAATCACATAGATTGTTGTGTTAATTTATAAGCCAAGTATATTAGCGTCTAAGTCTAACGACAAAACAATCTCAAAATGAAATGTCTTGAATAAAGTTGTATTCTTGCATAATATGATTGTCTTGATGCTATCTTGTATGGTGATTTCTTGTGTACTTAAGTGCAATGTGTTGTTTTGCTTATATAATATGTTATCATTTGATTTCTATCATGTTAACATCTTTTGTCACTAACAAATTTGTTTTGTAGATTAATACCAAATTATTTGTTATCTCAATTGGTTTAAACTATTATATGCTCATTTTGCATAATCCAATTATTGCTACATAGATTAGTAATATGCTTTATGGGACCCCTACACTTGCATATAGTTTAAAAGTATATAGAATTAAGTTCTAGCGGGTTGGCTTTGCATTTTTGTCTTTCAACCAACCTCTTTCCAAATCTCATTTTTGCTTCCGCTTTCCAAAAATCATCTCCATCATTATTTAGTTATAACAATACTCTAATCCTCTTCACTTCCTATTAGGAAACCACATGCCTCATCATACGATCATCTCGTATTAATCAAGAAGAGGTACGTGAATTTAAGGATGAAGTTCATTGTATGCTAACCATCATCCAGAAAACATCACTAAGCTCACCTTTTCGTTAACCCGAATAACCTCCTAAACACTTTGTTGTCATTCCTTAATTGATACATTACACATTATGTTGGATGTCCACTAATTAAGGGGGAGAGAAATCCATTCACATAATTATCTTTTGTCAAAAATTTATGTCTCTTAGACTCTAAAATACCAACACATAGGTAAACACCACTTAGCTAAAACCGGTTCACGAAACCACAACTAGTTCAACCTTCTTAACTTTTTATCACAAGTTTGCACCAATACCTCATCAAGTGAAAAACGCATCATGTGTTTTTACAAAACGTCTTCATCTCCACATATAGGATTTTCCTTAAACTAGCACCTTACAACTTCACTATCTAGAACACCATCATAGGATCTTATCCTTTTCCGCATATCATGCATGTCATTGTCGGTCAAACGATATATTAATCAAAACAGCCATTCCAACACCTTTTCAACACGTTGGTCTATCCAACTCTCAAATGATGTCATCCTCATATAGGTACTCATTATTATTATTAGTATTTTCATATTGTCTTCACTTCTTTCAATGTGATAATCATCCATGACGGTCAATACCATGCTAATACTACATTTCCCATTGTCACCTAGAATAGGTCATCTTTATAATTCGTGTCAATCGATGAACAATTTATCTTCATGTTATCACTTTTATATTTTTGGTATCTTCATTATAATACTCTTAGATAGAATGCATTATTGATTACTCTTGGGTTGAAGCATATGAGAACTTGCTCAAAACAATAGGTTGTTAGCATCAATAAATCATCCAAATCATAACCCTTATGCATCATTGAAATGCAATGTCCATTCATATTTTTTTCCTCTTAGCTTTGGTCACTTGACACGACGAAAGGATTGCATGAATCCATATTTTTATATTTGCTATACATACGAGTTTCTAACTCCTTAATAGCTTCCTACCTAATCACCACCACCTTCCATCACCACTTTCACTAATCATCACCACCATGGATTAGCGAAAAATTACTTTTGTAAATCTCGAGTCATCTACCATCACCACATGAATCCTACTAGTAAACCGACACCAACACTAGCACCACTAGTGGCACACCCGGTGGGAGACTCCATATCTTCTTTCTAGGAACTATTTTGTAGGCTTTTATCATATTATATTCTCACTTTTCTTATGATTGAAATTAGGAAACTACACTTCATGAGATCTTTGATTATATCATTTATAACATATATACATCTTATTTTTCTTTGTGAAAAGATGAAATATATTGCACTAATGTTTTTCATTGTAGGTTCATCATCATATACACTCGATTGTATATAACTTACTCATCTAAGGATGAAGTTTGCATCAATTATTTTTCTTATTTTAGGTGCTTCTTGACACCCTCGAACAAGGAGGAATATCCTTTAAGCACTCATATTGCATCGCCTATACACTTGGTTGTATATGACATATTTGTCTAAAGACAAAGCTTCTATTATACTAATATTTATTTTGAAGGTTCATCTTGACGCCCTAGAGCAAGGGAGCTTCCGTCAAGAATTTATGAATGCATCTTATACACACTTTGTTGTATATCACTTACTCGTCCAATGACGAATATAGTTTTGCACTAATATTTGTTTTGTAGGTTTTTAATCATACCACGCCCTCAAACAAGGGGAGCAACCGTCAAGGGGAGCATGCACGCATTTAGCATCATTCTCACTTTTCAACAAGCATTTGTGCTTCGATAAAAGTGGAGAAAATAGGCTAACATTGCTATGCCTTTTCTTTTCATATATTTCTCATAATTTTGTTGCATAAAACTAACCTTGATGTAGGTTAAGCCTCTTTATTTGATCCATGGATCCGCTACCAAACAAGGGACGGATTGAAGTAGACGATTTAACTTCGCTAGGGATGATGCAAGCTCGCCTTTTGGGGAGAAATTAAGTTAAACTCAGGACACGCCTTTTGTTTCGACAAAGGGGGAGAAGAGTGTAAACGGAGAAGGTAATGTAAAGGTAGTAAGGATACAAGTAACTTTTTACATCTTACTTTCTATTACGTTTACATATCTTTGTCATCATCAAAAGGGAGATTGTTAGTGCAAATATTACGATATTTAATCTATACGGCCTCATTTGTTTTGATTGATGACAAACATGTAACTTGTAATACATAACGTAAAATGTACAAGTTACTTGTAATTACATTTGTCTCAACATACATTCAACACCTCTCGATGTCTCAAGTCCTCGTATGTTACAACACGAGTTCGTACATGTTTGTTATGTGGCATTATGATCAAACCCATTAACAAATCATTTAGAATGTTTAAAATACGTTTAGAGTCACTAAGTATTTTAATAGGTTAACCATTCTATTTCGAACCTCATTTTACATTTTGCATTCACAAGTATTTTATACAAATACATCTTTTGTAAAATGTCTAACAAATATATACTTTTATTTGTACAAGTAAACTAACTATAATATTCATACAAGTATTAAAGTTTACTTACACTTGACAAAATATATTTTATTTTGACAAGCACTCAACTAGATATTTTATTTTATAAAGGTTACTTACATTTTATTTACAAGTAACTTACCTTTTAATAAGTATATACATTTGCTTAAATGTATTTTTCATAAAAGGAAAACACTCTTTATTACCTCATGCATAGTGTCATCTAAATCTTTAAAAGATTTTGGAAAGATTTTGGAAGATATTCTAAGATATCAAATCTAATAAATTATTATATTTTTGATTACCACTTTTGGTTATAAATACCATCCCATGGTTTTCTCATATCTTCATCCCTTCCAACACACATTCTTTCTATCTTTCTTTCATCTTTTAGATCTATAGATAATCATGTAGTAACATACATTAATCACCCATATCATCACATGATCATAATGCTTCTAACATTCATCTTTGTTGTAAGCATACTTTACATTTTGATCAACCAAGGAAAGCTTGGAGATCTAGCCATCCTCATTCACCAAAGCATATCAACATATGAAGATTCAAGATCTCTTGATATCCTCATTGATTGAAGACTTCTTATTTAAGAAGATCATTTAGAGTAGTCATTCATATCCATTAGACATTTATGTCATGGATCATCATTGTAAACATCATTGCATCATCACAACACTTTCACCAAACTAGATTAGATGGTTTATGTGTTTGTACCATAAAACACAAGGTTTGTTATGTTGGGCCATAAAACATAGTGGGAGTTGTTGTACCCTTGAAAAGAACTCGACATCTAGCTTAGTGTCGGAAATATTGTATAGGCGACGTTAGGTTGGTTCTACCTCGAACTAGAACCCGGTATTTAGCTTTGTACCGGAAAAAGTGTAGCGACGATTGTAAGGTTTTCTCCGCCGAGAAGGGAGCTTGTTGATTTAGTGAAGTAACTCTCGAGTTGGGTACTCGGGAGTGGAGTAGGCGGAAAGGAGATCCGTGACCGAACCACTATAAATCCTCGTGTTCGGTTTGCACTTTCCTTTCTTTATCTCTTTACTTTTATAATTGCTTGTGATGTGGTTTAATGTTTATGCTTGTGTGACAACTTGGTTTACTATGTTTATATTAGTTACAAATAATAATTGGTACTTTCATATTATAACAAGCTTCATAAACGATTTGATACAAAAGATCTAACGTTTTTAAGCGGTAACGATTCACCCCCCACGTTTTCACCGATTTTGGAATATTTATTAGTGTAATGTGTATCGGTGTATCACTAATCCAAACTCATGTATCATTTGGTTATTAGTTGCTAAAATGTTAATTTGTATTAAAATATTATTTTTATGTGTATTATTGCTAAAATTGTTATTTATAAATGTTTTAGTGGTTTTAGATTTGATCTTATTTTACAACTTTAAGTTTGATCTCACGTTAACTCTCCCTATATATATATATATATATATATATATATATATATATATATATATATATATATATATATATATATATATATATATATATATATATATATATATAATTGGTTCTTTAAAAGTTGATCTTGATGGAAAAGTGAGAGAAGTGATCTCAACCATTAGATCACCCCCTCTTCCCCACCTTTTTTTACCTGTAACTATAGGGGTCCATTTGTCACATCACTTTATTTTCAGGGGTTATTTATGTAACTTTTCAACCAAATCCTTCTTTTCATATTTAATGCGTATTTTTTTCATTTTACTCTCTTCTTTTTTCTCTCATGCTCCAGATTTTTGTTCTTGATTTCATCTCCTTTTCTCTTCTTTGATTACATTCATTCAATAAACACGCTCTATTATCAAATGCACTTGATAATCTCCTCATGATGTCTCTAATCGAAGATCAAAGTAAGTCCTATAACTGATTTTGTTTATCATTTTGTTCGTTTTTCTTTTTAAAATCGGAAATAAAGCTTCTATATGTGTTTGGTATTGTTTATATGTACCGATTTATGTTCATTATGACTGACTTTTTTTTCGGTAATTAGCATGTTTGTTCACAGATTTATCGATTGAGTTTTGTGACATAATGCACTGTATAGATTAATTATTTGAATCGAATTTTAGAAAAAAATAATTAGAAACATGTTTATAAAAACTACACGCAAGGTGTTTGATAAAATGCCTAAATGACATTTTTATAACTGTGATGCACCAATTGTTTATCAAATTATTTTGGTCAACTTTTAGTGGAATGGGCTTTTTATGTTTGATAAAATGCTTTGTGATGCACCAATTTTTCCATCATTGACTTGTTGAATGGTTCAATATAACGTTGTTACTGATTTTGTAAGTTTATGTTGATATTGATATGCACCGAATTATATAACAGTTATGCCCTAGTTGTTAATAAACGGATGCCCTGAATTATACATTATGATTTACTTATATTAGTTGAGTTATAAGTTACTTGTATCTTATGATTATATGCAAAATTTTATATTCTTCTCTTCATTCTTTAGCAGTGGAATACTAATGATCATTGACAAGAAAAAAAAGAAGCTGACACATTTATATTCTTTGACTATTCTAACAAAGAACTAAGCTGCCACATCATGCTATTAACCGTATCAAATTACCTTAAGTCGAAATTTTTAACAGTTTTAACTAAATGTCTATTTTGAATTTTTTGATGGTTTATCTACATTAGAAATTGGACAAAAGTTGATAATCCTTTTTATTCTATTTTTTAGCCAAATTAATATTCTAGAAACTGATGAGTTACAAAGAAAAATCAAAACACACCATAAGCGTTAGCAACAACAATAAATATGATAATTTTTCTCCCGTCTTTTATTTTCCTGTATTCCGTACTGCACTTTAACTTTTAACACAATATGAAACTTGTCTTTTGTGCATATTAAAAAACTTCATAATGTTTTGCAGGTCCGGTTCTCCTGATATGAAGGATATTGAAGCTTTCTCAAAAGCATACCAAGAGCAGCTGAATGAGGTTGAGATTGCAGGATCTATTCCTGCTGATATGTCACTCGAGGTACTTCCCCTTCATATTATGTTATATATAGGTTACGAAATGGGTGGGTCGGGCAGGTTTGGCAACGTGTCAAAACAGGTAAGTGTTTGAGACAGATCCAAACAAACTGGATTGAAAAACGAACAAACGATTGTTTTAGAGACCCGAGGATGTATTTTTGAGTCTCATTTACTCACCGGGATTGTAAATGAAGACAAGTCCCAGAAATTGAAAAGAGAAAACAAGAAAATGATATTGTGTATAAACAAATGAATTATATTTTAAGATTTTTCTCTTGTTTGATAGGTATCCTCACCCCGACTTAAGAGGGTCGTAGGAATTCCAGAAATCTTGAAAGATTCAAAGATCGTTCTGTGTATGTAAGATACATGACACAAGTCGAATATGATGCCCCATCATCCTCTGAGCGTGACTGAGTTTTAAGGCTTGAATCTTTCGACTTGGAAGCAAAATATTGTACCTGGGGTTTAACAGACGTTAGAGTCAATCGAGAAAAGGCCCGGGAAAGGAAGACCCCTAGCAAAAAACAAAGGGAGTGTCGACTTGACACTCCCTTTGACTTTTTGTTTTGTTGTATTTTATCCAATTCTTAGGATGCTATATGGATTTTTTAGAAACCCACATAACAATGTTTGAGATTATCATTTTTTTTATTAGAACAAAATAAAAAATCAGTTATAGGTTATGCTTTTTTTAATGACCATTCAGGTTTTTTTTAGAATTGCGTCGTGTAATTACATTATTATCGCAAATGTGATACTAGTATTGACTTGGGGTATTTGTATCCGCAACAGATAATTTTATGTTGAATTTGGACAGCAAAATTTATCACTGCTGAGTAATACTTTGATGATATCATAACATCTACAAACAGTGTCCAACAACACAATACGTCATGTCTCTAGTCAAAACTCAATTATATGATACTAAAAGTAAAAATATCAATCGTTATAACTGAACTGATAGGATTGCACATCGGTGTGTAAATTGTATGTGGTATACTGGTATTTGTACAGTTTACAAAGGTATACTTGCTGTTGTATAACTTATGAACTAAAAGTGTAATAATATCTAATAATGCCATTCCTTGTTAGGCATCCTATTGATAAAAAACGTCAGAGCAAATATAACAAATTTACCCTTGTTAGGATATAATGAATACTTCTTGTTAGGCCAAAGGCATTGAATACAAAACTGATAGCATAGAGGTGGCAAGTTTTTTAGGGAAACCAAAAGAGGAATAGATCGATCAGATACATCAACCTCATTATTTCTTCGCTCGAAAGGATCAGTGGCACGGTGAAACCTGTAGTTGTTTGGGCCTCAACCACCTCCAGATCTTTTTTATGGTCATATTTATGATGTTGAAAATTTGGACCATGGACCAATTCTGACCCGTTTACTCAAACCAGCATGACTCACCCTTTTTGCAACTTTATGATATCCAACTTTATGATGTGACAAACTTGACACTTGGGTTTTATCTTTATTTCCCTTCTGGGCACATTATAGTTATTTCCAAAGTCGGATGGCATGAGAAAATCTTCACCAATTTCTTCATCCATCCACCCACGCAGTGTCTCCACTTTTACGATCTTCTAGTATCATCAATTTTGTGTTCGTATATTGAATTAGAGCCTGCCAGAAATGCTGCTGCATTAAAACCGGAATTAACAAAAAAAAACCGTAGACTCGAGCAAAAAACATTAAAAAAAAAAGAATCATTTGAATTATACAAATGGATGCACTAAACATACACGTTGATGCCCCAATATGTCTAGCGATGCACAAATGGGTCAAACGGGTAAAAAAAATCTATTTCCATTTTATTAAAAAGTGCATTACTTTTTTGAAATAAGATAAATTTTGAAACACTAAATGACGCACTAAATGACACACTAACTTTGGATTGACCGCTATAGACCCACCCGTTTTGTGCCTCTGTCTGATAATAAGATAAATACCTTCCAAGACTAATTGTGTTTGAATTTGTAAGACTTGTGCTATTAGCACTAACTGGTACACAACTTTGTGAGTAGGAATAATGAGAAAAGACAAGTATTATGCTTAAATTGTTTATTCTAGTAACCAATCTATCAACCTGATTAGCCAATTTGCTGACGGACTCCATATACAACTTCATTAGTCTTTCATTTTCTAAAAGGAGTAGATAAATACATATTAGTCAAACGCATACTCCAAAGCCGCATATACAACAAAAGATGCTATATCATTGTTATCAACAATGCTAAACATACATAATTTAACGATCTAAAGTACAGATAAAAAATAAATATATAAACTTCTAGTCTGATATATTCATAATTCAGTATACAACAAAATAGAGCTTACATTCAATCTCGTAAACTTGGCGATCATAATTAAATAATCACCTTCTGCTTTAATGAACACATAGTAAATCATAATCTGAAATACGATGCACCAAACATACAAATGGATGCCCTATACCAACGACGCACTATACAAACATATACACTGAACATACACATTGATGCCTTAATATGTCCAACGATGCACTAAACTAATCATCGATGCACTAAACTTACAAACAGATGGCCAAGTAATTCCAGCGATGCACTAATAATACAAATGGATGCCCTACTATAACCGCCGATGCACTAAACATACAAGCAAATGACCACATATTTTCAACGATACACTAAACATACAAGTGGATGCCCGATTATGACCAACGATGCACTAAAAATAGAAACAGATACACTAAACACAAATTGATGCCTTAATATGTCTAACAATGCACTTATCATAATCAATGATGCCCTGATCATACTAAATGATGCTCTAATATGTTAAACGATTCACTAAACATATTTTTGATGCAATAGTCACAAAAACAGATGCCATAACAAGTCATTTGATTCCCTATTCACACTAACCTACAGATGTTACAACTATTCCTGATGCGATAGTCATACAAAGAGATGATGCTCAAATCATTCTAACAGATTCCATAACACTAATTCCCGATGCATTAATCAAACAAAAAAATGATGAAACATGTCACACAATGCTGTAATAATCTCACAAAATAGATGCTCTAATCATATAAAATGGATGCCATAATGTATTGCATCATGATTTTAATCAAACAAATAGGTGCTTTAATTATGAATCCTTTGTCCACTAATCTCGCTAACAAGTATGCCTAAATTTTTAAACTGATGCCTTAATTCTTATAACAGATTCAAATATGAATCTTATTTATAGATGCTCTAGTCTATCAAAAAACATGCTATAACATATTATATACACAGACGTTGCAACAACTATTGTTTACGTAATAATCATACTTACAGATGTCGTAACATTTTTTTCAGATGACTTAAATTAATTCAAACAATCAGATGCTATTTTATAAACAAACATCCTTAAATTGATTCATGATGCTTTTAATCTACAAACAGATGCAATGATTATGTCCTAATTTTTAAATTGGTGCTTTAATCCATATCTTTCAAACATTAGTATGCCATCAAACAAACATATGCTTTCATGAATCGGTTTTTCAAATCTTGCTAACAAGTGCCATAATATTTTTAACATGATGCTTTAAACCTTATAACAGATTGCAAAATAAGATACACAGATGCACTAATCTATCAAAAAATATGTTATAACATATTATATACACACATGCCCTGAAATGTAATTTTATAATAACAGATGACATTATATAACACAATGATGCTATAAAATAACTTAAAAATTATAGAATCTATAGAAACATACTTACTATTGTCTGATCTTTTTTGTTTGATTTATGCGTTCGTCGCCTTCGTTCGTGGACTATCTCTAGTTGTCGAACTAAAAATTATATAGAATTAAAATATATTTAAATAAAAAACGATAAATACAAGAAATTAGGGCACTTACGATTGTTAAATTTCTTTTTCGTCATATTTACGATGATCAAAAGGAAGAATTAGTGCATTCACGAGTGTTTTGATCGGATATTACGGTTCAATTAGTGGTTTTTTATCAGATTTTGATCGGAGAAGGTTTATGAGATTGAGAGAAATAATGAATATGGGGTGGTGTTATTTTGTGTGATTAAATGATGGAGACGGTGTTAGTGGTGACCGTGCAGACGGTGGTGACGGTGGTGGTGACGGTGGTGGAGTGACGGTGTAGGCGGTGCAGATGGAGTCATCTCCATGTTTGTGAATGACGATCTATTGATATCCCTCTTTTGTTTTATTGTTTTTATTTTTTACCCTAAACTTTCAATGTTATCAAAATCTACCCTGTAACTTTTTTTCTCACTTTTCTTTCTAATTACACTTTTCTCTAGAACCGGACTATATATATATATATATATATATATATATATATTTTGTCAAATTCCATTATTAATCTCATATCGTTATTCGTTCGAGTCCACAAGCACAGTCATAACTTCTCGGTTTTAATCAATCAACAGCCCAAATTATACTAAAGTCCATGTTACGGCTTTGTGGGAGTCAACTATTGACTAAAAAGTCAAAGTAACGCCGACGTAGTTCAAAGTCAACAATATATATATCAAGTCCAATGTAAAAGTCACAATATCGCAATTCAATCCCAAACCAACACAAAACAATCTCGCCAACCAATCAATCAACCAATTATACTCGAAACCAATGTTAGGACCCTAATGGTCATGACACGGTCGCGGTTAAGTCCACGTGAACCAAACAAGCTCTAGAAGCTTTTCGGCTCCACGCGTCTCACCCAAACCTCAACTACATCAACCAACAAGCTACCGTCGACCCGACCGGGCCCATGTCCCAGTGGGTCACGTCACGAAGCCTAGGGCTTCGTGCGTGTCCTTTAATGGCTCGTCACCCTTCCACATCACTCAAATTCATTCCACAACATCCAAATCCAATCATTCAAGCTTCAATCACCAACCAAACACAAAACCCATCATCTATCTTAACCAAAAATATGAACCTAAACCTAAAATGCATAAACCCATCAAATTGATACACCGCATTTACCAAACACTAATTACTTGTTTATTTAGTCACTAATTAGACTTAATTTCATGTTCCACCCAAAAGTCCCAAATTTCTTCATAGGGTCGAAACTCTAATTTTCAATTAAGTGGCTTATTATTGCCCAAACAAGCTCAAACTTGTTCCATTTACCTTATTCAATCACCAATTTCAAACCCACTGAAACCACAAAAGTACGAATCTTGATTCGAAGATTTGAAGGTGTTATTGAAGTCCAAATGGAGCGTGTAATATATGGTTGGAAAGAGGAGAAAGAGAGCTTCAATATGGTGGTAGAGGTGTATGGTGACGCGCCGCCGGCGGGCCATGATGGCCGGAATAGTGGCCGGCGGTGGTGGGTTTAGGGTTTTTAGAGAGAGAAAGGTAGAGAAAGAGAAAGGTATGTTGTGTGTGTTTTTAGTGAGAGATTGGAATAGGTGAAATGGGGAATTGATGGGGTATATATATTAGGCCACTAGGGACCTCAAAATAAATATTTTGGAGGAGGGGGGGCGCCGGCTAGGGAAGAAATAGGAGGTCGGAGTTGTAATTTTTTGTAACTATCCCGTTTACCCATTCCCGAGCTCATATATTGTCCCACGAGTGTCCCACAACGTTTATTCAACTTTCTAACATCGTTATTTACGTTTTTCCATGAGTTTGGACTATTTATTTGTCAATTTTTGAGTTACGGTCTAAAAGTTACAATAATTCTTGTTTTAGGCTTTTCTAGTGCCGAATTGAATAGTGCCTACCAAATAGAGTTAAAACTCATACGAGAACTCATTTAATAATGAAATAAATCATAAAAACCAATAGACGATATCAAATCAAGTCATGGTTTATAAAAATAGTGATAAAGGCAAAAGCTCGGTTTAGTTTAACGTAATGCAGTTACCTAAAATAGACTCCTAAATTTCCGGTTGTCACGACCTCCCATCCTCGGAAGAAACCCGTCCGGGTTTCACTCCGAGTTGCTTGATGTCATGAAAAGTTTAGGATACTTCCTACGGAAAAGCGTCATACGTTCCCAGTGAACTCCGGTCCATGCCGGAGTTCCAACGAACCTTAATAATCGAATCGGCTATTCTTGACGCTTTTGATCTCACGGTCCATAATCTCAATCGGTTCCTCAAAAATTCAATTTCTCATCAATACGAATGTCTCTTAAAGGCATCACTATGTTTTCCTCCGAAGACATTTCTTAAGATTACTAACATGAAAGACATTGTGCACACTACTCGGATTCCGATGGTAGCTTCAGCGGTATGCTACCGGTCCGATTCTTTCCGAGGATTGGAAAGGGACCAATATATTGGGATTGAGTTTTCCACGTTTCCCAAACGAATCACTCCTTTCAAGGAGAAACTTTCAACATAACACGATCTCCAACCCGAAATTCTAAAGGTTTACGTCTCTTATCGGCATAACTCTTTTGTCTATTACGAGCGGTTTGCAACCGACACAATTTGAACTATCTTCTCGGTGGTTTCTAGGACAAGTTCGGGACTGTAAGTTGACTCTCGCCAACTTCACTCAACAAGCAGGAGAACGACATTTTGGCCATACGATTGCCTCAAATGGGGCGGCCTTAATGCTAGAGTGATAACTATTGTTGTAAGAGAATTCGCCAAAGGAGGTGTCTCTCCGGCCTTTGCCGAAATCAATAACACATGCTCTAAGCATGTCCTCAAAAGTACGAATGGTTCTCGATCGACCATCGATTGTGGATGGTAGCGATACTCATATCAAAATTCGTTCCTAATCTTTATCATAACGACTTCCAAAAGTGGGATGTAAAGCGACTATCCCTATCGGAAATGATAGATATCGGTACTCCATGACGCGATACTATCTCCTTAAGATACAATCGAGCAAGCCTATCAAGACTATCGGTTTCACTAATAGCTAAAAGTGGCGAGACTTAGTTAAGCGATCAACTATTACCAGATAAGCGTCATTGCCTAACTTTTCTCGATAATTTAGTGATAAAATCCATGGTTATTCGCTCTATTTCCATTCCGGAGTTCGGGTTGAACTATAAGTCTGATGGTTTCGATGTTGCCTTAACTTTAGAACAAGTCGAGCACCAACCGACATCTTGAGCTATATCGGCTTTCATATTGGGCCACCAATAAAGTTTCTTAAGATCGATACATCTTATCGGCTCGGGATGAATAGAGTATTTTGATTTATGCGACTCGTGCATAATCAACTCACGATTCCACCATAAAATGGTATCCAAATTACATCTTTGAAGCATAATGTTCCGTCGGAATGCTTCAAGCCGTTTCCTTTCTACCATTCCATGAAGATTCTCATAAGAACGGTTCTCTTCCGTCGATACCTCAACTTGGCGGCTAAAATTTGAGGCAGTGAGGCGAAACAATGGTCATTCCTAAGGATCTAACAAGTAGGGTGGCATGTCCTCCTTACGACTAAGTGCATCAACCACAACATTAGCCTTACCGGGATGATAGCGAATCTCACAATCATAATCACTAAAATTCCAACCAACAACATTGTCTCATGTTCGGTTCCTTACGATCTAAGATATGCTTCAAAATCTTGTGGTCGGTGAATACTACATACTTGGTTCCATCGGTAATGTCTCCAAATCCTAAGAGCAAACACTACTGACACCTAACTCAAGGTCATGGGTGGTGTAGTTTTCTCATCTTTAAGTTTTCGGGATGCATAAGCAATCACCTTCTCACGTTGCATCAAACAGCACCTAAGCCTTTATGCGAAGTGTCGCGATGCGACAAAGTCTTCGCTTCCTTGAGGAAAGCTAGGATGGGCGACTACACAACTTCTCCTTCGAAGTTGGAATGCTTCTTCTTCCTTTTCTACCCATTCATACTTAACATCCTTCGTGTTAGTTTAGTCGGTGACAGCTATCTTAGAAAATCCTCGATGAATCTCCTATAATAGCACTTAACCCTAGAAGCTGTCGGTTCGATGGGTTCTTAGGGCGCCATTCCTTAATGGCCTTAATCTTAGTTGGGTCAACATGAACACCTCGATTATCTATCACATGACCTAAAATTGCCGGACGAATCCAAAATTCACACTTAGAGAATTTGGCATCTGACTTCTCTCTCGTGAATCCTAAAATGAGCCTCAAATGCTCTTCGTGCTCCTCACTACTCTTAGAGTATATCAAGATGTCGCCTCTATGAATACTATCACAAACTTATCCGGTATGGTTTACACTCGATTCATGAGATCCATGAAAATTCTTGTGGCGTTAGTCAAGCCGAACGACATCACTTGGAATTCATAGTGTCCATAACGAGTCCTAAGCGCAGTCTTAGGGATATCCTCTCTCGAACTCTAAGTCGGTGATAACCGGATCGTGAATCGATCTTAGAAAAGACACTAGCTCCTTGGAGTTGGTCGAATAGATCATATATTCTAGGTAGCGGTATCGGTTCTTCATTTGTTAACTTATTCAATTCCCAATAATCGATACACATCGAAGCGATCCATCCTTCTTCTTTACAAACAACTTGGTGCTCCCAGGTGATGAACTTGGTCGTATGAATCCGCTTCTCGACAATTACATGGCTGTTTAGACAGTTCCTCCAATTCTCTTGGAGCAAGTCGATAAGGTGCGGACTCACGGTGCCGCACGAATATCAACTCTATTTGAATTCCACTTGTCGGACGGGTGGAATCACAGCGATCGTCGGAAACACATCAGGAAATTCTCTAACAACGGGTACATCGTTAAAGCGTCTTTCACTCTTCTCCTCACTTTTCTTTTGAAATTCGAGCCAAGAAAAGACAACCTCCTCTATTGAGGTACGGGCCTTAGTCACAGGATGATGCTCAACCGGAAGGACTTCCCACGCCTCCGATCTCCTTGTATGCTTAGAACTTTTCCTCCATATGGTAAACGCACAATCTTCTCATCACAAATGATGTGTGCACCGTTCTTCGATAACCAATCCATTCCGATAATGACGTCAAAACTTCCTAAGGTAACCGGCAATAAGTATATACTAAACGGGCGGTCTAGGAAACTTAAGGTACAACCTCGAACTACGGTGTCTATCTTCTCTCTATTCCCATTCGCTAATTTCACATCGTAACTAAACCCTATAGGTGTTTGGGAGATTCCTAGTAATGGCATAAAATTGGCGGATACGAAACTCATATCCGCACCAGTATCAAGCGAGTATGGAAGCATAGCAATTATTGAGAAGGAATGTACCGTAACTACGTTAGGGTCTCATGACTTCTTTCCCAATAGCCTAAACACTTATTGTTCCCATGTCTCTTTGCTGATTCCTAACACCATGGTTTCCTGGTTTTCCACAATCTCACGCTTAACGAGGTTTAAGCCATTACCTCCTACACCTCGGTTAGCAAATCCTCCTACATTACAGGATTTCCTTTCATCCACGACTCTCGGCACTCATTCTTAAAGTGTCCCTTTTTCCACATCCAAAGCAGTGTGATGGCCTTCGATCCGCTCCTTGTGCGGTTTGAGTTGCGGCAAGTGGTGGGACCTCTGATCTTCGACCAGTGTCCCACCTAGAGCACTTCCTACACACATTCGGGCATAGTCCATGGTGGTGTCGGTTACAACGACCACAGGGCTTACTACCTTCGTAATCTTTCCTACCTCCATTTCTACGGCGAACACTTTGGCGTCTCTTGCCGTTGTTGCCATTCCCTTTGCAACCGTTCCTCTTCCTTTTATCATTCCTATCATTCTTACCCTTGTATCCTAATTCTAGCACACAAGAGTCCATCAAACTCTGAGCCACAGCAATTGCCTCTTGCAAATTAAGCGGCTTGGCGATGACATCATTTCGAGTAGCCAAAGGTAATCCATCGGTATACCTTTCAATCTTAAGTTCTTGGTCGCGAACCATTTCGAGGGCAAAGCAATGATAACTCTTGGAAACGGCAGTATAAGTCGCCATGTCGGTACCACTTAACCTTATGGTTCGAACTCGCTCTAACCTTAACTTCATTCCTAGGACGGTAAGTCTTAATCGGGAGAGTCTTAATGGAGTCCAAGTCATACTATAAGCTACATCAATTCCTCTTGATGCATGATAGTTGTTCCACCATGTCAGCGCCTCGTCCTTCAAGGTGAATGTTGCATACTTAACCTTACAATCCTCATCACGGTTACTCACAACAAACAGATTCGAGTTTTCTCCAACCACTGGTCGGTAAACTACTCCTCGGTTCCTCCAAAATCAATGAGACCACGAGAATCGGAACTCTTTGTAGGTACAACCTCGAGTTCGATTCACATCGAGGTTCCACTAGAGGTGTTAGAAAGATTAGCCTCGGCTAGCGGTTCGGCGACAGCTGCGACACTAATTGGTCGATAATTTGGGTTCACAAGTGGAGGGTTTTGTGGAGCAGGACCATTCTCACCCGGTCGTTCACATTCGGGTTTTCTATAGGCTGGGTTATCAATGTTTGGGTTTTCAACATGTGGTGTGGTTGGGGCGGACGACGACCTCGACGACCGGGGCAACAACGGAGGCTGCTCGGTTGTTCCTAGCGAGTTTCGTCTTGTTGCCACCATTCAGGCAAGAAGAATAGTTTCATAAGTTCACAATTCACGTTCTAAAATAGAGTTGGGTTCCAAGGGTCACGATAACGCTGAATACATAATCAAGGCCAGCAGGATAACGCTATACCAAAGCAAAACAATTAGATACCGCACCATAACTAAAGGATGCATGTTCCCATAACCATAACTCATATGTTTCAAAAGTGGAAATACATGGAAGGATACGAAGAAATCAAAAACGGTCCTAAGAACGATACTAGTAAATAACTGGGATAATCCTACATCTCGAACCAAGTACTACTTAGTTTCAAGATGGTACAAAACCATAAATCTAATACTCTCTAGCCACGTCTACGAATACAACTCACTGACCTCCTAACATCGTCAACCTCTCTCCACAATGATCTTTGGCTCAACACGTCGGCGTCGCGATCACTCTTAAGCTCTGCGACCTCTCTCCAACTCGCCAATCCTACGCCAAATCGCTCTATCAACATCACGGTATCGCGAACCTCTCAGGGTCCCCAACACGCTCCGGAGCTCAGACATACCCTCCGAGCAAAATCTGGTCCTCGACTACATTACCCATATCAACTCTCGGATCCTCTATACTAGCCCTAGATACTCCTACCAATCGATCCGTCAACCTGACTAAGCCTGGGACCTGCGATGTAATCCTCTCCCAAATCAGACCCGTCTCACCATACTCCTCGGGCTCAAAAACAATCTCCGATGGTATATCCGATCCTAACGGGCTACCTATATAAGGTGAGTAAGGTGGTGAGTCGATGTCTAAAGGTACATCTGGGGAGTGAGGCTCGAGAAAAGAGAACACGGTCCGGAGAATGTGCGGGACTCGCAATGGAGAGTACCCTTCCAGGATATCCTCATCATCCTCCTCACGAGGATCCTCATCCTCATCAACATCTGCTCCTCAATCTCATGCTCCTCCTCAACCTCATGCTCCTCCTCGCCTCATCCATGGGGAGAGTCCATGAGTCGAGTCTATGTGTAGGTAAATCACGAGGTGGTACACTAGGAGATCTAGGCCTCCTAAGACATGGTGATCTTGGTGGTGATGCGAAGAGTGGGGCGCTAAGCGGATAGGTGATGATGGTGGTCTCACGGACATGCGGGCGGTGCTATAAGCAAGCCTAGGAGTGCATGCTCGCTAAAACACGATATAAAATGAGTCGCTTAGATGAGCTAGGGGCGATCGATGATGATGAACTAGTGTGACGGGCGATCTCATAGGATCACCACCCCAAACTTCATGAGTCAATCTTTGGCGAACTAGCAGCAAGAAGGACCTCCTCGAACACATCAAAAGCTAGTGAAGGCATAGTGCGTGACAATGGCATATGGTAGATATAAGTGTTGAAACAACTAGTTTTAATAAGCGCATCAACTTAACCAAAACACATATCACATAATGAAAGCTTTAAAAGTAGAGGTACCGCATTACTCGAAACATGCCTTTAATAAAACACATAAATTACATTTAGTCACATAATCCCATATCAAATCAATCGAGTTCAAAACTCCAAAATCACAATATATCGTTTACTCGATCAAATTCGTAATATCTCGATAATCACATCTCATTTTCCAAAACCAATAATCATATCTCATTTCCAAAATCAATAATCGTATCTCTAAATAATAACGTTTCCATAATCAGTCCACAATATCCCTTAACATATCATCTCATAATTCAAATCGTAGTTCATACTATAATCAAATAAGAAGCTTACGCAGCGGCGTGCGTCGTCGAGGATCAAATTTTCTTAAAAGTGGTTATAGTTTAGGTTTTATAAAATACCTAACTCTATAACCTTGAGCTCGATATTAATCAGAACACCCCGAATCACGGCATGAATGGAAGACTTAATCAAGTTTTCGGGCGTTACTATTGGATTGGTATCGCACACAAGTATAGCAAAGATAGTCATTTAACATTCAAACCAATCCCAAATTTAAGTATTCGAACATTTAATCAAAAAGTATAATTATTAGGCCCAAAACATGGTTTAATCAAATAGGTCCCATGGTTTATCAGTCGAAATGATCCTTGAACCCGCCTTCTTGCCAAGCTTCCATAGATCAAGTAATCCAAACATCTCTCGAATACACGAAATCATGCTAAAAGGTCGACTACATTTGGTGAGTTCATAGGTTTAAGTTCAACAAAATCATAGTGGACTGTAGAGTTGATTTGCTATGCAAGACCTAAGATAGATAAATACCAGTTTCACACCGATCCTGCCGGATCTCCAATCATATCCAGCGTCCGAGGATTACTCGGGGCATGCGACTCTAGTCGGCAGATTGTGGCAAAATCTAGAACAATTGCCAACCACGGACTGGGTCGATGTAGAAGTCTATTCTTAGCTAGGCGCGGTTAAACCTAGACTAAGGCAACAACTACCGCATCTATCTAAGCGATCGAGCATATAAGAAAATCCAAATAGTTTTAACGGTCTAAAACATCGATGATTCTCACCCCAAAATAGTTCAAAACGTGGTTAAAGCGTAGATAAAAGTGGGGCTATGAAACTCACCTCAAGCAATCAGCGCAAGCAATCAACGCGATTAAACACTAGTAGAGGATAACGGTATCACGGACAACAACTATCGACTCGGCACAACCTATTAATGTAGACCAACTTTAATATATATATTCCTCAAATCAACGTTATCTACCCATATATTCCATTTCTTTATTTCTAAAACGTCTCGTTTCACCATTTAATCCTAGTGTTTGGTGTTCCTCGTGTGGGTGTATCAACTCGATATGATGCCATGAATGCACTCGAACAACCAATATATAACTCAATGCGACACAATGAGACCTCTAAGCGATAAGCTCCATAGTCCAATAAGTTTGAATAAATAGTAGATCTTATCAAATTAAATCAACTCGATAAACTCATTTATTTACTCGTGTATGCTTATTATCCCATAAATCAATCGTATCCTTAAAGAGTCATAAGGATAAGTCACCCATTAATAGGGTTGCCCAGCATTTCCTAGCGGGTTCTTATTAGATTCGTCAACCTAATAAGTTCGCTACCACGCGTGACCAACACTATTAATGCTAGGTTATCCATAACCCATGCACACAACGTGGCGATTAAATACTTAAACTAGTATTAAATGTCTACAAATGACATTTATTAATAATCGTATTTCGAAACATTAATTACTTATTCATTACAAAACATTTCCAATTTAGTTGTTAGTTTGGTTTAAAATAGTAAATAACAATATAAGACTTGTTATCGACATTTTTGGTACAAAAGCCCATTTATTATTTCTATTTCATAGTTTATTAGCATTTTCATATATATATATATATATATATATATATATATATATATATATATATATATATATATATATATATATATATATATATATATATATATATATATATATATATATATATATATATATATATTATATATAAGAGGGCGTCTGCATAAAATCTTGGCTTGGCGTCCCATAATGTCAGTCGTATTTCCATGTATCATCATTATATTTATGTGGCATTTTTTTAATTTTTTAAATTACATGTGGCATTTTAATAAATATATGTACATTTTTTTAATAAATTGTAAAATTCGTTTTGTATTTGTTATTTTTGAATTTTAAAATTTTTTATTAAAAGAAGACATTTGTTGGAGTTGAGCTTGGGTCATTCATGTGTTTTGTAAACAACTTACCACTAGAGTAAATTGTTTTTGATTTATATCTTTCAAATCAATATAAATAAGGAGATTATATAAAAATTAAGAATTTGTATTTTAGGTATGTATTTTTGAAGATAACAATTAAAATAAATTATGATATATATTACTTAAAAGATAAATATACCATATATATATTTATCCTATTTTTTTTTAAATACACCTAATATCTTATTCCTAAACATAATTATCCTAAAAGTATAATCGACTTTTTAGTTTTACAGGTGAAGAATATCGACTTTTTAGTTTTACAGGTGAAGAATCCTGATTTTTTTTGTCGAGTTTCAGTTTAACATATATTTTTTTCCGACTTAGAAGTGTAACAAGTTTTGCAGTTTTTTTAGTGTTATAGTGTTATCAGATATCATATATTGTTTTTACTTTGTTAAATACAAGGATGGAGGCCCAAAAAGTGGAAGGCAGGTTAAGACAAAGTGCAAGGATTTCCAAAGGAAACAAAGATAATAATGTTCAAGACAATGGTAGGATTTTTTTTATGTCATCAACAGGTTTTGTTTTTTTAAAAATTATTATGTTATCTGTTAATTTTATGCATGTAATTAAACTTCAGTATGTTTTATAATATTCAGGATTCAAG
The DNA here is from genome assembly GCA_022545495.1 of Chrysanthemum lavandulifolium. NCBI lineage: Eukaryota > Viridiplantae > Streptophyta > Magnoliopsida > Asterales > Asteraceae > Chrysanthemum > Chrysanthemum lavandulifolium. Next base: position 268,514,226 of record CM040241.1, read on the forward strand.
ACTCAAGCTAAGAAAATAAGAAAAGGAAACCAAGATAAAAATCCGAAAGTAGCTGCTACTAATGTTGTTAGTCCATCAACAGGTTTTTTTTAAAACTTTTATGTTATATTAATGTTATATGAATGTTTTTGAATAATGTTATACACAACTATTGTTTCTTATGAGTAATGTTTGCTTTGTCAAATGAATGTTTAGGAAGTGATTTAGATTGAGATATATACTTTGTGTGTTGGGATCCAGATCTAATTCCACCTAGGGTAGTCGAGCCAATGGATTATACCCTAGCTCCAAGTATTGAATTGAATCGCAATGTTACTATTGAGGTACATATGCTTTACTATTGCGCAACATTTTGAAGCTGTTGTACTGCAGGATCTTGGGCACTTTTGGCTCAAATGCATAAAACTGAGGTCAATTTGGCTTTTTAATGCCTTGGGTTTGTTTGGGAGAAGTACATATCCAAACAATCTAAAACCAAAAACTGCCAAAGAAATAGCTAATTAAACGGGCTGGATTGGGTTAGTTACCAGTGTGGTTACAGACTCATGGCGGCTGAGGTATATTTGATCGTTTCATTATGTATAATACATAATTGTATAAGCCATTGATTATTTTTAGATAAATACATGTTATGATCATCTATTAAAATTAGAAGTCACATGTTAATTGATTTTTTGTATCACGTTGTATCATGTTTATGGTGTTTTTAACTAATCTAACATTGAAAATTATTATACGTTGATGCTTTGCCCTTCTGTAAATAAATATGAATCTTTGTATCAAGTGTTATTCTATAAACATCAGATGAATTTAATAAGCACTTTGATAAGTATGGAGATATAACAGATTCTATGATAATGAAGGACTGTATGACTAGTCAATCTAGGGGATTTGGATTCCTAGCATATGGTAATCCTGTTGTTGTGGACAAGGTTATCGAGTACACCCATGTCTTCAGTGGAAAGCAGGTAAAAACTAAAAGTTGTTGCTATATGCGGTTACGTCTTATTGGCCTGCATATCTTTTGCTCATATTCTTTCATGTTTTTTTAGGTTGAGATTAAGAGGACGATTCCTAAACGGTCTGTTAATTCAAAGGATTTCAAAACAAAAAAGATATTTGTCAAGGGTATTCCAACCTCACTTGGTGAAAGTACACTACTATTTTCTGTTTTCATGTATAATACTATGCGATGTTTTTTGTAAACATATGATATAAATGTCATTCAATGTTTTCGATATCTTATACCATATATTGTTTGCTTATTTGTTTGTTTTTATGTGTCAATGTTACTTTCAGGTTGTAATTATTCAGGCCCGAAAGTGTTGGTTTTGGAATTTAAGCATGGAAAATCTTACCCGATACTCGACCCTAATAAGCTTCGGGTATCTCTGGTATTGGTGTATTCAGGTTCGGATATTGTAGGTCAATTCTATCGTATTGGGCTCCATGTTGCAGGGGATGTTTGTTTTTTTAGCCAATTGTTCATCCAGAATGACATGAAAGACTTTGATAATGTCGGTGATGGAATTCTTGGTTGTTGGGGGACTGAGACGTAAAAGGTAATTAGCGGTTTGAAAGGTGCATAAAAAGCTACTACATTTAGCAATCCAAAATTATATCATGCGTCATAACTGATACGGTAAAAGCTGCTTAAACTCTATATGTGACTTATTAGTTCGTGAGTTGAATGACTATTTCTTTTCACATTTTGTACGCTTATGAGATAATATACTTTTTTATAGGTGGTCATGGAAACTCATGACGTGGTACAAAACCCGACTATACTAAATGTAGCTGTGTTCTTGGTTTAGGAAGCTGGTGACCCTGAGTTCATGAGGCACAATTTCATGGTGAGTTTCACAATTATGGACCTATATCTGATCTACGTTCATGTTTAATAGGGGTGAATTGCATTTTTTAGAGTTGTTAAAAATGAAATGATATTAATGTTTTTGTACTTACATCAGAACATATATCCTACAACAAAACTTTCATTAATAGAATTTCTTATATTTAGTAGCTATCCGAGTGGCGTAATTATCTATTTTAGAGTCTACTAAGACCTTACATATGCACAGACTCATATAGGTATGTTAAAACAATATTGGTGAATATATTTTCTTCCAACTGATTCAAGGTTTGGACGAGATCAGAGGTGTTCAGAAATTTGCGAGTATGAAATGGTAAATGCAGACAAGTTGAAATTAGAACAGCGGCAGCGCCGGGTACACATTCTGTTATGTGTGCGTTTTGGTCTAAGGCTATTGTACATAATTGGGAGAAACAATTTTGGGTGGCCTGTGTGGGAACTCATTGTTTCAGGATCAAGAATCTATTATTTGAAAAAAAAATGCCATTTGTTAATATTTTGTAAAGAGTAACTGCTCGGACATCAGCTTTGACTTAAGTAAAGAGTCAACCGAATGATTCACTTTGAGTAATCAAAAAGGACAAAATAGAGGATTCCCATTACTATAGATTATGTGCTCTGATGGACCTTATAGGCATATGACCGAAGAACATGTAATACCAAACGCTCCTTAACATATTAAATATAGAGATTTCTTTAAGGACGTGATAATGTGACTATTTTTGAACCATTGGTTAATGTCGAACATATGTTCCTTCTGTGATAATGACATCAGATTATACATGTGAGCATGGCCATAAGTTTGAAAGTTATATTTTTTTATTGTAGAAAATGCCAACCTGTAACCAATTACAAACATCTTACAAAGATGTAAGTGAAATTCGAAAAATACTTTCACAACAAGGTGAAAGGTGGAATCATAGACTTTTGTGTGTATTTTAGATGGCTACCGATTTTATACACAAAGAGATGTACCAAACAAAGGGGTATTGGTGAAGAGACCGCTTTCATGAGGCATGAAAAGAGGTTCAAAATGGGTGAGTAGGATAATGGGTCAAAATGAGTACCTTTTTTTTTTTTTTTTTTTTTTTTTTTTTTTTTTTTTTGTTATTGCCATATCATATTGGGTTGACCCGAAACACTTATGTTAAGATATTTTTATAAATTTATAGGTTTCAAATATCACTATACTATTATAGCAGTCATATTACTTTGTATAATCTGATATAAGAAAATATTTGAATAAATAATTTACCCTGCGCCACTTTGACCCGTTGCCTTTATACTCCAATTGGAGTTGATCTCTTAACATCTTCGAGAAAAGTCAACCACATTGGAAAGCATCTTGAGTTCCCTTCAATCAAAGGTGATGATAAATTTCCGCCTCTTCTCATTGTCAATATACAGGTCCTCAAGATTTTTTCTTTTTTCGTTTTCTTGATGTCAATGTTTTGATAGAACAAAGTTATAAGATGTTTATTTGGTTTTCACAGCTTCCAACTTATCCTACTGCTATGTTCAATAGTGTCAGAGATGGTGAGGAGTTAAACCTTGTGCTATATTTCAAACTTTCAGAAACATACGAGATTGATGAATCTTCTCAGTTTCAAGAGAGGTTCAAGGTAACTACGACAACACGTGTCTTTTGTTTATTCCTAAGAAACAACTTTTCTATACTATGTAGACAAGAGCTCAAAGAAGTTCTCCTATTGGGCATACAGAGTTTCTAAATGGGGTATCGAATATGAAGGACCTATTTGGTGATACTTTTCTAAGCCCAATAGTTGTTGTATCGTATCCAAGTGTTTTCAGATTTGTAGTGCAATCCTGTTTAGAAGATTGATTATGACTAAATGAAGGTATAAAACTTACTTTAATTGTATGTCTTATGCAAATTTAAAGTTATGTTTTGATATTTAACTTAAATTTTCAATAATCATTTCATAAACTGATACTGGATAATCCACAAAAACCTGACTGGGACGTAAAAGGTTCGCGGTTTGGAAGGTGCATAAAAAGCTACTGCATTTAGCAATCCAAAATTATATCATGCTTCAACTCTATATGTGACTTATTTGTACGTGAGTTGAATGACTATTTCTTTTCACATATTGTACGCTTATGAGATAATATACATTTTTATAGGTGGTCATGGAAACTCATGACGTGGTAGAAAACTCGACTCTGCTAAATGTGGCTGTGTTCTTGATTTAGGAAGCTGGTGACCCTGATTTCATGAGGCACAATTTCGTGGCGATTTTTCACAATTATGGACCTATATCTGGCCTACGTTCATGTTTAATAGGGGTGAATTGCATTTTTTAGAGCTGTTAAAAATGAATATGATATTAATGTTTTTGTACTTACATCAGAACATATATCCTACAACAAAACTTTCATTAAAATTTGGTAGCTATTCATGAATAGAATTTCTTATATTTAGTAGCTATCCGAGTGGCATAATATCTTATTTTAGGGTCCACTGAAACCTTACTTATGCAAAGACTCATATAGGTATGTTAAACAATATTGGTGAATGAATTTTCTTCTAACTGATTCAAGGTTTGGACGAGATCAGAGGCGTTCAGAAATTGGTGAGTATGAAATGGCAAATGCAGACAAGTTAAACCGCCAAATAACACTTAATGTTATTATAAACAATATCAGTTATTAATATAATTGAAAATAAGCAATATGAACTATGCTACTATCAAATCAAGCTAAATGCTAACCCTTAGATTTATTGGTTTAAGTTTGATCATGTCGTTTATATTTTGACTTGCCAGCATGTTTTTGTACGTTTTTTGTACTTTTAATAAATAGATAGCTAAAACTTCTGAACTATAGGATTCAAGTAACAGTGGAGCATGAATGATAACTAAGCAATTTACTCAACTTATAAAACTTCTAATCAAAAGCACATTAGCACCAAAGTAGCTTATTATAATTTGAAGAAATAACAGATTCAAAGCAAACAGCCTTCCTTGATTGATTGGCCTTCATCCTCAAAGAGCTTCCTTCATCAGTTTCGCACGACCACCTGTTGGCTGGCACGACACCGTCTTACATTTTTCACATTGCACTACATATGAGAATGACTAAATATAGATGTTCTGCAAACAAAAAACTTAAAATAAAAATGTCATATTAAAAATTTTAAAAAGTTAAAAGTTGGTTTCAAAATAAGTCACTTGCAATTTGCCATAGACAAAAACACAGCCACATCATGAATTGAATAATAAATAACACATCAACTAATTAAGCACTTCACGTCCTGCAAGTATTTTCTTTCATTATAAGAGAAGCTGAACAAACTTGTTAAGCCAAGAAATATTACAACTTATAATGTCGTGAAACTAAAACTAATGTACATATGTGACAAAAGTTACAAAGGGTTACCATGAACAAAGAGTTTGGATTAAGTAGATCACCTTGCAAGGCAAAACCTGTTATAATATTGAGTAAATCAAATGTAACATTCAATAACAATCAGCTGCTAATACTTCACATGTTAAAATGAAGAATGATAATAAAGTTAAACTGATGCATTCAGATTTTGACAGGGATAGAGAAGACAAATGTATACAAAAAGCTCAACACCACCTTCGAGTAATTATGAGCTGAAAGAAAGTACAAATTAAAAACAAAAACATGTAGTTGGATTTTGATATAGGAATAGTAGTTAGTATTTTATTTTACGTTTTACTTGATTGCCTTGATGATATGGCAAGGAACAATGTTTGATTGAATAATGTTATTGATATTATAATCATGCTTTAACCGAGTTATTTTGATTTGACCACTTCTGTGTCCTTCTCTTATTATCCAAAATTAATATATCCATTTAGATAAGCCATGTGAAATCGCAAAGGCCAAAACTTCTCCTTGCGACATTGCTTCTACTCAATCCAAAACACAGTATTCAATATTAATAAATCTTTCTTGCTGAGATTGGAAGCCATAAACCAGTACTTTCATTTTATATGTCAAAAAGTTTCTTTCAAAGCTTCTAAAGTGAGGTAGGCGTAGACTTAATATGCATATCAGGTTGCTGTGGACTTAAGATATGTTAGGCTTACAAAAAAGCAGGATAAGGTATGTTCGGGTTATTTGTGAGACTCAAATGTTGGTAAATCCGATTTACAAATTTAGTCAAATGAAAGTTGTGTAATTCGTCCGTTCAGATTCACAACTTTTTTTGTATGACTGATTTCAACTTTAGAACTAATAAAGTTTAAGCTTTTTTTGATTATCTTCCTACATATGTTATTCTAAATTCATTGACTTTTAAGGATATTTTGAATGCGTGCATAAATAACAGTATCTATGGATATATTTTAATACTTACAAAGTAACTAAGTTACATTTGCATAGAATAAAAATGGTGAATTACAATGATTATTTAATAATGTAACAAGACAAAAGAACTTTTAATATTAACCTAATGTAATTTTGATGTGAAAAAATATATATCATGTGATTCACACGAAATGGAAAAATCATTCTTGGTAGCTTCATTGGATTTTGTGGAGCAGCATTCGGGAATATAAGCGGAACAGGAGGTGAGGGTATATTTGTGCTAATGCTTACCCTCATTATTGGTTTTGATCCTAAATACGCTATTGCGGTATCAAAGTGTAAGATATAAACCTATCCAACACATATCACTTCATATATTTATATGAATTCACATGATTTATTTATAGTTTTTTCATTTAATCTTTAGGTATGATCATGGGTGCACCAACCTCGACTGTTTACTACAATCTTAAGTTAAGGCATCCAACACTTGATATGATTTAGTATTTGAGTTGCGTTTAATGTCATTTTTGCTAATTGGATGGTCACAGTTCTGTTAATTGTTCTGTTCATACGTATTGTTATGCTTATACTATGCAATTGTGCATATCAAGACCCCTATCTTTCACTAACCAAGTGATTGCACAACTTAAACAGATATATATTTGGTTAAAACTTGTATTTTGCTTACTGGCTCTTTTTAACCGATACATATTTGAATAAAACTTTTTTTCTTCTTTGATAGCTTATGTGCTTATTACTTTTTGTATGACACCAGATAGGACCATATTCTATAATAGCCATTCTTGAGGCAAAACAATAATGAGCTAAACATAAATATATGTACAACTACGCCTAAGTTATTGACTTTACGTCAATTTTATTACTCAAATCGCTTGACATTGATATTCAGAAAGAAAAATTGTTGAAGCTATTCCACTTGATAACCTTGCTCAAATGGACACTATTTTATCTGAATCCCAATTGTCTGGACTGGCAGCACTTCCGTTGAATCCCCAATGAGCTGCAGAGGTTCAGATTGACAAAATTCTTGATTTGCCTTCTGATGATCCATGTGAAATCACATGAATGGAGCCAGTTTCTATATCTACACATTCAAATTTTCACGTGCAAAATGGTGAAACTGCTGATGTTATTCCATTTGAAACCGATGTTCAAACTGACACAATTTCACCCAAACCACAAATGTCCAGACTGGAAGACCTTTCAGTTGATCCAGAGGTTCAGAATGAAAGCACAAGAAAAGACTTGGTTTCTATATCTGCAAATTCAGATTCTAATATGAATGTGCGGAATAGCAAAATTGCTGATGCTATTCCACCTGATACCCATGATCAAAAGGTATTACTTTGATTATGAACAAGTTAACGCAGCGAATAAGGAAGCTGGAATGAAACATGTCATAAGTCTCATACGAAGAATGATTGGCTCCTTTCAATGTATTATATTATCATGTCTCAAAAACTTATAGTACTTAACGGGTGTTTGACTAAGTTTATTGTAACATGTATACCAATATATATATATGTATTTCGTCAAATTCCATTATTAATCTCATATCGTTATTCGCTTTCGGTCACAAGACGAGTCATAACTTCTCGGATTTTAATCAATCAATAGTCCAAATTATCTAAAGTCCATGTTATGAACTTTGTTGGAGTTAACTATTGACTAAAAAGTCAAAGAATTGACATAGCTCAAAGTCAACAATATATATATCAGTCCAATGTAAAAGTCACAATATCGCAATTCAATCCCAAACCAACACAAAACAATCTCGACAACCAATCAATCAACCGATTATACTCGAAACCAATGTTATGACCCTAATGGTCATGACACGGTCGCGGTTAAGTCCACGTGAACCAAACAAGCTCTAGAAGCTTTTCGGCTCCACGCGTCTCACCCAAAACACAACTACATCAACCAAAAAGCTACCAAATCGACCCAACCCGGACCCATGGCCCAAGTGGGTCACGTACGCAAGCCTAGGGCTTCCTACGTGTCCTTTGTGGCTCGTACACCCTTCCACATCACTCAAATTCATTCCACAACATCCAAATCCAATCATTCAAGCTTCAATCACTAACCAAACACAAAACCCATCATCTATCTTAACCAAAAATATGAACCTAAACCTAAAATGCATAAACCCATCAAATTGATACACCACACATTTACCAAACACTAATTACTTGTTTATTTAGTCACTAATTAGACTTAATTTCATGTTCCACCCAAAAGCCCCAAATTTCTTCATAGGGTCGAAACCCTAATTTTCAATTCGTGGCTTATTATTGCCCAAACAAGCTCAAAACTTGTTCCATTTACCTTATTCAATCACCAATTGCAAAACCCACTTGAAACCCTAAAAGTACGAATCTTGATTCGAAGATTTAAAGGTGTTATTGAAGTCCAAATGGAGCGTGTAATATATGGTTGGAAAGAGGAGAAAGAGAGCTTCAATATGGTGGTGGAGGTGTATGGTGACGCACCGCCGGCGGGCCGTGGTGGCCGGAATAGTGGCCGACGGTGGTGGGTTTAGGGTTAGGGTTTTTAGAGAGAGAAAGGTATGTTGTGTGTGTTTTTAGTGAGAGAATGAAAGAGGTGAAATGGGGAATTGATGGGGTATTTATACTAGGCCACTAGGGACCTCAAAATAAATATTTTGGAGGGGGGCGCCGGCTAGGGAATAAATAGGGGTCGGAGTTGTAATTTTTAAATAACTATCCGTTACCCATTCCCGAGCTCATATATTCCCACGAGTGTCCCACAACGTTTATTCAACTTTCTAACATCGTTATTTACGTTTTCCACGAGTTTGACTATTTATTTGTCGGTTTTAGAGTTACTGATCTAAAAGTTCTGATAATTCTTGTTTTAGCTTTTCAGTCAAGAATCGAATAACGCCTACCAAACGAGTTAAAACTCATACGATAACTCATTTAATAATGAAATAAACATAAAACCAATAGACGATATCAAATCAAGTCATGGTTTATAAAAATAGTGAAAAGGCAAAAGCTCGGTTTAGTTTAACGAATGCTGATTCACAAAATAGACTTCCTAAATTGGGTTATCACAACTTTAAGCACACACATTATTGTGAAAAGGATTTGGGAATATAGAGAATTGTTTAGTACACAAGATGGACCTATGGGTTAAGAAATTCTTGAATATTTAAAGTCGATAAGTATCTAAATATGATCATTGAAATAGTAGTTGTTGATTGTTACTATCGTTATTCTGTATGTGTAAGACCACGTTAGAACGAAAATATATATGGTACTCGATGAATATAAGATATTCTAAGGATATCCTCGCTATGAACATTCAGCTATTAAAATATGTTCATGTTATAAAAGATTTTGATATGTGTATGAATTATCTAATAAGATTTAGTGACTATTGAGTTAGATCGAACGTGAAGCAAATCTACATTTTTGTTCTTTATTTTTATTAGTTTTCACAATTCGGTTTCCTTTTTAATATGTGTGAAATCAAAAATTAGCATGGCCTCCACTGAAACATATTTTAGAGTACTAAAATAAAATAAAAAGTTAAGAGTTTATAAGAATTTTCAGTTACTTAAACATACTTTCAATTTACAAATATGCTTCAGTACCTAAAGACATAATACTAGTCTCAACAAATTCAACGCACATGAACTTATGGTATATATAAGTAACAAATAACTTATATCTTTAGCCTGTGTGAGATAGAGTTTCAAGATAAAAGGTTGAAAATGTATGATCTTAAAGATATACGTTTTGTAATCAACTTACGTTTGCTATTTGTAGCGACGCAAAACATTGTGGTAACATTACAAGTAACCATTGTAGTTTAAACGAGCTCTAACGTCTCCATAGAGGCAAAATAGAAAGTGACTTTTCATTTATGAAAAGTCTCACAAACAGTAATCATGTATGAGATTGTTAAAATGGTTAGTTTACTTCACTTCCATTTGCTAATTTTCCAATATACGTGCACATAAAGTGACGTTTTCTAGTTTAAAACTACTTTTTCCTCCTAAGCTATCGAACAATGAAGATAAAAATGCATTTCACCAAAACATGTGCTACAATAATAAAAAGAAAAATAAAACATATAAATTTGAGATATAATGACATGATAGAAAGTTAGAAAAAATGTTGATAAAAAAAGGCAAATGGCACAAAAAGACACTCAATTTAGGGTCTATTTTCAATTAAAGTACTATACTTTTTTTCTTGCACATAAAGGCGCTCAACTTTATTTTTAGCCGATTTAGGTTTTTTCTAACTTTCGGTAACCCATTTCGTTAGTACCTACCCAATTACATCTTCTACTTCAAAGTTACACATTTCTGGGTTTTGGTCGCTGCTCTTCTGTATAGTTTTATACAAAATTCGTTGTTGGTGAAAAGGTTATTATTTCATTGGTTTAGATTATACTCTTACTGTGTTCATGATGTATTTAGATATCAATCAAATTCATAAGATGAACAAAAATAAATTGATAGGAGTGAGTAAATGCACAAACAGTTGATGAAGTAATAAAAAGGTATTTTGGCTTGATTGATATCGTCCAACGTTTGCGTGTTTGGTTCATAGTATTTCAGCGAATGCGTTTCCACTCAACCGGTCTTCACCTCACCTCAACCGGTTGGGGCAACCGGTCCATTGTGACCAACCTTATTTTAAATTGCTTCCCTGTTTAAAACTGCTTCATAATACTTCTCTTCAAGTTGTCGGCTAATAGCTTAGTTGGTTTCAAATGAGCAGACTTCTAAAATCCATGGCTTTTATATAATCGTCATAATAATTGTATTCTTAACTTGGGTGTGGTTGTATCGAATGGACCTACGCGATTAGGCATCCTTGAATATTCAAAGTATATAAGTATCTAAACATGATAATTGAAATAATAGTTGTTGATTGTGTAAGATCACATTAAAACAAAAACATATACATCGCTAGCTAGATGAAAAATAAAGGGAAATGTGTAAAACTGACATCGAAAATGTCACCTATTTCCGGCTTAACTCAACTTTGTGACATATAACTAAAACTAAGAAAATGAATCATGTTTTACCGAGTTTACCTTTCTACACTCATTAGACACATATTTCTCTCTTATTTATCATTTTATTTAATAGCCTACTACTCCCCCCAATGTCATGTAATCGGCCATATCTCCTTGCAAGCACCTTCATTCTTCCCGAATTGCACCGCTTCACTGTCGTCTCATTCCGATCATGATGACTCATTACGAACCAACAGTTTATACACCGCAACATAATGCGAATCGATTACAAATGGTTCAATAGAACGGTGTGGGCCCCACGACTTTTGACTAGGCTGGACTTCCCTTTCCTAAAAAAAATATTCAACTATAAGTAAAACTTTTTAAGTATTCATCTAGTTTCACATAATTTATTCGACTAGATCTTGCTCGCTCACCATGTCATTATAATGTACATATTTCATCACATTAATATCTTCAACGAGCATAAAATGTTATATTTTTAACAAGGGTTTACAATAGAGTTCAAAAGACCCATAAGGATTCACATTAATCATGTCAATCATTTTCTACATGGGTTCCTCATCAATTCTTGTGTTCACCAAGTTCAAATAGTATATGTAGCTGCACAAAAATACTTTATTATTGGCGCCCTGCTTACAACCGGGAGCTTAATGTTCACAAGTGAAACATGACCTTTTTGAGTTATGGGGCTTCCTATAACAGTGGTTTTGAAAATACGTAAATGGTTTAAGATGTTAAGGATGATGCTCAGGATGTCTGAGTGATTGTTTTTTTATTTAATCCGTACTGTGAATGCAGTGCAAACTTAGTGAGTGCGAATGTGTTGCGAATGAATAACAATGTGTCTAACTTGTTTAATTTTTTTGACTTGTGTAGCCTTTTTTTCCTATTAAAACAAAAACCTTTTAAAATTTGACATTTCTATGTATTTTGTTCATGTACAATGACCATTTAACAAACGTGAGGGTATATCGGTCACAAAATACGCACAAAAGTCGAAATTTAAAAGGTTTGTGTTTTACTAGTAAAAGAAAGCAACTGAGAACAACAAAAAATGACAACCTAGATACATTTGTTCGTTATTATCCCTTTCATTTATGTGCATTGTGAAATGTTTTCTTCTAGTAATTATTATTACCAACTATTTACGAAGATTAATCATTACATATATATCTTTGGTATAAATTTTAATGCACGGTAAAATGGTATTTATGTGTTTTTAAATGTATATGAGAGGTATATATGCAACTCGCCCATTTTTTGACAAGTTTTGTCAATTTTGTTGCAAAGTGTATCGCTATAAAAGTTAAGAGTTTATACAAGTTTCCCTTACTCCAAATTCTCCCAATTGTTTTAGGCGAAAGAAAATGGAATACCTAGAAACGTAATACTAGTCTTAACACAACTAACCCAAGCACACTATGAGTATGTATATTAGTAACCACCAACTTCTATCACAAGTCTATGTGGGATAGAATGTTATGAAAAGTCTCACAAACAGAAATCCCATGTATGATATTTCTTAAATAGTTGGTTTACTTCACTTCCATTTGCTAAATTTTCCATATTCCTGCACATAAAGTGATGATTTCGAGTTTAAAATATGGTTTAAGTTAATCTCATTCTCTATTTATAATGATGAGAACCAATTTTGTGAAGATCGTTGTAAGCTCTTAGACGAGGTCTAATATTATATCTAGGAACACATAATAATGAAAGCGGAATATTCAAACATAGAATCAACATTATTATGAACAAGGTTTTTCATTATCATAAACTAACTAACTAACTATAATAAAGATCAAAGACTTGATCTAACACTAACTAACTAAACCTAGGCGTTTCCCTACGCCTAGGTTCCCACACACACCTTTAGACGTCTACATCTTGTACGCACTCTAAAACTAATGACCCTATGTCTCTTTATATACTAGAGACATCTAGGGTTTCTAAGAGGAATCATAATACAATTAGGAAACTAAATATTCTTTTAAGCATATTTTATAGAATATTCCAAATCCTCCATCTTTTTGTAGTTTCCCTTCTTGTCACTTTTAGTCCTTCATGTTTCATTCTTCTTGTTTTGTATCATCAAATCTATAATAGACCCAACAAATTTGGACAATTTAATTGTTTCTCATACTCTTTCTTAATTGACTTCTTAAAAATACTTTTTCCTCTTATACTATATGATACAAAAAATTATAATGTTTTTTACCAAAACATATTTTACAGTAAAAAATAGAAATAGATAAAGAAAAACTTAAGAGTTCATAAAATTTTCAAAATTTTCAAATAAAATACTTTCTTGTTTATATACTACGATATATAAGGAACCAACAAGTTCTTTCTACAACCTATGTGGGATATTATAATCAAATATAAAGTTAGAAAAGGTGTCCATAGAAAAATGGTAAAAAAAATAGGAGAAATGCTTTTATGTAAATGGAAATAAAAAAATTAATACAAGAGTGGGTGATAGAAATAAATGTCATTTGGAATTCTATATTGAAGTTTAGAAGCAACTAGTTTATGTGTTTGGAGCATGAATCAAGAACTTAACGTATCTACGCATTATTAAACTTCATTTGGCCTAATGTGCCCAATTTATATTACCATATATGGTTGCTTTATGTTATAATCCTCATTAACTACGTTCATTTAGTTCATATATCATTTTCAATTAGCATACATTTAAATTATTTTGCGACATTTCAAATGCGTCCAGTTTATGGGCTCCCAATAAGTTAGTAGTCGTTAAACCATTAAACTTTGTCTATCGATTTTCTTCAACTCTACTTTCTAAGTACATGTTCTTAGGGTATATACTATTAGTGGCTTAAATTGCGTGAATGACAACCACAATATCATCAAAAGACAAACTATTTTATTCAACTAGTTTAAATCCGTTTATTACTTCTTTTCAAATCATCAAGTGTGGCTCCTCATAAGATTAGCTTGAAAGATATATCAAATGTGCATATTGTTGTGGTCCAAGACTTTAGTTCTTTTAGTGACGTGTAGGTCAGTTGGTTCTAAACGAGAAATAAGACTTGCAAAATCCTCGGTCTTTTAAACATTCTCACAATAAATGTACCTTAAACTCACGCGTGAATGTGAAAAAGACTTACTTGAATATATACAACATTGTTTAGTAGGCACTTATGGGTTTAGACATCCTTGAATATTCAAAGTCGATAAGTATTTAAACAAGATAATTGAAATACTAGTTGTTGATTGCCAGTGTCATCGTTGTTGTATATGCGTAAGATTACACTAAAACGAAAATATATATGGTTGTGGTTGAACATAATATATTCCAAACGATAACTCTTAATAAACTTACAACTATGTATTAACTATGGTTGTGGATGAAGATAAGGCTTTTCAAGCATAAATTTCATGCTGACGGGACTTTGAGCCGTTATAAGGCTCGTTTAGTTGCTAATGACAGTAGTCAGCAAATTGGTATTTATTGTGATGAGACCTTTAGTCCGGTTGTCAAACCGGCCACTATCCGCATTGTCCTTAGTCTTGCGGTGTCTCAAGTGGCCTATTCATCGCCAGCGTTAAGAATGCTTTTCTTAATGGGATTTATCTAAAGCGTGTATGCATCACCACCGGGATTTGTAGACTCCGGTACCCCCATCATGTCTGCCTTCTGCAGAAATCATTATATGGGCTGAAACAAGCACCTCGTCGTGCTTGGTTTCAGATATTTGTAGGTTATGCCACTCGACTTGGTTTTGATCATAGTCGTTGCGACTCTTCATTATTTATTCTTCGACAGGGCTCTCAGGTTGCTTATTTGCTTATATATGTAGATGACATTATTCTTACAGCCTCCTCTACTGCTCTCTTGCAGCATATCATTGCTTCTCTACACAGTGAGTTTGACATGACTGATCTTGGGCCACTTAATTATTTTATGGGTATCTCTCGCTACTCGATATACTACGGTTTGTTTCTATCTCGTGAAGTATACTCTTGAGCTTCTTGGCGTGCTCACATGGCCAATTGCAACCCTTCCGAACTCCGGTTGATATTGATTCTAAACCGGGCCTGAAGGTGTTCGATTCAGATCCTACTTTATATCGAGTCTTGCGGTGGTCTCCAGATCTCACATTTACTCGGCCGGATATATCCTATGTTGTGCAAATGATTTGCCTTCATGCATGACCCCGCTAGCCACATCTCGCCGCCTTGCGCGTACTCCGTTATGTTCGGGGACTCTGGATTTTGGACTTCACCTATACTCTTCTTTGACTACCTCTCTTTTTGGGTATACAAATGCAGATTGGGCAGGCTGCCCCTCTACATGACGTTCCACTTTAGGTTATTGTGTGTTTCTAGGGGACAATCTACTGTCTTGGTCTTCTAAGCGCCAGCAGACCCTCTCCCGTTCTAGTGCCGAAGGTGAGTACTAGGGTGTTGCTAATGTTGTAGCTGAGACTGCATGGCTTCGTAATCTTCTTCGTGAGCTGCATTCTCCTCTTTCTACTGCCACCCTTGTCTACTGTGATAATGTTAGTGCCATCTATTTGTCTGCCAACCCTGTTCAACATCAATGGACCAAACTTATTGAAATTGATATACACTTTGTCCGTGACATGGTTACTGCTGGTCATGTTCGTGTTCTCCATATACCCTCCCGTTATCAGTACGCATATATCTTCACCAAAGGACTTCCTTCAGTCTTATTTGAAGATTTTAGATCCAGTTTGAGCGTCCGGCTTCCTCCCGCTCCCACTGCGGGGGAGTATTTAGTGTTAAACCATGTATATGGATAAGTTCCAAAGTGTGCACAATTAGTGGATAAATCACAAATCAATTAGTTGTATATTAGTAGGTTACCTAATATAGCTATGTATTATATCTATATATGTAATCCCTCTTTTGTAAGGAATGATATCAAACAATACCGATTTACACTATGATCAAAATATGTTCATTTCTTTGATGGTTTTTATATGTGTATGTATTATCTAACGAGACATATGTTGCTTGTTGAGTTACATTGTGCATGGATTAGTTATTAGGTCACTTTATAAGTTTAAACTTGTAAATTTTATTGTTAAATCAAAATATAATGTTGTTTGAGACTTAAGTTTAACAATGTAAAATACAAAGTATAACAACATTTGTGTAATTTGTTTTTTTTTTCTTTCTAATTTTGGCTTAATTATTTGTCATACACGTTTATTAATCTATCACATTAGCAAAGTTGACCAACAACCTATAATAAAAAAGAATAAAGAACGGTAACTAAGAAAAGTAAAAATGATCAAGAGTTCATATTAATTAACCCATACATAATTTTCTCCATGCTATATATGGTTAGCTTTCAAACCTTTTAAGCATGGAGCAAATAATACACATGTAAATGTAATACTAATCTTGTCACAAGAAACTCAGATACACTATGATATATTAGTAACCAACAACTTCTTTCTTCAACCTATGTAGGATAGAATGTTTAAATAAAAGAATTTTGTGTTTGAATAGAGTATTATATTTGAAAAGAATCGTCATTGGTGGTTGATGTAATGACAAATGACGTATTGCTAGTGGTAAGCATGCATTGACGGGTACCTATTACACATAGTCTAAGTATATAAGTCACAATGTGAAAACTATTAGCAAGGTCATACACACTTCTACATCTTCATTAGTACACATCTACAAAACCTTTACCTTCATAAAAACAAATGAGGTACACTATAATAGGTTCAAAATAAAATTTTCATCAAACCACTTCAACTATTCAACTTATGCATAAACACCTACCGTAACGCACGAGGTGACAATTCTCGTTCTTGTTCTTTATCAATTGGCTTTTAAAATATACTTTCCTTTTAAGCCATGTGAAATTAGAGACTAAACCGGTTTCACTGAAACATTTTTTATAGTGAGTACAACAAACAAACATAAAAATAATTGAGAATTCTGGTTTCGCCTAAACATCTTTTATAGCGAGGACAACGAAACATAGCAAACAAAAAAATTTAAGAATTCGTATTAACTTTCAAATTTGTCATCACCTCGCTAACTATTTTAGGTAGCTAAGGTAGCAACAAATTTGAAAACATACTACTATTCTCAACACAATCAATTCACTTATGCTGGTATATCAGTAACAAACAATTTCTTTCTTCAACCAATGTGGGATGGAATGTTAGGATAGAAGGTTGGTATGACATAAATGATTTTTATGTGTACATGGAAACAAAGAGATCATGCAAGAGTAATTATGAGTTGGTGAAAAAAGGATATGTCACTTGGAAGTTGGAACTCCAAACTGAAATTTAGAAGCAACTAGTTAACATAATACTATTAGCAACGGCTCTTCATGGTATGATCCTCATCAACTGCTTTTCATTCTTCATTTTACCACTCTCTTATTCACAAGGAGCTAGTGCCCGGGTTGGTAAATGTGGATTTTTTTTCTTCTTAGAACAACATCACACATGAAATTCGACCCGAGTTAAACCATCCAAACGGCAAGCGCGGTCCGAACCATTAGGAGAGACCGTGAAGGAAACCCTAGAACTCACGGCCGCACTAGAAAAAACTGGATTTTTGTCTCTTGCGAGACTTGAACCTGGATAAAACCTCCCCAAGCTATACAAAGGAGCCAGTTGGCCAGTGAGCTAAGCCAGTTGGTTAAATGTGCAACTGATTATCATCAACAAAGTGGCAAAGTGAAAAGTGACATGTTTAAACCTTGCTTGGTACAAATTAACTAACATGAAATGATCACGTCAACCTCCTAAAAGAGATAGTTTTACCTAATTTTAGTCTTTGTGACGACTTGCTTGAAGACCATGTAAATTAGTCAGCAAAAATGTCAAAAGTTATTGTTAACCAAAAACCAAAGTTGAACAAAACAACTTATCGAGCCGCCTCGTGTGGTACATATATGGTTACTTATTTTCTCTTTGTTACATGATTTATATTTGACAGACAAATGAAAAATGATTTAAACCACCAACTCAACCAAGAACATTATTTGAGCAAATTGATTGTGCCTACATGTGAAACTATAGTTTCATAGACTTGTCTAAGATGTTAGCATCTAGAAATCTAGAATCAGTTGAATGGAACCATATATGTTCTTAGGACATATAGTGGCTTAAATTGTTTGAACGACAACCGAACATCTTGTAATGAATATCATTATTAGACAAGATTCCTCTAATTGGGCCTATACCCAATTGTTAATTAGCTATCTTCTCATTTTGTTTTGCCAAAGGCTTAAGCCCATGGCCCTTTTAGCTTGATTTCTCTATGTTTTAATACTCATTATCTACATTTAAATCTTCAATCTGTTATATTGTAACATACTACCAATATTTCATTCTTATAAGTTTCTCTTAGAAATTCATTTCAATGACATTTGATATAAACTCATCAAACCATTCGCCTTGGACTCTACATATGATGGTCATGTTGCTAAATGGAACCATACTATCCGATGTTGTTAAAGTTTTACTTTTATCAAAAAGAATGGTGATTGATATTGTTGGTCCATTAAGATCAACACTCCAACATATTTGAAACACACAAATCACATATCTGTCTTTGACAAAACAAAGGTAAAAGGAAAAGGTTTATCAAGTGTCTGAACTCTATGAAATTCACGTGACACCGCGAGATCACCCTTAATTCCCCCGGTGCACGAAAATACATATGACACTAGATGAAAAGAAAGATATTTTAAATTCTCGTTATGAATTTTCGGATGTGATTAAAATATGTTAAGTTCTTAGATGGTTATAATATGTGTATGAATAATCTAATGAGATATTTGTTGGTTGTTGACTGCCGAGTTAGTACTAAAAACATTCACTGTTAACTTTTTTTTGCATTCTAATCAACCTTGTGAAATCAAAGATAAAAGTAGTTTCCACCAAAACATGTTTTATAGTAAAAGATTTAAAACTTGTTAAGAGTTTATATGAGTTTTGGAAAATCAATATCATGCGAGTTAAGTTTGCTTAACTCACTTAACTCATGAGGATAATGATTACCATGAAAACATCATATTATTCTAGACACGTAACATTAGCATATATTATGGTATATTAGTACAAATAATTTCTTTCTCCAACCTATGTGGATAAAATGAAAAACAAAATGTTTGAAAAGGTTATTTTAACATAAACAAGATTTGTAAGTACAAAGAAAGAATTAGATATGTTACCTAGAAGTAAAGGATTCAAGTTTATAAGCTACTTTATATGGTTTTAGAGCACGAAACAAAAATTTGGGAATATGGAGCATCATTTAGTATGAACATATGAGTTTAGAAATCGTTAGAATATTCTAAGTTGATAAGCATCTAACATGAGAACTCAAATAGTAGTTGTTGATTGTCACCATCGATCGTTCTTGTATTTGTGCAAGATCAAACTAGAACGAAAATATGCATGGCACTAGCTATAGATGAAAATAAGATATATATTGATTAATTTTGGGCAAATATGTTTAAAAGGTATCATACTTGCCATCATTTGTTTTTCAGGGTATCGAACATATTTTTTTTACTTTTATAGATACTTTTCTTTTAAATTCATCATTTTGTAGGTACTTTGTGACATTTTTGCCTTTCGTAAAAAAATTTACTAGCGGAGAGGGACAAAAATGTCCAAAAAAATTGCAAAATACCTGCAAAAGGATGAATTTTATGGAAAAAATACCCACAAAAGCAAAAATAAAATAGTTCGCTACCCACAAAAACAAATTGTGACAAATATGATACATTTTACAACATTTGCCCATAAAATTTTCTACTATCATTAAAACGTGCTCATTTCACATATGGTTTTTATATGTGAATGAATTGTCTAATTAGACATGTGTTTGAACTATATTGTACGTGGATCTATTTGCTCACTTTATAAGTTAAAACTTAATTGTAAATCATATTGATAAATCAAAATATAATGTTACTCGTATATTACAATAAAGGCTAAAATTGTAAAAACTGTATGACATTATTTGCGTAAATTACTTTTTCGTTCTAATTTTGGCAGGTAAAAAGGTTTAGTGTTCATATTAACTATCTAGTGTAGCTCACAAATACATCAAATTTGCTCTCAGTTGATTCCGGAAAAGAAATGTGACTTCTAATATACTTGGTCTTGACGAGATTTTAATAATAATTATACTCTAAACTTCATGCGTGGTTTTCTCATAGATTTGGAAATATAGAGCATCATTTGGTTTGGACCTATAGGTTTAACCGCATCCTTGGATATTGTACGAGGATTTATTAGCTCGCTCTATAAGACCGAACATGATCAAAAATTTATTGTTATCAATAAAATCACTTGCAATACCTCACCGAGACCACAAACACCCAAAGGATAGCAAGTTGTATACGGAGTTGACTAGCAAGTCGGTGACAATATCGGTCGAACTCAAAAGATATAACGACAATATAAGTACCTCTAAACCGTAAGTACCTCTAAACCGTATGTTTCATCGTTCAAAGATTGTAGTTACAAACTTGAGTTTTATAATATGACATTTTGAAAGTTATAATAAACTCTTGTCTCACTTGATATGTCCTCATATACATAAACCACCACAACGAACAAAACCCGGCTAAGGGGCTATATCCACGCCAAGGCCTCGCTAGACACGAATATTCGGCCAAGACTCGGCTATAACCCGTTATATCGGCCAAGACCCGACAAAACAGGCCAAGACCCGTTTGTATCCTGCAAGACCAGTCAAGACCCATAGATATTCGGTTAGATCCACTATATACGGCCAAGAACCGGTGAATCCGTTTACATGCGGTTATATCCGCCAAATCTTTTAAGCACATGAAAAGAAAAGGGGATATTGGAACAGTTGGTGAAAGAAAGATATGCCACCGAACACAAAATTGAAGTTTAGAAGCAACTAGTTTATGTGCTTTGAGCACGAATCGTGAAAGGGCGCTTTGATAAAGTTAAACTATATGTTGTTATTACTCTAAAAATAAAAGATTTCAAATGTTTTAGCGTTTTTATAAGAACGTGTGATTTCTTATAACATAAAAGGTTAGCGATTACTTATCATAATAGAAAGTGCTAAACTTACGCTTATTGCGCTACAATTAAGTTACATTTTTTTATTAAAATGAACTCTAACAATTTTACAATGCGAATTGAAAGTGATGTTTTCATTCATGACAAGTTTCACAAACACAAATAATTGATATTACATGAATGGTTAATCTACTTCACTTATAATGCGCGTGAGATCCAAAGTGATGTTTGCAATTTCAAAAATGTTTTAAGAATTAAGTTGTTTAATTCATTGCATTCGCTATTTATAATGATCCTGAAAAAATATTAAAGTGGTTTTCCACCAAAACATGTTTGGGTTAATTCCATATATCCCCAATCTAAACCACTAAATGTCATATTTACCCGGCTAAAATCTATAATGCCATATATATCCAACTTAAACACCAAATTTGTCATATCTACCCATTTTGTTATTAAATCAATTAAAACTCAATTGACATTATTAAATACCCATTATACCTTTTATACAAACACATACTATGTGATAACTACATGGTAATACAAAAACACCACACCCACTCAAACCCAGGAAATCGACACAGATCACGTTATAAGAGCATTATTGTACGTCTTATGTAAAACTTATATAACCCATGCAAAAATTAGTGTTCTTATAAGATTTAAGATTATAATGTAATATGTGTTGTATGAACTGTCATGCGTAATCAAAGTAGAAACAATACAATAAGAAAATGTATAAATCAAAATGCAATAACAAACCAGATTTGTGAGATGTAACAGAATGCAAGAACATGATTGAGGCACGTGTTTGACACGCTTCCCTTAAAACAGATTCGCCACCTATTTGGCGTCTATTTCCCAGGGTACAACAATCGAAGCAGTTGTACTGCCGTACTTGACGTTATGCCTGAAATTTTCATTGGACAAGGTTATGATTCGCATGGAAACAAAAGAAAACCCAAAAGCGAACATTTGTATGTGTTATCTTAGTGTGGTGCTACTTTCTGTCGTATTTTCAATGATCACATATAGCTAGATTATATAGGTGAATCAAAAAACGGTCATAGTTAATATGCAATTAACTACCATAAAACTGATTTAATTTCGAGTAATGGTCATAGTTATTATATTATTAACAACCATAAACCATGTCATTAATCGAAATATTAATCAGTAATTAACCGACCATTAATATGTTGTTTCAACTTTGACACTTTCAAAGTTTACAACATTTCGTTTTAGACACCACAGTTTGAGATCGATATCCCATTCACATTACAATTGGTGAAAATGCAATTTCGACCAAAATTTTCCAATAATCCCCCCACATGAATGGGGATCGATTCGAAAACACACAAATTTCCAATGACAATTTCAACAGTTGAATCCTGCATAGGATAGGTAGGTGTTACCTTTGAACCTTCCTCATGAAATATACTTAGCCTACTAGCCGCCAAGAGAACGCGAGGTCTTTGAACCGATCCGCTATTTATATAGACGACAATATAAGTTCACACAAGAATCTCCACGACATAGTCAAATCCTCATAGCCGTGTTCGTTATGGTCATGAACACTAGCCCGTTCTGAAGCTTTTAGGAATTGCGCCCACATTTCCCTTCGAAGCGACCCCACTTCTCTCTCACATAGGTGATTCCAATCGAATCATTAAAAGCGGTTAGCTTATCCTCATATTGTCACTGATATAGGAATGGACTAGGAAGTTTACTAACTCCCTTCTGGACGGAGAATTGATAACTCCCCCACAGTGACCTCCCTCTGTTTATATAATTAGGTTGTCCTATTGAACCCAGATCTTGGGATCTCCAGTCAGCTGGGTCAGTTTTACCTTCATATAAACTTTTCCGGGGCTTTAGTCCCATTCCTCCACACGACTTGGTAACTCACTCTCTGATTAAGCCTTTTATAAGCGGATCCGCTTTATTATCATTTGACTTCACATTGTCAAAAGTAATAATTTACGTTGAGAGTAGTTGTCGTATTGACATAATATCTTGACTCACCATTATACATTGTGATATAGGCTCTGCCAATTCTTTAATAGCTACCACATTGTATACAACTACCATTCTGGAGTGTTGGTGCGTCAATTTATATTAACCGTAGACATATTGTCTCTTATCCAAATTTATCTATCGCGATAAAATAAGAATTCGTCGTGGACCTAGCTATATTTTATGTCCATAAGACATCCAAAATATAGTGGTCATTTCAAGAGTGTATACATAGCCACTCAAAGATTTGAAATCAAATGGTCATTAATAACATTAATTACCCATCAAATAGTTGTTACGTTTTGCTCTAAACCGTGACTGTGGTTCTACCAATAATTAATGAGTATTTCAAATGGGTAACACCTCCATCTCTATTTTGAATAGATTTTGATTGGTGTCATTTGAACTCTAGCTGGGCCGGAATCCCCCACATTGAACCTATCTCAAGAATATTGTAAACAAGTTCTCTTTTTCAACTTTTATCTCGTTTAAAAGATACTCTTTTTAGTGTATGATATCAATAACATTAGTAATTTGTCACCACACAAATTTCACATTTGTGTATACACTCTTTGAATGTTTCACGTTAATTATTTTCCATATCATAATTAACAAATTCCATGTCTAGCATGCTATAGACCAAGGAATCAAGCACATGAGCAGAAGATGCATCATTCTGATTATTCTTTGCTTCGTCTACTAACATTCTTTTATAAGACAAATTAGTTACGAGATTCAATCACCACCTTAAACTACATGTTTTAGGTGTATCTCAAAATGGTGTTTGTGTAAGTCTCACACACACGTCATCCATATTCACTTGTGATTATATAATCGCATATGATTGCATGTAACCATGTGAATATAATCACATATTATGGATTTGTAATAATTACATCCAATAAATATACGTCTCATAAACGAATGAACGTATATATTTCACTTTGATGACCATTACTACAATTACATTAGTTGCAAAACAATGTAATTTGTTGCCATCTTTTATTCTACACATATGCGAACTTTATCGACACAATGTCGATACCAAGAATCCGTAGCATTTCGGCATTTCTTCCGAAATGACAAACTTAGATTAATTTCAACAATAGTTGCAACAACTCGTAAGCATTTATTTCTTTTAGTATAGCAACTCGTTTGATTATTTGCAAAAATATTCACAACCGAATATTTGCAACATCCAAACTCTCTCAATACTCGATACAAAATCAAGTGACTTGTATATTGTCATAGTACTAAGCCAGTACCATTGAACCAAACAACACCAAGACTATTTATGTGCAAAAGTCCCAAAAAGTGATTATGTGCAACCAAAATACTTAAAGATGCTTTTGTGTCCAAACAGTCGCTTACCACATTTGTCTGCACACGCAAAAATTACGGAAATCAAACAGCCCGTTAACATCACTTTGCTGCACACAATTTCAGTAGCCAAGAAATCATTTTCTGCATAAAACTTGATCACCAAAACGCCAATTTTCGCATAAAATTTTATAACCAAATACCCTTTTAAAGGTATTTTTTTATGCACAAAATTCAGCAACCAAATAACCAAGTTTCTGCAAAAAAAAACCAGCAACTAATATGCCAATTTTCTCGTAAAATCAAGAACTAAAGGAGGCTTTTTTCGCATAAAATTCAAAAACCAAAGACCCTTATTCTCACAAAAATCAGTCATCAAACGACCCTATAAAGTCACTTTTCTCGCACACACAAAATTCAAAGACCAAACAACCCTTTCAATAAACAATTTCAAGACAAAATTTCAAAGAACAAAACAACGCTTTAACATCACTTTTCTGCCCAGAAATTTCAGCAACCAAACAACCCTTTAGGAAAAGGTTTTATGCAAAAAAAAAATTATATATATATAGCAACCAATTAGCCTTTTAAGTCACTATTCAAGCAGCCTCAAGTTTCTGTTTGTATTAGTCACAAAATTATGTGCAAAACAACCTCAATCTATATAAGATAAACATGAAGTTCACCACCAACAAGCACAAAATCTCTGCAAAACAGCCTCAAAATCAGTACCAATTAGCCACAAACTTTTGCACATAGGTTTTTTGGATAGAAACTGATTAGATATGACTGATTGGAATGAAAGTGTTTGGACTAATATTAAAACTTGGCCATCATGACCCATCACGATCCACCACTTATAGAATACTGATTTGATAAAAGCTTTTACAGAAATTTATCAATCAAATGCTTAAAAGCTTTGAAAATCATTCAGGTCACAATACTCAAATATTCTAGAAAAAATTGCAAAGGCTACCAATATCCTTTTCCTTTGTGGAAAACCAAGATTAAAAGGAGAAACAAAGTTAGGTGTCAATCTTTATCAATATAATTGCACATATTCCTTAAGAGATTATTGTAAAAGCTCCATAGCCATGTGCCATAACAAATCTACAACACATGTAAATTTCATGCCAATATACAAGGTATACTCGTTTCCAAATGACCACAAACAATTAATTAATAACTAATGGTAGAAAATCAAATTCATGCTTCAAACTTTAACACAAGATAAACAATCAATAGCAAGTAGCAATATTTTTTCTAGTTTAGAACTTGTGCATTAGCTACTGCTACATTCGCAGCCATCACTATCAAATGTACTTATTTTAATTTATTTTTCTTTCACTAATAAAAAATTTCCAATATAACTCATCAGCACTCTAAATAATATGTGATCTTTGTTGTCAAACCAAAACGCTTTCCAATCCGTTATGCTTTCAAAACCACAGTCAAAGAAACTCTTACAATAATAGTATATAAATGTTTTTTCTTTTTCTTTATAAAACCAATTATTGAATAACATTTTCTTACTTCAATAAATCCTATTGTTATTCTCTGATATAGACACATGAGAAGAATCTGTTTTAAGTTTGTTGTATGAACTGTCATGCGTAATCAAAGTAGAAACAATACAATAAGAAAATGTATAAATCAAAATGCAATAACAAACCGGTTGTGAGATGTAATGAATGCAAGAACATGATTGAGGCACGTGTTTGACACGCTTCCCTTAAAAGCAGATTCGCCACCTATTTGGCGCCTATTTCCTGTACAACAATCGGCGG
Source organism: Chrysanthemum lavandulifolium (assembly GCA_022545495.1). NCBI lineage: Eukaryota > Viridiplantae > Streptophyta > Magnoliopsida > Asterales > Asteraceae > Chrysanthemum > Chrysanthemum lavandulifolium. The sequence goes on from CM040241.1 coordinate 268,540,610, forward strand.
TTGTATCACGGACTTGACGTTATGCCTGAAATTTTCATTGGACAAGGTTATGATTCACATGGAAACAAAAGAAAACCCAAAAGCGAACATTTGTATGTGTTATCTTAGTGTGGTGCTACTTTCTGTCGTATTTTCAATGATCACATATAGCTAGATTATATAGGTGAATCAAAAAACGGTCATAGTTAATATGCAATTAACTACCATAAAACTGATTTAATTTCGAGTAATGGTCATAGTTATTATATTATTAACAACCATAAACCATGTCATTAATCGAAATATTAATCAGTAATTAACCGACCATTAATATGTTGTTTCAACTTTGACACTTTAAAATTTTACACCATTTCGTTTTAGACACCACAGTTTGAGATCGATATCCCATTCACATTACAATTGGTGAAAATGCAATTTCGACCAAAATTTTCCAACAATGTGTACGTAATGTATAACATTTTGATTGATGGATTTTGTAGATTAAAGTGAATGGAGAAGTTTATGGCTTAAGTTAATGAATCAAAACAATAATGTAAAAATCTTATTGTTAAAGACCTGGTTACGGTTTCAATTCACTGCAACTGCAGAAGGGAAATATCAAATGTATTTAGGCTTATTGATTACTTGGGTCATGCAAATAAAATGATAGGCACTGTTACATGCTTTTAGACTATGTAGTCTTGAATTCTTGTAAGGCCTACGTTGTTAGGATTGAGTAATGTATGTTTTACATTAAACAATGATGATTTCATATGTGTTGCTTTGGTGTCGATGGGTGTGATGTTTTGTATTATCTTATTGTTATCATATAGATATGTTTTTGTATAAAGGGTATAATGGGTATGTAATAATATGAAGTGAGTTTTTAATTGATTTGATAATAAGTTGGGTAGATGTGACAAATTGTATGTTTAATTTGGGTATATATGTCATTATAAGTTTTGGCCGGGTAAATATGACATTTAAGAGTTTAAATTGGGGATATATGGAATTAACCTAACATGTTTTATAATAAAAAGAAAAACATTAGAAAAAAGTTTGAAGTTCATACAAATTTTCAAGTACACCCCTTAAAAGCTTTACAAATTCATTAAACTTGTAAAGATCCTTAAAAGATGCACCTGAAAACAATGTACTATTCCAAGCACATGTATACCACATAGACTAGCGTATATAACTAACTAACAAGTTCTTTCATCGACCAATGTGGGACAAAATGTTAAGATAAAAAGTTAGAAAAGTATTCATTTCTTATAAAAGATTTTTATGTACATCGAAAGAAAGAGACATATAATGCAAGAGTTATCAACAGTTGGTGAAAGAACTAATTGGTGTAACTCCAAACTTAAGTTTAGAAGCAAACGTTCAAGCATTGAACTAAAACAACCCGTGGATTTTCCTAAGAACAAGGGTTTAGCTTTTACTTATCTGAAAACATTCGTGAAGAAATTTTACACATCGCTGAATGAATTACGGTTATTCAAAGTAGAGATCGATATACACGACTCAATGCATTATTTGTTGAGCCGTCCGGAGATAGTATTTTCCATATTTTAATACTTGTTAAAATCTCAAGTATGTTAAAAAAAAGAGTATCTCTTATTAAGCGGCTAGGTAATTATTTCATTGTTAGTGAAAAGGTTATTATTTCATTGGTTTAGATTATATTGTTACTTGTTCATGATGTATTTAGATATCAGTCAAATTCATAAGAGGAACAAGAATAAATAGATAGGAGTGAGTAAATGCACAAACACTTGATGAAGTAATAATAAAGTACTTTGGCTTGATTGGTATCTTGACTATCTTCCAACGTGTGAGCGTATGGTTCATCAAAATTTGCCTCTCAAGACGTCAAGACTCAAGAATGTGTTACCACTCAATAGGGATCTCTTTGTTCATATGAGCATAATGAAAACCTTGATATTCATATTTAACAGTGTATATATCGATATCTTATTAATAATAAGTGTTGTTATTTGTTTTATTATCGGACACTTTAAAAAAGTCAAAGTTCTTTTAAAGATACGATGAGTAAAATACATAAACCGAAGATTGCAAAATGTCTGAACGTGGTTATAAGAGCATCCACTATGGATGTTTAAGAATAGGTTTAAAAACTTACGAAGAGGTCTAAGAAATTTTGTACCATAGTGACAAACCATTTCATGCCTATGTGACATGAAGAGGTTTAGGATTTTAGAGAGGTCCAAGAAATGTATTATGAATTAATGTTTGAACAATTTACAAACTTCAAAAGCTTTATTCCATAGTAGGAATAGGTTTATAATATAAAAAGTTTTATGAATTAATGACATTATAAGATGTGACAATTTTATAAACCTTTTAATAGGTTCGCCATAGTGTATGCCCTAAGAAATTTTGATTTCTTAGAACTGAAAAAAGGTAAGCATTTACTTATAATATGGAGTGATCAACTCACGTTTGCTATAAATATTTGAAGTATAAGATTAGAATGGTCTCCACAAGAACATGTTTGCTAAAAATAGAAAAGTAAACATTAAAAAAAATTAAGATCTAATTATGCATTTTCAAATAGGAAACCATCTACCAATCTTTTCTGAAATTGGAAAGATAGTCCAAATCTGAGAACATAATATTATTCTAGACATACATAGCCTACATACACTAGAGTATATTATTAACCAACAACATATTTCTTCAACCTATGTGGGATACAATGTTAGACTAGAAAGTTAGACGTTATTTCCTAAAAATATGGTAAACTGTTATATAAGAGTAATCATATAATCGTTACTGCAACAAAAGTTCTATAGCAAGAAAAGGTGTATGTTCTGCAAACTTCTTCATTGTTTTCAAGATCCTCAATTTTTGTAGGTCAATTCTCGATTAAGACCAACTTTGCTTAAATTCTCGATTAAGTTTTTATAACATGAAAGGATTAGCGTTTACTTATCTAAAATCATTTATATAGAAGTAAGTAAGATGTATTTTACTAAGATAAAAGGATTAGCGTTTACTTATCTAAAATCATTTATATAGGTATCTATATATGCTATTGTATATGTTAGGTGTTCAGGTCATGAATTCAAATTCTTGTTATATTGTGATACTTGTCGTTTTAGGTTTGTTTAAAAAACTTCTTTTTCCGAGTGCAGATCAGTAAGCATTTTTTGAATGCTCAATGTGTAAATTGTGAAAGTACATATATAGGTTTCCATGTAACTAGGCAAAATTTAGGACAAAGTTGTCAAGATGAGCATTATTTTAAAATCTCATATCTCTTGTGTATGTTTGAGATAGTTCTTCGACACACTTTTAGCACTAAACCCATTTAGCACCGGCCATCGTCCATCACTACTGTCAAATTAGCACTAAACCCATTTATCCTTTCATCACTCTCAACTATTTTACATCACCGTAGTCACTGACAAAAGTGAAAAAAATATTAAGTTTGCTAGCTTGTAGCTCAAACCGCCAGATGATGGAAGCCACCACGAGCTAACCACTTACCGTATCACTCTCAAAGCATACATGGCTCGCTAGTTCCATCATCACAACCTTTTTAGTAAATTAAAACAAGTAAAATCATTGTATAAATAAAGATAATATATTCCAAATGATAACTCGTTATAAACTTACAACTATGATTTAAATATGTTCATTTCTTAAATGGTTATTATATGTGTATGTATTATCTAACGAGACATATATTTTATTAGTAAATCAATATACCGTTATTTTAGACTTACGTTTAATAATGTTAAAGACATATGACATTATTTGCGTCATTTGTTTTTACTTTCTAATTTTGCCTTAATTATTTGTAAATAAGGATGCTTAATTTAGCACATTAGCAAAACTTGATAAAAAAAATAAAGAACGATAACCAAGAAAAGTAAAAAAATCAAGAATTCATATTAATTATCCCAATCATCTTTCCTTGATGCTATGTATGGTTAGCTTGCAAACATTTCAAGCATGAAGAGAATCATAATCGTGATAATGTAATATTAATCTAGTCATAAGAAACTCACATACACTATGGTATATTACTAACCAACAACTTCTTTGTTCAACCTATGTGGGATATAATGTTTGGATAAAAGAATTTTGTGTTTGAATAGAATTTATATTAGAAGTTATTAAGAGTTGGTGATGGGAACTTGGAACTCCAAATTGAAGTCAACTAGGTTATAGGTTGTTATTGCTCTAACAATGTGAGACTAATGAACTTGTAACTACTTACAAGTGTTTACGTTACGTGTATATATACTATGTTTTTTGAGTCATACTCGTTGGAATATTTATTTCTGGGCTGTTTAGAAACGTATCATTTTTGGAATGCTCAATATGTAAATTATAATGCATATATTTAGGTTTGCAAGTAGTCAGGCAAAGTTTAGGACAAAAATGCTTATATGATGAGAACTTATGTCAAAATCAAAAAATAAGCGACTAGTCAAGCACTCTTATGTGAAAATCATTCAAGTAGAAATGGGTATCTGACTTAATGAATTGCGTGTTGAGCTATTAAGGTGAAGCATTTCTATATTATGATACTTGTTTTAGCCCAAGTTAAAATCTTAATATGTTAAAATAGTACTTATGTTGAATTGTTAAGTTTACTTATTTTCTTGATGTTATTGCACTCATGATTTAGGGTTCTCAAAAAACATAATTAGGTAGACAAATTAATTCATGTTTACATATTATATGTTATTCCTAGTTGGCTTCCAAAATATGTTCTTTTTACTATGTGAAACTTATAATAAAATGGTCTCCATCAAAATATGTTTTACACTACATAAATTAAAAAAATTTAAGAGTTCATATGAGTATTCAGATATCATGCAGAATATGGGATTTAAATTCAACTCGAAATAATGTGGAATATCAAAAAACATAATACCATTCTTAAAACATTTGCTCCAAAACCACTATGGTATATTAGTAACTAGGAACTTCTATCTTGAGCCAATGTGGGATAGAATGTTAGGATGAAAGGTTAGAAAAGGCCTCCATAAGAAAATGGTAAGAAAGAGATAACATAAAAGTTATAACGATCGGTTAAAGAACGATTTGTTACTCGAATCTCCAAAATTAAATTTTGAAGCAAACTAGTTTACGTGTTTAGAGCAAGAATCATATACAGCTTGGACGATCATGTGAAATTATACGTTAATGGCTTATTGATCTAAATATGAAAGGTTGCAATTGTTTAAGCATTGTATTAAAGAACATGTGATTTAGGTGTTAACGCTTACTTATTTGAAATTGTTTACGTGGAAATGTATATATTTTGTCATGAACGTTAAAGTACTTTTGTATTTTGATAATTTCTTAGGCTGTTTTGAAAACTTAGTATGCTAATCGGTAAGCAGTTTATAATGATTAATGTGTAAATTATGACAACCACAATGTTATCATAAGACAAAGTTTGCTTATGTTCTCAATTGCTTCCCTAGTTAAAAGAAGTTCATCACTTCTTTTCTAGTCATCATATATCGCTCCTCGTAAGATTAGCTCGAAACATGTGCTAAACTTGCATATAGTTGTGGTCAAGACTTTTACATATCACTGATCAGAATATAGCTCGATTGGTTTCGAATGAAAAGACTTCTAAAATCCTTAGTTTTTCAAAAATTCTCATAATAATTGTATTTTAACTCGCATGTATGGTATATGGGTATAGAATTCTTGAATACTCAAAAGTCGATAAGTCTAAATATGAGAATGGTAACACTAGTTGTTGATCATGACTATCATTGTTGTATTGGTGTAAGATCACATTTTAATGAAAATATATGACACTAGATGAAAATAAGATAGTCGCCTCATACATGTATAACTGTACAAACATAATTAGTCAACTATATAGTACACACATACGGAAGATAATTATTCATCATTTACCACAAAATTTTGATTAATTAAGTTTCCTTAATTAGTTTTAAGTTTTGTGTTTCTTATTTATAATTCTTTTGTTTTCATAAAAAAATTTCTTAATTTTTCAAGATTTAAGAAATGGGTGTAAACTCTTTATATGTAGTATAGATGCTTATTTATATTCAAGTGTATGAATAATTAAATGGTTTGACCGTATTTGCGTATTTTTTTCTTTTTTCCTTTAGTTTTGATTTAATTTGTGGTAAATCACATTACTCGATTTCGCAACAAACTTACTGATTCTTAAAAATCTTATTAATTATCAATTGGTTTTCAATGTATTGTGTCCTTTTACGCCATGTGAACTTAACGACTAAACCAATTTCGCTAAAACATGTTTTATAGTGAGTACAACGAAAGATAATAGAAAAAGATTGAGAATCGTATTAACTTTCACTCTGTAAATCACCATACTAACTACTTTGGTTAGTAAGAAGATAACACGATTGAAAACATAATACAACATAAGCGAGTTTTTGGCCTTGCGCTATGGTATGTTAGTTACAAACAATTACTTTCTTCAACCCATGTGGGATGTTAGGATTGAAGGTTGAAAATGGTCTCTTATCTTTTATATAAAAGTTTTTTATGGAAAGAAAGAATGCAAGAGTTATTAAAAAGTTGGTGAATGAAGCAAATCTTGGGGCCCCAGATTCAATTTTAGTAGCAAACTAGTTTATGTGTTTGGAGCACGAATTATATACACTTTGGATGATAACGTGAAATTATTTGTAGTTATTACTATGGTTTTAAAGGCGCCGCAAAGGCGCGAGACGTGACCTCCATGCTACATAATAGACCAAGACATTGACTTAAGGCGTGACGTGAGATGAGGCATGGACATGTGCGTTAAAGCACGCTAATGCGTGAGCCGTGACACCTTTTTAAAATTCAACTACGATGATAAAGGTTTTTTTTCTTTTTTTTTTCAAAAAATAAAGAAAATTACATATAAAGATAGTTTATTGACTTAGTTCTTTATGTATAACATTTTTTGTAAATTCGATATATATGAAATATGATATATAATATATAAATTTATAAATGTTTTTATAAATATTTGCTTCTTTAAGTCGCACCTTATAAAGGCTAAAACTTTGGCATAGCTCATGTAATGTGATGCTTGACTATACCGTCACTCCACACCTCACAATATCTAGAACATTGGTTATTACTTATTACTCTGAAAAACACATGCATCATGTCAACCCAAATTATTGGGCCCATGTTCATCTTCTTTTTATCAAAAGGCTTTAAGCCCAATAATTGAACCCTTATAGTGGCTCGAAAGTCGAAAATAGCGTGGATGAACCACTGTCATTAATAAACTCATTATAAGACAAGTTTTTTCTAAATTTCAATTGCTTACCTACTTTGACAAAGTGTAGTTCCTCTTAAAATTAGCTCAAAAAATATGACGAATGTGAAAATAACAAACATTCATTACCGTTAAATTTTGAACTATCATACAACCCATGATTGGACCAACTATCACGTACATTGAATTGGTTTTATTAACTTTCTCGATAAATTTTGGGAGACTCGAGAACTGAAATAAAGATACATGATTCGTTCACGCGTTTTACCTTTTCCTCCTAGTATATTTGATCCCATTAATATTTGATTATTGCTCAAGAACACACAATGATGGAGATGTTTTAGACAAAATTATGTTTGCAAGTAGCTAAGCAAAGTTTTCGACAAACATGCTTATAAGATTAGCAGTTATATCAAAATCTGAAAATAAGTAGCCAAGAAATTCTTTATCATATACAAAGTTGATTACATAAGTCACATGTTTTTATTACTTTGATATGAACTGTTATTCAAGTGGAGATCGATATACACGGCTTAGTGAATTACGTATTGAGCTGTCCAGGGAAAGTGTTTCTAAACTATGTAAAAAAAAGTGCATCATTTCAACCCAAATTATTGGGCCTATGTTTAGTAGTGATCTCATCTTCTATTTGAAGGTTTCAAGCCCAATAGTGGGACCCTTATGAGACAAGTTTTCTCTAAATTTCGAATGCTTTACCTACTGTAACATCGTTAACTAGTTTTCTTCAAGTCATAAAAGTGTAGCTCCTTTTAAGATTAGCTCGAAAGATATGCGAAATCTGTTAGAAGTTATTGTCCAAGTCTTTTTATGGCGCGTGACTTAGTTGGTTTAGGACGAGAAATAAAACTCGTAAAATTCTTAGTCTTTTAAGAATTCACATAATAATTGTTATTTAAATTCGCTCGTGGTTGTAGAAAATATTTGGGAGTATAGTCATATAGAGCATCGTTATGGACTTATGTAAAAATAAAGATTGAAATTGGTTTCCACCCAAACATGCTATACAATAAGAAAACTAGACATAAAATAGGATAAAAAAAAAAGGAAAATTGCATAAAAATGTATCACACTTGTCACTTTTTGTTATTGTATGTAGCGAACTATTTTTTTTATCATCGTGACACCAACCTTTTTAGATCATGCTATTGTGCGTACTGGTGACCTGCTTAACCTGTTGGAGCCGGTCAAGTTAACGACCGTTAATTTTATTATTGCACCGTTAGTCCTTTTCATATGTTTTTTAATGACCGTTATTATATTATTGCACTGTTAGTCCTTTTCGCCCATTTTTTTTTACACATTTTCGTCCGTTTTTACATGTTTTTGTTTGTTTTTACACGTTTTTATTCGTTTTTGCACGGTTTCGTCCGTTATTACACACTTTCATTCGTTTTTGCACGTTTTTACATGTTTTCATCCGTTTTTACAGTTGTCGTTCGTTTTTACTCGTTTTTGTTATTTTCGCCCTTTTTTACACGTTTGCACCGTTGGTCCTATTCGCCCTATTTAAACGTTTTCGTCTGTTTCTACACGTTTTTGTTCGTTTCTACACGTTTTCGTTCGTTTTTACATGTTTTCATTCGTTTTTGCATGTTTTCGTCCATTTTTAAATGTTTTCGTTCGTGTTCGGACGCTTTCGTCCATTTTTACACATTTTCATTTGTTTTTACACGTTATCGTTCGCTTTTGCACGCTTTCATTCGCTTTGCGTAAAACAAACGGCGTGCAAAACGCAGACGGCGTCAAAACGAGCGAAACGTCTTAACATCAATTGAAAGAATGCAAAAGCGAACAAAACCGTGTAAAACAAATGAAAAGTGTAAAGACGAACAGCGTAAAACCGACGGCGTGGAAAACGAACAAAAACATGTACATAAAATGAAAGCGTGTAAACGAGCGAAACGTGCAAAACAAACGAAAATGTGTAAAACGCAAAACTAACGAAAATGTGTAAATCGAATGAGAGCTTGCGGCGTGTAAAACAAGCGAATGTGTAAAATGGGCGAATCGTGCAAAAGCGAATGAAAACGTGTAAAAGCGAGAAAGCGTGCAAAGCGAACAAAACGTGTAAAGCGAACAAAACGTGTAAAAGCGGTAAAGCGTGCAAAACGGACGGCGTGTACGAGCGGACGAAACCGTGTAAAAGCGGACGAAACCGTGTAAAACGCACGATGACGTGTAAAAATCGGGCGAAAAGTACTAACGGTGTAATAATATAATAACGGTCATTAAAAGCAGACGAAAAGGACTAACGGTGCAATAATAAAATTAACGATCGTTAACTTGACCGGCTCCACCAAAGTTAAGCGGTCACCGTCTTACGCTGTGCAATAATAGCGATCTAAAAGGTTGGTGTCGCGATGATAAAAAAATAGTTATTACATACAATGATGAAAATGTAAGTATGATCGTTTTATGCAATTTTCCCTAAAAAAAATTCTAAAGATCATAATTTTTTTCCCCAGAATATGACTTTCTTGCAAGTTTGAAGTTTTTTTAACTTGCGAGAAAATTATCTTCCTTAAAACTTAAATATTATTCTAGATACATATAACCCACAAACAATACGATATATTAATAACCAGCAATTTCTTTTTTCATCCAATGTGGGATAGAAGGTTAAAAAAGATATCCATATTATATAAAAGATTACAATGAAATTATATGTTGTTATTGCAATACCTATAAATATGAAAGACGTTTTGGGTGTTGAGTTAGACGATATACACTCTCAACATATTTTTGCTTTTGCATTGCTATATAACATTCACAATTCACATGCATTATGCTTAGGGAAATATGTATTGTGATCAAATTATGCTTGCTATCATTAGGTTTAGGGAAATATGTTTTCTGATCATATTATGCTTTGCTATTAATAACCACGAAACACATCGTGGTAAAATCATAGTTAACAATTATTTGTTACTTAACCATGCTCTAACCATCTTTCATGGATGGGAATTGATACCTACACCACATCTTTTGATTCATGCATCATAATTTGTGAATTGCAATTTGTACCGTATAATACTGTAATGCACAAATTGTGATGCATTCATCAAAAAATGTGGTGTGAGTATCACCTCCCTTCATGGATACAGAATAGAAATTTATGTTTTCAATTATTAAAAGTTTCACAAACAGAATCAATGTAGCATGAGATTACATCAATAGTTTATTTACATAACTTGCATTTACAATTGGTAGTAAAAAAAAAAATCACTATTAATATATATAATTATATATAAGCATAGAAATTTTCCATATAGAAATCCAAAACCATTCTCATACATGTGCAAAGAAATGAGATGGTTTTCCAATTTTCAGAAATGTTTGTTTTTTGAAAATAGGTTGTTTAATTCAATTACATTTGCTATTTATAGTGATCAAAGTAAACGAAGTAAATGTTGTGAACAAGAATTGAGAGAATGAAAAGTATTCTTCAATTGATCAATAGCAATGAATAGTTTCAAATTAACACCTCCAATAAATTCCTTCCTTTTAAATAAGATATATGATTAGAAGAAATCAAATCAAATTTATGAGATAACAATAAAAAAACAGTAATGGTTGTAGAAAGCAATATATAGTTATCACAATATCAAACAGTTTAGGCATATACGGGCACACAATTATGATGATAATTACTTATAGGTGTATTTAGTATTCGCTAGATAAGTATCATAGGCACAAGGAAAATAATTATACCTCACACAATTTAACATAGCCATAAATCAGTGACACATTTTGTTTTTTGTTATTGAAGCTTTCAAAACAAATAATATCTATTAGATAAGGTTGTTAACGTAAACAAATTTTATAAGCACAATCGATGACTATTAGATGACGAATAGAAACATGTCTCACACAAACATCAAACAAAGGTAAAAATCATAACTCATCTATATGACTTAAAATCATACAAAACAGATCCATAACATGTTTGCCAAGTAAATCAATTTACAGAACTAACAATATTAACACTTTCACTACTAGCTGTTCACTCAAAAGATTTGTTACATAAAACTTAAAATCACATAAATATAAAACAATATTAAACACTAGCAGATATCATAATGATCGAACATATACAAAAATAATGATACTAACAAACACTATTATAGTGTTATGATAGAAGAAACATGCAATCTACTCTAACCAAATCTTCTAGCAAACCACCAAAAGCAATAAAAGCATCGATCCACTATAAGATATATTATATTAAGGTCGGTTAAAGCAAACGGTAGAGAATAAGATGTAAAGGACCAAGCAAAATTCAACAAATAAGATCAATTAAGTAATAGAGAACGATTATATTGTTACCACTTAGTATATATAGCAACTGTTGTCTTAGAAAATTACAACGAACAATAATTATCAAAGTTGAAGACATACCGGTGGTGGAAAACGAGAGAAAACAAAAACGACCTAACGCTTTTTGAGCGTGCTGATAACGTGTTGTGAACAAGAATTGAGAGAATGAAAAGTATTCTTCAATTGATTCATAATGTCAGAGATACATGGGGTATATATAAGATAAACTGTAGGGTAAAAACTCTAATTGCTAATTGGGCCATGGGCCTCTTATGGACTATATGGACATCCACTAATAATTATCCATAAGAGTAAATGGTTTCTCACACTCTCTCTGTTTTCAAGTCTTTCTTAATTAACTTCTAATATATTCCCTCTTAAGCTATTTAACGTAAAAGATAGAAAGATCTTCCACAAGAACATGTTTTATTGTAAAATAAATAAATAAATAAAAGTAGACACAAAAAGAGTTAAGAACTAATATGCATTTTTAGATACGTACCTACCTCCCGAATTGTTTTAACCGAGAGGAAAATACATATTAGAGAATATAATATTATTCTTGACATGCATAACCCGCATACACTAGAGTATATTAGTAACCAACAACATATTTCTTCACCCTATGCGGGCTAGGATGTTAGACTATAAAGTTAGAACATATTTCCAGGTAAATTGTTATATAAAAGACTCTTACAGAAAGAAAGATATAGTCATTTGGAACACTAGAATAAAGTTTAAAAGCAACTAGGTTATGTTAATTAGAGCACTATTTATGAATGGAACATCTTGGATAACTGGAAATTATATATATAGCTCTAAATATGAAAGATTGCAAACGTTCAAGCGTTGTAATAAAATATTGTGTGAATTTTTTTTAAGATAAAGGGGTTAGCGTTTACTTATCATTTTTGTAGATCAATATATCGATGAAATGGGTTTATGTTTTTGGGTCATGGATGTTAATTAAAGTACTTATGAATTACGATACTTGTTTTCTTTGTTTTGGCCATAGGTTAGAATCCTATTATGTTGAAATTAGTATTTACGTTAATAAATTTTTTTAATCAGTGTACCAAACGACGCCGTTTGGTAGAGTACAAACCCGTTTTTGACCCGGTTTCACGTGAGTATTTGCTACAGTGCTCACTCCCTTTTTTTTGTCGTTTTGAGTGTTACAAAAACTTAACCTTTGTCGTTTCGGGTAACAAAAACCCGGATACCATCGCCACCGCCTCAATCTTCCCCTCTTATTATTAAACATAAAAATCACAAAGCCCAGAAACTTCACGAAGAACACCACCAATCTTGCGCTTGCCCAGAAACTTCACGAAGAATCAAAACCCCAGATTACATCATCACCGCCTCAATCTTGCCCTCTTATAGGTACACTGATACTATTGGAGATGAGGATGGACAAAAGATAACGGGTCGTTCCAACACACATTCAAATGATGGGTCATACACGGACAAGTAGTTATCGATAATGATGACCGTATGACCAATTGTATATTCCAGTTTCGGTTTGAATTTGATTATATTAGTAGCTTAATTTGTTTTCCGGTTGCACCTGTAGAGGTTCGATCTATTTGGATTATTTGATAGCTTTTGATAAACCATGGGATTGTGTACATGTTGGCGAGGCAAACTTTTTAAGGTTGCAGCCAATACCCATGTATTTTCTTTATTAGATTCCTAATCTATCCGACCTTCATTATTACAGTTGTCTATTTGATGCCACACTTGTTGTTTTTGAACGTCTTATAGTATTATGTATAGTAGTATAACAATTGGCTGTGACGAGTCTCAATGAGTTCGATTAAAGCTGAGATTGCTCGCACTCTTGGCGGGGTAACTGGTAAGGTTGCGACCATGGCGGTTGATCCTCTTTTCGATCCTTAATCTTCCGAGCCTCGGTAATACATAATACTAATGGGTTTATTGGCTTGCTTGACTTGAATATGATTCCATTTTCTTTTGGTTTCTTACGGGATAATGATGATGTCGTTGTTTGTGAGAGGTTGTTGTGGCAAGTTTGGGCTGCTCGATTGGAATTTAGATTGTTCAACCTCGCTAGGCAACTTTTATAGTTCGACCATGGGGATGTATATAATGTTTTCCGGATAGGCTATGATGATTGTTGTGAATCGAGCAAAATTAAATGTGTCGCTCGAGATCCGATCAGAACTTGGCAAGGCAATGACCGGATGGCATAGCATATATGTATGCCGTCAACCGGTCTATTTGCGTACCGTTATGAATTCGGACATTTCAATCCTTGACCACTATATACGATCTGAGCCTAATCATTTGTTGCAACACAAATAGGTGTGTCCGTATTGCTATTGTAGATATTGTATATATTAATAGTCTTGGTATAGGTAGTGCGTTTCATGTCTAAACATTTTTAGATCCAATTTTCTATGAATTTTGAGTTAATAGCATATATTAGAAAAAAAATTGTTTATTGAATTTTTTGTTATGGTTTTTGTAAGAATTATTGCTTCGTGGTGCCTAAATCGAAAGCAAACGGATGGCCAAGGCAACCTGTTTGAAATCAGGCCTGCAGCCATGACCGGTATTGCTACATTTGTTTAAATGTTGTTGCCCAGGTTTGTCTTTTGGCAACAATGCGATTAAAATGGTTGTGATATTAGTTGTGATGAGTACAAATGGCTTCGAAGAATATGAGATCGTCCGCGTCTTATGGTTGTGATATTAGCTGTGATGAGTACAAATGGCTTCGAAGAATATGAGATCGTTGATCGTTAAAATGATAATGGATACAACAGAAGTACAAGCTATCAATTCTTTTTCTAGATTGGAATCCTTAAAAGAGGTCTATGGGGTCATATGGATGCTTATCCCTATTTGATGGTTGCAGCCACGGCGGATGCATTCTCTTTCTTCAATTGTAAGCCGATCCGAGCTTTATGCACAATCATTTTGACAATTCTTGCCTTTTCACCGCTTTGACCTCGATTTTTGTGGACTGTTTCGGAAACGAAAGTCGTTGGCTACAATGCTTATTCCTTTTTTTGTGGACTGTTTCCAACGAGGTATGCGATGTTGACTGAAAGTTTCAAGTAGATTCTTGCTACAATGCTTATTCATAAATACCCTTTGGTAATGGCATAAACCTCAATCAATAAGAACTGGCTCTTTGTTTGTAGTAGAGTGATGACAATGGGCAAATAAGTGATCTTTAGACTTAATTGTCTAGAACAACTAATTAATGCACTTGACATGGACATTCTGAATAAAGTCATTGCAATTTTTATATTAGGAAGCCGATTTGAAAAAACCCATATATTAAAACCTCCTGCTTTCTAATACTTTTTTTTCCCGTAATTTGCAGTTGTCTTCTTTTGAGCAGCATGGGATGCTTTTTACTGGTACAATGGCTTTTACTCATACACCCAACGATCAGACCACATGCGAACTGAATCGCCAATCATTTGTACAGAATCTTGAAAATGGATATGGATCATAAGTTGCCTTTCATGGCCCACTTCAAAGCGCTTATCGAGGTTATAGTGCTTCTAAGTTTTGGACTAAGCGAAGTGTTTGGTAGCTTATTGTAGTTTGTTGAACTAGATTAGGCATCCCAGATACCGTCGGTTGCCTTTGTAAGTGTTTATTTCTTATTCGTAAATTTGTGACATCTAATGTGTTAAAATTTTATTCTGCAGTGATGCAGGGTCATGGGCTTATAGACGTGCACCAAAGTATTATTACCTTGATGATATATCGTTGATGGTGCTCAAGAAAACGTCGGCAAAAAGGTACGACAAACTTTTACATTCGAGATGACTGACCGGCATGCGTGTGAAGGAAAGAAACGAGCTAGACACAACTTGCTAAGGGTGGACCATATAAGTTATCGGAGACGCTTCCACCAAATGCAATAATATATCTTTCGGGCTTTTATGCCGAGGTATTTTTTGTTCTTAATGCCTAATTTATCTCAAGTGTAGTTGTTGTGTCTAGCTCTACTGAATAGTAACAGCTACACTTGAGATGAATAGTAACAGCTACACTTTGGTAATATCATGTTGTTACCAAAGTATGATATTACCAAAGTATATGTTACACTTTGGTAATATCATACTTTCGCATGTTGTTTGATTGTCTTTGTTTTAGGCAATATACTTTGGCCAGAAAAATAGATGGCATGGTTGCATAGAAAACATTATTTGAGTTACGTATACGTGGGTGTTTTTCATTGGCCTTAACATTGACGATGAACAAGCGTAACCAAGTAAGATTGCAAAAAACCCGCCGCAACGCGCGGGTGCAATAACTCGTTTTTATAAAGTAGCTAGGCAATCCTTTATTTACTTAAGATAATATATACAAGTTTTATTCGTAAGGAGTTAGATGAAAATATTTGTTAGCATATAACATTGACATAGATATAATTGGGCCTCAATATAAGGATCATGAATCACTTGAGCCCAAATCTACTCGGCCTTTTTCAAGTAGCTATCTTCTTCTTTTGTTGCTAAAACTTGAGCCCAATAGTTGGAACCTTTAACCATGAAACTCTGACGACAACCACAATATCATTATAAGACAATCTTTTCATTTATTTGCGATTTGATTTCCTAGTTTAAATATGTTCATTGCTTCTTTTCTAGTCATCAAGTGTGGCTCCATTCAAGATTATAGTTTGCAAGATACATAACATTTGTAGGAGGTTGTGGTTAGGCCTTTTAAAATCCTAGCCAAATTGCATAAATTTGTCATCCAAGACTTTAAAGGGATGATGCATGAGTTGGTGAAAGAAAGATATGTTACTTGAAACTAATTCAACTTTACAAGAACGTGAAGGTAACAACATGAAATTATATGTTGTTATTTGCTCTAAAAATGAAAATGAAAAATTGTAAACGTTAATAATGAAATGTTTACTTTATAAATTGTTTCGATATGTGTATGAATGATTGAATGAGACACATTTTGGTTGTTGATAGCCTTTGAATGGTGTAATTTAGTTTACATAGATTGTCAATTTACTTCATTTCCATTTTCTATATGTAACGATTGAAAACATTATTAATTATAGATAAAATAACAAATTTACAAAGATGTTTTTCCATTTTTTTTAGGAAATTAGTTGTTTTATTCAAATTCATTGGCTATTTTAATGATCAAAACAAAATTGAGCAATTGAATTGTTTCTCACATTCTTTCTTAATCGATGACTTCTAATACATGATGAAATCAGAACTTATAATGTTCGCCACCAGCATAACTTTTACGGTAGAAAAATCAAAACGAAAAAAAAGTCGAGTTGGTATAGGTTTTTAAAATATGCATCCACCATCAAGGAGTACATATATCTCAAAACATTCTAACACCGTGAAACTAACGTACTCTATGGTATATTATTAACCGACAATTTTCTTCTTCAACCCACGTGGGATAGAATATTACGATAGAAGGTTAAAAAAAATCTACATAAATAAATAGTTAACTGTTATGTAGAAATTTATACGTCGCTGAAAGATTTACGTTTTTGGGTCATGAACTACTTGTTTTGGCCGGGTCATTTAGAAACTTATTATGTCGATCGCTAAGCCTTTTTTAGAGTGCTCAATGTGTAAAACTGTAAATTATGATTGTACATATCTAGGTTCGCAAGTTGGTAAGCAAATTTAAGGACAAAAATGCTTATAAGATGAGCACTTATGTCAAAATCGAAAGAACTGGGGAAACCTTCATGGATCCACACAGCTTTGATAACTTATGTTATATGTTGTTTTTGCTATAAAAATGAGAAATATACAATAGTGTAAGAGTATACGTGGTTAAGATCTCAATATAAGCAGCTATGCAATCTTTTATAAACTTACAAAAATTATATACGAGTTTTATTCTTATGGAGTTGGTAAAAATATTTGTAAGCACATAACAAAACGTAAGAGACAATAGGGCCTGGACATAAATAATGTCATCACTTTAGCCCAAAGCTCCAGCCCAATAGTTGGCCCCTTTTAGCTTGGTTTTCAATCTTTTGATACTCATCAACTACATTTGACTCTTCACTTGTTGTATGGTAACGTACTAACATTATTTCATACACCGCCATTATATATCATTCTATAAACTTCTCTTATAATTTCATATAAATGATATGTTGATATAAACTCATCCACAACACAATATCATCATAACACAGTTTTTTTCTCCTATTTTCGAATGCTATCCTAGTTTAAATATGTTTATTTCTTCTTTTCTAGTCATCAAGTGTGGCTCGTCTTACGATTAGCTCATAAGAGATACACTATTTGTAGAAAGTTGTGACCAGGATTTTTATAATCCTTCGTCGTTAGCGTGTAGCTCAGTAACTCAACTGGTTCCGGACAGGAAATAAACTTCTAATATACTTGGTCTTGTGGAGATTCTCGTAATAATTGTACTCTAAACTCGCGCGTGGCTTTTTCAAAGATCCGGGGAGATATATACCATTTAGTATGGATCTATGAGTTTAAATATACTTGATTATTCTAACTTGATGTATCATGATAAATTGAAATAGTAGTTGTTGAATGTCACTATCGATGTTGTATTTGTGTAAGACCACATTATAACAATAATATACTGAAGGATATCCTCATTATGATCGAACCTTCAACTATGCTTAGAATTAAAAGAAAAAAGTTAAGTATCGATGTTGTATTTGTGTAAGAGTTCATATGAGTTTTTGGATGATACACAACTTCTTGGATTATTTCAACCTCATAAGCGGTATATCACCAGAAGGCATGATACTAGTCTTAATACATTTAACACACATACACTTATGGTATATTAGTAACCAACAACTTCTATCTTGAGCCTATGTTGGATAGAATGTTAGGAAAGAAAGTTACAAAGATACGCTACCTGGAACACCAAAATGAAGTTTATAAGCAACTAGTTTATGTTTTTGGAGCACGAATCATGAAAGGGAAAGTTTCGATAACGTGAAATTATATGTTGCTATTGCTCTAAAAATGAAATATTGCAAAATTTTAAGCGTTGTTAAAATAAACTGTGTTTTCATAAAGAGAAAAACGGTAAGTGATATAATAGAAAATGAGCAACTTAACTTTATTGTGGTAATTTTAAGACTAAAATACACCGTTGGTCCCTATACTTGTAGTGGAGGATCGCGATAGGACGAAACCGGGCATATTCATCGTCGGGGTCCCTATTTCAAGGTTCACTCGCTCAAGTCCTTTTGACCATTCTTGGTTAGTCGAGGACATCTCAGGCGTTACATTTGTCTTTAGTCCAAGGGTAATTTTGACATTTCCATATTTCAAAGCTTGCTCGATACACTTTTACGTGGTGCGACGGTAAATAGAGCCTAATAAAAGCAACTCATATTCACCACTCATCCCTAAAGTCTCCTCTGCAAAACTAAATCTTATCCAGAATTTTTCCGATCTACTTTTAATAATGGTTCGTTGTGCTTGTGGTAGGCTAGTTGTAGTTAAAACTTCTTTGGAATAATGTCAACGCCGGCGGCGATACTATGCATGTCTGTTCGGGTTGGCTAGTATTCTCTTGGTTGTATTTTTTAATTTATCATGTTTAGTTAATAGTTTCATCTTGAGTCGACTTTTAAGTGTGTTCAAGCGTTTGTTTCGATTTTTAGGGATCGGTGTCCCATAAATGGGTGGTTGGATCCGCGCAAACCACCGAGCAAGGGAGGTGTTCTCACATGCAAAGGCATATCCGGCGTAATGAGGCGGCGCATGAATGCCAACAAGCCTCATCGGCGAGACCATGGATACTATGGGCGCGATCGCCCGGGCAAATGAGCTAGAGGCTACTCGGCCGATACCATTGAACTCCTCGTTGAGAAGGAGAAACTCTGCCGGCGAGGAATTTACGTGTTGTCTCCGGATACTCATCTTTGCCGTCGTGTTTGGTTTATCTAGTGGGTTAGCAATGTAGGTGGTTTTGCCTTTTCGATCGGTGGTATGTATAGTGCATGTAAGTAGGCGTGTGGCGATGTGTAAGTAGAAGTGTGGCGATGGTTGACTTTTGAAAAGTCAAGTTTTATGTAGTTTGGTCCTTCTACGGTATTCGTAGTTTTACTTTTATCCTTTAGTCCTTTTGAGTGTTATGCCTTTAATACTTTCTCATACCCCTTATAAATGATCAAACCCGCTTAGTTGCCACACAAATATTATGTAAGTCAAACCACACCTTAGTAAAATGATCAAACTCATAACAAAGCTACAAGTATCAAAGATGGATGAATGATGAGAGATGGATGAGCAGACACCACTTTCGGTATCAACATAAACTTGATATGGTGTTGTTCATCCATCTTTCATCCTTCATTCTGTTTGTCATGATAGAATAAGCGTATCCAACTCGAAACCCGGATACAAGTATCAAAGATTGATGGATGATCAGTGATGGATGAACAGAAACCATTTCTGAGCATCAACATAAACTTGATATGGTGTTGTTCATCCATCTTTGATCCTTCATTAGTGTTTGTGATAATAGAATAACAGTAACCAAACTCAAAACACAAATCCAGTTCAACAGATCCAACAACCATAGAGAACCATAGACATATGAAATCTCGAGGATGGATGACCGGACACCACTTTTGAGTATCAACATAAACTCCATATGGTGTTGTTCATCCATCTTTGATCCTTCATTAGTGTTTGTGATAATACAATAACGATAACCAACTCAAAACACGGATGTATGAAGACTCTAAAAACAATACAATAAAAACACAATTAAACCCATACACTAAAATGACATGATTTCATACATAACATAAATGGATATATTTCCAAATGCATAACATTTTGGAGTCTACAAAGTTCATAAACATACATTGTTTAAACACAATAAATATTGTTTAGGGGAATACATATTCGATGGATAACATTGGCTTTCATATGCTTAACTAGCAATTTTTGTGGTGAAGAAAGCTTTCTTTGCTATAATCTTGGTCTTAGTCGAATTGCTTTGGAGACCCACGAAGCGACATCAACTTGACTTCAGTTGAGGCGGACCACACTTGGTTGATCATTACTGCATAGTTGTCACATGTAACCTTTGCCTTCTTCTTTGATGTAACTTTTGGTGGGATGAACTTTTTTTGAGGCTGTTGTGTAGTGCCTTGACTTCTGTAACACCTCCTTGCCCAAGACATGTTTTCTTGTTGTGACCGACATTGCCACAAATACCACAAACCACACTCTTGCAGTTGTGACAAGTTCTTGGTTTTCACAATTATCATTTTCGATAAAAGCCACAGTTCTTTTCTTTCGTGGCCTACCTAATGGTTTATGATGTTTAGGTGGAAGAATGGTTGTAGGCACACTGTGACTTATACCATGCTCATAACCGTTTATTGGTGGATGTGGTGTTTGTAAGTTTCTTCCCAAGTCTTAAGCAAGTAACATGGATGAACCCATGATTCAACGGATCTATTTGCATTCCATTCAACCTCATACACGGTGGGTAACAACAGCATGTTTACATGGCATGCTGTAAGCTCCATCTTCTACATGTACAAGCCCTAGCTTCAACATTCACAACACACTTGTCTCCCCATCCACTCACCTCATAATTTTCTCCTTCACCCGTAAGCGGTGTACTTATAAGCCTCTTTCTTGATTGCATCTAACATGAGTGTTGCCTTTGGTGTTAATGTTCGGCACATTTTAAATCACATTCACAGCGTTCACTATTCTTTTCATACGGTGCTCTCTAATGTATTCCAAAGCATTAATGATCGGTTGGTGCCTACCTCCCACTAGTTTCCCATTGAACACCTCGCACATGTTATTAAGTAGCACATCGAATGAGCCCTCCTACAACTTGTTTGGTTAGGTTCCTTAAAATGTCGTAGAACAAAAGATGTACAAGTAGACATAGATTAGGTTAGGTACACGAAAATGCGACCTTGACCAATGAGTTGGTGGTATCTTACTTAACCAAGCATGGGTAGGTTCGCTAAAACTCTTGAATTCGGCATGGTTGCCTCAAATGTTGGACGGTTGTTGTTCTTTGCACATCTCCACAAATGTTCCTTGTATGCTTTAGCATTCCATTGCAATTTCATATTATCATGGATGTGCTTCAAACAATATCGTGTTCGACACTGGGAATATACGCTAACGCTTGGAATGATACCTGCACAAATAAACATAAATTCCTTACTAATACAATTTGCATATAAGGAAAATACAAGTGATTCTAATCAACAAAATGGTAACATCACCTTTTGCTGTCATGATAAAAGTGTATTTTGAGTTTCGTTGCAAGTCAAGATCATCTCTTAGACATTCAAGAAACCAAATCCATGAGTCTTTGCTTTCGACCTCTGCAACGCGTATGCTCAGGGGTATATTCCATTGTTCTTTGTCTATCTGATTCTTTGTTAGAAGGCGGCGAAAAAAGGACCCATCATAAAAGCACCATCTAACTGACAAATCTCTTTGACAAGCTTTGTATCCTTCTTTCAATGCGCCTAAGCATACATACATTCTCTTGAAAACTACGGTTGGACTTGTTGCATACATTGCGGTTTGTACACTTATCCTAGCTGTTGTATCTGGGTTAGTTTTACGCAACTCTTCAACATAGTCTCTTAAAAGGGTGTCTTCTTGCTTATAGTCACTTTAATTTCATTTTACGCCTTGTTTTTGCCATAGCGCTTTTGCATAGACACAGAACTTCAAGCTGTTTCTTGGTGATCTTGAGCGACCACGATTGGAATATCTGGATTGACTTGAACTTGGTCAACTATTTGCTTGAAAGAAACTTGTAGTCACAAGCTTTAATGTCTCTTGATTGCAAACATCATGTTCATCCTTGAAAGTTCGAACAATCCATACATCTTTATCGTATTTTGGCTACATACAACAACCATGGACACTCTGTTACTTGCTCCTTGCGCTTTCATAAATACACATCCTACCGAGGCCTCTAGTTATCGGACCATTTTTCCTCTTTGGGACTTTCCCACCACAGAACCTTGGTTATTCCACAAACAGTATTTGTCAGAGACACCTAACCCTAATTCTCTGTTTGTCATTCTTAATTAGTTGCAATTTCCTCCTAGTCTTTATTGAAAGCATGTAGATCCTATCTTTCACTTCTTTTGCGGTTACAAAACTTTGACCACGGAAAAAATATATTTAGTCCTCTGTTTGTCTTTGCCTCACTTAACTTTTGTTTCTTGTATGCCCTCAATTTGTTCCTCCTAATAACATACTCATCCTTATTCTCGGAACCACTTGCAAAATCATTATCATCTAACAAATCCAACTCATTTTCTTAAAAATCATGTGGTAGGTGGTGGTGGTACCTATAGATGGTAAATCGTAGTCTCGGTCACTTTGAGCAGTTAACATCAAAATCGGGCTCCTCAAAGTATTAGCCTCATCGACAAGCGTGTTTCCATCACCATTGTTCTCAATATCATCATCGTCGCTCATATAAGTGTCGTGTCACTCGCATTGTCATCACTTACGACTTCATCGATTTCACTAACTGCATGATTTGCCTTTTGGATATGATCCACGGATTACATGTTTCCTCCTCGTGATGACCAAACTCTTGATCATTTTGAGATACCTCTTCGGACTATCTATTTGGATATGCTCAATATGTTTATCTATATGCTTGTTGACATCACTGCAACATCTTGATGTAATGAGACCTCTACAATTTGGAAACAAGGGTTGTGTTTACGGCATCGACTAGATTGTACCAAATTATTGACTTCAAAGGTTGATCGTAACCTCACATAGTCCTCTACCACGGACTTATTAACAATGTTTTCTAAGAACAATTTCTTTGAGCAATATGGAACAATAGCAAGAGCGCCTTTTTCTTTGTTGCATCCGCATCAAATAATCGTCCTAATTGACTTTGGTGACATTTGATCAACGTCTAATGTTGTCTTACCATTTTCAACATAAACCTCTATCATCTTATGGTCATCAACAAGATCTTTCAATATTTCTAAATTAGCACTCTCACTTAAGCTATACAAACCATCATCTAAATTACTACCGGGCTTAACAAAGTAATAGTAATTTTTGAACCCACTCATGTGATTCATACATAAGCACATCCAACTCTTCAACCGACACACTATCAACATCAACCAAATCAACTAAACTTTCCATACCTCCAGCGTATATTCTACTGGGCGGTCTTAAAGACACCATTGTGATGAACCCTCATACTAAACATTTTAGATCTACCACGAAAACATGTCAATATATGTTTGAAGCATTCTATAAACTTAATTGGGAAACAATAAATACCACAATTACAAATTCCAATGATTTGTAATCAACAAAAAAAAAAAAACGATCAGTATTTCTTCTTAGCGGTCGTATGGGGCGGTATCATCAATGGATAACTTTGTTGTCTTCTTACTTTCCATAGGGTAAACTCCATGCCTTTGGTTTTATGATCGATAAGCAGGGTTTTGTGACATGCAATTAGGGTTTGTGAATTATGATAATTCTTGTAACGAAAGTTACGGACGATTGATATCTGAGACTATGTGTTTATTAGGGCGGGAAGAGGTTTACATTACACTGTACCAATAATTAAGAAATTTTTAATTAAAATGTGGAAATGTCAAAATTACCCTTGGACTAAAGACAAATGTAACACCTTGAGATGTCCTTGACTAACGGCAAATGGTCAAAGGGACTTGTAGCGAGTGAAAACCTTGAAATAGGGACCCCCGACGATGAATATGCCCGGTTTCGTCCCATCGCGATCCTCCAATACAAGTATAGGGACCAACGGTGTATTTTAGTCTAATTTTAACTTACATTTTTTTTTTTATTAAACCGAGATCTAACCATTTTACAAAGTGTTTTCATTCATGACAAGTTTCACAAACAGAAATCATTGACATTACATACAAATGATTAATTTACTTCAAGTCCATATGCTATGTGTAACGATCGAAAACACTATTGATGTATATCAAGTAACACTATTAATCACTCATTGGTATGGAGGTTCATATCATGCACTCGGAGATATCCAAAAGAGTAGTCGACTTTTAGGATTAGTAGAGCCATGATGTAGAGTCAAAAACCCATGTAAAAAAAAGAAAAAAAAAAGTAACAAAATAAATGGTTAGGCATGGCTATAAAACTTTACTCGTTACAACCGATAAATAATATGAGAATTTGTGTGTATTATGATATTTATAATATTAGTTTATACTCTTTTTGTCTCAAAATAAATATTCAATTTTAAATTGAGCATAGTATTAAAAAATCACATCAACTACATAATTCATCAATCAAATATCATCTTACTCACTAATTTTTATTTTATTTGATTGAAAGACAAATTGAACATTTATTTGTAGACATCAAAAAGTTATAAAATGAACATTTATCTTAAAACGAAAAGAGTATGATTTTGAGAATTGGTTGACGCACTCTCATTTGTTATTTGCACACTCAAATGTACAAAGGGGTAAAACAACATATAATACATATACAACTGCAGAATGCATAAATTTGTGTGTACAGATAAGAAACTAGAGTTCCTTTAATAAAGGTCATAATTCTTTTTATTGGTCACAGTTCATTATATCGGTCCAATCATGGTTTATACGCGGGTTCAAAAATCATTTTGAGCCTTTTTCTACCGGATCAAATAACTTTATTTTCAAACTCTCACTTTTAAGCATGCAAGGGTGGTTCGGCTTCTATTTTGCATGTTAGCTTTCATGGTTCCTTTTTACATTTTAATTGTTTCTTTGTTAGCTTTCATATTTCGTTTTCCTTTCATAGCGAGATAAAGTTATTAACAGTTGGTGAAAGAAAGATATGTTATTTGGAACTCCAAATTGAAGAAAGATATGTGTTTGGAGCACAAATCATGATTCATGAAGGGGACAATTTCGATAATGTAAAGCTATATGTTGTTATTGCTCTAAAAATGAAAGATTGCAAATGTTTAAGTGTTGTTATAAGAACCTGTGATGTTTTATAAGAAAAAAAGGGTAAGCACATACTTATTATAACTGAAACCGATCAACTTACGTTTGTTATATGTAATGATGTAACATATTGTGGCAAAATTTTGAGTAACCATTTGTATAAATCGAGCTCTAATCATTTTCATAGATGCTAAATAGAGAGTGACGTTTTCATTTATGGAAAGTTTCTTTAACAGATATCACGTATATGAGATTACATAAATTGTTAGTTTACATCAGTTTCATTGGCTATTTGAAACAACAATCAATATTCAGTATAACCATTTATGTGCACAGAAACTGATCCTTTTCGATTTCAAATATGTTTAAAAAAAGTTGTTTAGTTCATTTTATTTGCTATTTATAATGATGAGAACAAAATTGAGTAATATGAGCTTTTTGTCATTCTTAACTGGCTTCAAAAATATTTTTATTTCATAAGCTATGCGAAACTAAACATAAAATGTTTTCCACCGAAACATGTTTTATAAGTAAAAAAAGATAGTAGAAAAAAAAAGTTTGAAGCTTATACAAGTTTTCAGGCAAACAACCACTTGATCTTTACAAATTTGCTGAACTTGTAAAGATTTCAAGTTGTGTATCTGAAAAAAAAAGTTTGAAGCTCATACAAGTTTTCAGGCAAACAACCACTTCATCTTTACAAATTTGTTGAACTTGTAAAGATTTCAAGTTGTATACCTGAGAACATTGTACTATTCCACCCACATATAACCTACATAGACTAGTGCATATAACTAATCAACAAGTTCTTTCTTCAACCAATGTGGGATAAAAGGTTAGAAAGTTTCCATGTTATATAAAACTTTTTTATGTACATGGAAAGAAAGTGATATATATCATGCAAGAGTTATTAACAATTGGTGAAAGAACTAATTGTTACATGGAACTCCCAATTCAAGTTTAGAAGCAACTGTTTTTGTGTTTTTAAAATCGAAAGCTCGCAAATGTTTAAGCATTGAACTAAAACAACATGTGATTTTTTCTAAGAACAAGAGGTTAGCTTTTACTTATCTGAATTCATTCGGGAAGAAATTTCATAAATCGCTGAATAAATTAATTTTATTCAAGTAGAGATCGATATGCACAAATAAATGAATTATGTATTGAGCTGTTCAGGGAAAGTATTTCTATTTATGATACTTGTTTTGCTTGTTTGGCCCTAGGTTAAAATCTCAAGTATGTTTAAAAGAGTACATATGTTAGTACATATTTCGGTTCGCAAGTTGCTAAGCTAAGTTTTCGACAAACATGCTTATCAATGTACATTATAAGTTGTTTGGGTAATTTTTTTTATTTTTTTTTTATTTTATTTTATTTTTTTTTATGATACTTAGTTTGGTTTGTTTTGGCCCTAAGTTAAAAGCAGAAATATGTTAAAAATAGTATTTATGTTAACATTTGTTATTAAGCAGCTAGACAATCCTAAAAGAGATTTTTTTCATAGGAGTTGACTGGAAATATTTATAAGGATGTAACAAGAGTACAAGACATAAAAAATATTTGGGCTTGAATATAAAACATGCATTGTTATTTGTTGCAGCTCAGACTATTGGGCCTATGTCTAGTAGCCATCATCATCTTCTATTCTTTTTATAGTTTTGTCTAAATTTAAATTGCTTACCTACTTTAACAAGTTAACTACTTTTCTTCAAGTTATCAAAGTGTAGCTCCCTTTAAGATTATCTCGAAAGATATACACAATCTGTTGAAAGTTGTGGTCCAAGACTTTTAATCGCGTAGTTCAGTTGGTTTCAAATGAGAAATAACTCATAAAATCCTTAGTCTTTTAGGAATTTACATACTAAATGTTATTTAAATTCGTCTATGGTTGTAGAAAATATTTAGAAATATAGAGCATCGTTTAGTATGGACCTATCTATACTACATTATAAAGTATTTGCGACTTCCTGTTAAAGGAGGTCTTAAAATTTTAAGACAAAAAACATTACTACAAAAAGAAAATTAGAAAATTAATGTAAAATTTAAAAATTTAAGTCTTATTTAAACCATATAGTAACCCCCTCCAATAATGATATATTTTAATAGAATTGTTTATACACAAAAAACTCACTAAACTTATAACCACCAATTTAATGCTAAAATTAAAAAATTAATAATGATAATTATTTATACTAATAATAATTTAGACGTTCTACTTTTGAAAAATATATATCTACTACGTTATAAAATATTTGAGACATGGTAAATAAGGAAGATTTAAAATGAAAATAATTTGCTCGCAACAAAAATAGTCACTAATGTGTAAAATTAAACATGTTTTAGAGTAAAGAAACAAAAATAAAAATTGGACAAAAAGGCAAGAGTTAATATGAATTTTCAAAGAACTTACTACCTCACAATGTTCTAAAAGGCTACCATGCCGCATAGCGCCATAGCGTGAGGGCTGATCGATGACGCCACGCCATGTCGCCAAGCCGCCCTTATGGCACATGTTTTATAAACTCGATATATATGAATTATGATATAGATATATAAATATTTTCATACTTTGTGCCGCCTTATGTTACGCCTTATAAACGCAAAGGCTTCGCTTTAGCCGCAAAGGCGTGAGACTTGGTCATGCCGCCATGCCACGCCTCACGCTATTTATAACCTTCATGAGTTTTTATAACTCGTGAGAAGTAAATTGGCTCAAAACATTATATTATTCTAGACATATGTAACTCACTTAAACTACATTATATTAGTAGCAAAAAATTTCTTTCTTCAACCAATGTGGGATACATTGTTACGATAGAAGAGATAAGGCAAAAGTTACTAAACATGTAAGGCCTTGTTTGTTTTTTAAAAATAAGAGCTTTTTGCCACTTTTCACTTATTTCCTCTGCGGGCGCGCAGAGGAACATGTTTGTTTTTTTTCAGACAAAAGAGCTTCTTTCCTCTTCTTTTCTCTTCCAAGATTCAGACATAAACTTCCTCTTCTTACCTCTTCATTTGACAAACCCTACTCCCATCACCAACCCATCCCAGCCGCCACCACCACCCCATCCACCATCCACCACCACCCCATCCGCCGACCACCATCATCTCATCCACGACCACCATCATCCCGGCCACGTCACCACCATCTCACCATGCACCACCATCTCATTTGCCATAAAAGGTATGGATTTTCTTTCATTCTTTTGTTTGTGGGTATGTCAAAAATGAGGTTTTGAACTTTATCCCATGATATTTGAGTACCCATTTCATCATTAAAGTTGTGGGTATGTTAGAAATTAGATCTTTGTACCTTTTAATGTCATTTATTAAGAAATTGTTACAAGTATATGTCGTTTGAATGATATGTTTTACCATCTCACGCGGACACCACCTCGATCACCGGACACCACCTCGGCCTCCATACCACCAGCCATGGGTAAGGGTGTTTTGATGTTTGTGTTGTCTTGTTGTGATGTTTTGATCTTGTGGGTATGCTTAAAAATGGTTATTGGTTAATGGTGATATCGTTGCTCCATGAACAATGATCATTTGTTGATCATCTATTTGAATTTTGTGTGTAAGTAGGTTACTAGTTAGGCTAGTTTGGGTGATGTATATGCATTGTTTAATGATTGTTACGTTGTTTGTGGTTGGGAATACGGTTTTGTATGTGAGATGTAAGGTGGCTCGTGGTTAAGTACTTGTGAAGAGTGTGCGTGGTTAACTTCGAGATGAAGATTAACGAAAACTTAACAGCAATAAGAAGTAGACAAAGAACAAAAAGACTATTTAAATGGAGCTTTGAAATTATGAATGAATGTTATATAAAAATAGAGGTTTGAAAAAGTAGTGATTAGAATGTGATTTTTAAAGAATGATAAAGGTTTTATACTCGAGAATTGTAAGAGATTTAACCTTCACTTGCTTAAGTAGTATTTTTTTAATCCAAATATCAAATTTGTTATGACATACAACAAAGCATATATCCTTTCAAGGGGCTTCTGGTGTCCCTTATTCCGAATCATTTTTGTACATAGCGGTTCGATTTTTTGAGTTTGTACGTGTTAAGGGGTTGATTTTAATCAAGTGATGTCTATAAACGAAATACCAATTATAATTGACTAAAAAGCATTGATCACATGTACAGCTTCAAGTGATGTTTATAAGCCATTAACACATCTATCAGGTAGTCTCAACATAGAACATAATTGAGATCTCAGCTTTGGTAGATATTAGATGGTCTAGCCATCTAGGTGCAGAAAAGGCGTGGTCATGATCAAATTATTGTTGACTATATACGTTTATTTTGGTGGCATTTCTTCTGAATTATTGTTTGATTTTGGTCACTATTTTAGGGGTTTAAGGTATACATTTGACCATGACCTATCTCTTTTCTGCAAGTGTCCTAAAGTGTTTGTTTTGTAAAGAGTGTCTGTCTTTTTTCTTAAGGGATTGTCTGTTGTGAGTTTGCCAAATTACAGTCAATAGTCATTCTTGTCGTCATCTTTGTGGCACATGGCTTGGGGAAAAAGGGACACAACATGATACACTTTATCAAATTGCTTTGCACGTTTCTTTGCTGGATTGCTGTCATTATTGTCCAACTTACGTATTAGATGGTCCAAATAGCG
Source organism: Chrysanthemum lavandulifolium (assembly GCA_022545495.1). Lineage (NCBI taxonomy): Eukaryota > Viridiplantae > Streptophyta > Magnoliopsida > Asterales > Asteraceae > Chrysanthemum > Chrysanthemum lavandulifolium. The sequence continues at coordinate 268,570,794 of CM040241.1, forward strand.
GCAAGCCTAGTCTGGTTTATAATTGGTATTTAAGAATCTCAGCGCATGTTTATTGTGTGCAGCGTTAAAGGCTTTGCATTTCGTTACTGAATTTTTTGTTTTAACTAATTTGTCACAATTATATGATAGGTGTTTAATTATTACCTACTAACAGATGTGGTGGTTCTGTATGAATAACTTGCTGTAAATGTACATTTGTTGTAGAATGAATTGGTTCAGGCTTTCGTCATAGAAACATGTTAGTTAAAAAATACCTTCATACTAACAAAAACACTTCAAGGAATAAAAAGCTATAATTTATCAAGTCTAGTGGAACAAAAAGACGTCAAAACTGAACAACTAGTTAAATATTAGAACAAGTGTATATGCTATGGAAAATTGCTTTGGACACTTTTATATTATGACAATTCGACATGATATCTCTTCATAGAGGCAAAGTTTGAGTAATTATGTAGTTCTTTGGGTAACTTCTGCTATGAAAGGTTGATTTGGTTGCTGACTGTTGTGATCCATACTATGCAATAGTGTATTTTTTTATTGCCAAGTTGGTGTTGTTTTTAGGTAGTGGCATTGCACCAGATTGTGTTGTACCGGCTTTAGGGCGATCACTTTGCATGTTCTTATCCTTAATAGATTCGTTAGTCTCTTTTAATTCAACACTAGCGTACCTTTAGGATTTAACATCAGGAAAAAGCAACTTTCCTACAAGCCATAGTGTATTGTTTCTAGTATACATCAGTTAACTAGCTTACTTAAAAATCAAAGTATATGAAGTATAATAATGATCTCCTTATGTGTATTTGTTATAGCTACAATGGAAGGTCCCAAGCCACGCAAAAATTGGTCCAATGAAATGATCAAAGTCTTACTAGACACATGCATCGAAGAAATGAAAACGACCGGTAGAAATGGTGTTAGCTTGTATAGGTCGTCTTGGGTTAGGTTAGGCCAGGTGCTGAAAGACAAGTTCGGCATGGAATTCACACAAAAGAAATGAAAACGGTTTGATAATTTAAAAGCGAAATATATTGGTTGGCTTTACTTGAAGAACAAAACAGGGAACATCTATAACCCGCAAACAAAGATGTTTACCCTAACACCCGAAGAATGGGAAGACTTCAAAAAGGTGTGTGGTACTAAGATAATTAACACTTATATAATTTGTTTCTACGAAAATAACTTATCTAGAAATTATTTGGAATTGGGTACAGATTCATAAAAGGGCGGGATCTTTGCAATCGAATCCATTACCATACCATGAACTATGTGAAATTGTGTTTCAAAGTATTAGCCCCAATGGTGATGGTCAATGGACCAATTCAGAAGGGTCCGGGGCATCGGCGTCTGCGACATCGACATCTGGGGCATCTGCTATAAAGGAACGTGTTGGGGCAATTGATATCAACGATGACCCTTTGGTTGACGTGAATATTGATGATGAAGATGACGGGAACTCCCGTACCCAAAGGCTACATGATGAAGCTAGGCCTAAGAAAAAGGCAAAGACTTCTCGTGTTACTTTCGATGACCTGGCGGTGGATATGCAGTGTGCCACGAGACATATTGTCAAAACAAAGGATGGGCCAATGACAGAGTGAATGTTTGAAAATTGAAGCTAGTTGGATTACCACGATTGGATCCTTTATTTTTAGTCGCATTCAATATTTTTGGTCAATCAAGAGACATGCGAGAGGCATGGATGGCTTTGCCATCGAACCAGACATCTTAAAGGGCTGGATTGAGATGACGGTAAAACATTCGAATTTTCAAGTAGGGAGATCGTAAAGGGTCGAACGTGGTTTAGGTGTTTCGTATTTCACCTTATGTGTTTTTGAACCTTTATGTGGTTTATGTATTCAGTATTTTGAACCTTTATGTGGTTTATGTATTTGGTATTTTGAACCTTTTATGTGTTTGGTAGTTTAAAACATTATTAAGTTTTGTATGTATTTTTGAGCCTTTTGAATCATGAGTTTATTCGGTATTTTGAACCTTTTGAACCATGAGTTTATTTTTGTTTTCTTTTATATTTGAACAGGTTTATCATGGATTATAATGAAAAACTTGTGCTTATTATTGTTATGTATACATATCTTCGCTACTTTTGGTCAAGAAAAGGAAAAAGAAAAAGAGATACTACTTCAGCAATGTCCGGTCATCAATTTACATTAGAGTTATTGCAAGGAAATGATAGGCAGTGTATTGAGTTGCTACGCATGTCACGTGATTCCTTTGTTCGTCTTTGCACCCATTTTAGAGTAAAAGAGTGGTTAAAAGATAGCAAGCATGTATCGGTTGAAGAAAAAATGGCTATGTTCTTGATGATGTTAGGTCACAATCAACGGTATGTGGTCATAAAAAACCGATTTCAACACTCAACACAAACGATTCACAAGTTTTTTCATGAAGTATTGGATAAAATGGTGGAGTTTGCTAAGGAGATTATAATACCACCAAATTTTAATCCTAATCCAAACATTCCGGGCCATAATAGGAGATTGCGACAAATATTTAAGGTAATTAGTAACTATATTAGTGATGTGATATTTTGTTTCACATTAAATTTCGACTACTAATTTCGTTTATGTAGGGAGTCGGTTGCACTAGATGGAACTTTGATACATGCTTCGTCCCTAAACACAAGCAACATTTATATAGAGGAGAGGAAAGGAGATTGCTATCAAAATGTTTTGGCTATATGCGACTTTAACATGATGTTTACTTTTCTTGTTCTTTGGATGGGAAGGGTAGCTCATGATTCCGAATTTTATCGAAGCAATAAGAAATCCTAATGCACCGCTTCCATTACCCCTCCGGTACATACATACATACATAAAATACATACATGCATAGTTTGGATTTATTTTGAACTATTACTTAAAATTTTAATTATTATATAACATTTACGACAAATATTATCTTTGTGATGCGGCTTATGCACACACGAGGGTTTATGGCACCATATCGCAATGTGAGATATTGGTTAGGAGATTTTCGGCGAAGGCGTGCATTGAATAGTAAAGAAAAGTTCAACCACTCGCATGCGAAACTTGGAAACGTGATTGAACGTGCTTATGGTGTCTTGAAAGCACGTTTTCCGATATTAAAGAAGATGGCACCCTTTTCACTCACGACACAACGAAATATTACGATTGCATGTTTTGCACTTCATAATTTTATACGCAAAGAGGGTTTAGATGATGAACTCTTTTCAAGATATGAGCAATCGAATGTGCAACTTGAGAATGACAACGCATTAGTTGAAGTTGATGATGGTGTTGATGAAGAAAATCAAGTTGTTCAACCACAAGGGAATGCATCAGATCGACAATATATGACTAATTTAAGAGATCAAATCGCGCAACAATTAATGCAAGTGATTGAACGGGTTGGGTCTTAATATGATACATGTTTGTAGTATTTTGATAATTTATGTGCTTCGCAAATTTCATGTTTTGAACCCTTATGTATCGGTATATTTTGAACCATATGTATTGTCTTTAATATTTCATATTTTAAGCGATATTGGTATATTTTAAACCATTATGTATTGTCTTTAATACTTCGTGTTTTAATTGATTGCTTGTTTTTTCACTAAATAACACAAAAAACTAGTGAAAAAAAAGGGGAAAAAGTTACTTCAATAGCACAAAAAATAATAGTGAAAAAGAAAAAAAGAAGAAAAAAAGAAGAAAAAAGAAAGAAGTACTTCAATAGCAAAAAAAACAAACGGTCTTCTTCTTGCAGATGAAGAACTTAAATGTACCTCTTCTTCTGCAGACATGATTTGCAGATGAAGAGGTAAAAGCTCTGAAAAAACAAACGACACCTAAGTATAGTACATAAAGACAATGTGTGAGATCCAAAAAATGAACAATGACCTCTCTCGTTTACTTTTTTTTTTTAATTCTACCTTCTAACCACATGTTCATAGGACATATAGTTGAACGACAATCATAATATCATCAAATGACCAAGTTTTCTCTTTTCCATAATTTAAGTCCGTTCATGACCTCATTTTCTACTCATTATGTGTTAGAAGTTAGAACGATCGTGTTTAATAAAAACTATGTTTATTTTCATTTAATAATAGGCTAACGAAGTAATTAGTACTATATATATATATATCTCTATATTATATATAATAGGAGGCATTTGGCATTAATGTCACCTCAATGCCAAATAATCAAATTTCATGCCACATAAGCATTTGTTGTCCAACTAAGCAATTTTTTATCCACCTAAGCTATAATATTTAATTTTCAGATTTTATGTGTTAATTTTCGAAATTCTTAAGCAATTATTTATAAAATTCGTTTTTATTAAGCATTTTTTGAAAATTGTTTATAAAAAAGGTTCCTTGCAAGGATTGAACCTTGGTTGTTTTGATAGATAACTTGTGTGTTTACCACTTAGGCAACAAGTTATTTTGATAATTATGTTGCATATTATAATCTATAAATGGCTATAATCTATTAATACCTGATTTTTTTATTTCAATCCCATATATCACGTAAAAAATAAATCTCAGTGCATTCATAATATGCTCTTTCTCCAAACCCTAATTTAATCTTTTCCTCAGCCCTTTTTTCTCAATTCTCTCATGTTAATCTTCTTTTGTGTTTGCGTTTACGATAAGTTATCTCAAATAGTAGGAATGGTTGCGAGGCTTATGGATTCATAATGACAATCACTAGAATCATATCAAAAATTTATCTTTGTTTTGGCTTTATATTTTATATGTTTACCGACATGTGCCTTTTATTTTTACATGTTAGTTTGCTAGAAAAGAAGAATGCATCAACTGTAGATGTAGGGCTTTTAATAAAATATTAGCAATGGCATGTCATCATCATGTTTAATATTTTATTGGCAGGTTAATTGGTATTTTCGTATCGTTAGCAATGGCCGGTATTAAGAAGGAAACCAGATTCATCCCCGAGGTTCCTAACTAATAGCTGATTCTTGCAGGAAGAAGCGCATACAAACAAACTTTAGCGTCATCATGGAAAGGGATGACTGATCATGGGATCACTTCATGCATATTTGGTTGTTATCTTGCTTTTACATTTTGATGGGTCGTATTGATTTGAAAGTCTAGGCTTGATGTGAACCACTTGAAAGAAGGAAGCTGCGTTATAAACGCTGCATCATTAGAATCCTACACAGGAAACAAAAAGACGCCTAACACTGAATCTGGTGGCCAAAGGATTTGTTTGAATGGTGTGACCCCTGGCCATATGTGGACACCACTGACAGCTGCAAATTTTTTTACATGTGAGTATGATCCTACATCATGTTAGCAGTATAGTCTTACCTTAATTATGGTGAGATCTGATGTATGATTTCATTTTACTTTTGTGTCACACCCCCAAATTACCTGTTTTGCAGCGGAATGGAATACCTTGGGGGATGACTGTCATAGCATCAAAGTTACAGTTATATCGAACGACCTAAAGTGTCGTTTTGAAAATATCGTTTGATTTATTAAAATAACATTAAAATAATCAGAGTTTACAAAATGTAGTTCCCAAATAGAAATCAATTTGTGCGGAAATAAGTTTGTTACAAGCCAAACCTTGTTTTAAAATGCATAAATCCCATGTGTGACGCGTCGTCACCACGACTCTATGATATGTCCATATGCATGCCATGAAGTGAATGCCTTAGATACCTGAAATAAAACATGCTAAAAAGTGTCAACACAAAGGTTGAGTGAGTTCATAGAGTTTGAGTTGAAATGTAAAGCCTTTCAAGAATATTCTTGCAACAAAGGCATTGTAAATCCACTCGGTTCCAAGTTCCACCATACAAAACTTGCAACGTGTGTGTTCACAACCCACCGCCAAAATGTGTATAGTTTTGTTCAAGCGCATGATGTCAACCTTGTTTGTAAGTAGGACATATGTGCATCGATATATACATGTACTTAATGCAAAGAATCACGACCAATGAACCTCTTGACAAGTCTAAATTGTTTGTTGTGTTGCATTGAATAACAGATTATATTCACCCTGTGTCGCGTCATCAAGGACCCAAGGGTGGGGCGTCGACCGATAGTACTATCAATACCTCTCTCACGGCTCCGGAGTTAACCAATTGCTAAAGTATGTATGTTGATGCATAATTGAAAACAAGTTTAGCACATTAAGGCACATATCGCAATAAACCACACACAATGTCCAAAGTGTATACGAAGTATAGAGTAACACAATTGTATAAATGGTTTGAGTATTCGCAAGAGTAAAAACAAGTATTTAAGCATGTATCTCCCCCAAATAGTTTGTAAGAATTTAAACGAGTAAAAGTGGGGTATGAACTCACGGTAATCCGTAAAAGTTTAGAGTACTTATAAAAGTAAATGAAATAGTTGAGCATGTATCTTCCCCAAAAGTAATTCAAAATGTATAAAAGTAGGGGCTATGAAACTCACAGTAATATGTCAAAGTTTAGAATATTTGTGATAGTAAAAGCAAGTAGTTGAGCATGTATCTCCCCCAAATAGTTTATAAAACAAATAAGTAATAGAAAGTGGGGCTATGAAAACTCACGGTAATATGTCAAGGTTTAGAATATTGGTGATAGTAAAAGCAAGTAGTTGAGCATGTATCTCCCCCAAAGAGTTTATAAAACAAATAAGTAATAGAAAGTGGGGCTATGAAAACTCACCTGGTATGATTGATATGCTAACAAAATGAAGTGCACTAAAATGAGGCTCGGAAACTATCCGCGACCTAAAATGAATGTCATGACTTGAGTTATGATATGTTGTCGTGAATGCGTGATACAATGTCGTGCATGCAAATCCATATGATATCCATACCACTTGTACGTTTTGGAAATAATGTTTATCGTCAAAATATATGTTTATGACATCGCGTCGTATTAAAATACTCTACAAGTAGCTACGTTGAAACAATCTCCTATAATAGTCGCAAAATGGTGCTCACCGAGTGTTAGGAAACGAACTCAACAGTTTTGGAAAGCTTGTATCATTATCTCAAAGTTTTAGTATTTAAGTTTACATCCTAGAGGTCTCGATCATGGAGATAAATATAGGTTTAGTATGGTAATTGTATCCAAAAATATAGTTTAAGGGTGGTTTTCGGCCAAGTTTGAGTGACTATATGTTATTTGTTACAACTCCGCTCAACAAACGGTTGGACATTTTGGAAAATATGCTAGGCGAACTTACTTATACTAGAAGACATCCCTTTATAAAAAGTTCTACATCATTGTTAAAAACGTCCGCCAACATGGTCCTTTAGTTGCCGTAGTATGTTTTTAATAGAGAATATATTAATTTTGCTAATAGAATAAAGTTACGGCAACTTGTATTATCGCGGGTAATTTACTCGTTACAAGTCCGTTTTCTACGTTTTATATGTCCTTAGATTCGTATCAAAGTATACTAATATATTCTTGACAAGTCGACACAATTAATAACGCTTAAGTCTCATTTTGACTCGTAAAGGGTGACATTTTATGCTGAAATTTCGGAATTATTATTTTTCGTCAAACTTGAAAAATTCATATCTTCTTCGTTATAGCTCCGTTTTAATCCGTTCAAGCGGCCACGTTTTCCTTTTAAAGTATATTTTCTAAATATCTAGCCCAAAATATTATACCCATCGTCGGATTTTCCAGATTTTCAAAATATGGACAGACCCTTTGCAAACTTGCGAAATGAGTTTTTCTCGCCCAAACCTATTCTAACCCGTTCAAAACAACTCCGAAGCTATTCTAATCCTACCATACACCTTCTTAGGGTGTCATGGGTTCCTAGACATCACCAAAATAATATAATATATATAGGATGACTTATATATACTAACTTTAAAATCAATGAAAAGTGGTACAACATCATATGACTTGCATGTTTTTGCTCAAATATGATGAAATGAATATGAAAGATGAAAATGGACATGAGATGCTTACTAGAATACTTGATGAGGTTATTAGAACAAAGGGTTTTCCTAATCACCCAAGGTTTATATTGCAAACCTTAACAAGAGTGATACTAGTGTATGTAAAACTTGATTAGAGAAAAAATGTGATCTCCTTCTTGGTCCTTATGGTGTGACGGGTTCTTAGGTGAAGAAGAGAAAGAGATATGAGTTTACACTTTAGAACTTTTGATGTATGTGTTGAATGAGTTTGTATTATACAATAAACAATAGATATAAGTAGATATTTTGTAAGTAGAATGTGTGTGTCACCATGGATTGGTCGACATTTACAAGACAAAAAGACACCAAATGCATTTTGACTATCTAAATACATATTTGTTGAAGTAAAGTGTAATTAGTTAAGAATTATTAGTAACATGTGTATTTATTTAAGCATTTAAGGTAGCGTTAGTTAAAAATAAATTTTCACGGGTCAATATAAAATATATTGAGGTCATGAAAATTATAAAAATACATTTCTTGAAAGATTTGAGTGAATAAATATTTATCGGGTTGAATTTAAGAAAACCGTCAGTAATATATAAACATAACAATTTATATACGAAATAAATTTAAAACACCGGGTAAACTAATAATAATATTTTTTATAAACTTAATATGAGTATAAAAATATATTGTGATAAAATTTTGGAAGTAACGGATCAATTGTTCAAAAATAATGATTTACGCGATAACGTTTATTTAATAAGAAATTATGCGTTTAACGTGAAATGCAAAACCATGCATAAGTTGATATGAAATGATGAATATGGAGTATGAGAAATGACCGGAAATTGAGAATTTTGACATTCTTCCCATGTCAGAGGAATCACGTCCTCGTGATTCGATTAATGATACTATGGCCCAAACCACGACAAGGGTTCTAAAAGTTTATGCTCGTGTATGGTTTAAATGATTATGTCAATGCTCATGCATAGGGGTTTCTCATCCAACTAAATACGTTCTCGTGCTATCGTGAGCATTTCTCGTCCTAAATACATGCTCTCTTATGACTAGGCTTGATAAGGCAGGCTTTCCCATTCTCGAGCAAAATTTTCAAAAGTCTTTTTGGTAACCGATTTTACTTAATCCCACAACTCATCAAACAAGAACTGTCATATGATTAGGCTAAATCGGTTTAAGTAACAACTTGTTTCTAGCTTGATCGTTGCAACTCATCAAACAAGAACTGACACTCGGATCAAACAGGAAACAAGTGGTTTGAAGAAAATATTTTGAAAATTTGGTCGATTACGGAATTGCTTACACATATGAGGCTACTACTCCCTTCATTACATGATTCTTCCTAAATTAGACATAGGTGATCAGGCTATGTATAATTTAGGAGTAACTATGCAATGCTTGGACTAATCGTCTCATATGATGTTTGGTGTTGAGTCATAAGTTCGCATGTATAAGGAGTTTGCACTTATAATGATATGATGAGATGCTATGTTGATGCAGTTATAGTCTAGGGTCAATGATGCAACCTAGTTCTCTATAACCGATGCTCTGATACCAATCATCACACCCCAAATTACATGTTTTGCGTGGAATGGAATACCTTGGGGATGACCGTCATAACATCAAAGTTATGATTATATCGAGCGACCTAAAGTGTCGTTTTGAAAATATCGTTTGATTCATTAAAATAATCGAGTTTACAAAATGTAGTTCCCAAATAGAAATCAATTTGTGCGGAAATAAGTTTGTTACAAGCCAAACGTTGTTTTAAAATGCATAAATCCCATGTGTGACGTCGTCACCACGACTCTATGATATGTCCATATGCATGCCATGAAGTGAATGCCTTAGATACCGAGATAAAACATGCTAAAAGTGTCAACACAAAGGTTGAGTGAGTTCATAGAGTTTGAGTTGAAATGTAAAGCCTTTCAAGAATATTCTTGCAAAGAAAGGCATTGTAAATCCACTCGGTTCAAGTTCCGCCCATACAAAACTTGCAACTGTGTGTTTCACAACCCACCGCCAAAATGTGTATAGTTTTGTTCAAGCACATGATGTCAATCTTGTTTGTAAGTAGGACATATGTGCATCGATATATACATGTACTTAATGCAAAGAATCACACCAATGAACCTCTTGACAAGTCTAAATTGTTTGTTGTGTTGCATTGAATAATGATTATATTCATCCTGTGTCGCGTCATCAAGGACCCAAGGGTGGGGGCGTCGACCGATAGTACTATCAATACCTCTCCGGCTCCCGCAGAGTTAACTAGTTGCTAAAGTATGTATGTTGATGCATAATTGAAAACAAGTTTAGCACATTAAGGCACATATCGCAATAAACCACACATAATGTCCAAAGTGTATAAGAGTATAGTGTAACACAATTGTATAAATGGTTTGAGTATTCGCAAGAGTAAAACAAGTATTTAAGCATGTATCTCCCCAAATAGTTTGTAAGAATTTAAGCGAGTAAAAGCGGGTATGAACTCACGGTAATCCGTAAAAGTTTAGAGTACTTATAAAAGTAAATGAAATAGTTGAACATGTATCTCCCCCAAAAGTAATTCAAAATGTATAAAAGTAGGGGCTATGAAACTCACAGAAAGTTTAGAATATTTGTGATAGTAAAAGCAAGTAGTTGAGCATGTATCTCCCCAAATAGTTTATAAAACAAATAAGTAATAGAAAGTGGGGCTATGAAAACTCACGGTAATATGTCAAGCTTTAGAATATTGGTGATAGTAAAAGCAAGTAGTTGAGCATGTATCTCCCCCAAAGAGTTTATAAAACAAATAAGTAATAGAAAGTGGGGCTATGAAAACTCACCTGTTATGATTGATATGCTAACAAAATGAAGTGCACTAAAATGAGGCTCGGAAACTATCCGCGACCTAAATGAATGTCATGACTTGAGTTATGATATGTTGTCGTGAATGCGTGATACAATGTCGTGCATGCAAATCCATATGATATCCATACCACTTGTACGTTTTGGAAATAATGTTTATCGTCAAAATATATGTTTATGACATCGCGTCGTATTAAATATACTCAACTAGTAGCTACGTTGAAACAATCTCCTATAATAGTCGCAAAATGGTGCTCACCGAGTGTTAGGAAACGAACTCAACAGTTTTGGAAAGCTTGTATCATTATCTCAAAGTTTTAGTATTTAAGTTTACATCCTAAAGGTCTCGATCATGGAGATAAATATAGGTTTAGTATGGTAATTGTATCCAAAAATATAGTTTAAGGGTGGTTTTCGGCCAAGTTTGAGTGACTATATGTTATTTGTTACAACTACGCTCAACAAACGGTTGGACATTTTGGAAAATATGCTAGACGAACTTACTTATACTAGAAGACATCCCGTTATAAAAAGTTCTACATCATTGTTAAAAACGTCCGCCAACATGGTCCTTAAGTTGCCGTAGTATGTTTTTAATAGAGAATATATTAATTTTGCTAATAGAATAAAGTTACGGCAACTTGATTTATCGCGGGTAATTTACTCGTTACAAGTCCGTTTTCTACGTTTTATATGTCCTTAGATTCGTATCAAAGTATACTAGTATATTCTTGATAAGTCGACACAATTAATAACGCTTAAGTCTTATTTTTGACTCGTAAAGGGTGGCATTTTTATGCTGAAATTTCTGGAATTATTATTTTTCGTCGTCAAACTGGAAAAATTCATATCTTCTTCGTTATAGCTCCGTTTTAATCCGTTCAAGCGTACGTTTCGTTTTAAAGTATATTTTCTAATTATCTAGCCCAAAATATTATACCCACTGTCGGATTTTCCAGATTTTCAAAATATGGACAGACCCTTTTGCAAACTTGCCGAAATGAGTTTTTCTCGCGCCAAACCTATTCTAACCCGTTCAAAACAACTCCGAAGCTATTCTAATCCTACCATACACCTTCTTAGGGTGTCATGGGTTCCTAGACATCACCAAAAATAATATATATATAACTCTTAAAATCAATGAAAAAGTGGTACAACATCATATGACTTGCATGTTTTTGCTCAAATATGATGAAATGAATATGAAAGATGAAAAATGGACATGAGATGCTTACTAGAATACTTGATGAGGTTATTAGAACAAAGGGTTTTTCCTAATCACCCAAGGTTTATATTGCAAAACCTTAACAAGAGTGATACTAGTGTATGTAAAACTTGATTAGAGAAAAAAAATGTGATCTCCTTCTTCTTGGTCCTTGGCTACCGGTTCTTAGGTGAAGAAGAGAAAGAGATATGAGTTTACACTTTTAGAACTTTTGATGTATGTGTTGAATGAGTTTGTATTATACAATAAACAATAGATATAAGTAGATATTTTGTAAGTAGAATGTGTGTGTCACCATGGATTGGTCGACATTTACAAGACAAAAAGACACCAAATGCATTTTGACTATCTAAATACATATTTGTTGAAGTAAAGTGTAGTTAGTTAAGAATTATTAGTAACTTGTGTATTTATTTAAGCATTTAAGGTAGCGTTAGTTAAAAATAAATTTTCACGGGTCAATATAAAATATATTGAGGTCATAAAAATTATAAAAATACATTTTGAAAGTTTTGAGTGAATAAATATTTATCGGGTTGAATTTAAGAAAACCGTCAGAATATATAAACATAACAATTTATATACTGAAATAAATTTAAAACACCGGGTACACTAATAATAATATTTTTATAAACTTAATATGAGTATAAAAATATATTGTGATAAATTTTTGGAAGTAACGGATCAATTGTTCAAAAATAATGATTTACGCGATAACGTTTATTTAATAAGAAATTATGCGTTTAACGTGAAATGCAAAACCATGCATAAGTTGATATGAAATGATGAATATAGAGTTTGAGAAATGACCGGAAATTGAGAATTGTGACATTTTGCTACATAGATCAGCTATATGTATAAAAAGTTAACGGTTATAATTTATTATCAGTTATTTGCTGCATAATCCATGTTTCATAATAACGAGCACAAAGTTTTGGTCTCTCAGGTTATCCAATACATTCGATTTGTTCAATTAAACTAAGCAGCAAATCATGACATGAGTTATCATAATTAACTGATTGCCTCATAGTTGTTGTTCAAAGTAACATCTTTGATTATGACATCAACCATATTATACAAATGCGGAAAAAGCAATAGTTGTTCAGGGTAGAACAGGGGAAGACCAAAGGAACAAATCAATGTGGTTAATTATAATCATCTATGTATGTTACAACCGCAATTAGCATCTATGACGGAGCACCATTGGTACATTCTATGTAAACATTGTAAAATAGACCACACACAAGTATCCATGGTATTTGAAAGACTCCATCCATCGGTTACCAATGTTATTTAATGCAATTCTAACTTGGTGTAAAATTATTATATGCATCTCTTTTATGTTTCTGTATATATAAGCATACGATGAATAGCTTTGTTAATTTGATTATTTAGGGGAGGATCTACTGATAGATCAACCATTCAGATTTCCAGCTACATTCACCTTTGTTGTTAGAGCTTTCTCAGGTATGAGGTTCTAAATTTGCTGACTATTGTTTTCTTATCATACACGAGGAGAATGTACTCTCTAATTAGATACCAAAATATTGATACTAATTATAATTTGCTTTGATCCAAAGGTGGGTAATCTGAATCTTGCAGTTAAATTACCCCCAAATATCATGAGAACTGATTTGGGTCCAAAGATATATATTGTATATGGACTGGCTCAAGAACTTGGAAGAGGCGATTCGGTGACCAAGATTCATCGTTATATGACAGATGCGGTATTACTTCAATCCCGAATTAGTATATTTAAGTCATCAGTATACAACTATTCATAGTCATGTATGAATTTTGGTGAGTGTAAATGTTCAGGTGAATATATTGACACATACCACTGAAATATCAGTTAGTAGCGACCAACAGTTAGCAATTGAGGAATTAAAGAAAAAACACGAGTCAGGACGAGAAAGAAAATAACGCGTATCTTATTGAATGTGGTAAAAAAAAGTGACGAGTAAAGTAATTCATATGCATTTTGAAAGCCTTTTGTTTGCGTTTGTGAGTCATTCTGTTTTCCCATTTCATTACCATTCATGTAATTCACTATGGCCTCGGCATTGCATTGCTCGCTCTAATTACAATTTGTAATGAATTTTGTTTTTATGTATCGTGCATTGATTTAAGGCATGCATCTCTTGGATGATATATGCCTCATGAATCATTAAACTAATTAATGAAGTATATATGTTGGACATTTTTAATCATTGAAAAAACCTTTGAAACACTATAGTAAAATATCCATAGGTAGATCTGGAATAGCATACTTTGCTATCACTGTGATTTTTTCATTAAGAAGTTCTAAAAGAAATACGTAGTTGAAATGTAACACCCTAACCCGATAAGGGTAGAAGTATCACAGTATGGTGTCATATCAGAACATACATAATGAACATAAATCAAACGGCGGAAGCCTTATAATAAATCTCAAAAGAATTCAAGTCAACAAGACTTATCAATACATAAATACAAAGGGAAAACTCCGAAATGAAAATATAATAACAAAATCAAATGAAGTCTAAGATGACTAGGCATGGTCTCTATATCAGCTCATCTCTCAAACCCAAACAATCCCCAGCTCCTAGCTTATGTACCGCCATAGAAAAGAAATGCGGCTAAGCTTAAAAAGCCCAAAGAGCAGATATAACGATACAATAATAATAAAAGCGGGCGAGAACAAGGTAAGGAAGGTCGGTTTATAAATTTGGTATATCAAAGGAACAGTAGGGTAAATGAACATAGGAAAGGGATCGCTTATCCACCACGAGCCAACAAAACAAATCAAATCAAATCATATATCCACAAGAGTCTGTAGTAACCAATAGTAACCATAGCGATATAATGTACATGGGTGATCGGCTCCAGTTGTGAAGACGCGTATTGCACATGACATCATTCACCGACAAATCATAACATATCGATAACAAAACAAATCAAAGATGCATCCTGATATGTGCTAAAACACATATCATTTCTTCATCAAACTGACCCAAATTAACCAAGAAAGAGCCGTTTATTGCTAATATTTTGGTTTTCTTGAGTTTGTGCTTGTGCAGTGCGGATATGTAAAACACACAAAAGGAACCAAATTAGACGAAACCGAGCACGAGAGATTAAGAGAGCTTAAGCCGAGCCGGAAGATCAAAATTGAGCATTTATGATGATTTTATTCTCCGAGGATGATTTTTGGAAGAAATAACCAAGTTTGAAGAAATGTCAAAAATGGCCCCTCAAGTTTCAGCATTTGACAAAAGTGACCCTTGAAGTTTCAAAAGTTTCAAATCAGCCCCTGGATTCTTTGAAGAATGACAAAATCATTCCTTGGAAGATATTTTCAGAATTACACGTTTGGTCCTTGAAATTTCAGCATATGCAAGTTTAGTCCCTATGGTTGCTCTTGGATCACCTTAAATATCCTAAGTCCAAATATCAAATCTCACGTCCCAATCCATATCAATACAACCCGCCCTAAACAAATCTTATAACCCGCCACCTTTAATAATATCCGACCCATCCAACCCGCTTTACCTGTGTCAACTCACCCTAATACCTAGTCAAACACCCAAACAATAATAAACAACCGAAACGCTTTTTACCCATCCTTACCCAAATCCACCCAAACCACAATAACCACCCATGTTTCCAACCTCGTACTAGAGTCTTTACACCTTCTAGAAGGTCGACTAGTCGAAATGATAAGAATGATCCAAGTGGCGGCTTGAAGCATTTGATTGGTCAAACACCTCATATGGTGAATTGGAGCAATGTGATTGGAGGAAGTGACAATGGATTGATTTGTGGGTGTAGATAGACTTCTAGCATCTTCGAAAGGGATCCCAAGACCTCTTGAAGGCTATATATAGGCCTCTTGGCTCACATTGTATTCGTGTGTATTTTTCCTTTAAAATTTAGTCTAAGTTCTTGTATTTTTAAGCTTTTCAAGAGTGTAGTAATGGTTTCTTAAGGTTTTATGTAATCTCGCCTTATTGTAATCTCATCTCGCTTTTAATAAAATTTCAAGTTTTCATTTTATATTGCATTTTCAATTTTGGATGATAAATAAAGGTGTTTTTAAGATTGCAATAAGCTCACTCACCTTCATATAAGTCATTGTGAGCTTATTTAGTGTTAACTTGTTCATTTCATTCACAAAACTATTGGTCAATAAAAGTCAACACGGTCAAAAAATAAAAGTCAAACCGCTTCTTTGGTAGTGCTTATTTTCGTGTCTAATTTGCTTTTCTCATTTAAATCGATTATGCATATTTGTCTTTCAAATATCTAAGCTCAAAAGGGTAAATCCAACCATTTTGTACCAAACAGTCCTCAATGAGGAGTGTTTGGCACTAAGGGTTCTGCCCCATTCAAGGTATCCTTTTGAGTTGAGATTGTTTGATTTGACTCACTTTAGCAGTTTTGTAGTGATTTTAACAGTTACATCATCACTTATAGAGTCAAAAATCATTTTCAAGGTCTTTTCACCCATAAGCTGTCAAAATAGTTTATGGTTGAAGCATTGGTATAAGTGCTTGTTTAAGTCTAATCTTGAGTCACTTGGGTCAGTTTGAGGTTGTGTCAAGCTTTGGTTGAAGGTCACAAAGTGTCAAGACATTTTGGCCAAACTTCTTTAGTTGTCACATATTTTTCTCAAAACAATTTGAGTCATTTTCTAGCAATTTTATGGTCTTAATCTATCCAAAACCCAAAAAATAGTTTTACATAAAGATTAGCAATCAAAGTTAACATATCTTCGCCTTTGTAAACCTCCAAAAGCTTCTATAAGCTCAACTCGGTTTTCAAAAAGCATTTTAATTCCACATAAACTGATTTCTCCCAACCACCATTTATCAGATCATTTTTTACCATTCAAATGAGCTCCAAAAACCTTCAAACTTGGTACTTATGTTCTTTGGCATATGGACTTGATCTCTTTCAGCTAGTATTAGGTTTTTCAGTTTGTTTAGTAGCTTAAAAATAAGCTCAAAGCCCCCTCTCGCTACCTTAACTGTTGGCTTTTCAGATTTCAAAACAAGCTTCTAGAGCTTATTAGACTGTAGGTATAGTTTAAATCACTCCTAGATAACTTAGGATAGGTAGCTTATTAGGACTCCCCTTCCCAATAGCTTATTTGTATGTTCCCTTTAGCTTATTAGCTTATTTATCTAGTGATCCTTATTTTAGCTTAGTTCTCCCTTGTTCCTTAGTTCATTGCATGCTCCCATAGTTCTAAAACTGTCACCTCAAGGTTTCTGTAAGTTGCTTTTAGCTAGAGTTCAGTTTAGTAGATTTTAGCTTATTCATAAGTGCTTATTTAGACTCCATTAACACTGCAGCCCTCATATCTCTCACACAAGCATCATATTTCTTATTTTTCATAGAATGAGATTAATATTTTAGAATTTTCCTGAGTTTTTCATAATTTTTGGTTACTGTTTGCTATTTTTCTCTATTTAAAATAGTTTTTAGTCATTTTTAAATAGCGTTTATTGCAAATAATTAAGAAAAGGTTCCAAAAAATAATTTTTCAATTTTCCCAGTTTAAGAAAAATATAAAAAGCATAAAAAAGATTTTTCCATATTTTTCCCCTTTTATTTGATATTTTTCTCAATTTAAATTAGATTTAAATAGTTTTAAATTAGTAGAAAATAGAAAAATAATCAGAAAATTACAAAAATAGTTTTGAAAATTCTCTTAGGATATTTTAGATTTTATAAAAATAGTTTCATATTTTTCCTTTAATTTTCATAATTTTTAGTATTTTAATTTAGTTTTAATAGTTAAAAATTAGTTTTTAATTTAAATAAAATCCAGAAAAATCCAAAAAAATAGTTTTAATTCATAATTAGTTTTCACATTGCATTTCTAGAGTAAAAGTAATTTTAGGCATTTTTAGGGTATAATTTAGACGTAATTGCATTTTTAATTACGTTTTAGTATAATCTGCATTAGGATTTCCCGTAAAATAGATTCCCTTAATTACTTTCCCTATTCCCGTAGTTAATAAATCAAATCACAAATTCAAAACATCGAGCATTA
Organism: Chrysanthemum lavandulifolium; assembly: GCA_022545495.1. Taxonomy (NCBI): domain Eukaryota; kingdom Viridiplantae; phylum Streptophyta; class Magnoliopsida; order Asterales; family Asteraceae; genus Chrysanthemum; species Chrysanthemum lavandulifolium. The sequence continues at coordinate 268,588,828 of CM040241.1, forward strand.
AATTCCAAACCAAAAACGACGTTATAATTCACGCCTCGTTGGGAAACGATTCGGCCGACTAATCCGTATCAACGATCACACACGGATTTGATTTATTATTCTTTTCCTAAAGGAATTTGAATCTATCTTCTTGATTATTTTGGTATCGATATTGAGGTTTTATCCACACACATAACCCCTAAGCCTTCATTATCAACAAATCGATTATCGAACTGCTTTAAGTTTCTTACGGTTAGTCATTCACAAGTGGCTAGCTCATGTGAGATAACTTGACGGTTTATTCACGAGAATCAAATTTTAGGCGCCTACTTGCGGGAGGTTGTGTCACGACAATATCGTTTGAGGTTTGACGATTAGTGACTCGAGATCCTTCATTCGTGAAGTTACTATTTTTCTATAAAATAAAAAGTAAAAATATTTTCCTTTTCTTTTGTATATATATATATATATATCGATTAAAATACAAAAGATTTTTCTTGTGTTTTTGCTAATAAATAGAAGACACCAATTATATAACATTCTCAACGGAGGTGTTATCATTAATAAGTTCCCGAACCAAAGATAAAAACTTGCCTTTGTGTCACTTGTGAATTTATTTATCTCTATCGGATAAAACAAATTGTGTGGTGGGTATAAGGACGGCCCGACATTAAATTGCGGTGAAAAGAAGCGGTTTTTAATAAGCTTCACACGACCTACAAAGCTTCTCCGCCGCATGCGTTTGTCTTGTAGAGGTGATTTATTCACTTGGGATTATTGGTTAAGTTCACCGTGTTTCGAATACCGCTCTCTTTAATTGCCTTGGTTTTGAAAGTGCATGCGCACTCGCTCTAATAACTACGATCGATACTTGAAACCGCTACAATTCCGAGAAGGCGAACAGACGTGCTCAATTAGTCGAACCCGAGATTCGAACTAATCGATCCCGCCCATCATCGAAATGGCGGAGGACAACCGATCCATGCTAGAGCAACCTGTGCACCCACCGAGGGTTATGGAGAAGCCATCGTCGTCCCGCAATCATTGCCGATAACTTTGAGCTTAAACACGGCTTGATCAACTTGGTATCATCGAGCCAATTTTACGGATTTGAGAGGACGATCCTCACCTCATATCCGACGGTTTAACAAGCTCACGCTCTACGATCAAGTACCGTAACATTCCGGAAGAGGCTATCAAGCTACTCCTCTTCCCATTTTCACTCGAGGGGCCGCCCGGATTTGGCTCGAAAACTACCCCTCGATCGATAACCACATGGGAGAATTTAGTATCAAAATTGTTAACTAATTCTTCCCACCGCCTAAAACCACAAGCTTAAAAATGAAATAACAAAATTCACACAAAGATTTGATGAATCATTTAGTGAGGCATGGGACCGATTCAAAGATTTGCTTAGGCAATGTCCCCATCATGGTTTTTCCGAGTTGCACCAACTTGATACGCTTTATAACGGTTTGAATGAGACCGACCAAGACTCTCTCAATGCCGCTGGTGGTAATTTGTTGACCCGATCAACGAGAGATGCCTTGTCGATTATTGAGAACAAATCTAAAGTTCGACCTCACGTAGCAAATCGGTTCTTGCCGAGTGAATGTTACACCATCGCCCTCGCCTCACGAAATACGCCTAGCACCGATGCTAAGATTGATAAGCTTACGATATGATCCGTGCTTTGGTTAAGATTAATTCTTCTCCACCCGCTCAAGTCAAAGCGGTGGAAACGACTTGTACTACTTGTGGTGGCCCGCATGCCTACTACAATTGTACCCCACCGATGGCAATCCTTTCGATGTTAATGCCATAACCGAGGTAACCAATACCGCCCTCAAGTTGAAACAAACCCTCGTGTTAGTAATCAAATGGGACCTCCGGATTTTCTCCATCAAATAATCGAATCGCTTTAATCGAAATCAAGTTCGTGGACCAAATGTTCAAAACCAATTCAAAGCTCCACCAAATCAATACCCAAATCAAGGAGTTAACTACAATCAAGTATATCAAAACCCAAGCTATCAAGCTTCACCTTTGCCTTCAAATGAATTCACAACTTACATTCAAAACACCAATTCTACCATCAACACCATGCAAAATCAGATTACAAGTTTGAGGAACGAGTTTCAATCTTCGTTAACTAGACAAAGAAATGAGTTTAGGAATGAGATTCGACTTCAGAACAACAAATTGGATGCTTCACAGAATAAACTCGAAAATATGTTGAATGCTGTTTTGTGTAAGGTTAGTCAGCCCTCATCTTCGGGTTCTCTTCCGAGTGATACCATTCCCAACCCGAAGGGTGAATTGAAAGCTATAACCACACGGAGTGGTAAGGCTTATGATGGACCCTCGTCTCCTACTCCGTTAGTGAGGAGGAGGAACAAGACACCGAGGTTATTGAAGAAAATGTGCAACCCGCACCTGCTCCACCTCCGGTCGTTCAGATTCGATTCCGAACCCGATGTTCAAGACTACTCTTAAACCTTCACTTCCTTATCCTTCAAGACTTCATAATCAAAAGCTTCGTGATAAAACCGAAACCAAATGGAGAAATTTGTTGAAATCGCTCAATCCTTGAATTTTAACATCGCCACCGACGCTTTACTCCTCATGCCGAAATTTGTCGCTATGATCAAGAATTTAGTGAGTAATAAGGAAAAGTTGGCAGAAATAGCGAAAACACCGTTGAATGAGAATTGCTCGGCGGTGCTCCTCAAGAAACTTCCCGAAAAGTTAGGAGACCCCGGCAAATTTCTTATACCTTGTGAGTTTCCGAGAATAGTGAAATGCTCCGCCTTGTCCGATCTTGGTGCGAGTATTAACTTAATGCCTCTTTCGATTTATAACAAACTTTCTCTCCCGGAACTCAAACCTACTAAGATGACTCTTGAACTCATGGACTGCTCAACCTCTATTCCGAGAGGAATCGCGAGGACGCCTATGTGAAAGTAGGACCACTTCATTTTCCCGCCGACTTCGTTTTCGTTGACTTTGATGCTGACCCCCGAGTACATCTTATTCTCGGGAGGCCCTTCCTAAGAACGGGTCATGCGATGATTGATGTTTATGAAGGAGAAATCACTTTACGATCTAACAAGGAAACCGTCTCGTTTAATATTAACTATCCTTCGAGATACTCCTCCAACTATGATGATGCTTCTATTAATCGAATCGACGTTCTCGATATTGCTACGGAGGAGTATGCTCAAGAGCTTCTTGATTTTATGGGTGGCAATCCCACCATTCCTTCTGAAAATGTTGAACCATTTTCTGAGCCTATTATTGCCGATTCTTCCCCCTCTCTCACTCCGTTCGAGGGAGGTGATTTCATTTTGGAAGAGATTGATGAGTTTCTTGCTGATGATGAATCGATTCCACCGGAATTGATGATGGTGTTTATGATTCGGAGGGAGATATCCGTTATCTTGAGCAATTATTGAACGAAGATCCATTACCATCACTCCCTCCGAAAGAGATTACGATTGACGAAATCAAAGAAGTACAAACGTCTGATGAAAATCCTCCAGAGCCCGAGCTCAAGGATTTACCTCCTCATCTTGAATACGCTTTTCTTGAAAAACCGAACAAATTTCCCGTCATCATTGCTAAAAACTTGAAAGATGAGGAGAAAACCGCACTTTTGGATGTCCTACGAAAACACAAAAATGCAATCTCTTGGCAAAATTCTGACATCAAAGGAATCAACCTCGCTTCGTACTCCACAAAATTTAATGGAGGATGATTGTAAACCCGTGATTCAACAACAATGTAGGGTTAACCCAAAATTCATGATGTTATCAAAAGGAAGTTCTTAAACTCCTCGACCGGAATCATTTATCCAATCTCCGATAGCTCATGGGTTAGCCCTATCCATTGTGTCCCTAAGAAAGGAGGAATGACCGTCGTTGCTAACGATGAAAATGAGTTGATTTCACACGCCTCGTCACCGGATGGAGGGTGTGTATTGATTATCGAAAATTGAACGATGCTATCGTAAGGACCATTTCCGCTACCTTTATGGATCGATGCTCGAACGCTTAGCGGAAATGAGTTCTATTGCTTTCTCGATGGTTTCTCCTGTTATTTTCAACCCGATCGACCAAGGATCGGAGAAAACCATTTTCACATGCCCTTATGGAACTTTTGCTTACCGACGCATGCCTTTTGGGCTATGCATGCTCCCGTACGCTCCAAAGGTGCATGATAGCTATTTTCATGACATGATCGAAAATTCTATGGAAGTTTTTATGGATGATTTCTGGTTTATGGAGATTCTTTCACTTCTTGCCTCTCTCATCTAGACCACATGCTCAAAAGGTGTGAAGACACCAACTTGGTCTTGAATTGGGAGAAGTGCCATTTCATGGTTCGAGGGCGTTGTCCTCGCCATAAGATTTCAAAATCGGGATTGAGGTCGACCGAGCTAAAGTCGACGTTATAGCTAAACTCCCTCATCCCACTACCGCCAAAGGTATTCGAGTTTTTGGGTCATGCCGGTTTCTATCGCCGCTTCATCCAAGATTTCTAAGATAGCCCGCCTCGACCCATCTCCTTGAAAAGGATGTCTGCTTATCTTCACCAACGAATGCGTTGAAGCGCTTAACATTCTTAAAAGAAATTAATCGAGGCACCGATCTTAGTTGCCCCGATCGATTTTCCCTTTGAGCTCATGTGTGATGCAAGTGATTACGCAATTGGGGTAGTCTTGGGGCAACGAAGTCAAACATTTTCAACCCATACACTATGCGAGTAAGACATTATCCGAGGCCCAACACAATTACACGACTCACGAAAAGGAATTATTGGTCGTTGTTTATGCTTTTGAGAAATTTCGACCCTACCTTGTCTTGTCGAAGACCATAGTGTATACCGACCATTCTCGCCTTAAAGTATCTCTTGGCAAAGCAAGATGCTAAGCCACGATTACTTCGTGGGTTCTCCTCCTTCAAGAGTTTGATGTTACTATTCTTGACAAAAAGGAGCGGAGAACCTTGTCACGATCACCTCTCTAGACTTGAGAATCCCCATCAAAGTGTGCTCGAGAAAAGGAGATCACGGAAACATTTCCTCTTGAGACACTTGGGATGATTTCTAAGAAAGACCCGAACACCCCATGGTTTGCCGATTTTGCAAATTACCATGCGGGCAATTTCATTGTGAAAGGGATGTCGTCCCAACAAAAGAACAAGTTTTTCAAAGATGTTAAGCATTATTTCTGGGACGATCCCTACTTGTTTAAGATTTGGGCGAATCAAGTAATCCGGCGGTGTGTTCATGGCCAAGAGGCTCTTGATATTCTTAATGCTTGCCATAACGGACCCACTGGTGGCCATCATGGTGCAAGCTACACCGCTAAGAAGGTTTTTGATTCCGGATTCTATTGGCCTACCATATATCGAGATGCTCATGATTTAGTCAAATCTTGTGATTCTTGCCAATGTCAAGGGAAAATTTCACAAAAGGATGAGATGCCTCAAAATGCTATTCAAGTCTGTGAGATTTTTGACGTATGGGGCATCGATTTTATGGGGCCATTTCCATCATCTAGGGGTAATAAGTATATCCTCGTGGCCGACTACTTGTCCAAATGGGTTGAAGCGAAGCGCCCCACCAATGACGCCCGAGTGGTTGTTAAGTTCTTGAAGAATTTGTTTTCCGATTCGAGCACCTCGTGCTATCATCGATGATCGCGGTACCCATTTCGTAATGAACAATTTGCTAAAGTTATGGCTAAATATGGAGTTACCCATCGCCTTTCATCACAGATCACCCGCAAACGAGCGGACAAGTTGAGGTCTCGAATCGTGGTTTGAAAAGGATTTTAGAAAGGACCGTAGGAGAAAATCGAGCTTCATGGGCCGATAAGTTAGATGATGCATTATGGGCTTTCCGCGATCAAGATACAAGACACCCATCGGTGCACCCCATTTAAGTTGGTGTATGGAAAAGCTTGTCACTTGCCCATCGAGCTCGAGCATAAGGCATTCGGGCCTTGAAACATGCTAACTTTGATCTTAAGACCGCGGTGATCACCGAAAAGTTCAATTGAATGAATTAAACGAGCTTAGGATCGTGCCTCACGAGAATTCTTTGATTTTCAAAAGAAGACTAAGAGGATTCATGATGCTAAAATCAAAACCGCGTTTCAACGTTGGTGATCAAGTTCTCCTTTTAACTCTCGATTGAAGATATTCTCGGCAAACTCAAATCCGTTGGTCGTGACCATTCACCATCGCTCAAGTTTTCCCATATGGAACGGTGGAGCTTTCTCAGCCCGATGGCCCGAATTTCAAGGTGAATGGTCATTGTGTGAAACATTATTTTGGAGGGGACATCCCATCTATGGTTGTCCCGAATCTCCAAACTTTCCCCAAGGACAACTGAATTCGGGGATCGAGTCAAGCTAGCGAGTCGGTAACCAAAAACAGTAGCGCTTCGTGGGAGGCACCCCATGCTTATCCATCTATCTTCTTTTTATTTTCTAATAAGTGACGCGAAGGGGTCTTCCTCTTCGATTTCTCGTGTTTGGTTGTTTGTGATGTTGTGTTTAGGATGTTCCCGATATGAAGACTCTCGTGCTCGAAGTTTATATTTTCTCCACTCGAGTTTCATGATCGATGCTGATGGAAATCCGATATCCTAATCTTATCGACTAACGTTTATCTTCTAGCATACTTAATAAACGACTTTTAGATTTTCGTGATACCCTTGCTTTAAACATTGAGGACAATGTTTCGTTCTAGTCTAGGGTAGGGTAATCTTCGATTTGATTTGACCGCACTTGCTTGTTTTTTGTCGTATTCTCTCGTAACCCGCTTTTCCTTAGAAAATGAAAATTGTGCAAAATGTGAAAATTTAAAATTTTGTAAGCTTTTGTTAAGTCTTTTGATTGAAAAGTTGGCTAGTCTCTTAGACAAGAAGCTATAAAATGCTAATTCTAGCTCACAAGGCCAAGATTTTGCAAGTTTCCTGAGTGACTTTAAGTATGCATAACTTTATTTCATTAGACGAGGCATTTGCTAAGTTAATATATGTTTTGACACCTTGTTGACTTTCCACTTGGTGAGAGTAGGAATAGAATTACGACTTGACCCAGGCGTGTTGAGCCCTAGCTTGTTCCCTTAACCATAGGTAATCCGAAAATTATCGGCTAAGAATCTGCGGATCTCATTATTTGGGATTTTAAATTTGCGAGATCGAGAAATGATAGAGTTACTTATGAGTTTAGATGCTAAGCGTGGAGTAGTTGGTTCTCTTTAGAGCCCATCAAGGTACTTATGGCTTTTTGTTCCCACAAAATTGTTTCACCCCATATCATCTAATAATTAGAGATGTCGAGTTTTTGGCGATAGTTAGTTCTTTATCTTCTTAAAAGAATCTTTGTTTTAAAAATTGGGTACACATCAAGGATCCGTAATGAATAAGAAATCGGTGATAAGTGATAAAGTAATAAGTAAAGTTGTGAGTCATGTGTCGAGATCGGACCCTTGGATCTTTAGTCGGGATTGAGTGAGGTCTTAGTCTAGCCAACCGGGATCCTCATTTCATGAAGCCTATAGTCTTGAATTACCCGTGAAGCTCCGTGGTTCATAGCTCATATAAGTAAAAGTATAAGTTAAAAAAAAAAAAAAAAAAATCATTATTGTTGAAAAATGTTGAAAAAGTCAAAAGTTTAAGTGAATAAAATTCCTTGATGTGGACCTCATTTTTACGACAATGGTTCTTGAGGGAAGGTGGATAACTAATTATCGAATTAGCTTCATATCTTTATCGGTTTAATTCTTATCGAAACGAGAAATTTGAAGAAATTCAGTTCTCACAAAAATAAAAAAATCTAGAGGAAAATGGGAACAAAAGGTAATTACACAAGTAACTTCCATGGGTAGTGTTAGCATCTAGAGTCGTATGTAACAATGATTTCGGATTTACGCTTAGTTTGGGACTTGTGAAAAATCATGGACGATGTATTCTATCCGTATGGTCACTTCACGCTGTGTTGTGTTTTCTACTCCGTGATCCTAACGTGTAGTTTAAAAATGCCGGAGTTATTGATCGACATGAAAGTTCAAAACCGTCATTCATAACCGAATGTGCTTAATCGTAATATCTACATGTGAATTAAAAGGTAAGCAGGCGTTTTAGAATTAAGGCTTTCTTAATCTCTTTGAGGAATCTTTGCTACTTCTTCATAGGTTTAGTAGAAAGAGATTGAAATCCTTGGTTTTAGAAGCGTGAGTTGATTGCATTGCGTGAGACACGACAATGGTCTCGTCTGGGTATTTTGATATGTGCTAAACACATATCATTTTTCATCAAACCGACCCAAATTAACCAAGAAAGAGCCGCTTATTGCTAATATTTGTGGTTTTCGAGTTTGTGTTTGTGCAGTACGGATATGTAAAACACACAAAAGGAACCAAATCGAGCGTAAACCGAGCACGAGAGATTAAGAGAGCTTAAGCGGTAGGAAGATCAAAATTGAGCATTTATGATGATTTTATTCTCAGGATGATTTTGGAAGAAATAACCAAGTTTGAAGAAATTTCAAAATGGCCCTCAAGTTTCAAAGATTTGACAAAAGTGACCCTTGAAGTTTCAAAAGTTGCAAATCAGCCCCTGGATTCTTTGAAGAATGACAAAGTCAGTCCTTGGAAGATATTTTCAGAATTACATGTTTGGTCCTTGGAATTTCAGCATATGCAAGTTTAGTCCCTATGGTTGCTCTTGGATCACCTTAAATATCCTAAGTCCAAATATCAAATCTCACGGCCCAATCCATATCAATACAACCCGGCCCTAAACAAATCTTATAACCCGGCCACCCTTTAATAATATCCGACCCATCCAACCCGTTTACCCAGGTCAACTCACCCTAATACCTAGTCAAACACCCAAACAATAATAAACAAATCCGAGCGCGCCCTTTTTTTACCCCGTTTACCCAAATCCACCCAAACCACAATAATTACCCATGTTTCCAACCTCGTACTAGAGTCTTTACACCTTCTGGAAGGCTGACTAAGCGCTGAAATGATAAGAATGATCCAAGTGGCGGCTTGGAAGCATTTGATTGGCCGTAACACCTCATATGGTGAATTGGAGCAATGTGATTGGAGGAAGTGACAATGGATTGATTTGTGGCTGTAGATAGACTTCTAGCATCTTCTGAAAGGGATCCCAAGACCTCTTGAAGGCTATATATAGGGCCTCTTGGCTCACATTGTATTCGTGTGTATTTTTCCTTTAAAATTTAGTCTAAGTTCTTGTATTTTTTAAGCTTTTCAGTAGTGTAGTAATGGTTTCTTAAGGTTTTATGTAATCTCAGTCTTATTGTAATCTCATCTTAGTTTTTAATAAAATTTCAAGTTTTCATTTTTATATTGCATTTTCAATTTTGGATGATAAATAAAGGTGTTTTTAAGGTTGCAATAAGCTCACTCAGCTTCATATAAGCTGTTGTGAGCTTATTTAGTGTTAACTTGTTCATTTCATTCACAAAAACTATTGGTCAATAAAAGTCAACACGGGTCAAAAAAATAAAAAGTCAAACTGCTTCTTTGGTAGTGCTTATTTTCAGGTCTAATTTGCTTTTTCTCATTTAAATACAGTGTCTGCATATTTGTCTTTCAAATATCTAAGCTCAAAAGGGGTAAATCCAACCATTTTGTACCAAACAGTCCTCAATGAGGAGTGTTTGGCACTAAGGGTTCTGCCCCATTCAAGGTATCCTTTTGAGTTGAGATTGTTTGATTTGACTCACTTTAGCAGTTTTGTAGTGATTTTAACAGTTACATCATCACTTATAGAGGCAAAAATCATTTTCAAGGTCTTTTCACCCATAAGCTGTCAAACCAGTTTATGGTTGAAGCATTGGTATAAGTGCTTGTTTAAGTCTAATCTTGAGTCACTTGGGTCAGTTTGTCACAATTCTCAAATTCCGGTCATTTCTTAAATTAAATATGCATCATATTAGTTCATTCATGGCATTTCATTTCACTTTAATCACAAATTTTATATTAAATACACGTTATCGCGTGAGTTATTATTTTAAATATTTAATCCACTTTCAAAAATGATCCCGACATATTTTTATACTTACATTTAGTTTATAAAAACTATATTTTGACTTTACCTAGTGTTTTAAATTTATTTTGTACATAAATCGTTAAATTTATATTATTACGACGTTTTCTTAAAACTACTCAAGAATTATTTTATCACTCAAATTTCACAAGGAATGTATTTTTACAATTTTATTATCTCATTACATTCTATTTTGATCTATTAAAACTTACTTGTACCAAAATCCACCATTTACCTTCACTTATACAATTTCCTACACAACATTTTACTTACATTTTATTTACAAGTATATACAAAGTTTAAAAAAAAAAAAAAAAGATATTTGATAGACATATCTCCCCCAAAACCGGTTCTAGGGGGGAGAATATGCATTAATTGTTGGTGACTTTCCTTGATAGTATAGATATACACTCCAACTTCATTATCTCATTCATGCACTTCATTTCAATCAAAGAATACAAGTAGTAAAAACTTTTTCCTTCTCTCTTTGTTTCCTCCTCAAACCGGTTCTCATCAAAGTGCTAGAAGGGATCAAGAATTTTTCTTAAGCACAAGTTATAAACAATCTAGTATTACTCTTAATCAAGGTTTTGAAATAAAAACCTAGGGTATTTAGGATAAACCTTGGTTCTTTGCACCTCATCATAGTACTTGTAAGCATATTTCTATCATTTTACATATTTCATCTTCATTTTATATTCATCTCTTCATTTTTGGAGCAAAACATGCAAGACTTGTGTTGTTTATACCATTTACATGATTTTTAGAGTTATTTATATACATGGTCATCCTATAATTATCCCTTGGTATATGTTGGTCTTGATGATGTTTAGGAACCCATGACACCCTAAGAAGGTGTATGGTAGGATTAGATTAGTTTTGGAGTTGATTTGAAGGGATTAGAATAGGTTTTGTCCGAGAAAACTATTTTCGATACGTATAAAATGTGTTCTGTCCTTGTTTTGATTTTCTGGAAAATCGACAGAGAGGCACGACATTTTGGCCTTGATATTTAGAAAATATACTTTAAAGCGAATCAATGGCCGCTTGAACGGATAAAACGGAGTTATAACGAAGAAGTTATGGATTTTACAAGTTTGACGATTAAAATATAATTTTCGTAATTTTCAGATACTATATTTTTCTTGTACGAGTCAAAACGAGCCTTAAGCTTCACAAATTATTTCGACTTATCAAAAATATATTAGTTTACTTGATACGAAGCTAAGGACGATTATACGTAGAAAGCGGATTTGAAACGACAAAGATATGCACGTTTCATAAACTTGCCGTAACTATTATTTTCTAAAAACTATATTATTTTACGATACAAGTGTTACGGTAGTCGTAACGTCCATGTTGAGGGCTGTTTTATCAAGGTTGTGAAACTTTTGGAACAAAATGTCTTCTAGTAAAATTTAGATCACCGAGCATATTTTTCTAAACAACAAGCCGCTTGTATAGCGGAGTTGTAATAAATTATTTACGGATGTTCAAACTTGGCGAAACTCACTTTTTACACCACAATTAGCCAAAATCACTATCTTTAACCCTTATTATCTCTATGTTCGAGACCTTTTGACGAAAACTCCCGAATTGAAACTTCTAGATTTCGATACAAACTTTCCAAAACCGTCGAGTTCGTTCTCTAACGTTCGACGTACACCATTTTACGACTAGTTTTCCAAAGCCATTTTTATCACTTTCATGAAAATTCCGACGACATTGTTTTGCGACGAAAAGTGAAAATTTCACTATAAATCATTATAAAACCGTTGTAGGATGACATTTTGACGTAAATACTTGTAAAGTCATTTTTGAAGGGTCTAGACGTCAAAAGAGTATTTTTCGACGATAAGAATTATTTTCAAAACTCGCAAATGGTATAAATAACATACGAAATGCATGCATAACATTACATTGCAACTCATTACATATCATATCATTGGTAATAGGTCCAGATTATAGCATCACATTATACCTCGTTGTACTCACTCTTGTCATCACACCGCTTACCAAGTGAGTAATCACAACCCCTTTTTCCGCTTTTACTATATTTTGGGGCTAAATGCATGAACCTTTCTTGAGCTAAATTGTTTACTACTTTTATTAACTAGTTTGACTAGAACTTGTGAACTCGAATCAAATCCTTGAACTTAATCACGAACCTATTACTTATTTGAACTTATTGAACCGTACATGATATGACCCTAAAAGTCTCGCCTTATTGGTGGAGCGTACAAAGTCTCCCATGTTCGGAGCATCACTATAAAGTCTCCCATGTTCGGAGCATCACTATAAAGTCTCGCCTTATTGGTGGAGCGTTCTCAATAAATCTCGCCTTATCGGTGGAGTGTGCAAAGTCTCGCCTTATTGGTGGAGCGTTCTCAATAATTCTCGCCTAGGTGGTCGAGTGACAAAGGAGTCTCCCTTGTTGAGCAAAGGTGCAAGTCTCCTATGTTCGAGCATCCCTACATTATTATATTCGTGGTACTATATTGTGAACTATTATGACCGCTTATATTTGACTACTTCATACGCTATTTTTGTGCAATGGGTTGTGTACACAGGTTGCAAGTTTTGTATGGGCGAACTTGGGCCGAGTGGATATACAATGCCTTTGCTTTGTGGACTATTTCCGATGACCAAACCTTTGACTATTTCTTGCGAGTTTTCTTATTTTGCTAAACGTGTTTACTCACCAACTATTTTCATAGTTGACCCGTTTTCTCTCATGCATTTCGGTGATCGTTAGTAAGCTTTTCTACTGTGTCTTGCATAATGAAGTTTTCACTTGTCACTACAAATCATTATGTAATAGAACTCAATATTTTGGAAACTAAACTTTGTAATATATTTGCCGATGACGGCTAAACTGGTATTGTAATGGTGTATTCTCTCTTTTAAATATTAACGTTGGTATGTTCTATTATCTTGTGCTTATGTTCCTTGATTACACTCGTGTTTCGCCTCCGTGAGGTGTGACACAGTTTGAGGTTGTGTCAAGCTTTGGTTGAAGGTCACAAAGTGTCAAGACATTTTGGCCAAACTTCTTTAGTTGTCACATATTTTTTCTCAACTGTCATTTGAGTCATTTTCTTTAGCAATTTTTATGGTCTTAATCTATCCAAAAACCCAAAAAAATTAGTTTTACATAAAGATTAGCAGTCAAAGTTAACATATCTTCAGTCTTTGTAAACCTCCAAAAGCTTCTATAAGCTCTGTCTCAGTTTTCAAAAAAGCATTTTATGACTGCTGCATAAACTGATTTCTCCCAACCACCATTTATCAGATCATTTTTTACCATTCAAATGAGCTCCAAAAACCTTCAAACTTGGTACTTATGTTCTTTGGCATAAGGACTTGATCTCTTTCAGCTGGTATTAGGTTTTTCAGTTTGTTTAGTAGCTTAAAAATAAGCTCAAAGCCCCCCCTCTTGCTACCTTAACTGTTGGCTTTTCGATTTCAAACAAGCTTCTAGAGCTTATTAGACCAGAGGTATAGTTTAAATCACTCCTAGATAACTTAGGATAGGTAGCTTATTAGGACTCCCTTCCCAATAGCTTATTTGTATGTTCCTTTAGCTTATTAGCTTAGTTATCTAATGATCCTTATTTTAGCTTAGTTCTCCTTGTTCCTTAGTTCATTGCATGCTCCATAGTTCTAAAGCTGCCACCTCAAGGTTTCGTAATGCTTTTAGCTAGAGTTCAGTTTAGTAGATTTTAGCTTATTCATAAGTGCTTATTTAGACTCCATTAACACTGCAGCCCTCATATCTCTCACACAAGCATCATATTTCTTATTTTTCATAGAATGAGATTAATATTTTAGAATTTTCCTGAGTTTTTCATAATTTTTGGTTACTGTTTGCTATTTTTCTCTATTTAAAATAGTTTTTAGTCATTTCAATTTTCCCAGTTTAAGAAAAATATAAAAAGCATAAAAAAGATTTTTCCATATTTTTCCCTTTTATTTGGTATTTTCACAATTTAAATTAGATTTAAATAGTTTTAAATTAGTAGAAAATAGAAAATAATCGAAAAATTACAAAATAGTTTTGAAAATTCTCTTAGGATATTTTAGATTTTATAAAAATAGTTTCATATTTTTCCTTTAATTTCATGATTTTAGTATTTTAATTTAGTTTTAATAGTTAAAATTAGTTTTAATTTAAATAAAATCCGAAAAATCCAAAAAAATAGTTTTAATTCATAATTAGTTTTCACATTGCATTTCTAGAGTAAAAGTAATTTTAGGCATTTTTAGGGTATAATTTAGACGTAGTTGCATTCTTATTACATTTCGTTAATTACGTTTTAGTTAATTTGCATTAGGATTTCCCGTAAAATAGATTCCCTTAATTACTTTCCCTATTCCCGTAGTTTAATTAAATCAAAATCAAACAATCCAAAACATCGAGCATTAAATTCCAAACCAAAAACGACGTTGGCAATTCACGCCTCGTTGAGAAACGATTCGGGTTGACTAATCCGTATCAACGATCACACACGGGATTTGATTTATTATTCTTTTTTCTAAAGAAATTTGAATCTATCTTTGTGATTATTTTTTATATCGATATTGAGGTTTTATCCACACACATAACCCCTAAGCCTTCATTATCAACAAATCAGTGTCTGAACTGTTTTAAGTTTCTTACGGTTAGTCATTCACAAGTGGCTAGCTTGTGTGAGAAAACTTGACGGTTTATTCGCTGAGAATCACATCCATACGCCCCTGCAGACAGATAGTGGCCATACAATATATATCGAGCTCATAATCGATAACGGAAAGGGACGGTGTGTAACATCACTGTCACACACTAGAGTCATGACATTGGTGCATCAATGACACGGACATGGAACCCCCATGCCTAGTGATAGCTCGGGTCTCAAACTGACAGGTCAAGGCAAGGTCATATCAAAAAGGATTCATATCAAAGGTTCATATCAAGGTCCATAGCAAAAGTTCATAATCAAAGGTGCATATCAAAGGTTCATAATCAGAAGGTTCATATCAAACAGTTCACATAGGAGATTCAATCAAAGGGAACATAGCAAAGTTATAGGGAAGCCCTAATAAGAAGGCTCAGAGCAAAGGATAACAATTCCAAACCAATATCGAAAGATGTAAACGAATCATGAGAAACCCCTACTGAAAAGGGATAGAATATATGTACCTTATCCGAAACAAATCAACAATGAAAGCAAATCAAGAAATGAGATCAACCCCATCGCCCAGAACCTATATGAATTAGATAACGCTCCATAAGAATCAGATTATTCGTTTTAGATTTTTAGCAGGTTCCCACTGTTAGTAATCTTTCCATTTTAAGTAAGTTAGCTTTAGGGTTCATATTATTATTTTGTCAATATAATAACTTATTATAATTTAGGGTCTAAAGTATAATTTATTAGAGTTTAAGGTTTATTGCGACAAGTACTAAATATAACAATTCTCTTTAATATTATTATTATAGTCTAAGGTGTAAAGTGTTAATTTATAGAAGATCAAGGTTTGCATGTGACAAATTATTAAAGGTGAAGGTTGACAATGAAAATATCAATTACTAGTATATAACATGTATTCAATAGTAACTACACGTACAGTAGCCATTCTTTTTCATATCTTGACATGCTATCATCGAGCTTGCTCGCGGTTTTTATTATGCATATCTACGACTAAGTAAACGTACCACATGACTAAATCCCGACTCATCTTCCCGACTCCCCAACAAAAATGTAAAACGGCTCACCCATTTGCCCCGCGATCACCCTTAAAGTTACCCCCTCGCAAGACCATGCTTTGCTCTTTTTATGGTTTCTTGTACTGTTTTTTTTTAATGCACACGTATATGCACCTATTCGACATACATTACTACTAATCCAATACACCAGTTTTAAACCCATTTAGCCATGACAATAGACATGTAACATTCACATCGAGAGGATGTTTTCAAAACAGTTTCCTAGGCTAAAATATTGCACTTTAGTCGACACATAATAGGTGTTATCCCATGATTTTATGTAACAATATACTAGGTCTTTATATCTTAGTTGTTAACATTTGATATAACATGTTTTATAGGGTACAAAGCAAGCGTATGACTGCCCTTCCCACACAACCAGAATTGGAAAACACCAACAGAATATGAGTAGTATTTTACACGACATATGTTTTTATGAGGTCTATAAACTAGGTTTTTCTCAAGGCTTGTTTTAGTATTAACTAGACATGTTTTATGGTGACACAAGCATGCGCATGGTGAAACTTCACCACGACCAGATTCACAAACGAAGACGAGACGAGAGTTGTAATGGTTAACCTTGAAGCGTGAAACAATGAGAAGGACAAGGGACAAAACAAGCCAACTAGGACACTCCTTGTGCCCTATTCCTCACGACGAGTAGTAACAAAATAACCCACGACAAGGTCCAAGAACCCTTTGAACCAGGCACTAACACAACCCTTACACAAATCCTTACCAACCTTGCTTTGGTTTATTTGGTATCGACAGAAAAGAAGAGAACAAAAATGGAGATGGAGCCTGTGTTTTTGCCGTAACTTATGAATGAAGAAGTTAGGGTTTTTGTTTCATTCGTTTTGAATGCATATTAAAAAGGGATAGGATAGCTCTTAAATGTGGAGCGTGTATAAGCTACAAATCAGGGATTTAAGCGTGAATGGGGGGGGGGGGACGTTTAAGAGTTAAGACTAATTCTCATTTGATTGACTTTCCAATTTAAATGGTACATTTATTTATTTAAATTTCTAAGTAGTGCACTTATCATATCAACTAGTACAATACCCGTGGCGTTGCCCCGGTACACCGATTCAATGATATATACATATGTTCAGAAACTGCATAAGTATATGCTAATGTAACTCAGCTATAGACTATCTTATAACTTTAAAGAATTAGATATAATTATGTTTGCACTATGTGACCCATTTCGACTAAAATGCAAGAATAGTACATTTTGTAATCGAACAAATATTTCTTCTACACAGACCTTGTACTTAGCAACTTGACAAAATTATGAGCAACTAAAATTGAGTTTGTACTATAACCCAGCTTGAAAAAAGATCCATACTTCAAACATAATTATTTGCTCCATAAGTTACCCCATATGAAAATTGTCAAGTTATTTAACGAAGACTATTCGAGAAGGGTTTGATGAGCCTTGACTTGACTTCCTTGTAATCTTCAACCTTGGAACATCGGCATGATGACATAGAACACCAACACAATAGAGATGCATAACCATTACACCCATATCATGGTGTCTTAATTACATGCCAAACTGATATAATTGACAATTTTTACTGTGGAAATAAGTTAAATCATGCATCTAAAGTAGAATCGATCATTATCATTGTATCAAACAAAGAAGAAAGCTAATAATATATAAAGCATGCTAAAAAGATGAGAATTAATTACGTAAATGCTCAAACTTGTAATCATATTCTTGGCAATAATGCGGGATAAAATATGACGATTATGTAAATTCAACTCATTATGTGCGTAAGTCTCCCATAGAAAGAAGTATTAGATGAATTTCATACGACAAAATCTCACAGCCAACTGCTAGTACGAAGGCTATAGCCAAGTTTCCGCGACTTGCGGACGATAACAAAACTGTTATTGCATACCTGGATTATGTAGTATTGATTATTTATGTATCAAACTATCAATCTATGAACCGACCAAACCTAGAGAGTGGCAATACTGAGAAGTCATAACAGTAATACCGTACATCATGTATATGATAGATTGATAGGTAAGTTTAACTTTATAAACCAAATCATCAATGAAAATTCCAGAACTTACAGGAAAATTAAGAGACATGTGAGGTCTTCTTACTTAACAATTGAAAGCCCCTCTCTTGGCAACCTAGCCAATTTAAAAAATGAGAGTGAAAAGTATCCCATTTTTTCTTTTTTTAATAAATGTTTTCTTTTGTATGATTTCTAAAGTATTTCAAATCATAAGTGGATGAGATTACTGTGAACATCGATTGATTTATGTGCAAATGTTGTTAAACAAAACAAACTATCCGAAAGATATGAATACCAATTATTCCGCCAGATTTTACCCACGTTTCATATTTGCAACTACCAACCCTCATTTGTTGGAATGGATAATTAGTCAATTTCAACGGCTGTCATTGAATATTAAAATGATCATACGGTTGAGAATAACTACAAAATGGAATCACCGTCAGCAATAGAAGTATAATGTTTTATGTAACTATTTTAAGTTAATTATAAGTTAGAATTTCCAAAGTCTTGTACCAATCGGTTTTCATTAGGTGTCCATCGATTAAACGAGCTTGTTACATTTTAGGGATTATCATTCAAGGGAATTATAGCCTTTTAAACGTGTTCCCGATTTTAGGGTTTTACATGAAAGGTTTCATGTAATACCACTGATATACGATACACTTTTAAACTTGCAAACACTGATAATTGTTAATTTTTTTTACATTCCTTTACCTCTGCCTTATTCCATATAATAGTATAATAAATATTCAATTTAGTTAGTAACTTATAACCATTCTTTCATGTATTTTCAGGTGTCACCCATTTTGCCTATATATGAATATCGATGCGCCTAAGCAAGTAACTCTACAAGCAAGTAGATAATTCTGAACAATATTGACAGTGAACGGCCCCTTTTTATAATTCAGGTATGGTCAGTGAACGACCCTTTTTTTTTATAGTGTAGACTTATATGTATACACTATATGAACCATCTTGCATTTGTTTCGCAGGCAAATCCATTTAAATACTATGATTCGCGTTGGAGGAGTTGTGACTCGACGATCTAGAGTTTTTCCTCAATTGAAGCAGGTGAAGTATGAGTGTAACAAATGTGGATCTGTGTTGGGCCTTTCATCCAAAATTCATATTCAGAGGTGAAGGTTGGATCCTGCCCAGAGTGCGAATCAAAGGGGCCGTTCACTGTCAATATTGAGCAGGTGAGTTATATTGCTCCTTCTTTTTGTAACATGAAAACAAATTCGTATACTAATACTCTCTTTGTGGTAGACTATATATAGGAATTATCAGAAGCTTACCCTTCAAGAGAGCCCTGGCATTGTTCCAGCTGGCAGATTGCCAAGATACAAAGAAGTCATACTTCTGAATGACCTGATTGATTGTGCTCGCCCTAGGGAAGAGATTGTGAGCTACTTGTCAGTGTTGTATGCTTTAGTTGTTTTGCTCTTATATCGTGACACACACTAACGCTCGTTGCTTCTTTGTCTTCTAATTTCCGTGAGGTTCTGCATCTACACAAACAACTTTGATTTATCATTGAATACAAAAATGGTTTTCCTGTCTTTGCAACCGTGATTGAAGCAAAGTATGTTATTGATGAGTGTCTAAATACTCATCATTTTGTACCAATTAAACGCAAAAACATCCGAAAACACTCGTAAATGCATCAAAATGATAAAAATATCACAAATAAGTGTTTTATGTGTTTTAAATGCAAAATATCAAAATCGGTGAAAACGTATCAAGTTTGCATAATTGATGCTTTAGTCCCCAAGTTTCAAAAGTTGTCAAAAAGTCCCTGGTAAAACAAAATAAAGAAAATGTTATTCAAGGTCCACGAAATATTCTAAGTTGTCAAAATGGTCCTTGAATAAATCTTTTGTCAAAGGCGCGAAAAAGGTCCTTAAGTTTTGAAATTGTCACAAATAGTCCTTGGAAAATTGAAAATGTCAAACCGGTCCTTGTACTATTAAAGTTTGTCGGTTTAGTCCTTGTGTGAACTGTGAGAAATGGGCGATTTGGTCCCTCAAGATTGGAATAGTTGCACTTTGGTCCTTGTCATCTAAACAAACCAAGCCTTGTCAAAATCCTTTTGACCCCCGTCACTTATACATTTTGGACCCTGTCATTCCTGTTTTGAACCCCAGTCAAACCAAAGTCAAACAAACACAACTTTCCCTCCACTGCATCGCTTATCTTTCCCACTGCTCCTCCAACTTGCCCGCAACTCAAGCCCTCCCATCACCTTTTCTCCTTTCCTCCACCCTCATCATCACAACCCACCACAATAAATGCCACCCCTAGTTGCAAAATCGAGGCTACAAGTCAAATTACTTTTCCCGCCAAAAACGTGGACAACTATTAGCACTCCAAACCGATCCAATGGCTTAGATTTTAATGTGATTTGCTCGTAAGGACACGTGGAAGATTTCTAGTGTATAAAGAGAAGGAAGAAGGCTCAAAGA
Organism: Chrysanthemum lavandulifolium; assembly: GCA_022545495.1. Taxonomy (NCBI): domain Eukaryota; kingdom Viridiplantae; phylum Streptophyta; class Magnoliopsida; order Asterales; family Asteraceae; genus Chrysanthemum; species Chrysanthemum lavandulifolium. Next base: position 268,609,152 of record CM040241.1, read on the forward strand.
AGCTATCTAGTGTAATTTTCAATTTCTTATGTCGTTTTAGTTACAATTTAAATTACGGTGTAATATTAAGCTTTTAAGTTCAGTTTTTAGCAATTTCAATGTATGGTTAAACTTTTTCAAGCATCAAATTCAAGTCTTAGTTATCTTTCCAGTTTATGCATATTTTCAAGTTCAAAATTTCAAAATGTTCAAATGTTGTTGCTAGTTGTTATCTTGGACTGATTAAGCCATATAAGCTCCTCATATAGCTTATTAAAGCTATTAGAGACCTTTAAAAGCAGTTTAGAAGTAAAAAAAGAAAAATTCCAAAAATTCCAAATAAATTAGTGAAAATTCAAAAATCAATGGAGATGGTGATCACAGCTGGAGCAGGGTTGATAAAGGATTGCCCTTGGGTTTAGTGCTTCTTGGGAAGCTATAGGATCTGTTCTCAGTCCTTGGTTATCATTTTTCATTTGGAATCCAAGTTGTAAGCCTTTTTACCCATTTTGGTATTTCACTGTGTAACACAGTCAATAGCTCAAATATTTGTGTTTTCATGATCATTAGTTATAATTAAGTGTAATTAAATCATAAAAACAGTTACTTGTTCTTTAAAATTTATAGTTGCTAAAAATCTTGTTTTAACAGTTAAATCAGCATAAGTATAATTTCATGGTTTTATGTTGTTAGTATTGTTATTTTGTGTTTCTTTAATCTTAGTAAGTGATAATATTAAGTTTGTAATCAAGTGCAAGGTCTAAATCAGTGTTTTGTTTTGAAAATCACAAAATAGTCTAGTTAAAGGACTGTTTGGATTTGTAAGTTTAACTGTGTTGTAGGTTGCTTATGTTAATGCTTGTCTTGAACTTGTGTCTCATTAGTCTCAAATAACTCAAACAAAGCATAAAATCAGTTCTCATTTGGTAAAAGTCAAATTAATCTTTGATTCCACCTTGTTAGCTAACTGTTGGATTTTTATAATCCATGATTGTGATTTCTTGTTCATAAGTTGTTATTGTAGATCAAATCGGTCTTAATATACTTTAAAACATCATAATCGTTATTAGGATCAAACCTAAGTTCATTAAAGTCAACTTGGTTTAATTTCTTAAAAGTCAAAGAGTGCTCGTCCACGCTTGTGGTACCCCATTTCACAAGCTTTGAGAGCTTATTAACTAGCTTAAGCTTGTGCAAATTAGCTTTTTGAGAAGCTCACCTAGCTATCTCTTTAATCCAGTACTAGTTTTTCCATTTTCAGCTTATTAGATAAGCCTGCTATTGCTTTTTAGTTTTGTCCAAATCATTTAAGTGCACCAGTTAGTCAGTGTTTTCCAGTTTTTCAAAAGCTTTTCACAAGCTCATTAGAGTAATCCAATCTGTGTGATTTAGCTTTTTGGAAAGCTTAACTGGTCATCTAGTTAATCCAAGTGTTTGTTTTAAATTTCTAGCTTATCTAAGTGCTTAAAATTAAGCTCAAAGGTGCCTAGTAAAACAAAAGTGTCCTGCACCAAGAGAGATAAGTGCTTATTTGAGTTTGTTTTGTGCTTATTTTTAAGTTATTTGCTTTATCAGTTGTTGAATTAGCTTATTTAAAGTAGTCTAGCTTATTTCTAGTTTTCACTTTGCTTATTTTTTTAGCTTAAAAGCCATTTTGGCTTAAACTCTTTTGCTTATTTCTTTTTCTTAGTTACTGTTGAGATAAATAAGCTCTCACAGAGCTTATTGGTCATTTTTAGAAAAAGTCATAGTTGTAAAAATTGCTTATTTTCTTATGCTTAATAAGTTTTTAAAAGAAAAATCAAAAAATAAAATGTTTTGCAAAAAGGTGGGAGGCAGGCTCGAACCTGAGACCTCCACCTTAGGAGAGTGATAGGAAAGTACCTGGATACCAGTTGCCCTTGGGAGTTGTCTCGTTCATTTCATACACAATCAAATATTTAAGTACGTTTGGCAGTTTTTGCTTTAAGCACTTCTTTAGCTTATTTTGAGCTTATTTCACAAAACAACCACCAAGTTTTTAATTTTCCTAGATTCAGATTGTTCAAAGTAGTTTACGTGAATTTTCATATTTTTCTAAAAGCGTTTAGTATTTTTAATCATTTAATTAGTGTAAAAACTTATTTAATTCATAATAAAAAATATGAAAGTCTAAAAAATATAATTCTTTTTTCTAAAATTTTCTTTTATCATATAGTACGTAAGAAAATTATTTTTACATTCGTAGGACTTTTATTTCATAAATTTTACGTTTTTGCTTGCGCACTCGCGTAATTTTTATAAATAACGTGCGTTTTCATTTTTTATCAAGTTTTTAGATAATTTAAGTTTACGTTTTAGTTAAAATAGTTTATTTAAGATATTTTATTTTATAAAATCACAAAAACATCATTGTAAAAATAGTGATAGCGTTTATTTAATATATTTTAACTTTTTAATTTCCTTTAATTTGCATTTAAGTCGCTGTAATTTATAGATCTTTTCTTTAGGTATAATTATCCATCAAAATCCTTACTAATCACTATCCTTAGTGATTATTCGACATCTGATTGTGTTAAACACCATTCATCCTCCGTAGGACTTAACGACCCGGGAATCCACTGTATTCTCCTGATCTAAATTGCATTTGGTGTCTGAGCTGTTTTAAGTTCCTTACGGTTGGTCATTCACAAGTGGCTAGCTTGCGTGAGAAAACTTGACGGTTTTGCACCAATCAAATTTTGGCGCCACGCCGGGAGGTCAGTAAGCGTGTCCTAAGCATTTTCGCACCCGCACTTGCACATATACCACCTTTTGTAAATGCTTTTTTGTAAAGTTATAACAAAATCAAAAGTTCATTAACACTTTTCCTAAAGTGTTAACAACACCAAACAAAATATAAAACAACAAAACAATCGTAACGCTTTCTAGCTTGTGTTTCTTTTAAGGTGATTCTTAAAGAAATACGATTTGGTTAAACGAGACGATATCAAAAATATTGTCCAAAAGTTTTTAAACCATCAAGACAAATCTATACCTCGCCTTTTCGGTGGTACTTAATATATACATAAAAATCAACCACCGCAAATCAAGGCAAGACACCTACTAACTGGGTGTGACCATAATAAGTTCCCAAACAATGATTTAAAACTTGCCTTTGTGTCCTTGTGATTTGGTCTACCTTTTTCAAAGAAGCCATTTCATTTGTGATTATTGGTTAAGTTCATGATATGTGCTTATTCACATATCTTTTCACTATCAAACCGACCCAAAACAACCAAGGAAAAGCCGCTTATTGCTTATATTTGTGGTTTTCTTGAGATTGTATATGTGCAGTACGGATATGCAAAACACGCAAAAGGATCCAAATCGATGTAAACCGAGCACGAGAGATCGAGAGAATTTTAATGAAATGAAAGGTCGGGATTGCATATTTTGGAAGATATTATTCTCAAGATGATTTTGGAAGTTTCGTAAAAGTTTGAAGAAAAGACAAGTTTAGTCCCTTAAGTTGGAACTTTTGATGAATTGGTCCTCAAAGATTCAAAAATTACAAAAGTCACCCTTGGATTATTAGAGCTTTACAAGATTGGTCCTTATGTGAGATTTCAGTTTACATTTGGTCCTTGAAAATCCGAAATGTACAAGTTTAGTCCCTAATCTATCACTGGGTTCATTTATAATCCAAAGTCCAAAACACCTAAAATCTATTCGCCCAAAATAGAAAAAACCGAGCCCAAACATACACTAGCTACCCGGTTGTATTTAAACCCGAAAACAAACCAACCGTTTAATAAACCCGGTCAACCCCACCCAACCAGTCAAACCTTTTAAACAAATATAAAAACCCAATTACCCTTCCCGCCCTTTTACCCTTTCCCCAATTACATGAACCCTAATTCACCCCGGTTAATTAATCCAAATTGACCGAGATTAAGGGTACTTTGGTACTTTACCGACACCACACCACAAATAGATCGACACATCATTGATCCGTGAGAGATTGGACACTTGCGCTCTCTTATTGGTCGAGCATTGTCATCAAAATTGATCTAAAGGTCATATGAAAGTATGAGGTGTGGGATGTAATCCAAGGGTGCTCATTAGCTCAAAGAAGCACAGAATGAAGGATTCAAGAAGCTTCTCAACCTCAAGCTTGGCTATAAATAGTCTTCATACTCGTTCACAATTAATATCTCTCTTAGTATCTCAATTTCTGTATTTTTCTCTCTCTCTAGGTTTTAGTTGTAGTGGTTTTCCATTTAAATGTTTTCAATACTTTTGTAATTCATTTTTGTACTCATTTTCCTTAATTAATAGAATTTACATTTCAATTTGAATTGTTATTGTTTGAGTTTTTTTATATTCCATATCTGCTTAAAATCTTATTTTAATGCTTATCTCAGTTTCACAAATTTGTTTTCAGCTTATTTTCTCAAAAAACTCAAAAATAAAAAAAATCACATAAATCATTGAAAAATAAAAAATCACTTTAGATCTTTGTTTTGGACTAATCTACCATTGATCTATTGTTTCTTATGTTCATATAAGCTTTCTGTAGCTTATAGTGAGCTTGTACTAGTTTTAATCTCAAAAACACAAAAATATCGTTAATCTCGGATGCTACGAGAGTTGTTCTTGTTTCTTCCGAATTGGATCCGGATTGGTATTGGTTTGAAGGTGATATTGGGTTGAATATTGAGTGGTAATGGATTAGGATTAGTGGTTTGTAGGCTAGAGTTACTATTTCATCGGGTTTGCAAAGCCACGGTGGCTATAGAACTTGTAAGTCTCAAATCTGTTCTTCCTTGAATTTGTTGTTTAAATCGGTTATTTAGTGATAATTTGTGGTTGTTGATCCGAGTATGATGTTTGTTTAGTTTGAAATATTGGTTATCTATTAGTTGCTTCTATAACAAGAGCTAAAAGAGTGTTTGGTTAATATCGAATTGGTTGAGCTTTAGTTTGAATCGGTGATTAGATGCTATTGCTATATGCTTATTAGGGTCTAAGTCACCATATTAGTCTTTAACATTGCACCAAAACACCGAAAAGTCAAAATCATGAGATCCATTCTAGCATCATTTTCGTCAAAATCGGTGGATATAACTTACATCTAGGTTCAAATCTAGTAAATCTAGCTTCTTTAATCTTCATTAGCTTTTAACATCATAATCGGTTCAAAATATTGGATCAAAGTTGAGCATAGTCAAACTTCAAATGTTCTCTCAGTCAACATCATGCTCGAGCGCTTTTCTCGAACTTGCGAGCTAGCAGTGAGTTCATTTTAGTGATTTAGAGCTTGATATTTTGCGAAATTGTAGCTAGCTGTGGTGTGTAAGACCTGCAATAGTAGTTTTGGGTTTGGCTTTTGGATAAGCTTGTGTTTAAGCCCAAATCAAGAGGGTGTTCATCGATTTGCTTTAACTTGGCAGTTAGCTTATATTAAGGATTTGAGGTTAGAGCTTGTTAGGATTAGATATAGCAAGTTGCAATCAGCTTATTCTAGCTTTAGTTAGCTGTAGTCACTGTTTGATTGCATAAGTAGCTTGTTAGCTTATTCTTATAGCTTATTTGGTTAACAGTTGCACTACATCTTGAATATTCTACACATAACCTACTATTTTCTCATTTTTCATAGATTAGTAATATCATTTTAGATTTTTCCTGAAAGTTTTCATAATTTTTGGTCTTTATTTGCTATTTTTCTCATTTTAGCTAGATTTTAATCAATTTTAAATAGCCTTTTATTGCAATTAATTGAGAAAAAGTTCCAAAAAATAATTTTTCAATTTTAATAGTTTAAGAAAAATATAAAAAGCTTAAAAAAGATTTTTCCATATTTTTCTCTTTTGATTTGGTATTTTTCATAGATTTAATTAGATTTAAATAGTTTAAATTAGTTTTAATTTTTATAAATTCAAGAAAAATCCAAAAAAATAGTTTTAATTTTAAAATAGTTTTCTTTTTACATTTTTAGAGTAAAAGTAAAATTAGGCATTTTAGGATATAGTTTAGACGTAGTTGCATTTTAGTCGCGCTTTATTAATTACGTTGTAATTTAGATCGCGTTTAGGATTTCCCGTAGTTAGATTTCCTTAATTACTTTCCCACCCCCGTAGTTTCTATAATCACATCTATAATCCATATCATCAAGCATAAAATCCAAACTAAGAACGACGTTGGCAATTCACGCCTCGTTGGGAAAACGATTCGGGTTGACTAATCCGTACTACACGATCACACACGGGATTGATTTATTATTCTTTTTCCTAAGAGAATTTGAATCACATTTTGTGAGTATTTTTGATATTGATATTAAGGATTTATCCCCACACATAAACCCCTTTAACCTCAAGCAATCAAATTTTGGCGCCGCTGCCGGGGAGGTTGTGTCACGACAATATCGTTTGAAGTTTGTCGATTAGTGACTTGAGATCCTTCATTCGTGAAGTTATTTTTCTATAAAATCAAAAAGTAAAAAATATTTTCCTTTTTCTTTTATATCTATATCAAAATACAAAAAGATTTTCTCTTTGTTTTTGGTAATGAATAGAAGCCATCAATTATATAACATTCTCAACGGAGGTGTTATCATTATAAGTTCCCGAACAAAAGATCAAAAACTTGCCTTTGTGTCGCTTGTGAATTTATTTACTTCTATTGGATAAACAAACCGTGTGGTGGGTATAAGGACGGTCCGACATTAAATTGCGATCAGAAGAAGCGGGTTTTAATAAGCTTCACACGACCTACAAAGCTTCTCCGCCGCTTGCGCGTTTGTCTTGTAGAGGTGATTTATTCACCGGGATTATTGGTTTAAGTTCACCGTGTTTTCGAATATCGGTTTCTTTTAATTGACTTGGTTTTTAAGTGCATGCGCACTCGCCTCAATCAAGACGTGACGTAATCGAGAGAATAGACGCACCGAGTTACGTACTATCATTGAAGAACCCGTCATGGCGCACACTCGAACGATGAACGAGTTACTTCAAGCTCCGTGAGACGGCCACGGTGATGCTATCGTATTTCCACCAATTAACACCGAAAATTTTGAACTAAAACGAATCTAATACAATTGGTGTCTAATAAACCTTTCGTGGTTTAGACCGTGAGGAGCCCCACGCACATCTCCGTTGGTTTAATCAAGTTGCTTCCACGATTAACTTTTGGGGCGTCGCTCACGAGTCGATTAAGTTGAGATTGTTTCCGTTTTCCCTTGAGGGGGCAGCCCGGACTTGGCTCGAAAAGAACCCCTCACCGATTACCACATGGGAAGATCTTTCTAAGAAGTTTGTGAACCAATTCTTTCCTCCATCAAAATCACAATGTTACGAATCAAATCATAAATTTTCAACAAAATTTGACGAGAGTTTTGGAGAAGCATGGGATAGATTCAAGGAACTTTACGTAAATGCCCAAATCACGGTTTTACCGATCTCCATCGATTGATACATTCTATAATGCTCTTACTCCATCCGATCAAGATTCGCTAACGCGTCACGGTGGTAATATCTTGAGTCGTATGCCCACCGACATTAGAATGATTATCGAGAATAAGTCAAAAGTTTCTTCATCTAGGAACCGTCCGGTTGTTTCTAAGATTGCTACCAATGATAACTACGCTCGAGAAGTGAGTTGAGTGGATTGACCGATGCTATTAATTCCATGATGAGAGAGTTTAAGAATCATAAATCGAGCCACCAAAGCCGTGATCAAACATGTGTTATTTGCGGTGGTCCTCATCCGTATTATAATTGTCAAGCCACCGATGGCGATCTCCGAAATGCTTCCATAGCATCGCTAATCCGGTTCAAAATCGTAACCAAGGATACCGTACAACCAAATGGGACCACCCGTTTTGCACCCATTCCTCAACAAAACCAAAACCGTTATCGAAACCAATCTTACAATCAAAACCGAGGAGCCAATCTTAATCATGGTAATCAAAACTACCAAGCTCCTCCACCTCAAGTTTATCAACCATCTCCTCAACAACAATATCAATCACCTCATCAAGTCGTTCGAACAATGAGTTTCTATCTTACATGAAGAGTTCCGATAGCACCATTCAAATTTGCAAACTCAAATTAACAGCATGAGGACGGATTTCAAAAGAGACATGGAAGTTACGAATAACAAAAATATGAGAGAAATTAAGGATATGATGGCTAGTTTCTTTCAAGCCAATCAACCTTCTACGTCTTATTCTCAACCCTCGAGTTCTCTTCCGAGTAATACTATTCCTAACCCGAGAGGTGACATGAAAGCTATCACTACCCGAAGTGGTGTTGCTTACGATGGACCCGCGGTTCCCACCACTATTTCTTCTTCTCCGTCTGGTGTGGTAAACCGTGAGACTGGGGTGACAAAGGACCCGGTGCTTCCTACTGATAAGGGGAGTACTGAGAATGTCCAACCCACGGTTGTCCAAACTTCTGAGCCCAAGGATGCTCCGGTTGAAAAACCTAAGTCAAAAACAACACTCCTATACCCGTCAAGGATGAATGATCAAAAGCAACGTGAACAAGCAAATCTTCAAATGGAAAAATTCTTTCAGATATTTCAAGATCTTCACTTGAAATTAGCTTCATGGATGCTCTTCTTCTCATGCCTAAGTTTGTTTCGACGCTAAAAGGAATGTTAAGTAATAAAGAGAAATTGTGGATTTGGCAAAACGTCTTTGAATGAGAATTGTTCGGCGGTTATTCTCAAGAAACTTCCCGAAAAGTTAGGTGACCCCGGCAAGTTCCTCATTCCATGTGATTTTCAAGGAATTATTCAATGCTCCGCCTTGGCCGATCTTGGCGCGAGTATTAATTTGATGCCGAAATCAATTTATGATAAGCTTTCATTGCCTCCACTTACCCCAACATGTATGACCCTCGAGCTAGCCGACCGAACTACGACTACACCAATCGGTATAGCCGAGGATGTTTTTGTTAGAGTGGGGAAGTTCGATTTCCCCGCGGATTTTGTTGTTGTCGATTTCGATGCCGATCCTCGTGTACCCCTTATTCTCGGAAGATGCTTTTTAAGGACGGGACATGCGTTGATTGATGTTTATGGAGGAGAAATTACTTTAAGAGTTGGAAAAGAAGCCGTCACGTTTAACGTTAACAATACTTCGAAATCTTTTACCAAACAATATGATGTGGCCAAAATTAGTAATACCGAGGTGACAAAGGACCCGAGAATTCCTACTAATAACGGAAGTACCAAAACGTCCAACCTCCTGTAGTTCAAAAGTTTGGCCTAAGACATCAAGATTTGATCTTTCACGCTTCACGGTTAAAAGTTTGTCTACGATACATGCCGAACGAAAGAAGAAACTAGAAAGGGAGACTACTACGGTTGTGGTGGAAAATGCTAGCTCTAAGAGCACACCACTTGTCCCACCTCCGCTTTCTGTGTATCGGATTGATCTTGTTTCTAAAAACACCGAGATTTCTTTGAGTGGCAATCCCACTCCTTCTTCTTCTAATATCCCTTCCCATACTCAATATGAGGAAGATGATTCTATAATGAAAGAAATTGAGGATTATTTGAAAAATGATTCGCCACCGAAATTGATAATGCCGACATCGATATCGAAGGAGATATTCGCTTGATTGAACAAATGCTTTACGGAGATTCCAAAAAGTTATTCAAGAAGTTGCCGCCTTTTAATCCTTCTGAGCCCGAGCTCAAGGATTCTTCTATTGATTTTCTTCTCGAGGAGTTCGCCGATGAACTCGCTCACATGGATCCTCTTCCACCGGGAAGTGAGGATGATATCTTTGATTTTCGAGCCGACTTACGCGAAATTGAATACTTGTTATATCAAGATCCGTCGATTTACTTTGAGAAGTTCACCGATGAACTTGCTCCCACCAACTCGATTCTTTCCGAAAATGAAGAGAACGAATATGATGATCCATTCTACCCAAAGAAAGATAAGGAAGTTAAGATTTCGACTAATGAGCTTGTTGATTCAGAGATTCCACACTGTTTTTTATCCGAGAGTGATTCCTCTTCTCGTGAGGATTTTCACGTGGATGATACGTTGATTTCGCTCCTTTCTCGAGGACAAGATTTTTAATCTCGGATACTCTTTGGAGAGTACATTCTTATCACCAAAGTTATTCGAAAAAGGATCCTATCTTGGATGCCTTCATTGTTGAACCCTTGCAATACACCTCTTTGTACCATGGACTCCTTCTTTGGAGTATTCTCATTTTGATCCATCATCTTTTCGTCCACCCGCAAAAACCACCGATGATGGATCACTCTTTCTTGAAAACTCTTTGTGAATTCGGAGGATTTAACCCTTATGTGCCGATGCCCGACATTTTCTTTCCCACCCGACCCACCCGCCTCATTCCTTCGGGAATGAAGACACCGCTTTTGACCCCGGTATCTCTACCACTTTCTTCCCAAGGACAAATGAATTCGGGACGAGTCGCTAGCGACTCGGTGATCAAAAACAATAGCGCTTCGTGGGAGGCACCCCATGCTTATCTTCTTCTTTCTATTTCTAATAAGTGACGCCAAGAGGTCTCTTCTTCGATTTCTCGTGTTTGGTTGTTTGTGATGTTGTGTGTAGGATTGTCCGATATGAAGACTCTCGTGCTCAAGTTTGACATTTTCTCCACTCGAGTTTCATGATCGATGCCGATGGAAACCGATATCCTAATCTTATCGACTAACGTTTATCTTTGAGCATACTTTATAAACGGCTTTTAGATTTTCGTGATACCCTTGCTTTAAACATTGAGGACAATGTTCCATTCTAGTCTGGGGTAGGGTAATCTTCGATTTGATTTGACCGCACTTGCTTATTTCTGTCGTGTTTCTCTCGTAACCCCGTTTTTCCTTAGAAAATGAATATTGTGCAAAAAATGAGAAAATTTAAAATTTTTCATAAGCTTTTGCTAGTTTTATGATCGAAAAGTTCTTGCTAGTCTCTTAGAAGTTACTTTAAATATGCTTTTTCTTGAAATAGTCTTTGCTAATTGCTTAGATCGAGGCTATAAATGCGATTCTAGCTCACAAGGCCAAGAATTTGCAAGTCTCCTAAGTGATTTTAAATATGCTAAGCTTAAACAAGGATTTGCAAGTTTCTAATAGTGACTTTAAATATGCATGACTTGATTTCATTAGACTAAGCATTTGCTAAGTTAATATATGTTTTGACATCTTGATTGACTTTCCACCGATGAGAGTAGGAATGGAATTCGACTTGACCGGGCGTGTTGAGCCCTAGCTTGTTCCTTAACCATAGATGATCTAAAATTATCTGCTAAGCATCTCGGATCTCATTATTTGGGATTTTAAATTTGCAGAGATCGAGAAATGATAGAGTTACTTATGAGTTTAGATGCTAAACGTGGAGTAGTTGGTTCTCTTTAGAGCCCATCAAAGGTACTTATGGCTTTTTGTTCCCACAAAATTGTTTCACCCCATATCTGTCTGAATAATTAGAGATGTTGAGTTTTTGGCGATGGTTAGTTCTTTTTCTTCTTAAAAGAATCTTTGTTTTAAAAATTGGGTACACATCAAGGATCCGTAATAAATAAGTGCCGAGTATCAAGTGATATGTGAAATGTAATAAGTAAAGTTGTGAGTCATGTGTCGAGATCGGACCCTGGATCTTTAGCGGATTGAATGAGGTCTTAGCCTAGCCACCGGGATCCTCATCTCATGAAGCCTATAGTCTATGAATTACCCTGAAGCTCCGTGGTTCACAAATCATATAAATAAAAGTAAAAGTTATATTTTCAAAAAAAAAAAAAAAAAAAAAAAAAAAAAATGTTGAAAAGTGAAAAATCAAAAGTATAAGTGAATAAAATTCCTTGATGTGGACCTCATTTTTACGACAATGGTTCTTGAGAAGGCGTATAACTAATTATCGACTTAGCTTTGTATCTTTATCGAATAATTTTATCAAAACGAGAATTTGAAGAAATTCATTTCTCACAAAAATAAAAAATCTAGAGGAAATAGGAAAATGGGAACGAAAAGTAAGTACACAAGTAACTTCCATGGGTAGTGTTAGCATCTAGAGTCATATGTAACAATGATCTCGGTTTTACGCTTAGTTTGGGAGCTTGTGAAAATCGTGACGATGTATTCTATCCGTATGGTCACTTCACCGTGTTGTGTTTTCTACTCGTGATCCTAACGTGTTGTTTGAAAAATGTTGGAGTTATTGATCAACATGAAAGTTCAACAAACCGTCATTCATAATCGATGTGCTTAATCGTTATATCTATATATGAGAATTAAAAGGTAAACGGGCTTTTAGAATTAGGGTTTCTTAATCTCTTTGAGGAATCTTTGCTACTTCTTCATAGGTTTAGTAGAAAGAGATGGAAACCTTGGTTTTAGAAGCGTGAGTTGATTGCATTGCGTGAGGACACGGCAATGGTCTCGTCTGGGTATTTTGATATGTGCTTATTCACATATCTTTTCACTATCAAACCGACCCAAAACAACCAAGGAAAAGCCGCTTATTGCTTATATTTGTGGTTTTCGAGATTGTATATGTGCAGTACGGATATGCAAAACACGCAAAAGGATCCAAATCGATGTAAACCGAGCACGAGAGATCGAGAGAATTTTAATGAAATGAAGGTCGGGATTGCATATTTTGGAAGATATTATTCTCGTAAGATGATTTTGGAAGTTTCAAGAAAGTTTGAAGAAAAGACAAGTTTAGTCCCTCAAGTTGGAGCTTTGATTTGGTCCTCAAAGATTTAAAATTACAAAAGTCACCCTTGGATTATTAGAGCTTTACAAGATTGGTCCTTATGTGAGATTTCCGATTTACACATTTGGTCCTTGAAAATCCAAATGTACAAGTTTAGTCCCTAATCTATCACTGGGTTCATTTATAATCCAAAGTCCAAAACACCTAAAATCTATTCGCCCAAAAATAGAAAAAACCCGAGCCCAAACATACACTAGCTACCCGTTGTATTTAAACCGAAAACAAACCAACCGGTTTAATAAACCCGGTCAACCCCACCCAACCAGTCAAACCTTTTAAACAAATATAAAAAAACCCAATTACCCTTCCCGCCCCTTTTACCCTTTCCCCCAATTACATGAACCCTAATTCACCCCCCGGTTAATTAATCCAAATTGACTGAGATTAAGGGTACTTTGGTACTTTACCTGACACCACACTGACAAATAGACTGACACATCATTGATCCGTGTGAGATTGGACACTTGGCGCTCTCTTATTGGCCGAGCATTGTCATCAAAATTGATCTAAAGGCTGTGATGAAAGGATGAGGTGTGGGATGTAATCCAAGGGTGCTCATTAGCTCAAAGAAGCACAGAATGAAGGATTCAAGAAGCTTCTCAACCTCAAGCTTGGCTATAAATAGTCTTCATACTCGTTCACAATTAATATCTCTCTTAGTATCTCAATTTCTGTATTTTTCTCTCTCTCTAGGTTTTAGTTGTAGTGGTTTTCCATTTAAATGTTTTCAATACTTTTGTAATTCATTTTGTACTCATTTTCCTTTATTAATAGAATTTACATTTCAATTTGAATTGTTATTGTTTGAGTTTTTTATATTCCATATCTTCTTAAAATCTTATTTTAATGCTTATCTCGAGTTCACAAATTTGTTTTCACTTATTTTCTCAAAAACTCAAAATAAAAAAAATCACATAAATCATTGAAAATAAAAATCACTTTAGATCTTTGTTTTGGAGTAATCTACCATTGATCTATTGTTTCTTATGTTCATATAAGCTTTCAGTAGCTTATAGTGAGCTTGTACTTGGTTTTAATCTCAAAATCACAAAAATATCGCTTAATCTCGGATGCTACAAGAGTCGCTCTTGTTTTCTCGAATTTGGATCCGGATTGGTATTGGTTTGAAGGTGATATTGGGTTGAATATTGAGTCGGTAATGGATTAGGATTAGTGGTTTGTAGGCTAGAGTTACTATTTCATCAGTTTGCAAAGCCATAGTGGCTATAGAACTTGTAAGTCTCAAATCTGCTTCTGTTGAATTTGTTGTTTAAATCTATTTAGTGATAATTTGTGGTTGTTGATCCGAGTATGATGTTTGTTTAGTTTGAAATATTGGTTATCTATTAGTTGCTTCTATAACAGTAGCTAAAAGAGTGTTTGGTTAATATCAGTTGGTTGAGCTTTAGTTTGAATCAGTGATTAGATGCTATTGCTATATGCTTATTAGGGTCTAAGTCACTCATATTAGTCTTTAACATTGCACCAAAACACTGAAAAAGTCAAAATCCAGTGAGATCCATTCTAGCATCTGTTTCTGTCAAAATCAGTGGATATAACTTACATCTAGGTTCAAATCTAGTAAATCTAGCTTGTCAGTAATCTTCATTAGCTTTTAAACATCATAATCGCTTCAAAATATTGGATCAAAGTTGAGCATAGTCAAACTTCAATCTGTTCTTAGAAGTCAACAAATATGCTCGAGCGCTTTTCTTAACTTGCGAGCTAGCAATGAGTTCATTTTAGTGATTTAGAGCTTGATATTTGGTATAATTGTAGCCAGCTGTGGTGTGTAGGACCGCAATAGTAGTTTTGGGTTTGGCTTTTGGATAAGCTTGTGTTTAAGCCCAAATCAAGAGGGTGTTCACTGATTTGCTTTAACTTGGCGCTATTATATTAAGGATTTGAGGTTAGAGCTTGTTAGGATTAGATATAGCAAGTTGCAATCGCCTTATTCTAGCTTTAGTTAGTCTTAGTCACTGCTTGATTGCATAAGTAGCTTGTTAGCTTATTCTTATAGCTTATTTGGTTATTCAGCTGCACTACATCTTGAATATTCTACACATAACCTACTATTTTCTCATTTTCATAGATTAGTAATATCATTTTAGATTTTTCCTAAAGTTTTCATAATTTTTGTCTTTATTTGCTATTTTTCTTATTTTAGCTAGATTTTAATCAATTTTAAATAGCCTTTTATTGCAATTAATTGAGAAAAAGTTCCAAAAAATAATTTTTCAATTTTAATAGTTTAAGAAAAATATAAAAAGCTTAAAAAAGATTTTTCCATATTTTTCTCTTTTGATTTGGTATTTTTCATAGATTTAATTAGATTTAAATAGTTTAAATTAGTTTTTAATTTTTATAAATTCAAGAAAATCCAAAAAAAAATAGTTTTAATTTTAAAATAGTTTTCTTTTTACATTTTTAGAGTAAAAGTAAAATTAGGCATTTTTAGGATATAGTTTAGACGTAGTTGCATTTTAGTCGCGTTTATTAATTACGTTGTAATTTAGATCGCTTTAGGATTTCCGTAGTTAGATTTCCTTAATTACTTTCCCACCCCGTAGTTTCTATAATCACATCTATAATCCATATCATCAAGCATAAAATCCAAACTAAGAACGACGTTGGCAATTCACGCCTCGCTGGGAAAACGATTCGGGTTGACTAATCCGTACTACACGATCACACACGGGATTGATTTATTATTCTTTTTCCTAAGAGAATTTGAATCACATTTTGTGAGTATTTTGATATTGATATTAAGGATTTATCCCACACATAAACCCCTTTAACCTCAAGCAATCGCTCACTTGTCGCTTTGCCTCGCATTTGTTTTGAAAATTGATTTTATACTTAGTGCATGCGCACTCGCTCTTCCGCCTCTACAAGTCCACTTTCGTAACTTGAAAGATTCCTCGTAACGAGGACGCTCGCCCTTCACCGTGATCGAGGAACGCCTACCACCACCACCACCGCCGAATGGCGTAAGACAAGCCGATGAATGAGCTTCTCCAAGCACCCATCGAGGGTTACGGAGATGCTATTGTAACACCCCAACCCGATAAGGGTAGAAGTATTACAAAATGGTGTCATATCAAAGCATACATAATAAACATAACAAAGCAGCGGAAGTCTTATATAAATAACCAAAGGAAAATCCAGCCAACACGGCTAAACATTACATAAGTTCAAAAGGAATCAAAGGAAATATTCCAAGGCATAAATAACATAATCCGAGTCTAATAATGTCAACATAACGAAGTAGAAACTAAGATGACTAAAGCCATAAGTCCGCATATCCGCTCATCACTCAAAACCATAGCTAAGAATCCCAGCACCTAGCTTAATTACCTGCCGCATGGAAAGAAAACGCGGCTGAGCTTAAAAAGCCCAGTGAACAGATATATATAACAAACGAATAATCGAAGGTTAAGTAACGAAGGTAGCATAATCATAAGGTGCAAATGAGAAAATCATAAGGCATAATAAAGGATAACGAATAGAAATAGAAATGAAAGGTCAGTCCTCAACCACGAGCCCATATCAAATCAAACACAAATCATATCATATCATATCAGTTGTATCCCGAGGGGTGACCTCGAAATACCATATAAAGGAGGGGAGACCTCAAATAACCATGGAGTGATCAACTCCCAAATATGTGAAGACGCGGATTGCACCCGACATCATTCACCAAATAAAGCTCCAATCAGATTAAATCCCTCGAAACAAATCAAATCTAGGATGCATCCATACGCCCCCCCCCCCCAAAACATATAATGGCCAAATCAAATACATATAATGAGCTCATAATCATATCAAAATGGGGACGGTGTGAACATCACTCAACCACACTAAAGTCATGCCATTGGTGCATCAATGACACGGTCGAGTTACCTTCCGACTAGGAAACAAATTTGGCTCTGCATCGATCGATGGGTCAAAGCATATACATATCATAAGGGTTCATATCGGCCTCCATATCAAAGTTTCATATCAAAGGTTCATATCAAAGGTTCATATCAAAGGTTCATATCAAAGGTTCATATCAAAGGGAGCATAGCAAAGTCATAGGAAGCCCTAATCATGAGGCTTAGAGTACAACATAACGCTCAAGTCGATATCGAAAGATGTATAAGAATCACGAAACCTTAAGAGATAAGGTCGAATATCATACCTTATTCAAGCAAGCAAACAATGAAAGTAAAGTCAAGAAATGAGATCAATCACGCCGCCTTGAACCTATATGAATTAAATAACGCTCTATAAGAATAAGATTACTCGATTAAGACTTTTCCATTTTTAGTAAGTTTCCGCTTTAGTAACCTTTCTATTTTAAGTAACTTTCTATTTTAGGAAACTTTCTATTTTTAGGTGTTTCATATATTTAGCAGGTTTCCATAATTAGCAGTGTTTCCATAATTAGCGTGTTTCCATAATTAGCAAGTTTAATCACTTATCTATAGTTAAATAATGAAAATGAGTATTAATATGATTTAAGGATCATTTATGACAAGTTACAAAAGTTTAGGGTTTAAAATGTCAATATTGCAAAGTATAGGGTTAAAAGTGTAAATATAGAAAGTTTACTCATTTTACTCATTAAATCCATTTAGTTACTATATTAACAAGTTAATCCATCAAGTTTCATAATTTACCAAACAACCCTTAACTTTATTAAATCAAGTAATTACAAACCATAGTTTTAGATTATGATTACGAATCCGTTTTAAACCATTTTAGCACGATTATTACAAGATTAATATACACCTTATGTGATAACATTTTCATTCGAATTACCCACCCCCAAGATCAGATTTGAACGCCCCCATATCATTACCAAAACCATTTCATAAATCATTCGTTATCAAATCCGTTATCACATACATAAACGTATAGTTTCTTAAGCTCATTAAACCCGTTCCAATTCCACAATTTTGTCGACATAAAAAGATCACCAAATTCAGTTTCATATTCATTTATACATCATATATCATTAGGATTACATTAGGTTAATAATCATGGTTTTATGGTACACTTGTTTTATTAATTCATGTAACTAGTATTTATGATTTTATGTGTTATAAAAATCAATTACAAGCCCTAGAAACTCATTCAAGGCCACGAATGAAATGAAAAAACACAAAGGAAGATACGAGAGATGATTATACGTTACCCTTGTAGCGTGTACGTGATAAAGAACAAGAATCAAAGCAATAAGATCAAAACCAAGCCCCTTGGCTTACCCAAGACCCACGGCTACAAAAATAACCACACCACCAAGCCCTTTTCGAACCAAACAAAATCACCACGTACCCCAATCGATCATACACTATCACGAGCCTCCTAGAAACCTTTTGTTTGCAAAGAATTCGGATCAAATGATGGGAAAAAGATGATAGCCGCCACTCTTTTTTTTGGAGAGAAATAGTTTTAGGGTTTCTAGTGATTTTGAAATGAGAAGTAAATGTAAATGGGACTTTAATGAAATTGATATAGAATTAATGGGAGGAGTCCCATTAGGCCGGCCACTTAGGAGGGGGGAAGACAAATTGGTAACTTCCATTCTTATCTTCTAATCATGAACTTAGTCCTCTTTGTAGTCCAAATTAATATGTGTACATTTGGTATACTAATTAGTTACTTAGGATTAATTCTTCCATGTTCATTTAATTTATAACATAAGTTTATTATTCCATAATGTGCATATATTATTAATGAGATAATACTTGTTAAATGATGTCGAAGTGTTTCCCGAGTTTTTATAATTTTTAGTTGGAGGGCAAAATTGTCATTTTACGCGATTTAGATTTTTAGGGTTTTATAACTCTTCCCCTCTAAAAAGAAAATTTTCGTCCCCGAAAATTAAAAAGGAAACGAAGCAATAAACGAAGACATACCCGATGATGAAAAGAAGTGCGGATAACTAGCTCGCATAGATTCCTCGGTCTCCTGTGTAGCTTCACGCCTGGTGATTCTTCCAAAGAATCTTAACAAACGGAATTACTTTGGTTCTCGTGATTCGATCTCGCCGATCTAAAATAGCTTCGGGTTCTTCCGTAAAGACATATCCGGTTGAATCGATTCAAAGGATAGGAAACCACATGCAATGGATGGTAGTTGTATCCTCAGCAGAGATACATGAAACACGTCATGAACATGAGATAACTGAGGAGGTAGAGCTAAACGGTAGGAAACCTCCCCAATGCGCTCGAGAATCTCAAAAGGTCCTATGAATCGAGGACTGAGCTTGCCCTTGATTCCAAAACGCTTCACACCCCGAAAAGGCGACACTTTCAGAAATACCCGATCACCAATCTGAAACTCCAAATCACGACGATGTTTATCTGCATAACTCTTTTGCCGCGAACGAGCCTCCTTCAACTTCTCTCTAGCGACTGCCACCTTCTCATTAGTGACCTCAATAATCTCAGGTCCCTCAATCAAACGCTCACCTACTTCGTCCCAACAAATAGGTGCTCTACACTTCCTCCCATATAACAGTTCGTAAGGAGCAGCCTTGATGCTAGCATGCCAACTATTGTTGTAGGCAAACTCCACCAAGCATAAATACTCATCCCAACTCCCGGTCCACTCTAAAGCACATGCACGCAACATGTCCTCAAGAGTCTGGATGGTCCTCTCGATCGACCATCCGCTCATGGATGAAATGCCGATCAACTTAAGACGAGTTCC
The DNA here is from genome assembly GCA_022545495.1 of Chrysanthemum lavandulifolium. NCBI lineage: Eukaryota > Viridiplantae > Streptophyta > Magnoliopsida > Asterales > Asteraceae > Chrysanthemum > Chrysanthemum lavandulifolium. The sequence continues at coordinate 268,628,563 of CM040241.1, forward strand.
CCAAGCCTTATGCAAACCCTTCCAAAATGAGACGTGAAACGAGGATCTCTATCTCGACACAATCGCTGGGGTACCATGAAGTCGAACAATTTCTCAATAAAAATCTCGCCAATCTACAAACACGATCAACATATTTAATGGGTAAGAATGAGCGACTTGGTTAGCCGATCAACGACCACCCAAATCGCATCATGTCTTTTATGAGTGAGAGGCAAACCGGTGACAAAATCCATAGAGATCTCTTCCCACTTCCAAGTAGGAATCTCCAATGGTCAAGTAGACCACTAGCCCGCCGATGCTCTATCTTGACCTCGCCGACAAGTCATACACTTAGAAACGCACAAAGCCACATCCTGCTTCATGCCATTCCACCGTAATTGTCGCTAAGATCCCGATACATCTTGGTAGAACCAGATGAATAGTGAAAGGAAACTATGAGCCTCCGAAAAAACAGCCTCACGCAGCGTGATCATTCGAACACAAAGTCGGCCTTCATACCATACAACGCCGAACCATCAACACTAAAGTCCGCCTCGCTACCCGCCTCGATATTCTCGAACTATAGACCAAAGCTCACCATCATCCTTCCGAGCTTCCTTAATCCGAATATAAGGTTGACTCAACCTTCAAGCTCGCCTAATAACCATCATAACCCTGAAACAAAACTCCACATCCATCACCAAGATCGTGAAGAACCCTGGGTTCAATCTCTAAACTAGCAATCATACCCGACTTTCGGTTTAATGCATCGGCAACTACATTAGCCTTACCCGGGTGATACTGAATGTTCGTGTCGTAGTCCTTAAGAAGCTCTAGCCATCTCCGCTGTCTCATATTGAGCTCCTTTTGTGTAAATATATACTTTAAACTTTTGTGGTCAGTAAAGATATCACACGACTCACCGTACAAGTAATGCCTCCAAATCTTTAAGGCAAAACCACCGCACCAACTCTAAATCATGCGAGGATAATTCTCCTCATACGATTTCAATTGCCTCAAGCATAGGCAATCACCTTACCATGCCGCATCAACACACAACCCAACCCTTTCTTTGACGCCACTATAAATCAAAACCTCCGGAACCCGATGGAAGTGTCAAACAGCGCAGAAACCAATCTACGCTTCAACTCCTCGAAACTCGCTCACGCCCTCCGTCAATTCAAACTTTTCTCCTTTCTCATCAATTGCGCCAATGGTAACGCCAATTTAGAGAAACCCTCAACAAAACGACGGTGAATAGCCAAGAAGGCCTGTGAAACTTCTTACTCCGTCATGGTAGTAGATCCCGCCATTTTGTGATAGCTCGACTTTAGATGTGTCCATCTTGATACCATCGCAGACACAACGTGACCAAGGAAAGCAACTTGGCTCACCTGTAATTCACACTTAGAAAATTTCGCATACAACTTCAAGGTCAAGAGTTCCAATACAATGCGAAGGTGCTGCTCGTGCTCAGCCTTACTCTTAGAATACACAAGGATGTCATCGATGAAGACGATTACAAATTTATCGAGGTACTCATGGAAAACACGGTTCATAAGATCCATGAAAACTGCAGGTGCGTTCGTCAAACCAAACGGCATAACCAAGAACTCATAATGGCCATAGCGAGTAATTTAAACGCGGTTTTAGGAACATCTTGCTCCTTCACACGAATCGATGATAACCGACCTCAAATCGATCTTAGAGAAGAATTTTGCACCTTGCAATTGATCAAACAAGTCGCCGATGCGTGGAAGGGATAACGGTTACGGATAGTGATACGGTTCGCCACGGTAGTCAATACACAACCTCATACTACCATCCTTCTTAACAAACAACACCGGCGCCCCAAGGTGAAACACTAGGCCGAATAAAGCCGCTCTCCAACAGCTCTTGCAATTGTTCCTTCAACTCCTTCAATTCGATCGGTGCCATACGGTAAGGAGCTTTAGATATAGGTTCGCACCAGAATCAAATCAATGCCAAACTAAACTTCCTAGCCGAGCAATACCGTGGAGTTCATCAGAAAACGCCGGAAAATCGCAGACAATGTAAAGACTTTCAATGGTAGGAACTTCAAGAGAAGTATCCTTAATGGATGCCAGAAAACCAAGGCAACCATGCGAAATAAGAGTGCGAGCTTTCATAGCCGAGATGATCTTAACTGACTTAGGCGGTTGAGCACCATGATAAACGAAATCAGGTTGGTGAATATTACCAAAGATAACAATTCGAGCATAGCAGACAATGGTAGCCCTATGCAAGGCCAACCAATCCATACCCAGAATAATATCAAAATCAAACATATCCAAAGGAAGAAGATTAGCCGAACGAATACCATCATCGAAACGTAGGACAATCCACATACTCACGATCAATAAGTACTTGGTTTTTCATAGGGGTGGAAATAGAGACTTGGTTTAACAAAGGTGTGGTGTCATATTTAACTTCCTTATAAACGAAGTAGATATCATAGAATGCGAGCGCCAGATCAAATAGAGTAAAAGCGTAAATATCACCAATATGAATAATGCCTAATGGTACCGGAGTGTTCTTTGCTCGGTCCCGAGTAATGTAAAACACACGGCCCTTAGTCTGAGCCGGTTTGGCCGTGTTTCCTGAGTAGTCACTTTCCCGAGTAGGGCAATCCTTCACCCTATGAGCAAGAGATCCACATCCATAGCAACCACCGTGGCCTTGAAGCAAACGCCTGGATGGGCTTACCACAAGTGTTGCAAAGTGAGGAGGAGGAAACCTCGCCGGCCTCACGATATGACGAACCGTAAGAACGATCCCGCCGACCACCACGATAAGATTGGTCCCTAACCCGACGTTGACCTCAAAGATCACGACTCGACGGTCGCTTCCCGATCTGTCGCACTCGAGAACCATGTGCCCTAGTATCCTCGACGCCACGGTCGTGACCACGGTCATGTCTACCCCTAAACTCTTGAGTCCGGGTCGTCGACCCCGAGGATGAATACGATCACCATCCCTGTTCCTCTTGTTGTAACCCTGCTCCTCATGCAATAACTCGATGTTGCGGGCATCATCCGCAATCGCAGCCCACCTCAAGATAATCGATGGTTGATCATCCATCTAGCACCCACTTCTTTAACCCCCATTTGAACTTACGAGCTCGACGACGAGCATCTCCAAGAATCGTAGCACCCACAAACCCAACCATCCTCATAAATCGTTGCATATACTCGTGAGAATTTTCCTTATCCAACTCGATGAATGGACTCATACTCCTCTTATATCGTAGCTGCTCGACTGTGGAAATACCGCTTGAAGATGCCTCAAGGTATTCCAAGCACAAGTATCAAGAAAGTTCTCTTCTTTACAAGAGATAGGCTTTCCACCGCTTTAGGCATCACCCCGAGTTTGAAGGCGCAAGTCGGGTTTTCACATCATCACCACAACCCAAAGACATTGAAAAGCTTTTCCAAGTGTGTGATCCACCCTCGACCTCATTAGGTGAAGTCGCCGATCGAAAAGGGATTGGCTTAAGTTTGTTGAAGCCCGATCCATACATGAATGGGTGTAGTGGGTTATCACCCCACCAAAAGAACTAGCGCCATTCAACATTCCGAGTGATGGTAGCAATCATCTCGGCATGGCAGAGGCCGAGCGCGCAATCAACGCTCAAATTAGGATCTCCATCCCGCTATCGCCGCCGCTCCTACGAGTTTGGACCATCCAAGAGTTCATTAAACGATTAGTAAAGGTTAGGAAATAAGATGAAGATCATGAACGGAAACGATGATAATGAACCTAGAATCTACCCAAACCTCACCAACCAAAACTTAAGCTCTACGGATAACGCTTAGGGTCCATATGTCATGTGTCCCGACTACAAGTCGAACTCGTCTCTCGATACCATAATTGTAACACCCCAACCCGATAAGGGTAGAAGTATTACAAAATGGTGTCATATCAAAGCATACATAATAAACATAACAAAGCAATGAAGTCTTATATAAATAACTAAAGGAAAATCCACCAACACTACTTAACATTACATAAGTTCAAAAGGAATCAAAGGAAATATTCCAAGGCATAAATAACATAATCCGAGTCTAATAATGTCAACATAACGGTAGAAACTAAGATGACTAAAGCCATAAGTCCGCATATCCGCTCATCACTCAAACCCATAGCTAAGAATCCCAGCACCTAGCTTAATTACCTGCCGCATGGAAAGAAAACACGGCTGAGCTTAAAAAGCCCAGTGAACAGATATATATAACAAACGAATAATCGTTTAATTTATAACATAAGTTAGGATTAATTCTTCCATGTTCATTTAATTTATAACATAAGTTTATTATTCCATAATGTGCATATATTATTAATGAGATAATACTTGTTAAATGATGTCGAAGTGTTTCCTGAGTTTTTATAATTTTTAGTTGAGGGCAAATTGTCATTTTACGCGATTTAGATTTTTAGGTTTTACAATTATTGTTGTCCCAAACATCGTGGCTGATACTTTGAGCTCAAAACCGGTTACTTAATCTGTTACCCAAAGCCAATTCTATGGTTTTGAGCGGGATGATCCTCATGCACACATTTGATGGTTTAACAAGATTGCATCTACCATCAAATACAAGAATGTCCCATACGAAGCAATTAAGCTTCTTCTGCTCCCATTTTCTGTAGGACAAGCCCGAATTGGCTTGAGAAACAACCCCTCGATCCATTGAGACATGGAAGATCTAGTCACAAAGTTTGTTAACGAACTCATCCTCCATCCCGAACTACAAGTCTTAAGAATGAGATAATGAAATTTTCTCAAAGATTTGATGAATCATTCGGGAGGCATGGGATCGTTATAAAGAATTGCTCCGTAAGTGTCCGTGATCATGGTTTTTCCGAGTTAATGCAAATGGATACTTTCTACAATGGTCCGAACCGACTAATCAAGACTCTTTAAATGCCTCCTGGAGGTAATTTCGAGCAAGACCACAAAAGAAGCCTTGCAAATCATTGAAAACAAGTCCCGTGTCCGCCTCTTCCGCACAAAGACATATCGACTCAGCCTAATGCCGGACCTTCTACTTCATCTCCGTAAGTACATCTAGCACCGATGCTAAGATTGACAAACTCACGGATATTGTTCGTGCTTTGGTTCTTGCTAACCAAAAGAAAGTCACCTTCACACGACACCATCATATGGTGAAGTGAAGAAAGTTGAAGTTTGTGTTACTTGTGGTGGTCCTCATGCATACTATAACTCGATCGCCACCGATGGTAGTCCTTTTGAAGCCAATGCTATAGCCGGTATTTCAAATCAAGGAGGTAATCAATACCGCCCTCAAATGAACCAAACTACCGGCTAATACTTATCGTGCACCACCCGGCTTTTAACCGTAATCCTAACCGAATCGAACCAACCTAGAATGAACCAAGGTTATCAAAACCAAGGTAATTTCTATCCTGACCAAATCAAGGTTTCCAACATCAAGGAAATCTTAATCAAAACACTTTCAATTGAGGGAATCAATTTCGTGGAAATATGAATCCTAATCAAGGGAATTCGCTATAATCGTAACATACGGCCTCAAATTATCCCTCCACCTCCTCCCGTATCAACATCCGATGAGCTTTAAAGCAATTCATGAAGTCTCAAGAGAGACAAACAAAGTTGTTGGTCACCGATCATCAATTAAAGAAGTCTTTAAATGATCGACCCTCGCCTCGTGTACCTTACCTAGCAACACGATCGCTAATCCGAGGGGCGATGCAAAGGCGATCACAACCGTAAGTGGTATCAGATGATGGACCCACTATTCCTACTACCTCTTCTTCTTCTCTCCAAGGTAGTGGAAAGTGAACCCGAGGCGATTAAAGGACAAGGAACTTCCTACTAATAACGGAAGTACCAAAGAATGTCCATCCTCGTGTTGTCCCGAAACCCAAATCCAATCCAGAGTTGTTTTGAACGTCTGTAGCTCCCATTGAAAATACCAAATCCAAAACTTCTATTCCTTACCCATCACGCTTGAATGAACAAAAGCTCCGAGAAAAGCCAATCATCAAATGGACAAATTTTTTCAAATTTTCCAAGAATTACATTTTGACATAAGCTTTATGGATGCTATCATGTTGATGCCCAAGTTTGCATCAACTCTCAAACACATGTTAAGCAACAAGGAAAAGTCGTTTGAAATGGCTAAACTCCTTCGAACGAGAACCGCTCTAGCTATCTTGAAGAAGCTTCCCGAGAAGCTTGGAGATCCCGGAAAATTCCTCTTACCTTGTGTATTTCGTGAATGGTTGAATGCTTTGCCTTAGCCGATCTTGGTGCAAGCATAAACCTCATGCCTCATTCAAGATGGAAGAAACTTTCTTCCTGACCTTACTCCTACATGCATGACTCTCGAGCTTGCAGATCGCATAACATCCCGTCCACTTGAATTGCCGAGGATGTATTTGTGAAAGTAGGAAAGTTCCATTTTCCACCGACTTTGTAGTTGTTGATTTCGATGTCGATCCACGGGTTCCTCTCATTGTTGGAAGAGATTCCCGAGAACGGCCGTGCTCTCATTGATGTATTTGAGCAAGAAATCACATTACGTGTTGGTAATGAAGTCGTCACCTTTAACCTTGATCAAACTTCGAGGTACTCCGCAAACTATGATTCCGAGTTGGTTAACCGAATTGATATCATTGATGTTGCTTCAAGAGTACTCTCAAGAAGTTCTTGGTTATTCTCATAATTCCGTGAGTGGGATCCCACCACATCTTCTCAACCTATCATAGCCAATTTACCCATTCTCTCACCCGCTTGAGGAAGCGACTTCATCTTGGAAGAGATCAAGCATACTTGGCTAGTGATTCTGCTCCATGGGAAATTGATCACGCCCAATTGACATCGAGGGGACATACTTCTCATTGAGAAATTGCTTAAAGATGATCACCATCAACCCCTCACACTAGTGATGCAATTCCGTAAGAGATTAATCACTATGAGATTAATCCAAGGAGATATTCTTATTCTTGAGAAGTTGTTAAATCAGACACTTCTCCTCCACTCCCTCCCGTCGAGCTTCATAACAAGGAAGTCAAGTCGCTTGAGAAAATCAAGAATTTCAAGTCGAACTTAAGGACTTACCACCTCATCTCGAGTATGCATTTCTTGAGGGTGATGATAAATTACCCGTCATTATTTCTCGAGATTTGAGTAAAGATGAAAAGATCGCCTCATAAAGGTCTTGAAGTCACACAAGCAAGCAATTGCTTGAAACTCTCTCGACATTAAGGTATCAACCCGAATTTTGTACTCACAAAATCTTGATGGAGGATGACTTCAAACCGCCAGCTCAACATCATAGAAGAGTAAATCCAAAATCCATGATGTTATCAAACAGAGGTTATCAAACTTCTTGATGCAGGATTGATTTACCCAATCTCGATAGTCCTGGGTTAGCCCAATTCATTGTGTTCCTAAAAGGGTGGCATAACTGTTGTCACTAATGAAGAAAACGAGTTAATTCCAACTCGATTGGTTACGGGTGGCGTGTGTATTGACTATCGCAAGTTAAACGAAGCCACCAGAAAGACCATTTTCCTCTTCCCTTCATGGACCAAATGCTTGAGAGATTAGCGTGGAATGAGTACTATTGTTTCCTTGATGGTTTCTCGGTTATTTCAGATTCCCATTGATCCATTGTGATCAAGAGAAGACCACATTCACCGCCCATACGGAACTTTTGCCTACGACGATGCCTTTTGGCTTATGTAATGCTCCCGGCACGCTCCAACGATGTATGATGGCCATATTCCACGACATGATCGGGAAACAATGGAGGTGTTTATGGATGACTTCTCACCATTGGGGACACATTTCGAGACATGTCTCTCCCATTTAGACAAAATGCTAAAACGGTGTGAAGACACCAATCTCTGCTCTAAATTGGGAGAAGAGCCACTTTATGGTCAAAGAAGGCATAGTCCTTGGCCATAAGATTTCAAAAACGGATTGAGGTCGATAGAGCAAAAGTTGATGTTATTGCTAACCGCTTCATCCTACTACCGCCAAAGGTATTAGGAGTTTTCTTGGTCATGCCGGTTTTATCGAGATTCATACAAGATTTTTCTAAAATTGCTCGCCCATGACCCATCTTCTTGAAAAAGATGCTCCTTTATCTTCTCACCGAGTGCATCAAGCTTTTGAAACATTAAAGAAAAAGCTTATCAAGCACCCATTCTAGTTGCCCTCGATCGATTTACCTTTGAGCTCATGTGCGATGCAAGTGATTTTGCTATCGGTGCAGCCTTGGGGCAACGTAAAACCAAGCATTTTCACCTATCCACTACGCAAGTAAGACTATGATCAAGCTCAAACCCATTACACCACTACGTAAAAGAACTATTAGTCGTGGTGTATGCGCTTGAGAAATTTCGCCATACCTCATCTTGACCAAATGCGTGGTGTATACGGATCACTGGCCTCAAATATCTCTTTTCAAAACAAGATGCAAAGCCGAGATTGTCTGCTGGGTTCTCCTCCTACAAGAATTTGATATCATTATACGTGATAAAAAGGAGCCGAGAACCCGTCACGATCATCTCGTCTACCTAGAAAACCCTCACCGTGATGTTTTCGAGAAAAAGGAAATAAATGAAACATTTCCTCTCAAAACACTCAATGCGGTTTCTTTTCGGAAACTCTTCTACCCCATGGTTTGTCGACTTTGCAAATTACCATGCGGGTAACTTCATAGTGAAAGGGATGTCGACCCAACGTAAGAACAAATTCTTCAAGGATGTTAAACATTACTCGGGACAACCCCTACTTATTCAAAATATGTGCGGATTGTCATCCGACGGTGTGTTTATGGACGAAGCTCTTGATATTCTCAAAGCTTGCCATGCCGACCCACCGGGGCCATCATAGTCCAAACTACACCGCCAAAAAGGTGTTTGATTCTCGGTTTTATTGGCCCACAATTTACAAGGATGCCCACGAATTTGTCAAAGCTCGCGACGCTTGTCAACGCCACGGAATATCTCACAAAGAAATGAAATGCCGCAAAACGCCATTCAAGTGTGTGAGATTTTTGACATCCGGGGCATTGACTTTACGGGCCATTTCCTTCGCCTCGCTGTAACAAATACATACTCGTGGTCGCTTGACTATTTGTCAAAATGGGTCAAGCTAAGGCTTTGCCTACCAACGATGCCCGAGTTGTTGTGAAATTCTTAAAATCCCTATTTGCTAGGTTTGGAACCCACGAGCCATAATCGCGATCGTGGTACGCATTTCGCAATGACCGCTTTGAAAGAGTCATGCGTAAGCATGGTGTAACTCACCGCCTCTCACGCGCACCACCCCTAAACAAGTGGGCAAGTGGAAGTTTCCAACCGAGGATTAAAGAATTCGGAGAGGACGGTTGGCGAAAACCGTGCCTCTTGGTCGGATAAGCTAGATGACGACTGGGCCTTCCGTATACCTTATAAACACCCATTGGGTGTACTCCATACAAGCTTGTGTACGAAAGGCGTGTCATCCGCCGGTTGAGCTTGAGCACAAGGCATACTGGGCCTTGAAGCATGCAACTGATATTCAGATACCGGTGATCACCGGAAAGTTCAAATGAATGAATTAAATGAACTCCGTGATCAAGCATACGAGAACTCTTTGATCTATAAAGAAAAGACAAAGAAGATTCATGACTCAAAATCAAAACCGCGTTTTCAACGCCGGTGATCGAGTCCTTCTTTTCAACTCAAGATTGAAGATTTTCGAAAACTAAAATCCTTACCGGTCCGGACCATTCACCATCACTAAAGTATTTCCATATGGAACCATTGAGTTATCTCAACCCGATGGTCCAAGGTTTAAAGTGAATGGTCATCGATTGAAGCATTATTTTGAGAGGACATTCTCCCCGTGGTTGTCCTGCATCTACAAACTTTCCCCATGAACCAATGAATGCGGGATCGAGTCAAGCTAGCGAATCGGGAATCAAAAACAAGAGCATGCTACATGGGTTTTCACCCATGTGTCCCACCTCCAGTGTGGGAGTTGCCTCACGTTGTATATAAAAGTTTTATAAAAAAAAAAAAAAAAAATCTTGCTAAATAATGGTCAGATTTCCTTTACGTTCTATGTTTCGCATAACCGCCGTACTTTGAATATTGAGGGCACTATTCATTTCTAGTGTGGGGGAATTCTCACTTAATTTTATCATGTAATTATACCGCCTAATTCCCCATTTTCGGCCAAATTTTTTTTGGAATAAGTGTTCTGCACTTACTCATCTTATGGTTATCATCACCTTGTCTAATAAACAAAAGGATTGGCTAATCCAGAGCAAACGGCTCTTGGTAAAGATATCCCAAACCGTTGACGGCTTGCAATTTGCCCAAAATTGTATGGTATTCACCACCATATCCTTAAAAGTGAAGAGTTGGCTAGCCCGCAAGTTTATGGCTTGTGGTAAAGGCAAAGGAAAACCATAATTGGTAATCACCACCAAAGATATTTTATCTAAGAGTTATTAGTCCGTATAAACGGCTCGTAAAGACAAATCAAACCATTGAAGTCGGTGATTTGCTCAAAATCATTTGGTTATCGTGTACCAAGGTTCTTACTTGAACCGAAACATTTGGCTACTCCGTAGTAATGGCTTTTGGTAAAGAGATGAAATCCATTAAATTTTTTTTTCAAAACATTGCTAGGGACTAGCAATATCTTAGTGTGGGGATTGATGAGTGTCTAAATACTCATCATTTTTGTACCAATTAAACCGCAAAACATCCGAAAACACTTTAAATGCATCAAATGATAAAATATCACAAATAAGTGTTTTATGTGTTTTAAATGCAAAATATCAAAACGGTGAAAACGATCAAGTTTGCATAATTGGCGCTTTAGTCCCCAAGTTTCAAAAGTTGTCAAAAAAGTCCCCGTAAAACAAAATAAAGAAAAATGTTATTCAAGGTCCCCGAAATATTCTAAGTTGTCAAAATGGTCCTTGAATAAATCTTTTGTCAAAGGGCGTAAAGCGTCCTCAAGTTTTGAAATTGTCACAAATAGTCCTTGAAAATTGAAAATGTCAAACCTGGTCCTTGTACTATTAAAGTTTGTCGCTTTTAGTCCTTGTGTGAACTTTGAGAAATGGGCGATTTGGTCCTCAAGATTGGAATAGTTGCGCTTTTGGTCCTTGTCATCTAAACAAACCAAGCCTTCTCAAAATCCTTTTGACCCCTCGTCACTTATACATTTTGGACCTGTCATTCCCTGCTTTGAACCCCTCGGTCAAACCAAAGTCAAACAAACACGCCTTTCCCTCCACCTGCATCGCTTATCTTTCCCAATTGCCTCCTCCAACTTGCTCGCAACTCAAGCCCCTCCCATCACCTTTTCTCCTTCCCTCCACCCCTCATCATCACAACCCACCACAATAAATGCCACCCCCCCTAGTTGCAAAAATCAGAGGCTACAAGTCAAATTACTTTTCCCGCCAAAAAACGTGGACAGCTATTAGCACTCCAAACTGATCTAATGGCTTAGATTTTTAATGGGATTTGCTCAGAAGGACACGTGGAAGATTTCTAGTGTATAAAAGAGAAGGAAGAGAAGGCTCAAAAGAAGCTATCTAGTGTAATTTTCAATTTCTTATGTCGTTTTAGTTACAATTTAAATTACAGTGTAATATTAAGCTTTTAAGTTCTGTTTTTAGCAATTTCAATGTATGGTTAAACTTTTTCAAGCATCAAATTCAAGTCTTAGTTATCTTTCCAGTTTATGCATATTTTCAAGTTCAAAATTTCAAAATGTTCAAATGTTGTTGCTAGTTGTTATCTTGGACTGATTAAGCCATATAAGCTCCTCATATAGCTTATTAAAGCTATTAGAGACCTTTAAAAGCAGTTTAGAAGTAAAAAAAGAAAAATTCCAAAATTCCAAATAAATTAGTGAAAATTCAAAATCAATGGAGATGGTGATCACAAATGAGTAGTGGTTGATAAAGAATTGCCCTTGGGTTTAGTGCTTCTTGGGAAGCTATAGGATCTCGTTCTCATCCTTGGTTATCATTTTTCATTTGGAATCCAAGTTGTAAGCCTTTTACCCATTTTGGTATTTCACCTGTAACACGTCAATAGCTCAAATCTTTGTGTTTTCATGATCATTAGTTATAATTAAGTGTAATTAAATCATAAAATTACTACTTGTTCTTTAAAATTTATAGTTGCTAAAAATCTTGTTTTAACAGTTAAATCAGCATAAGTATAATTTCATGGTTTTATGTTGTTAGTATTGTTATTTTGTGTTTCTTTAATCTTAGTAAGTGATAATATTAAGTTTGTAATCAAGTGCAAGGTCTAAATCAGTGTTTTGTTTTGAAAATCTCAAAATAGTCTAGTTAAAGGACTGTTTGGATTTGTAAGTTTAACTGTGTTGTAGGTTGCTTATGTTAATGCTTGTACTGAACTTGTGTCTCATTAGTCTCAAATAACTCAAACAAAGCATAAAAATCAGTTCTCATTTGGTAAAAAGTCAAATTAATCTTTGATTCCACCTTGTTAGCTAACTGTTGGATTTTTATAATCCATGATTGTGATTTCTTGTTCATAAGTTGTTATTGTATATCAAATCAGTCTTAATATACTTTAAAACATCATAATCAGTGCTTAGGATCAAACCTAAGTTCATTAAAGTCAACTTGGTTTAATTTCTTAAAAAGTCAAAGAGGGCTCGTCACGCTAGGTACCCCATTTCACAAGCTTTCAGAGAGCTTATTAACAAGCTTAAGCTTGTGCAATTAGCTTTTGAGAAGCTCACCTAGCTATCTCTTTAATCCAAGATTAGTTTTTCCATTTTCACTTATTAGATAAGCCTCGCTATTGCTTTTAGTTTTGTCCAAATCATTTAAGTGCACCAGCTTAGTCGGTGTTTTCAGCTTTTTCAAAAGCTTTTCACAAGCTCATTAGAGTAATCCAATATGTGTGATTTAGCTTTTGGAAAGCTTAACTCGTCATCTAGTTAATCCAAGTGTTTGTTTTAAATTTCTAGCTTATTCTAAGTGCTTAAAATAAGCTCAAAGGTGCCTAGTAAAACAAAAGTGTCATGTGCACCAGTAGAGATAAGTGCTTATTTGAGTTTGTTTTGTGCTTATTTTTAAGTTATTTGCTTTATCAGTTGTTGAATTAGCTTATTTAAAGTAGTCTAGCTTATTTCTAGTTTTCACTTTGCTTATTTTTTAGCTTAAAAGCCATTTTGGCTTAAACTCTTTTGCTTATTTCTTTTTCTTAGTTACTGTTGAGATAAATAAGCTCTCACAGAGCTTATTGGTCATTTTTAGAAAAAGTCATAGTTGTAAAAATTGCTTATTTTCTTTTGCTTAATAAGTTTTTAAAAGAAAAATCAAAAAATAAAATGTTTTGCAAAAGGTGGGGGCGCTCAACCCCGAGACCTCCACCTTAGGAGAGTGATAGAAAGTACCGGATACCAGTTGTTCTTGGGACTTGTCTCGCTCATTTCATACACAATCAAATATTTAAGTACGCTTATGCTTTTTGCTTTAAGCACTTTTTAGCTTATTTTGAGCTTATTTCACAAAACAACCACCAAGTTTTTTAATTTTCCTAGATTCAAGATTGTTCAAAGTAGTTTCGTGAATTTTTCATATTTTATAAAAACGCTTAGTAGTTTTAATCATTTAATTAGTGTAAAACTTATTTAATTCATAATAAAAATATAAAAGTCTAAAAATATAATTCTTTTTCTAAAATATTCTTTTATCATATAGTACGAAGAAAATTATTTTTACATTCAGAGGACTTTTATTTCATAAATTTTACGCTTTTGCTTTTGCACTCGCTGTAATTTTTATAAATAACGCTTTTTCATTTTTATCAAGTTTTTAGATAATTTAAGTTTACGCTTTAGTTAAAATAGTTTATTTATGATATTTTGTTTTATAAAATCACAAAACATCATTGTAAAAATAGTGATAGCGCTTATTTAATATATTTTAACTTTTTAATTTCCTTTAATTTGCATTTAAGTCATTGAATTTATAGATCTTTCTTTAGGTATAATTATCCATCAAAATCCTTACTAATCACTATCCTTAGTGATTATTCGACATCGATTGTGTTAAACACCATTCATCCTCCGTAGGACTTAACGACCCGGAATCCACCGATTCTCCGATCTAAATTGCATTTGGTGTCTGAGCTGTTTTAAGTTCCTTACGGTTGGTCATTCACAAGTGGCTAGCTTGCGTGAGAAAACTTGACGGTTTTGCACCAATCAGTTATAAAGAAGCAAGACTTATTCTCAGCTTATTTTCTTACCCAAGAGGGTAAGGAAGATATCGAGAAGTTGTCTAAAGACCCCCGAATTGAAGAGCGGGTATGTTTTCATATGGCCATTTACTAAAACTGTTAGAAGTTACATTGGAAGTCATATGCATGTGGTTAAGGGATTTGTTTTTCTTTTACTATCCCATGGTGATTTAATTCATATTTAAACCTTTGAGAAGATTCAAATTCACTAAATTTTGCTAAGTTGGGCACAGTTAATGTTAGGAACATGTTTTAATTATCAAGTGTAGGTCATTTCATTTGTAATAGGTCGTTAATAAATATGGTTTATAAATGTTTGTATTGATTTCACACTCATGTAGTAAGCCCATGAGTCGTGATAGAAGGTTCTTCTAGAACCAAGGAAACACCCCTACTTATGTAAACACTATAAATACCCTCCCTGTAAGCGGAGAGGGTTGTTGGTTCTAATTGCAATTATCATTTTCATTAATCATTCATTAGTTCCTTCCACTTTCTCTCTAAAACTTTCTCTCTAGAAATACATATTGTTGTGATAAGATGGTGACCTAACAAGTGGTATCGAGCCAAGGGATAGTTTAGGTTAATATTGATTAGATTTAATAGAAATTGTACTTAAAAACGTGTTTTAGATTGAAATTTATGGACTTTTTGGACTAAATGCCACGCATTCTGGCGAGTTTCTATTTGAATTTCTGCGAGTTTGCAGTTTGGCTAGTTTCAAAATTTGGCAAGTTTCAAAAATTTGGCGAGTTCTGAAATTTGGCGAGTTCTGAAATTTGGCGAGTTCTGAAATTTGGCTAGTTCTGAAATTTGGCTAGTTCTGAAATTTGACGAGTTTCTGTTTTAATTTCTGCGAGTTTGCAAGTTTGGCGAGTTTCTGCAAGTTTGGCGAGTTTCTCCACGTTTGGCGAGTTTCTGCAAGTTTGGCGAGTTTCTGCAAGTTTGGCGAGTTTCTGCAAGTTTGGCGAATTTCTGCTTGGATTTCTGTGATCTAATCTCCATAAACCTAAAATTTATCCTTTAAAGATCCATAACACATCATCAACACAAATTTAAAAAAAAAATAAAAAAAAATAAAATAAAAATTTTGGTCAAAAATTTAATTTCTAGGGGAGACTAAACGTTCGATTTTTACGCTAAATTCAAATTTTGGTTTAACTGTGAAATTTTGGTCAAAATTCAAATTTTGGGTCTAAATTGAATTTTTCGTCAAATTTACGCCAAAATTGTCACAACTCAAATTTTTCTTACAACCTTAAACTGCATTTTATAGTGACTTTCAAATTTTGGGGAGAAAATTGTTCATAATTATTTTGGAGGAAAATTATAATTCACTATATCAATGTCTCAAATGCTTTCACAAATCTCCTCACCTTCCACCTACTGCTTAAAACCTTTTTCACCAAATCTTGCTACTGATGATTCTGAAGATCCATTTGTGGAATTAAACAAAGGAATGATGTTACTGACTAAGATGTTCTCACAATTTAAGAATTCAAAAGTCGACTTCATCCGACACCAAATCAAGCAATGTGGCGTGAAAGACTTGATGTACAAGGAAGGAATGCGCAAACGCTTGTTGGGAATGATGAGAATACTGAAAATGTCGGTAATAGGGACAATGAGATTGTTGCATTAGAAAAGGTGATGACAACAAGCAGATCTAGGAAGATATCATATCCAACTATGACACCGAGCCCAACTTTGACGAAGAACAAATGGTCGAGGAAGACATCGCTCCCACCTATGACACAGAGCCAACCTTTGACAAAGAACAAATGGTTGAGGAAGACATCGCTCCCATATATGACACTGAGCCGACATTTGACAAAGAATGATGGTTGAGGTACAATTCATCGTTGTTCATACTCGCTCAAGCAATTGCGAAACAAACCGAGCAACCCAATTCGAAATGAAGGAGAGGTTGACCAATGTGTTGCACAATGTCCGTAAAACTGCCTCATGTCCGAGCCTGCATTTGCAAACAATACAACTCGAATCATCAAACCATATTCTTGAATCAAAACATTCTTCTCAAAAGACCATTGCTCAATTTCAAAAGATTTTTCAAAACTAGAGGCACATTGCAAATCACTTGAACTTAAAATGCAAAGTAATCGTGTGGATACTTTAGTAAAAGAAAATGAGCATTTAAAGGCTCAAATTCAAGCAAAGGGGCTTGCACATGTTGCTTTACAAAACAAATTGAGAAGATTAACTGCATGAGTGTGGATACTAAGTTTGCAAAACAAACAATCTTGGGGAAATCTTCTTTAAAACCAATCAGTAGTTAAACAACCAACTCGCTTTTAAATCGAACGATCAAAATCTTCAAACCACGGTCCGCCTCCCAAGTTGTTGAGAATAATCATTTGTCAAAACCAAATACTCCACATTCTTGGCCTAAGAAAAATGCTTTTCATCATAAACCTGCTTCTATTCAACTGCTTCGTTAAACCTCAACAAGTTGTTGCACCTAGCCCATCTAGGATTAGTTCGAACACTGTGTCTAACCCGAGCATTAAAATTAAAAATTCATATGATTCAAATGACGCGTACAAGAACTATGATCTAGAAAAGGCTAGAAAAAGGGCACTACTCCAAAAAGATGGAATCTTAGGTTCACGACCTAGTGTGATGCTTTCTAGTGTGTTGCATAACACCGCTTGTAGTAGCAAACCAAAACCTAAGTTTAATCAACAAACAGTTAGAAATAAACCCGCTGATCTAAACGTAAAATTTCGAAACCTAATAGGTGGATCAATATAGACGCAGATTCTTCCCAAAAGAAGTTTCAACATCCCCAGATCTAACGCTCGATGGATTCCAACGGGTAGAGTTTTCAACACTCGTTGGTCTTAGGTGGATTCCTACAGCAAGATACTAAGTAGTTGCATCAAACAAGTGTGAAACCCACAACATCTATCCTCGAGGTAGGAAAGGAAATCACCAAATGGCATGTTCAGTGTCAAGAAGATTATTGACACTACACCTTTATGCTTCTAACATCCGGAACCCGCTACCCTTGGGGATCCATATTTCTTCTATCTTGCCCTCCTATTTTCCTTACAGTACAACGATGGCTTCGAATAATTCAGCTGGACCCGCACTTCAAAGAATGACTTCTAAGTACAACGACTTAGGACCCGTTTCTCACTGTCTAAAACATAATGATCCATCAGTTGCATCACCATTGTACTCAATCGTCAAGAATTGGAAACTTTGTTTGCTCCAATGTTTGGAGATTCTTTAGAAAGACGTGCTTCAGTTGTATCTAATGTTTCCGCCGCACAACTTGATC
Source organism: Chrysanthemum lavandulifolium (assembly GCA_022545495.1). Classification (NCBI taxonomy): domain Eukaryota; kingdom Viridiplantae; phylum Streptophyta; class Magnoliopsida; order Asterales; family Asteraceae; genus Chrysanthemum; species Chrysanthemum lavandulifolium. Next base: position 268,646,156 of record CM040241.1, read on the forward strand.
ATATTCTAATTCTAGATACACCATGAATCTACAACAACAATCGTTGCTGGAGATGCACCTTCAATCGAATCTCTAATAACAGTAGACCAAACTGTTTCCAACAACAATGACACAGCTGATGATCAACATAATGAACAAGTTGAGAAGTTTTATCAGCAGTTGATTCTCACGAGATATTTTTGGTACTTCACACCTATTCGATTAATTGAACATACATGGTTTCGATGTCTCCAATTTCATCATCAACATACGTGGTGTATGTTTCGATTCATTGAAAACATCGAGGGGAGAGAGTGTAGGTGATCATTGGTTTCTTGTTTTTCAACATGCTTCTTTGCGAAAACCCAATGCCTTCATGAATTTCTTCAATTAGAGGGAAGAAATGAGACGATTTGTGGTTAAAATTTCTCAAGTTGGTGTTATTGTCTCACTTTCACGGGTTTTCTTGTGTGAAGTTACCCAAATATGATGTTATGATGCCTCACACACGGTCATTTTATCGAGTATTTGCATATACACGCTGATTAGTATTCGATAGACCACAACAATCGGGGGAGTCATTTCATTTTGCCTTTCGTGGTTTGTTTGGTGTGATGTGTCTACATACGTACAAAGACATTGTTGATTTCTAGCATGTTTCCCTCGAACGGACTTTCTGCAACAAGTCAGTTTCTCTTGTGTGGTTTTCTGCTCTTCTACAGATTCCGCTGCATACTGAAAACTTCAAAAGTTAGAAGAAATGTCTACTACATCAAAGTTTCGAATATGCGGAAAATGGTTGTTAGTTTAAGGGGGAGCTGATCTTGAAACATCGTCAATTAGGGAGAGATTAATTTTTTTAATACTTATTACATTTTTTCCCTAAATGGCTTGTGCACACATATCAGTGTACAACCCGTACTTGTAATGAAAGGACCCTGTGGTACGCTTCAGTGCCTCAATCCTAATTAAAGGAGCGAAAGCTTCTTAACTGTCTTGCAACAACAAATCTTTGTTCGAAATCAAATGTTCTTGAAATCCATTTCTTCCCAAATGAATTTTCAATGCCTCAAAGCACATTTTAATCAATATGTTTTCAAAAACAACATTCATATGCTATTTTGAGGGGAGAAATGATTAAAATTGATTGATCAGGAAGTTATGGAATCTCATAACGTGCTCGACTCAGTTATCACCAATGAATTGACGAACTATGAAATGTCAGTAATCGAAAAGACTTGTTTCCAACGAAACTTGTCTTAGTAGAATGTACCAATTCGAGACACTCTTGATTGAAATGAACTTTGACGGGTCTAACCTCCTTTTCAAGGAGTGTTTACATCTTCAAGATAGTTATTAGAGCTAGTTGTCACCTAAAAGTCGATAATGGAACTCTTTAACTATACAACGAACCGTGTCTCGCGGGAATTGTCTATCAAGAGTCGATTAATCTCAAAGTCGTAGCTCTACCTCACCGTGCGATTTCACCAAAACTCATAAGCACATGTGGAGGGGAGTATTCTGAAAACCAAAACTCTCAGGTGTTAGCAAAACATGTTTTTCATCATAAACGTCTTGAGAGATTTTTCAAGAAAAGGTTTTGTGGCAACATAGGATAGTCATGGAGTTAAAAGGTGACTAAGTTTAGGAATAACGCCCTATGATCCGCCAGAGCCGGAGGGATCTACCCAAGGATACCATAAATAGTTAGTATTTAGAAGTTCTTAGGTATGATTGAAAAAGGAGAAATGAGAATCGGAGAAAGAAGGAGTTGAAGAATTAAAAAGAAAAGTTAAAGAAAATGGTGAAAAGAAATAGCCCTCCAAATTATTCAACTTAGGGCGACACACGGGTTCAATTTATATGCTACTAGTTGTCACAAGATGACACCGTATTGAAGACAAGTCGTCATGGACCCAAAGGACGCTATGCACTAAACCTTCTAAGCCACTCAAGTTTTCTCAAAAGAGCTTGTTTCATTCTCACAGGAACCCTACGTAATCTATCGACTCTCTTAGAGATTGTTGGTATTGAAGAAGGAGACCCTCTCCTAGTCTCCGCCAGAATATCAAAACGCACTAATCGAGTCTAGAGCCTCGAGATTCATCAAAAGATCTCTTAGGAACACCCTATAATTCATCACTTGTTTGTTCAAACAATAAGGACACAAGTGACATTTTCCAGAGTCCCACGCAGATCTTAGCAATCCGCCGTAACATTTATGAGGATTCACAATTGTGATCCTCGGTGATTGAATGGAAATTCCGCCAGGTCAACATCAAACAGCCTGACAAGCAGTCACTGTAACTCCTTGTGGGTTACGCTTAGTGTATCTCAAACGGTCTACGTGGGGTGATGCTTCGTGTACCTCAACGACTCATCCGAATCAGAGGTGTATTTCTGTACATCGCGTTATCTCACTTGTAGGACTCCGGCTCAGAACGCCTTTGTGAGAATTAGAGATGTGTTTTCACACTATGTCTATTAACACTTTCAAGTTCAAACTTGTAGTACCGGATTATTTCTAACCCATGTTTTATGTTTTCTTCTTATGGATGCTCACGGGTAGAAAAGATCGCGGCAGACTTTTCACATGCTTCTACCAACATCAACACTAATTGAAAGTTCACTCAAAAAGCAAAGAAAATTTCGTAAAGATTCTACATCAAAGTCAAAGAATCGCAAAGTTATGAGATAAAGATCAAAGTTAAAGATGTTGATAAAGGCAAATTTCACAACCGATCACAACAACAAGAACAAAGAACAAAGATGCAAAGAATCAAAGACGTCACAAGCCATGAACGCCAAAGAAGTTCAAGACGTCAAACGACTTAAGCAAGACAACAAATGATGACCAACCCTTGGGGAGATTGTTAGGAACATGTTTTAATTATCAAGTGTAGGTCATTTCATTTATAATAGGTCGTTAATAAATATGGTTTATAAATGTTTGTATTGATTTCACATTTCATGTAGTAAGCCCATGAGTCGTGATAGAAGGTTCTTCTAGAACCAAGGGAAACACCCTACTTATGTAAACATTATAAATACCCTCCCTAGAAGGGAGAGGGTTGTTGGTTCTAATTGCAATTATCATTTTCATTAATCATTCATTAGTTCCTTCCACTTTCTCTCTAAAACTTTTCTCTCTAGAAATACATATTGTTGTGATAAGATGGTGACCTAACAGCTAACATCATATTTTTATTAAACTTGGAGTATAAGAAGATGCATTCATGGTGTACAAATCATTACATTTCAGTCCTCTGTGGTGTATCATTAATAATGACATACAACATTACAATCTTCACAATGAGATGCAACATTACACTCTCATAATTTAACTAACAATATTTTAGTTTTTGACTGTATACTTAAAAAAATCTTAATGTTTAACTAATTACATGTAATTATCTAATACATAACACCGACTTGAAATTTGCATTTTGTGGAATTTGACAGATTATTAAGTCCATTGTCTGTCAATCTATGGTCACGAGGACATAAAGACTGCAATAGCTCTTGCAATGTTTGGAGGCCAGGAGAAAAATGTGCAAGGAAAGCATAGATTGCGTGGAGACATCAATGTGCTATTGTTAGATGATCCCGAGACTGCAAAATCTCAGTTTTTAAAGTGAGTGTGTCATGTTTTTTTTATCTTTAGGCCCCTTATGATGCCACTTGTCTGGACTCTAACAACACCTTCTGTGTATGTCATTAGTGAAGGATTAACAGCTGCAAGGAGTGTTGTTGGATCGTGAAGGTAAACACTACATAAATGTGCCATCACTAACATCGCTTGATGCAATCGAAGCCCCCAAAAGGTATCATTATAAAAGCTAAAGAATTCGTTATTTTGAAATACATACCTTTCATGCTATATGCATCACGATGATAAGAAAAATAATATTCTAGGATCTTGCACAAATAATTAGCAAATAGACCATCTGACACTGCCAGGAAACTTATATGCCTAGATGTGATTTTTAGATTAATGTCCTAATCCACTAGAAAATAAATGAGAAAGCGAAGTGAAAGCATATATTTTTACCATACTCTGAAACAGTTTATATATTTAATGTTGAAAAAATTGATTACACAATAACAATGCGAGTTTTATTCAAAAATGAAAATCACTGATCAACTTTCCTCCCAACTGAATTGTGTTTGACAATTGACCTTTTTCAACTTGCAGGCAGTTTTCCAATATTTTATACTGAAACGTGGGGTTGGTTGGGATCTCAATAAAGAGATCTTTTTTGTAGGTGTTAGCAGAAATGAGGAGAAGCTTGAACCAACAATTTATTCAATACTATGACCTCGAAGAGATTTTGGTTGTTTTCAGCCATAGGAAGCTTCGGTAAGGCAAACTAGATAGACATAGTTTCAAAAGTAGTCGTGGATACATCATTCCTTAAAAGAGGTAATGAAACAAAGAGCCACTTGCCCCACTTTCAAACAACATGATTGAAGCTTCTCATTGTGTAACGCAGGTTAAAGTGAATTATCAAGTTTTCTGATCTTTTTTAGCTTCAAACTATGTTCTGTGCATGCAAACAGAGGTAGTGAAAGACTACCTGGAATCAATGCCTCCACTGATGCGGTTGTCGTCACCTCAAGTAAGTAATTCATTCCCATGGCATGATTCCCTTCCAAACATATACTTGACATTTTTTATTCTGATAAATGGTTGTTTTTTTGGGTAATGTAGCTTCTAGAAATGGAATATCAATTGGAGAAACTGTAAGCCAAAGTCTCACTGAACCATGACTCTTGATGAGCACATCATATAGTTAGACTAATGTTCAACGCTGATATAACTTGCAGGCTGCTTCAAGCTGGTCAGTCATAGTACCATGGGGCTTACGAAAATCAGCAATTTATATAGAAGAAGAATATGGTAACTCGCAAAATTGGTAAATTCCTTTAGATTCTCCGAAGCATAGGTATGGAAACTTGAACCCTATACTTATACATGGATCGTATTTTGGGTAGTCTGATTCATTTAAGATCATATAAACATTATCTGAAGAAAAAAAATAGTCCTTTAACGTGGGTCAAACGGGTTGCCCTGGGTTAAGCTGACCCACAAATATAACTTCAGTATCTGTCTTATATAATCCGATACATTTTCCTTCAATGAGGGTTAAACCGTGAAACTGCTTCTGAACAAGTTGATTTCATTTTGTTGGATTTTTTTATTAGGTTAGATTAAGTGGTTTAAACTATTTGTGCTTATCTATGCTGCTATGAATTAGTTTATGCATGTCGATCCCCGCCATCGATCCCATGCTATCGTAATGATCTAATCACCGCAACCGCATCAACTGGTAAGAAGCAAAAATACAATATGGATTTTAATAACGATATTTATGTTACTTAGTGTGTTACAATCTTTAACTGGTAAGAAGCAAAAATATAGCGAGATGCTTATATATATATTGATACTCTTCCGTGCTTCAACGGATTTCAGTGTACTGGACTTTGAAATACCCTTCTCATTTGTTTTTGTGATGACCTCTACTATTAAATCGGTCACCATACTCATCGTTATGGCATCCGTAAAGTACAGGGGGTGTTTGGCAAGTAAAGGGTTGTTTGGCAAGTAAACTTTAGATGCCTAAGAGTTTATGGTATTTAAAAAGAAAACTACTAAGCACTTTAGAGATGTTTGTCTAAGCTATTTTTCAAAGACTTATGGCCTTTGGGGCCAAATAAGCTAATAATCTTAATCCCTTGAATTGATACCATTTAGAATACATAACCTTTTAGGCATCAACTTACCCAAACACCCATTATGTGGTATTAAAACTTGATGATGTGGTTTAAATGCTAATAATATCTGCAAATCATATACAACTAAAATGTGTTATACCGTAACTTTTAACATGGGTTAAAACAGATGGGTTTGAACTCATTATATGAAACTTAATAGCGCTCGTGCATTCATGTTTAACGAGCTAATATTGTAACTTTGTCAATTCCTCATGTTAGTTAACTAGAGATAAAATGTAATTTTGTTTAAGTTATTGTGTTTTAACTTATATTTCTTATTTATTCCCAACTATGCAGATACCTCGCCTTCATTGAGAAAAGTATTATGTCATTGAGGATAAGCTTTTAGTGGGTCCGCTGAATGTAACATCATTTACAAAGCACCATAAGATCCATAACGTGGATTAGATCTCTACATAAATAACTTTTGAAAGATACATTCATAAGTTTCTATGGTTTATGAGTTTAAAATATCGCTATGTTGTCCATTTGGATGTTGCTTACATTCTCGCCAAACCTCTTAAAACGCTCAAATTTTTAATCATTTCATAACATCAAGAAAGATGGAGTTATACTAGATGCCGCTTTCACTAATAAGAAAACCATCAAGGAACAAGCAAGCCTAATGAAGAAATCGAGTTTTAAGTTTCATGGTTGTGCAGACCAAGAAATAGCTAGAGTTAGTAGTGAACGCGTTTTTGATTCTTGGGACAGTCCAATGGTCAATCATGCATTGTGTCCCATCAAGCAACAACATTAATTTCACCTACTCACGATTATCATGTTTTAAAAAATATTAGATTATTTGTGACTTAAATTGGTCATATATGTTTTATCTTATAGTCTGCCTTTTTACATTTTCTTTATGTGAACATATTCTGATAGTGAAAAACCAAAAGGAAACGTGGCTCGATGTTTCTCATTATGGTATATTTGAGCTTCTAATCCTTTTGACACCAACGCCATCCTTTTGAGGCTTTTTGGATGTGTAGATATGTATATATTTAGCAAAATGTAAATACTAAGTAGTTGCTTTTTTTGTGCAGTACATAAACGAGTGTAGAAGAGGAATATATCACGTTGGGGGGATTCGATGACCAATAGTTTAATGCGTGTTGCACATTCTGCAGATGCCCAATTGAAGGTCAGTTCTTTTTTTTTCTTCTATTTTTTTAATTGGTTTGGTTGCTTAGATGTTTTTCATTGGTAATTAGTTAGCGTGTCAATTATGATTGAAAAGACAGTAAACATAATAGCCTGGTTTGTTGCAGCAGCATGTCAAAGGAACGACAGGTTCCAATCAAGAGGTATATTTCTGCTCAGTTTTTATTTAATAATCACTATATATATGATTTTAACTTTTTATACTGTCTTAGGCCATTAAAAGTTTGAACCCGACCGGTTCCAATCAAGGGAGACCAACAACGTCAGTATTTGTATGAAAAATATTTAGAAAATTGGTAGAAGTTCCCATATTATCTTCAATGTAATCCCGAACTTCGGTACAACACATTTCTTAGGAATCAATAGAAGCACTCTAGCTCAATTATTGGTTTTGGATGCTCATTATTTAAGCTTATAGTATTCATGATTTTTGTCGAGATCTACAGGAACAAAAAATTCGAAACCATGCATCGTCCAAACAACATCAACAACCACGACAAAGTGAATAGTTACGATTTTGATTTCAATAAAAATTCAAGGTATTTTTTGTAGTAAGCTTGGAATCCATTAATGGATGATTTTGTATGTGTAAGAGGCTAATATTATCCATGTTTTGATCATTAGGTGGCTGATTTTCTAAACAAAGAAAAGGTCAGAGGTAAAGTCTTCACGATCATTGAACGAGTTAGTGTTATGTGTTTGTATTTATAGTTGTCTTTAAAGACAATGCTTGATGATAAACGAGTTAGTTGCAGTATGTTTTTAAATATCAATTTCTGTATATATTTGCTAAATAGCAACTTCCGTTCAGTTTTATTATCAATGGATTTGCCTAATCTATGAGTATAAAATCTTACCTAGACAAGCCAAATTGACCCCTTCATAAGTTAATATAAATTTTCAAATATTCTTAAATCCAATGATGCTTCAGTCATACTGTAAGATAGACTTTGAATGTTACGGTCTCGGAGGTGTTAGTCATTAAGATAGACTTTGAGTTACTATGAAAAACTCGACATTTACTTCCTTTATCTAATTCATTTCAATAGTTTTTGACTCATTTATGCTCTAAACTGTGATGAAATTCCTAATACCAACATTACCGGTAATTTTGTTTTTCAAAAGGATTGGGTAGAAGGTTTCTCTAACTGGTGATAACAACCTTCTTACAATAAAGAAAAATATGTTAACAATAATAATAAGTCATGCCCGTCTAATGGGCGGGCTTTGAAATCTAGTATATATATATATATATATATATATATATATATATATATATATATATATATATATATATATATATATATATATATATATATATAGGAAGGATCCGGAAGAAAAAAACTAAAATAAGATGAATAAGAAGAATTTCTAGCCACACATTTCAAATAGGAGGGAGAAATTTAAGGGGAGATGCATATATTTTTGTAGTGCATCCGAAATGAGTGGTTGTGGTTTCTTCTTATCATTCTTATTTTAATTTTTCTTCTTATTTGATCCTAACTATATATATATATATATATATATATAGGGGAGGGTTATTGTGAGATCATGATTAAAGTTATAAAAGTAAGACAAAATATGAACCGCTAGATCATTGAATTTGTATTTAATGAAATTAATGTTTGATGAGTGGCATTTCAGTAAATATATCACTTTTAAGGGTATTTTGGTCAAACATCTATTAAGACATTATTTAATTGAAACATATTGATGAGACTTTATTTTTCAGTTAAACATTTATTGATACATCTTTTAACAAATTAATATAACATTTGATACACACGTCCTTAATATATCATGTGTCACGACAACAAGACCGATACATTACACACAAGCACACCTTTAACTACATAAATACTACTCCGTAATACATATCAACATTATACATAACTAGAATTTTCGGATACATAAGATACATTAAAAATATATTAACATTAATAGATACATGAGGTACATATACTAATGCATAAAGTACATTAAAAATATAATTTCATCAACATATACAAGAGACCACCATCTCATGTACGAGACCAACTTGTACACGAGACCCACTTAATCAAAATGTATCACTGATACATCAATTACAGCGTCAACAAGATATAATAGATTATCATATCTTGATTGGGTTGCCGATTGTTAAGTGTTGGCGTATATGTCCGGAAGACATGCAGTCCGACATCATCGCTGGCCGGACGGCATGGCCTAAACTGTCCGGACGACAAATGACAGTATCCAGTTTTTAAGGGATTCCTACCACGTGGCCTATCAACTAGGGTGGCTATAGGCTTGCAAACAGTAATATAGGTCCGCATCAACAGATTCTACAATGATTTAGCGGTACACGCTTGGGGTAGTATAAATACCCCAACACATTTAATGATCCAAGGGACATAAATACACACACATACATTAATCACTGCATTTATTATTACCTTTACCCTCCAGCTTACTTTCACGCCGGAGCTTGGTCCTGGACATCATCCAGGGCGAGGCTAACGCGTGTTACTTATTGTGCAGGAAGAAAGACTCTTTCCCTCCGGCATCGTTGACTGAAGCAAGACTCTCCAACCTAATCGGACAGCGGGAATTTGCTTCAACAAGTTGAATCCAACAAGTTGACCCTCTCAATGTGGTCGGGACCTCGGCTACGAGGGGCCGATTGGCCTAGAGTACACCAAAAAACTAAGTTAGCGATTAGAAGTGATAAAATAAAAGAGAGATGCGTGTGCTCCAAATGCTTACCGTCGGAGTCGCGAAGAGGAGAGTTCACCGGAGGAATCGGCCCTCCTCCTTGAGACAGCGGCGGCTGTTGTAATTGACCACCGCCCCCGGCCTCGTTTTCGCCCATACCTTCTGGGCCACACCACACCCCTCCCGGCAAAGAACAACAGTGTTCCCGCTCGGTGGTGAGTTCGATTCACCCTTGTTCGCTCGGTCACTTGGTTGATGGGATCCGATTTACCACCGGAGAGCCTCAAGAAAACCGCTCAACAAAACCGCCTTTCTCTTCTTCTTCTTCTTTCTTTGGGCCTTGGATGTGCCCTCACCACCTTTCCTCTTGCCCGCCTCCCTTTCCTTTTTCTCCCGGGCTTCCCTCTCTTTTTTCTCCCTAGCCGCCACCACATCCGGATCGGCATCCTCTGCTCGGAGGGCTAAGAGGTCCTTGGGGGGAAGGGATGCACCAACCGGAAGAGGATCCGTTGTCCTTTTTGGTACCTCCCGAGTTTGGTCGATGGCTGGCCCTTTGCTCACCACTGTATCATCCCATTCGGGAAGCTCAAGAAACTTAGACATATTGACAACTGCAAGAAAAAAGCTCATTAAAAGCAGAGCACAAGATAATAAACACAGCAAAACCTAGGGCACAAGACAAATAATTACCATGACCCTCGGCATCCTTTAGAAGAGGCTTGAACCCGGATTCTTGAAGACCGAAGACAGATGGCACATCCATAACAGGCTTACGGTGGGTTTCCTTAGCAAAATAAGAGTACCGCTCAACTTCTCGGCATCCGTCTCTGAAAACCGTCCGGTAGGGATCCGTTATCTTGGAGTCTTTATGCCTCCAGCCATGTCATGGAATCGCCTACGGTCAATCAAGAAAATTTCTCCTTCCAAAGGCTTAAGGCCGATCAACACTTCCTTAAAGCATTTATAAGCCTTTTGCCTGCTCTACTCTCAAAAGAAAACCAGTGCCTCGCTGCACAAACGGTAGAATGCCTTAACAGGAGACCCTAGACTAACGCCCAAACTATAACACCTAATTTCAAAAGGGTCACTCGGTTCAAACCCAAGGGAACCGATTGGGAAAATGAACTCTAAAATGTCTAATCACGTTCAGCAGAAAGGTAGAGAAGGGAATCCTAACACCTCCGGTATCCAGCTGTTGAGGATATATGCCAATCGTATCCTCCGGGAGTTGGTCCATTGTCATATTATCCGGAGGAAGACGGGGACGAAGGTCAAGAGGAATACCATATTCTACGATTATATTGTCCAGCTCGGGTTGTGTCAACTTAGATGTATGGATATGCATATCAAACTTCGGAACTACCGGAAGTTACATAACCTCGGTCGAAATAGGGTTACTCTGTTCTTCGGTCATTTGTTCGGCCATTACTAAAAGGATGCCGGAAGGGATATACAAATAATTACAGGGAAGAACAAGACGAACCTTATAAATTCGAAGAAGAAGGTATTCCGGAGAGCAAGAACAATGTAAAAAGTCAGAAAGATGTGTGAGAAAATAACTGTGGTAAAAAGCCCTTTTATAGGCAAAGGAAGAAACCCTAATAGGCTGTCAAACGTCCCATCAGTCAGTAAAAGTTGACGTGGCCTCATCTGGCCCGTCCACGTCAATCTCGAAAGACGAGAATATACGGATGAAAGCCCATTAGGCTGGCAGGCCCATCAGAACAGCCCAAAAACCACAAATGTCATTAAAATCCACCGCGAGGTATTCCAAAAAGCACATTCCGGGACATTACACACTCTCAAGTATTGCACCACCGGTTTTCACCCGGTGATCCAATACTGGGGGGGACATGTTGGCGTATATGTCCGGAAGACATGCAGTCCGGCATCATCGCTGGCCGGACGGCATGGCCTAAACTGTCCGGACGACAAATGACAGTATCCAGTTTTTAAGGGATTCCTACCACGTGGCCTATCAACTAGGGTGGCTATAGGCTTGCAAACAGATAATATAGGTCTGCACGAACAGTATCTCTACAGTGAAGAAGGTACACAGTTGGGGTAGTATAAATACCCCAACACATTTAATGATCCAAGGGACATAAATACACACACATACATTAATCACTGCATTTATTATTACCTTTACCCTCCAGCTTACTTTCACGCCGGAGCTTGGTCCTGGACATCATCTAGGGCGAGGCTAACGCGTGTTACTTATTGTGCAGGAAGAAAGACTCTTTCCCTCCGGCATCGTTGACTGAAGCAAGACTCTCCAACCTAATCGGACAGCGGGAATTTGCTTCAACATTAAGCCATTGGTTGACGCTGGTTGTTAAGCTGAAAAACCAGATCTGAAACCGCAACATCATATTTATCCATGGTGACATTTATATTCTGAACCGCAACATCATATCTATCCATGGCGAAAAAATAGATCTGAAACAAAAACATTAGATCTGACGCCAGTTGTTAAGCCGAACATCATATTTATCCATGGCGACATTTATATTATGTTAAAACGGATCTATATCAAGGGGAATAGAGGCGGCCGGAAAAGAGCTTTATGTGGCAGCAGATTTTGGTCACGGATAAATAAGGAGGAGGATTTTATAATCGTTGGCTGGGGTTCGAACCCATAAAGTTGATTAGATGGGTTGACGTCGGCTAAACTTCAGTCACACGCTACAAGCCACAAACCAAAAACCCAAATGATATACATTTAGAATATGACTCGGATGGCTACGATTCATAAATATTGATGGATTTTTGTGATGTGAAGAAAGAAAATACATGAGATGGGAGGTTCACAAATGATAGAGAAAGAAAACTTTATGATGTGGGGCGTGTTTATTTGGAGGAGGGAGAAGCACTTTATTAGGGTAAATCATAATGAGAATGTAATATTACAAAAATACCCATAAGCCTATACAAACTACTGTTTATTTATTATTTTTCTTTTTTTGTGTTTTAAATATATTGTCACTTGTCATCCTCCTATTGGTTGTTGAGTTTATCTTACTTTTACAACTTTAACAATGATCTCATTTGATCTCATTATATATATATATATATATATATATATAGTAGTAAAACCGTCCGATGGACGGTATGACTTGTGGTTTTTATTTTAGGATTTAGTAAAACAAATATATACTAAAAAGTAATTAAAAGTTAAATGAAACGGTTAAGATCTATAATTCATGTTATCAGAATCCATAAAATGGCTAAAAGCGGAAAGTACTTTGATTTGTGGGTTTTATTTTTAAGATTTAGTTGAACAAATATATTACTAAAAAGTTATTAAAAGTTAAATTAAATGGTTAAGAACTATAATTGATGTTACTATAATCCATAAACGGCTAAAAGGAGGTAACTACTTTCTAACATTTTGTTCTAAACAATATTAATCATGAACATCTTTTACATTTGATAATATTATTAACATTTATTATTATTATTTTACTTTTGTTAATTATGTTTATTTACTTATTGTATATATAGGTGCTTCCAAAGATTTTATCAAATTTAGATGATGTTGACGAATTTGAAATATCTGTGAATGGATTTTATGGTGAGGTTTGATGTTCGTTGTGATGAGAATATGGATGTATTGTCGGGTTACAAGTGGAGTTTTTTGTTGATATCCTTTGTTTGTTAAGTGGTGATGTTTGTGTGTTTACCAGAATGGGGAAAAAGGTTGTGGTTATATGTTTTTGATAATGATGATATAATCCTTACAGAGGTGGTATTCAAAACAATGGCTTCTTTAAGGATGCTCCAACTACCATTTACTTAGTTAGAGCGCTTTTGTTCGAGTTATTAAATTTTATTGTTTAAAATTTGATATCATTAATTTCTTAGTTTACATTATAATTATATTCTGGTGTGTTATCGTTGGAAGGTATTAGTTAACGGAAAATAATATATACGGTATTATCTATAAACAAAACAATTTTTTTTATTGAATGCATTAAGAACGAAAAGTAATGAACGGTTATCAAATATGAGAGAAAAAAAGTTTCAAAGTGGTACGCAAGAACAAAGCATCAAAGCATAGCCTAGCCGATGGGTGAGCAAGCCTTATGAATATCGTTAAAAAAACTTAAGTTGGCGAACAATAAGCTATAAACATATCAATTTTTTAATTGAATGCTTAAGAACGAAACAAAAAGAAATAAATAATTATCAAATATGAGAGGGAAAAAAGTTTCAAAGTGGTAAAACCTATTTCACTCCTTTCATGTCCAAAAAACCAATATGGCTATTTAGCGCTTTACAACTATACCACACTACGCATGTGCTAAATTCACAAAACAATTGGACCACGATTTATAGTTACCTTGTGAATGCCTGCAAGAACAACGAAAGGAACAACATGCCTTTGAGTTGCTAGTGCAACCATGTAAAACCAACCGAGCTATCACCCACCATTACCCGAATACCGGGTCATCAAGTCCTTAGCCTATGCAATTTAGCCCGCTTAATCTGTTGACATTAACTTTGGCTCATCTACTCTTTCGTATTCATCTTCACTCAAGTCACTAATATCTCTTTGTGTCATCTCAACTTTGATCAATATTTCCTTTTCAGATGCCTACAAAGCCTTAACCCAAGCATCAACTTGGTCTTCTCACACTGCAATTTGAAAAACAGAATATCATTAAACCAAAGTCAATGTTAAATCTATCTAGATAACAATATCAGTTTCATTTAGCTAACTATTAGTTGCGGGGTGCTCATCCAAAAATAAGAAGGATAACAGTCTTTTTTTTTCCCTTTCCTATACGCGTATTAGGTAATCGCGTATGATTGTATATAATGTAACCAAGAACCTGTACCAAGCATAAAAAATGGAAATATTCATAGATATAATGTGAATAGTGTCCCTTAAGAGTAGTAATAAACATCTAAATCCGATTACTATTTTCTTCTATAGAAATTATATTACTCCTGAAAATTATCAACCGATCCATATAAGCAATAGCAATCTATATTGTTTGATATATCTCCTTGTTACATGGATATTACAGTTAGTATATATTTGGAATATCTTTCAATAAGATCTCAACCTCAATTTAATTAGTTATTTTCCTGTCTTTTTAGTCCTTAGCTTATCAAAGGATAAACTAAGCCATAGGCAATACGCAGTACACACATGGCTTCACATGTAACCCACCCTATAATATTTTAGAAACCACATATATAACTAAGATATATGCTAGTGTTGTTATAAGCACCTAAATTTGAGGACACGCAAGGCATATCTTTGTATCCAAACGCAATAAGAAACTGATATCTTCATTCCCAGATAAGGACTTGGATGAACAATTTCAAACACTTAAGCATATAAGTCGGACCAAACAAGATATAACATCAAGAAAATTAGACATTAAATCATCTATTGTCGGGAATATACAATTCGGTAAATTTGGTTAGGCTCTAAACCGACCTCCATCAAGAAGAAAGCATAAGTACACTTTTTAAACAATCTAGCGAAAGCTCACATGTTCATAGCCTTCAAATACCTCATTCATCTCATTCGAATGTATGTCAATTATGAATATATTAAATCAAACAACGATGACACTAATTCACGTGTAATCAAACAGTTATTGCACCAATTAAAAATAGCGGGTCGATTTGATCTTAATAATTAGAGACAACACCTTTATGAGCTCAATCGGTTTGGCACCGACGCTGTATCTTCAATCAATTTTCGAATTCATGCACAAGGCAAGCTTAACATCATGTACGCCCGCAAAATGAAATGTTACATAACGCAAATGTAAAACTATCTAACTATGCGCCTAACTTAAACCACATGATTATCTAATTAACATATTATCCGATTGTAGCTAGTTGCAAAAGTTAAAGTTGCAAAAGTCTCTTTAAAACTTACCGCATCTACACTATCATGCATCACTATATTTGCGATGTGACATTTGATTGTAAGCTTACCAAGATAATAGTAACAATCATGTGATTCATCTTTGTGACTGCATATATAGTATATACACTCACATATACAACTTTCACTACTGATGAGAAACCAATTGTTTTTTAGCATAGTGTTACCTAACTATATTCCAATAAAATGACTTCTCATACAGGTAAAACTATAAGTAAAGGACTACATTATTTGAAACTAAATAGCACCATCCAAATTAGAATAGTAGATATACCATCACTTAAACTGATTCGGAGATCCCATTCAGCAAGGCTTCATCCAAGTAATATAGACATCTATCTATACAAATAATGCAACAACATAACAACTTGCAAGAATGACATGTTAGCTACATGACATTTACCACTTGCCATTCCTAGTTGTATAACCAAATTCTTAACACTAAACTTTTCCATGACATTTATCAAGTTAAGCACAACAAATACAGTTGATCAGGCCTCTTCCATCATACAAATATACCAAAATCCAGACTCCATGTTTAACAATTGAAAAAGTCATTTTAGCAATGTGATATGCTTAAAAGGGTTGCAACTGCATTTTTTCTAGTTTCCATTTTTCCAACTCTAAGAATGTTAAACAAACTTTTATTACCTTTTGTTATAGTTGCAATGCAGAGGTATGCACTTTTGTGCAGAAAATGGCTAAGACCTAAAGCAAGTGGATTGAACTTGAGACACTGTCGTGTTTAGTCAAATTAAAGTCTTATTACCTTTTGTTATAGTTCCAATGAGGTAGGCACTTTTGTGCGTAAAATGGCTAAGACCGAAAGCAAGTGGATTGAACCTGAGACACTGTCGTGTTTATTCAAATTAAAGTCGAAACTAAAAGTTGAGAATTATAACTAAAGAATCCAATAAAGCTATAACACGTTATGTGTCTAACGGCATCGTGGTATATACAATTACTGGTACTCAACATAAACATGCTAAATCAAAAGCAAAAGTCATTTTTTTTAAGAAAAAGATTTAACATTGTTTTGCAAGAACTTTGCTTGCCTATTGCTTTATAAAGAAATAGGCAATTCACACACACTTAAAGAGCAATTTCAAACACTCCATTACTAATATAAGCAGTTTCATTCGAGCATTTAAAAATGCTCATTTGTATGAAATTATGGATTCTTTGAAATGGCTTGCTTTAGTTGCCTATTACGTAAAAAATGGCATCCCTTTTGAATATGCAATCTCAACTTGCAGACATAAAATCGTACATGTAATTTTTTTTAAAGAACTTGGGTATAACGACCCTGTTTTAGAATTGCTCTAGTAAAACTATCGGTAATAAAGGACTGTTTGGGACAGTTTTTGAATATCTTCTTGGAGAGGTCGTTTCAATAAACAATTCAAAATAACTAAAATGTTCTCTCAAAAGGATACCTCGTTGATCATTGCCATGGCTATCAACCCTTTTCCATATCACGCTTGTTACGCTTGCAAGTTATCACATGGAACCTAAATGAAATTAGTAGTTTATGCATACCGCAAATTCGCAAATTCTATCGAAACCCAAATGGATGCGACCCAAACCCAAGACAAATACACAACCTGGATCTATGGCGAGTTATGCCCTTTCTCTCTAACTTTATGTTTGTTTACATGCGGGGTAAATTACCTTGTTTGCCTCGGCTAGTGTGAGCATCGTGAGTTGCTTTAGCTTGAGGACCGAACAGTGTCAACTGTGGAAGAATGCTAGCGTTAATCGTATATCACAAACACAAAAGAGATAGGACTTAACTCCCTTGTACACCATGAAAATAGAAGTGATGTAACTGGTAATCAATAAATAGAGAACAAATGAAATGCAATAATGCATAACAACACGCTCCTCTGCGCCATTATGAATTCTAACTGGTTCAATCACCGGGAGTCTTTTGAGATCAAAAACTATTCACAGCTGCTTCAGCTAGTTCAACATACAAACGACGCTTTTCAGATAGTGCAACAAACGAACTCAATCATTCATCCAAGCACATAAATCTGAAGCACATTATAGCAACTCACATGTCATAAACCATCTTACAACACCAAGTTCCTCGAATCATAGCAACTCACATGTCATAAACCATCTTACAACACCAAGTTCCTCAAGATCTTACACATTCACGTAATTCGTACACATGTCTATAGATAAAAATGCATCCCCTATCAAATGTCAAACATCCTAATTCACTGCTAGAAACTTAAAAGTAGCAGACACTGCAGTAAAAGTTAACTTCCTTTCTTGCAGAGAATATACGAGCAAATGCATAAGAACAGTTCACCACTAAAACCTTTAGCTTACAACCTGACGAGAACACGTATAAGCAAGTATTTGGATTGCATATCGCCAAAATTAACACCAAAATGAAACTCAATCACTCATCCAAACAAACTGAAGGCACTTACATATTAACCAATATATCATTACGTAACTATTGACCCATAAGGCTGTGTACATGCAAAATTAGAAACGAATTAGATCAAAATTTTCAATGGAAATCCAATATAGCAAGACCCAGCACAACCAATTTTCCATGTCCATGAAGAGCAATTAGAACCGATCTGCTACCGGTTTCTTATCCAAAATCGCCTCAATAAAAATCTAACAGTTTCTCCTAAGTATATAAATACATATATTACATCGCTCCAGCTCAAACTTGAGCATATTCTTGAAACATCGTAGCTACTAATGTCACAGTTGGTTACGACGCTCGCTCCCCGAATTTTATGGTGCTATCTCATCAGATTCTGCCACTTCCTCTTGTGTGCATATATTATAGGACAACGGTGTCAATAGTTTACTCAAATGTTCCTAACTGTACTAACAAAATTATAGGTATACAAAATTAAAAAAACAATGCTTAGTATATAATTACATTTTACAATCATTAGCATTTTCATTTCAAGAAAGAACCAATATAGGAAACTTCAATTAATGATAAGAAAGATTTCTTATATATAAAACACATGAACTTGACTTGCATGAATACTTTTGATATATAGAAATACGAAGAATGATATAATGTATATCAAAAAAGAAATTTAAATACGATTGATACCTTGGCGTTTTACAATAAAGCTTACTGAAAGTTTGTTACTCATCTAAATGAAACCGAATTCCAGTCTCCTCTTCAATTTCACGTGTTGATGTACCAACAACATCACCCACATTATCATCCAAAACAAGCCTACCAACAGGCACCCTCACAGCGTCACTATAAACACGTAATATGTTAGAGCAATATTTGCCACCTTTGGTCAACACATAATAACTTCACCATTTAATCATTAGAATTATGAGGTAATTAGTAACTACCTACTCAATAAACACGGTGTCATTTGAGTCTTTATCATTGTAATTTCAAAACAATGCAATAAGCACATAAACTAAAGAATAAGGCAACATTAGCAAAGGTATCTTTTATCATGGTTCTTTGTCAATGACATCAGTTCTAAACTTGCTAAATCCAACACGCCTTCCAAACATGTCCACCCCCTATTTACATAAAGTTATGGTTGATATCAATGGCTAGCCTATTGTCCATGATAGCAGCAAGCATGTCGAAGATAGCAAAAACTCATGTTGACGAAGATTTGGGGGGTGTTTGGAAGTTCAATTTGAGCTGATCATTGTAATTTCAGTTGCAATAATCAATTTCTATAGACATGAAATATTTGTGTACCCAATGCTAATATCTCACCCATGTTATTTGCAGTCCCTACAGGAGAAACCCCAGTGTTAACATCACCCTTATTCCTAGCATAAAAGAAGCATCATTACACCCAACATCAAGAACCAAGAGTTAGCGCAATAATTGGTGGCGAAAACACTCAAATCCATCCATTACGCATTCATGTGCATGTATAATCAATTGGAGATCATTGTTATTTCAGGACTCCATTACACGATCAGTCAAGCAACAAATGGATGCGCGTCAAGAACTTTGTGATGGCTAAAATTAGCAAAAGCAATAAAACTCGCCCAAATGTAACCAACCCAGGGCCTCTGGCTTTTGGTCTTAGTCCTTCCACACTTTCATTCTCGGTTGGGTCAAACCTATTCAAATAGACAATAATTAAATGCGTGACTAACAGGACACACAACAGATAAGCAGAATTAGAAATGCACCAACCGAGCAAATCTATAAGAACTATTGAACCGCTTCCATTGTAATCGGTCGTTGAAGATTGTTAGTCTACTCAATATGGTTAATCGACCTCCCAATAACACCATGCATACATAAAACCTTTTTAATTAAAGCCTCCAGTGGCAACCAATTGAATAATCTGTTTAATTAAAGCCTCCAGGATACCATGTAATTAGTTGTCTCAAAAAAAAAAAATCAAAAAAAACATGTCATCAAGTAAACAGTGATATCACTACCATGGTTAGTTTTATTCGTACTTCGGTTTCAGGCGTCGTCTTTCATGTCTACTTGTATCGTGGAGGAGGTTGCCTCAGTTGCATTGCCATCCGGTTCTATCGATTCGCGTATGTAATCATCCCGACATAATTATCAACATCAAGTTTTATTATAATATCCGTGTGGAGTATGTTACGTGTTGCATGTTTTTTCGGTGTGTATAAGTGACGTGATATATCTGCTATGATGGTGAAAGAGGTGAAATAAATGGATTCAAGGCTATTCTTCTGACTGTTGATGCTCCTAGACTTGGTCGTAGGGAAGCGTAAATTAAGAGCAAGTGAAATTCAATTTAAAAATATTTTTTTTCTAGTTTTTAATCTTATAAAATTATATTCACCATTGTTTGCTGGTAATTTGTGTAGGATCAATGTACCCCAGCTGAAGATTATTGAAGCCTTGAAGGACTCGTGTTGACTAAAGTACACAATGAAAATATGCAAGTGAAAATCACATGTCATATTTTTTTGTTTCTATTCTTAAACCTTACACATCCATTGTTATCGAGAAAGTATTTGTGTTTTGTAGAATGAGGGTTCAAACCTTGAAGCTTTTGCATAGAAGAGCTTTGATGATTCTTTTCTTGGAAGGTACCATTACTTCACCAGCTACAAAATTCCTTCACCAAGGCGGTGTTCAAGATCGTGTTTATAATGTGATTATGTGAAATACAATAATCATATAATTGAAGCTCTAATTAACATAATGAGGTGTATGAGATGGTGTTTGGACTATTTTTTGAAGTATGATTAGGCGTCGATTTAGTTTCACTGCTACATTTATCTACAAATAATTACATAGCCCCTAAATAGACAAAACATAATGACTAACTTCACTATACCAAAACACCAAAAATAGACTATATGTGACTTAAGCACATTTATAACGCAATGCCAAACACCCCGATAAGATCCATAGTTTCTTTGTTATAGTCCATCCATAGTTTCCAACGAATTAAATGTACATTTATGGATATTCAACCTAAAATGTTTGACCAATTCAAAGTCATGGAGAATTTTGTTTTTTAAAAAGACTAATAATGATGCCACAGTAACCCTTCCACAGTCCATGCGACAATAGAAGACATGGATAGTACCTTTAAGGCTAGTAGAAGACAAATAGTTTCCAAGTTGTGTTGTCCCGATCAACATAATCTCCTAAGAAGTCGTCCTGCAAATCATCATCACCAATAAAATTAGATGTGGCAAGATGAGCACGTTAGGTCGAAACATATCATTCTTCACAATAACTGATGTGTTAATTATAATTACTAAAACAATATCATCAAAAGAATACCTCAGTTAGTAAAATCACAATATCATCAATCGATATAAACGCAATTCAATCAATTTCTTCGCATGAAACCACTCAAGTAGCATATGCTTCCCTTCTTGCTTGTTTCACCGCTTGTCCCATTTTCAAATCGGTACTTGACCTACCAACCTCTTTGTTTTGTTGCATATGCATCGCGTTATTCCACTATGCAACGGAAACATTAACCATCTCACAATATACCTGTACAATCAAAAGAATAACTCATTTAGTAAAATTACAACCGGCGCTTAAGACTAAATGACAAAGTCAGAGAAGTCAAAACATAAAACACACGTGAAAACAAAAATTTGTATTAAAATTAGCATTCTAGACACATTTACGTCAAAATGGGTTGATTCACATCACCTGCAAGACTCATGATCGAGTCCATAACACGATATCGAGTCATCATCATTAATGATTGTTACAGAGCTGATGTGTTCACTTTTATGGAATAGAGAGCCTATATTGGTAAATGCGAAAATTTATTCTTTAATTCTTCCTTTATTTCGACCCACTTCTTGATTGAAATATTCGATGATCAAATTATTCACCCTTACCAACTCCTAATTTTGTCAATTGTTGCTTTGATTCCTCTTTGCATTCTGAAAGCTTTTGGTCATATTTCTTTTCAATATCCACAACTTCCCTTTCAGCTTATGAACAAACACAACAAGTACAATTTAGAAATTTAGCATTTTAGTTATCAAGTATTGAATGCCTAACCTCTTTCTCAAATTTATTGCATTCTTGTTTCTCCTTCATACCTCCTTCGATATAATTAATCGCCTAATGTAATCCATAATCTTTCTCGGTAGGACTCAAGAGATTTATACAAAAAATTGATTTATTAACGCCATACATATTATTAATAAGATGCCATGAAATATTTGTAGGTGGAAAATGTATACCTTCACAACGGAAGCTCCAATGTGATTATGATTGATATGTATGTATTTAGCTTACCAAAAGGTCAAGACATTTCATTGTGGTGGTAGATTTACGTTTGCTACGGGTTACTTTAATTTCTCGATTCTTGTTTGTCCTACAGAAGAACATAACTGAGTCACATATATTCATAAGGCATACATATGACTAATAACCGAGTGTATCATAGTGAAAATATTATCATGTATGCACATAAAATTTACGTAAAAGTATTCCACTTTGTACCTTCCTTTTGTCTTTCCACCGGAAGCCGTTTTCTGGGTCGTGTTTTGGTGCCAAAGAACCTGGACCATAAAGAACATAACCAAATGTTAACCAAACAAAAACATAGATGTAGACACTACAACAATCGGAGGGATTCGGCGAGAGATTTTCGTCGGGGACACAATGTCCCAATGAAAGCCGCTAAACGACAAAATAAAATCGACGTGGCACATAAATCTGCTGATCTGTTATGAAAAGTTCAACCAAAGTTTTCGGCGGGGACATGTCCCCGGTGAAAGCAGGTTTGATTTTTTCAAAATTTGACCAGCCAGTCAAAAATTCAATGTTAACTTTATCCGGGGACTTGTCCCCGCCTTAACTTTATTTTGCGTTTACCAATAATTGACCAAAGTCCAAAGCGTGGTAATTTTGCGCGGGAAAATTCCCGCGAAAACTTTTCCCGACGACATGTCCCCGGCAAAAGATATATTTACTAAAATACACTTTATTGCAACTATTAATACATGACTAAAACCCGATGCTTGGAAAAACATAAATAACCCAATCGTCAATTCTCACAAAACACACGTAACAACATAATGGCTGATTACACGCCGGAAAAAGAGTGGTCACTGGTTTTATCGTCGATATATCTCTTTACTCGAGTTCTTGATACGTATGGGTCAGAAATAGGGTAACAAATCTTGAAGCATTGTTTAAATAGGGTAACAAATCTTGATACGTATACGATAGCACCTTTAGTTGGTCGTTTAACATGATACGCACCTATACTCGGCCGTTTAACATGATACGTATACCATAGCACATATAGTTGGTCGTTTAACATGATATGTATACTATAGCACCTATAGTTGGTCGTTAACATGATACGTATACCATAGCACATAAACTCGGCCGTTTAACATGATACGTATACCATACACCTATACTCGGCCGTTTAACATGATACGTATACCATAACACCTATACTCGGCCGTTTAACATGATACGTATACCATAACACCTATAGTTGGTCGTTTAACATGATACGTATACCATAACACCTATAGTTGGTCGTTAACATGATACGATACCATAGCACATATACTCGGCCGTTTAACATGATACGTATACCATAGCACCTATAGTTGGTCGTTTAACATGATACGCACCTATACTCGGCCGTTTAACATGATACGTATACCATAGCACATATAGTTGGTCGTTTAACATGATATGTATACTATAGCACCTATAGTTGGTCGTTAACATGATACGTATACCATAGCACATATACTCGGCCGTTTAACATGATACGTATACCATAGCACCTATACTCGGCCGTTTAACATGATACGTATACCATAACACCTATACTCGGCCGTTTAACATGATACGTATACCATAACACCTATAGTTGGTCGTTTAACATGATACGTATACCATAACACCTATAGTTGGTCGTTAACATGATACGTATACCATAGCACATATACTCGGCCGTTTAACATGATACGTATACCATAGCACCTATAGTTGGTCGTTTAACATGATACGCACCTATACTCGGCCGCTTAACATGATACGTATACCATAACACCTATAGTTGGTCGTTTAACATGATATGTATACCATAGCACCTTTAGTTGGTCGTTTAACAAGATACGATACCATAGCACCTATAGTTGGTCGTTAACATGTTACGTATACCATAGCACCTATACTCGGCCGTTTAACATGATACGTATACCATAGCACCTATAGTTGGTCATTTAACATGATATGTATACCATAGCACCCATAGTTGGTCGTTAACATGATACGTATACCATAGCACAAATACTCAGCCGTTTAACATGATACATATACCATAGTACCTATACTCGGCCGTTTAACATGATACGTATACCATAGCACCTGTAGTTGGTCGTTAACATGTTACGTATACCATAGCACCTATACTCGGCCGTTTAACATGATAAGTATACCATAGCACCTATAGTTGGTCGTTTAACATGATATGTATACCATAGCACCTATAGTTGGTCGTTAACATGATACGTATACCATAGCACATATACTCGGCCGCTTAACATGATATGTATACCATAGCACCTATACTCGGCCGCTTAACATGATACGATACCATAGCACCTATACTCGCCGCTTAACATGATACGATACCATAACACCTATAGTTGGTCGCTTAACATGATACGTATACCATAGCACCTATAGTTGGTCGTTAACATGAAACGATACCATAGCACATATACTCGGCCGCTTAACATGATACTTATACCATAACACCTATAGTTGGTCGTTTAACATGATACACACCTATACTCGGCCGCTTAACGTGATACGATACCATAACACCTATAGTTGGTCGTTTAACATGATATGTATACCATAGCACCTTTAGTTGGTCATTTAACATGATACGTATACCATAGCACCTATAGTTGGTCGTTAACATGTTACGTATACCATAGCACCTATACTCGGCCGTTGAACATGATACGTATACCATAGCACCTGTAGTTGGTCGTTTAACATGATATGTATACCATAGCACCTATAGTTGGTCGTTAACATTATACGTATACCATACCATATATACTCGGCCGTTTAACATGATACGTATACCATAGCACCTATACTCGGCCGTTTAACATGATACGTATACCATAGCACCTATAGTTGGTCGTTAACATGTTACGTATACCATAGCACCTATACTCGGCCGTTTAACATGATACGTATACCATAACACCTATAGTTGGTCGTTTAACGTGATATGTATACCATAGCACCTATAGTTGGTCGTTAACATGATACGATACCATAGCACATATACTCGGCCGCTTAACATGATACGATACCATAGCACCTATACTCGGCCGCTTAACATGATACGATACCATAACACCTATACTCGGCCGCTTAACATGATACGATACCATAACACCTATAGTTGGTCGCTTAACATGATACGATACCATAGCACCTATAGTTGGTCGTTAACATGATACGTATACCATAACATATATACTCGGCCGCTTAACATGATCGTATACCATAGCACCTATAGTTGGTCGTTAACATGATACGCACATATACTCGGTCGCTTAACATGACACGTATACCATAGCACCTATAGTTGGTCGCTTAACATGATACGCACCTATACTCGGTCGCTTAACATGATCGATACCATGTCCCCACGGTTGGTCGCTTAACATGATCACGCACCTATACTCGCCGCTTAACATAATTTTAAATTTAATTATTTAAAATGATAATAAATCTAAATTATATTAAATAAACGCTATCACTAATTTTATAATCGATGTTTTTGATTTTTCCGCTTTTAAAACCTAAATTAAAACCACGCCACAGTAAAGGAAAATGTGAAACTAAGCAAGATTAATCCTAAAAATATGAAAATGATATTTTACAAACCTAATGATATGAGAAACTTTAAGAAAAAGAAAATTATTTTATAACTATTTAATTAATTATTATTAATTAAAAACTAATTTTAACTATTAAATAATAACCTAAAATACAAAAAATAGGAAATAAAGCTAGAAAAATAAAATTATGACTTGGAAAATCTAAAATAACAAAAGAGAATTTTCAAAACTATTTTTATATTTTTCGATTATTTTCTATTTTTTATGAATTTTAAACTATTTAAAACTAATTAAATTGCTAAAATTACAAATTAAACTATGAAAAATCTGGAAAAATGATTTTTACTTTTTATATTTATCTAAACTTAAGAAAAATGAAAATTATTTTTTGAACTTTTCGATTTAATTGTATTAAAAGCTAATTAAATAATCCTAAAAGCTGCTTTTAATTAAGAAAAATAGCAAACAGCTATGGAAAATTATGAAAATTTCAGGAAAGTCTAATTTAATCTATCGAATCTAAGAAAAATAGAAAACAAAGGCTTGTTTGGTAGATTATGAAATCAGAATACTAGTGCTTATGAAATAAGCACTGAATAAGCCAAAGGGTACCAAATGGGTACCAAACCAACACGTAAGCTATATTAAGCTATTACTACTCTCAAACAACAAATTGCAACTAGCCTATACCACCGAAATGCAAACCGCTTATGATTAAGATGATCCGAAAGTTAAATGCTAAAAGCTGAGTGCTACTGAGCTTAAGCACAAGCCAACCAATAAGTCGGAAATCAAAACCGCTTATTGAGACCTAAACTAGACCTGGCCAAGTACCTTTAAACCAAAGATCGATCCAGAGAAGCTCGAGGAGCTTTTGACAAGCTTATCAATAGTCGAGAAAACTCGACTTTGATCGAGTTTTGGTGAATGTGGCACTTAAGCAATCGCTTTGATGAGCTTATTTGAAGGCTTTAGAAAATTACCAAAATCTAATAAAATGATAATAAGTAACTTGGCCAGTTGAAGTTTTAAAACAAAAGTCTCACTTGATTTAACCTAGAAATGAGCTCATGAAAATCTCTCCATTTGGCCTCAAACCGAATTTCAAGTTTTGACTTTCTTTTCGATGATTAAGATGTTGACTAAATTGAACTTGGATCTTGATTTGTTAACTTATATTGATGTTTTGTGGTATAATGAAACTAAGACAAGCTACTCTAGTGATTTCTAAGCATGAAATAAGGTTTTGATTTCCCAATTTCTTAACAGCTAATGGATTAAGACAGTTAAAACTAGATTTTGACTTTTAAGGAGTTTAGACACAATTTGATGACGATATGGGTACAAATGAGCATAACAAACATACAACAACAGACCTTAACTCTTGAACAAACTTCTATGACAGCTTAAGTAGCAAATCCAAACACCATTTTAATGACCGATATGCAATTCTAATGAGACCCACTCTTGATTTAGTTAAAACAAACACTTAAACCGACTTTAACTAACCTAAATATAATTAATCAAACAGTTTCAAAGGTTTAATGACCACGTGTTCAAGTATAAGCACAATGTGAAAACCGCATACAAAATGAAAATAAGAAAACAAGCTCACAAGTGTCCGTGCTATTTGTGCAATTTTAAACCGTAACCATTACCACTAGTCTAATCCAAAACCAACCCAAATCCATCTCTGCAACAACCCCATTCCATTTCCAACATGTTTGACCAAATGTTCTTCTCTGTTGACTTTTGTTGACCATCAACCCATCATGCTTGAAATCGAACAACAAGCTTATCAAAAGCTATAATAAGCTTGAATAAGTGGTTTGACTATTAAATAAGCTTATCAAGCTTGGTTTTAGCACACTTATACCGAAATGGTAAACAAGTGAATGTAAAATTTGAAAACACAATAACACTTTGAATTAACACTTGAAATCGAGTTAAAATGACTAAATGGTTTAGTCTTAATACACTAAAGCTTGATATTACAAAATTGTGAACTAATTAAGACATTTAAAGAAAAACGACATACAAGAATTTAAAAACTAAAAGCATCTTCTTCTCTTGGCTTTCTTCCTCTTTATGCTCCAATAAGCATCCACGTGTCCTTCGAGTATCCCACCTTTGCTTGACCAATGGGTGAGTTTTGAGCATTATTAGTCGTTTTATCATTTTAAGGAAGACCTATATTTGATCAGAACCTCTGAAATAGCTAGTAGGGGGTGGCATTTATTGTGGAGGGTTTGTGATGATGAGGGGGTGGTTTGTGGAGAAAAGGTGATGAGAGGTGAGACTGTGTTGCAGCAACATGTGGGAAGACAGTGTACAAGTATGGGTAAAGGTGGAGGTTTGACTTTGTTTGACCAGGGGTCCAAAAGAGAAAAGACAGGGCAAAATGTGTTAAAGCGGTGGGTCAATATTAGTTTTGACAAGCCTTAGCTTAGGTTTATAATACAAGGACCAAATTGTAATTTCGCCAAACTAGAGGACCAATCCGCCATTTTCTCAAAGTTCTCACAAGGGCTAAACCGACAACCTTCAATAGTACAAGGACTAGTTTTGACACTTTCAATTTTCCAAGGACTATTTGTGACAATTTCAAAACTTGAGGACCTATTCGCCATTTGACAAAAGATTTATTCAAGGACCATTTTGACAACTTAGAATATTTCGGGGACCTTGAATAACATTTTCTTTATTTTGTTTTACCGTGGACCTTTTTGACAACTTTTGAAACTTGGGGACTAAACGCCAATTATGCAAACTTGATACGCTTTTCACCGTATTTTGATATTTTGCATTTAAAACACATAAAACACTTATTTGTGATATTTTTATCATTTTGATGCATTTCGAGTGTTTTCGGATGTTTTTGCAGCCTAATTTGTACAAAATGATGAGTATTTAGACACTCATCAATCCCCACACTAAGATATTGCTAGTCCGATATCAATGCCGAAACAACGCTGCTTACTCACACAAGCTAGCCACTTGTGAATGACTAACCGTAAGAAACTTAAAACGCTTCTGACACCGATTCTTTGATAATGAAGGCTTAAGGGTGTGTGTATGGATAAAACCTCAATATCGATATCAAAATAATCACGAAGATAGATTCAAATCCCTTTAGGAAAAAATATAATAAATCAAATCCCGTGTGTGATTGTGTATACGGATTAGACAACCCGAATCGTTTTCCCAACGAGGCGTGAATTGCCAACGTCGTTTTTGGTTTGGAATTTAGTGCTCGATGTTTTGGATTAATGATTTTGATTTTATTAAACTACGGGAACGGGGAAAGTAATTAAGGGAACCTATTTTACGGGAAATCCTAAGTGCGAATATAACTAAAACGTAATTAATAAAACGTAATTAAAATGCAACTACGTCTAAATTATACCCTAAAAATGCCTAAAATTACTTTTACTCTAGAAATGATATTAGAAAACTAATTTAGAATTAAAACTATTTTTTTGGATTTTCTTGATTTTATAGAGTTAAAACTAATTTTTAACTATTAAAACTAATTTAAAATACCAAAATTATAAAATCAAAGAGAAAATATGAAACTATTTTCTAAAAATCTAAAATATCATAAGAGACTTTTAAAACTATTTTTTTATTTTTTGATTAATTTTCTATTTTTTATGAATTTAAAACTATTTTAATCTAATTTAAATTGTGAAAAATATCAAATAAAAGGGGAAAAATATGGAAAAATCTTTTTTATGCTTTTTATATTTTTCTTAAACTGGGAAAATTGAAAAAAAATTTTTTTGAACTTTTTCTTAATTAATTGCAATTAAAGCTAATTAAAAGTGATTAAAAACTATTTTTAATTAAGAAAAATACTAAACAGTGACCAAAATTAATGAAAAATTCAGGAAAATTCTAAAATCTTAATCTAGTTCTACGAAAAATATCAAATGTGATGCTTATGTGAGAATTATATCATAGTGTAAATGGATATGGAATAAGACTTAGAAATAAGCAAACAAGCAAATTAAGCCACCCAACTTCTACGTAACCTAGATTATACTCAAATAAGCTAATATAAGCTAATCCAACTACTCCTATCCTCAAATAAGCAGATTGCCTATTAATTAAGCTAACCGATTTTTGACAAAGAATAGTGAATCGGCCTCATGTTTGAGCTTATACACAAGCTTATCAAAAGAGCTTTAGCCAAAAACAGATATGTGGCCTTGAAGACCACCTAGCAGACTACAAGTAGACCAAAAATCAGACCCTAACAAGCTTTATTGAACTCAGTGCAACATCTGCAAGTTCTGCATAAATCTGACTTTTGACACCATTTGACTTTTTGAAAACAGATACTCAGTTTGACTTTGGTGGATTTTGAGATCAAATGATTTACTGATTTAGATTAAATATGATGTAATGCAACAATGGTAAGCTAGCTTATCAAGTTATACACCCATATGAAGGATTATGATTGATTGATTTTAACAAATATGTGATCAAGACAGTTAGCATGAAAATTTTGACTATCAATGAAACTTATGCAAAACAAGGACAGATATGAGATCAATCCACTATAGTAGGCCTAACTCAACTGATCTACTCCATTAATAGACCTCTAAAACAGTTTTTAAGGCTAAACCAAACACTCCTTTATGTGAAGAAATGCAACCTAATCAAGCTCAAATACAAAAGCAGCTTATACTAATCATTAAAACAGATTTAATATACTAAATTAAAGCTAATGAGACAGCAAATATCAGTATTATAACAGATCTAATAGACATTAAACCACCACTGTTTATTAAGCTAGAATATTAGAACAAGATATCACTTACAAAGGGTCCAGCCACAATGGCTTGCAAAACCAGCAATAGAACCACTAATCCTAACCCATATATCATCAACTCAACCCAGATCCATCATCACAATCAAACCAATACAAATTTTGAGCAAACAGTTGACTTTCGTTGACTTGAATATTTTGTGAATGTAAATGAATGAGGGACAGTAAGGGTGCAAGATAAGCTCACAAAAGCTATAAAAAGCTGAAATGAGCCTACTCCATTGATTCAAAGAAGCTTATTGATCACTTTTAAAACAGAAATGCAAGATGAAATTTAAAAACTTGGAACTTTTATTAAAACTGAAGTGAGATTACAAGAACTTGAAAATACAATGAAAGCTTAAGATAACATTTAACAAACTACTGAAATTTAAGAACAATAAGCTAAAATGAAAACTAAGGATTGCACGAATTCTATTGTGAGCCAAGGGTTCCTTTTATAGCTGAGAGGAGGTCTTGGATCCTTCATTCGAAGAGACTAGAAGCTATTTTGAGCCACACAAATCATCCATTGTCACCTTATCCAATCAGAGCCTTCCAAATAATTCAATGAGGTGTCACGGCCAATTACATTGTGCCATTTGGCCACGTGGCAGATACATCTGACAAGTCAGCTGGGTCTAGGTGGATAGATAGATTCTAGTACGAGGTTCTATGCTTGGGATTGGTGAATTGGTGGTGAAAAAGGGGTGCGTTTGGCTGGGGAAGAAGGACAGGGCAATAAGGGCGCGTTTGGTTTATTTTAACATAAATCAAACTTGTTGACTTGGGTTGTGGGTTTTGACCGGGGTAAAAACAGCGGGTTTGGGTGGTATTCGGGTCTTGGATAGTATAAGGGTTGGGTTGGTTTAGTTATTAAAGGGGTCGGGTTGTGGATAGTGGGTTGGGGTGGTATTTCTTGGGCCGTGTAAATGAGTATTGGATTTGGATAATGTGTAGTGTAAATATTGGACTTGGATTTGCATTGTAGTAATCTAGTAACCATAGGGACCAATGTTGTACATCCGGATATTTGAGGGACCAATCATGTGAATCTGAAAATATCTTCCAAGGACCAAACGTGCAACTTCTGAAAGTATCTTCAAAGAACCATCTTTGTCAATCTTCAATAGACCAGGGACTGAATTTGCAACTTTTGAAACTTGAGGGTGTTTTCTGTCATTTGCTGAAAGTTCAGGGACTATTTCTGACATTTCTTCAAACTTTGATCAAATCTTCACAAATCATCCTCGAGATTAGAAATCTTCATAAATGCATAATTCGACCTTCCTACCGACTTAAGCTCTCTTAATCTCTCGTGCTCGGATTTACGTCCCGATTTGGTTCCTTTTTGCGTGTTTTACATATCCACACCGCACAAGCACAAACTCAAGAAAACCACAAATATTAGCAATAAACGGCTCTTTCTTGGTTATTTTGGGTCGGTTTGATATAGAAAAGGTATGTGTTTAGCACATACCAAAATACCCTGACGAAACTATTGTCGTGTCCTCACGCAATGCAATCAACTCACGCTTCTAAAACCAAGGATTTCAATCTCTTTCTACTAAACCATTGATATGTCCAAACCGCAAGTTATCTCACACAAGCTAGCCACTTGTGAATGACTAACCGTAAGAAACTTAAAACAGCTCGCACAAACCAATTAGAGAAGAAGTAGCAAAGATTCCTCAAAAGAGATTAAGAAACCCTAATTCTAAAACGCCTGCTTACCTTTTAATTCACAAGTATAGATATTACGGTTAAGCACATTCCGATTATGAATGACGGTTTGTTGAACTTTCATGTCGATCAATAACTCCAACATTTTTCAAACGACATGTTAGGATCACGGAGTAGAAAACACAACACAGCGTGAAGTGACCGTACGGATAGAATACATCTTCCCTGATTTTTCACAAGCTCCCAAACTAATCGTAAAACCGAAATCATTGTTACATACGACTCTAGATGCTAACACTACCCATGGAAGTTACTTATGTAAATACCTTTTGTTCCCATTTTCCTATTTTCCTCTAGATTTTTTTATTTTTGTGAGAAATGAATTTCTTCAAATTCTCGTTTCGATAACTTTTATTCCGATAAAGATATAAAGCTAAGTCGATAATTAGTTATCCGCCTTCTCTCAAGAACCATTGTCGTAAAAATGAGGTCCACATCAAGGAATTTTATTAACTCACTTTTGACTTTTTCAATTTTCATTTTTCAACATCATTTTTAAATTTTTATTTTTTTTTTATTTTTTATATATTGCACTTATACCTTTATATGAGCTGTGAACCACGGAGCTTCACGGGGTAATTCCAAGACTATAGGCTTCATGAAATGAGGATCCCGGCTGGCTAGGCTAAGACCTCATTCAATCTCGGCTAAAGATCCAAGGGTCCGATCTCGACACCGCAGCTCACAACTTTACTTATTACTTTTCACATATCACTTATTACTCATTTATTTATTATGGATCCTTGATGTGTACCCAATTTTTAAAACAAAGATTCTTTTAAGAAGATAAAGAACTAACTATCGCCAAAAACTCAACATCTCTAATTATTTAGACAGATATGGGTGAAACAATTTTGTGGGAACAAAAGCCATAAGTACATTCGATGGGCTCTAAAGAGAACCAACTACTCCACGCTTTAGCATCTAAACTCATAAGTAACTCTATCATTTCTCGATCTCTGCAAATTTAAAATCCCAAATAATGAGATCCGCAGATGCTTAGCCGATAATTTTAGATTATCTATGGTTAAGGAACAACCTAGGGCTCAACACGCCCGGTCAAGTCGTAATTCCATTCCTACTCTCACCAATGAAAGTCAACAAGGTGTCAAAACATATATTAACTTAGCAAATTCTTCGTCTAATGAAATAAAGTTATGCATATTTAAAGTCACTCAGGAAACTTGCAAATTCTTGGCCTTATGAGCTAGAATTAGATTTTATAGCTTCTTGTCTAAGAGACTAGCAAAACTTTTCAATCAAAAAGACTTAACAAAAGCTTACAAATTTTTTAAATTTTTCTCATTTTGCACAATTTTTCATTTTCTAAAGAAAAACGGGTTATGAGAGAAACACGACAAAAATAAGCAAGTGCGGTCAAATCAAATCGAAGATTACCCTACCCCAGACCTAGAATGAAACATTGTCCTCAATGTTTAAAACAAGGGTATCACGAAAATCTAAAAGCCGCTTATTAAGTATGCTAGAAGATAAATGTTAGTCGATAAGATTAGGATATCGGATGTCCATAAGCATCGATCATGAAACTCGAGTGGAGAAAAGACAAACTTCGAGCACGAGAGTCTTCATATCGGGAACATCCTAAACACAACATCACAAACAACCAAACACGAGAAATCAAGAGGCTAACCCTTCGGCCACTTATTAGAAAAAAGAAAATAGATGGATAAGCATGGGTGCCTCCCACTAAGCGCCATCGTTTTTCTTCACCGAGTCGCTAGCCCCGACTCGTCCCGAATTCATTTGTCCTTGGGAAGAAAGTGGTAGAGATACCGGGTCAAAACGGTGTCCTCATTCCCGAAAGAATGAGACCGGGAGGTTGGGTGGGAAAGAAAATGTCGGGCATCAAAGACATAAGGGATAACATGAAAGAATGATCCATCATCCGTGGTTTTGGCGGGCGGACGGGGATGATGGATCACAATAAGAATACTCCATAAAAGAAGGGAGTCCATGGTATAGAAAGGTGTATTTCAACGGTTTAACAATGAAGGCATCCAAGATAGGATCCTTTTTCCGAATAACTTTGGTGATAAGAATGTACTCTTCGATGAGTATCCCAGGGTTAAAAATCTTGTCCTCGAAAAGGAACGAAATCAAAGTATCATCCACGTGAAAATCCTCACGAGAAGAGGAATCACTCTCGGATAAAAAATAGTGTGGGACCTCTGAATCAACAAGCTCATCAGCCGAAATCTTTACTTCCTTATCTTTCTTTGGGTAAAATGGATCATCATATTCGTTCTCTCATTCTTAGAAAGAATCGAGTCGGTGGGAGCAAGTTCATCGGTGAACTTCTCAAAGTAAATCGACGGATCTTGATATAACAAATATTCAATTTCGCGTAAGTCGGCTCTAAAATCAAAGATGTCATCCTCACTTCCCGGTGGAAGAGGATCCATGCGAGCGAGTTCATCGCGAACTCCTCGAGAAGTAAATCAATGGAAGAATCCTTGAGCTCGGCTCCAAAGGATTAAAAGACGGCTTGACTTCTTGAATAACTTTTTCGAATCTCCATAAAGCATTTTTTCAATCAAACGAATATCTCCTTCGATGTCGATGTCAACGTTATCAATTTCCGTGAAACCGAATCACTTTGCAAATAAGCCTCAATTTCTTTCATGATAGAATCATCTTCCTCATATTGAGTATGGGAAGGGAAGAATCAAGAAAGTTCCATATTTTCGTAAGAAGGAGTGGGATTGCCACTTAAAGAAAACTCGGTGTTTTTAGGAACAAGATCAATCCGATACACGTAAAGCGGAGGTGGGACAAGTGGTGTGCTCTTAGAGCTAGCATTTTCCACCACAACCGCTAGTAGTCTCCTTTTCAAGTTTCTTCTTTTGCTCAACACGTATCGTAGACAAACTCTTAACCGTGAAACGTGAAAGACTCGGATAAATTCTTGATGTCTAAAGCCCAACTTTTTGAACTACCGGAGGTTGGACGTTTTTGGTACTTCCGTTATTAGTAGGATTTCCCGGGTCCTTTGTCACCTCGGTGTTACTAATTTTGGCCACATCATATTGTTTGGTAAAAGATTTAGAAGTATGGTTAACGTTAAACGTGACGGCTTCTTTTCCAACTCTTAAAGTGATTTCTCCTCCATACACATCAATCAATGCATGGCCCGTCCTTAAAAAACATCTTCCGAGAATAAGGGCACACGAGGGTCGGCATCGAAATCAACAACAAAATCTGGGGAAATCGAACTTCCCACTTTAACAAAACATCCTCGGCTATACCGATTGGTTTTGTCGTAGTTCGATCGGCTAGCTCGAGGGTCATACATGTCGGGTAAGTGGGGGCAATGAAAGCTTATCATAAATTGATTTCGACATCAAATTGATACTGCGCCAAGATCGCCAAGGCGGAGCATTGGATAATTCCTTGAAAATCGCACGGAATGAGGAACTTGCCGGGTCACCTAACTTTTCGGAAGTTTCTTGAGAATAACCACGAACAATTCTCATTCAAAGACGTTTTGCCAAATCAACAATTTTCTTTGTTACTTAACATTCCTTTTAGTGTCGAAACAAACTTAGGCATGAGAAGAAGAGCATCCGCGAAGCTAATTTCAAGTGAAGATCCCAAATATTTGAAAGAATTTTTCCATTTGAAGATTTTCTTGTTCTCGTTGCTTTTGATCATTCATCCTTGACGGGTACGGAAGTGTTGTTTTGAGTTAGTTTTTCAAGACTAACCGGAGCATCCTTGGGCTCGACGCGTCGGACAACCGTGGGTTGGACATTCTCAAGATTCTTATTAGTAGGAAGCACCGGGTCCTTTGTCACCCCGGTCTCACGGTTCACCACACAAGACGGAGAAGAAAAAATAGTGGTAGAGCCGTATTCCATCGTAAGCAACACCACTTCGGTAGTGATAGCTTTCATGTCACCTCTCGGGTTAGGAATAGTATTACTCGGAAGAGAACCGAGGGTTGAGAATAAGACGAGAAGCTTGATTAGCTTGAAAGAAACTAGCCATCATATCCCTCATTTCTCTCATATTCTTGTTATTCAGAACTTCCATGTCTCTTTTGAAATCATTCCTTATACTTGAGATTTGAGTTTGCAAATTTCTAATGGTGTTGTCGAACTCTTCATGTAAGACGTAAACTCGTTGTTTGGAACAACTTGATGAGGTGATTGATATTGTTGTTGAGGAGGTTGTTGATAAACTTGAGGTGGAGGAGC
Organism: Chrysanthemum lavandulifolium; assembly: GCA_022545495.1. Lineage (NCBI taxonomy): Eukaryota > Viridiplantae > Streptophyta > Magnoliopsida > Asterales > Asteraceae > Chrysanthemum > Chrysanthemum lavandulifolium. The sequence continues at coordinate 268,682,802 of CM040241.1, forward strand.
TTGGTAGTTTTGATTACCATTATTGAGATTGACTTCTCGCTTTGATTGTAAGATTGGTTTTGATAACGGTTTTGGTTTTGTTGAGGAACGGTGCAAAACCGGTGGTCCCATTTGGTTGGCACGGTATCCTTGGTTGGTTCGAACCGGATTAGCAGAGGCTACTGTATATTTCGAGATCGCCATCGGTGGCTTGACAATTATAGTACGGATGAGGACCACCGCAAATAACACATGTTTCAAGAACGCTTTGATCGGTTCGGATTTATGAATCTTAAACTCTCTCATCATAGAATTAATAGCATCATCAATCCACTCAACTCACTCTTCAAACCGTAGTTATCATTCGTAGTGATCTTAGAAACAACCGGTCGGTTTCTAGACGAAGAAACTTTTGACTTATTTTCGATAATCGTTCTAATATCGGTGGGCATACGACTCAAGATATTACCACCGCGGTCACAAGTTTAATCTTGATCGGACGGAGTAAGAGCATTATAGAACGTATCAATCGATGAAGATCGGTAAAACCGTGATTTGGGCATTTTCGTAAAAGTTCCTTGAATCTATCCCATGCCTCTCCAAACTCTCGTCAAATTTTTGTTGAAAATTTATGATTTGATTTCGTAACATTGTTGTTTTTGACGGAGGAAAGAATTGGTTCACAAATTTCTTAGAAAGATCTTCCCATGTTGTAATCGATCGAGGGGTTCTTTTTCTAGCCAAGTCCGGCTGCCCCTCAAGGAAAATGGAAACAATCTCAACTTAATCGACTCATGAGAGACCCCGAAGTTAATCGTAGAAGCAAATTGATTAAACCAACGGAGGTGTGCGTGGGGCTCCTCACGATCTAAACCACAAAAGGTTTATTAGACACCAATTGTATTAAATTTGTTTTAGTTCAAAATTTTCGTGTTAATTGGTGGAAGTACGATAGCATCACCGTAGCCGCTCACGGAGCTTGAAGTAACTCGCTCATCGCTCGAGTGTCCGCCATGACGGGTTCTTCAACGATAGTACGTAACTCGGCACGCCTATTCTCCGATTATGTCTACGTCGTGATTGAGAGCGAAAAGCGCATGCACTTAAAACCAAGGCAATTAAAAGAGACCGATATTCGAAAACACAAGTGAACTTAACTAATAATCCCAAGTGAATAAATCACCTCTATAAGACAAACGACAAGCGGCGGAGAAGCTTTGTAGGTCAGCAAGCTTATTAAAACCCGCTTTTTTACCGCAATTTAATGTCGCCGCCCTTATACCCACCACACGCTTTGTTTATCCGATAGAGATAAATCAATTCACAAGCGACACAAAGGCAAGTTTTTGATCTTTAGTTCGAACTTATAATGATAACACCTCCGTTGAGAATGTTATATAATTGGTGTCTTCTATTTATTAGCAAAACACAAGAGAAAATCTTTTGTATTTTTAATATGATATATATATACAAAAGAAAAGGAAAATATTTTTACTTTTTATTTTATAGAAAATAGTAACTTCACGAATGAAGGATCTCGAGTCACTAATCGTCAAACCTCAAACGATATTGTCGTGACACAACCTCCCGGTAGCGGCGCCAAAATTTGATATCAATGCCGAAACAACGCTGCTTACTCACAAAGCTAGCCACTTGTGAATGACTAACCGTAAGAAACTTAAACGGCTAGACATCGATTCTTTGATAATGAAGGCTTATGGTGTGTGTATGGATAAAACCTCAATATCGATATCAAAAATAATCACGAAGATAGATTCAAATCCCTTTAGGAAAAGAATAATAAATCAAACCCGTGTGTGATTGCAGATACGGATTAGACAACCCGAATCGCTTTCCCAACGAGGCGTGAATTACCAACGCTGCTTTTGGTTTGGAATTTAATGCTCGATGTTTTGGATTAATGATTTTGATTTTTATTAAACTACGGGAACGGGGAAAGTAATTAAGGGAACCTATTTTACGGGAAATCCTAAGTGCGAATATAACTAAAACGTAATTAATAAAACGTAATTAAAATGCAACTACGTCTAAATTATACCCTAAAAATGCCTAAAATTACGTTTACTCTAGAAATGATATTAGAAAACTATTTTAGAATTAAAACTATTTTTTTGGATTTTTCTTGATTTTTATAGAATTAAAAACTAATTTTTAACTATTAAAACTAATTTAAAATACCAAAAATTATAAAAATCAAAGAGAAAAATATGAAACTATTTTCTAAAAATCTAAAATATCATAAGAGACTTTTCAAAACTATTTTTAATTTTTTGATTAATTTTCTATTTTTTATGAATTTAAAACTATTTTAATCTAATTTAAATTGTGAAAATATCAAATAAAAGGGAAAAATATGGAAAAATCTTTTTATGCTTTTTATATTTTTCTTAAACCGAGAAAATTGAAAATTATTTTTTTGAACTTTTCTTAATTAATTGCAATTAAAGCTAATTAAAAGTGATTAAAAACTATTTTAATTAAGAAAATACTAAACAAAGGACCAAAATTAATGAAAAATTCAGGAAAATTCTAAAATCTTAATCTAGTTCTATGAAAAATATCAAATGTGATGCTTATGTGTGAGAATTAAGGGTCATAGTAAATGGATATGGAATAAGACTTAGAAATAAGCAAACAAGCAAATTAAGCCACCCAACTTCTACAGTAACCTAGATTATACTCAAATAAGCTAATATAAGCTAATCCAACTACTCCTATCCTCAAATAAGCGATTGCCTATGAATTAAGCTAACGATTTTGACAAAGAAACATGATGAACCGATCTTGTGTTTGAGCTTATACACAAGCTTATCAAAAGAGCTTTAGCCAAAATGATATGTGGCCTTGAAGACCACCTAGCGTACTACAAGTAGACCAAAAATCGACCCTAACAAGCTTTATTGAACTCAAGGCAACATCCGCAAGTTCTCGTGATAACCGACTTTTGACGCCATTTGACTTTTTGAAAACAGATACTCAGTTTGACTTTGGTGGATTTTGAGGTCAAATGATTTACTGATTTAGATTAAATATGATGTAATGCAACAATGGTAAGCTAGCTTATCAAGTTATACACCCATATGAAGGATTATGATTGATTGATTTTAACAGATATGTGATCAAGACAGTTAGCATGAAAATTTTTACTATCAATGAAACTTATGCAAAACAAGGATAGATATGAGATCAATACACTATAGTAGGCCTAACTCAACTGATCTACTCCATTAATAGACCTCTAAAACAGTTTTTAAGGCCAAACCAAACACTCCTTTATGTGAAGAAATGCAACCTAATCAAGCTCAAATACAAAAGCAACTTTATACTAATCATTAAAAGATTTAATATACTAAATTAAAGCTAATGAGACAAAGAATATCAAGATTATAATGATCTAATAGACATTAAACCACCAACGCTTATTAAGCTAGAATATTAGAACAAGATATCACTTACAAAGGGTCCAAATGCACAATGGCTTGCAAAACCAAAGAATAGAACCACTAATCCTAACCCATATATCATCAACTCAACCCGGATCCATCATCACAATCAAACCAATACAAATTTTGAGCAAACAACACTTTCGTTGACTTGAATATTTTGTGAATGTAAATGAATGAGGATGTAAGGGTGCAAGATAAGCTCACAAAAGCTATAAAAAGTCAAATGAGCCTACTCCATTGATTCAAAGAAGCTTATTGATCACTTTAAAAAGTAAATGCAAGATGAAATTTAAAAACTTGGAACTTTTATTAAAACGATGAGATTACAAGAACTTGAAAATACAATGAAAGCTTAAGATAACATTTAACAAACTACCGAAATTAAGAACAATAAGCTAAAATGAAAACTAAGGATTGCACGAATTCTATTGTGAGCCAAGGGTTCCTTTTATAGCTGAGAGGAGGTCTTGGATCCTTCATTGGAAGAGACTAGAAGCTATTTTGAGCCACACAAATCATCCATTTTCACCTTATCCAATCAGAGCCTTCCAAATCATTCAATGAGGTGTCACGGCCAATTACATTGTGCCATTTGGCCACGTGGCAGATACATCTGACAAGTCAGCTGGGTCTAGGTGGATAGATAGATTCTAGTACGAGGTTCTATGCTTGGGATTGGTGAATTGGTGGTGAAAAAGGGGTGTGTTTGGTCGGGAAGAGGACAAGTCAATAAGGCGCTTGGATTATTTTAATATAAATCAAACTTGTTGACTTGGGTTTTGGGTTTTGACCGTAAAAACAATGGGTTTGGGTGGTATTCGGGTCTTGGATAGTATAAGTGGTGGGTTGGTTTAGTTATTAAAGGGCGGGTTGTGGATAGTGGGTCAGTGGTATTTCTTGGGCCGTGTAAATGAGTATTGGATTTGGATAATGTGTAGTGTAAATATTGGACTTGGATTTGCATTGTAGTAATCTAGTAACCATAGGGACCAATGTTGTACATCTTGATATTCGAGGACCAATCATGTGAATCAAAATATCTTCCAAGGACCAAACGCAACTTCTCGAAAGTATCTTCAAAGAACCATCTTTGTCAATCTTCAATAGACCAGGACCGAATTTGCAACTTTTGAAACTTGAGGGTGTTTTCTCGTCATTTCTTTGAAAGTTCGTGGACTATTTCGACATTTCTTCAAAATTTGATCAAATCTTCACAAATCATCCTCAAAGATTAGAAATCTTCATAAATGCATAATTCGACCTTCCTACCCTTAAGCTCTCTTAATCTCTCGTGCTCTGATTTACGCCCCGATTTGGTTCCTTTTGCGTGTTTTACATATCCATACCGCACAAGCACAAACTCAAGAAACCACAAATATTAGCAATAAACGGCTCTTTCTTGGTTATTTTGGGTCGGTTTGATATAGAAAAGGTATGTGTTTTAGCACATACCATAGCAATATTTTGAGAAAATTTAATAGATTTGAATCTCTTTACCAAAAGCCATTACTTCGGAGTAGCCAAATGTTTCAGGTTCAAGTAAGAACCTTGGTACACCGATAACCAAATGATTTTGAGCAAATCACCGCCCAACGGATTTGATTTTCTTTACCGTGTCGCTTGCTTCGGACTAGCCAACTCTTCGATAAAATCTTTGGTGAGTGATTACCAATTATGGTTTTTCCATCGCCTTTACCACAAGCCATAAACTTGCGGGCTAGCCAACTCTTCACTAATTAAAGATATGGTGAGTCAATACCATACAATTTTGGGCAAATTGCAAGTCGTCAACGGATTTGAGATATCTTTACCAAGAGCCGCTTGTTCTCGGATTAGCCAATCCTTTTGTTTATTAGACAAGGCGGATCGATAACCATAAGATGAGTAAGTGCAAAACACTTACTCCAAAAAAATTTTTTTGCCAAAATGGGGAATTAGGCGGTATAATTACATGATAAAATTCGTGAGAATTCCCCCACTAGAAATGAATATTGCCCTCAATATTCAAAGTACCCATGTTATGCCGAAACATAGAACGAAAAGTGGAAATACTAAGGCCATTATTTAGCATTATATTTTTATATATATATATATATATATATATATATATATATATATATATATATATATATATATATATATATATATATATTTTAATTGTAAACTCTTATATATATACACAACATGTGGGCAACTCCCCACACTAGGGTGGAACACACGGTGAAAACCCATGTAGCATGCTACTGCTTTTTGATTCCCGAGTCGCTAGCTTGACTCGATCCCCGCATTCATTGGTTCATGGGGAAAGTTTGTAGATCCGGACAATCACAGAGGAATGTCCTCTCCAAAGTAATGCTTCAATCGATGACCATTCACTTTAAAGTTTGGACCATCGGGTTGAGATAACTCAATGGTTCCATATGGGAATACTTTAGTGATGGTGAATGGTCCGCACTGGATTTTAGTTTTCCGAGAAAATCTTCAATCTTGAGTTGAAAAGAAGGACTCGATCACCGACGCTGAAAACGCGGTTCTTGATTTTAGAGTCATGAATCTTCTTTGTCTTTTCTTTGTAGATCAAAGAGTTCTCGATGCTTGATCACGGAGTTCATTTAATTCATTCATTTGAACTTTCCTATGATCACCACCGTCTCAATATCGGTTGGCATGCTTCAAGGCCCGTGATGCCTTGTGCTCAAGCTCAACCGGCGATGACATGCCTTCCGTGATACAAGCTAGTATGGAGTACACCCGATGGGTGTTTTATAAGTCGCACGGAAGGCCCAGAGCGCCATCTAGCTTATCCGACCAAGAGGCACGGTTTTCGCCAACCGTCCTCTCCGTAATTCTTTAATCCCCGTTGAAACTTCCACTTGCCCACTTGTTTGGGGTGATACGCAGAGAGAGACGGTGAGTTACACCATACTTCCGCATGACTCTTTCAAATTGGTCATTGCAGAAATGCGCACCACGATCACCGATTATGGCTCGTGGAGTTCCAAACCAAGCAAAAGAGATTTCAAGAATTTCACAACAACTCGGCATCGTTGGTAGGTAAAGCCTTAGCTTCAACCCATTTTGACAGATAGTCAATGGCCACGAGTATGTACTTATTACCATGAGAAGAAGGAAATGGCCCCATAAAGTCAATGCCCCAGATGTCAAAGATCTCACACACTTGAATGGCGCTTTGCGGCATTTCATTTCTTTGAGATATTTCCGTGACGCTGACAAGCGCACAAGCTTTGACAAATTCGTAGGCATCCTTGTAAATCGTGGGCCAATAAAACCCGGAATCAAACACCTTTTTGTGTAGTTTGACTATGATGGCCCCGTGGGTCCAACATGGCAAGCTTTGAGAATGTCAAGAGCCTCTTGTCCATACACACATCGCTCGATGACTTGATCCGCAAATTTTAAACAAGTAGGGTCGTCCCGTATAATGTTTCACATCCAGAAGAATTTATTTTTCCGTTGGGACGACATCCCTTTCACTATGAAGTTACCCACATGGTAAATTGCAAAGTCAAGAAACCATGGGGTAGTAGAGTCTCCACGAAAAGAAACCGCATTGAGTGTTTCGAGATGAAATGTTTCATTTATTTCCTTTTTCTCAAAAACATCTTGGTGAGGGTTCTCTAATCGGACAGATGATCGCAGCCTGTGTTCTCTCCCTTTTTATCACGTATAATGATATCAAATTCTTGCGTGAGGAGAACCCAACGGAGCAATCTCGGTTTGCATCTTGTTTTGCAAAGAGATATTTGAGAGCCGAAAGATCCGTATACACCACGCATTTGGTCAATATAAGGTATGGTCGAAATTTCTCAAACGCATACACCACGCTAATAATTCTTTTCTCAGTAGTGGTGTAATGGGTTCGAGCTTCACCATAGTTTTACTTGCGTGTAGTGGATAGGCTGAAAATGCTTGGTTTTTCGCTGCCCCAAGACCGCATGATAGCAAAATCACTTGCATCGCACATGAGCTCAAAGGGTAAATCCCAGTCGGGGGCAACTAGAATGGGTGCTTCCGTAAGCTTTTTCTTTAGTGTTTCAAAAGCTTCGATGCACTCAGGAGAGAAGATAAAAGGAGCTTCTTTTTCAAGAAGATGGGTCATAGGCCGAGCGATTTTAGAAAAATCTTGAATGAATCTACGATAAAACCCGGCATGACCAAGAAAACTCCTAATACCTTTGACGGTAGTAGGATGAGGCAGTTTAGCAATAACATCAACTTTTGCTCTATCTACCTCAATCCCATTTTTTGAAATCTTATGGCCAAGGACTATGCCTTCTTTGACCATAAAGTGGCTCTTCTCCCAATTTAGATGTAGATTGGTGTCTTCACACCGCTTTAGCATTTTGTCTAAATGGGAGAGACATGTCGAAATGAGTCCCAATGACCGAGAAGTCATCCATAAACACCTCCATTGTTTCCCGATCATGTCGTGGAATATGGCCATCATACATCGTTGAACGTGCTGTGAGCATTACATAAGCCAAAAGGCATACGTTTGTAGGCAAAAGTTCCGTATGGACAGTGAATGTGGTCTTCTCTGATCCCGTGGATCAATGGGGATCTGAAAGTAACACGAGAAACCATCAAGGAAACAATAGTATTCGCTTCCTCGCTAATCTCTCAAGCATCCGTCCATGAAGGGTAGAGGAAATGGTCTTTACGGGTGGCGCTATTCAACTTACAATAGTCAATACACACGCCATCCCGTAACCACCGAGTTGGAATTAACTCGCTTTTCTTCATTCGTGACAACATTATGCCACCCTTTTTTGGAACACGATGAATTGGGCTAACCCAAGGACTATCTCGAGATTGGGTAAATCAATCCCGCATCAAGAAGTTTGATAACCTCATGTTTGATAACATCATGGATTTTGGATTTACTCTTCTCGATGTTGAACTGCTGGTTTGAAGTCATCTCCATCAAGATTTTGTGAGTACAAAATTCAAGGTTGATACCCTTAATGTCGGAGAGTTTCCAAGCAATTGCTTGCTTGTGTGACTTCAAGACCTTTATGAGAGCGAGCTTTTCATCTTTACTCAAATCTCGAGCAATAATGATGTGCAATTTATCATCACCTTCAAGAAATGCATACTCAAGATGAGGTGGTAAGTCCTTAAGTTCGACTTCAGAAATTCTTCGCTTTTCTCAACCGACTTGACTTCCTTGTTATGAAGCTCGACGGGAGGGAGTGGAGGAGAAGTGTCCCGATTTAACAACTTCTCAAGAATAAGAGTATCTCCTCCGGATTAATCTCATGGTGATTAATCTCTTCCGGAATTGCATCACTAGTGTGAGGGGTTGATGAGTGATCATCTTTAAGCAATTTCTCAATGAGAAGTATGTCCCCTCGATGTCAATTGAGCGTGATCAATTTCCCATGGAATGTAATCACTAGCCAATTATGCTTCAATCTCTTCCAAGATGAAGTCGCCTCAAACGGAGCGAGAAGGAGTAGAATTGGCTATGATAGGTTGAGAAGATGCGGGGATCCCCACCACGTAATTATGAGAATAACCAAGAACTTCTTGAGAGTACTCTTCGAAGCAACATCAATGATATCGATTCGGTTAACCGACTCGTAATCATAGTTTGCGGAGTACCTCAAGTTTGATCAAGGTTAAAGGTGACACTTCATTACCAACACGTAATGTGATTTCTTGCTCAAATACATCAATGAGAGTACGTCCGTGCTCGTGAATCCTCTTCCAACAATGAGAGGAACCCGTGAATCAAAGATCGAAATCAACAACTACAAAGTCACCGGAAAATGGAACTTTCCTACTTTCAATACGCCCTCGGCAATTCCAAGAGACGGATATTGTACGATCCGCAAGCTCGAGAGTCATGCATGTAGGAGTAAGGTCCGAAGATAAAGTTTCTTCCATACCGAATGAGGCATCGTGTTTATGCTTGCACCAAGATCGGCTAAGGCAAAGCATTCAACCATTCCCGAAATACACAAGGTAAGAGGAACTTTCCGGGATCTCCAAGCTTCTCGGAAGCTTCTTCAAGATAATCGCAGAGCGCTCTCATTCGAAGGAGTTTTAGCCATTTCAAACAATTTTTCCTTGTTGCTTAACATGTGTTTGAGAGTTGATGCAAACTTGGGCATCAACATGATAGCGTCATGAAGCTTATGTCAAAATGAAGTTCTTGGAAAATTTGAAAGAATTTTTCCATTTGATGACCGCTTTTCATGGAGCTTTTGCTCATTCAAACGTGATGGGTAAGGAATAGAAGATTTGGATTTGGGGTTACCAACCTGAGGTTCAAAACAACTCTGGATTGGATTTTGGTTTCGGACAACCCGAGGATGGACATTGTTGGTACTACATTAGTGGAAGTTCCTTGTCCTTCGTCGCCTGTGTTCACTTTCCACTACCTTCGGAGAGAGAAGAAGAGGTAGTAGGAATAGCGGTCCATCATATGAAGTACCACTTCGGTTGTGATCGCTTTGCATCGCCTCGGATTAGCGATCGTGTTGCTAGGTAAAGTACCGAGCCCGAGGGTCGATCATTTAAAGACTTCTTTAATTCAATGATCCGACCGACCAACAACCTGTTTGTCTCTCTTGAGTCTTCATGAATTGCTTTAAAAGCTCATCATATGTTGATACAGGAGGAGGTGGAGGGATAATTTGAGGTCGTATGTTCGATTATAGCCGAATTCCTTGATTAGGATTCATATTCTCGAAATTGATTCCTCGATTGTAAGTGTTTTGATTAAGATTTCCTTGATGTTGGAAACCTTGATTGGGTCCGAATAGAAATTACCTTGGTTTTGATAACCTTGGTTCATTCTTGGTTGGTTCTGATTCGGTTAGATTCTCGTTAAAACCGGTGGTGCACGATAAGTGTTAGCACGGTAGTTTAGTTCATTTTGAGGATGGTATTGATTACCTCCTTGATTTGAAGTACCGCTATAGCATTAGCTTCAAATGGACTACCATCGGTGGCGGTACATTGTAGTATGCATGAGGACCACCACAAGTAACACAAACTTCAACTTTCTTCACTTCACCATATGATGGTGCTTGTGAAGTGACTTTCTTTGGTTAGCAAGAACCAAAGCTTCGAACAATATCCGTGAGTTTGTCAATCTTAGCATCGGTGCTAGATGTACTCACGGGAGATGAAGTAGAAGGTCCAAGATTAGATCGAGTCCGATATGTCTTTGCGGAAAGTGGCGGACTGGGACTTGTTTTCAATGATTTGCAAGGCTTCTTTTGTGGTTTTGCTCAAGAAATTACCTCATGGAGGCATTTAAAGAGTCTTGATTTGTCTCGGTTCGACCATTGTAGAAAGTATCCATTTGCATTAACTCGAAAACCATGATGCGGACACTTACGAGCAATTCTTTGTAACGATCCCATGCCTCCCGAATGACTCATCAAATCTTTGAGAGAATTTCATTATCTCATTCTTAAGACTTGTAGTTCGGGATGGAGGATAGAATTCGTTAACAAACTTTGTGACTAGATCTTCCCATGTCTCAATGGAACGAGGGGTTGTTTCTCGCCAATTTCGGCTTGTCCTCTAGAGAAAATGGGAACAAGAGAAGCTTAATTGCTTCATGGGGACATTCTTGTACTTGATGGTAGATGCAATCTTGTTAAACCATCGAATGTGTGCATGAGGATCATCCCGCTCAAAACCATAGAATTGGCTTTGGGTTACCGTTAAGTAACCCGGTTTGAGCTCAAAAGTATTAGCCACGATGGTGGGACAACAATAGCATCTCCGTAACCTCGATGGGTGCTGGAGAAGCTCATTCATCGGCTTGTCTTCGCCATTACGGCAGTGGTGGTGGTGGTAGACGCCCTCACCACGGTGAAGGCGAACGTCCTCTACGCTCACGAGGAATCTTTCCAAGTTCAAAGTGGACTTGTAGAATCGAAGAACGAGCGCATGCACTAAGTATAAAAATCAATTTTCAAAACAAATGCGAGGCAAAACGACAAGTGAACTTAACCAATAATCACAAATGAAATGGCTTCTTTGAAAAAGGTACACCAAATCACAAGGACACACAGCAAGTTTTAAATCATGTTCGGGAACTTATTATGGTCACACCCCAGCTAGTAGGTGTACCGCCTTGATTTGCGGTGGTTGATTTTTATGTATATATTAAGTACCACCGAAAAGACGAGGTATAGATTTGTCTTGATGGTTTAAAACTTTTGGACAATATTTTTGGTATCGTCTCGTTTAACCAAATCGTATTTCTTTAAGAATCACCTTAAAAGAAACACAAGCTAGAAAACGTTACGATTGTTTTGTTGTTTTATATTGTTTTTGGTGTTTTAACACTTTAGGAAAAGTGTTAATGAACTTTTGATTTTGTTATAACTTTACAAAAATGTTTACAAACGATGGTATATGTGCAAGCACGGGTCCGAAAATGCTTAGAACACGCTTACAATTTCTCCTCAAGAATGGCCTTAAAATTTGATTGGTGCAAAACCGCCAAGTTTTCTCACGCAAGCTAGCCACTTGTGAATGGCTAACCGAAGGAACTTAAAACACTCACACACCAAATGCAATTTAGATCAGAGAATACAGGATTCCCGGTCGTTAAATCCCAAGGAGGATGACTGTGTTTAACACAATCGATGTCGAATAACCACTAAGGATAGTGATCAAGAAGGATTTTGAGTTTATTTTATAAATTACAGGGGCTTAAATACAAATTAAAGGAAATTAAAATCTAAATTACATTAAATAAACGCTATCACTAATTTTATACCGATGTTTTTGATTTTTCTGCTTTTAAAACTTAAATTAAAACTACGCGACGCATAAAGGAAAATGTGAAACCAAGCGATTAATCCTAAAATATGAAATGATATTTTACAAACCTAATGATATGAGAAACGTTTTAGAAAAAGAAAATTATTTTTATAACTATTTAATTAATTATTATTAATTAAAACTAATTTTAACTATTAAATAATAACCTAAAATACAAAAAAATAGGAAAAAAAAGCTAGAAAAATAAAATTATGACTTGGAAAAATCTAAAATAACAAAATAGAATTTTCAAAACTATTTTTATATTTTTCTGATTATTTTTCTATTTCTTATGAATTTTAAACTATTTAAAACTAATTAAATTGCTAAAAATTACAAATTAAACTATGAAAAATCTGAAAAAATGATTTTTTTACTTTTTATATTTATCTAAACTTAAGAAAATGAAAATTATTTTTGAACTTTTTCGATTTAATTGTATTAAAAGCTAATTAAATAATCCTAAAAACTATTTTTAATTAAGAAAATAGCAAACTGTTATGGAAAATTATGAAAATTTTAGGAAAGTCTAATTTAATCTATGAATCTAAGAAAATAGAAAAAGTGGCTTGTTTGGTAGATTATGAAATCAGAATACTAGTGCTTATGAAATAAGCACTGAATAAGCAAAGGGTACCAAATGGGTACCAAACCAACACGTAAGCTATATTAAGCTATTACTACCTCAAACAACAAATTGCAACTAACCTAGACCACCAAATGCAAACCGCTTATGATTAAGATGATTTGAGTTAAATGCTAAAACAGCTGAGTGCTACTTTGAGCTTAAGCACAAGCCAACCAATAAGTCGGAAATCAAAACCAGTTATTGAGACCTAAACTAGACCGCCAAGTACCTTTAAACCAAAGATCGATCCAGAGAAGCTCGAGGAGCTTTTGACAAGCTTAGCAATAAAAGAAAACTCGCCTTTGATCGAGTTTTGGTGAACAGGCACTTAAGCAATCGCTTTGATGAGCTTATTTGAAGGCTTTAGAAAATTACCAAAAATATAATAAAATGATAATAAGTAACTTGACCAGCTTGAAGTTTTAAAACAAAAGTCTCACTTGATTTAACCTAGAAATGAGCTCATGAAAAATCTCTCCATTTTGCCTCAAAACTGGAATTTCAAGTTTTGACTTTCTTTTCGATGATTAAGATGTTTACTAAATTGAACTTGGATCTTGATTTGTTAACTTATATTGATGTTTTGTGGTATAATGAAACTAAGACAAGCTACTCTAGTGATTTCTAAGCATGAAATAAGGTTTTGATTTCCCAATTTCTTAACAATTAATGGATTAAGACAGTTAAAACTAGATTTTGACTTTTAAGGAGTTTAGACACATTTGATGATGATATGGGTACAAATGAGCATAACAAACATACAACAATGACCTTAACTCTTAAACAAACTTATGACAGCTTTAAGTAGCAAATCCAAACACCATTTTAATGACTCGATATGCAATTCTAATGAGACCCACTCATCGATTTAGTTAAAACAAACACTTAAACCGACTTTAACTAACCTAAATACAATTAATCAAACAGTTTCAAAGGTTTAATGACCACAGTTCAAGTATAAGTACAATGTGAAAACTCCATACAAAATGAAAATAAGAAAACAAGCTCACAAGTGTCCGTGCTATTTGTGCAATTTAAACCGTAACCATTACCACTAGTCTAATCCAAAACCAACCCAAATCCATCTCTCAACAACCCCATTCCATTTCCAACCTGCTTGACCAAATGTTCTTCTCTCATGACTTTTGTTGACCATCAACCCATCATGCTTGAAATCGAACAAGCTTATCAAAAGCTATAATAAGCTTGAATAAGCTGGTTTGACTATTAAATAAGCTTATTGAAGCTTGGTTTTAGCACACTTATACCGAAATGGTAAACAAAGGAATGTAAAATTTGAAAACACAATAACACTTTGAATTAACACTTGAAACCGAAAGAAAATGACTAAATGGTTTAGTCTTAATACACTAAAGCTTGATATTACGTAATTGTGAACTAATTAAGACATTTAAAGAAAACGACATACAAGAATTTAAAAACTAAAACCTGCCTTCTTCTCTTGGCTTTCTTCCTCTTTATGCTCCAATAAGCATCCACGTGTCCTTCGAGAGTATCCCACCTCTTTGCTTGACCAATGGGTGAGTTTTGAGCATTATTAGCTGTTTTATCATTTTGGCGGGAAGACCTATATTTGACTGTAACCTCTGAAATAGCTAGTAGGGGGTGGCATTTATCAGGAGGGTTTCGATGATGAGGGGTGGTTTGTGGAGAAAAGGTGATGGGAGGTGAGACTGTGTTGCAGGCAACATGTGGGGAAGACAGGTGTACAATGGGGCGGGTAAAGGTAGAGGTTTGACTTTGTTTGACCTGGGGGTCCAAAAAGAGAAAAGACAGGGCCAAAATGTGTTAAAGGTGGGTCAATATTAGTTTTGACAAGCCTTAGCTTAGGTTTATAATACAAGGACCAAATTGTAATTCTCGCCAAACTAGAGGACCAATCCTCGCCATTTTCTCAAAGTTCTCACAAGGGCTAAACTGACAACCTTCAATAGTACAAGGATTAGTTTTGACACTTTCAATTTTCCAAGGACTATTTGTGACAATTTCAAAACTCGAGGGACCTATTCGCCATTTGATTAAAAGATTTATTCAAGGACCATTTTTGACAACTTAGAATATTTCTGGACCTTGAATAACATTTTTCTTTATTTTGTTTTACCAGTGGACCTGTTTTGACAACTTTTGAAACTTGGGGACTAAAGCGCCAATTATGCAAACTTGATAATGCTTTTCACCAGATTTTGATATTTTTGCATTTAAAACACATAAAACACTTATTTGTGATATTTTTATCATTTTGATGCATTTCGAGTGTTTTCGGATGTTTTGCAAATTAATTTGTACAAAATGACGAGTATTTAGACACCATCGCTGTGTGTTGCTTGTCACAATTCTCAATTTCCGTCATTTTCAAACTCACTATCCATCATTTTTCGTAAACTATGTTTATAGTATCAAATTCAGAACCTTAGGGTTTAGCTGCGAATTCATGAACATTTCATCAAGGACATTTCATATAGACTAGGTTTAGTCTACATTTCATTAGTATCATTGTCATCATAGTAGTTCGTGCATGATTTTGCATTTTACATTAAACGCGTAATTTTCATATTAAATAGACGCTATCGCACGATCATTTATTTTGAACATTTGATCCGATGCTTCCAAAAATTATTCCGATATATTTTTATACTCATATTAAGATTATAAAAATATTATTATTAGTTTACCCAGTGTTTTAAATTTATTTTGCATATAAATTGTTATATTTATATAATTACGACGGTTTTTGTAAAAACTACACGATGATTATTATTTCACTCAAATTTTGTAAGGAATGTATTTTATAATTTTTATGACTTCAATATATTTTATTTTGACCCGTTAAAATATAATTTTAGTTAATGCTACCCTAAATGCTCAAATATGTATACAAGTTACTAACTATCTTTACTTAATTTTACATCTACTTATACTTATACATTTAAATATATATATATATATATATATATATATATATATATATATATATATATATATATATATATATATATATATATATATATATATATATATATATATATATATATAAACACTAGATATTAAAACCCCTTGTCGACACAGGGGTGACTCATGTTCAAACTTTACAAAATATCTACATACATATTCACATATTCATATTTTATTTTCATTTAACACATAGATACTAAAAATACATAGAGAAAAAAATCAAATTATCCTCTTCTCTTCATCCCCGAGGAACCGGCCATCAAAGAGAAGCAAGAAGGAGTTCTCAAAAAATTTTGCTAGTCAAGTTTATCACAATCTAGACACACTCTTGATTAAGGTTGTGAAATAAAAACCTTGGGTGTTTAGGATTAAACCTTTGTTCACTTCACCTCATCAAGTTACTTGTAAGCACTTCATGTTCATATTCATATTTCATATTCATTTTATGTTCATTTCATCATATTTAATAAAAACATGCAAGTCATATTGATGTTTATGCCACTTTTTATTGTTTTTAAGAGTTATATATATAATTATCATCCTATAATTACTCCTTGAAACATATCACTTTTGGTGATGTCTAGGAACCCATGACACCCTAAGAAGGTGTATGGTAGGATTAGAATAGCTTCGGAGCTGTTTTGAATTGGTTAGAATAGGTTTTGCGCGAGAAAAACTCATTTCGACAACTTTATTTAGAGGTCTGATCTTATTTTTAAATTCTGGAATTTTAGACAGTAAGTAAAAATTTTTGGCCTAGATATTTAGAAAATATACTTTAAAACGAAAACGTGGCCACTTGAATGGGTTAAAACGGAGTTATAACGAAGAAGATATGAATTTTACAAGTTTGACGACGAAAACTATAAAATCCTGAAAATTCAGCATGTTACGTCCCATTTGTACGAAATAAAAATGAGGCTTAGGCTTTATGAAATGTGTTGATTTATCAAAATATATTAGTATACTTTGATACAAGTTAAGGACATATAATACGTAGAAAACGGACTTGTAACGATTAAATTACAATCGCTTATACAAAGTTGCCGAATTAGATTATATAAGAAAACTAATATATTTCCATTAGACAAATATTACGCCATGAAGGACCATGTTGAGGGTCGCTTTTAACATGGAAGTAGTACTTTTATAACATGATGTCTTCTAGTAAAAGTGAGTACGCCTAGCCTATTTTCCAAAATGTCCGACCGCTCGTTAAGCTTGAGTTGTAATGAATAAAATATGGTTACTTAAACTTAGCCGAAAACCACCCTTTAAACGATATTTTGGACACAAGTACCATACTTAACCTATATTTTCTCTAAGATCGAGACCTCTAGGATGAAAATTAAATGCAAAACTTTGAGATGATGATACAAGTTTCCCAAAACCGTTGAGTTCGCTTTTCTAACGCCGACGGCATCATTTTACGGCTAGCTTTTCGAGGTCGTTTAGTCACTTTCATGAAATTGCTAAATGACATTATTTTACTACTAAAAGTTATAATTTCACAATAAATCACTAAATAACTATCGTGGAATATCGTTTCAACATAAACACTTGTAAAGTAAATTATAAATTGTCAAGACGTTATAAGATTATTTTTCGACGATAGACTTTATTTTCAAAGGTGTACAAGTGGTATGGATATCATATGAGTTTGCATGCACGACATTGTTTCATGACTTATATTAGAGCATATCATTCATAATAGGTCGCGTTAGAGAGTTGCGCCTCATTTCGTGCATCCAATCATCATCGTAACTATTGCAACAGTGAGTAATCACATCCCTTTTACCGCTTTACTATATTTTGGGGCTAAATGCATGAACCATTCTTGAGCTAAATTGATTACTACTTTTATTAACTTGATTGACTAGAACTTATGAACTCGAATCAAATCCTTGAACTTAATTACTAAATTATGCCTTATTTGAACTTATTGAACCGTGACGATTATGACCCAAAAATTCTCGCCTTATTGGTGGAGTGTGCAAATTCTCCCTTGTTCGAGTGTTCTTGATTGTATATAATAGTTGTATGATGTACCGCTCAGACATTCGCATTGTTAGTCTCCTATTAGTAGGTAGTATGGATACGCTTATTAGAGGTCGGCCAACCTCTCGTCCACTATGTTACGGACGATATTATTTATTCTAGGGCTTTGCCTCGCATACATTATTATATACGTGGTACTATATTGTGAACTATTATGACCACTTATACTTGACTACTTGACACGCTATCTTGTGTAATGGGTTGTGAACACACAAAGTTGCAAGTTTTGTATGGGCGGAACTTGAACCGAGTGGATTTACAATGCCTTTGCTTTGTGGACTATCTCCGATGACCGAAACCTTTGACTCTTTCTTACTTAGTTTTCTTATTTTACTAAATGTGTTTACTCACCAACTATTTTCATAGTTGACCCGTTTTCTCTCATGCATTTCGTGTGATCGTTAGTAAGCTTTTCTACCGTGTCTTGCATAATGAAGTTTTCACTTGTCAATACAAATCATTATGTATTAGAACGCAATATGTTGGGAACTAAACTTTGTAATATATTTGCCAATGTCGGCTAAACTGTATTGTAATGGTGTACTCTTTCTTTTAATCTTAACGTTGGTATGTTCTATTATCTTGTGCTTATGTCCTTTCGTTACACTCGTGTTTCATTCCTCCGATGAGGTGTGATAAATGGGAGGTCTGGTGGTGTGTTGTTCGCTATAAGGTATTTATGTTACTAATATTCTTTATCAAGTTAACCGGACAATGCGTTTGTGTTAGGAATTAGAAATTCCAGGTATTAAAGAGTCGGTCACCTCAAGTATATGTAATCGTTAGAAAGCTCGTAATCATAGTTCATTTAAGTTAAGTAGTATTTAGTTAAGTAACACCGTGGAGGACGGACGGGTCTTTACCCACCGTATGCCCGATCCATGCCCGCTGTATGGCGCTTTATTGTAAGATTATAAATACTCTCTACCTTCCAAGGTAGAGAGTTGAGCTCATAATAAGATTTTTCTTTTCACTAAAGTTCCCAAACCTCTAACTTTCTCTCTAAAACTCATCTCCTATACGCCTATGTATGATTGTGTTATGATGTGTATGTGAACCAATATCCTACAATTGGTATCAAGAGCCATGGTTAGATCATATCTTGCACATCTTTGGATTTCTAGTGGTTTTAGGTGGTTTTTGAGTTTGAAAAGTTTAGTGGTTTGTGCATCATTTGGTTGATTTCTTGTGTTAAAGCTTGGATTTTGTTAGTACTTTTATGTTTAGAATCATCATAAGTGTTTAGGTTTTCATTTGGTGCTTGAATCATCTTGGTCAAGTTGTTTTGGATTGAAAAGTGATGTTTATGTTGTTTTTCATGCTAGCGACTGACCTACTGGAGTTTTTCTTAGTAGCGACTTGCTTTGCAATTTTGTAGCGAGTTACGCTTTGGAGCTAGCGACTTAGGCCTAGCGACTAACAAAGACAAGTAGTAGACTCTCCACCACGGTAGCGACTGGGTGTTAGCGACTTGGTCCAGAAGCAGTTGCTTTTTAGCGACTTGAATCTTTAGCGACTTGTCTAGTGAATTGTCGCCAAAATTTTGCTAGCGACTTGAGGCTTAGCGAGTTACTACTTAGCGACTCTGCATTTGTTTAGCGACTTGGGACTTTAGAGACTTGGTGGTATAGCTAATTAGGTGTTAGCGACTTGGTGCATTATCTTCAGCGACTGGGTGATTTTTTTTACGCTTTCTCTGATTTAGTAAAACTCGTGAAAGAATCTATTTCCGCTTTAATCATAGAGTTATAAAACTCGTATAAACCGTTAACATGTCTACCAACGCCCTACTATCATATCCACTATTGCAGAGGATGTTCAAGCCGGATCGTACACTTGTCCACCCATGCTCGATGTAATCGACTATGACTCTGGGCTCAACGAATCGATTGTACCGCCTTGAAAGGCAAATAGTGTCAACATTCTCAAATCCATTGATGAAGGATCGTATCGAGTTGAGACGAATAGAGATGTACTTGATATCGTCAAGATGGAACTCGATTTACGGAATGGATGCACTAAAGATGTATGATGAGCTTGATGATAAGGAGAAAAGAGATTTGATGTCGATATCGTGGCTTCTAACATTGTTCTTCAAGGTCTTCCTAAAGACATCTACAAGTCGATCAATCACAACACCAAGCAAAGGCAGATGATAATGTCAAGATGCTTCTCTCAGTTCGTAATTAACTATGGAAGACAGAGAATCACAACTCTATGACGAATTTGAACACTTCAAGATGAAACCGATGAGAGTGTCTATGAGTACTATGAGATTTCATAAGTTGAATGATATGAGGAACATCGAATGACTATGCCTAACATTCAAATTAACTCAAAATTTGTGAACAACATGAATCCCGAATGGCACAAGTTTGTCACCGTGAAGCTCACTAAAGGATTGAAGAATACAAACTATGAGCAACTCTATGCCTTCCTCTTTCGTAATGAGAGACATGCTATGTTTGAAAAATGGTTCTTAATCGCCAAAACCAACCAGAGAGATAAGCTCGCCTAATGACTCAACCGCCTTCTACTCAAACATCTAATCACAACCAAAGCCTCACAAGTCATACCCATGGGAAATGTTAATCACAACTAATTCCCGATCCTATGTTCAAACAAGTTGATGCCGATGCACACGCTGGTAACTTCATTAATCAACTAGCTCTTCCGATTAGTCAAACATGAATTCTCCCACAAACCAATAACAACCTCGAATAAAGATCTAACCCACACAATCAAGCTACCAAGTTAAAGATGGAGGATCGTGTGCAACCGCCAGTGAAAGACAAGATGATCGGGGAAGAGGTGGAGCCGGTAGAGGTTATGTTGGTAATCGAATCGAGGAAGGAATGGTAATCAAGGTCAAGCTGCCGATCAAATGTTATAACTGGTGGTGAGGACACATTGCAAGGAACTGCACATCCCCAAAGCGCCCATGCATCGCCGATTACTTCGTAGATAAGATGTCGCTTGTACAAGCTCAGATAATGGTGCCGCTTTGGATGAAGAGGAATTGTTGTTTCTAGCCGAGGGCAATGCCAAGACCTATGATGCAGATGCGGATAAGCAATTTATTCATGAGATAGGTCACAATCATCGAATGCCTTCAATTCGCTACTTGTGATGCATACGACTGATGTGGATGATGGACCTACTTCACACAATTTTTATGGCTAGAATTTCTCCAATGGTTTCTCCCAAGGTCTCCTCTTCACCACAAGTCGGACCATCCAAAGACAAACTCATCTCGTAGGTACTAAACTATACGATGATGCCGATGTGCAAAGATGCATGACAAAGTACTATCAACTCAAACTATGGAATCAAATATTGAAAATATAGGTGATATCAATGTTGTCCCATATGATCAACATGTGAAACAAAGTAAAAGTGAAGTTGTACCAAGTGATGCATCTCCGCAATCAACAATGACTATATTTTGATGAATACACCGCCTGTGCCCTCGATGAGTCCGTAATTTCAACTAAATGCCTATAAAGAACGTGTTGCTATTTATGAACAATGTGCAAAATTTGAGTTGACCACCGTGAGCAGTGAAATGGATGACCAAGTGCGCATAATCATTAGAAAAGTAATTTTAGAAGAAGTATTAAACAAGAGTTAAATTCCTTGCAACAAAAGCTTTCTAAACCGCTAAGCAAAACAAGAACTTCAAGAAAATGTGAAAATGCTTAAGCAAGAATTGCAAAGGAATCAAAACTCTTGAAAGATTTTTCTAATCAAAACTTTGAAAACAAACTTGAAAACAAGTTGTACATACAAGGAACACCATTCGATTGCTCACATGATCACTAAGCATAGGGTCTTAAGCGATAAGCATAGCATTCCCTTGTTAAGGAACCAAATCCAGAGGTCATTAAAAGGGCTAGAAATGCTCATAAGGTTCTTTATGATGGCAATGAAACCTTAAACCCAGACAGAAACCTAGTTGCGTTGAGTGCACCGAGAAGATAAGAAATCGATGAAGTCACTAGGAAAAGATGAACAAGAAATTAGATGATCCTAAATGTAGGGAGAAGAAAATAAAGATCACACCCCATGATTACAAGAAGGAAAACTGATTTCCTTGAACATGTTTAAGCCTCGTACATTGTTGACTCCAACAAGTTTTCGGAAAATGGATTTAGATAAGGTAAAGTCGAAAATATTGTTGAAACAAACCTCCCTTTGGAAAATGCCTAGAGCGACGTGTATCCTCCTAATACACCAATGCATCTTGTTCCTAGAACAATTGCCACTAAAAGCAAGACCTTAATTAGCCAATATGTTATATTTCAACTATTTGTTGATTTTGAGAAAACTTGCAAGAAAAGGATCACAAACACCGTATAATCAAGGAGAAAGGGATTTGAGAAAATGAAAGAATGTTATTTAATCGAGGTCATGCCTTTCTTTAAACTTCTAAAAGATCACTTTGAGAGTCTTAAAAGGGATATAAACTGATATTAAGGGAATGGAAAAGGAATTTGATGCAATGATAGTTGAAGTTAGTGACTATGAGCGAGCACTAAAATATAATGAGATTGAGAGGAAGAACTTGCATACACTAAATGAGAATCGATTTCTAAATGTATTGCTCAAGATGTGTTTTTCATCGCTACAAATTGTTCTATTAATGCTTCTCAATTTCATGAATTATCTGGTCTCGAAAGTCTCCCATGATCGTGTCATTGAGCTTGAAAAACTAATTCGCACTAAACGAGAAAATTGAACCGATGATCACGACAATTTGGTTAAACATTTTTCTAAACTAGAAGTTGAGCATTTTAATTTACAACTAAAATATCAACATCTTAAAGAAAATCTACGTAGTTTGATGCGCTTTTTCAAATTAACATACGTGATGAATGATTCAAGCTCATTGCAACACGATCGTAAAGTTGAAAGCCCAAATCTCTCAATTAAAGGGTCAAACGAACAATATGACAGCTCCCAAATGCCTCCTCCTTTAGATTCTCGTAATTCTCAAACGTTACATCTTCAAAACCTAGTAAATGCATTACAAAAGGAAAACGAAAGTTTTCTGAAGAAAATGAAAGGTTAAACGTCATTTCAATGAGTTATTTGAATCAATAAAGGTCACTCATAACAAAAATAATGAACAAATAGCCTCATTGCAAAAGGAAATTGAGAATCAAGAGTCGTGTAAAAGGAAAATGCCAATGACCAATGGGGAGAATGGTGTATCAAAGGTTCACTCTTGTAATAAATATGCTTTGTCTCGTGAAATATGTCCTCCTCATCTCATGAACAACAAACTTGTTGCTCAAACATACTTCTCATCCCTTAAGGATTGCCTAGAATGTCTCATGCGTGAGATTGTTGAAGAGGATAAGTTAGAGAAACCTCACGATAATGCAATTGGACATGCATGCTTATATGCCAAACGATCTCAAGAAATCCTAAAATGCTTGATCACAATATGCCCAAAATCCTTAGTGTGAGAGAGTTAACTGCTGATTCCATGCTCGATGCCTAATGCCAAGTATGATACTCATTCAATGCCCAATGTTTTGAATATGAATCTTAGTGCCTTTAAGTAGTTCGATTCCGTGATCCGCCAATACTAAGAAAGAGAACTCAAGTGTGCCTTCGAGGAGTACATATCCCAAGACTTCTAGTTTTAAGAAAGTGAACCTTAGTGTGCCTGCATGTAGTTCAGATCCCAAAGACATCTAAACAGTGATGCAAAGAGATGTAAACCCACTAATGTTCCCATTCCTCTACAGAGTAATCGGGACATTAAAGGGAGCAGTCAAAGTCTCAAGACAATACAAGGAATGATAGACCTCGTAAGCTAAGAATGCACCTCGGAAAAGAGAAGAACAATCTAGGAACTTTAAGCTTGAATCAATAAAACGAATCGTGTTGATTCTAGTATTAGCCATAGGCGCATCAGTAATTAATTCAATTCGATACTATTTGCAAACCTTGTACCGATGTCCGCTTGAATTTCGCTTCTAATCATGAATGTGGTGTTAATGTTTTGCCTAATGATGTTAATTGTCCAATTAATGTCATAATGCAAAAAGGCAAAAGGCAAAACGAAGAAAGTTAGAAAACAAAGGAAACCCGCAGGAAGAACATTTAGTAAGATAGGCTATTATTGGATACCGCTGGTCATAAGAATAATCGACAATGCCCACTAGAAATGGATGCCTACCGTAGAACTATTCCTTTAAGAAGTGAGCACACCGTGAATGTGGCTAATACGTACACTAGTACCGCATCAATTCACAATGATTCCAAAGGTTTTAATTTCGATATGAATGCTTCTTTTTCCGATGGGTATTCCAACCATTGTTACTAACCAAATGGAACCCATTCTTGCACGGGATCCCAATTATCCAGCTTATCCACTATTGTCTCAGGTTCAACCGCAGATCGCTCAAATCGCTCGTGTTACCCGGACTCGTGTTGTTCCAAGCATATGATCGGGCGACCGGTCACGGCTCATGAACTCCGTGAGCAAATTCATCGACACGCTTAGATTCGGAATGATCATTTCGGTGCATATGGGTTATGGAGACTATGTTGTTGGCAAAAGTGTTATCTCCAAGGTTTACTATGTAGAAGGTCTTGGTCACAACTTGTTCTCTGCTGGTCAATTCGCGATTCGATCTAGAAGTAGCCTTCGAAAACATACCGCTTCGTTAGAGAACTTGATGGTAAGGAACTTTAAGAGGTTCACGTGGTTCAAATCTATACACCATCTCTATCAAGATATGATGAAGTATTCTCCAATTTGCTTACTATCAAAGGCCTCTAAAACAAAGTCATGGTTATGGCGCCATCGCCTCAATCACTTGAACTTCGTACCATCAATGATCTCTCCGTAAAGGACTTAGTTGTAGGTTTACCTAGACTCAAGTATGAAAATGATCATCTTTGTTCAACATGTCAATCGGGAAAAGCAAGAAGTATGCCCATAAACCCAAACCTACTAACTCACATGTAAGTTCTTCATATGATTCATATGGATTTATGTGGACCAATGAGGGTGCGTAATATATTTGGGAAGAAATATGTGTTAGTTGTGGTCGATGATTACCTAGATTCACCGGGTCAAGTTCTTATGACAAATGATGAAACCCCGATATCATCATCAAACTCATCAAACAAATTGCAGTTCGGCTTAACAAAACAAATGTAATAATAAGAAAAGATAATGGAACCGAGTTTGTCAACAAACAACTCAAGAATTTTATGAAAGCGTTGGAATCACCCATCATAGAAGTGTTCCACGAACTCCTCAATGTAACGGTGTAGTTGAAAGATGAAATCGAACTCTTGTAGAAGCCGCTAGAACAATGCCGATTTACTCAAAGGTTCCAATGTTTCTCCGGGTCAAGCTATTGCCACCGCATGCTACACACAAAATCGCTCCTCGATTCACACTGCTCATGGAAAACTCCATATGAACTTGTCCACAACAGAAACCTAATCTCTTTCCTTCGTGTGTTTGGTGCATTGTGTTATCCAACTAATGAGGACAAGACTTAGGCAAACTTAGAGCTAAAGAAGACATTGAGTATTTGTAGGGTATGCTCCAAACAAAAGAGATACCGAATCTACAACAAAAGAACCCGAAATATCATGGAAACAATTCACGCTACGCTTGATGAGTCGACCGTCAAATGGCTCTCGGACAATTCAGCCTGACCCACACTTCAAAACAATTCCATTGGTTCATCCCTTGTTCCAAACTCTTCTCAAGAAACTCCATATGTACCTCCATCCAAGATGATTTAAAGAAATTGTTTGATCCTATGTTTGATGAACTTTATGATCCAAGTACTAATGAGGTGTCGATTCCTACAACAGAGGTCGCTCATATTCCCGTGAATGAAGGCAATCCCTCGCCTCAATATCTTTAAGTCAAGAAGTCACCGTTGATCCTTCGCCTCATCAACAAATCATTATTCTTCAAAGGTACATCATGGAAATGTTTCGCATCAATGATGAAGTTAATCCTTTGCTACTCCTCAAGATGCTCCATTCGAAAACATATTTGCTCCTCAATCTTCTTCGTAACCATCTTCTTCAGACACATCGACTGCTACTTCAGTCCCTCAACAACTACCACATGAACACCTCGTAAAATGGACTCACGATCATCCATTAGACAACATCATTGGAAATCCTCTCGTCCCGTATCAACACGGAAACAACTTGCAACCGATGCCCTATGGTGTTTCTTCAACTCCGCACTCTCAAAGATCGAACCAAAGGATGTTAAACCGCCATGAACGAAGACAACCGGTTCAATGCTATGCAAGATGAAATTCATGAGTTTGATCGACTTGATGTATGGGAGTTAGTACCGCCCGAATGTGCCATGATTATTGCTATAAAATGGATCTTCAAAGTGAAACTAGATGAGCATGGTGATGTATCAAGAACAAGGCTCGATTAGTTGCTAAAGGATACCGCCAAGAGGAGGTATTGACTTTGAAGAATCTTTGCTCCAGCTTGTTCGAATCGAGGAAATCGTAATCTTTCCGCTACGCCGCTAGTAAGAACATGGTAGTCTATCGATGGATGCGAAGACGACATTTCGAATCGGAGACCTTAAAGAAGTCGCCTTCGCCACCAACTCAAGGATTTGTAAATCAAGAGCATCCTACTCATGTTTATCATTTGAAGAAGGCCCTTTACGGTTTAAAGCAAGCTCCAAGGCATGGTATGATACATCACAAAGTTTCTTCACAACCGGATTTAGCAAAGGAGCAGCTTGATCCAACATTGTTCACCGTGAAGTCGCAAACATTTAATTCATGTTCAAATTTATGTTGATGATATTATTTTGCCTCGATGCACCAATGGAATGTGATCGTTTTCTAATGAAATGAGTTCAAAATTTCAAATGTCAATGATGGGACAAATGTCATTTTTCTGGGATTACAAATTTCACAAAGTCCCTGAGGCATTTTCATAAATCAATCTAAATATGCAACAGATCTTAAAGAAATTTGAATTTGATTCAAGTGACCTGCTGACACCCCCATGATTGATCGAACCAAACTAGATGAGGACCACTCGTGGATCATGATTGACCAAACGAAATATCGTAGTATGATTGATCCCCGATGTACCTCACGCTAGTAGACCACCATCTTGTTCACTGTTTGCATGTGTGCTAGATACCGTGCTAAGCCTACTAAAAGCACCTTGAAGCGGTTAAAAGGGTCTTTCGCATCTCCAAGGAACCATCAATATGGGTCTTTGCACCGAAGGACACCGGTATGTCACTAATGTACCTATGCACGTATGCCGATCATGCAGGTGTCAAGATTCTCGTCAAGTACATCCGAGGTGCTCATTTTTGGTGATAAGCTTGTGAGTGGTCTTCAAAGAAGCAAATGAGTACTTCTATTTTCTCTACAGAGGTCGAATACATAGCCATGTCATCCTGTTGTGCTCAAATCTTATGGATGAGATCTCAATTATCCGACTATGGCTTTGAATTCAACAAAATCCTCTGCATCGTGATAATAAAAGTGCTATTGCTCTCTTATGCAACAATGTTCAACACTCAAGAGCAAAGCATATCGACATTCGACATCATTTCATCGGGGAACAAGTGGAAAAAGGTGTGGTGGAACTCTATTTTGTGAGGTCTCAATATCGCTTAGCGTACATCTTCACCAAAGCTCTTCCAAGAGAACGCTTTGAGTTCATACTTCCACGACTAGGCTTGAAAAGCCTTCAACCGTAAACACTCAAACGCCTTCGTGAGGAAGACGAGGAGTAAAGGTCTATGCTCATCTATCTCCTGTATATATCTATTCGAAAATCAAAATACAAAGTTATAAAACTTAAAAAAAAAAATCAAATAGAAAAATATAAAATTTTCAAAATCCATAAAAAATTTGAAAAATTCTAAAAATCTTCAAAAATTATTGTCAATTTGTCTTGTTTCTCTCGATTCGATAACATCTACGGTCTTGATGTTGTCATTTAAAGAATGACACGGGACTTTAGATGTTGTTCGAATTTTTATAAAAAAGTTTTGGGAGAAAGAGAAACAATGGTTTATTGTCATTTCGTGCAAGAACTCCGCTTTTCAAAGAAAGAACAGAGCCATGCTTTACCATGTTTTCAAATTCCATGCTCGATTCTATAAACATTTATCTGCCGAAAATTAATCGCTTTGAAAAATAACTCGCCTCTATTTTTGATAATCATCTGACTTATTTGTCAAAATATCAATCTCTCAATCAACAACCTATGTCATTGATTGAGGGGAGAATGATTTCAATTAAATTAAAAAGTTATTTGGCATTCAATTGTTTTCAAAAGATATTCATGCATGTTTTATCAATGGAGTTTAAAGTCTTAAAATCCGATCCTTATCGCTTAAAACGCTTTCATAATTAAGTCACAATTCTCCTTAAAAGCTTTCAAAATCAATTTAATTATAAGAGATCACAAATCTCAAATGATTTGATAATTGTGATCTGGGAGAATGTGATTTAAATTGGATTTAAACCGATAATTCGATAAATGGAAAAATGATTTTATAGGATGAACATGCTCTCCTTCCCACATGTGACAAACGATTTCAAGAAATCCATGCACATGTTGAGGGGAGCATCTATCTTAAACCTATGATGTATAACGTGATCACTTATCTCAATGTGCAGTTCCTCTAGTATGTGCAAAACTCTTTTCAAACCTCGAGGCACATATTGAGGGGAGCAAACTTATGAAAACCTCATCCTTCCCTAAAATGCTTTATCTACTTGTCTTGATTAGGAAGTGATGTTGATATTTTTTGAAAATAGTAATCAAAGAAGTAATTTCTTCCTCTTTTCTCCGTGCAAAACGATTTCAAACAATTCATGCACATGTTGAGGGGAGCACTTACTCAAAAAAATCAAAACAATTCAGTACAAAATGTTTTGATAATATATCACAAGTATCCGGATTGATTTTCAAATGGTTTTAATTGGTTCCAATGGCGGATGAACAATACCAAATAGACCGACCAACTTTACTTTATGTACGGTGATATAAGGATGATAAGGTTAGGTATGTGTTCCCATGATCCGCCGAATCCGGAGGGATCTACCTGTGGACTATCCACTAGTTAGTGTAGAGTTCTTAGGTATAATGATAAAAGGAGAAAATGAGATATGGGAAGAGTGCGATCGAGACCGAGCTAGTATTGGAACAAACCCAACAAGATTCTAGCTATGAAGTATCGGTAAGCAATCAAGGGTGAAGAATTAAAAGAATTGAATGAGAAAAGGGTGAAAACAAATAGCCTCCATTTATTCAACCTTAGCGTAAGTCGGGTTCAATTCATATGCTACCGATGGTAACATCTGGATGAAGACAAGACGTCATGGACCCAAAGGACGATCGCACTTCAACTTTCCAAACCACTCAAGTTCCTCTTAAAAGGACTTGTTTCATTCCCACGGGAACCGACATTATCTATCGAATTTCTTAGAGATTGTTGATATTGAAGAAGGAGACCCTCCCTAGTCTCCGCAGACAGATCCAAATATGCACAAATTGAGTCTAGAGCCACGAGATCATCAATAAGTCTCATTAGGACACTTTCAATGAAGACTCTCTTTCACACAATGTGGAAAGAGATTATATCTTGAGTCCCACGCATTATCCTTGTGGTTTTGCCGTAACATCCGAGTGATATGTGAACATATTCACAAAGGAAGATGGAAAACCTTCGAGCCAACATCAAACAAGCTCGGTAGTGGCATGTGAGATCTATTATATAGATCAACCATGTGACAACCGAACATAAACAATGGGCGATTCAATCTCTTGAATCAATCCCGGTTCAGTTATGGATTGACGGATACCTTTGAAAACCGGTCTTTGTGCTTAAAACTCTTTTCTTTAGCACTTAGATCGTATACAAATATTTCAAATCAAAAGGCGTTATGATTGATACTTTATTTTCACTAAAACCTTTGTTGTATTGCAAAACAATTTCTATTGAGCAATACACGATTGTTTTTCAAATCTCATTTCATCAATCGCTGAATCTCTATTCACCGGTTCACTCACTCCGTGTTGTCTTTTTGAGACGCCCGGTTTGAGAATAGCTAGAGCAACCGCGAACCCCGTCAAGGAAATTCTTCAAATTATACCGATCACAAAAGATTTGTACCGATCAACGGGAACCGCGGGTCGTGTACTCAATTCAACGAAGTGATCAAAGACACTTTCGCGCTTTATTGCTAAATGTTTTATGCGGTGTACTCCCCACGCTTGCACCGATCGTAATGAAGCGGTCAATTCATAGCCGCATGCTCACTCTACACATTCATCTCGAAGAAAGCATGACTAAGGCATTAATGACTCGATATTTTTCACTCCATGCTTCGCTCACCGCCAATATCATGAATCAACAAAGCTTCGCTACTCGATAAGAAGATGTCATGATCCGAATGTGAGCATGTCACCGAAAGTCACATCATCACATAATACCAACACCACAACGGATTCTCGAGATTTTTGTTAATGATGATCTCAAATGTCGGCTCAAAATTTTTATCACGTGGATCAAGAAAAGACCTCCACTTGACTATCCAAACATGCAATCGGAAGAATTAATGTCTACGAGCTTGAGCAAAGTACTACATCAAGAATGAAAGAACTATTTTAATGAAATATCCGTTGTATTCAATGTAACTTTTGTACATGATTGAGGTGACCTCCTTAGGGAGATTGTTAGGAATTAGAAATTCCGTATTAAAGAGTCGGTCACCTCAAGTATATGTAATCGTAGAAAGCTCGTAGTCGTAGTTCATTTAAGTTAAGTAGTATTTAGTTAAGTAACACCGTGGAGGACTGACGGTCTTTACCCACCTGTATGCTCGATCCACACCCCAGCGCGTTTTATTGTAAGACTATAAATACTCTCTACCTTCCAAAGTAGAGAGTTGGAGCTCATAATAAGATTTTTCTTTTTCTCACTAAAGTTCCCTAAACCTCTAACTTTCTCTCTCTAAAACTCATCTCCTATACGCCTATGTATGATTGTGTTATGATGTGTATGTGAAATCCAATATCCTACAGTTTGTTTTGTTGTTAAAAATATATCTAGTTAGCTGGAAATGATGTCATTTTATTAGCTGTTGAAAGTAGATTGATACTAGATTGCGTATGTGAAGTTAGATATTAGATTGCGATTAGCTCCTAGTTTCTTTCGCGACGATGTTCATTAAGTTAGATATTGTTGTTCCTATTATTATTTGTGTCATACATTGGTCATTTTGGACCGCTTATTATGTGCTTTGCTTTTATACTTGTAGGAATATAGGTGTCACGGTGCCGCCAAGGCCAAACCGCACCACAAATGAGACCAAAAGGTAAGATATGTCGTTCGTATTTTAAACAGTTTAGGGTTTTAGGTAATGAGAACTATCCAAGCATTGGGTATCAAAAGACCCTTTAAACCATTAGGGTTGAATTGGTCATTTTAACAATTAGGGTAAGAGAGTAGGATGGTGGATTTTGGGACCTAAACCAAGATCTTGGCAAGGTGTTGGGTCCACCCCTTCATGTGCAATAGCACTTTAACAATGTTAATGAGATCATGTTGTTTCATCTGCTTGATACAAAAGATTTGATCATGTTTGCTTAAGACTTTTGAACACCGTGTCAGGGTTGAGGGTTGCGAAAACAAATGAATGATGTTAGTGTGTCTAGTTAAAGTGCTATTACAAAAGATTTCCGACAACATTTCATTCTGCTTTTACAATGTTCTTCCAAAAACTCACCAAATTTTTAAACAACATTGTTTGATCATAATGGATTTTTTAACTTGTTGTTGGAAAAAGAACTAGACATCAATGGCAACTCTATGCTCAAGGTAGTATAATCACCATTGTATTATATTATCAAACAACAAAATGAACTTAGCGGTGACACGTGGCTTCACCGATAGTTTACTACGAGGAGGTACACGGTTTCTTGGTCCACAAGATACAGAAAGTGTACAACCCGTATCTTGTTATGGTTTGTTATGGTTACCCGATGATGAGGGTTGAATCTTGAAGGGTGAAAAGGTGGTGCAAAAGGGTTTAGCTTGGTTTGAGAGTGTTTTTATTGTGTGTTTTAGTGTGTGTTTTTGGTGAGAAACTCCATGAGTTTGTGTGAAAGAGAGGGTCGAGATGATAAGAAAAGGTATAAAATGGTGTGTAATGATAGAGATATAATGGTGGTGAGAGATATGAAAGGGTTTGTGAGGTGCCTCATTAACTCCACTTCACCGCCATCACTATCATTACAAACCCTTTCATCTATCTTCCTATAATCTCCGACCCTCTCTCACACACACACATGGAGTTTCTCACCAAAAACACACACTAAAACACGCACACATTTATGAACTCAAAGGTGGCTAAACCATTTTGCACCACCTTTACCCTTCAATATTCAACTCGCATCATCAGTAACCATTACAAACCAGAATAAGAAACGGTCAGACACTTTCCTCGTATTCGGGACCAAGAAACCGTACCTCCTCACCGTGAACCATCGAGAAGCCACGTGTCACCGCCGCTAAGTTCATTTTTGTTGTTTGATAAATATAATACAATGGCGGATTATACTACCTTGAGCATAGAGTTGCCATTGATGTCTAGTTCTTTTTCCGACAGGCAAGTTAAAAAAATCCATTATGATCAAACAATGTTGTTTAAGAAATTCAAACTCTTATACCCACAATAATATAAGAGAGAATTTGGTGAGTTTTTTGGAAGATCATTGTAAGAAACAGAATGAAATGTTGTCAGGAAATGGTGTAATAGCACTTTAACTAGACACACTAACATCATTCCTTTGTTTTCAGGAACCCTCAACTATATACACACTGTTCAAATAGTCGTACGCAAACACGATCAAATCTTTTGTATCACAAGCGATCAACACAACATGATCTCATTAACCTAGTTAAAGTGCTATTACACACGAACGGGGTGGACCCCAACACCGCCAAGATCTTGGTTTAGGTCCCAAAATCCACCATCCTACCCTAATTGTTAAAATGACCAATTCAACCCTAATGGTTTAAAGGGTCTTTTGATACCCGATGCTTGGATAGTTCTCATTACCTAAAACCCTAAACTATTTAAAATACACAGTTAAGCTTTGGACAAACCCAAAAAGCGTAAGATATCTAAGTCAACCGACAAAACCACCGCTAACACTAGTACGAGCCTTATGTGTTAGGATATGTTTGTAGAGAATAACATGTTTATGATTCCCGTTAAATGGATAATACGATAGTTTTGGACCATTTATGTATAGGTAGCTTATGTATAGTTTTGGACCATCACGATTTTAGGTTATTTATTGTGTTGTAGCGAATTTGGACCATTTGGTTATATATGATATTATGTTTAGCGATTTTGTGTTCTTGTAGCATAAAATAGGTTGAAAACAGTTCTTACATTGTAGATTTTTTCCGAGAAATTCGAAAAAAATTGAATTACCCATTTTGCGCAATTTTCCGCAAAATGGGTTGTTTTCACGGGACAAGTCCCCACGAAAAGTGATATAGATTTTGGTTTCCCATTTCCCGAGGACATGTTACCGAGAAGAGGTGACAGATAAACTTTAGTTACCATTTTCCCGGGACGTGTTCCCGAAAACCCACGTGCACGCTTCGGGCATGTTTGACCGGTGACAATGGGTCATGGACCCACAACTCCCAGTAAAAGTTGTAAACTGTCCTCGGAAACGATCCCCAGAAGGTATTACGGGGATTTTTGGCGGGACATGTCCCCGGGAATGGTATAACAGGGACATGTCCCCATGAAGACTCAAACGTCGTCATGAAAGCGGCGGCGAATGTTGTAGGAGACCAAATAAAGATATTATCGAAAAATAAACAAATGGATGTTATTTATAAAAAATCATCGAAGATACCTATAAACTCATAATAACTAACACTTGATCAAATCTATTAAAAAGATGAGTTACAATAATAAGAAAAAGAACATACATGTAATATGATTATGTTCACCAAACAAACCGTTATAAATATGTATGGCCAACGTGTTATACACACGCACATCTTTAGCATTAGTTGTGAAATACGATATGCAATTGTTTTTGGTGCCGTTGCATTCATCCTTAGAGGTATTGTCTCCTCAAGCATGTTTAAGAAGAGCATGACTAATGGTGACATGTTATATATATATATATATATATATATATATATATACTAGTTTTAAAGCCACCAATGGGCGGGCATGACTTGTGATTATTCTTTGAATGTATTACTTTTTGAATAGTAAGATATATATGTATACTGAAGCTATTATTAGTGTAAGAAGGGTGAAAAACATGGACTTCCTTCCAAATTTTAAAAATAAAACTTATGTGCACGCATATTTAAGAAAGAAGTAAAGGTTGTTAGTTTTAACAAAAGATTGATTACCTTTTCATCCGCAAAATTCGATCACCAAGCAAGATCGTGAATGTGAAGGCGAGTTGCATAGAAGGGCAACATCCTTTAATGTGCATGCGGTCTTACATTGAGGCGATCTGACATCAAATAATAAAGACGAGTAAAACTTAGATATTTGTTTTGGTATAGATGAAAATTTGAAATAGTTATATTCGACACATCGGATGACAAAACCCACCCTCTCACTCCTGTGGTGACCAGTCTTAAGCCATGTCTCTATGCATGAGAATCCATATATATGCCCACAAGGAAGACAACTGCAATAGTCATTACACAACATAAGAAAGTTATAAGCATTCTACATTTAAGCAATTTAGCCAAATAAAACATAATAGGTTTATGTCCATTTTCTAATAATGTCCTTTGTTTTAGGTTCCTCGTTGCATCAGTTAGTTGTGGCCTGAATTCCTACTTGCTAGCTAACAATATTAGTACGGACTCAGTACTAAGAGACATACCATTAGGATTTCCAAGTATATAAAAGTTTCTGAAGAGAGAAACTGCTTCTTCAGCCATTATCCCACCAGTGCATTTCTAACCCTTCCTCCCAACGTCTTCACCACTATCACGATATACACAAAATGAAAATTGCAGTTAGGAACAATACCTCACACACAAACACAAGATAATTTTTTTATTGAGCAATAAACACTATCAATGATGATTTGATGACATTATACTTTTAAAAGACCATACAAACATGAATTTTGACTGAAAGTTGGAAAAGGAACCTCGTTGTACTTGTATGCAGTGACAATATCAATCCACATCCACCAAATTTATCATTGGCACAGCCATAGTACACTTCTTTTATGCCTACAGTGAGGTCTTGGGTAATCATATACAGTACATAATAATATA
Source organism: Chrysanthemum lavandulifolium (assembly GCA_022545495.1). Lineage (NCBI taxonomy): Eukaryota > Viridiplantae > Streptophyta > Magnoliopsida > Asterales > Asteraceae > Chrysanthemum > Chrysanthemum lavandulifolium. The sequence goes on from CM040241.1 coordinate 268,718,065, forward strand.
ACAATTTAGAAGAGTAGTAAGGTAAAACGATTTGACAAGAATACCAAGAAATGACAGAGAAGTAGCACACATGATACATGGCTCACATGTAACATATAAATAGCATTTTGAGAATCTCTCGACAACTTCAGCCTTTGTAAGGTCCTCTTTTTTCCACTGTTCAAGGAGAACATCGATAGCCTCCATTTCAGCATGTCTAATAGCCTGCAGTTTCAGATGGCAAGTTGGTAGTGTTAACATCATGAATGTAACTATGGTTACAATTTAATTCATAAAGTATTATGTTTACAATTTTCATGTGACTAAAGGCATATATGACCCAAAAAAATATATTTTTGGCTATCCCTCTCACTTTAATCGTCGAACTTGTTCGTGCCGGCACAGTTTAGGTTCTGTGCGCAATCCTAGGGATAAACGCGGTGAAATAATCGTCCAACTCCAGACTCACCCAATAATTGAAATAAGCTAATGAACCATACAACCCATAGCCAAAAGTCGTTACCTTCTGTCGAACCAAACGGCCATCTTATTTTTTCTGTCACGATAATAGTTAGACAGTTAGCTTGAATTTCAAGTAAAATATAGAATACAATAGTAATAGAGTACCTAGCAGAAACAACTGTGTGGAAACTGATTCGATTGTCGTTGCAACTCCGGTTGTCTTTTTTTTACCGACCTTGCACGCATATCCTATGTAATATGTAAATAAAGTTAGTTATTTTTATAATACTATGTAGATGTCAAAATTGATTACTGAATTTATTATACCTGTAAGCATTGATTCCTTCGCATCAGCTCTTCGACCCAAGTCATTGTACACACCGAACTTGGAAGTAGTGGGCTGGAAAATGTTCATGGGGTATAGCAATAAGCTGCGTGTATCTTTAGAAGAGAAGTGTAATTTGGTTATCTAATGTCTGCTGCCATCTCTATTCTCTGACATCCAAATCCTTTTAGCAGTCCGTTTTCGGTACACTTTAACTTTAATCGCCTGTTCATGTTTCCAGCTTTTATGTCTGCAATGCTTACAATTTCTGGTTCTTCAGTCATTGTTTTTTGTTCCTGGATGTTGGCTGTGCCTGAGCTGCTGTGCTACTGGTTGCCATTAGCCTGCAAAATAAGGTCAATCATCAGTAAGATTACACATGCCTTTGCTTTTGTGAAAATGTAATGGTTGGAAAAATTCGACATTCCTAGTCTCTAAATACATACGGGCCACGGCCATTATTAACTGACCCATCTACTTTAGCTCCCAATGATGTCATAGCGAACATCTGGTTGTACGGCCTAATATCATCCATGAAGTGTCGCGTCTAAAACGGCCAGTGAATATAAGGTGGGTATTGTTGATGTGTTCGTAAAACCACCTTGCGTCCTAAACAACATCGATGATACTGCGGCCTAGAGCTTCTGTAATGAGGACAAATCCTTTCTTCATACCAAAAAAGTGCATGACAATGGTCACATCTACCAAAGACCTGATAATCTGATGGAGGGCCTGCAAGAATATGTTAACGTTTAAGACATAGCACTCGAGGTTAAGAAACTAAATAGAAAAACATGGTATGCAAAAAATTAAATGTGGGTACATGTTACGAACCTCGATTAAGTTTCCCGTTGCGAGTAGTACCTCTTCTAGGTACATTAGCACTAACTGAAACCATCTCCGGTAAACAGCCAAGGAGTGTCTTAAGTTATATAAGACACGTATCTCATCGACGGTATCAACATCTGCAACATGTTCAAGGTGTAAAGTAGTAGCAAATGTTTGAGGCTCTGGCACATAAACTGAATTACATCCAAAACAAATATAGACTATGTAAAATATCTTACTCTTAACTGCATTCCAAAAGAGCCTATGGTGTTTTAACAAATAACACAGTCGGGGATAATTTGCCACATACTTCTGTAACATATCTCATTACATATGCACAGGACCAGTTTATAACTCTAATCAGATCCAGTGAAAATTAGGTTTATAAAATGCTTCGATTGAAAGCATTCAGACCGACGAATGATAAGATCGTGAAGATCTCCAACGAATCCGTGGCTTGTTACTTCTGACGCTTCCGATCATGTCTCCGTTTGGAATTGGGAGCATCGTCAGGTGATATATGAGTTGAAAGCTGGAGGTGTTGATGAACGGCGTTTAGTTGGTGCTAAGCTCGAGAAGCTTGCTGAAGGCGAATCAGACTCTAAAGGGAAACCAAAAGAAGCCCTACGTGAGGGGAGTGTACGGCAGGTTAGCTTTTAAGATGATGATGTACGGTTTTGGCAACTTTGGCGTAACCGTTCTGATGCTACTGAACCACCATCAGCAGTCAATCAATTGACTACAGCGTTTAGTTCTCCCGCTCAATTAACAAAAGGAAGACATTTTCCCATCATTTGTTGTGAAAATAAGGTCATATTTTTGGACTTGGTAACAATGCGCGGCGGGGATGTGCCAAAGCAGGATCTGGACTCCAAGTGTGGTGGTGGAGATGGCCCTCTCGTTGCTTTTGGTTCATCAGATGGTGTGATTAGAGTCCTTTCAATGATAAAGTGGAAGCTTGTAAGAAGGTACACAGGGGGTCACAAAGGATCAATATCTTGCTTGATGACTTTCATGGCTTCTTCAGGAGATGCTCTATTAGTCTCTGGTGGTAGTGATGGCGCGCTTGTACTTTGGAGTGCAGACCATAGTCCAGATTCGCGAGAGGTCGTGCCTAAGCTAAGTTTAAAGGCACATGATGGTGGTGTTGTGGCTGTAGAGCTATCTAGAGTCAGTGGAAGTGCACCTCAACTTATAAAAATAGGTGCAGATAAGACTTTAGCCATCTGGGATACTATGTCATTAAAGGAATTACGGCGTATTAAGCCTGTCCCCAAAATGGCTTGTCACAGTGTGGGCACCACCACATAAGTTCCAGCCCACATGATGCTTCCAGTTCCAAGCAATGTAGATATGCCGGATCGGCTAGGAGAAGAGAAGACTGAAGAGCTCACGTAATTGTGTACTTCACGCGCTTCCTGTAGTAAAGAATTCATTACATTAATATCTATGCTTTTGATGCAAAAATAGGAGGAATTAAATTAGAGGTGGCAAAATACGTGGGACGGGTAGTTTGGGTATAGGATCATAACAGATTCTTTTCCAATGAGGTCAACCCAATCTCAATACTTTTTTTGAATTTCATAGATAATTATATACTATGTATATAATTACAAAAACTGTGATTAAAAAAAATAACAGTACATTTTTTCAAGAATAAAACGATTTGCGGGGTTGTACAAAGTTGGATACACATTAGGAGACTTTGACTCATTTAACAGTTTTATTTTTAGCTTAACTGTTAAAGCTATTTAACTCGTTATCAATATAACAGAACCTGAAACGACCCGTTATCATATAAACGGTTTGAAATTGCCACCTCAGAATGCAATACAAGTATACAACTATACGTACCACTGAGGGTTGTGTTTCCTGAGTAACATATGTTTGAATCTCGAGATTCAATTTCGTGTCTGGAAAGAGTGAGTTCAAGTCAAGTGAGTGGAGAAGTAGATCTCTTCTGATGTTTTGACAGCCCATATTATGAATACATCTCTAGGCATACATGGTTTAGCATCTTTGATACGGTTGAGGATATCACTCAAGACAGCTAGAGAAGGTGATATCCCAATGCCTCCAGCAACTAAAATAAGATTTTCATACCTAAAAAAAATAATGGTAAATAACCCATTCAGTAAATTAGTATATGCATGTTTCATTCAGCAACAAAACCGAGTATTTAAATATAAAATATTTTCAAATTCAGATCAATGCACTTACATCAAGTGGTACGGTGACTCGTGCCCGTAAGGCCCTTCTACAGATTTATTAAGTTTTAAATTTGGTTGAATGAGTCCGTCTTGATCACTCTGCCTGTCTTCCGCACTCAAGATATGCCCTTGTACTTTCTTTGTCCAATTTCCAAGGACCTTTATAAGAACAGCAACATGATGCTTACCATCTAAAGGGCTAGATGAGACACTAAACGGGTGCCATTGCAACCAAGATAATTCTCTGACTTGAAGGAGCACCCAACTCAAGGCATTGTATCGTAACCCTATATAAAAAAATTTAATACGTAAATATTAACAAAAATGTCATAGAGGAACTTTGTCATAAAAACAGTGGGATGTGTATAAAAATATACAAATTCAGACAAAAGATGTTTTGGGCCAACACCGAACAGCCCATTTTGCCATGTCTACAGTCTACTGAACAATGAGTACCTTCAGGTTTTGCAGGAATGAGTTCAACGGTCCCGAATGGGAGGCATTTAGCTGATACAATATCCACAGTCTTTCGTGACTGAAAGAACCTCAGAAACCGGTCGAGCATATATAGAAATAAGCCAGCTGCTATCACACTGAACATACGATAATCCCCAACGTGCATAACCAAGAAGAAAAATAAACTCCCTTGATTAAAGTTCCCACTGCTTCAAACTAATTATACACAGATTCCACAGAATGTAAAGAATGTTGAATCTTAGTAAGCAAATACAGAAACTGAATTTGTCAGAAAGTTGCAACTTAAAATATAAGAAACTCTCCGCCAATGAGTAAATGAAACATATAACCCTAAGAGCCTATTGACTTGCTGAAGTCCTACCAAGTATACCAAGTGACTGACATTACAATGAGCATCTATTCCTAAATAGATGACCAAGCTAACAATATAAACAACAAAACAGGGAGTTGCAACCACCATTTCCATATCATATAACTAAAATTTCCATCAACCTATACTACTTAATCAGCATGTGAATCTCATCTTATGTAAAGTTGTTAATATATAAACAGGTAACTTTGGGTTGAATCTTGATTGATAACCCTTTCACTATCTCTACCCATTGAATAATCCGAGCTTGACATTATTACATGTTCATGTGAATGTGGGTGTGACCAACCTGTTTTGGTTTATTCATGTCTTCCTTGATTATCCATTGCCATGCACAACGTTCAGAATAGTTTAAAACTGCTAAATCAAATTAGTAGTATAATGTAGTTGTTTTGGCCTCAGGAACAAATCCCTAGTCATACTCAGTGACATGATCTTGAAGTTTCATATAGTAGAAAAAGGTGCACAAAGAATCCTTGTAAGCATTTGCATAGCATAATATTATAACATCTCATTAATTCTTAATTCTTAAACCAATAAATTTGGTTGGCTTGGTTGTTAATAACCTATGAAGTTCCCTGTATGAATCATGATCATCAATGCCAATGCAACATTTAACACTAATTGGAACATCCGTGTTGGCAACGATGAAAAACATATCCTCCACACATATACTAAATAAATGTATGTGCCCAACACACATATTAGTGAAGTTACGTCTCTATATCAATCATATTAGTTGAGATATACAACATATTAATCTAGTGGAAAGAATAACTAATCATAATAGTAACTGAGACATGAGACACAAAATCTTACCAATTTGAAGGATCCAGTTTCATTCTTTGGATTGATTTGCTTTTTTTACATCACCAAAAATATATCTAGCTTTATACCCAACACATATGAAGCTTTATACCTTCACCACCGATCAAACCAGAACTAACCATTGACATGCTCTGAATAGAAAAGCTCAACCCAGGTGGCGGGATCTTTCCTATATCAGAATCTACATGTTTTTCATCTGCTCCAAGAGACGGAAAACGTCACTCAAAAGGAAACTTTACACTACTAACGGAACCATCATTGATGTGGCTACTTTTATTGGTAATACCAAAATCACTTGCTACCTTTCTTGGCCATGGATCACTGCTCTTTCCTGATAAACTTGAATCTGATCGCCTTAATCCGTCCTTTTTGTGCGATATCACATACGTCACTAATAGTAAGCTCGGTTTTGATTACCTGATAGACAATCTTGCAATGGGAAGTAATTAATTTTTTTCTTTCAAGACATCAACAATATATTCTGTTATCTTATAAATCATTTTCACTTATATTGAATTATTGTGACCTACAAAGTGTTGATGAGCTTGTAGTAAGGGGCTTCAATTATTGCATCATCGATGAGGTTGATTCAATTCTTATAGATGAAGCAATAACTCCTCTTATTATATCCGGACCTGCTGAGAAACCAAGTGAACAATACTATAAAGTTGCTAAAATTGATGATGCTTTTGAACGCGATATACATTATACGGTAAAAAAAAACATGTACTTGGTTGCAAATAATCTTTTAAATTATATATAGGGTGTGTTTGTTTCGGCTTATATTTCAAAATAAGCCACAAAAGGTGAGCTCCTGAAACAGAAGCCCAAAGCCCGTAGTTACAACCACACAAAGGAAAAGAACCGGGACTTGGACTGTTAATTTCATATCAAGAAACGGAGATAAGTGACATACACTTGCATATCCAGAGTCAGAAATCCGTAGAATGCTTGCCTGTAGATCTTCAATAGCACCATGGAACCGGACTTGACACCAGTTGAGGTTGTGAAGATGGGCTATCAACTACTATAGGAACCAAGGGTTCATTAACAGGATCCTTTGCTGGCTCGGTTGTACGTGTGGTTTAACTTATTCACGAGCAAACTGCATCACATGTTGAAGTTGAAATAAGTGAAGAATCATAGTAAATGTAGGATTATTATAATGTTGTGTTGAGGGAAACCTTGAGTTCATCAGGTATCATCCGAATCAACTTTTTAACAACCCATATTACCACCTCTAGCAAAAAACGCAAGAATAGTTAGTACCAGCTTTATACATTCAAGCTTTGTTGTTTCATAAATAGCGAGTTGGGTCTCATGTACGACAAGGAAATGGATCTGATCATGATGAAACTGCACACGGGTGTCAGACTGAGCTGTAGGTGCTCTTCCTTGTAGAAGTTGCAAGTATCTTGCTTTTTGCTTCTCCCATCCATCGGATGAACTTGTGCTACAACTTCATTCTTCGAATTTTGCTCCATCTAAGATGGAATATAAGGACACTAAAATTTCTAAAATACTCTTTGTTTTTCAATCTTTACCCGTTTCTAGGTGATAAGTATTCTAACACTACTTTTTTTTTGGGTAAAGAGCATTCTAACACTACTTCTAGGACTCCAGAGATGCAAAGAACAGAATAAGTGACACATTGAACGATCAGTGGTGGAAGCCTACACTATGAAGAGTTGTTTAGAGAACTGAAATATTCTAGTCATATAGTGGTTGTTTGTACAGCCGCACAAATATTTTTTCTCAAAACTCAAAAAAACATCACACGCACTAAGTGTGTCCTTAACAGCAGTCGAAAGCTACAAACTTCATGTGTCCTTACATATTTCAAAGAAGACTATTCTAGTCCTTTTTATAAATCCTGCAGCAGCTATTGTGATATGCATTCTTCATTGTAATAACACGCAAAAGTAAAATAAAAAGAAGATAATTGTACCAACTGATGTGATCCCGTTAGCAGAAGATTTAACTACATCTTTCTCGTCATCACCAAAACTTTCAATATGGGAAGCGACCGTCCCTTGTAAGAAATTGCTAATAATTTCTTTCTTAGATAAACAGCCCCCTGATTCAGCCTGGTGAACAACATTAAATCAAAATGTTAACAGAAAATCACAAGTTAAAAAACAGACGAAAAGAGAACATATATAGATAAGACATCCAACCTCGTAATACAACTCAATAGCATCATGAGTATAAGCATTTTCTCTATCCCATGGCAACGGTTCATCACTATTTGAAAACATGTTTTAAAGCTAAGAATTTACAGCTCCACTACTACATTAGATATTATTTAAAGGCTGATTGACCTATAACCTTTATTTCTAGTGACATTTATAGTCTAATAAAACTGAGTAAGAAAGGATATTAGGCCGAGATGAGCTGCGAACATATCAGTCTCACAGAAGTCTTCGATGAAGTCACTGGACATCACTTCTGCATAAAGAAGCAGAACTGGCCAGTGAAGTATACGATCTTTATCTAGTATCGTTTTTTTCAATCCTGTTAATTCTTGAAACGTAGCCTTTCCTATCTTTATTCCTCGGTGCAAAACAGCATCCTACAACCTAGTTGCGGTATCCAAATCCAGCGATCCACTTAACTTTATCGATAACACACCAACTGCTATAAGCAGACCGTATTTGCTCATCTTTGTTAGCATTTTGTCAATTTGTCGCATATTCCCATTAAAACTGTTATATCAAATGTTTTTCAAAAACAGATACAACAGGTAAGTATAATGATAACGCAGAAAACAATTTTTAAGGTCAAAATTATGCATTACGGGTGAAATGACATTTACCTTGAACTTCAAATGAGATAGCAACATTTTCATTATATAGGAAGGCCCACCATGCATGGTGTTCAAATCCATCGATATGACTACCTACAACGATAGCACATACGTGCTAATTCCCACATGATTAGTATTTTTACACCAACTCATAATATCTTTAAAGTTCAAATCTTTATAACTTACCTATTTGGAGGCCGGTTAGCCATTGGCATTGGAATGGAGTTCGGTTTAGTTGCAGATGTCAAACATCAAACTCGTAAGCCATACCCATACCTGCTCTGCCTTCAATCAAAGATGAGTCAGCCTGCCTAAGTTCTTCCTACAGGACAGTCTTATTAACCGTGGCACCCCTCCGCATCGCTCAAGATTATAGTGAGCAACATTTGTCCACCAATCAGCTTTTTACTTCACATACCGAAGAATCATGTTCTCGATTGGAACGGGCAATCCCGGAACCTATAAACATCAACTTCAGATGTTAAGTCAGACGAATATAATAGGACACCGCATATATTAAATTAAATATGTAAACAACATCGTCAGATGAATAAGTTCACAAAAATTACCTTCCAGGGAATATGTGCCTTCCAGCAATGCCATGCTTCACTCAAATGCTGCAAGATGGTCCTCTCCTTGTTTTGCTTTATTCCCTCTGAAAGTTCAAAAGAGAAAGTACAGATTACCTATCACTTCAATTTGACGAAAACTAAATTGACATACTTTTTGGGCAGATGATCAAGATATGAAGATGTATAATTATAACTTGGCATGGCATCAAGAATATCATGCATCACAGCAGCACGGAGCTCCAAGTCAAAATGAATTTTCACACATTTCTTTGTAACAGTCTTAGCCACGCCTTTAGAATGTCGGCCCTCAAACTTGCAAGCCAGTAGATTACCCAGCTACCTCTCCACCAAAGGCACTATACCATGTAGGAAAAACAGACACCGTCCACATAGTTGCCCAAAAGCCACATCCAGGGCCTTTACCAACAGGCCTGGTATTAAACATGTAATATCAAATGTTTCAAATCTTTGCACATGCGAATCAGCCTCATGAGTTAGTAATTGTAATGATACATACCAAATAAGTTGAAATTAAAAGTTTGAGACATCAACATACTTGTTCATATCGCCTTATCTAAACTGTATGGCTCATTTTGTTTACCAATTAGGTGTGAGTGTCATAAGGAAATGCATACATTGGGTATGACTGGGTGTCCAAACCTTGGTAACAATTCATAGAAGCAAGAACATTGTCCAAAAAGCTAAACGCTTCAAATTTGGGTGAATGAAGTTTGCAAAAACCTTCCTTTTTTTGCTACGTTCTAAAGAATCGGTTAGAGAAAGAATGTTAGCACTAAAAACATATTTGATGCTCTTAGAGATGAAGATGATAGTGAGAATTCTTCTAATTGGAAGGAGGTGAGAAGCCTAGTTGACATTGCCTGTGTTACTGGTATTCCTATCTCGGAAGATGTGGTTAAAGGTTGGACTGCTGATATGGTTGGTTTTTATACGGGGAAGTGGAATAACAGAGTTATTAGTGAACTTTCCCTCAAACAGAAGTTGGAATCTAAAATGAAGAACTTGTCTAGTAAATACCTTGAACAAAATTATCTATTAGTAGGTAAAAAAGCTACATTGAAACTATTGTTTCAAGTCATGGGTGTATGAACATAATCACTTTCTGTATGATATTTTAGATAAAGCTTGTGCATTCATAATTCAAAAGAGCGAAAGGACAAGTAGAGTCTCCTGATTTACAACTTCAAACTGATTTAGCCAAGATGAAAAGTGGAAAAGAACCTGACCCAGAAATGGTTAGAAGACTATCAGGAAACATGCATCTTATACTAAATACATCTTACTATATGCAGAGGCCTGCACATTATTGAATGTTTTGACAGTGATTAATAAATGAACGTTAACAACTATAGAACGGCACTCTTACGTTACAATCTACATAAACGATTTCTGAATTAGCATATTGTTTGGCTCATCAATCAAATTACACGTACCGGTCCTTTTTGCACTTGTGCTTCATTCTTCTTGATAGAATCCTCCTCGTCCCCATGATCAAATAATGAGCTGTTAACATCAAATATATTGTGGTATTATTTTGTATCATTCCTATATAAGATAACAACATGATATCATTATTATAACATATTAAAAATACATATGAAGAATTATTGGAATCAATAAAAATTAAATGAACTATTTTTTCATTGTGCATATCACCACCTACCTTTCTGTAAATCAAGAACTTTTTTTGACCTAATTAATAAATTGAAACTCCTTATTAATTGGACAATTATGAGGTTAATTTAAATACAATCCATGAGGTTGTTTCATCAATATGTTTAGCATGATGGTATGACACAACTTAGCATACAAAGATAATGTTAAAAACCAAAACAACACAATCCTACTTTAAACAATTATGATGCCAATTACTTATTTATCACATATAAATTAAAAAGAAATAAAACTCTTTACCTTTGCATTGTAGTTCTCATCTAGCATGATTTTTGTTGAGTTGATGTACTCCTGAAAAGTAGTGGTTTTTTAGGTATATGATGAGTTCTAGAGAATGATGCTCATCAATATATACCCTTTAAACAATATATTAGCATGCATGAACACAAATTCATCATCATAGTTTTGAGGGAAAGGAGATACCTTTTTTGATCGCTAAAAAACTAAAAAAAAGCATACAAAGATTAATACCTGGGAAAAAAATAATCAAATGAAGGAGACTCATGCCGTGATTTCTGTGATTTAGTGAATGATGTGATTAGGTTAACATATAAGTTAACCTATAATTAAGGAAAAGATATGTTCTATAAAATTTGTGTCATGCAAATAAAATTATAGTCATTTATAGATTATAATATGCAACATAATTATCAAAATAACTTGTTGCCTAAGTGGTAAACACACAAGTTGTTTATCCAAATAACCAAGGTTCAATCCTTGCAAGGATCCTTTTTTAAAATTAATTTTCAAAAAAAATTATTAAAAATTCGAAAATTACAAAAATAATTAATAAAAATCCGAAATTACAAAAATAATTAATAAAAATCCGAAATTTACAATTAGTGCTTAGGTGGACAAAAATATTGCTTACGTGGACAACTTATGATTATGTGGCATGAAATTTGATTAGGTGGCATTGAGGTGTCATTGAGGTGTCATTGAGGTGGCATTAATGCCAAATGCCTCCTGTTATATATAATATATATATATAGAGTTAGGATATATAATGTGCTGTAATTACTTCTTACCCTTCTCATTTTAATTATTCTTCTTATTGGATCCTTCCCACATATATATATATATATATATATATATATATATATATATATATATATATATATATATATATATATATATATATATATATATATATATATATATATATATATATATATATATATATATATATATATATATATATATATATATATATATATATATACACTAGACAAGACCGCACCTCTGGCAGCTTGGTTCCTAGCAGACAATTAACGATATGCGATGATAGAGTGGTCCGTGGTGGAGGGTTTTGTGGTGGTGGAGGGTTTGATGAGATGTGTGGAAGAAGAAAGATTTTGTATGTGTTTGGAGTGAGTTGTGATAAAAGAAAGATTAAATATGCCTTACATATCTCTCTCTCTCATTTGACCATTTCACTTTTTCACTTTTCCACTTTGATCGCTTTTTCCATTTTATGTAGTATATATATATATATATATATATATATATATATATATATATATATATATATATAGGAAGGTTATTTTCGAACCAAATAATTTATGAATCACGAACCAAAGATCAACCAATCGATTTTTCTTATATTAATTTGTATAATTTAATTCAAAAGGGCATAATGGTAAAATTACTTTCTTTTATATTTGATTTTTTTTTCAAAACGTTTTTTAGTTCCATAATTCAAGGATTTTTTTTTTTTTTTTTTTTACATTGTTTGCACATGTGTTTTGCATTATTTGATAATTGTATTTTCCGTTTTTGCATAATTTTTTTGTATTTGCACATGTATCTATAAAATATTACATAAGTATGTATACAAACAACAAAACTTTATTAATACAATTATGCAATTTTATACAAACAACAACTTTATTAATACATTTATGCAATTTTATGCCATCTACACATGTGTTTTTCCTCATTGGCTATGTATCTATAAAAAAATATTACATAAGTATGTATACAAACAACAAAACTTTATTAATACATTTACGCAATTTTATGCAATCTACACATGTGTTTTTCCTCATTGGCCACTATCGATCTCTTTGTTTTTTCTCATTGTACACGTGTCTTTCCTCATTGGCCACTTTCTACACATGTGTTTTTCCTCATTGGCCACTCTCGATCTCTTTGTACACATGTGTTTTTCCTCATTGGCCACTCTCGATTTCTCGATCTCTTTGTAGGCATATGTACACATGTATTTTTAATCCTTGTACACAATCCTTTCCATAACAGCTGAAATTAAACAAAAGAAACAAGTTCATGAAACTGTAAAAACACATATGCATAGAAGGTTTCAAATTCACAACTATAAAAACACATATGCACACTCAAAAACACATGTGCACACTGAAACGATAAGACGAATAAAAAGTAAGATTTGAACCGTTGCCTATTCCACTATTCGCAAACCAAAAAAACTCACGATACCAAACCAAAATCGTTCTCATGAATATACAATAGCTTTAAAAGAAAAAACATTTTAGGATCCGGTTTTTTATAACCATAAATGCAATTAGACTGACATATTTAAACTAATACAAAATCATTGAATAAAACAAAATTTTCTAGTCCAGCAAGTCTTTGGGGGCTTCGTTCCCATCGTAGCTCAATAGGCAGATACAACCAACAACACATTTAGAAATGGATATTGCCTATTTAAGAACATATAAGACCAGTTGCACATACTCAAGTTACACTCGAAGGTTCTACATCTAAAGTATACATGCGTTACTAAAGATTATCTACAGTTATTGTGGCTGCAATGAATGATCAATTGTCAATGCATTTCATCAAACACATAGTGTGCAAACACACATTATTAAAAGACAAAAATTCACATCTAGTCTATGATATCTTTAAATAATCAATCTCTCCAACAGGTGCATGGGCTAAAAGGTGTCAAAACCGTTGCAAATTCTTGAGTTGGCAATGGCCTTGGCCAACGATACTTACCTAGGTAAATAAAAGGAGAATAAATTACACCTTAACAGGTTACCTGATTTTAATGATACTGAAATGGATGGGTCTTGACATTCAAAAACCTCTCTAACACCAACACTTCGGCGTGATAAGGATTAATGTCTCCACAGTCCACCTTCACCGTGATAAGGATTAATGTATCCACAGTCCACCTTCACCGTGAAGATTAATGCATACAGTTTAACAAACATTAATACAACATACGAAACCACCTAGTGTACGACACACATATATATGCCAATCAATTACAAACAATTTATTCAATCATGATAACTAACAAAACACATATGCCACAATAATTTAAAATAAAATAAACTCAACTCTTATACAACATCTTTGATAATGATGAGATACAAACTTGAAAGATACTTTCACTTCTTTTCATATCGAAACTAGTTTTCCAAGTCAAAATGATGGCTTTAATTTTTAAATCAAAACTTCTTTTACATCAAAACCATGTTTAGTTTTTCTTATGGAGACCCACTTTTCTCATATCAAGACTCTATGTAATCTATACATCGCTTAATTCTATTTTATTCCTTAAACATATATAGGAAGCAATATAAAACAAAAACCCAAGATCAGTAACAAAAAATATTATGCATGTCGACAAAAAATATAAGAAGCAAAATAAATTAAATCAAACCTTATGGCTGCTATGTTATGCAAAATAAAATCCCAAGATCAGTAACAAAAGATATTAATGCATGTCGACAACAAGAAAGTGATCATCGATGTTTTGTTTTTTTGTCGAACAATGAATCAGAGAGGGGGCGTCACAGATGAAAACGTTTATATCATCAATCATAATCATAATCATAATCGATCTTTGCTGATTTTCTGTTTAGAGAAGGGAAGAGGAGAAGAAAAATGGAGCGGCGGTTTTGTGCTTGTAGACAGAGAAAAAGATTAATTAGGTTAAATGGAGCGGCTGTTTTGGGTTTACAGAGAAAAAGATTAATTAGGGGAAGGGAGTTATAGGATCCTATTTTTATGGAAGGATTAAAATACCTATTTTGCCCTTAATTTAATTTTTTTCTAGAAAAAGTTGCATATATTTTCAAAATTGCCATCATGCATTGATATGATATAAATCATGCATTATTAGTAGTACAAAGTCGGGTTCTCGCAGCTCTCGCATTTTATTTGGTTACGACAATAACCTTACACTATATATACATTATATATAAGAGGAGGCGTCCACGTCGTAATGCCACTTGGAATCATAATGCTGCGTTATAATTTCATGTCATCAATGTATTTATGTGGCATTTTTATTATTTTAATGACATGTGGCGTTTTTTTAAATATATGTACAATTTTATTTTTGTAAATTTTAAATTTCGTTTTTTATTTGTAAATTTTTGAATTTAAAACTGTTTAATTAAAAATAAGACAATAGTTGGATTTGAACTTGGGTTATTCATGTGTTTTGTAAACAACTTACCACTAGAGTAAGTTGTTTTTTGATTTATATCTTTCAATTCAGTACAAATAAGGAGATGTTAAAAAAATCTAGGAATTTGTAATTTAGGAATGTATATTATGAAGATAACAATTAAAAAAAAAATATGATATATATTATTTACAAGATAATTATACCTTATATATTTTTAACCTATTTTTTTATAAGGGTTTTGCTAATCTCTGCCCACTGGGCATTTGTTTAGATATACATATAAGGAATGTTTCAGTTAATTAATATCAAAATGATGATTAATTACAGTAATTTTAGAGATGAATAAATGTTCATTAAATGCATTTTTTGATTTAAAAGGAAATTTTGTCTTTATTAATTGCGCTTAATCCTTTGCCCAATGGGCAGAGATTAGCAAAACCCTTTTATAAATACACCCTATTATATTATTCCTAAACATAAGAATCCTACACAAGTTTTATCGACTTTTTAATAATCCCTAATTTTTTTAGTCGATTTATGAGTTTTACATGTTTTGTTGATTTTTTGGTTTTACACTGTTAATAAGAAAACCTTGATGATCTTCATATTGTTTCAGAATGGAAACCAATGCTGGACCAGCTTCATGGATGGGTGACTGGTGAGTATAACGTTTTTTATATTGTATCTGTTTTTTAATGATGGACAAAATGCTACTGACCTTGGTAACACAATGAATGCTACAACTGATATGCATTGTAATAGTTTAAATAAGAAACACCAAAGTAAGTCGTTGTCTACTGAGTTAAATAATAATATGCATGGCTTGAATACTGAGTCTTAGTTTAAATAATGATATGCATGGTAATAGTTTAAACAAGCAACACCAAAATAATGTAAATGAGAGTGGTGAATTGCACGATGATAGTTCGAGTGGGTTAGCTAATGCTTGTGAAAGTGATGTACATGGTAAGTTTTCATGTGTTATATGAGAAAGATACTAAGGCCGAGGAGTTAATTGGGTATGATCTTGATAAAAAAAAGTTGGACAGCCCCATCCGTTTATTGATCCTAAAGTTAGGAAGCCAATAAAGGAGCCTCTTACTAGCGAAGAATTATGGTGGAATTGGAGGAAACCCGAGAAGGAGCAATGGTCTAGGTAGCAGAAGAAGCGTCCTAACACTTCATGGGTACTATGTAGAGCAGGGGCAACATATGGTAATGTCTGGTCGTTGTTCCTTCTAACTATAATACACACCTTTTTATGTTTTAGATTGCTTACATTAACAATTTGTGAGTGACTTTAGAAAATATGTTGGTGATGTTGCAGGGCTTGGCTAGGTTGGAGGTTGAGGTGACGAATCTTTCTGCAGAAGTACTTGGGTGTTTCAATTGTCTTTAAGATACATTAAATACTTCTAATGTATACCTGTTAGCTATTTTTGTAACTCCCTTGTCTGATCAAAAGAAATGGCGCCACCTTTACCTTACCTTCAAATGAACCAATGTGAGTTTTACAGCATTGTAAATCGTCAAACGAGGTCGTTCCCTAACCCATAGCAGAGTTGTACCATGAGTTATGCTATGACTTTGCTAAATAGCTTTAGTTTTTTGTTGATCGATTAAATCAGGTATGTTGTTTATTATATTTAGTCAATTTTGATTTGTTTTGTATATCTATGTTTTTGATATTTGATGTTTTAACATGTTTTTAAGGTGTTTGTACGCTGTGGTTGCTATAATTTAATGGTTGTGGTTGCCATCTTCATCTTCGAGTTTGATTAAGGTATTCTTCTTTGTAAGTTTGTTAGTCAAAGTGAGCTTTAATTGGGTCTGAAATATCACTAGAATAACATTGTGGAGTAACGATCTCCGTGATATCATTCTGCTGCTGAATTTAGTATGAAATCCAGTACAAAAACTGCACCATTCTCTGAGATAATTCAAGAAAAGTCTGTTATAAGGTCTCCTAAGAAGTCTTCTTCAACAAGAATTGATGAGGATAGAGCAATGGAGGATAAACTGGATAAGGAACTAAGTAACAACAAAGAGTATCTGATTAGACCTTATCTTTTACCTGGTGAGAAAATAATATTCAGATACAATTGTGAAAGAGTTGTGGGTCTCGATAAGTACGATGGAATCTTTTTCATTGGAGAACTTTGTTTGTATGTCATTCAGAATTACTCATTGATCAATCTGGTTGCATTTGTGAGAAGGAAACGGAAGATGAACTTTCAGTTATCGATCAAGCTTTAGGTGTAACAAGAGATTTTCCTATGAGCATGGATTCACAGTCAAAGTTGACTTCATCATGAGGTGCGACAGCTAAAGCCCATAGCGGGTGACGAGCTTGGGCCTACAATGGTGGTGCGTGGGGCAAGGAAAAAGTTGGTAACAATGGGAATGTACCTCATCTCTCGCGAATGTGGAAGCTTAATAGTGTCCATGAAATGTTGAAATGTGATTACCAGCTACGTTCTGATTGCTATTGAGATATTCAATATGGATGGATGCAATGATCTTCTGGTTTTCCATAAAAAGGAGAGGGAGGAAGTGTTCAAAAATTTGTTGGCCATGAATCTTCCTAGAAACATCATGTATGTTGTTTATCTCCAACTGAATTCATATATGTATTTCCCTTGAAAGTAGTAGCAAGGTTATCTGCTTAATGCTCTTTTTTTTCTTTCTTTAAACAGGTTGGACACCACAATTTCAGGATCAGTGAAACAAGAAAGTGCTTTTAAGCTTATGACTAAATCCTTCTCCAAGAGGTAGCAACATGGAGAAATTACTAACTTACAGTACCTGATGCATCTCAACACACTTGCAGGTCGTGGGTACAATGATCTTACACTGATTGTAATCTTTTTAGTTGCTTTAGCCCACTTTGAGTTTGAACTACATCTAGATAGTTGTCTTCTGCCGAAAGTTCGTGCTAACACGTTTCTTACAATCGCTAATTTTTCAAAGTCTCTTTCTATTCTAGACATATCCACTAACTATCTTCCATCCTCTTTGATATATTATTGGTTATTGAACTTCAGTTGTAGCCTTACCAATGTTGATCTTTCCTACAACGAGTTGCTCGGTACCATTCCAGAAGCATTTGGTACATTCACATTCCTACAGAACTTGAATTTGACCTCAAATGGCCTTATAGGTGGTATCCCAAGATCGTTTGGGAACTTCAGCACCTTAGAATCCCTATATCTTTCCTTGAATGCTCTAAAAGAAGACCTTCTGAAATTCTTCTATCTCTTGGGGCCAACAAAGAAGTCAATCCAAGTTCTAGGATTGAGTTATAATAACAAAAGTGGTTCTTTATCTGATTTTACAACATTCACGGATTTAAAAGAATTACATCTTTCTTACAATGAGTTGAATTGAAATTTCCTTGAAAGATTTGAAAAAATAACGAATCTCGTCTGATAACCAGATCAGTGGATTGCTCCCAGATCTTTGACCTCTTTCTTCATTGCAGGAGTTATATTTTGAGAGAAACAGTTTGGGGGTCTTTTCAAATCTCTTGCATGGTAAAATCTCTGAAACTCATCTTGCAAATCTGTCTCATTGAGTTGCATTCACATGTGAGTCCATCTTTGTGTTTGATAATGAACATGCAAATAAAAGAATTAGAAACTGTTAAGAGAACTCCATAATCAATGTTATAAGATAAGACGATATATTCAATTTCTTTAGTAAGGTTTTATACCAGTGAGTTACATACAATTGTGCCATCTATACTGAGTTGTCTTGATTTACAGGACAACAGTACACAAAGAAATATCGACAAGAGGGTGAAAGGAATTGATTAACATATATTAGGTAATGCACTTTGATGTAGTTTTTTCTCTTTTTTTTTATTAAGTGAAAATAAATCATGTTAATATTTCTGGATTATTTCCCTAGATATTTGTCCCGCGTTACTAATCTATTCGCTATGAAACATAATCTTTAAGCATGGTTTGAGGCAGTTTTCGAGAATACAAAAAGAAGAGGAAAAGAACCATTTCAAGGTAATCTTTTTATGTCATCTTGCTCTACAAGTAAAAGGCGTGTGATGGGTGATTAGAGCATGTTGGTTAGTGGCCTAAAATGATTTACAGTAGAATTGGGTCATTTTCGTACGGGTAAAATGTGTCTGTGCAATATGACCTTAAAACGCCTCTATTGTATGCCTACTAATATTTGTCTGCAAGTATAGTATCCAGAAATAATGACATGAGCTGTTAGTACTTATCATACTCTTGATGTATAATCAATAAAGTGCTAACTGTAAAAAATTCCAATCGAGATATCTCTTCGGGAAATTTTAAATTTGGTATTGCTTATATGAAAAGTATGTTATATCTTGAATTTTCTTTTCTCATGAACTTAAGATCAATACCATTATTTCATTGTTGTTGTAATACCTCAGTTAAAGTACCCATGTATATATCCTTTTTTTCTTTGTAATGAATCAAATAATTTTGTTTTTTTGTCATTCTTTAGGTTAGATGTATGACATGGTATCTATGTTTTTTCTTATGATCGGTGAGCCACAATCACAGCCAACATTCCAAGAAATATTAGTTATGCTTAAGGATTTGGAAAAGAATTGTTTAGAACCTGTTTTCAGCGTATTATTATCTACTAATTTCTAATTCATTCTTTGATTTCAGTTAGCAACCAAATTCCGTAACACTGGACAAACTTGCGCAAACATAATACTTGTGCAAGAAGGTAAAATTATTTTACTTTTTTTCTTTTCTTGATGAAGTTGTATAATCATGTTAATCGGAGAGTAAAACATTCAATACATATAAACATAGACTGTATTTCAAACGGGTTAAACGGGTAAAAGAAATATTATGACGAATAAACGCGTTGCATGCAGAATACATCAAATTCATTATGAAATCAAATTCATTCTACCAATTAAAGTCTAAAATTCATACAAGGGGATACTTCTAAATTCTAATTGCAGCACATTACAGGTATATTTCTCAAGTTATACTCATACAAATTTATATATGTTCATTCATACAGCCATGGGCGGGCCGGGCACAGACACGGGCTAAAGCAGAGCATGGGCTAGAATGGGCACGGCTTAAACTGGCAGACGCAGGTAACAGCACGTGTTATACAAATCGCAATAAAAAGCCTAAAACAGCGAAATAAATTCATTAAACATAATATCTTATTTATATTAAAAATTAAATATATTATATTAAAAATCTTTAAAACGATCGTAATGTTCTCAATTGATAAAAAAATGTGTTAGCAGTTTTTAAGTTTTCAATAAATATATATATGTAATTTCAAAAAAGAAGGGCAAAATGTCTTCAAATCTTTAAAATTTCCCATTTAGCCCATCTTTTTATTTTTGTACATTTTGCCACCTCTACGTCGTATTTTGTATTTTGAAACTAATGTCTAAAATGATAGTTTTAAGTTTTCTTGAATCTTGATTCTTTCTTATTCTTATTCTTTTGCTTCTAACACCAAGCTGTGATGATTCGACGTGTTTTAAACCAACTAACATTTTAATTGAGTTGATTACATAATGAAAATTGAGGACAAAATAATCTAATCGCAGTGCGTTGTTGTCCTTGCCCCATGCTCACCCCTTTCATATGTAATCTAATCGAGTTGATTACGCAATGAACGGATTGGTCCCTTTCGTTGAGTGCGATGCAGTCGTGTAACGCTTACAAAATTAGATCTTTTTGGATCTTTTGGAATCTACACTTGCGATGTTTTTGTTGTTTTAAATGTAGTGTAAAGAAAGAAATTATTGGTTTCTTATTGTTGATCTTTTGGTCTTTTATTTCAGATGGGAGCTGTTGAAACAATCTTTGACGAGGTTCATAATATATTCGACATTGGTAGTTCTAAAGGATTACAGAATATTCGATTGAAAAGATACCTAAGATCAAAGTTACATCTAACAATAATTTAGATGATTCGGGAGATAAAGTCTCATGCTTTGTATGCCTTTAGGTTTCTCTTTATAACTGGCTATAGCTTCTCACATACGACATGTTGAGTAAATATAAGTATCAATTTTCAACAATCAATTTTCCAAAAAAAGGAAAAAACTAACTGCAACAAAACTCTGATAATCTTGGAGAAAAATAAAATTGGGGATTTTGAAAGATGTAGACAAATTAATAAACCAAGTAAATACCATGTTTGATTTTCTTTTCCTGCACTTGTGATTGTACTCATATGATGTTCTTGAAAAACAATTTGCTCAAGAATGTCAAATGAGCGACTTCTAGATTATTTTTGAGGTTATCATAAATCTTATATTAATTGGTTTTTCATATTTTGAGGATTTTCAACTAGGAGAAACAGTGAGAAGTTTGCCACAATGTCATCACATGTTTCACCGGCCTTGTGTTGATAAATGGCTGGTCGACACGGATCTTGTCCATTATGCGGTAGCGACCTTTAAATTAATTCTTTATTCTCAGAAATTCCCAAAATGAAACATTTTTTCAAAAACGATGGCATATGACCTTGCCATGGAGGCTGCGATGAAGAAACATAATTTTTAACAAATAAATTTTCAGCTGCATGATCCTTGGAAGTGGCTAAATTGAGGCCGAAAAGATACGTAAAATTAATCATGACAACAAAGATCATGTTTAAATGGATGCAACCAATATGAATTATACTTCTTAACCGTTTAATTTAACTTTTAATAAATTTTAACTATATATTTGTTCTACTAAATCCTAAAAATAAAAATCATAAATCAAAGTACTTACATGCTTTTAGTCGTTTAATGGATTATGGTAACATCAATTATAGATCTTAACCATTTCATTTAACTTTTAATTACTTTTTAGTATATATTTGATCCACTAAATCATAAATCATTAATTACTTCTTATTTGAAAATTTTGCATAGGTCAAACTAAATCATGGATTAAATAGGGCGATGAGATCTTTGGTGAGGGAAATGCATACCCTACAAGTAAGTCTGCAAACTTGCAGCTCTGTATTTGGAGTTGCTATTTTGAAAGACGGATACAACCATTAATAATACTAAATTCGTCTATCACCAATGAATACAGCTTACTCACTTTAAAACCTAAAAATAACTTTTTAGTATATATATTTGTTCAACTAAATCCTAAAAATAAAAACCAAAAATCAAAGTACTTACCTGCTTTTAGCCGTTTTATGGATTATGGTACCATCAAATATATACTAAACTTTAGGTATTCCACCCGTTTCATTTAACTTTTAATTACTTTTTTGTATATAATTGTTCAACTAAATCCTAAAAATAAAATAAAAAAATCAAAATACTTACCTGCTTTTAGCCGTTTTATGAATTATGGTAACATCAATTATAGATCTTAACCGTTTCATTTAACTTTTTAGTACTTTTTAGTATATATTTGATCCACTAAATCCTAAAAATAAAAACCACAAGTCATACCCGTCCATCGGACGGTTTTGACACTAGTATAAATATATATATACATATATATATATATATATATATATATATATATATATATATATATATATTATCCAAATCGTTAGGAGAATTCTTTACTTTTACAAAATTAAACACTAGGAAAGCGAAACTCGATGAAAGTCCCATGATTCTCGACCCTGCACTACTGCATGAAAATACATATGGCGCTAGATGAAAATAAGATGTTCCGAAGGATATCCTCGTTATGAATTTTCAACTATGATTAGAATGTATTAATAAGTTCATAGTTGGTTTTGATATGTGTATGAATTACTTAATGAGACATACATTGGTTGTTGACTCTTGTGTTAGATCGTATATGTGTATATTTTGCACTTCATTTTCGTTTTTGTTAGTAAAAATCTTACAGTAATTCTTTTTGCATTTTTATAGAAAGAATCAAGATATATACAATACAATTCATTTTTACAGTTGTATTATTAGCTTATTTACTTCTAGAATATGTTTTCCTCTCTAACCAATGTGATATTAAAGATTAAAATAGTTTTCACCAAAACATGTTTTATGGTAAAAAAAATGTAATTTTTTAAAATTGTCAAGAATTCATGAGTTTTCAGATATTAACATCCATCAAATTTCCTTTTTAACTTGATGAACTAAAAACATCATATTATTTTAAACGCATAACATATGCATACTTTTTGGTATATTAATTAGTCGCAAACAATTTCTTTCTTCAACCTATGTGGGATAAAAGTTAAAGAATATAATGCTAGAAAAGGTATTCATATACAACAAATAGTAAATTATTACACTACAAAAAAGATTTTTATGTACATAAAAAGAAAGAGATAATGCAAGAGGTAATGAAACAAAGATGTTTTACTTGGAACTAAAAACTGATGTTTATAATAAGCAACTAGTTTAAGTGTTTAGAGCACGAAACATGAAGGTAACAATATAAAATTATATGTTGTGTAAAAATGAAAGATTGCAAATGTTTTATCTTTGTTTTTTGTGCTTATAATCATAGAGAGTAAAATATGAAACTTCATAAACTGTTTCAATATGCGTACGAGTTAATGGATGAGACACATTTTGGTTGTACGAGTTAATGGATGAGACACATTTTGGTTGTAGAGTTAGACCATGAGTTTATTTTGCATCTCATTATTGTTCTTATCAAACATCTTACATACAAATAGAGTTGCTCATATACTCATTGTCAACATATGTTTGCTTTTTCATTGCTATATAAACTTACAAGTTACAACTATGATTAACATATGTTCATTTCTTAGATTTTTTATATGGGTATGTATTATCTAACAATACATACTTACATATGTTGCTTATTGAGTTTAATTGTATGTGAATTTATTAGCTCAATTTTCAAGTATATACACTGTGGAAAACTAGAAGGGGGTTGAATAGTTTTACCAATTTAAAACTTCCTTTTAAATATTTAGATCGACTTATGTCAATCTATTTGGTTGTTTATGTTGGACGTTGATACATAGATATATAAACGTGTAATGAAAGATAAAGAGTAAGAAGCACATCACCACAACACAAGTATTTATAGTGGTTCGGCTACAAAGACACCTTCCTTGCCCTACTCCACTCCCCGAGTCACCTACTCGAGAGTTCGTAAACACTACACCAACTCCTTATGGCGGAGAAGCCTTCACAACGTCGCTTAACCTTTTTCCGGTACAAAGCTGAATACCGAGTTCCTTCACACCAAGGTGAACCACACCTAACACAACGTCGCCTACCCTTTATACGGTGCTAGGCTAACCACCGAGTTCTTTCACACCAAGGAGAACTAATCCTATTAATATACTACGGTTCACACTAAGCATTAAAGATGAATGCTTTAATTCCTACTAATCTAAGGGTGATCCTGCATTTTGGGTGGAATTTAGGTGGTAAAGGGTTTTGTGCTAGTCATGCAACTTCCTATCCATGAGGCGCTTTTGTTAAGACTAATGGCCCACTTATACGTCATGAAAAAATTTTAAATTTGGCTAAAATTTAACCTACATTTTCTCATGGTTTATTACACAAATACACTTGGACAAAGCAAGCAGTCAAGGATAAGCATAGTTTCAAAGTTCCGTTTATTTTCCTCCACCACTTAAATGAACATTGTCCCCGATGTTCCCCAAAGTATCAAAGTTATGATAATAGAAGGTAATTAAAGCGAAAAAACTAATACCCCTGATTAGCTCGGTAGGATCCGTAAAAGTGGTGGTTAAATCTTTTCCAAGAAGAGTTTTTCGTGAAGGCTCCTTCCAAACTTGTGCTTCTTGACAAACTAAACTGCACACTGAGAAAACAGCGAAACCTTGGCGTAAAATGGCGGTAATAATATACATAAGACTCGATTTAAACTAGGATATAATGCTTGTGGAATGGATGTTTGAAATTTGTTTTGAAAATTAAGATCTGGAAAATTCAAAATTTTACAAGTAGCTCGAGAGAAAGGTAAGGCGATGTTTTATTCCTTCTGACGTCGAGGTTGCAATCGTCGGTTATCTGACAAAAGCGATCTGCGATTACTGGAAAAATTCGGAAAATTTGCATCTTTAAAATCTGGAAAACTTCGCAAAAACATCCATTATGACTCGATACAAGCATTTGACTCGAACAAACAAACATATATATCTTTTAATTAATTGTTATTCTCATGTTCACGTTTCTTATGGCGTGTAGTAATCCTCCTACTTATACTTTATGTAAAATACCTTTATATATAATTAAGGCGAGGTTAAAAACAAAATAAAGCATTTTTACAAATTCAAACATGAGGACAAACAATTAATAAAGATATATGACATAACAAGCAAACAATTAAGCATGGGTTGCCTCCCGACGCTTTTCTTTATTTAAGAGTCTTGTAGCTAGACTCGTAGTCCTACCCTCGTTTTTGCATCACCGCTCTTTTAGTCATTCATTTCTCTTCATCGAGCGTGAGCGTTGTATGTTCACCGTGGATTCAGGGCCATTCTTTGTCGATTATGGTGACGGTTTCGTTTAAGTTGGTCTCCTTAGCTGTGAAAAGCCCAAACCATCTTGGGTTGTTCTTTCCTTGTATTGCCCTTTTCCTTGATTTGTACAAGTACTTTTCTCCTTTAGAAATTTCTTAGAATCCTTTTGTGACTTAGGTACCGAGGGTGGGTTGCTTCTAACTTATTATCGGGTTTCCACACATCGCCGCAATCCTTGGACCATGAAATCTCTAAGCCCTTTTCCAGGTCATTCATCTTTTCTTAACATTATGGCTGGGTTTTCGATTCCTTTCGTAATCATTTCCATGATTTTAAGAGGATATCTTGGGATGATGGGTATCCTAGCATACTTTTCCTTTTTGAGTATCATGGCGCCTCTCCGCATTTGATGGTTGCCTTGGCGGTAGCTAAGCGGTGTTCAGAATGAGAGGTATGTTTTATCTTCTTCAAAATCAACGATCACGAAATCTACGGATAAACAATGTTAGCCACCTCAATTAGAACATCCATTGCGACTCTACGGGGTGAACATAAGTGTGATTAGCTAAGGAGAGTCTAAGGTCGATCTTGCTGGTTTCTCCTTAGTTAACTTATTATAGATTGATAATGGCATTATGTTCACATCGTCCTGATCGGCCAAGGCATTTATATTATCAATGTCACCTATGCTAAGCGGTATTAAAATTCCACAGCAATGTTACGTTTCCTTGTTAGGGTTTTTATAACTAACTCATACGGGGTCCCATAGGTAGGGCGTCATACTCTTCTTGATCATTTTTTCATCAAGGGCTTCCTTGAGAACTTCATTGTACCTAAAGTTGTTTACTTGGTTTGCAATGGTTTCTTGTTGATTTCGTATTAGGTAGTATTCAATGGTCTCGGGGCTCGTCATTTTGAGCTCCTCCTTATTACTTCCTCCGGTTTTCCAGCGTCTCAACCTTTGCATTCTCGGGCATAATGGAAGCGGCGTTGACAAATGAAGTGGGAGGCAATCGTTGCTTACGAGCACCTTTTGAGAACCTTTGTTTTGGTAAACTCGATTACCAAATTCATCATTTCCGTCATCTTTGCTTGCATCTCCTCTCGCCTATAAACTTCCTCTTCAAACTGGCTAATCTTTCCGTATGAGCCGCCATGTACTCCTCATTTGTTCCTTGAAGCTTGGTGAGTGGTATTGGGAAGTAGGCGGAACGCCTTCGGAAGTTGGGTTTTATCACGACTTTGAGACTCAGAAGGAGGTGTGGGAAAGTAGGTGGAGTTGGCGAATTTGACCTCTCGAGGAATTTGTCGGGGCTCTTTACGCCTTTCCATAAGATAATCAATCCCTCTCAATGGAGCTCAATTGTTCCTCGAGGGTGTCGAGGATTTGGACGGGGTTGATATGGCGTTGATTCGTTAATCGGTCTCGGAGAATCATTCCAATCTTCGTAGCTTTGATCGATAAGCTCTATATAATGTCCCAAGATTTCTGCATTGAAGTGTGGAGCCTTCCACCGTGGCCCGATCAATGGATCGTCGAGTGATGAAGTCGATATGATCATAGAAGATTTGGATTTGAAGCCAAAGATCGATGCCATGATGGGGAAGTCTACTGAGTAGATCTTGAATCGAGTCCATGCTTTGTAAAGTTCACCTTGGATTCTTTGAACGTTAAGATTTCTCGTCTAAGCTTAGTGGTTCTCCCGGTGGGAAAAATTGAGCAAGGCGAAGTAAGATCATCCCAACTTGAGATGGAGCCGCGGAAGTCGCTCGAGCAATTACTAGCTTGGTCCGTAGAGAATTGGAAGAGACGCAGCGCGTGGTCTCCCAGTAGTAGCATCAAGGTCGATGGAATCGACAATTTTGAGGAAATCCTCGGATCTCGATTTGGATCTTGAACTAAGTCCATGGAATCACATCCGTTTGCTGACGGATGGTGTCGGATCGCAGGTCCGTGGTTTGGGCTTGTCGGAAGCTCATGGTGTTCCTATAACCTAGGTGGTTTGGTCTGATACTCACCAATCGGGCTCTTAGCGAGTCATTTGGTGGTGGGTTGATGAGTGGTGGGTTTGTGCCTTCCATGGTGAAAAGTGATGGGTGTTCGAACAAAGGTCACGAAGAAGGGGGATAGACTAAAGCTAAAAATGAGAAAAAATTTACTTGATATGAATCAAGCAAAGAAACCTAAGCGGGTAGACTACTAACTATTCTATTCCCACGGTAGCGGCGCCAAAACTTGATAACGCTACACGCGTCGTTCGGGGTCGAAACTTCCTTTTCTTGAGCAAGTTTTATAACACCCTAGGCGGTGAACCTAATCGTTGTAGTGTAGTAATTAGGGTAAGCCAGGGTATTGATATCGCTTCTCTGGGGAATAGGAATGCTAGTGAGAAGTTACTACGCTAAGTTGAGGTTGAGGAAGATTATTTTTATCTTTTATATTTTTGAAAATGAAAAGTCGAATCTCGGGTATTGGATTTGGGGTTGGTATTGCTACCTATTACTCTACTATTATCTAATTATCTAAGCTAAGGTTGTGATAGTCTATGTCTAATTGATGTGTACTGTATGATAGTTTAAAGATGTGTTTACTTAGGTTTCTACTCCTAATTATCTCCTATTGATGGTTGATTTGTCACGTCCTTATTCCTAGTTCGTTGTGATTCTAAGGCTATAGGCGTGCTTATTTCCTAACTCTTTGAAACTACCAAAGGGTCTTGTTTACAAATCCTCTAGTGATTTATAGAGCCTACTCTACGGTTGTCCTTGAATACTTTATCCTACAATTACCTAGATAATTATATTCTAAAGTTCACAAAAAGTTTCAAGCATTAAGTACTGCTTGAATAATCTAGCGCACTCTAGATCATTAGTCAACTAAGATAAGTATCAACCAATCAATATTCAATAATTAAGTTTCATATTCCTAAGCAAACACACAAATAAATTATAGGACATGGAGAACATGCAAGCATACACAAAATAATCAAAGACATAATTGAATTAATGAAGTAAATACTTAGCTTGATGTATAATAGGGTTTAGAACCTAAAATACACAAGAAAGCCTTGGTTCGGTTTAGGTTTTACTCAAAGACCTAGCGAAAAATTCGGATTCTATATATAAGATTACATCTGATACCTATTGTAAGTGGCCCGTCGTGTCGCCAATTGGGGTTTCGTCTTGCCCGTAAACCTTTGACGGCGTCACCTTATGATGTGGTCCCTTGCTCAGCGGTCTTGGCTGCATCTAGGCACGTCACAGTAACGACTGACCTACTTTAGAACTGGCGTCGTCCGAAAACATGCAATTTAGCTCTTGAGCCGTCGCAAAATGCCTTCGACGGTCGCAGATATCTTGATGGCGCCGTCGCCTTATGTTTCAAGACTTTGAGTGTCTCGATTGACTTTGGCCATTTTCTTCGATATATTCCTTTAGTCCAATAAAGCATCATTCCACATTTGCCTTCAAGAGACCTAAAAGTGAAAAGGCGATAAGCAATAACGGATACAAAGTGATCGAATAAGGGCTTAAATGATCCCTCAAAAGGTACCTTTAAAACCTTATCAAGCGCCATCACGAAACTCCCTCACTCTCTGAACATGGGCGAGCATCTTGACCTTTGTTCTGAAAAGAATGAGGCAATTCATAAAGTCTAGTGTTGAGGACCTTGTCCCAATCGAGAGAATCACAGGGAACTTCGAGCATATGTATGATTCTTCTTCCCCCTGAGTGTTCAAAAGATCATTTTGAGACTTTCTCCGAATTTAGCGATGATTGTAAATCTTATGGAACATTGAGAATGTTGAGGCATCACTTTCACATTGTGATGTTGATCCTCTTTGAGGAGTTCTTGATGAACTCACGCATCATTCACTTTCATCCAGTAATGATGATCTCTTTGATTTCAAAGCCAACCAAGGAGAAATTGAAATCTCCTTTATAATGATCGTTCACTCACTTCTCACCTAACGGTCAATAGAGAATGTTAATCACCTTGTTCGAAACATTCAAAGCTACTTTCACCAATCCTCTTTTGAATTGAATCGAATTCACTTGGATTTCTAATCCAATCTTTGTGAGGATAGTGATGAGTCTGATGGAACAAGAGTTCATGATTTACATCATGTGAATGATTCTCTTTCTGAGGAGTTCTCCTTTGAACTCAATCATATCATATCTACAGTATGATAACTTCCACTTTGATCTGACATAAATGATTTTTGTGTTGGGAGAAATGTTCTCAACCATGAGAACTTGCTTGATATCAAAATCCCATCCTCCCGCCCGAATATGTCTTGATCAAATGAGCTTAAATGATGAGATTCATGATCCAAATCATGAATTCTCCTTGATGATGATGAGTTAGTCATGATGTTTATCATGATTTTCTTTCTTTTCTTCACCTATCCCTTGGCCTGCATTCTTCACTCCTTGGGAATGAAGACATTATCTTCAGGCATTTTCAATTATCATTTTGAGCGGTTCTCAATATCTCATCGGTGTGGAACTTTCACGTACTTCAATGTTTATACAAACATCTTGAATGAAAGTCCATGGATTCTCTTCCACTTATTTCCCGCGTGAACAATTAAATTCGAGTCAAACTAGCGACTGGAAATCAACGATGATTGAACATGGGTTTTCACCCGTATGTACCACCTTAGTGTGGGGAGATGCCCCACATGTTGTATATAGACCTTAAAAAATGAATGAAAATTGTAAATATTCAAAATAGAATAATTGATGTGTTCTACACTTAGCTAGTAATGTTATCTTTTTTGTTCTAAGTTTGACATAACACCGATACTTTGAATATTGAGGACAATATTCATTTCTAAGTGTGGAAATTCAGCGAATTTGATCGTAAATGTACCCTTTTAGTCCCTTTTTCCCCAAAATGGCCAAATTTTAAATTTTTATTTAGTGGAAGTACTATGTACTAAACACAACAAATGGTAATCATCCACCATGTCTAACCCACATAAGTTGGCTAATCCGAGAGCAAGCGACTCTTGGTAAAGATATCTCAAATCCGTTTATGGCTTGCAATTTGCCCAAAATTGTATTGTATTCATTCACCATATCCTTAAAGTGAAGAGTTGGCTAGCCCAAGTTTATGGCTTGTGGTAAAGGCGTTGAAAATCCATAATTGGTAATCGGCTCACCAAAGATAATATTGATAATTTATCTAAGAGTTGGCTAGTCCGAAGCAAAGCGGCTTGGTAAGACAAATCCGTTCACGACTTATGATTTGCTCAAAATCATTTGGTTATCATTGTACAAGGTTCTACTTGAACTGAAACAATTGGCTACTAGAGTAATGGCTTTTGGTAAAGATAAAATCCATTAAATTTTCAAATCATTGCTAGGGACTAGCAATATCTTAGTGTGGGGATTGATGAGTGTCTAAATACTCATCATTTTATACTATTAAAATGCAAAAACATCTAAAACACTAAAAACACATCAAAATGATAAAAATATCACAAACAAGTGTTTTATATGTTTTAAATGCAAAACATCAAAATCACGGTGAAAAAGCATTATCAAGTTTGCATAATTGGCGCTTTAGTCCCCAGTTTCACAAAATGTCAAAACTAGTCCCTAAATGTTTAAAATGAATGAAAAGTCAACTTAAGTCCTTGGAAATCAAAACTATTCACAAATGATCCGGATAAAAGTTTACATATTGCCAATTTTGAATTAGTGTCTAAAACTCAAAATCATTTTATCTGATGAATGCCAAAACATTTGAAAACACTCGAAACACATCAAAATGATGAAAATATCACAAACAAGTGTTTTATATTTTTAAATGCAAAAACATCAAAATCGATGAAAAAGCATATCAAGTTTGCATAATTGGCGCTTTAGTCCCCAGTTACAAAAGTTGTCAAAAGCAGGTCTCGGTAATTCAAAACTTGTAAAATATCATTTAAGGTCCATGAGATTAAAAGTTGTCAAAATAAACCCTTCAAAGTTTAAAATCACAAATTGACAACTTTAGTCCTTTAGCTTTGAAAATTGTCAATAATGGTCCTTGGTTAATTAAAAAGTGAAAATTATCAAATTTTAACCTTGTACTATAATGACAAAATTGGTCCTTATGATAAAATTTTGGGAAATTACACTTTAGTCCTCAAAATCCAAAATGATGATTAAGGTCCTTTTAAGTTTAAAAATAGAAAATAATTACATGTATGATCCTTGGTTTATCATATTTGACATAATAGGCCCTTGTATTAACTTTATAAAATGTTCGAGTTCGGTCCCTATATTTTCGAAAGTTACATGATTGGTCCTTGTTATTAAATAAACCAAATGGACCTTTGTTATTATTAAACCCGTCCAAAACACAAACCAGCAACCGGTTTACCCTTGGCCCATACAAAACCCGACCAGTTTTAAATGAAATAAATACCACCATTATTACTCCTCCTCCCCTGTTAACTTTCAAAACCGTGGTTTCACCACCTCCAACTTTCCACCACCAAACTTATCCCCACTGTCTAACCACCCTTTACACCTCCATATCCATCCAAAATCCTTAATTGAAGAAAAACTGCCCAAGACTTTTTTGGCGCCAAAAGTAAAATTGATGGCTTGGATCATTTTGACTCATCCGTTGGTGGTGGGATAAACTCAGAAGCAAGTGGGGAGGCCTCAGAGTCTATATAAAGAAGAAAAGGTGCAATGAAGAAGACCAAGTAGTGTAGTTTTAGTCTAAAAATGTCGTTTTAGTTAAAATTTACTTTTGATGTTATTTAAGTTTCCAAGTTGTATTTTAAAGTTTTAATGTAAAATAAACCTAGTACAAGTATTAATTTCGGTTTGATTTCATAAATTCAGTTTATGCTTATTTTTTATGTCAAAATCCTCAAAACACTCAAATGTTGTACTTAGTTGTTGCTAAGATGATAAGCTCTTATAAGCTCTCTTATAGCTTATTAAGCCTTCTATAGCTTACTCGATTATACTCTCAATCAACCCTTGGTCACTAAAGTCAAAATTTCGGTTTCAATAGTGATATGGAAATGATTCGATCAATGGATGTCTTTGGATTGCTTGGGTTTAGAGCTTCTTGGAAGCCATAGGTGTGATCTCAAGCCTTGGTTTTGGTCATTTTAAAATCAAATGGTAGCTATTTCTTGAAAATTTGCATATTCTAGTTAAAGTGCTCAAAACACGTTAATGTTAGCTTAATCTTATTTAAAAAGCAGTTAATATAAAGTTTTTAATCATTTGTATGGTCTTAATTAGTGGAAACCTTTGAAAAGCTTTAAAATCAAGTAGAGGAATGTTTGGATTCTTTATCTGTTTGATGTTCAAGGGATTGTGATCTCATTGTTAGTTGGTACATGTTCTATTAGTTCAATATAGTCAATATAAGTCATAAAAACTAGTCCTAGTTAGTAAAAGTCAAAATTCCAAATCCTATGCTTTAACAGTTCCTTTGTTGGAATGTTGAGTTGCCAAATTCATAGAATTAGCTTAAAACTTGTAAACATAGCTTAAATAAGTCTTATAATAGCTTTCATCTTATTAGATCCATAGATTTAATCCTAAGTTCATATTAGTCAAACCTTTAGTGTAATATTAAAAGTCAAATTTTCATATAGTGGTTTTGAATAAAAAGTATAATTTTATATAGGATTAAATATTAGGTTTGCCTAAATCCTTTTGGCATAATAATATTTAGCGCTAAATAAAATTATAAAAATATTAGCTTTCATTAAATTAGCTTTTAGATAGCTTATTAATTAGCTTCTTTTAACCCCTTAACCTGACTCCCTTGTTCACGGTGTCTATAGTCCATTTAATAAGCTCGAGAGCTTGGTAGCTAACTTATGTACTTTAGTTTTTAGAAAGCCAACTAGCTAACTTAAAGTTACAATCTTAAAATTCCAACTTGCGACTTATTCAATAAGCTGCTCATGGCTTTGTTTTTTGTCCATTTTACGTGTACATCGCCTATTCATGTTTTTCGGTTTCTTCATAAGCTTGTCATAAGCTCCTTAGTAGCATCCAATCTTTGTAAATTAGTTTTGGATAGTCCATTGGTCTACTTACTAGTTCAAGTGCTCCTTTCCATTTCTTAGCTCATGTAAGTGCTTAAAATAAGCTAGAAAACACCTTGAAACTCAAGAGTGACACGCACCCGGTGAAGATTTTACTTATTTTGGCTTATTTTGTGCTTATTCCTAGTACTTGTGCTTTTCCGGTTTTCAAATTAGCTTATAATCGGTTGTCTAGCTTATTAACATAACTCTTAACTTATTTAGGTTTACCTTATGCATTCTTATTAGCTATTTGGCTTATCTTTGAGTTTATCTCATTTTAGCCTTGTCAAAAACCATCGGCTTAACGAGCTTATTGGTAGTTTTCATAAAAAGTTCAGTTATAAAATATGCTTATCTTAATGTACTTAAAAAGTTTGTAAAGAAAATTCCAAAATAAAAATGTTTTGCAAAAGGGGTAGGCGGGGCTCGAACGAGACCTCCCCTTTATGAGAGTGATAGTGAGTGTACTGATGAGCTGGCATACTTGGGTGTTTCTTGTCATGGTTTACACAATCAAATATAACTACTCTTTGTCTCATTTAGCTTATTATTTTAGCTTATTACTAGCTTATTCAAGTAGCTTTTTCAAGTTTTGCAATTTTCATAAATTGGTATTGTGATAAAGTATTTTTAAAAAGTTTAGATTTTTCTAATTAGTTTTAGTATTTTAAACATTTAATTAGTGTTTTATAGTAATTAATTCATAATAAAAATATAAAAGTCAAAAAATATAAATCTTTTTCTAAAATTTTCTTTTATCATATAGTACGTGAAAATTAGTTTTACACTCGTGAGCCTTTTATTTCATAAAAATTACGTTTTGCTTCTGCCTCAGTAATTTTTTAACGTAACTTCGTTTTTGTTTTAGACCACGTTTTTAGATATTTTGAGTTTCGTTTTAGTTTAAATAGTTTATTTAAGATATTTTGTTTTATAAAATCATAAAAACATCATTGTAAAAATAGTGATAGCGTTTATTTAATAGATTTTAACTTTATTTTTTTTTTAATTTTTAATTTGCATTTAAGTCGCTAATTTGTAAATCTTTTCTTTAGGTAATTTTCCATCAAAAACCTTCTTGATCACTATCCTTAGTGATCATTCTATCATCGATCAAGTGTTTATACACCAATTCATCCTCCGTGGGACTTAACGACCGGAATTCCTATATTCCTCGATCTTAATTGCATTAGTGTTTGAGCTGTTTTAAGTCAATACGGTTAGCCATTCACAAGTGGTTAGCTTGTGTGATTGACTTGATTGTTTAGCACCAATCAAAGTGGTGATCTCGCTTAAGAGGAACCTAGAAGATCACACAAAACAAAAGACAAACTACAAAGATCACTTGGATCCGAGGTTGGGGTTATAATACTGGAAGTATGTGTGTAAAAGTGGTAAGTAGAAAGGAAGAAATGGCTCTCTTTATGAGGAAATTCCCTACTATTCCCGGATCCCACGGATCCCTACAAGGGATCCGGCTAGCACAAAGCCGAGGATCCGTGGGCCTCCTCTTTATGGGTATTTTTGGTTATGGGTTGATCCATGGTATTCTTTCTAGATACAATGTATCTCAAGGATACAATGAACTTGGTTAAGTGGTATATATAAGACCATGGGTTATGGGTCAATACCATTTGCTAGTTTTACCCATTTAGTATATACTTGTTTTACCCATTTTAGTATATACTTGTTTTACCCATTTTAGTATACTTAGTTTAAGTATATGCTAACCCAATATGTAAACACTAGTTGTTGTACATATGTATCTAAATCATAAAATCACTTATACTTGTTTTAGTGTTTTATGTGAAACATAGTGTGTTGAAACTATTAACTCAAACTATTTATGTATTCTATTTGTTTCATTAAAATGATTTTACGTTTATTATCGACAAAATATTAGAAGATCGTAAATATAAATTAATGTTTTCGGACTTATTTATTAACAATCTACCCCTTTTGTTGATGACAAAACATAAAATTATTTTAAGAAAAACTAAAATTCGTAGTAAGTTAGAATTAGTAGTTTTACTTTTCTCCCCTTTTGTCGAAACAAAAGTGTTAAAGAAACTAACACAATTTTATAAGAAAAAATATGTAAAAATGTAAAGAGAGCAAGTGGCGGGAATGGTATTCTTAAACTCCCCTTGACGAGTCCATCCTTTGAGAGGCGTCAAGGACATGTCGTAAAATAAACTAATTGTGTTTGCAAATGATTCGGTCTTAAGTAGCCAACGTGCTCCCCTTGAAGATTGCAAAGTTGCAATGAGATTGTCATGAACTATAATCCCAAATCGGATTAAGTTACAAATGTTTTTGCAATATCGTTTGACACAAAGCTCCCCTAGCTTTATGGTGTCAAAATCTTCATATGTATTTTGAAAATCTACAAAGTAAAGGTTAGAAAACAAGAGTATAGTGCATAATTTCCACAAATAAACTCAAGTTATAGAAGTTTGTGCTTGATCCACAGTTCCCTTCTTGGAGGGATCCTAGAAGCATTGGAGGATCCGTGTACATTGTGGGTTTTTTTCGACAATGAGAGTGTTTCAATCAATGCTAATGAAGATGTGAAGTAATATATGATATAGCACAAAGCACAAAACAACTATGGCATATAGATATTCATTTAATAAAACAAGAGATGATCAAACAAATCTCTAAAACTAAGAAAATGAACTAGCCATACAAGTGCTACTAATGCTAATGAGTTACCCAAACTCAAAATTCAACTAAAAGCTTAATGATGATCAAGGATGAGATAAGTTTCCTAAATGTTCTAAGTTTGAGTTGGCACTATGATGCTCATTGTAGTTTAGGCTTGTTGACCTCTTCGAAATGTTCGAGGAGGTGATAAAACATGAACGTTGCTCTTGCGTAGTTCACGTATCAACCTTTCAACATGTTTACAATGATAGCAATCCTTGTCATGGTTTTGAATTTCTTGAAGTGGAAGTTCAAGTGGTGGGTTGAGGATCTTCAAATGAAGGAGGTGGTGGAGCTCATTAAGTGATATGGCTCTACAAGAGGGTGGAGGTAAAGAAGCATTAACTTCCATGTGGTCGGTGGTTGCCTTTGATGTCTTCTCATAATCCAAAATGGACTATTGGGGAATGAGAGAGTTTGATGTTGGAGCAAGTGTTGGTTTAACACTTTGATTTTGTTGCTCACCCTTTTCAAGTGAATTTGTTGGTAGTGGTGGAAGATGAGATGGCCAAGTAGGTAAGTCTTCTACATTGTGAGAATGTGGAGATGATTGTGAGGTGGCTCTGGCACCAATGATGTTGGTTGAGTTGTGGAGGTGTGTTTGGTTTGGTTGAGTTTGGTGATGAAATCCTAGTGGGAACAATTTTCTTGGGGATTAGTTTGATTGGTTTCCTTGGTGTGGGAAATCCTAGCATTAGTGGACTTAACAGAAGATGATTCGGTTGAGGAAACTCGTGTATGATCCTAGTAAGTTTCTTGGGTGGTTCTTGAGTGGATGAGTTAGCACTAGGAGCCTTTCTCATGATGAAATGACTAAGGAAGATGGTTGTAATTGCGATAATTGTGTTTGTGTTTGATGACTAAAGTGTTCTTAGCAATATGGCTTATAAAGGAAGAACTTGGCAAGTGCATTTAAGACTTAAGCTACTAAGATTCTTAGAGATGTGATGATTAACATGCACAAGGTTGAAGTTCGAGTTTCATCGATCTAGGAACTCATTTAAGATGAGATGAGTGTTTGAATTAGGAAGATGAGTTGAAATGATTGTTTTAGCAGGTTTAACATAAAGCGTCACCCGGATCACGGTTCCCTTACTTGAGGATCCGTCTAGTAATCCTAGGGATCCGCTCTCGGCGATTATGACAGTTAAAATCAAGTTTCTAAAAGCTAGATCCTATATTATTTTGAGTGTTTCGGTCCTCCTAAGTTCCTAAGATGAGAGTACATTTGAATGATCAAGAGTAATGAGTGTTGTAAGCATGATTGCTTTTTATGGAAGGAAGATGGGACTAGATGACTACCAATGGATGTTCAAGGATAACTCTATGGTTTTCGTGGTGTCAAGTCATAATAAATGATCCTAGAGATCAGATTTTAGCTTGAGGTGAAATTTAAAAATCTTTAAAAATTACAAGAATTGAAAACTAATTTTGACCCACTTTGAGATAAGATGACTAGAAACAATTTCCTAAAATTGGTCAATATGTCCACTTAGGTGTTTTGAAAGATAAGAAACAATTTGTGAGTGTTGAGCGAAATATGGTGAGTTTTGATGTTTTGATAAATCAAGCATTATGACTAAGATCTTAATTAAGCCATAAATGAGTCTAAGCCTTTCTCATCCTTGAAGTGGACTTAATGGGTTTTAATATCATATGTTTAGCTAATGTGATTTATAGAAGCTATCTTGATGTAAAGGATGTTGTATTGCGATCGATGACACGGATCCCACGGTTCCCTCAAGGTGAGGGATCCGTCTAGGCTAATCCTAGGGATTCGGCATCTGCGGATCGATTCTTCACGAAATTGATGTGCGGTTTGCACATTAATAAATCATTTAAACAAAGCAATAAGAACAAGCATGTTATCACAAAGCACCACTTATAAAAACATGATAAAGTAATAATATCCAAATTACCACAAACCAAAGTGCTAAGCGTAATCATTCATACATAAAATAAAGAAAATAAGCATATTCCTATTGTCTCTTCGTCAATCATTTCTTTTTCTTTTTGATGACTTAGTGAGGTTGTAAGCAAGGTTTTGAATCATGCCCATAATTTTTGAATTTGCGGTCTCGTTAGGGATGGTTGGAAGTTGTTCGTAGTAATCAAAGGGTTCCAATTTGATGTTGGCTATGGGTCGACATCTTCTTCTTCTCCTTCAGGAGTCCGAGAGAGCTTTAGGTTTCTTTTCTTTGACCTTGAAGCGTTTGAGGGTATTTTGGTAAGAGTACCATTACATGATCGGCAAGGAAATGATCATTGTTGATGGGGATGGTTGCAATGCACTAACATACTTACAAAGTGTGTTAGGAGCATACCATATGGAAGTACCATGTTGGAAGCTTTGAATACCTGACCATTCTCCTTACCATGTAATAGGCGAGATTAAATGGATTTTGGTGGATAAGACAATAGATCATTTGCACAAGACATCGTTTGGATGATCTTTGTTTCAACTAGGCTTATGACATTTTCCTAAGTTTCTTCCCATTTACTATACATGGGATGGTTCGAAAGTTCCATTTGAAAAGGATTACGTGAATGAGTTTCTTGTTTCGGTCAAAAGCGGGTTTGGTCGGCTCTTTATTTTGAAAATGGTGTCTCGGATGGTTTCGGGTTCATCAAGAGGAGCATGGTACATTGGTTTAGAATCAAGTGCAGGTTTTGAGTGTTAATTGCCCAATCTTGAGAGTACATACAAATTCCTTCATAAGAAATGATAAGAATTTGAGCAAAGGTATTGAGAGGAAGAGTAAAATTTAGTGTATTGATGATGAAAGCGATTGAAATGCTATCATCGATGTTTCAATGATCCTAATGCTTCTATAAAACTCAAAGATGAAGACCGGACAAATTTGTTCATCAATATCAAGAAGACAATCAAAATTGATTGCCGAGAGACTTGACGAATCTCGGTATCCTCAAGGAAACATTCCTTGATTACCGACCTTCGTGGATAAGTCGTTTTAAAGCTTTTGAAGACCTTGCGGTCGGTTTTGAGAATTCCTCATTTCGATAATAATGAGTAAGGTAATGGGCGGTATCATGATGATCTTGTTGGAGGTGGCTTTAGGACACATCCCTACACTTGAGTTTTATTACTCTAACACTAATTTGACCCGAATTGAAAAGATCAAAACACTTGGAGTACATTATTATGCAAACAAAGGAATTTGAGTTTAACGTTCTCTTTCTATGTTTCATAAACTTTAACTTTTCCATGAATCCCAATCATCCCAAAAGCGTATACAAAGGATATGACTCGACTTAGCAACTCATGCAAGCAACCGGATAATTGAACTAAGGGTTTTGGGTGATAACATAAATTTGCACTAAAAGTGAGTGCAATAAAGGTAGGCTAAAGCGATTTGGGTGTATATTTGGGGGTGGGGTGTAAACAATGCTCTTCATTGATATTCGGAAAACCAAACATCACGAGAACCGAAAAGGATAGGCTCGAGGGGTTAACTAGGGGTATCGTGTACTAAAGATGAGTACAACGCAAGGGTGTGGGGAATTACTCAACCGATGTGGAAGAAGTAATTATATTACAGTATCAAACAAGGGTTTATCCTAATGCCTCTTATCATTTAGTTATTCCTAACTACACAAGTGTAGCCTCACTTGCGATCTCGAATGCATCACAAAACAAGTTCTAGAATCTAATATACTACGGTTCACACTCTAAGCATTAAAGATGAATGCTTTAATTCCTACTAATCTAAGGGTGATCCTCATTTTGGGTGGAATTTAGGTGGTAAAGGGTTTTTGTGCTAGTCATGCAACTTCCTATCCATGAGGCGCTTTTGTTAAGACTAATGGCCCACTCTTATACGTCATGAAAAAATTTTAAATTTGGCTAAAATTACCCTAACCTACATTTTCTCATGGTTTATTACACAAATACACTTGGACAAAGCAAGCAGGTCAAGGATAAGCATAGTTTCAAAGTTCCGTTTATTTTCCCTCCTACACTTAAACCAACATTGTCCCCAATGTTCCCCGAAAGTATCAAAGTTATGATAATAGAAGGTAATTAAAGCGAAAAACTAATACTCCCGATTAGCTCGGTAGGATCCGTAAAAGTGGTGGTTAAATCTTTTCCAAGAAGAGTTTTTGCGTGAAAGGCTCCTTCCAAACTTGTGTAACTTCTTCTTGACAAACTAAACCTCGCACACTAGAAAAAACAAACGAAACCTTCGTAAAATCGGTGGTAATAATATACATAAGACTCGATTTAAACTAGGATATAATGCTTGTGGAATGGATGTTTACGAATTTGTTTTGAAAATTAAGATCCGGAAAATTCAAAATTTTACAAGTAGCTCGAAAAACGAGAAAAGGTAGTCGATGTTTTATTCCTTCTGACGTCGTCGGTTGCAATCTGACGCCGTCAGTTATCCCGACAAAAGCGATCTGCGATTTTTGGAAAAATTCGGAAAATTTGCATCTTTAAAATCTGAAAACTTCGCAAAAACATCCATTATGACTCGATACAAGCATTTGACTCGAACAAACAAACATATATATCTTTTAATTAATTGTTATTCTCATGTTCACGTTTCTTATGGCGTGTGTAATCCTCCTACACTTATACTTTATGTAAAATACCTTTATATGTAATTAAGACGAGGTTAAAAACAAAATAAAGCATTTTACAAATTCAAACATGAGGACAAACAATTAATAAAAGATATATGACATAACAAGCAAACAATTAAGCATGGGTTGCCTCCACGAAGCGCTTTTCTTTATTTAAGAGTCTTGTAGCTAGACTCGTAGTCCTACCCCTACGTTTTTGCATCACCGCTCTTTCGTCATTCATTTCTCTTCATCGAGCGGCGTGACGTTGTATGTTCACCGTGGATTCCGTGCCATTCTTTGTCAATTATGGTGACGGTTTCGTTTAAGTTGGTCTCTTAACTCGTGAAAAGCCCAAACCATCTTGGGTTGTTCTTTCCTTGTATTGCCTTTTTCCTTGATTTGTATGAAGTACTTTTTCTCCTTTAGAAATTTCTTAGAATCCTTTTGTGACTTAGGTACCGAGGTGGGGTTGCTTCCTAACTTATTATCGGGTTTCCACATCGTCGCATACAATCCTTGGACCATGAAATCTCTAAGCCCTTTTTCCCACCATTCATCTTTTCTTAACATTATGGCTAGGGTTTTTCGATTCCTTCGTAATCATTTCCATGATTTTAAGAGGATATCTTGGGATGATGGGTATCCTAGCATACCCTTTTCGCTTTTGAGTATCATGGCGCCTCTCCGCATTTGATGGTTGCCTTGGCGGTAGCTAGAAACGGTGTTCCAAGAATGAGAGGTATGTTTTATCTTCTTCAAAATCAACGATCACGAAATCTACCGGATAAACAATGTTAGCCACCTCAATTAGAACATCCATTGCGACTCTACGGGGTGAACATAAGTGTGATTAGCTAAGGAGAGTCTAAGGTCGATCTTGGTGGTTTCTCCTTAGTTAACTTATTATAGATTGATAATGGCATTATGTTCACATCGGTCCCCGATCGGCCAAGGCATTTATATTATCAATGTCACCTATGCTAACTCGGTATTACGAAATTCCACGTGGTGTTACGTTTCCTTGTTAGAGGTTTTTTATAACTAACTCATCTGAGGGTCCCATAGGTAGGCGTCATACTCTTCTTCACCATTTTTTCATCAAGGGCTTCCTTGAGAACTTCATTGTACCTAAAGTTGTTTACTTGGTTTGCAATGGTTTTCTTGTTGATTTCGCTGCTAAGGTAGTATTCAATGGTCTCGGGCTCGTCGTCATGCATCGACTCCTCCTTATTACTTCCTCCGCTTTTCCGCGTCTCAACCTTTGCATTCTCGGGCATAATGGAAACGGCGTTGACAAATGAAGTGGGAGGGCAATCGTTGCTTACGAGCACCTTTTCGAACCTTTGTTTTGGTAAACTCAATTACCAAATTCATCATTTCCGTCATCTTTGCTTGCATCTCCTCTCTCGCCTATAAACTTCCTCTTCAAACACAGCTAATCTTTCCGTATGAGCCGCCATGTACTCCTCATTTGTTCCTTGAAGCTTGGTGAGAGTGGTATTGGGGAAGTAGGCGGAAACGCCTTCGGAAGTTGGGTTTTATCACGACTTTGAGACTCAGAAGGAGGTGTGGGTGGTAGGTGGAGTTGGCGAATTTGACCTCTCGAGGAATTTGTACGGGGCTCTTTTCTCGCTTTCCATAAGATAATCAATCCTCTCTCAATGGAGCTCAATTGTTCCTCGAGGGTGTCGAGGATTTGGACGGGGTTGATATGGCGTTGATTACGTTAATCGGTCTCGGAGAATCATTCCAATCTTCGTAGCTTTGATCGCATAAGCTCTATAATGTCCCAAGATTTCTCCGCATTGAAGTCACGAGCCTTCCACCGTGGCCGATCAATGGATCGTCGAGTGATGAAGTCGGTATGATCATAGAAGATTTGGATTTGAAGCCAAAGATCGATGCCATGATGGGGAAGTCTACTGAGTAGATCCTTGAATCGAGTCCATGCTTTGTAAAGTGATTCACCTTGGAGTTCTTTGAACGTTAAGATTTCTCGTCTAAGCTTAGTGGTTCTCCCGTTGGGAAAAATTGAGCAAGGAAGCGAGAAGTAAGATCATCCCAACTTGAGATGGAGCCGCGGAAGTCGCTCAAGCCAATTACTAGCTTGGTCCCGTGAGAGAATTGGAAGAGACGCAGCGCGTGGTCTCCCGAGTAGTAGCATCAAGGTCGATGGAATCGACAATTTTGAGAAATCCTCGGATCTTTGATTTGGATCTTGAACGAAGTCCATGGAATGCACATCCGTTTTGCACCAACCGGATGGTGTCGGATCGCAGGTCCGTAGTTTGGGCTTGGTCGGAAGCTCAATGGTGTTCCTATAACCTAGGTGGTTTGGTCTCGAGTACTCACCAAGAGTACGGGCTCTTGGCGGGTCATTTGGTGGTGGGTTGATGAGTGGTGGTTGGTTGTCACCTTCCATGGTGAAAAGTGATGGGTGTTACGAACAAAGGTCACGAAGAAGGGGATAGACTAAGAAAGCTAAAATGAGAAAAATTTACTTGATATGAATCAAGCAAAGAAACCTAAACGAGGTAGACTACTAACTAGCTATTCTATTCCCGGTGCGCGCCTAAAACTTGATAACGCTACACGCGTCGTTCGGGTCAAGAAACTTCCTTTTCTTGAGCAAGTTTTATAACACCTAGGCGGTGAACCTAATCGTTGTAGTGTAGTAATTAGGGTAAGCCACGGGTATTGATATCGTTCTCTGGGGAATAGGAATGCTAGTGAGAAGTTACTACGCTAAGGTTGAGGTTGAGGAAGATTATTTTATCTTTTATATTTTTAGAAAATGAAAAGGTACGAATCTCGGTATTGGATTTGGGGGTTGGTATTGCTACCTATTACTCTACTATTATCTAATTATCTAAGCTAAGGTTGTGATAGTCTATGTCTAATTGATGTGTACTCGTATGATAGTTTAAAGATGTGTTTACTTAGGTTTTACTACTCCTTAATTATCTCCTATTGATGGTTGATTTGTCACGTCCTTATTCCTAGTTGCGTTGTGATTCTAAGGCTATAGGCGTGCTTATTTCCTAACTCTTTGAAACTACCAAAGGGTCTTGTTTACAAATCCTCTAGTGATTTATAGACGCCTACTCTACGGTTGTCCTTGAATACTTTATCCTACAATTACCTAGATAATTATATTCTAAAGTTCACAAAGAAGTTTCAAGCATTAAGTACAACGAATAATCTAGCGCACTCTAGATCATTAGTCAACTAAGATAAGTATCAACCAATCAATATTCAATAATTAAGTTTCATATTCCTAAGCAAACACACAAATAAATTAGCCGGACATGGAGAACATGCAAGCATACACACAAATAATCAAAGACATAATTGAATTAATGAAGTAAATACTTAGCTTGATGTATAATAGGGTTTAGAACCCTAAAATACGCATAAGAAAGCCTTGGTTCGGTTTTAGGTTTTACTCAAAAGACTACCACAAAAACCGAAAAATTCGGATTCTATATATAAGATTACATCCGCGACGCACCACCTTATGTTTAATGACGCCGTGTCGCTGCCATTAGGGTTTCGTCTTGGCACGTAAACCTTTCGACGTCACCTTATGACCGTGACGCCGTCCCTTCACTCGACGCCGTCTTGGGCGCATCTAGGTTGCCCGAGTAACGACGGCCTACTTCTAGAACTGACGTCGTCCTTGAAAACATGCAATTTAACTCTTGAGCCGTCATAAAATGCCTTCCCGACGGCGTCGCAGATATCATCGATGGCGCCGTCGCCTTATGTTTCAAGACTTTGAGTGTCTCGATTCGACTTTGGCCATTTTCTTCAGATATTCGCCTTTTCGTCCAAATAAGCATCATTCCACATTTTGCCTTCAAGAGACCTAAAAGTGAAAAGGCGATATTAAGCAATAACGGATACAAAGTGATCGAATAAGGGCTTAAATGATCCCTCAAAAGGTACCTTTAAAACCTTATCAAGCGCCATCACACCAAACTCCCACTCACTCTCTCGAACATGGGGACGAGCATCTTGACACTGTTCTCGAAAAGGAATCGGGGCAATTCATAAAGTCTAGTGTTGAGGACCTTGTCCCAATCGAGAGAATCACGGGAACTTCGAGCATATGTATGATTCTTCTTCCCTCTTGAGTGTTCAAAAGATCATTTTGAGACTTTCTCCGAATTTAGCGATGATTGTAAATCTTATGGAGACATTGAGAATGTTGAGGCATCACTTTCACATTGTGATGTTGATCCT
Source organism: Chrysanthemum lavandulifolium (assembly GCA_022545495.1). Classification (NCBI taxonomy): domain Eukaryota; kingdom Viridiplantae; phylum Streptophyta; class Magnoliopsida; order Asterales; family Asteraceae; genus Chrysanthemum; species Chrysanthemum lavandulifolium. The sequence goes on from CM040241.1 coordinate 268,763,057, forward strand.
CTTTTGAGGAGTTCTTGATGAACTCACTCACATCATTCCACTTTCATCGAAGTAATGATGATCTCTTTGATTTCAAAGCCAACCAAGGAGAAATTGAAAATCTCCTTTATAATGATCGTTCACTCACTTCTCACCCTAACGGTCAATAGAGAATGTTAATCACCTTGTTCCCGAAACATTCAAAGCTACTTTCACCAATCCTCTATTTGAATTGAATCGAATTCACTTGGATTTCTAACAATCCAATCTTTGACGAGGATAGTGATGAGTCTGATGGAACAAGAGTTCATGATTTACATCATGTGAATGATTCTCTTTACGAGGAGTTCTCCTTTGAACTCAATCATATCATATCTCTACCGAGTATGATAACTTCCACTTTGATCTAGACATAAATGATTTTTGTGTTCCGGAGGAAATGTTCTCAACCATGAGAACTTGCTTGATATCAAAATCCCATCCCTCCCGCCCGAATATGTCTTGATCAAATGAGCTTAATGATGAGATTCATGATCCGAAATCATGAATTCTCCTTACGATGATGATGAGTTAGTCATGATGTTTATCATGATTTTCTTTCTTTTCTTCACCTATCCCTTGGCTTCTCCTGTTCTTCACTCCTTCGGGAATGAAGACATTATCTTTCACCCCGGCATTTTCAATTATCATTTTTGAGCCGGTTCTCTCAATATCTCATCGGTGTGGAACTTTCACGTACTTCAATGTTTATACAAACATCTTGAATGAAAGTCCGATGGAGATTGTCTCTTCCACTTATTTCCCCGTGAACAAATTAATTCGGGGTCGAGTCAAGCTAGCGACTCGGAAATCAAAAACGATGAGTTGAACATGGGTTTTCACCCGTGTGTACCACCTTAGTGTGGGGAGATGCCCCACATGTTGTATATAGACCTTAAAAATGAATGAAAATTGTAAATATTCAAAATAGAATAATTGATGTGTTTCTACACTTAGCTAGTAATGTTATCTTTTATGTTCTAAGTTTCGGCATAACAGTAGATACTTTGAATATTGAGGACAATATTCATTTCTAAGTGTGGGGAAATTCGCGAATTTGATCGTAAATGTACCCTTTTAGTCCCTTTTTCCCCAAATGGCCAAATTTTAAAATTTTTTATTTAGTGGAAGTACTATGTACTAAACACAACAAATGGTAATCATCCACCATGTCTAACCCACATAAGATTGGCTAATCCAGAGCAAACGGCTCTTGGTAAAGATATCTCAAATCCGTTTATGGCTTGCAATTTGCCCAAAATTGTATTGTATTCATTCACCATATCCTTAAAAGTGAAGAGTTGGCTAGCCCGCAAGTTTATGGCTTGTGGTAAAGGCGCTTGAAAATCCATAATTGGTAATCGGCTCACCAAAGATAATATTGATAATTTATCTAAGAGTTGGCTAGTCCGAAGCAAACGGCACGGTAAAGACAAATCAAATCGTTCACGACTTATGATTTGCTCAAAATCATTTGGTTATCATTGTACCAAGGTTCTTACTTGAACCGAAACAATTGGCTACTCCGAGTAATGGCTTTTGGTAAAGAGATAAAATCCATTAAATTTTCTCAAATCATTGCTAGGGACTAGCAATATCTTAGTGTGGGGATTGATGAGTGTCTAATACTCATCATTTTTATACTATTAAAATGCCAAAAACATCCAAAACACTAAGAAACACATCAAAATGATAAAATATCACAAACAAGTGTTTTATATGTTTTAAATGCAAAACATCAAAATCGGTGAAAAAGCGTTATCAAGTTTGCATAATTGGCAGTTTTAGTCCCCCAAGTTTCACAAAATGTCAAAACTAGTCCCTAAATGTTTAAAATGAATGAAAAGTCAACTTAAGTCCTTGGGAAATCAAAACTATTCACAAATGATCCCTGGATAAAAGTTTACACATATTGCCAATTTTGAAATGATGAGTGTCTAAAAACTCATCATTTTTATACTGTTAGAATGCCAAAAACATTTGAAAACACTCAGAAACACATCAAAATGATGAAAATATCACAAACAAGTGTTTTATATGTTTTAAATGCAAAAACATCAAAATCTGATGAAAAACGTATCAAGTTTGCATAATTGGCAGTTTTAGTCCCCCAAGTTACAAAAGTTGTCAAAAACAGTCTCTGGTAATTCAAAAACTTGTAAAATATCATTTAAGGTCCATGAGATTCAAAAGTTGTCAAAATAAACCCTTCAAAGTTTAAAAATCACAAATTGACAACTTTAGTCCTTTAGCTTTGAAAATTGTCAATAATGGTCCTTGGTTAATTAAAAAGTGAAAATTATCAAATTTTAACCTTGTACTATTAATAACTGACAAAATTGGTCCTTATGATAAAATTTTGGGAAATTACACTTTTAGTCCCTCAAAATCCAAAAATGACAATTAAGGTCCTTTTAAGTTTAAAAATAGAAAATAATTACATGTATGATCCTTGGTTTATCATATTTGACATAATAGGCCCTTGTATTAACTTTATAAAATGTTACAGGTTCAGTCCCTATATTTTCAGAAAGTTACATGATTGGTCCTTGTTATTAAATAAACCAAATGGACCTTTTGTTATTATTAAACCCACGTCCAAAAACACAAACCCAGCCAACCCAGTTTACCCTTGGCCCAATACCAAAACCCGACCCAGTTTTTAAATGAAATAAATACCGCCCACTGTTACTCCTCCTCCCTCACCCCTGTTAACTCAAAACCAGTGGTTTCACCACCTTCCACCCCACTTTCCACCTCACCAAACTTATCCCCCCACCTGTCTAACCACTCCTTTACACCTCCATATCCATCCAAAATCCTTAATTGAAGAAAAACTGCCCAAGACTTTTTTGGCGCCAAAAGTAAAATTGATGGCTTGGATCATTTTGACTCATCCGTTGGTGGTGGGATAAACTCAGAAGCAAGTGGGGAGGCCTCAGAGTCTATATAAAGAAGAAAAGGTGCAATGAAGAAGACCAAGTAGTGTAGTTTTAGTCTAAAAATGTCGTTTTAGTTAAAATTTACTTTTCAGTATTTATTTAAGTTTCCAAGTTGTATTTTTAAAGTTTTTAATGTAAAATAAACCTAGTACAAGTATTAATTTCAGTTTGATTTCATAAATTCAGTTTATGCTTATTTTTTTTATGTCAAAATCCTCAAAACACTCAAATGTTGTACTTAGTTGTTGCTAAGGACCGATAAGCTCTTATAAGCTCTCTTATAGCTTATTAACCGCTTCTATAAGCTTACTCGATTATACTCTCAATCAACCCTTGGTCAACTAAAGTCAAAATTTCGGTTTCAATAGTGATATGGAAATGATTGCCGATCAATGGATGTCTTTGGATTGCTTGTGGGTTTAGAGCTTCTTGGGAAGCCATAGGGTGTGATCTCAAGCCTTGGTTTTCAGTCTACATTTTAAAATCAAATGGTAAGCTATTTCTTGAAAATTTGCATATTCTAGTTAAAGTGCTCAAAACCTGTTAATGTTAGCTTAATCTTATTTAAAAACAGTTAATATAAAGTTTTTAATCATTTGTATGGTCTTAATTAGTGGAAACCTTTGAAAAGCTTTAAAACAGTCAAGTAGAGGAATGTTTGGATTTGCTATCTGTTTGATGTTCAAGGCCAGTTGTGATCTCATTGTTAGTTGGTACATGTTCTATTAGTTCAATATAGTCAATATAAGTCATAAAAACTAGTCCTAGTTAGTAAAAAGTCAAAATTCCAAATCCTATGCTTTAACAGTTCACTGTTGGAATGTTGAGTTGCCAAATTCATAGAATTAGCTTAAAACTTGTAAACATAGCTTAAATAAGTCTTATAATAGCTTATTACATCTTATTCAGTCCATAGATTTAATCCTAAGTTCATATTAGTCAAACCTTTAGTGTAATATTAAAAGTCAAATTTTCATATAGTCGTTTTTGAATAAAAAGTATAATTTTATATAGGATTAAATATTAGGATTTAGCCTAAATCCTTTTGGCATAATAATATTTAGCTGCTAAATAAAATTATAAAAATATTAGCTTTCATTAAATTAGCTTTTAGATAGCTTATTAATTAGCTTCTTTTAACCCCCTTAACTGAAAAACTCCCTTGTTCACAGTGTCTATAGTCCATTTAATAAGCTCACAGAGAGCTTATTAGTGGCCTTTAGCTTATGTACTTTAGTTTTTTAGAAAGCCAACCTAGCTAACTTAAAGTTACAATCTTAAAATTCCAACTTGCAGCTTATTCAATAAGCCTGCTCATGGCTTTTGTTTTTGTCCATTTTCTGTGTACATCAGCTATTCATGTTTTTTTTCAGTTTCTTCATAAGCTTGTCATAAGCTCCTTAGTGGCATCCAATCTTTGTAAATTAGTTTTTTGGATAGTCCAATTGGTCTACTTACTAGTTCAAGTGCTCCTTTCCATTTCTTAGCTCATGTAAGTGCTTAAAAATAAGCTAGAAAACACCTTGAAACTCAAGAGTGACCTGTGCACCAGTGAAGATTTTACTTATTTTGGCTTATTTTGTGCTTATTCCCTAGTACTTGTGCTTTTCCAGTTTTCAAATTAGCTTATAATCAGTTGTCTAGCTTATTAACATAACTCTTAACTTATTTCAGTTTACCTTATGCATTCTTATTAGCTATTTGGCTTATCTTTGAGTTTATCTCATTTTAGCCCACTGTCAAGAAACCATCAGCTTAATCTGAGCTTATTGGTAGTTTTCATAAAAAGTTCCAGTTATAAAATATGCTTATCTTAATGTACTTAAAAAGTTTGTAAAAGAAAATTCCAAAAATAAAAATGTTTTGCAAAAAGGGGGTAGGCAGGCTCGAACCTGAGACCTCCCCTTTATGAGAGTGATAGTGAGTGTACCTGGATAGACTGCGCCCTTGGGTGTTTCTTGTCATGGTTTACACAATCAAATACTTAACTACTCTTTGTCTCATTTAGCTTATACGACTATTTTAGCTTATTACTAGCTTATTCGAAGTAGCTTTTTCAAGTTTTGCAATTTTCATAAATTGGTATTGTGATAAAGTATTTTTACAAAAAGTTTCAGATTTTTCTAATTAGTTTTAGTATTTTAAACATTTAATTAGTGTTTTATAGTAATTAATTCATAATAAAAATATAAAAGTCAAAAAATATAAATCTTTTTCTAAAATTTTCTTTTATCATATAGTACGTAAGAAAATTAGTTTTACACTCGTAGGCCTTTTATTTCATAAAAATTACGTTTTTGCTTGCGCTCCAGCGTAATTTTTAAACGTAACGCTCGTTTTTGTTTTAGACCACGTTTTTAGATATTTTGAGTTTACGTTTTAGTTTAAATAGTTTATTTAAGATATTTTGTTTTATAAAATCATAAAAACATCATTGTAAAAATAGTGATAGCGTTTATTTAATAGATTTTAACTTTTTAATTTTTTTTTTAATTTTTAATTTGCATTTAAGTCGCTTTAATTTGTAAATCTTTTCTTTAGGTAATTTTCCATCAAAACCTTCTTGATCACTATCCTTAGTGATCATTCTATCATCGATCAAGTGTTTATACACCAATTCATCCTCCGTGGGACTTAACGACCCAGAATTCTATATTCCTCGATCTTAATTGCATTAGTGTTTGAACTGTTTTAAGTCTCATTACGGTTAGCCATTCACAGTGGTTAGCTTGTGTGATTAGACTTGATTGCTTAGCACCAATCAAAGTGGTGATCTCGCCTTTAAGAGGAACCTAGAAGATCACACAAAACAAAAGACAAACTACAAAGATCACTTGGATCCGAGGTTAGAGGTTATAATACTTGGGAAGTATGTGTGTAAGTGGTAAGTAGAAAGGAAGAAATGGCTCTCATTTATAGAGGAAATTCCTACTATTCCGGATCCCACGGATCCCTACCACAAGGATCCGGCTAGCACAAAGCCGTGGATCCGTGGGCAGCTCCTCTTGCCCATGGGTATTTTTGGTTATGGGTTGATCCATGGTATTCTTTCTAGATACAATGTATCTCAAGGATACAATGAACTTGGTTAAGTGGTATATATAAGACCATGGGTTATGGGTCAATACCATTTGCTAGTTTTACCCATTTAGTATATACTTGTTTTACCCATTTTAGTATATACTTGTTTTACCCATTTTAGTATACTTAGTTTAAGTATATGCTAACCCAATATGTAAACACTAGTTGTTGTACATATGTATCTAAATCATAAAATCACTTATACTTGTTTTAGTGTTTTATGTGAAAACGTAAGTGTGTTAGGAAACTATTAACTCAAACTATTTATGTATTCTATTTGTTTCATTAAAATGATTTTACGTTTGTTATCGACAAAATATTAGAAGATCGTAAAATATAAATTAATGTTTTTACGGCTTATTTGTATTAACAATCTACCCCTTTTTGTTGATGACAAAACATAAAATTATTTTAAGAAAAACTAAAATTCGTAGTAAGTTAGAATTAGTAGTTTTTACTTTCTTCTCCCCCCTTTTTGTCGAAACAAAAAGTGTTAAAAGAAACTAACACAATTTTATAAGAAAAAATATGTAAAATGTAAAGAGAGCAAGTGACGGGAATGGTACTGTCTAAACTCCCCTTGACGAGTCCATCCCTTTGAGAGGCGCCAAGGACATGTCGTAAAATAAACTAATTGTGTTTGCAAATGATTCGTCTTAAGTGACGAAAACGTGCTCCCCCTTGAAGATTGCAAAGTTGCAATGGGGTGTCATGAACTATAATCCCAAATCGGATTAAGTTACAAATGTTTTTGCAATATCGTTTGACACAAAGCTCCCCCTAGCTTTATGGTGTCAAAATCTTCATATGTATTTTGAAAATCTACAAAGTAAAGGTTAGAAAACAAGAGTATAGTGCATAATTTCCTACAAATAAACTCAAGTTAGTAGAAGTTTGTGCTTCTGATCCACGGTTCCCTTCTTGGAGGGATCCGGCTAGGCATTTTGAGGATCCATTTGTCTGCTGATGCTTTTTCAAGAATGAGAGTGTTTCAATCAATGCTAATGAAGATGTGAAGTAATATATGATATAGCAAGCACAAAGCACAAAACAACTATGGCATATAGATATTCATTTAATAAAAACAAGAGATGATCAAACAAATCTCTAAAACTAAGAAAATGAACTAGCCATACAAGTGCTACTAATGCTAATGAGTTACCCAAACTCAAAATTCAACTAAAAGCTTAATGATGATCAAGGATGAGATAAGTTTCCTAAATGTTCTAAGTTTGAGTTGTGACTATGATGCTCATTGTAGTTTAGGCTTGTTGACCTCTTCGAAATGTTCGAGGAGGTGATAAAACATGAAACGTTGCTCTTCACGTAGTTCACGTATCAACCTTTCAACATGTTTACAATGATAGCAATCCTTGTCATGGTTTTGAATTTCTTGAAGTGGAAGTTCAAGTGAAGTGGGTTGAGGATCTTCAAATGAAGGAGGAATTGGTGGAGGCTCATTAAGTGATGGCTCTACAAGAGGGTGGAGGTAAAGAAGCATTAACTTCCATGTGGTCGGGTGGTTGCCTTTGATGTCTTCTCATAATCCAAAATGGACTATTGGGGGGAATGAGAGAGTTTGATGTTGGAGCAAGTGTTGGTTTAACACTTTGATTTTGTTGCTCACCCTTTTCAAGTGAATTTGTTGGTAGTGGTGGAAGATGAGATGGCCAAGTAGGTAAGTCTTCTACATTGTGAGAATGTGGAGATGATTGTGAGGTGGCTCTAGGCACTAATGATGTTGGTTGAGTTGTGGAGGGTGTGTTTGGTTTGGTTGAGTTTGGTGATGAAATCCTAGTGGGAACAATTTTCTTGGGGATTAGTTTGATTGGTTTCCTTGGTGTAGGGGAAATCCTAGCATTAGTGGACTTAACCGAAGATGATTCGGTTGAGGAAACTTCGTGTATGATCCTAGTAAGTTTCTTGGGTGGTTCTTGAGTGGATGAGTTAGCACTAGGAGCCTTTCTCATGATGAAATGACTAAGGAAGATGGTTGTAATTGCTGATAATTGTGTTTGTGTTTGATGACTAAAGTGTTCTTAGCAATATGGCTTATAAAGGGAAGAACTTGGCAAGTGCATTTAAGACTTAAGCTACTAAGATTCTTAGAGATGTGATGATTAACATGCACAAGGTTGAAGTTCAGAGTTTCACTGATCTAGGAACTCATTTAAGATGAGATGGAGTGTTTGAATTAGGAAGATGAGTTGAAATGATTGTTTTTAGCAAGGTTTAACATAAACTGTCACCCGGATCCCACGGTTCCCTTACTTGAGGGATCCGTCTAGGCTAATCCTAGGGATCCGGCTCTCAGCAGTTATGACAGGTTAAAATCAAGTTTCTAAAAGCTAGATCCTATATTATTTTGAGTGTTTCAGTCCTCCTAAGTTCCTAAGATGAGAGTACATTTGAATGATCAAGAGTAATGAGTGTTGTAGCAAATGATTGCTTTTTATGGAAGGAAGATGGGACTAGATGACTACCAATGGATGTTCAAGGATAACTCTAAGGGTTTTCGTGGTGTCAAGTCATAATAAATGATCCTAGAGATCAGATTTTAGCTTGAGGTGAAATTTAAAAAATCTTTAAAAATTACAAGAATTGAAAAACTAATTTTTGACCCACTTTGAGATAAAGATGACTAGAAACAATTTCCTAAAATTGGTCAATATGTCCACTTAGGTGTTTTGAAAGATAAGAAACAATTTGTGAGTGTTGAAGCGGAAATATGGTGAGTTTTGATGTTTTGATAAATCAAGAGGCATTATGACTAAGATCTTAATTAAGCCATAAATGAGTCTAAGCCTTTCTCATCCTTGAAGTGGACTTAATTGGGTTTTAATATCATATGTTTAGCTAATGTGATTTTATCTAGAAAGCTATCTTGATGTAAAGGATGTTGTATTGCTGATCTGATGACACGGATCCCACGGTTCCCTCAAGGTAGGGATCCGTCTAGGCTAATCCTAGGGATTCGGCATCTGCAGATCAGATTCTTCACAGAATTGATGTGCAGATTTTGCACATTAATAAATCATTTAAACAAAGCAATAAGAACAAGCATGTTATCACAAAGCACCACTTATAAAAAACATGATAAAGTAATAATATCCAAATTACCACAAACCAAAGTGCTAAAACGTAATCATTCATACATAAAATAAAAGAAAATAAGCATATTCCTATTGTCTCTTTCGTCAATCATTTCTTTTTCTTTTTGACGGCTTAGTGAGGTTGTAAGCAAGGTTTTGAATCATGCCCCTTAATTTTTTGAATTTCGCGGTCTCGTTAGGGATGGTTGGAAGTTGTTCGTAGTAATCAAAGGGTTCCAATTTGATGTTGGCTATGGGGTCGACATCTTCTTCTTCTCCTTCCGAGGAGTCCGAGAGAGCTTTAGGTTTCTTTTCTTTGACCTTGAAGCGTTTAGAGGGTATTTTGGTAAGAGGTACCATTACATGATCGGCAAGGAAATGATCATTGTTGATAGGGGATGGTTGCAATGCACTAACATACTTACAAAGTCGTGTTAGGAGCATACCATATGGAAGTACCATGTTGGAAGCTTTGAATACCCCACCATTCTCCTTACCATGTAATAGGCGAGATTAAATGGATTTTGGTGGATAAGACAATAGATCATTTGCACAAGACATACGTTTGGATGATCTTTGTTTCCAACTAGGCTTATGACATTTTCCTAAGGATTTCTTCCATTTACTATACATGGATGGATTTCAAAAGTTCCATTTGAAAAGGATTACCGTGAATGAGTTTCTTGTTTGGTCAAACGGGTTTGGTCGGCTCTTATTTTGAAAATGGTGTCTCGGATGGTTTCGGGTTCATCAAGAGGAGCATGGTACATTGGTTTAGAATCAAGTGCAAGGTTTTGAGTGTTAATTGCCCAATCTTGAGAGTACATACAAATTCCTTCATAAGAAATGATAAGAATTTGAGCAAAGGTATTGAGAGGAAGAGTAAAATTTCGTGTATTGATGATGAAAGCGATTGAAATGCTATCATCGATGTTTCGAATGATCCTAATGCTTCTATAAAACTCAAAGATGAAGACCGGACAAATTTGTTCATCAATATCAAGAAGACAATCAAAATTGATTGCCGAGAAGACTTGACGAATGTCGGTATCCTCAAGGAAACATTCCTTGATTACACGACCTTGTGGATAAGTCGCCGAAGCTTTTGAAGACCTTGCGGTCGGTTTTGAGAATTCCTCATTTCGATAATAATGAGTAAGGTAATGGGCGGTATCATGATGATCTTGTTGAGTGGCTTTAGGCATGGTTGGTCCTAAAACACAAAATTTTCAATTAGGTAAGATTAGTTGAGGTGGGTTTATGGTTTTGATTTGTATTAACAATGTTGTGAACTTAGTTATGTTAAAAGCCCCTTTTCATGATTAATTTTGAAAAACCCTAACTAAACTAATTGATTAGAGATTTGTGAAACCATAAACCCTATAATGAGGATGATGAAAATTAGAACAAGTTAATGTAATTACTTACAATGGTGTTCTAGGAAGGAATACTTGAGAGTATGGAATCCAATGAGGATGAAATCAGTGGTTTAGTCGTTTTTGTGTTGTGTGAGTAGAGGGAAAAGATCAGTGGTGATTTTTTTTGAAAGCGTATAGCTAAGTTACGTCCCACGATTCCCGGATCCTTGTATTTGGGATCCGCTAGTACAACTAGATGGATCCGCCATCGTAGACGTAAAAGGGTTGTTTGGCATTATTTTTGTAGTAGGCTTATTGTAAAACCCTAAAATCTCAAGCGCGTGAAATGACAATTTTGCCCTCAAACTAAAAATTTTGCAAACTCGGGAAACACGTCAACATCATTTAACAAGTTATATCATTAATAATATATACACATTATGAAACTAATTAACTTATGATATAAATTAAAAGAAACATAACTAATTAAGCTCTAAGTAACTAATAAGCATTACAATGTGTACATATCGAACCTAGACTAGTAAGGAGACTACGTGCGTGATGGATTGGTAAGTTTGGAAAGTCAAAATCTTGTTCCTATCCCCCATGGCCGCCTATAATCACTCCCCCTTAATCACTATATCAATTTCATTAAACCATATTTACATTTCCTTTTCATTCAAAACACAAAGAAAACCCTAGATCTAAAATGACGGCACAAGAGTATTTTTCCTGTGATCTCTACACTGCTAGGAAGCCAAGAAAATTGACAATTCAATTTTGAAGGCATGATCTAATTGTTGTCGAATTTAGTTCATACGCAAGGTAAAATTCATCATAATTGTACAACCCTCCATAAATTCATTTTCCATTTTCATGAGTTCCTTACATCATATATGATCTGTGAAAATTGGTTACAAGGTGTTTGGAGTCTCGTTTCGCTCTTTGGAATTTTGGAGTCGTTTACCCTAACCGAGAGGAATAATTTCATCCAGCGTGTTCTAAATGTTCTAAAATTTATATGGTATTTTATCATCTTATATTCATCCTATAAGTTCCAAATAAAATAATAAAACGAACCATCCATGGTATCAATGAATTTTGGAGAATTAAACCCTAAAACGTGTTAAAACCCTAAATAATTAGAAACAAAATTTCTGGGCATGAAGACTATTTTTCTTGGACTCTATATAATGTTTATTAACTGTGAAAATGGTGCTTCAATTGTTGAAGCATTGATCATGTTATATGAATTTATCCTAATCGCTATCTATGGAAAAGGAAAATAAAATAAGGAAATCCTAAGGATCGACTAGGATTAGGGTTTAATTATACAAATCTGGTCATTATTTATGTTTTAAGGTTGTGTAATAATTAGTACAATAATTGGATAATGAGCTAGGGTTTTTAGTTGTTTTTGTATAAAACCGATTTGTATAAATTAAGGTAAAGGGCTTGTTTTGTAATTATCAAAACTCATGGGTATTTTTGTAATGTGTCATAATTGGGGACTAATCAGGTAAAAATATAAAGTGAAGGCCTTATATGTAAATTTTGTATTTAAAAGGTTTAAAGAGTAATTTTGTATAATTATGAAACCGATTTAAAAATAATTAAAGTAGAGGGATTAAAAATGTAAATTCTGGAAACTTGAAGTCATTTGAGTAAATAATGATATTAAGAGTGTTTTGGGTAACTTTGAGTATTTATGGGTCTAATGTGTAATTATTATGGAATTATGATTTAATATATAAGTTTTGTAAACTTAAGGGCTAAATGTGTAAATTCTGAAATATGAGGGGCTGAATAGTACAATATGAATATTCTGAGGTTACACTCTGAAAAATTGTAAAATAATATGCTTGTTTGGTAAATATGGATATTAGGGGGATTAAATCATGAATTATGTAAATATAAGGTTTGTTTTGTAAATATTGTAACTAGAGGGGTATAAACTGTAAAATTACGAAACTAAAGGGATTATGATGTCATTCTGAATAATATGTGTATTAGATTAGTAACTTGAAATATTTTCATGCTATACCATGAAATTAATGAAATTACAATTTGAACCCTAAACTATGTGAACTTGTCATAATAAACCACGGACTTTTGTAACTTGATAAAATGTACTTAAATTCCAAAATAACTCGATATAAAGACTTAACCTAATTTGTAACATCAAAGACTTGTTAATTCGAAACACGATATTTTGAAAACTCGCTAAATATGGAAAGTTACTAAAAGCTGAAAGCCGACTAAAATAAGTAATCTGAATTAAATAAGTTTTTAATAAAACCACCATGAATTCGTGTAGATTCACGGAGATGGAGTTTGCTCCCGACCTTGGTATTCCTGTTGTGTTTCGTTTGCAGTATAAGGTACAGATATTCTATCCCTTTTCAGTAGGGGTTTCTCATGATTCGTTTACATCTTTCGATATTAGCTTTGAACCGTTATACTTTGCTCTGAGCCTTCTTATTTGGGGCTTCCCTATAACTTTGCTATGCTCCCTTTGATTGATTCTCCTATGTGAACTGTTTGATTACGAACCTTTGATATGAACCTCTTATATGAACTTATGATATGAACCTTGATACGAATCTTTGACAATGAAACTTTGATATGGAACTTTTGATATTGGACCTTGATATTGAACTATTGCTATGAACCTCTGAATTGTGAACCATTGATATTGAACCTCTAATTGTGAAGACTTACATATTGCTACACTTTAAACCTTTGATTGACCTTCGATTGATACGGAGCCATTAACTAGGCATGGGGTTCCATGTCCGTGTCATTGATGCACCAATGGCATGACTCCGGTGTGCAGCAGTGATGTTGCACAATCGTCCTATTTTGTATTGATTATCGCGCTTGGAGATATTGTATGGCCAATTATTGTTTTGCGGTATGGATGCATCCTAGATTTGTATTGTATTGTATTGATATCGACATATTGGTTTGGTGATGTGGTTGGTGTGTATACACCCCTCACATTTTGGGAGCTAGCTACTCCATTGGTTCTTGAGGTCTCCCTCCTATTGGTTTGGTATTCCGAGGTCACCCTCCGAATACAATGGCTACTATTGGTTACTTGGTCATATTGCCACTATTGATATGGTTTGTTTTGTTGGCTCGGGATAGATTTGACAACCCTACACTTTTGATATACCTATATTGTACCTTCGGATTCCCTCTTGCACTATATTACGAATTGACCGTCCTTTACCCAATACCCTTATATGACTCACTATACTACCAAGATATATATGTCCCATTGCTTTGATCATTATACCTCATTCCGTTACCTCGGACTACCATTCCATTCACGTCACCGGGTTATTATATGTTTATTGGATTTGTTTATGCTATTTATGTTTATGTGACTCACGATTATCGTGCTATGATGTGATTAACATGCGGTTATCCGAGTTACTGTTTTAAATCGATGATATGTGATCTCACCGTGATGTGAACCTCGAATTTGTTTGGTGACCATGCTAATGTGTAATCGATAGTTGTGTCTATTTATTATGTGTACTTCTTTAAGTTAATCTAAGTAGACTATGACTATCTCGTGGTATCCTCATCAGCTTGTTCTTGCCCTGCCATGTTTGCATTTCTGCTTATGCTACGTTTTGATTGGGTGAATGGTTCAATTTGTGACGTCTGGATTGTTAATTCGTTTAGTTGCTCTGCTATGTCTTCAATACATTAATTAGAGTGTTCATACTGTATTCCCACTTGTTACGTGTGACTGCCATGTTTTGACTGTTGTTATGATATTGGTTATGTTTCGACTAAGGGTTTGACATGTGTGAATTGCCATGCTCACTGATTAATTAATTGCTTCCGCTTTCTTAGAGATATCTGCTTAGCTTATGTGTCTCCATTTTCCGAATTGATGGTATGACATATATGTTGTGTAGATCACGACCGCTATGTTTGCTTATGTTTGGTTCTTATATGCCTGTTTGTATGTGCTTGTTATATGTCCTCAACACTTTGCTTTGCTTTGTCCTCCTTGTTATCTGTTCGTTTTGGATATCGTATAATTGTGTTCTGGGATCCTCATTGACTCATTACTCTCATTTATTGCGACTTTGTTATCCGCTTCCTTTGTTTCATTTCGCATTTGATTTTATTTAGCTTCGTTTTGTTATATCATTCACTGGGCTTTTTAAGCTCACCAGCATTTCTTTTCTGCGGCGGTGTTAGGTTTGAAGATGGGCTTTGATGGGTGAGAGTTGGATTATTTGAGTGGACCAACCCTAGATACCTTATTATTTGGATTTATTTTGTTGGGCTATTGTTGGAGATTTCATTTTATTTTAGACATATTAGATTTTGTATTTTCCTTGTAAGTCATTCGTCTATATGACTTGGTAATTTATTCTTTAAGGCTTTCGCTTGTAAAATTTTATTTGTATGTTACGATATGACACCGAATGTGACACTTCTACCCTTGTCGGGTTGGGGTGTTACAATTATGGTATCGAGCACCGTGTTTCGTCTTGTTGACCTTAGGATTGACACTGTGAGGACTTGGGTAGACACTAGGCTTCCGTCTGCTTACGATCTTCTCCGATTATTCGATTGTCGTTCGATTTGATTTAGATATTCGTTTATCTTCACCGGTTGGCCTCCTTCTCTTTGCATTTGATTTTGTTTATTTTGTTTTCGCACATCCGTTTGTCGATCGTTAGATGGAGACTACCCGTGGAGCCGAAGGCGATGGTGCCGAACTGCGTTGTCGCAATGATCTACGGTGGAGAGGTTCGTGAGCGGTAGTCGAACCGCCGTCTTCTTTGGAGACATCGGGATCTTTGTTGGAGGAAGGCGGACGGATCAACCAAAGATGCAAAGGACGAGACGAGATTCAACCGTGGTGAGAAGGTTCATCTACTTCATATGGTGCAGGCGCGACTTGTGTTACTCGATTCGGTTGTCACGCGCTTTGAGGCGGTTTGATATCTTGCTACGTGATTTTGATCGGCATTACTTTTCTTGATTTGTTCGGAACTCGGTTTGAATCGTGAAGTTTTATCATTTAGCATTTTGGTGATATCTCAACTTTTCTTTTGGACCGTCAAGAATGAGTCATGAGGAACCATTTTGTGCAAGTTGGTGGCCTTCTTTCATTGTGATATGGTAAGTTGTTTTGATGTGATATATGCTATATATTGTGATCCAGTGCCTTTGGTATGTTACTTGGTATCTGTATATGATATGTTTTGTCGTGATATTGGTTATGTGAATTGTCATGACCCGGACGAGAATATGATGACGATAAGGGCTTGTTATGTGATGCAAGTATTATGGCCTTTGATCAACGTGATAATACCGAGATCATATAATTTGAACTTATTCAAATCATACGATGTGTTGGGAAATGCACAGGGTTGATACGTGAATGGAATAAGGCTTATATCCGTTATTTGACACTCCTCATATTCGTGCGAAATCAGACCTCCTTGCGAAACTCCCACCGACATACGCTATGTGTAAGTTCTGTATACTTTGGACCCGAAATCGTTTTGATCTATGCGAAGCTATGGATTGCTAAATACGTCTTAAAACTCGTGCGTCTCTGTGTACCTCTGCGACTTCAATTTTCGAGGACGAAAATTTTCTTTTAGAGGAAGAGTTGTAAAACCCTAAAATCTCAAACGCGTGAAATGACAATTTTGCCCTCAAACTAAAAATTTTGCAAACTCGGGAAACACGTCAACATCATTTAACAAGTTATATCATTAATAATATATACACATTATGAAACTAATTAACTTATGATATAAATTAAAAGAAACATAACTAATTAAGCTCTAAGTAACTAATAAGCATTACAATGTGTACATGTCGAACCTAGACTAGTAAGGAGACTACGTGCGTGATGGATTGGTAATTTTGGAAAGTCAAAATCTTGTTCCTATCCCCCATGGCGCCTATAATCACTCCCCACTTAATCACTATATCAATTTCATTAAACCATATTTACATTTCCTTTTCATTCAAAAACACAAAGAAAACCCTAGATCTAAAATGACGGCACAAGAGTATTTTTCTGTGATCTCTACACGCTAGGAAGCCAAGAAAAATTGACAATTCGAATTTTGAAGGCATGATCTAATTGTTGTCGAATTTAGTTCATACTGCAGGTAAAATTCATCATAATTCGTACAACCCTCCATAAATTCATTTCCATTTTTCATGAGTTCCTTACATCATATATGATCCGTGAAAATTGGTTACAAGGTGTTTGAGTCTCGTTTACGCTCTTTGGAATTTTGGGTCGTTTTACCCTAACAAGAGAGGAATAATTTCATCCAGTGATGTTCTAAACGTTCTAAAATTTATATGGTATTTTTATCATCTTATATTCATCCTAAAATTTATATGGTATTGTTATCACATTCGTTTTGGATATCTCGTATAATTGTGTTCGGGATCCTCATTGACTCATTACTCTCGTTTCATTGCGACTTTGTTATCCGTTTCCTTTGTTTCATTTCGCATTTGATTTTATTTAGCTTTCGTTTTGTTATATCATTCACTAGTACAAAACGGATTTGGTCACGCATGGTCGAATGGAACAACCACACATTCGCATATTTGTGTGGTCAAGGTACGAAAATTGACAACATGTACTAATTAGTCACACATGAAAATTTTAATTGTGTGACCATTAGAACTCAGATCGCCACACAATTGAACGCTGTGTGGCTAAAGGTATCCGTGATTTTGTTTCGCATCATTTAGCCACATATGAATTTGGAACGCGTGACAAATACAAGTAACCTTGATGCGTTAGTCACATGAAGTAATTTTTGTGTGTCTAAATCATAGAGTCAAGTTTTGTCACACATTATTTAAGGGTGACTGATATGTTTTGCCAACTCTTTAGCCACATCCGAAATTGGAACAAGTGACAAATGAAAAGTAAGGTTGAAGCATTAGTCACGATATACATATAAACAAAGGACAAATATATGTCACACACTTGAACACCGTGACCAAAAGCCATATATGGTCACACTAAATGTTTTGTCACACATTCGTTAAGTGTAGCCAAAATCCAAGACATATGTTCACGTAAGTTAATATGTGTGTTTAAAGTTTAGTTTGTGTTAGCTTGCCGAAAGCTAATCTATAAAGTCACATTTGTTACTAACACCGTGACCAAATGCCATATATGGTCACACTAAACGCTTTGTCACACATATTATTCAAGTGTAGCCAAAATCCAAGACATATGGTCACGTAACTTAATATGTGGCCATTGGATGATGAATAGTCACCAAAATACACGCTTCCTCACTTTAAACACCATATGGTCACACTTATTAACACTTTTAGCCACTTTATGGTTAATTGTATGTGACTAAATACCCAAAACAAACATGCTTTGTGTGACTAAATGTTAGAAAAGGCCACACAAACATAAAATTCATGTGGCCATTGGATGATCAATAGTCACACAAAAGACACCTTTCTTCACTTGAAACACCATATGGTCACACTTATTAACACTTTTAGCCACTTTATGATTAATTGTATGTGACTAAATACCCAAAACAAACATGCTTTGTGTGACTAAATGTTACAAAAGGCCACACAAACATAAAATCCAAGTGGCCATTGGATGATCAATAGTCACACAAAAGACATATTTCTTCACCTTAAACACCATATGGTCACACTTATTAACACTTTTGCCACTTTATGCTTAATTGTATGTGACTAAATAACCAAAGAAACATGCTTTGTGTGACTAAATGTTAGAAATGGCCACACAAAAGAAATTTGATGCGCCATTGGATTATCAATAGTCACACAAAAACTATTATGTTTTTCATAAATGTAACTAACTACTAATACTAAATGACTTATCTTATTTCGCGCAGACTTAACCTTGTAATCGGCAAATTTAACCACTAAAACTAACCTACCGACTTAACTTTGTAATCGAAGCTTTAACCACTAAAGTTTTCTGCTTATAAGTATACCACAACACAAAATATATATATTTTTTTGGGTGCAAAGATGAACTTGTATTAATCAAGGAAACTTTGTAAATGAAAAATCAACACACACCGATATGGACAAGTCCCATATCAAGTTGCATACTAGGCAACTCTATTCAATATCCGATATATCCGTTTTATAAGTCCGATAACAAAACAAACCGCCCATATCATACAACCATGGATGATGACAACCAAGACAAAACCATCACAAAGAACACCTTTAAATGCACCAAGATGAACCATACACTTCCGATAGGGGCTATACCAAGTAGTTTACATTCCATCTCATGAATGGCTTCAACTACTTGGGAACACACACCCTAAATGAAGCCAACCAAATCCTACACAATCCTAAAATCTGCTTATAAACGTGTCTATCAATAACAACCGATAACGCTCGAATTACGCTTTAGCACATGCTAAATATCGAATTATAATCGGATTACGGAAGACACCGCTTGGTCGCCGATGACAAAGTCAACAAGATTGAATCGACCATTTTGTTTCGCTCCCACCGACACCCTCAACAATCTCTCCATATGGCGCTTATGGTAACGTGGTTCTTGCTTCTAGGCCTATCGCCGTGGTGTTGCGATTCACGCTCACATAAAACCCATGTCTTCCCGTATCTCAAAGAATGCGTTATGGTACTTCCACATGTGATTTCGTCAGAACTTATGTGGTATGTTCTGCATTAAAAGAACAATGTAGTATGCTAATCAAAAGTATGTCCATGTGTTGAAGCATATATTAGTTTTTATGAAAGCGATAATGACCGAAATGGTCCGATTTGTATCATTACTTACCAAACGACTCGTCCGTGACATATGCAAGGATGGGCGCAAAAACAATCCTTTCACTTTCATGCTCGTACATTCGCTCCATGCACATATGTGTTTCATACGCTCATCCGCAATTGGAATTTAATAAAATGGTAATTAATAATTTAAAAGCTATTATATGGAAAGGTTTATTTTAAAATAAAGTCATAGATTATGTCTACACTTTGATTAACATACCTTCATCTACGGGTTTCTCATGAACGGTCTTGTACGATTCACCCATACGCTGCACAAGTTCGTAACGCATCATCACCCATTTTCAAAGAAATGGCATCGTGGAAAGAGTATTGTTTAGAGATTTGTGAAAACAACTCTTGTGCCAAAGAAATGTTTTCATCGTGAACCAATACATTCCATCCGTGCCCACCAAACTCATGCACGTGTTCTGCTTTCCTCCAAGATTTCAATTTGACGGTGAGTGATAGTCGCTACGGCACGCCAAAGAACAAGAACGCCAAATTGGTTATTGTCAAGATTGTCCCGAAATTGCAAGGAATGACCTACGTAATGCTTTAGTTTAAAGAAAACATTAGCGGTCAAACAATTAAAATAATCCCCATTTTCAACAAACTTATACAATGTATTGATTAACATTTTTTCTTACCGAGGTTGTGCAGATATTCATCCAACGTAACCAGCACCTACGTTGTCTCAGAACCTAGAAGAGCCGATCGTATCCGTGGCATTCGTGGCTCGCATCGTTGTACCGTTACATAATAATGCCTTCTTCCCGACGAATGAAATGGAATGTGGCCACATTGATGTATTGGCTTTGATCAATAAAAGCTTGCCACTGGACCCTTGCAAAGTAATGCGACCACGAACCAATTTCCAAGAAACCTTATGTTTGGTTCCCTATTGTGGATTAGGTATATCCAACGCTTGTTGGGGTACAAGTGTTTCAAAGAAACAAAGCAGAAGCATCTTAAATTTAAAAAGTAAGCACGATATCAATTTGATGGTTACATCGATAAATTTATAACCTTAAGTAAGCATTTTAAGTACAACTTACCCGCAATGTCCTAATGTTTGTGCGGTTTGCCTCCACCAACAATTGGATGCTCATTCTATTTTAAAACCACAATCGCCTTAATGGTCAATAAGGTTATCTCATATGCATAACATTCAACTAATACAAGTCTTAGATGATCAATACATCTTTATCATTAAGGTGTCAAACAAAATATGATTGAAGATGTACTACTACATATTTAACTATGTTTCAAAACCAATAATCATATAGTCCTTTTAGAGTAAAAATCAGATTTTTTACGCTTATTCATCTTACCCCATACGCTTGTTAAAATCTAGTAAGAAATCCATAATATACCCAACATACCATACGCCATTGCTTCATCCAATGTTTAAACCTAAGCTCGATAATTAATTACATAAGGTGTAGTGCTTTACCAAATCATATAAAAGCTATACTAACCTAGATTAAACATATGTTTACAAGTTGTCTAATTAGCTATTTAACAAATAGCTGCTACGTTTTTCCACAATCCACATATATCCATGATTTTTTTTATTCAAATCATCCTATATTTACATGTCACACAATATTCTAAAGAATCAAATCGCATATAGTTCTAATAAAACGGCTGTTACATTATGATCAAAGGATACTATATTCTTTAGGATATGTTAAACATTGTCAAAAATTACCAAACATGCATTTGTATCCATCAACATATCGAAACATGCATGCATATCAATCACTTTACATTTGCGCTCATGGTTAAAAAACAAAAGAAAAAAAAAAAAAAAAAAAATGTGTAACATTACCGATGATGCGGTTGTTGTGTTGAAGAAGATAGACTTGAATATTTTGCTTTGACTATGTGATTAAGTGTAGCCGTAATATGTCACGGTTCTCAAACCGCAATGATTACTATTAATTAAGGAAGGATTTTTGTTTTATTTTTTAGCTTGTATTATGGGAGCATTGCATATATACCCACTAAAACTCAAAAGTTTCATATTTCTCCATAATACAATTTTTAATGCATGATGTACAATGCAACTTAAGCATGTTTTGGGTATATATGCAAATATGTAAATTTTACACAACAATTACGCACTCAAAACGGTACATTTGAAAAAGTACGCAACTATTTTATGACCTAAACCCTTGATTAAATACATACAAAATATTTGGTAGAATCACCTTAAAAATTAAGTACCTTAACATACAAATAAATAATATTACATTAACATACACGATATCGTAACTCTCGCAAATAAATACATATGTCGAATACAATATTGGTTAATCGAATATACAATGTAGCTATTGAATCATCGCCAAGCATCAACGCTTGCAATGTTTTTGTACGATGTTTCCGTCCTTGAATGTCACGCTCATCGTGATGATAAAAACCCGTGGAATCCAAGTAACAAAAAAGTTATACGTTGTAATAAAGTATATAATTGTAGGTACTTTTAAATAAGAAACATACTATTCAATAACTTAGCACTACCAAGATTAACTTAGCATCGACAAGATTAACTTAGCACCGCCAAGATTAACTTCTTCCACCCCATTCTTATTCGATGTCAAATTCCACCCATTCTACTACGACTATATACACAGATGCTTAACATCTTCGAGCCAATCATGATTCATTGGGACGGTGTATGATAGGGACCAATGATTATATATAGCTTCTAATGTAAACTATATATACACGTGACGCCAACGGACGCCACCACAATGAAACATGATTGACCAAGAAATTTACCAACTTCATTAAAGTACAAGGTTGTGATAATATTATGCATATAAAATAAAACGGTCACAAACATGCGACATAATCGCTCTATACATTGCTATAAACCAGTCAAGATATGGGCAATCTCAAGTTTAAAACTACCCGTCATAATTGATCAAAGCGTTGATGGTCATGGTAAGCTTAACACAACCTCTATCAAAGTAAGACACCTATGTTATAAGCAAGCAAGTGGAGATAGTTTAGTACTTTGAGCGTCCACTGAAATCCCATTGCCATGTCTATGAAATGGTCAAAAGATTTGCACCAAACCTATTGCTATGACAAAGGACATAGGAATGGGTTTTCGAGGAAGCTCAAAGTACCAAAGGTGTGCCGAATAAATAATTATCGATTCTACAAAAGTTAATTTTACAGAGATGAAAAGACAAAAGCCTATCCAATGATGAAAAGACTTTTAAGTGCAATGGTTAAAATTTTAATGTTGAAACTAGGAATAAGATCTTGTATACAGCAACCCATCTACCATACAAAAAAAAAATTGACTCATTTTTGCACATAATAGTGAGGCTCAGATCAGATAAATCAATAGTTTCAAAACATCGATCACATCATTTGCATGATTTAATAAGATACTTGTCATCACAAATTCATACACACCGACACCTCATAATTATAGTTTTGCTAGATTGTTAAAAAAGTTAAGGAACAATATGATATAGTTATGATTCAAACGGAAGTTGAACATACCAATGTGGCGCGTTACTTTGTAGATGTGTATGGAATTTCAACTTAGTGAACCCTTCGATCCCCTACAAGCACCTTTTGTCGCTTCAACTCCTTTGAGCAAAGGCCCGCACCAGCGATTTGCTAGATTGTTGAAAAACAAAAGGCACCGCTTTGGGAATTTAGAATGGGTAACTATGCCGAAATTCCCTACTCATCTACAAAGTAACGCGCCACCTTGGTACGCTCAACTTCCTTTGAATCGCAACTATATCATATTGATCCTTAACTTTTTAACAATCTAGCAAAAGTCTATAACAAGTATATCGACTCATATAAACTTCCAAACCGAGTGTGCAGCAGATATGCATTAGCAAGGCTCGATCCGTAAAAGGTTGGATAAACACCGAACATCGTGATATAACCGCCATGGTCGCAAAATAATGTAATAAAATTGCCATGCCAACATACGGTAAATCACATCATTTGCATATCAAATAAGATAATCGCCATCACACCTTTTGCATATCACAAATAAACACATGTGGCCCAAAATAAACCAACTCCTTTGAGCAAAGGCTCGCACCAGCGATTTGCTAGATTGTTGAAAAACAAAAGGAACTGTATGGAAATCGAGAAGGGTTAATTATGTTTTTGAAATCATAATTATAGTTTTGCTAGATTGTTAAAAAAGTTAAGGAACAATATGATATAGTTGCGATTCAAAAGGAAGTTGAACATACCTCTATCACATCATCCGATTGATTTATTAAGATATATCATCACAACCTCTATCAAAGTAAGACACTTATGAACAAAATAGAGTTTATACATGCAAAGGAAATGGTCAAAAAGTTAAATGTCAATATGTTATAAGCAAGCAAGTGGAGATAGCTTAGTACTTTGAACGTCCACTGAAATCCCATTGCCATGTTCACGAAATGGTCGCAAAGATTTGCACCAAACCCGCTATGCGACAAAGGACATAGGAATGGGTTTTCGAGGAAGCTCAAAGTACCAAGTGTAAATAATTATCGATTCTACGAAAGTGTATGTGTTGAATGGGATAATGAAGGAGTGTGGCCCGCCATGAACAATACACACTATATCATTATCGCAATCAACACACCTCATAAAGAACACAATCAAACCCTTTCGAGATCCCATCGTCCTTTTGTCGCTTCAACTCCTTTGTGCAATTGCTCGCACTGTGCAAATTGCTAGATTGTTGAAAAACAAAAGGAACAAGATGGGAACTCGTAAAGGGTTTGATTGTGTATTTAAGATCATAAAAAGTGTTTTCCTAAAAAGAAGCATAGTTAACCCTTCCGAGTCCCCATACATTAACATTTAACTATGCTTTTATATTTACTAAACCGCATACCTTATTGACTATTATGCGATCACAACAACAACAACAACAACAAAAAAAGGCAATAGCGAGTGCGAAAGGATAGAGAAAGCATACGACAAAACCAAAAGGCAATAGCGTAGTAAAAGAAAGCAAGCAAACAAGCAAACAGGCATACAGAAAAAGAAACACGCACAAGCAGTCAGAATACGCCAATAGCAAAGCGCAATGTACATAAAACCAAAAGCCTGTGCACACCAAAAGCAAAGCCAACCTAAGGGAGCAACAACAGAGCAACGCAAACCACGCACGGGCCTAAGACTACGGCAAAACAAAACACGCAAGGAGGCAAAAGGGACACCTAAAAGCCAACCTAGCACCACTACCCGCAAATCTCATTCTTCGCTCTACTAATCTCATTCTTCGTGTCTCATTCTTCACGCACTCCATACCGCATGTATAACACGTAATCGTTATTACCTCAACTAATGATCCATAAATCATCAAACAACTACTTTTCCTATGCAAATGACTAATACCCCGACTAACATCCTAAACTAACATAACACAATATCATCTATAAATCAATAAACATCCTAAACTAACAAACTAGCATTAAATTATAACATTTATACCGAGATATTAGGCTCAATAGGAAGAGAATCAAGCCCTTTATAATAGCCCTCAAGAGTATTTCATTGACTAACATTTATTTTCATTGATTTTATGCTTGATTGAAAACCCTAAATCGCTATTAATTAGAATCTAACTGTGTGTTTTGACCGAGTGTAAGAGAGATAAATGTGTGAAATAATCGAAAGTCAAACACACACTACTTGACCATTTTCTAATAAAAGTAAATAAATAAATAAAACTAACTTATTTCTTCAAGTTAATAAAGCATTAAAACCTAAAATTAACCATTGTAATCGATCATTGATCATTGATCATTTACATATAATTACTTATATAAACAAAGTAGCGCTAATAGCAAGCATCCATACAACCATCAACTATACATCATCAAAACACAAAAACTTCCAAAGCTTCCTATGCTCCATCTTCGACTCATCAACTTCATCCAAATCTTCCAAGAACTCCTCCTTCTCCGACAGACTCGACGACATAGCACCAAAAGTCGAGCCAAGAAATCAATCTTCCTTCGATCCTTCAACCGTATCTCACGGCGGCATACTCACCGCTTGTCGCAACAAAGATTGAAACGAGTAAACAATCTACCACCCTCATCGATTGTCTCGTTTTTTGGCAACAGCTTCCTCGTATCGTCGCTTCTTCTCCCATCCGCCGATCAACTTTTTCTCCTCTCGCTATGTCTTGCAATATCAACAACTCGAAGCATCACGAGCTTGCCGGATTCAAGGCGGCTTTCATTTCATCGATATTAGGTGTGGAAGACATTTTGTGTGTTTAGGGTAAAATTATTGATAGTTGTGTGTTTAGAGTTAAAATGATTGATACTTGTGTGTTGATTTTATGGTTAGGTAAGTATACATAATTACAATGTACCTCACAATTTGCACAAATAATCACAAAAACACTTAAGAGGCATCGGAAAATTTATTTTGGGTGTTATCAGAGCCCTTCATATTCTTCCATGCATAAATGTGATATGCAATAGTTCAAGAAAAAGAAAAGAAAAAGTGATATGCAGGAGGAGTATTTAGGAAGATATCTAATATTGCAATTTAAACCCTTCATTTTTCATTGATCTAAACCACCCCTATATACTAGGGGTGTTCACGGGCGGTTCGCTCGATTCGCTTAGAGATTTTAACTATCCATCACGGGCGGTAGTTCATTCTACTATCCAAAACCGAACCGCATTAGGCGGGTAACCGGACATGCGGGTATCCGAATGAGCGGTTACCCGCGGTTCGGGTCACGGTTAACCATTCAAAAAATTAATCGAATCGAATCGGGCGAACAATAACATAAATTATAACGTAATATGTCATTTTAGTAAAATTAAATAACACTAAAGATATTAGAATAATAGTAATGTTGTTGTGTCGCAATAGCAACATTCAAATTACCATATCTAACAAAATAAGTAATACTAATTATTTGACGTTTATAGATTACGATCACATTAATGATATGTAATCCATGGACGTTAGTAAATGATCAAATTAGATAAGTAAAATGCATTATGAACCGTGATAAGCGGGTTTTTCGGTTTCGGTTTTCTCGATTTCGCTTTCTTCGGTATCGGTTTTAGCGGTTATCGGATTTGCTCAAATTCTTAAAATTTATGTCAACCGCAATACATCGACCAAAATCAAAGTTAGTCATCTTTACAATGTAGCACATTGACAAAAATCAAAGTTAGTCATCATTACTATGTAGTCATATCTACAAGAGAACCAAGAAGACTAATCTTGCTTTATAGACACTACAACTTTGGCAAACAATGAATTCGGTGGTTATTAATTTGCGAACCATGCAAATTTGCATAACAAAACCCACGTAAACATTACCCGACAAGGTTACAACAACATTACGCAACAAGAATTGTCGACACAATAGGATGTCGACACATATGATAACATCAATTGCAATACCTTACATGTAACTACTTGCATACAATATTACGTAAATTGTCGACACAATAGGATGCTCACACATATGTTTAGCCATACTATATGAGTTAGGGGTTGTTTACTTTTTGAAAACTTTTTCGCCTGTATACACGCTTATACACACATTCATACGCTTATACACGCTTTTGTCTGCTTTAATACGCTTTCACGCCTTTGTCCCCTTTAACTGCTTTTATACGCTTCCGGTTTTGTTTACGCTTTTCGTCGTGTTTACACGCCGCTAGTTTTTCATGTTTCCGTCCGCTTGAATAAGTTTTAGTCTGCTTTACATACTAACGCACATTTTCAAACGTTTATACATTTTCATATGTTTTACATATGTTTTCGTCCGATCGTCCGATTTACCCCGCTCTCATCCGCTTTTACCCATTTTCGTATGTTTATAAGAATTTTTCAACCGCTTTCAAAGGTTTTCTTACACTTTTACACGATTCGCACGCTTATACAAGTTTTCGCCTGCTTTAATACGCTTTGGTCCGCTTTTCACGCCTTTGTCCCTTTTAATCGCTTTTATACGCCCCGCTTTTGTTTACCGGTTTTCGCCCGTGTTTGCACGCTTACCGGTTTTTTCATCTTTTAGTCCGCTTGTATAACTTTTACACACATTCGGCCGATTGCAAATTGCTTTTGCACGTCGTCCCATTTACCCCGCTTTCATTCGCTTTTACCCATTTTCGTATGTTTTAAGAATTTTTCAACCGCTTTCAAAGGTTTTCTTACACTTTTACACGTATTCGCACGCTTATACACGCTTTCTTCGCTTTAATACGCTTTGGTCCGCTTTTCACGCTTTTGTCCTTTTAATCGCTTTTATACGCTCCCGCTTTTGTTTATCGGTTTTCGCCCGTGTTTGCACGCTTTACCGGTTTTTCATCTTTTAGTCCGCTTGTATAACTTTTACACACATTCGGCCGATTGCAAATTGCTTTTGCACGTTTTCATCCCATTTACCCCTGCTTTCATTCGCTTTTACCCATTTTCGTATGTTTTAAGAATTTTTCAACCGCTTTCAAAGGTTTTCTTACACTTTTACACGTATTCGCACGCTTATACACGCTTTCTGCTTTTAATACGCTTTGGTCCGCTTTTCACGCCTTTGTCCCTTTTAATCGGTTTTATATCGCCCCGCTTTTGTTTACGTGTTTTCGTCCGTGTTTGCACGCTTTAGCCGGTTTTTTCATCTTTTAGTCCGCTTGTATAACTTTTACACACATTCGGCCGCTTCAAATTGCTTTGCACGTTGTCCCATTTACTCAAACATTATGTTTGTAGGTTGCTAATTATGGAAGCCATGGCTTAAAATCTAAATAATTTTGTGTCAACTCAAGAAGCGAACTTAATTATCCATTTTCGGTTTAAAACCATATGTGTCAACCCAATAATCAAGCTTAATTTCGGTCAACCCAAGAAGCGAACTTAATTCATAATCGGTTTTCGGTTCGCTTTGGTTTAATTATAGTTCGTTCGCTTCGGTTTTCGTGTTGACAAAAATAAAAATATAACCGATTTAACGAAACAAAACCCGATAACCGAACGGATCAACACCCCTAATTTATAGTCATAGTTTAAAAGAAGGAGGACTTAGTTTGCCGCTTTTAAACATTAGGTCCTTAGAGATTGGTGGATCTTAGGGATGACAGGAGGTCATGAGGTCTAAGTCAGGGGTTGAATGATCTCATTACTCAATCTTAGGAGGAAATCGATACCAAGGAAGAACAAATTCAAAGCGATGAATGGTTGAAGGGTTTCTCGCTATGGAATGGGATGTTTTCTTTGCTCTAGTGTCATCTGCTTATGTCTAATGTCTAATGTCTAATGTCTTGGTTTAATGGGATGGTATGTAGATATATTAACAATGGAATATGTATGGATCTTTTGATGGTTTATCCATACGAATGCTAATTATGTTTGTTAATATAAGTAATGTGTTCGCTAGTTTGTTTCATCTTTTTTTCATGTTGTTTTGAATTTAGGAATTGGTTGTGGTGTTAAAGTTCATATTCGCACTAGTATAATGTATTATTGTAGGATTAGGATGTTCAATTTTAGATTGTTGTCAATTTTTTATGACCGATTATGAAGTTTAGAACCGAGGCGTTTGTTCATGACAATTATTTTTGATTGAACCACTATATTGGGTGTTTTTGTTGTTGTTTCTGCTTTAAGTTAATTGCATTTACATGTTTTCTTGATTTTTTTGACTACTTGAGGATGTTAGAGCTTATCTAATTGCTTATAAATAGCTTATTTATAGCCTTAAAGTAAGGTCTTAGGGTCGCTTTGATGTATCGCCAGCTCTTGGTTTGATTTGCCTATTTTTGTGCTTAATTGTTTATCCGAACCGCTTATTAGTTATAGTTGCTTAATTAGTTGCTTTAAGTCCATTTTAGCTTTTGATTGTTCATTTGTATGCGCCATGTGGTGATTTTAGTGTATCTCAGCTATATGTGTTTTGACACACCGGTTTGAAGTAATATGAGTGTTTGGGACCTGGTAAGCACCATTTCGCTGTGGGTGTTTTGGTTTCAAAATTGTTTGATTTGGAGCCACATTTTAAAATTATCAAATTTGAGCCAAATTTTAGCCAAAATTTTAAAATTACTTTGAAATTATGGTTTCCTTAATTGAAAACGCCCCATCATTAGCCCTATTTTTACTCCAATAAATCAAAGCTTCAAGCAAAACAACCGTAACTTCAATTTTACACCATTATTTACCAATTAAGTTTACTAATTTTCTTTAACACATTACTTCGACGAATCATGTCAACGCAAATCAATTATCCGGATGATTTGGTTTATTCGATCGTGAAATTGAAAACACTTTAGAATATGAATCGAGACGATTCGATGAGGGTGAGGATGTCGGAAACAACCATTCAAATGCGAATGTTGTTAAGAGGGCATAACTAGGTTAGCTAAGTTTCGCAGGAATATGGAAAACAGACGGAATAAAGGTCGCAGTAACCTTCGATGCAATCGGATAGGTTATCGTGAAAAACAGAGCATTGTTTTCAAGTTTTTGGGTGATTTGGTTCGTGAGCATATAGGTGTCGGATTCTAACCCGGAGGAAGGTTGATTCGTAAGCAAGAGATAAAATGTGGACGAAATCACGGTACACATATACTTTTTTAACTAGTAGTGGCTTGGTCGTCAGAGATACAAGGTGTTAATAAGTTTATCTCTGATTTACAAGATGTGCAACTAATTAACAACAATTTGTTAATCTTTGCAATGATATTTTGATGTTGACTTGACGGTCGAAGTCGATAATGAATCGCCTTGGTCAACTTCTAAGGAATTTCGTAATGAAATTGATACAAAACTACATATTGCCCAACCAAAATACCCTTTCAAAACTAAATGAAGTCCCGCAAAGTATAGTGCAATTATAAAAGCCAAGATTGGGTTAATTTTGTAAACTACACACCAATGAGGAATACAAGGTGTTAATTATTCATTTTATTCAAGTTCAAATATCTTTCACCTTTTCATATGTTTCCATATGTATTAGTTGTATACTATCAAGATTACTACATCTAAACGCCGTATGATTTTGTGTTGCAAGGTGAGATCAAGAAAAGCTAAAGTGTCGCGCCCAAGTCTGCTTATGATCATACAATGGGACGAGGTGGATACGCCTGTGTGATAGAAAAATGGTAACAAGAAACATTTGCACATTTACATTTGCATTTAATAGCATCATAGTTTCGCTTATATTCGCTTATCTTACATTTGTATGTATTTGATGTTTATAAGATCGAGAGTAAAGAAATTGAACCAGATGAAGAACCACCGCGTGGTACGCGTGGTTGAAAGGAAGGGTGAAAAAGACGGAGAATATCACGATGATGATATCGATCGGGGGGAGAAAAATTTGTAAGTTTGATCGCAAATTTTATTATTATGTTTGTTTAGTTATAAGTTATCATCATCATCAGACATTTAAACCGTTAGTTATAAGTTAATACATGTAGTGTTTTAGTTAATACTTTTAGTTAATATCGCCATCAGACATTTAAAACTGTTATTTATAAGTTAATACAGTAGTGTTTTAGTTAATACTTTTAGTTACAAGTTAATACCGGTAGAATTAAATAACCTATTTCCCATATTGTGTGTGCAGAAAAGAAACGGACGACAAGATCAAACAAGGAATCTTGAAGCTTGATCATGGCACCGATGCCATGACAGCTTGTATTAGGTAAGGAAAAGGGAGGATATGCGAGAGAGTGGGAGGTGGAGTAACCTACAAGAGGTATTTTGATCTCGCCTCGAATCGACAAGCATCCGATGAAAGAGTGGTGTTACTTCAAAGTGAACTTGATGATGAGAGGCGCCAACGCCAAGAAAAAGAGGCGTAATACAGATTTGATGAAACAATTGGTCGCACAAAGGGGGCTTGCAACCAACTTCAACTCCATTGATGTAAACGGAAGTAAGACATAAGAAAGTAACATTCCATCTTTTTTACCCTTTAAATATCGCTCAGCAGCCTTCTTAAACAATTTATATTTCGTGTGTCTCCGTGAACATTAATCTTTAAATAGCAAAGGTCGATGAGGATGCCGAACACGTGTTGTCGGACGTGAGAAAGTTATGAGCATTGAGAAGTCTAATGGACTTGCAACTTTGAAAAGGAAATTCAAATAAGTGTAAGTAATAAATCACCCCCGGATTTTTGAATTCTACATACATTATTTATTTACCGTATTATACATATAGGAAATCATAAACTGTCGTGATCTAAGAAATCGACTAGATCAAAACGAAAGGATTCTTCACGCCAACTTTCTCGATCACAAGAACAGAGTCTCCATTAACAAGACTACCACAAGTATGTATTTAAACATTTTCATATGTTCTTTAGTTTAATTAATTATCGATACATATATACATGCAACAAATTATCTTTTAGGTAATTAAGTGCGATCGTGGCACTTAAAGAAATCAACTATTATTGCGGAGGGTACCGTGTACAAAACCGATGGAAAACAAATGCTTCATAACAAACCACTCCCAAAGGATTGCTACAGAGTATCTATTGAAAAATCTTTAGTGGATGCAACAGGCATACCGGATGTAGGAAGTAACGGTCTCAAAACAGCTTAAGGATGCAGAGGTGGTTTTATGCATGGCCAAAGGATCAAGTGGTTTTCGATGAAAAGGTACATAGATGCATGTGTTTTATAAACCTACATATATCATTCTTCATATTTAATTCAAGTGTTTGATACCCGGCTTTTGTTTCCTGTGTAACACCACCAAGTACCATAAACCGATTGGTGAGAACAGAATCGCACCTAAATTAAATACTAAGCGCCACGCCTCTAGTCATACCATGCAAAAGGAAGCTAAGAAGATCAAGAGTCAAGTCGTTAAATTATTGAGAATTTTATTATGTACGACATTACAATTTTATATACATTCCAATTTTATTGTATTTGAATATATTTTGAATATATTTTATATATTAGAATTTGTTTTGATATATATTGATTTCTTATATGTGACTAAAAGATTCATATAGTCACAATTATTAACACTTTTGGTCACAGCTTGCTTAATTCGATGCGTGACTAAATGTTAGAAAGCGCCACACAAACATAAAATTAATGTGGCCATTGGATGAGCAATAGTCACACAAAACACACATTTCTTCACTTAAAACACCATATGGTCACACTTATTAACACTTTTGGCCACTTTATGCTTAATTTGTATGTGACTAAATACCCAAAAGAAACATGCTTTGTGTGACTAAATGTTAGAAAAGGCCACACAAACATAAAATTCATGTGGCCATTGGATGATCAATAGTCACACAAAACACACATTTCTTCACTTAAAACACCATATGGTCACACTTATTAACACTTTTAGCCACTTTATGGTTAATTGCATGTGACTAAATACCCAAAAGAAACATGCTTTGTGTGACTAAATGTTAGAAAAGGCCACACAAACATAAAATTCATGTGGCCATTGGATGAGCAATAGTCACACAAAACACACATTTCTTCACTTAAAACACCATATGGTCACACTTATTAACACTTTTGGCCACTTTATGATTAATTGATGTGACTAAATACCCAAAAGAAACGTGCTTTGTGTGACTAAATGTTAGAAAAGGCCACACAAACATAAAATTCATGTGGCCATTGGATGATCAATAGTCACACAAAACACACATTTCTTCACTTGAAACACCATATGGTCACACTTATTAACACTTTTGGCCACTTTATGATTAATTGAATGTGACTAAATACCCAAAAGAAACATGCTTTGTGTGACTAAATGTTAGAAAAGGCCACACAAACATAAAATTCAAGTGGCCATTGGATGATCAATAGTCACACAAAACACACATTTCTTCACTTAAAACACCATATGGTCACACTTATTAACACTTTTAGCCACTTTATGGTTAATTGCATGTGACTAAATACCCAAAAGAAACATGCTTTGTGTGACTAAATGTTAGAAAAGGCCACACAAACATAAAATTCATGTGGCCATTGGATGAGCAATAGTCACACAAAACACACATTTCTTCACTTAAAACACCATATGGTCACACTTATTAACACTTTTGGCCACTTTATGATTAATTGATGTGACTAAATACCCAAAAGAAACGTGCTTTGTGTGACTAAATGTTAGAAAAGGCCACACAAACATAAAATTCAAGTGGCCATTGGATGATCAATAGTCACACAAAACACACATTTCTTCACTTAAAACACCATATGGTCACACTTATTAACACTTTTAGCCACTTTATGGTTAATTGTATGTGACTAAATACCCAAAACAAACATGATTTGTGTGACTAAATGTTAGAAAAGGCCACACAAACATAAAATTCATGTGGCCATTGGATGATCAATAGTCACACAAAAGACACCTTTCTTCACTTGAAACACCATATGGTCACACTTATTAACACTTTTAGCCACTTTATGATTAATTGTATGTGACTAAATACCCAAAACAAACATGCTTTGTGTGACTAAATGTTAGAAAAGGCCACACAAACATAAAATTCAAGTGGCCATTAGATGATCAATAGTCACACAAAAGACATATTTCTTCACCTTAAACAACATATGGTCACACTTATTAACACTTTTGCCACTTTATGCTTAATTGTATGTGACTAAATACCCAAAACAAACATGCTTTGTGTGACTATACAGGTTTATGGTCACTAATACGGATTAATCCAACAAAATTTGTACCTAATTAGTCACACATGTTACGGTTTTGGTTACTCTTTGCAATAGAGACTAAAAAGTCAAACACGTGACCATAGGGTACCTATGGTCGCACGACGACCTTTAGTCACACACGGTCGAAAAACATGTGTGACTATATGTATATCGTCACACATATTCGTGTGGCCAAATCCACTTTTTGTTCTAGTGCTCGAGTTCGTAAACACTACACCAACTCCTTATGGCGGAGAAGCCTTCACAACGCCGCTTAACCTTTTACGGTACAAAGCTAAATACCGAGTTCCTTCACACCAAGGCGAACCACACCTAACACAACGTCGCCTACCCTTTTATACGGTGCTAGGCTAACCACCGAGTTCTTTCACACTAAGGAGAACTAATCCTATCACAACGTCGCCTACCCTTTATTAGGTACTAGGCTAAGCACCTAGTTCCATTACTATGGAGGAACTACTACCCTTCACAACACAACACCTAATATCAAGGAGATCCACTCCTTGTTACAACACCATCAAGGATATCACCAACCTTGAAATAAACAAATACTTATATGTATAACGATGCACCTCATCGATTATACGACCTAGGCATTCTTCCCAAATGCTACTTGATTTGATTCTTCGGCATCCTTCACTAATGCCTTTGACACAACGCTTGGCACCCTTCACTAATGCCTTCGTCTTGACACCTTTAGCATTCTTCACTAATGCTTTGACACGGACGATAA
Organism: Chrysanthemum lavandulifolium; assembly: GCA_022545495.1. Classification (NCBI taxonomy): domain Eukaryota; kingdom Viridiplantae; phylum Streptophyta; class Magnoliopsida; order Asterales; family Asteraceae; genus Chrysanthemum; species Chrysanthemum lavandulifolium. The sequence goes on from CM040241.1 coordinate 268,797,824, forward strand.
GCACCTTTCACTAATTCTTTCATCTTGACACTTTTGGCATCCTTCACTAATGCCTTCAACCCAACATCTATGGAGAAAGAAAGAACTATCAACAAGAGAACCTCAGTTATCTTGATGATGACGAAGCATGGCAACTCATGGACTTGAGCTTGCTCGTCTTCAAGAAGTGGTGATCTCGCCTTTAAGAGGAACCTAGAAGATCACACAAAAACAAAAGACAAACTACATAGATCACTTGGATCTGAGGTTAGAGGGTTATAATACTTGGGGAAGTATGTGTGTAAAGTGGTAAGTAGAAAGAAAGAAATTGCTCTCTATTTATAGAGGAGATTCTCTACTATTCCCCGGATCCCACGGATCCCTACCACAAGGGATCCGGCTAGCACAAAGTCAGGGATCCGTGGAACGCTCCTCTTTGCCCATGGGTATTTTTGGTTATGGGTCATGGGTTATGGGTTGATCCATGGTTTTCTTTCTAGATACAATGTATCTCAAGGATACAATGAACTTGGTTAAGTGGTATATATAAAACCATGGGTTATGGGTCAATACCATTTGCTAGTTTTTACCCATTTAGTATATACTTGTTTTTACCCATTTTAGTATACTTAGTTTAAGTATATGCTAACCCAATATGTAAACACTAGTTGTTGTACATATGTATCTAAATCATAAAATCACTTATACTTGTTTTAGTGTTTTATGTGAAAACGTAAGTGTGTTAGGAAACTATTAACTCAAACTATTTACGTTTTCTATATGTTTCGTTAAAATGATTTTACGTTTGTTATCGACAAAACATTAGAAGATCGTAAAATATAAATAAACGTTTTTACGGCTTATTTGTATTAACATACACAATTGCGAATTTCTTTTGTAAATCACACAATAGTGTTGTTTTATACTAACATTTAACAATTTAAAAACCATATGACATTATTTGCGTAATTTATGTTTCCTTTCTACTTTGGTGTATTTGTCAATCAGGTAGCTTAATTTTATCACATTAGCAAAACTAAGCGACCTCTGATAAATTAGAATGAAGAACGATAACCAAGAAAAGTAAAAAAGATCAAGAATTCATACTAATTAACCGACATATGTTTTTCTGCATGCTATGTAGGTTTAGCTTGCAGATCTTTTGTAAATCACACAATAGTGTTGTTTTATACTAACATTTAACAATTTAAAAACAGTGTGACATTATTTGCGTAATTTATGTTTCCTTTCTACTTTGGCGTAATTATTTGTCAATCAGGTTGCTTAATTTTATCACATTAGCAAAACTAAGCGACCTCCGATAAATTAGAATGAAGAATGATAACCAAGAAAAGTAAAAAAGATCAAGAATTCATACTAATTAACCGACATTTGTTTTTCTGCATGCTATGTAGGTTTAGCTTGCAAACCTTTTAAGCTTGAAGAAGATCATATACGGTAAAACGTAATACTAATCTAGTCATAAGAAACTCACGTACACTATGGTATATTAGTAACCAACAACTTCTTTCTTCAACCTATGTGGGATAGAATGTTTGAATAAAAGAACTTTATGTTTAAATAGAATTGTATACTTGAAAAAAAAACGTGTCGTTGGTGGTTGATGTAATAATGAAGGACGTGTTGTTGGTGGTAAGCATGCGTTGATGGGTACCTATTACACATAGCCTGAGTATACACGTCACAATATAAAAACCATTAACAAGCTCATACATACTTCTACATCTTAATTAGTACACATTTACAAAAACATTACCGCCATAAAAAAAAAATGAGGTAACCTAAAATGGTTAAAAATATAAATTTCGTCAAACCACATCAGCTATTCAACCTATACATAAACACCCGCCGCAACGCACTGAGTGACAGTTTGTCATTCTTGTTCTCTATCAATTGGCTATACTTTCCTTGAAAGCCATGTGAACCAGATACTAAACCGGTTTCGCTAAAACATATTTTATAGCGAGTATAACAAAACATAACATAAAATAATTGAGAATTTCAATTTCGCTAATAAAAATAATGAGTACAATGAAACATAACAAACAAAAAATTGAGAATTCGTATTAACTTTCAAATCTGTCATAACCTGGCTAACTGTTTTAGGTAGCTGGATTGTAACAAATCTGAAAACATACTACTATTCTTAACACAATCAGCTCACATATGCTATGGTATATTAGTAACAAACAATTTCTTTCTTCAACCAATGTGGGATGGAATGTAAATACAGAGATCATGCAAGAGTAATTAAGAGTCGCTGAAAAAAGGACGTGTCACTTGGAAGTTGGTTCTCCAAACTGATGTTTAGAAGCAACTAGTTAACATAATATATACTATTGGCAAGCAGCAACTCTTCATGGTTTAATCCTCATCAACTGCGTTCCATTCATCATTTTACCAGTTTCTCTTATTCACAAGGAGTGCCCGAGATGGTAAATGGGCAATTAATTATCATCAACAAAGTATGTTTAAACCTTGCTTGGTGCAAAATAACTAACATCAAATAATCATGTCAATCTCCTAAAACAGATAGTATTACCGAAATAAATCTTTGTGACGACTTGCTAGAAGACCATCTAAATTAGCCAACAAAAATGTCAAAAGTTATTGTTAACCAAAAACCAAAGGTGAATGAAACATCTTATCAAGCCGCCCTCAGGTGGTACATATATGGTTACTTATTTTCTCTTTGTTACAAGATTTATTTGCAATATAAATGAAAAATGATTGAAATGACCAACTCAACCAAGAACTTTATTTGAGCAAATTGATTGCCCTAATATGTGGAACTAGTCATATATTTATCTAACATGTTAATATCTAGAAATCTAGATTCAGTTGAATGGAACCATACAATCATACTTGTTCTTAGGACGTATAGTGGCTTAAATTGTGTGAACGACAACCCAACATCTTGTAACGAATTTCATTATAAGACAAGATTCCTATTATTTTTAATTTCTTGTGGACTTTAAATTCGTTAACTACTTTATTCATGTCATCAAAGTGTAGCGCCTCTTACAGTTATCTTGGAAGATATGCCAAATTTGAATAAAGTTGTGGTTAGTACTTTTAGAATCCTTTGTCAGCGTGTAGTAAGTTGGTTCCAATTAAGAAATGGAATTCTAAAATAATTGGTCTTTCCGAATAAGATACATTTTTGCATATCTATACGGTCTCCACAGAAACATGTTTTAGAGTACCAAATTTCAAAAAAGACCAAACATGTTTTAGTGTACCAGATTAAAGGAAAAAAGTTAAGAGTTTCTATGAGTTTTCGAATGTCCCCTAACCTGTAAGATTGTTTCAACATCACGGATCATTCAATATTCTAAATCATAATACTATTCTCAACACGTTTAATAAAACTACACTTATGGTATATAACTAACCAACAACTTGTTTCTTCACCCTATGTGGGATACAATGTTATGATAAAATGTTAGACAATATCTTCATTGAAAAAATGGTAAGAAAGTCATAATGCAAGATTTCTTAACGTTTTGTGAAACAAAAAGAAAGAACACAAGAGTTAGAGCATGAAACATGAAGGTAACAGTTTTGAAAAAGGTACATGTTCTGCGAACTGCTATTGTTTACAATTAGTTCGACTTTCCTTAGCTTCTTCATTGTTTTTCACGATCCTCGTTTACGGTAGGTGTATTTTCAATTAAGATCACCTTTGATGTATCCTTCACACCCACCATATGCAAGAATTTAGGATCATCCATCTCCTTTCCACTTAACACCAACTTTTGCTCCTCGGGTTTGAAACCAGTTTCTTTTGCAGTTACACTTTTCAAATTGGATTAATTGATTATTAAAAATAATAATAATAATAAAATATGAAACTAGTGTTAGTAAAACATTATGTAAAGAAGCATACTAGTGTAGATGTGAAAAAATGGTGGATCATACAAGTTGGGTAAGGGATGACAACGGGTACGTTTTGAATGGGTTAGTTTTCGTGCGTGTCAAAGCATGCAGTTTTGGTACGGGTCAATCCAGTATTCTTCTTCTCGGTACCGATCCACTTTTAGGCACACTCCTTGTTAAGTATGGACTTTGACCCAACCAACCCAATACGGGTGAAACAGACCCGAACTAGAATTTCACATGGATAAGTAATTTGATAATTTATTTTCTTAAGCATTTGCTCAATTACTGGTTGGGTCTTATCAACTTATTTTCCAGACCCGGTTCCAACACAGGGAAACAAATTCAAGTAATATGCTATATTATGTGTAACACCCCAACCCGACAAGGGTAGAAGTGTCACATTTTGGTGTCATATCAGAACATACAATTAAGATTTTTCAAGCGGAAGCATTATAAAATAAATTACCAAGTCATATAAATGAATGACTTACAAGGAAAATTTCAAAATCCAAAACGTCTAAAATAAAATGAAATCTCAAAACAAAAGCCCATCAAAATAAGTCCAAGATAATAAGGTAACTAGGGTCGGTCCACTCAGATATTCCAACTCTCAGCCCATCAAAGCCCATCTTCCAACCTAAAACCTGCCGCAGGAAAAGAAATGCGGTTGAGCTTAAAAAGCCCAGTGAACAGATATAACAAAACGAAAGCTAAACGAAATCAAGATGCAAATGAAATAAGGAAACTAATAACAATGTCGCAACGAGAAGAGATCAATGAGACGATGAGGGTCCTGCAGAAACAAAATTACACAAATACCCAAAGGAAACAGATAACAGAGGAGGACAAGCACATAGCACATCGATGACATAAACGTACGCACATCTAAATAACCAGGCATACAATAAATCGGAGATCGGTACAAATAAGCCAACGAAGTCCAAATGCTAGCGGAAACAATTAACGAGAAAGTAAGCATGGCAATCACACAGTCAAATAATTACGAGTTAATAACATCACAAGTATCACAACAAGAGAAATACAATCGAGTCGACATGGTAACCACAAGTATCAAGTATGAAATCGGTATGAACACTATAATTAAATGACTTAGGGACATAACAGACAAAATGAAGTTAACAAGCCAAACCACATAAGTTGAACCATTTATCCAATCGAACAAGAGCATAAACAACAATGTACACATGGCGGATCAACAATGAGCGATAAGGATACTAACAGATATTCATAGTCCACGAGGTTAACGAGCGTAGTTTACATGATAAACCGTTAAAACAATTATTTACATACTAGCATGGTCACCGACAAATCAAAGGGTCACATGACGGTGGGATAACATGTAATCGATGACAACAGGTGGATCATATAATCGCGTACTAATCATATCGTAGCAGGGGTAAACAGAATCACATAAGACATGCAATAGCACAATCAAATTCAATAATCATATAATAACCCGATGACGTGAATGGAGCGATGGTGCAAGTAACGGAACCGAGTATGATGAGATCAATGAAATGGAGTATATATAACATGGTAGTGGAGTGAGTCACATAAGGGTCTTGGATAAATATAATCAATACGAGAATATGATGCGTTGGGAAATCTGAAGGTACAATATGGGTATATCAATAGTGTAAGGTCCGCCGAAATCCATCCCGAGCCAACAAAACAAATCAAATCATATCATATATCCATAGTAGCTGTAGTAACCAATAAGAACCATTGTATTCGGAGGGTGACCTCGGAATACCAAATCAATAGGAGGGGAGACCTCAAGTAGCCAGTGGAGTGATCAGCTCCCAAAATGTGAGGGGGTGTATTGCACACACGCACCGCATCACCAAAACATATCATATCATATCAAATGCAAATCAAATCAATTCAAATCAAAACAAATCTAGGATGCATCCATACGCCCCTGCAAATCAAATCATAGTGGCCAAACATATATATCCAAAACGCGCATAATCAATACAGAATAGGGACGGTGTGGAACATCACTCAACCACACTAGAGTCATGCCATTGGTGCATCAATGACACGACCATGTTACCTTCATGGCTAGGGAAACAATATTTGGCTCGGGTATCAATCTGAAGGGTCAAACAAAGGTCCAAAGTGTAGCAATATATAAGTCTTTGTAATCAAAGTTTCAATATCAATAGTTCCCAATTCAAAGGTTCATAGCAATAGTCCAATATCAATGTTCAATATCAATATTTCAATATCAAAGGTTCAATAGCACATGTCAATAGCAACATTCGAGAGCAAAGGTTCGAGCAAAGGGTTCAATAACGGAAGTTCGGTAACAGTGGTTCAATAACAGAGGGGTCAATAGCAAAGCAAAGATTCAATAGCAATGGTTCAATAGCAATGGTCAAATAGCAAAGGGATCGATATCAAGGTTCAATATCAGAGGGTCAATAACAAAAGGGATCATAGCAATGAAATATCATAAGCGAAAATAAAGTCGAAGGATCAGAGAGTCATGAGAAATCCCTACTGAAAAGGGATAGAATATATGTACCTTAACGCCAATGAAAGGAAAGCAAACGAATGAATGAACACGAAGACACAACGTCACGTCTCCATCAACGAATCTACATGGATTACGATTTATTTAATACTTATTAGCTCATTTAAGTCATAACGGATTAATCGCATTAATATATATAGCCATTCGAATATGATATTTCATGTGTCTCTATTCGTGATTTAATGTGACCTTGGTTATTATTTCATGTGGTGATATAATGTGTCATTTCATGCAAGGTTTAAAACAGATTCATATGACAATGTATATGGGTCGACATAAAACTAGCCACGACATAAACGCGTTTTATTAAGTCCATTTTCACATGACACCACTTTTAACGAGACAAGTATATGTTGAGTATGTGATAGGTCGACCAGATTCAAAATAATGGGTACATATATATGGGTCGAAACATGTGGCCTTCTATTTGATATTTTATGTGTCAAATGCTAGGATTTTTATGTGATGCTTAGACCTTCATGTGCCTTTTAACATCTCAAAACATGTGACGAGAGATAATTCAAAAACAGAAGCATATATATGGTTGTATTAACATGTTCATTCCTCCAATATTAACGTGACCTTCATACATGATTTCATGCGCGGCAAAAGTTATTATTATGTGATGGTTATTATCTTTTATGTGCAAGGTTTTAAATGTGTTCATGCATTCAAATGGCGTCATTCACGTATGATTAAAAAGACAATCAATGGTGGAAGATCAGAATAAGGTTGTGGTACAATACCCTTCGGTAACGTGCGAGTGAAAGACAAACAAGAGCCAAGACCAACTAGACCCACGAAAAGGCCAACACCAACACCAACACCCCTCTAGACCTAGAACTCGAAATCGCAGCAGCCTCGAACCAGTGTTACGAACCAATACCCACGACAAGGTCAAAACAACCTTACTTGGCTTAGAAGACCCACGACCAGGAGCAAGAGAACCCACACCAATAACCACCCTAGCAGCCTCAAACCATGATCTCACAACCTACTTCAATCACTATACGAATCTACTTCGTGCTTGCCTTGGTGATCGTATGGAAGAGAGACAGAAAAGATTGTTGCCGTCATTTTTCTTTTCTTGATTAGGGTTTCATGCGTGTGGGTAATATGGTAGGATAATAAACGAGAATAATGGAATTAATGGGGAGGAGATTTGGCTGATTAGTAGGGAAATCAAAACAGAAATAATACTTTCCGTAAATATAATTATAGTAGGCTTTAGATTTAAGTTATATTGTAATGGTAATATTTTTGGTCCATGCAAAGCATAAAAAGAAAACGTTGAGATCTAAATGGACATAGGCGTGGGTCGATTTTGTACACGTTATTTATCTAGTGATTGTAGCTTTTACTTTCGTTAAACCTCGAATCATATGTCAAGTTAAATTTCATTACACTAAGGATGAGCTTGACATAGTTTACGTATTTTATAAATATTAAATTCGAGGGCAAAATGGTCTTTTCACATGATTTATATTTTTAGGGTTTTACAACTCTTCCCCTCTAAAAGAAAAAATTTCGTCCTCGAAAATTGAAGTCGCAGAAGTACCTGGCGACGTACCGGTTTAAGGCAGATATAGCAATCCATAGTTTCACACAGATCATAACGATTTCGGATCCAAAGCGTACAAAACTTATGCGTAACAGATGTCGACGAAAATCTCACAAATAGGTACAGAATTTCAAACGAACATGAGGAGTGCCAAATAACGGATACAAGTCATATTCCATTCACGTACCAACCCCAGGCATTTCCCAAGATGTCGTATGATTTTAATAAATTCAAATTATATGATCTCGGTATTATCACGTTGATCAGGCGTCATAATACTTGCATCACATAACAAGTTCTTATTGTCATCATATTCTGTCCCGGGTCATGACAACCCACATAACCAATATCACACAAAACATATCACATACCGATATCAAGTAACATACCAAAGCAGACTAGATTCACACATATGCAACATATAATACAACAAGCCAACTTACCATACCACAAAATAAAGGAGGCCACCAACTTGCATAAAACGGTTCCTCATGACTCATTACTGACGATTCAAAGAAATAGCTGAGATATCACAAAAATGCTAAACGATAAAACTTCACGATTCAAACCGAGTTCTGAACGAATCAAAGAAAAGCAAAGCTGATCAAATCACTTAACAAAATATCAAACCGCCTCAAAACGCATGACAAACGAATCTGAGTAACACAAGTCGCACCCAGATCACATGAAGTAGATGAACCTTCTTAGACACCGGTTAAATCTTGTCTCCGTCTTTTACGTCTTTGGTTGATCCGTCCAGCTTCCTCCAACAGCATCCTGATGTCTCCAACAGCACCGCAGTCGGGTGCAGCTTCTGCTTCACGAACCTCTCCACTCGTGAAGTGTCTGCAGAACTCGGGTCGGCGAGATCATCTTCGATTCCACGAGTAGTCTCCATCTAAAATTGACAAACAGACAAAATTTGATTCGTGCTAAACCGTCAAGTTTTATCACTCAAGCCGACCACTTGTGAATGGCCGATAGTAACAAACTTAAAGCAGTTCAAGCACAAATGCAATGAAGATCGAGGAGTATAGTGTTTCCCGGTCGTTATGTCCCAACGAAATTTGTGCGAGAATAGTCAAACGTGTAGTGATCGAGAAGATTTGAGCGGATAAGGAGATATGATTGATTATAACTACGAGAAAAAGTGAATAAATTACAGGGCTTAAATGCAAATTAAAGGAAATTAAAAGATAAACTATATTAAATAAACGCTATCACTATTTGTAAAATCTAATGTTTTGATTTTTCTTTTATAAAACTTAATTTAAAAACTACGCGACGTACAAAAGAAAATGTGAAACTTAAACAATATAAATCCTAAAAATATGAAAATGACATTTTTGCAAACCTAATGATAAAAGAAAATTTTTAGAAAATGAAAACTATTTTTAAAACTATTTATCAAATTATTATTAATTAAAAACTATTTTTAACTATTTAATACTAGCCTAAAATACAAGAAAATATGAATGAAAGTTAGAAAAATGAAATTATGACTTGGAAAAATCTAAAATAACTAAAAGAATTTTCAAAACTAATTTTATATTTTTCGATTATTTTGGATTTTTATGAATTAAAACTATTTAAAACTACTTAAATTACTTAAAAATACAAATTTAACTAAGAAAAATCTGAAAAATATTTTTTACTTTTTATATTTATCTTAACCTAAGAAAAATAAAAAAATTATTTTTTTGAACTTTTTCTGAATTAATTGTATTAAATGCTAATTAAAAATGCCTAAAAATTGTTTTTAATTAAGAAAAATAGCAAACTGAACTAGAAAAATCTGAAAAATTCAGGAAAATTCTAATTTAATATTATGAATCTAAGAAAATTATAAAAATAAGTGCTTGTGTGAAGGAATAAGAGGCTGCAGAGATAAGTGCTTATTTATAAGCACTTGGAATAAGCACAAGGGTACAAATGAGCACCAAACTGTTACAGAAGCTAAGATATGTTATAAATACTCTAAAACAACAAATTACAACTGCTCTTATCCTCTGAAATACAATCTACAAAGATTTGGATGATTTGGCTAATGTGCTAAAAAACAGTTTTGGGTGCCTCTTTGAAGCTTAAGCATAAGCCACCCCATAAGCTAGAACTGAAAAACAGAAGTGGGAACCTCAAGATGACCTGGCTAGCTATGTCTAAGCCAAAGATTAGCCCAAGATGAGCTCTGATGAGCTGGGTACAAGGTCTGCAAAAACATGCAGTCGGTGTAAGTGACTCGGTTGCCTGAGGCACTTATCTCCTTTTGACAAGCTCATTTGGAGCTTTTGAAAATTACTAAAAATCAATAAAAATCCTAATAAGAAACTAGACCTAGAGAACTTATAAAACCCGAGTTTCATTTGATTTGGTCTAAGAATGACTTAATGAAAATCACCCTAGTTAGGCTAAAACTGGATTGTGCAATTTGACTTTTTTAATAAAAATGAAAAGTTGACTTATTTGAACTTTGAAACAGATTTAAGGACTTAAATTGATGTATTATATTGAAATAAACTTAATGCAAGTTATATCTATGTATTACAAACACAAAACAAGATTTTGATCTTGCAAAATTTCCAACATTTGAAGTTAAAACAGTTTAATATAATTTTGACTTTTGGTGGTTGGCGGTTGCAAAATGAAGATGATATGAGTTCAAATGAGGTAAACAAGATGAAACAACAAGACTCAATCATTTGAACAAGCCTCTAATGCGGTTTAAACATCAAATCCAAACACACTGTCATGACCGATTTATAATCAAAATCGAGCTAAACATTTAAGCGGCTAATATTAATGATCAAACTAAGTCTCACTACTTTAATTAACACTAAATAAACAAGTTTGAACCATTCTTAACCACGAGATACATATACAAACACCATTTGCAAATTGAAATGAAAATGAAAATAAGACAGATACTCACAATTGTCCGACTTCTTTGCGGCTAAAACCGGAACCACACTATGCTAAACTAGTCTAAACCAACCCAAAATCACTCGCATCAACCCATTATCATTTCCAAGGCAATTTGAGCTTGATTGACTTATGTTGACCAAAATTGAAAATTGATTGAACACATTTTCAAGCTATTCAAAAGCTATAACAAGCTTAAGTTAACTGGTTGAGCTTAAAAATAAGCTAATAGAAGCTTTAAGACAAGAGTTTGAAACTCAATTTCTCAACGATGAATGTGAAAGTTTGAATCTTAAGTAAGACCTTGAATTACACTTGAAAAAGCAGTTATATTGATGAAATAACTTGATTTGAGTACAATAGAACAGAAGACTACATCTTAAAACACTAATTAAGCTAAATTAATAAAAAACGACATACATTTAAAAATGAAAACTAACTACTTGCTTATTTCTTGCTTCTCTTCCTCTCTTTTATACCCAACTAGCTTCCACGTGTCCTTCTGATCAAATCCCATCAATAAAATTGGCCATTGGATGCTTTGAGTACATATTGGCCATTTGATGCATTTTGGCGGGAAAAGCATTTTTGACCTCTGTGGACTCTGGAACTGCAACTAGGGGGGTGGCTAGGTATGATGATGAGGAGGTAGTGTTGAAGGGATAAGGTGAGAGTGAGAGGATGGGAGAGGTGTTGGGAGAAGGAATTGCAGGCAAGCAGGCAAGTGGAGGGGAAGAGATAAAGTGGGCGGCAAAGGGTATTGTTTGACTGGTGTTGACCAGGGGGTCAAAAAGGGAGGTCAAGGGTTAAGGCAGGGGTTCAAAATGATAATGGCAGGGGTCTAAAAGTGACAAAGGGTCAAAGCTTGGTTTATATTTATAGGGACCATTTTGTAATTTCTGAAATTTGGAGGGACCAATTCTGCCATTATTCCAAAGTTGTCACAAGGACCAAAACTGACAAACTTCAATAGTACAAGGACTAGTTTTGACATTTTCAATTTTTCAAGGACTATTTTTTGCCAAATTTCAAAGTTTAGGGACCTAAGTTGTAAATTTGCAATTTTAAATCTCAAGGACTAATTTTGACAACTCATGAATCCTAGGGACTTGAAATGATATTTTCTTTATTTTGTTTTACCGTGGACTGTTTTTGACAACTTTTAAAACTTGGGGACTAAAGCGCCAATTATGCAAACTTGATACGTTTTCACCGATTTTGACATTTTGCATTTAAAACACATAAAACACTTATTTGTGATATTTTATCATTTTGATGCATTTACGAGTGTTTTCGGATGTTTTTCGTTTAAATGGTACAAAATAATGAGTATTTAGACACTCATCAATGCGCGAAGACGAATCAAACAAAATCAAACGTAAAAAGAAGAAGGTCAATCCGGCGAAGACAGAGAATATCGAAGTCAAATCTGAACGACAATCAAAAGAATCGAAAGAGATCAGAACAAACGGAAGCCTAATGTCTACCAAGTCCTCACAGGTAAATCCTAAGGTCAACAAGACGAAACCTTTGCTCTGATACCATAATTGTAACACCCTAACCCGACAAGGGTAGAAGTGTCACATTCTGGTGTCATATCAGAACATACAATTAAGATTTTTCAAGCGGAAGCATTATAAAATAAATTACCAAGTCATATAAACGAATGACTTACAAGGAAAATTTCAAAATCTAAAACGTCTAAAATAAAATGAAATCTCAAAACAAAAGCCCATCAAAGTAAGTCCAAGATAATAAGGTAACTAGGGTCGGTCAACTCAGATATTCCAACTCTCAGCCCATCAAAGCACATCTTCCAACCTAAAACCTGTCGCAGGAAAAGAAATGCGGCTGAGCTTAAAAAGCCCAGTGAACAGATATAACAAAGCGAAAGCTAAACGAAATCAAGATGCAAATGAAATAAGGAAGCTGATAACAATGTCGCAACGAGAAGAGATCAATGAGACGATGAGGTCCCGCAGAAGACAATTACACAAATACCCAAAGGAAACAGATAACAGAGGAGGACAAGCACATAGCACATCGATGACATAAATGTACGTACATCTAAATAACCAGGCATACAATAAATCAGGAGATCAGAGTACAAATAAGCCAACATAAGTCCAAATGCTAGCGGAAACAATTAACGAGAAAGTAAGCATGGCAATCACACAAGTCAAATAATTACGATTAATAACATCACAAGTATCACAACAATAGAAATACAATCGGTGAGTCGGACATGGTAACCACAAGTATCAAGTATGAAATCGGTATGAACACTATAATTAAATGACTTAGGGACATAACAGACAAAATGAAGTTAACAAGCTAAACCACATAAGGTGAACCATTTATCCAATCGAGCAAAGTAGCATAAACAACAATGTACACATGGCGGATCAACAATGAGCGAGATAAGGATACTAACAGATATTCATAGTCCACGAGGTTAACGTAATCAAGTATACATGATAAACCGTTAAAACAATTATTTACATACTAGCATGGTCACCGACAAATCAAAGGGGTCACATGACGGTAGGATAACATGTAATCGATGACAACAGTGGATCATATAATCGCGTACTAATCATATCGTAGCGGGGTAAACAAAGAATCACATAAGATATGCAATAGCACGATCAAATTCAATAATCATATAATAACCCAAGACGTGAATGGAGCGATGGTGCGAAGTAACGGAACCGTAGTATGACGGATCAATGAAATGGAGTATATATAACATGGTAGTGGAGTGAGTCACATAAGGTCTTGGATAAATATAATCAATCTGAGAATATGATGCGTTGGGAAATCTGAAGGTACAATATGGGTATATCAATAGTGTAAGGTGCAGCCAAATCCATCCCGAGCCAACAAAACAAATCAAATCATATCATATATCCATAGTAGCCTGTAGTAACCAACAGTAACCATTGTATTCGGAAGGGTGACCTCGGAATACCAAATCAATAGGAGGGGAGACCTCAAGTAGCCAGTGGAGTGATCAGCTCCCAAAATGTGAGGGGGTGTATTGCACACACGCACCGCATCACCAAAACATATCATATCATATCAAATGAAAATCAAATCAAATCAAATCAAATCAAATCTAGGATGCATCCATACGCCCCTGCAAATCAAATCATAGTGGCCAAACATATATATCCAAAGCGCGCATAATCAATACAGAATAGGGACGGTGTGGAACATCACTCAACCACACTAGAGTCATGCCATTGGTGCATCAATGACACGGCCATGTTACCTTCATGGCTAGGGAAACAATATTTGGCTCGGGTATCAATCTGAAGGGTCAAACAAAGGTCCAAAGTGTAGCAATATATAAGTCTTCGTAATCAAAGTTTCAATATCAATAGTTCCCAATTCAAAGGTTCATAGCAATAGTCCAATATCAATGTTCAATATCAATATTTCAATATCAAAGGTTCAATAGCATAGGTCAATTACAGCAGTTCGATGTAAAGGTTCGATAGCAAAGGGTTCAATAACGGAAGTTCGATGTGATGGTTCAATAACAGAGGGGTCAATAGCAAAGCAAAGATTCAATAGCAATGGTTCAATAGCAATGGTCAAATAGCAAAGGGATCGATATCAAGGTTCAATATCAGAGGGTCAATAACAAAAGGGATCATAGCAATGAAATATCATAAGCGAAAATAAAGTCGAAGGATCAGAGAGTCATGAGAAATCCCTACTGAAAAGGGATAGAATATATGTACCTTAACGCCAATGAAAGGAAAGCAAACGAATGAATGAACACGAAGACACAACGTCACGTCTCCATCAACGAATCTACATGGATTACGATTTATTTAATACTTATTAGCTCATTTAACTCATAACGGATTAATAGCATTAATATATATAGCCATTCGAATCTGATATTTCATGTGTCTCTATTCGTGATTTAATGTGACCTTGGTTATTATTTCATGTGGTGATATAATGTGTCATTTCATGCAAGGTTTAAAACAGATTCATATGACAATGTATATGGGTCGACATAAAACTAGCTACGACATAAACGCGTTTTATTAAGTCCATTTTCACATGACACCACTTTTAATGAGACAAGTATATGTTGAGTATGTGATATGTCGACCAGATTCAAAATAATGGGTACATATATATGGGTCGAAACATGTGGCCTTTTATTTGATATTTTATGTGTCAAATGCTAGGATTTTTATGTGATGACTGCTTATACCTTCATGTGCCTTTTAACATCTCAAAACATGTGACGAGAGATAATTCAAAAACAGAAGCATATATATGGTTGTATTAACATGTTCATTCCCTCCAATATTAACGTGACCTTCATACATTATTTCATGCGGCAACAAGTTATTATTATGTGATGGTTATTATCTTTTATGTGCAAGGTTTTAAATGTGTTCATGCATTCAAATGGTGTCATTCACGTATGATTAAAAAGACAATCAATGGAGGAAGATCAAAATAAGGTTGTGGTACAATACCCTTCGGTAACGTGCGAGTGAAAGACAAACAAGAGCCAAGACCAACTAGACCCACGACAAGGGCAACACCAACACCAACACGCCTCTCGACCTAGAACTCAAAATCGCAGCAGCCTCGAACCAGTGTTACGAACCAATACCCACGACAAGGTCAAAACAACCTTACTTGGCTTAGAAGACCCACGACCAGGAGCAAGAGAACCCACGCCAATAACCACCCTAGCAGCCTCAAACCATGGACTCACAACCTACTTCAATCACTATACGAATCTACTTCGTGCTTGCCTTGGTGATCGTATGGAAGAGAGACAGAAAAGATTGTTGCCGTCATTTTTCTTTTCTTGATTACGCTGTGTTCGTGAGATATTTCATAAAAGAAGAGAAGTGATTAGAGATCACTTCTTTTCTTCCCTCTTCTTCCCATTTTTGGGCGGAAACTATTTTAACCAAAATCACACACACTTTCCTTCCTCAATCCTTTCTTTTCTCCCCACTTTCCTCCCAAAAAAACTCAAGAACACGCTTCCGAATTCAGTTTCTTTTAATTTCTTTTCTTTTCTCTTGTTTATTAAACTTGAGAACACAGCGTTAGGGTTTCATGTGTGTGGGTAATATGGTAGGATAATAAACGAGAATAATGGAATTAATGGGGAGGAGATTTGGCTGATTAGTAGGGAAATTAAAACAGAAATAGTACTTTCCGTAAATATAATTATTGTAGGCTTTAGATTTAAGTTATATTGTAATGGTAATATTTTTGGTCCATGCAAAGCATAAAAAGAAAACGTTGAGATCTAAATGGACATAGGCGTGGGTTGATTTTGTACACGTTATTTATCTAGTGATTGTAGCTTTTACTTTCGATAAACCTCGAATCATATGTCAAGTTAAATTTCATTACACTAAGGATGAGCTTGACATAGTTTACGTATTTATAAATATTAAATTCGAGGGCAAAATGGTCTTTTCACATGATTTATATTTTCAGGGTTTTACATTATGTAAATTATATCAACACTAAATTATAATTTTTTGGCATGTGGAAAAGACGTTTACAAATGGGCATCGCTGATGTGAAAGATGGTGGACCGTAGATACTTGCACTACCGGTGTCTAGGATCTTTAATCCATATTTCTACCATCCTGGATAAGAATAGAGAGAATTGAACTTCAGTACTTTCTATGTAGATCATGCTCTAAAGAATTACTTTCTACATGCATAACGTTCACGGTTATCCTTTTTGCATTCTAATTAACATGTGTGTAATTAAAGATAAAAATAGTTTCCACCACAACATGTTCTACAATAAAAAAAGATTTGAAAAATTGTTTTCCAGTGCTCACCACGCGAAGGATTACATTTTCTTAACTCGTTGATTGAAAATGAGCTGAGAACATTATATTGTTCTAGAGACATGATCGACACTCGCATACATTATGGTATATTAGAACATCCACTATGGTGTTTCAAGAATTGGTCTAAAAACTTATAAAGAGATCTAAGATTTTGAGTACCATAGTGAAGAACCATTTCATGTCTAGGTGGCATGAAAAGGTCTAGAATTTTGGAGAGGTCCAAGAAGTGTTTATTATCATTTTTTTATTTTAATAGCATTAATTTATGTTGGAACAAGTTATAAATCTAAAAGCTTTAACCATAGTGGGAATAGGTTCATAATATGAAAAGGCTTAAAACTTAATGATAATGTAAGTGGTGGCAATTTTATAAACCTTTTAAAATGTCCACTATAGTGGATGCCTTTAGTCACAAACAATTTCTTTCTCCATCCTACGTGGGACAGAATGTTCGGATCAAAGACTAGAAAAGGTTTCCATTAAAGAATGGTAAATTGTTATAGAAAATTCCTTTGACAATGAAAGAAAAGAAAATGCAAGGACTTATCAAGAGCTCGTAAAATTATGTGTTTGGAGCATGAATAGCAAACTAACAACTTGAATAACGTAATATCACATGTTGTTGTTGCTCTAAAATGGAAAGATTGTAAATGTTTAAGCGTTGTACTAAAAGAGTGTGGTTTTTTTCCAAAGAAATAGGGGTTAGCGTTTACTTATCTTAAATCGTTTATGTAGAAATCTATATATGAACATATCGTTGAGTGAACTATGTTTTTGGATCATAAACGTTAAAGTATTTTAGTATTGTGATACTTGTTTTGGCCCTAAATGTTGTTTAAAAATGAAAGAAAAATTAAGAGTTCATAATTAACCCAAACCTATGGTTATCTCACAAACTTCTTTAGCTTGCAAGAAAGCAATGTTTCTGAAAACATAATACCATTCTTAGACGCATAACCGGCATATGGTACAATGGTACGGTATGTTAGTAACCGAAAACTTCTTTCTTCAACCCATGCAGGATAAAATGCTAGGATTATAAGGTTAGAAAAGGTACCTTATAATAAGGTTTGTATTTACATGGAAAGAAAAAGACAATGCAAGAACTCGTGAAAGAATGATAAGTCACTTGAAATTGAAGTTCAGAAGCAACTAAGCAAAGTATTCGGTGACAAACATCATGTTTTTACTGCTTTGATAACATAAGTCACATGATTTACTGTTTTAATATGAACTGTTATTCAAGTTTAGAATTGAGATTTGGCTAAATGAATTACGTGCTCAATCATGTGTTTGGGTAAAGTATGTCTATATTATGATACTTGTTTTGGCCCAAGCTGGTTAATATCTCAAAATACTAAAAGAGTACATATGTTTAACATCTTGTACTAAGTTGCCGGTTTTAATAACATAGTCATATACGTTTCTTTTGGGCTCTAAGATATGTGCTGCTTTCTAACTTGTGTGACATTAAAAATTAAAATGGTCTCCACCAAAACATGGTTAACAATATCAAAATAAAATAAAAAATAATAAAAAATAATAAAAAAAAAAAAGTTAAAAGTTCCACCATAACATGTTTAACAATATCCAAATTAAAAAAAAAAAAAAAAAAAAAAAAAAAAGTCAAAAATTTATATGAGTTTTCAGATTATAAACCACCCTTATGATTTTTTTAACCTGAAGATGGATTAAAATTTGAAAACATCATACTAGTCTCAATACATTTAACAAACATACTCTTACGGTATATAATTAACCAACAACTTCTATCTTTAGCCGATGTGGGATAGATTTTCAACTTCAAGATAAAAGATTTAAAAATGTATGAGCTTAAAGAAATATCTTTTGTAATCAACTTATGTTTCCTATTTAAAGCGACGCAAAACATTGTGATAACATTACAAGTAAGCATTTTAGTTTAAACCAAGCTCAAAATGTTTCATTAGAGGCAAAATAGAAAGTGATTTTTAATTATGCAAAGTTTGAAGTTCATACAAGTTTTCATGTAAATCACATCTGTGAATTTTTACAAGTCCTATTTACAAATTTGAGAACACTGTACCATTCCAGGCATGTATGTATTCACCCACAGAGAGTCATAGACTAACCAACAAGTTCTTTGTTCAGCCAATGTGGGATTAAAGGTTAAGAAATGTCTCGATAGTATATAAGAGATTTTTACTTGTCTGAAATCTATATATCGCTTTGAAATCGTTTACGGAGAAATCTACATATTATGTTTTTGGGTCATAATCATTAGAATATTTATGTATTATCATACTCGTTTTGGCCCTAGGTTGTTTAGAAACGTATTATGCCGATCACTACATTTATTGAATGCTCAATGTGTAAATTATGAATGTATATATTCAGGTTTGCAAGTATAGTAGCCAGGAAATGTCCTGGACAACAATGCTTGTATGGAGAGAACTTATGTCAAAATCTAAAAATAAGCAGAATAAAAACAACCACATAAGATATAATTGTGCCTGAATATAAAAAACATGCATCACTTCAGCCCAACTCAACTGGTCCTTTGTTTAAAAACTATCTTCTTTTTTTTGCCAAAGCTTGAAACCAATATTTGGTCCCTGTGATCTTGAAACTTTGTGTACCTATTTCGTCTTCAACCACACTATCATCATAAGACAATCTTTTCATTTATTTTCAATAGCTTTCCTATTTCGCCACCACTGACGCGTCGGCCACTGTTACACCACCCGACTTAAGACGCGTCGCATGAGGGAAAAAGACATGAATCCGTTGCATATGCGACAAAGTTGAAATGAAAAGGGACGAAGGTTTGTGTGTGTGGATGTTTATTAATTGATTTTTTTGGGTATGTATTTATTAATTGATTTTTTCGTATGTTCTTGAAAAAAAATGATGTGATAACGGTGTTGATGGTCTCTTAGTGGTCGCTAAACTTAAGCTAACATTATTTCATAAAGAGTATTGATTGGCATGCCTAATTTATGTGCCTAATTATACACTAATCTTATATGGCATCATTAGATGAACCCGTTTCGTCATAAACCAATAAAAAAAATTCACATCCCTTTAGGCCTAAAATTAGGCACGCATTTTCCTTTCATAAATTCATACACCACCAATATATATGACATGTTGATTATCATAACCCGAGTTACAAAACTGTAACCCACTTTTAACATATACGGTCATAAAATAAGTAAACAGGTCACATGGGATTTAAGCCAAGGTTTAAGTTCCTTTTATAAGGGTCATATTAGACGGTTAGATCAAGGATTGGTTCATTGCACCGGTCGAATCATGGTTTATACGAGGGTTTACAAAGCATTTTGAGCCTTTTCCCAACAGACCAAATAACTTTATTTTCAAACTTTGACTAGGTTGTGCTTCTTTTTGCACGTTAGCTTTCATAGTTCGTTTCTACATTTTAATATCCCGACATAGTTTGTAGTATGGACCTATGGGTTAAGAATCCTTGAATATTCAAAGTCGATAAGTATCTAAACATGATGATGGAAATAGTAGTTGTTGATTGTCACTATCGTTGTTGTATTTGTGTAAGGTCACATTTAAACGAAAATGTGTACATCACTAGATGAAATAAGATATACCGAAGGATATCTTCGTTATGACCTTTCAACCATGATAAAAATTTGTTCATTTCATATATGGTTATGATGTGTTTATGAATTGTCTATCGAGATTTATGTTGGTTGTTGACTCAGAATTAGATTATTTTGCACAATGCATTTGAATCAAAAGAATTAAAATACATTTTTACATATTTAATTGTTCCGTATGCATGTTAAATGTGTGGAGATGAGTATTATGTTTTCAATACTTCACAAACATTGGATGAAAAATATCCTACCATTTGTGGAATGTTAGAATACTTATAGGAACTCTTAACTTTTTTCTTTTAGCTAAGGAACAATTAAATATGTAAAAATGTATTTTAATTCAAATGCATTGTGCAAAATAATCTAATTCTGAGTCAACAACCAACATAAATCTCGATAGACAATTCATAAACACATCCTATAAGTATTCTAACATTCCACAAATGGTAGGATATTTTTCATCCAATGTTTGTGAAGTATTGAAAACATAATACTCATCTCCATACATTTAACATGCATACGCATATAGTATATAAGTAACCAACAACTTCTATCTTTAGTCTATGTGGGATCAAGTCTTGGGATAAAATTTACAAAGTCTATAGCTGCAATGTATGCAGTAAAAATAAACTCCCAAGTTATAGAATGAATAACTAGCATTTGTAATCTAAATTAGTAAGAACATGA
This sequence comes from Chrysanthemum lavandulifolium, assembly GCA_022545495.1. NCBI lineage: Eukaryota > Viridiplantae > Streptophyta > Magnoliopsida > Asterales > Asteraceae > Chrysanthemum > Chrysanthemum lavandulifolium. The sequence goes on from CM040241.1 coordinate 268,818,911, forward strand.
GATGTTTGAGTATTTAAATTTATACCGGTTCTTGAATTTCCTTCATACAGAAGATGGCACTCCTTCGATTTTAACATCATTTCAAACAAATAAAAAGAAGATAAAAAATGGAAAATCATTTACAGTTAGAGAAGAAGTGATAAAATTCTGAAACCATTAAGTCACTACATGTACAATGCAAACCAACTGAAATTGAATTGGTTCTCAAACTCTTATTCTTTATCATTTGGCTTTCAAAATATGCTATCCTTTTACACCATGTGAACTTAATGACTAAAACAATTTCGCTAAAACATGTTTTATAGTGAGTACAACGAAAGACAAAATAATTGAGAATCGTATTAACTTTCAAACCGGTCATCACCTCACTAGCTATGTTTGCTAGTAAGAAAAATATCGGATTGAAAACATAACACTATCCAGAAAACAAGTTTCTTACGCACGCTATGGTATATTAGTAACAAACAATTTCTCAACCAATGTGGGTAAAATGTTAGGGTTGAAGGTTGAAAATGGCCTCCATATATTTTATATAAAATATTTTATTGAAAGAAATAGACAATGCAAGAGTTATTAAAAGTTGTTGAAAGAAACATATTTTGGAACTCCATATTGAATTTTAGAAGCAAACTAGTTTATGTGTTTGGAACACGAATCATATACACTTTGGACGATAACATGAAATTATATGTTGTTATTGCTCACGAAATGAAAGATTGAAAATGTTTAAGCACTGAAAGGGGTTAGCTTTTACTTATCTAAAATCATTCGTGAAGAAATCTTATACATCGTTGAAGGTTAAAGTACTTTTGCATTATGATTTGTGTTATATATGGCCATGAGTTGTGTAGCAAACTCATTATGCCGATCACTACACAATTTTGAATGCTCAATGTGTTTATTATGAATTTACAAATTTAGGTTTGCATGTAGCTAAGCAAAGTTTTCGATAAACATGCTTATCAAATAAGCACTTATGTCAAAATCTGAAAGCAATCAGCTAAGCAATTCTTAATCATTTACAGCTTCGATGACGTAAGTCGTGTGCTTTTATTACCCTGTATGAACCGTTATTCAAGTAGAAATCAATATATTATACATGGCTGAATGAATTACGAGTTGATTGTCCAAGGAAAGTATTTCTACATTATGATTCTTGTTCTGTTTGTTTTGGCCTTAAGTTAAAATATCAGGTATGTTAAAAATAGTACTTATGTTAAAATCTCGTCTTAAGCAGGTATTCAATCTTTTATATACTTGCAGATAATATATAAGAGATTTTTCATAAGGAGAAAGGAGTTGAGTAGAAATATTTTACAAGCATATAACGAGTAAAAGACATATAAAATAATTGGGCCTGAATTGTTCTAACCCAAATTATTGGGCCTATGTCTTGTAGCCATCTTCATCTTCATCTATTTCCTTAAATCTTAAATTGCATGAATGACAACCACAATATCACTATAAAACTGCTTTTCTCAAAATTTAAATTGCTTACCAACTTTAACATTGTTAACTACTCTTTTTCAAGTCATCAAAGTGTAGCTCCTCTTAAGTTAGCTCGAAAGATATGTGACATTTCTTGAAAGTTGTTGTCCGACTTTTAATAGTGCGTAGCTCAATTGATTTCAGACGAAATAAAACTCGTAAAATCCTTGATCTTCTAGTTATTCCCATAATAAACGTACTTAAATTCGCCCATGGTTGTAGAAAATATCTGAGAATATAGAGCATCGTTTAGCATGGACCTATATAAAATTAAAGATTAAAATGTTTCCCCCATAATATGTTTTAGAGTAAAGAAACAAAAATAGAAATTAACAGAAACAAAAAGTCAAGAGTTAGATGAATTTTCAGACAGTGCGATATCTCAAAAATAAAAAAAAAAAAAAAAAAAATTAACTTGCTAGATACTGGATTATCTGAAAACATTATACTATGCCAGGCACATGTGACTCACTTAGACTACATTATATTAGTAAAAAACTATTTCTTTCTTCAACCAATGTGGGATTACATTTTGGGATCATGAAAGTTGGAGTTTAGCAAGTATGTTTTGAATGCTCAAATATACAAGTGTAGGTTTGCAAAGTTGATGACAAACATGCTTATGCCAAGATCTAAAAATAAGCAGCTTGGCAATTCTTAAGCTTATAGTCATACAGTGTAAAGTGTGTAATTTATGTGTGGTTTCGATGTGTGTGTGAATTATGGAATGAGACACATTTTGGTTCTTGTGTTAGAGGGGCAATTTTTTTACTTAACTCAGCTCTTACCATCTTTCATAGATACAAAAAAGGAGAGTACGTGATATTTCATTTATGAAAAGTTAGACAAACAGAAACCATGTATGTGATTACATCAGTGGTTACTTTTCTTCACTTCCATTTTCTATGTGCAACGATCGAAAACATTATAACTTATATATCACAATTTTACATAGATGTCTTCCAGTTTCATTTTTTTTTATGAAATATGTTGGTTCATTCAAATTCATTGGCTGTATTTAATGTTCAAAACAAAATTGAACAACTGAATTGTTTCTCACATTCTTGCTTAGAAGATGACTTATAAAATATGATGAAATCATAACATATAATCTTCGCCACCATGATATTCTTTACGGTATAAAAAAAAAAAAAAAAAAAAAAAAAAAAAAGGTCCAGTTGATTTGAGCTTTCAAATGTAAAACACGCCAACCATATATTCTTTTAACATGCAAGGAGTAGATGCATCTGAAAAAACTATACTATTCTGACAACGTGATGAAATTAGAATATATTGTGTTCGCCGCTAAAATATTTTTTAGGGTAGAAAACAAAATGAAAAGAAAAAAAAGTCGAGTTGATATAAGTTATCAAATGTAAAACATCTAACAGATATACTTTTAACATGCCAGAAATACATACACTTGAAAACGCTACTATTCTGACAACTTGAAACCAAAGTACCCTGTGGTATACTAGTAACCAATAATCTTCTTCAACCTATGTGCGATATAATATTAAGATAGGAGCATGGCCGGAGATAAATGGGGTCACAAGGTCACGTCTTCTACTAATAAAAAAAATTTGTAGTGTAAAATGTCTAAAATATCTAGATTTTTTTTTTTTTTTTTTTTTTAATTTGCCCGCCTTAATAACCAATTTATAGTGTAATTTCTAAAATTTATTAAAATGTGACCTTTGGATCAAAATTTTCTGGCTCCGTTCCTGAATAGGAGGTTAATAAAGATCGACATATAATTGTAGTTAACTATTATGTAAAAGATTTTGTGTACATTGGAAAGAAAAGGATAATTCAAGAGTTATTTAGAGTTGGCGAACGTTAAAGTATTTATGTATTATGATACTTGTTTTGGCCCTAGGTCGTGTCGAAAACGTATTACGCCGCTAAGCTTTTTTACGAGTGCTCAAAGTGTAAATTATGATTGTACATATTTAGATTCGCAAGTAGGTACGAAAATTTTAGGAAAAAATGCTTATAAGATGAGCAGTTATATCAAAATCTAAAGACAAGCAGCTAGACAATCATTTTTAAAGATATACAACTTTGATAACTTTAGTTATATATTGTTATAGCTCTAAAAATGAAAATAAAAAATAGAAAATTTTAAGTGTATACGTGTGTTTAAACTTGCCGAAAATATATTATAGATAATAGGGCCTGAACATAAACAAAGCTCAATTGCTATCTTGTCCTTTTTGTTTTTGTAAAACGCTTAAGCTCAGTAATTGGACTAAATTTGACTCTTCACTTGTTGTATATTAACATACAAACTAATTATTTCATACACCACCAATATATATATTTTTATAAGCTTCTCTAATTAGAATGTCATATAAATGAAATGTTGATATAAACTCATCCACAACATGACTCACATGAAAAAATCAAAACATTTGCTACATATTCTTAGGACATATAGTAGCTTAAATTACGTGAATGACAACCACAATATCGTCATAAAACACATTTTTCCCCTATTTTCGATTGCTTTCCTAGTTTGAATCTGTTCATTTCTTCTTTTCTAGTCATCAAGTGTGGCTCGTCTTAAGACAAGCTCGCAAGAGATAAATTATTTGTAGGAGGTTGTGACGAGGATTTTTATAATCATTCGTCTTTAGCATGTAGCTCAGTTGGTTCTGGATAGGGAAGGCAACTTCTAATATACTTGGTCTTGCTGATAGTCGTACTCTAAACATGCGTATTTGGTTTTCTCAAAGATTTAGGGATATGTATACCATTTAGTATGGATCTATCGAAGTATCATGATAATTGAAATAGTAGTTGTTGATTGTCACTATCTTTGTAGTATTTGTGTAAAGACGACATTATGTATCTCGCTATGATCGAACTTCTCAACTATGATACAATATGTTTATTTCATGTTGGTTGTTGAATTTCGAATTAGATCGTGCGTGTATTTCTTTTGCACGTTGCATATTAATCACAAGAGTTCAGATACATTTTTACATTTCTATTGTTTCTTTATTAGCTTTCTAAATTTGTTTTCATTTTTAACATGTGTGAAGTTGACGATTAAACATGTTTTAGAGTACCAAATTAAAATAAAAAGTAAAGATTAAACATGTTTAAGACTACTAAATCAAAAGAAAAAAAAGCTAAGAGGTCATATGAGTTTCCAGGTACCTATGAGGAATCTAGATTTTTTCAACCTAGAACACTGAGAGATATCCGAAGACATAATAATATTCTCAAGGCATTTACCGCACGTACACTTATGGTATATAAGTAACCAACAACTTCTTTCTTGGCCTATGTGGGATACGATGTCGTCGGATAAAATCTTACGTACAAAATATCTTCATAAAAAATGGTAAGATAGAGATGATGCAAGAGTTCCGTCATCACAATCTGATCATACTACCATAATCGGAATTGAATGAAGTATAATGTGAGTCACGCTATCTCTTCTATTCTAAAATTGGATATTGTGTGCAAGCACACAAAGTATAGTTTCATCAATTTATGAATGCGTCTCCGTTAAGATTCCATTTTATTAGTAGCCGTTAGACCATGAAGTTTTGTCTACCTATTTCATCTTCAAGTCTACTTTCCAACTACATGTTCTTCGGACATATAGTGGCTTAAATTGCGTGAACGACAACCACAATATCATCCTAAGACAAAGATTTCTTTTATTTCCGATTGCTTCCTTAATTTAGATCTGTTAGTTTCTTCTTTTCAAGTCATCAAGTATGGCGCCTTTAAAATCCTTTGTCAGTGTGTAGCTCACACAACAACAAAAACTACAACGGGCGATGGGACTTTTGGTGAGGACATCCGTGTCCTCTCCAATTGGGGCAAATGTTGTAGTGTCAGTTGGTTTGTGATATGAGAGAATTTCATGTTGCCTTTTTATTTTTTCATTACTCCCCCAGTCCCAAAATTTATGTCCGTTTTCACTTTTGAAATCAAACTTTGACCATAAATGTTTTTGTTTGTATAATATAATACTAGATAAAATTTATACCAATGAAAACTACATTTAAAACACAATCCTTTCATATATTTTGCATCAGGTATTATATAATATAAACAAAAGGCAGCTGATATTTACACGGAACGAAATGATTTGTACACAGAAATAGAGGATGAAATGACAATTATAGCCTTATTTGCTTTTACCAAGCTATTTTGTTCTATCTTTCTCACTCATCATAAACCCATTCAAGTTTCCTTCTTCTTTGCAGAGGAAAGCAACAATTAAATCGTCAAGACAGTTCTATTAAAGATCTCAAATAAATTTAAAAAAAGATTGATGAAATATGGGGGTTAACTTCGGTTGCCTCTAATTCTTCCCGTTACGATATTTATATAAATCAATTGCAATGTTATTTGTAAGTTGAAATAAACACAACCTCGACTTGAGTAATTGAGTCATTCTTCAACATCTATAAACACATTCAAAATTTAGTTCAAATTAACATCATACTAGAAAGTTACAATAATCAATTTTTAGAAGATTTTAAGCAAATACAATAGTATATCCTTTTAGAAGTGGGCAAATCGGGGTTCATCTTACTCCAATTTCAATTAAAGGTACTATTCTTTTTTTTCTCAATTTAAGGTACCGACTTTTTTTTGAGCCGATTTCGGTTTTTTCTAACTTCCGTTAACTATTTCGTTAGTAAATTACATGTTTGGTCCTTGAGTTTGTATAGGCATTTCATGTTTGGTTTATTTTCGTCCGCTTTCAACGCTTGCATACGTTCAATACGCCGTTTTTGCACGTTTTCGTCCGTCCGCGTTTTGCACGATGTTTTGCATTTGTACGCCACCAGTTTTTAAATAAACATATGTTTCGTCAACGTTCGACTTGTTTGTTTTACGTTCGCCTGCTTTTGCATGTTTTTCGGGTTTTACACGTTTTATCTGACACATTTTACTGTTTTATCGCTCATTTATGCACGCTCTTAGCTTTGCATGTTTACGTCCGCTTTTGCACGCCGGTTCATTTTGTCCGCTTTACGTTGCGTGTATTTTACACTTTTTCTTCCGCTTTTCACATAAACGTAAAAGCGCGACGTTAAAACATGAAATAAAACGCAAAACACAAAACGTTGGACGAAAACGTTAAAAGCATATGAAAACATGTAAAATGGACGAAACGTAAAAACAAATGTAAACGCAAAACGAACCAAACGCAAAACGGACGAAACGTAAACACTACGCAATGGGCGAATCGTAAAACGGACGAAAACGTAAAAGAGACGTTTTGTAAAACGGACGAAAACGAAAACGGACTAAAACGCAAAATGAACGAAAACGTTACGAAATGTATAAAACGGACGGCGTGTGCAAACGTATGAAAACGGATGAAAATAGACCAAACATGAAATATATACAAACTCTTGTAATTTATTAACGAAATAGTTAACGAAGTTTAAATCGAAAAAAAAGTCGATTTTAATACCTTTAATTGAAATTAAGATGAATCATTTAAGTTTATGACTGATTTTGAAATTGAAATCATAAGAACGAAACTACAAAATGAAACTATGATGACTTTTTTCTAAAACTCAACAATTATCACAATAGTCAATTATATGTGATTTAAGCTCAAGATGGATTTGGCTACCGATCTATTCAAACATTTTTTTTATTGACTTTATCTCTAGTTGACCCTAATTTTATAAGACGATGAAATAGTAGATTTAGTTGAAGTTTTGATGATTTTTAGATGGTGAGATTTTTATGTGGTGGAAAACTGGAAATGGAAATGAAGGGGGTGAAGAAACTGAAGACATGATGAGATAGAGTATACATAGAACAAAGAAATATTCGTAAAAGTAAAGAGGGTTATAATTGTCATTTACTTAACATTTTATGTGTATGCATCAAAAGCATCCGTGTAAATATCAACTCCCTAAACAAAAATATTTAAAGTTAAAGTTAAATTCAAAAAGTCCAAATGAACTTAAATTTTGAGACGGATGTAGTATTAATTTCACATATGCCCAAAATACAATTATTGAATGCATTTTGTACAATGCTTTTACTCATTGTTAGGGTAGATATGAAGCTTTTAAGTTTTAGTTATGGAGATCCGTGAAGGGTGTGGTAACATTCACCCACATGCCATTCTTATATGGCAGCCAAAATACATCCCCTTGTGCCATTCTTATATGGCTGCCAAAATACATCTCCTTATGTAACGATCGATGCTTTGTGAGATATTTAGTTTTTAAAAATGAAGGTGAAAATTTATTTTATTATTTTGATGAAAAAATGAATGGTTAAGAATAACTTATTTGATATTTAGTTTTTCTTTGATCTTTATTGAATCAAACTCGTTTAAAGGATATCCTCGCTATGAATAATTTAATGAGACATAAGTTTTTTTTCCTAATTCATTTTTACATATGTATCAATATTTTATTGGCTTCTACAAAAAAAATAAAAAATAAATAAATAATGTGTCTCATTAAATTAGTAATGGATTTATTTAGCACATCATTTTCATTCTTGTTATTAAAAATCTTTCGGCGATCCTTTTTCAATTTAATCAAATAGGATATACACATATTAATTCATTTTATATATCATTTCTTTATTGGCTTCTAAAATATGTGATCCTTTTTAACCTGTGTGAAACTAAAGGAAAAAGTTAAGAGTTTATACCTGTTTCCCGCCATTCCGAAATCCAAATGTTTTTTTAGCTCATAGAAAGTGGAATAGCTGAAAACGTAATACTATTCTTAACACATTTGACCCACAAACACTATGTGTATATTAGTTCCCACCAACTTCTATCTTAAGTCTATGTGGAATAGAATGTTATGTTAGAGCATTGGGTGTGGCTTGTTGTGGCTCGCCGTCGAGGTGACATGACACCTTGTCGTGGCTCTTCACCACACCGCCCCCTCTTCGTCCCTCTTCATCACAACCCTCTTCGTCGTGACGACGAGGGTATATTTCACCTTTTGTCAGTTTATTATTTATTTATTTTTTATTTTTTTTTTGTAAATATTAATGTTTTATTTAGTGGTGGGTCCTAAATGAAGAGTTTGAAGTTTGTCGTGAGGAGGAGTTTATTGTGGTTAGTTGTGGAGGTTTGTTATCTTGATGTGGCGGTAATAAAGAGGTATAGGTTCTTCACCACACACACTGCTCTTAGTTTACTTCACTTCCAATGCTAACTTTTCATTTTATTTGCTATTTATAATGATCATAATAAATTTGAACAATTCAATTGTTTCTCCACTCTTTCTTAAAAAATAAAAATACTTTTTCCTCTTATGCTATCACATACTAAAGATTAAAATATTTTTCAACAAAACATGTTTTACAATAAACAAGTTCCATCTTTAAACCTATATGGGATATTGGGATATAATGACATGATAGAAAGTTAGAAAAGGTGTCCATAGAAAAATATTTACAGTATACAGTAACATATATACAGTTTTGGAATGTATAGTGCATGCCCAATTACATCTACTACTTCAAACTTTCATATTTCGGAGTTTTGGTCGTCGTGCTACTTTATACTGTAGTTTTATTATTTCGCTAAGACATATTTTATAGTGAGTACAACGAAAGACAATAAAAAGAATAATTGAGAATCCATATCAACTTTCAAGTCCGTCATCACCTCACCGTCTATTTTAGCTAACATGATGATAACAGACACATAATACTATTCACAACATCAGTTTCTCATGCACGTTGTGGTATATTAGTTTCAAAAAAATTCTTTCTTTTATCAATGTGGGATAAAATGTTAGGATTGAAGGTTGAAAATGGTGTCCGTCTTATATAAAAGATTTTTAAGAAAACAAAGAGACAATGTAAGAGTTATTAACACTTGTTGAAAGAAACATTTCTTGGAACTCCGAATGAATTTTAGAAGCAAACTAGTTTATGTTTTGGAATGCAAATCATATACACTTTGGACGATAACGTGAAAGTATTTGTTGTTATTGCTCTAAAAATGAAAGATTGCAAATGTTTAAACATTGAACCAAACAACCTGTGAATTTGAACAAGGGGTTAGGTTTTACTTATAGAGGAGAGTTATTTTACATACCAAACTTTTCTTACATACCAAGGGACACATTTCCACCATCCATCTAAAAAGAAATCAATGACTGAGATTAAAAGCATTTTATTATTTCACCTATTTTTTATAATTTAAATATCTCTTAAACCGTTAATCGTTAAGTGAAAATATTTACATCGTCGCGAAGAGCATTTAATTATTTTTCTATAGACGGGCACTTTGATATATACTTTCGAAAAAAGAAAAAAAAAATCGTTTTTTTCATGTTTTTTCGTCTTTTTTCACGTTACTTGAAATTTGCATGGAAAAAATCATATATGATTAAACACTAATTTGAATATCACATGTGATATTAGTGTTAAGTCATATATGATATGTGATATCACATGTGATATGATATGTGATTTTACACTAATATCACATGTGATATTACATATCATATATGATCTAACACTAATATCATATATGATATAACAGTAATATCACATGTGATATTCAAATTAGGGTTTAATCATATATGATTTTTAATGCAAATTTCAGTAACGTAAAAAAAAGAAAAAACTTTAAAAAAAAACGTGAAAATACGAAGAAAAAAAAATTGTCGAAATTATATCAAAGTGTGTATCTATAGAAAGATAATTAAATGCTCGTCGTAATGATTTTTTTTTCGCTTAAGGATTAACGGTTTGAAAGTTATTAATATTTGAAAAAAGAGGATGAAAGTGGGTTTTTTAAATTGTTGGGATTAATCTCATCCATTAGATCAAATAAAAATGAATGGTCGAGATTGATCCCTTGATATGTAAATAATCTTACTTATATAAATCATTTGTGAAGAAATCTTATACATTGCTGAATGAATTACTCTTTTTCTCATGCAAGTTAAATTATTTTTGCATTATGATACCTGTTATGGCCATGGGTTGTTAAAGAAACTAATTATGGCGATCAGTACACATTATTGAATGCTCATTGTATATTATGAATCTACATATTTAGGTTCACAAGTAGCTAAGCAAAGTTTTCGACAAACATGCTTCTCAGATGAGCAGTTATGTCAAATTATAAAATTAAGTAGCCAAGCAACCCTTTATCAAAATCTAAAAATAAGCCATCTTCATCTCCCTTTTTTTCCTAAAGGCTTTAAGCCTAATAGTTAGACCCTTATAGTGGCTCAAATTGCGTGAATGTTAACCACAATGTCTTTACGAGACTAAGTTTACTCTAAATTTAAATTACTTACCTACTTAAACATCGTTAACTACTCTTCTTCAAGTCATCAACGTGTAGTTCCTCTTAAGATTAGCTCGAAAGATATGCGAAATCTGTTAGAAGTTGTTGTCCAAGACTTTTAATGGCGCGTAGGTTAGTTGGTTTCGAATGAGAAATATGAATCGTAAAATGCTTGGTCTTTTAGGAATCACATAATAACTGTTATCTAAATTCGCTCATGGTCATAAAAAATATTTGGGAATATAGAGCGACGTCTAGTATGGATAATTAAACAAAAATAAAAATGTATAAAAAGTCAAGAGATAGTATGAATTTTCACCAGGTCACTACCTCACAAGTTTTTTTAAACTTTTGAGAGAGTCAACCAGTTGAAAAGCTTATACTATTCTAAACACATATAACTTGCTTAGACTACATTATATTAGTAACAAACTATTTCTCTCTTCAACCAATGTGGGATTACATTTTTGGGTCATGAAAGCCATAGTTTCATACTTGTTTCAGCCTTGGGTTGTTTAGAAAACGTATTATGCCGATCAGTAAGCATGCATGTTTTGAATGCTCAAATGTACAAATTTAGGTTTGAAATATCTAAAAATAAGCAGCTTGGCTATCCTTTTAAGCTTATTATAGTCATAAAGTGAAAAATGTTTACTTTATAAACCGTTTCAATGTGTGTATGAATTATGAAATGAGACACATTTTGGTTGTTGAGTTAGACCGGGTTTATTTTGCACGTCCATATTAATTGTTCTTAGCAAACATCTTACCATAATATTTTGTATTTCAATTAAAAAAAAAGGATATACCGCTATTGACAAACATATTTTCGCTTTTGTATCATCACTTCATCGCAAATATACAGTTGACCGGTCAAAAAAGGCTTAAGAAAAATAGGTCATTGGCTCAATCTCAACCTCTCACTAAAAGGTCGATGAGACATGTGTTCAATGCCTGAAGCTAGGTCTTTGGGGCAGGTCAGTCGGCATCCAAACGGGGTGCACGAAGTCAAGATTTACCCGCTAATTTAGATCTTTTTTAAGACATATTCTTGCTTTTGCATTGCCATATAACATTCCCAATGGCGACCTAATTGATAATTTCTGCTTTTTGTGAAGTCTTAAGAACAAACTCATGTATGAGCTTAAGGAAATACGTTTTTGTAATCAACAAGAACATGCAGCAACATCAACAATTCTACTGAAATAGTAAAATTTGTATTATAAAAGCCTGGATTTGTGAATGATTTTTTTTTAATCACAACGAGTCAAGTTTCTGTTAAAGTTTATGTTTGATTGTTCCAAGTTTTTATGTATTTTTTTATGCACGCCAGGTGTTTGTGGAAACACCTGAGTGAAAAACTGATTTCTTTTAATAGTAGTTTAGTTGTTTGAGTAATCTATGTTGTAACTAGATAGTGTGTTCATCCATTAAGTGTTCTCTAATTTGTTGTTTAATTTGGCTTGGTCTTAGAACAATAAGTCTTCTACCAAGTTAAAGAATGGAGTCACAAGTGCTCAGAATTACTATGATTTACATACGTGTTAATGGTTTTGTAAGCTTTTGTACCAAGTAATCTTTTCTACTTAAGACTCAATATAACATTTTTTTTGAAATTTTTTATTCATCTAATTCAAGGAAATCATGTGCCATGCTATCTTTTAAGGAATTTTGAAATTTATTATTCATTTGATTTAACAAAGTTGCCTTGAGTGGTTGTATCAAATGGACCTACGGGATTAGCTTCCTTGAATATTCAAATTCGATAAGTATCTAAACATGTTAAATTAAATAGTAGTTGTTGATTGTCACTATCGTTGTTGTATTTCTATAAGATGACATTAGAATGAAAATACGTATGGCACTAGCTAGATGAAAATAACATATACCGAAAGATATCTTCGTTATGAACTTTCAACTATGATAAAAAATTGTTCATTTCATTTTGTTGGTTGTTGATGTATGTGTATATATTTGTTATGTTGCATTTTAATAAGATACATTTTGATACGGTCTCCACGAAACATGTTTTAGAGTACAAAATTAGGAGAAAAAAGTTGAGAGTTTATATGAGTTTTCGATTCAAGCCCCAGCTTGTTAGATTTTTCAACTCGACATATGGTGAAATAACCAAGACATAATACTAGTCTCAACTCTCAATACTTTTAACACACACACTTAAGGTATGCGGATAAGTGTTAGGATAAAATGTTAGAAAAGTATTTCATTAAAAAGCGGTAAGATAGAGATAATTTAGGAGTTCTTAAATGGTGGAAAAAGATTTGTTACATTAAAAAGCATCAAAGGTCCAAACCGAACCGGACCGACAAAACCGATAATTTAAGAGTTCTTAATGTTTTATGTTTTCGATTTCGGTTGGTTCGGAAGAAAAACACACTTAAAGATTTGTTACATGGAACATCAAATAGAACATCAAATTGAAGTTTATTAGCAACTAATTTATGTGTTTATAACTCGAAACATAAAGGCAACAACTTGGATATAAGAACCTATGATGATTATGTTTACTTATTTGAAATCGTTTATATAGAAATCTATATGCTATTGTATAAGTTATATTGTGATACTTGTTTACGTTTGTTTGATAACATGTTCTGGCGAGTACAGATCACTGCGCATTAAGATAGTTCTTCACCGTGATCACTACAGTCACTGAAAAAAACAACGTTAAGTTTGCTCGTGGTTCAAACCACGAGCTGATGAAAGCCACCACGAGCTAACTATAACCGTATCACTCTCAAATCATACATGGCTCGCTAGTTCCTTCATTACAACTACTAAACTAAAACAAGTAAAATCATTGCGTAAATGAAGCTATTCTAATAATGTGAGTCATGTTAACATGTACGTGTGCAAGTGCATTATAAACGTGTTTAAGATTTCGGTATAAACAACTAGGCAATTCTTTAAAAACGTGAAAATTCTCATTTTTGTTTTCACCAAAGGCTCCAACTTAGTAATTGGATTACATTAGACTCTTCCCTTGCTTTATAGTAACATACTACGACCGGGTGTAGCGGCTCGGTCGGCACCACCGACGCGTCGACCACTGTTACACCACCCGACTTGAGACGCGTCGCAGGAGGGAAAAAGACATGAATCGGTCGCAATATATATGACATGTTGATTATCATAACCCGAGTTACAAAACCGTAACCCACTTTTACATATAGGGTCAAAAAATAAGTAGACATTTCACAAAGGAATGGTTCATTACATCGGTCCAATTATATGAGGGTTCACAATGCATTTTGAGCCTTTTCCCACGGACCAAATAGCTTTGGAGGGTAATTTGTTCGGCTTTTATTTTCCACGCATGGACGGAGCCAAGTGTGGCATTGGGTATGCCATGGCCCACCCTAAACATATGTTAGCTAACAATGCATGTATATGTTATCTAGTGTATTATACTTGCTAAATACTTTCTGCCCACCCAAATAAAAGATCTGGCACATCTAGATAAACACTTAGATGTGTATATATGTAATACTTTTCTTTATTTTTACTTTGCAAAAACTTTTACTTCATAATTTAGATTAGGTTTAGATGATTTTAATGGTAACTTTTTACCGGAAAACTTCTGAAATTTATACCCGAAATTTATACATTTATTTTTCTTACATTTGATTTGGCCCACCGAATCTAAATTTATACATTTATTTTTCTTATATTTGATTTGGCCCACCGAATGAAAAATCCTCACACACCTGAATTCCACGTTAGCTTTCCTAGTTTGTTTTACATTTTATTGTTTCTTTGTTAGCTTTCATAGTTCGGTTTTCTTTGAAGCTAAGATTAACGTGGTCTACACCAAAAGATGTTTTACAGTACCAATATCAAAGTTAAAACTTAAGAGTTTATATGAGTTTCAAAAATCCGAGAACATAATACTAACATATTTGACCCACACATGGTCGTTTCATGGATTTTAGGGCCCAGTGCCATTGTCGCTAAACCCAAAAATAATATATATTTGTCTCATTTATAAAGTTTTAAACTTCCATTGATTCGTAATTATTCAAACTTCATAGCATAAGTTGGTAAACGGCTAAGCGCACAACTCAAAGTCTCAAACAATAATTTAAAATTGGCTTGTTCCAAACACAATACTTATAGACTGTAAAGTATTATAAGCTAATAAAGTAATAACTAATAAAGGAATTAGTTATTTTGCAGTTGGGCTTTTTATACTAAAGCATACCGGACTTTATTTTGCAGTTGGGCTTTTATACCTTATACCATATTGGACTATTTTGGGGCCCCTCATTGGATTTTGGGCCCTGTGCAGTTGGTCACTTTCACACAGCCAATCCGCCATGACCCACAAGCCACGTACACTATGGTATATTAATAAACACCAACTTCTATCTGGATAGAAGATTTGGATAAAATGTTAGAAAAAACCTAAAAAATAAGAAGAAAAAGTTATTGAGAGTTGGTGAAAGAAAGATATGTTCCCTTGAACACCAAATTGAAGTTTAGAAGAAACTAGTGTATGTGTTTGAAGCACAAATCATGAAGGGCACAGTTTCGTAAAATTATATCTTGTTATTGCTCTAAAAATGAAAGATTGCAAGTTTTTAAGTGATGTTATAACAAGTGATCAACTCACGTTTGTTATATGTAAGGACGTAACATGTTGTGGTAAAATTTTACGTAACCATTTGTGTTAAATCGAGCTCTAATTGTTTCCATAGATGCAAAACATAGAGTGGCCTTTTCATTTATGAGAAAGTTTCATAAACATATATCATGTATGAGATTACATAAATTGTTAATTTAATTCACTTTCATTGGCCATTCACATATATGTGCATAGAGATTCATAAATGTTTTTAAAAAATGGGTTGTTTAATTCAATTTTATTTGCTATCTATAATGATCCAAACAAAATTGAGTAATATGATTGTTTCTCAACCTTTGTGTTGTTAGTCATTCTTAATTAACGTATAATATATCTTCCCCTCTTAAGTTATTTGAAGTAAAAGATTAGAAATGTCTCGACAAGAACATGTTTTACGGTAAAAATAAAAAATAAAAGTAGACACACACAAAAAAAAGTTAAGAGCTAATATGCGTTTCGAGATCCATACGTACCTTACAAATTATACAATATATTTAGGGCCTGTTTGGTTCCGAGTGTTTATCGGTTTGGATTGAAAGCATCTTTTAAAACTATGTTTGGTTTGATCCTAAATCCCTGACACTCCTTTGACAAGGTGATTAGGTATGAATCGGGTTATCGGGTTTGGGTGCTTATCGGGTCAGATTAAGTCGGGTCAAGTGATTCGGCTTGTCGGGTTATAAGATAAACCAACTCTACGTAAATAAACCGTAGATAGATAACTTATAAACTTTTTGAACAAGATACTCCAACTCGTTATGAACATTCAACTTTGATTAAAATACGCCCATTGAAATAGTACTTTTCAATATGTGTTTTCTTTTCAAACCTGATGAAATTAAAGATTAAACATGTTTTAAATTACCAAATTAAAAGGAAAAAAACTAAGAGTTCATATGCATCTTGTAATACTTCAAAATGTGCCAGATTTTTTTAATCAAGCCCATTATGATGCACTAAAAACGTTATACTATTACATTTTGCACACATAAACTTATGGTATATAAGTAACCAACAACTTCTATCTTCTGCCTATGTGGGATAGAGTGTTAGGATAAAATGTTACAAAATCTTTTGTAAAAATGGTAAGAAAGAGATAATGCAAAGTCTTGAGCAGTTAGTGAAAGAAAAATTGTTACATGCAACATCAAATTGTTGTTTAGAAGCATTAAGGTAACAGCTTGGATAGAAGAACGTATGATGATTTTATTAACAAAAATTATTGGCGTTTACTTATCTGAATTGTATTATAGAAATCTATATGTTGTTGTATAACTTACGTGTTTAGGTCATGAATACAATTCTTTGAATGCTGAATGTCTAAAATTTGAATGCACATATATACATATTTGCATGTAACTGGACAACATTCATCTCTTTTGCGTATATTTGAGATAGTTCTTCGCCTTGTAACAGTCCTTCGAATAATTGGTATTAATACATTAAGAGCAACTGAGTGGCATGGGCGGAGATAGGGAGGGGTCCCGGGGGTCACCTGCCCTCCTAACAAAAAAAAATTATATTGTAAATTTTTAAAATATCTTGATTTTTTTGTAATTTTTTTCGGGTAAAAGGGTTACCCCCGGTAAAATATTATTACTACAAAAAAACAATTACAGAACAATGGGTGTGGGTGAATCCCACACCTCAGCCCAAAAAGGCTAACCAAACACACCTACACTGTTTAGGACCTAAAATAACATAAGAAAGACAAACCAATCTTATGATCAACAACTATAAAGACATAAGAATAAAACTAACGTTTATTATGATCACGAAGATTCATATCCATTGAATCACAAAACGCGAGTTGTTCCGGATTTAAACCTTGAAGGTCATAATTGTCATATAAATCAAAATCTTCATCCTCATGTAAACTAGTGTAACACCCCCAAATATCGGTACAACGGAAGACTTAATCAAGTTTTCGGGGCGTTACTATTGGATTGGTATCGCACACAAATATAGCAAAAGATAGTCATTTAACGTTCAAAACAAATCCCAAATTTAAGTATTCAAAACATTTAATCCAAAAGTGTAAATATTAGGCCCAACACATGATTTAATAAAATAGGTCCCCAAAGTTTATCAGAGTCAGAAATGATCCTTGAACCCCGCTTTCTTGACAAGCTTCCACCGTTCACGTATTCCAAACATCTTTCAAATACCTAAGAAATCATGCTAAAAGGTCAGCTTACGCTGGTGAGTTCATAGGTTTAAGTTCAACAAAATCATAGTGGACCAGTAGGGGTTGATTTGCTATGCAAGACCTAAGATAGATAAATACCGTTTGCACACCGATCCTACCCGGATCACCAACCATAATCATATCCCGCATCCAGGGATTACTCGGGCCCAGCGACTCTAGTCCAGCACTGTCGTGGCAAAATCTAGAACAATTGCCAACCCTGGACTAGGTCGATGTAGAAGTCTATTCTTAGCTAGGCACGGTTAAACCTATACTAAGGCAACAACTACCGCACATCTATCTAACAGTCAAGCATATAAGAAAATCCAAATAGTTTTCACGATACAAAAACAGTAGCATGATTCTCACCCCAATATAGTTGAAAACGTAGATAAAAGTGGGGCTATGAAACTCACCTCAAGCAATCAACGTACAAATAAACACTAGCAGAAGATAACGGTAATCACGGCACATCAACTATCGACTCGGCACAACCTATTAATGTAGACCAAATTTAATATATGTAACTCTCGAAATCAACGTTATCTACCCCAATGTATTCCATTTCGTTATTTCCAAAAATGTCTCGTTTCACCATTTAATCCTAGTGTTTGGTATCCTCATGTGAGTGTATCGACTCAATATGATGCTATGAATGCACTCAAACAACCAGTATATAACTCAATGCAACACCATGAGACATCTAAGCGATAAGCTCTATAGTCCAATAAGTTTCGGAATAAATAGTAGACCTTATCGAATTCATCAACTACATTAACCAACAAGCTACCAAAACGACCCGACCCGGACCCTTGGTCCAAGTGGGTCTCGTACGCAACCCAAGGCACGCATACGTGACCTTGGTGGCTCGTACACCATCTCAACCCAACCAAATCACTTCCAAATCAATTCCACAACATCCAAATACAATCAATCAACCTTCAATAATTAACCAAACACAAAAACCATCATCTATTCTAACCAAAAATATGAAACTAGACCTAAAATGCATAAACCCATCAAATTGATACACCACATGCTTACCAAACACTAACTACTTGTTTATTTAGATGTTAATTAGACTTAATTCCGTGTCTCACCCAAAAGCCCCAAATTTCAACCTAGGGTCGAAACCATAATAAGCCATTCGGGGCTTTTCAAAGCTCAAACTAGGTGTTTTCATGTCTCTTTTACCTTATCCAAACACGAATTGAAAAACCCACTTGAAACCCTAGAAATCCGAATCTTAATCTTTAGATTTGAAGGTATTAATGGAGGTTTTAGTGAGAGTGTTATATATGGATAAAAAGAGGATGAAAAGATCTTAGATATGGTGGTGGTGGTGGTGGTCACGCATGATCTGTGGCGGTGGTGGCGGAGAAGGTGGCGGCGGTGGTGGTGTTTATGGTTGGGGTTTATATTAATTTGGGAGAGAGAGATTAGAGAGAGAAAGGTGAGGTTGTGTGTTTTTAGTGAGAGAAACAAAAGTATCAAATGAGGGGAGGGTGTGGCCTTTTATACTTGGACACAAGGACTCAAAAATAAATAAAAGTGGGGGAAGGGCGTAGCCATGGGGAAAAATGGGGGGTCGAAGTTGTAATTTTTCGTAACTATCCGTTTACCCATTCGATCTCATATATTGTCCCCGAGTGTCCCACAACGTTCATTCGACTTTCTAACATCGTTATTTATGTTTTCCACGAGTTTTGACTATTTATTTGTCAATTTTGAGTTCTGGTCTAAAAGTTACAATATTTCTCGTTTTAGGCTTTTCTAGTGCCGAATCGAATAGTGCCTACCAAATAGAGTTAAAACTCATACGATAACTCATCCAATAGTAAAATAATCTGTTAAAACCAATAGACGATATAAAATCAAGTCATGGTTTCTAAAAATAGTGATAAAGGCAAAGCTCGGTTTAGTTTAACGTAATGCGGTTACCTAAAATAGACTTCCTAAATTGCCGATTGTCACGACCTCCCGACCTCGAAGAAACCCGTCCGGGTTTCAATCGAGTTACTTGATGTCATAAAAGTTTAGGATACTTCCTACGGAAAACGTCCTCACGTTCCCAAGTGAACTCCGGTCCATGTCGGGAGTTCCAACGAACTTTGACAATCGGAATTCGGCTATTCTTCAGCCTTTTAATCTCACGGTCCATAATCTAAATCGGTTCCTCAACGAAATTCAATTTCTCATCAATACGAATATCTCTTAAGGGCACAACTATGTTTTCCTCTTAAAGACATTTCTTAAGATTACTAACATGAAAGAGATTGTGTACACTGCTCAATTCCGATGGTAGCTCCAGGCGGTATGCTACCGGTCCGATTCTTTCCAGGATTAGAAAGGGACCAATAAATCGGGGATTGAGTTTTCCACGCTTTCCAAAATGAATCACTCCTTTCCAAGGAGAAACTTTCAACATAACACGATCTCCAACCTGAAATTCTAAAGGTTTACGTCTCTTATCGGCATAACTCCTTTGTCTATCACGAGCGGTTTGCAACCGATTACGAATCTGAACCATCTTCTCAGTGGTTTCTAGGACCTGAAAAATCCTCGCTTCGTCACTGTAATCCACGTCTCTTATCGGCATAACTCCTTAGTTCCTAATGCTGTCTGTAATGATCTCCAAAAGTGGGATGTAAAATGACTATCCTGATCGGAAATGATAGATATCGTTACTCCATGATGCGATATTACCTCCTTAAGATACAATCGAGCACGCTTATCGAGACTATCGGTTTCGCTAATGGCTAAAAAGTGAGCAGACTTAGTTAAACGATCAACGATTACCCAGATAGCGTCATTGCCGCTAATTGTTCTCGTTAATTTAGTGATAAAGTCCATGGTTATTTGCTCCCATTTCCATTAGGAGTTCGAGTTGAACTAAGAGTCCCGAGGGTTTCGATGTTCGCCTTTACCTTATAACAAGTCGGGAACCAACCGACATACCTTGAGCTATATCGGCTTTCATATTAGGCCACCGGAAAGTTTCTTAAGGTCTGATACATCTTATCGGCTCCGGGATGAATAGATTATTTTGATTTATGCGACTCATGCATAATCAACTCACGGATTCCACCATGAAATGGTATCCACCACTCTCGAAGCATAAAGTTCCGTCGGAACGCTTCAAGAAGCCGTTTTCACTTTCTACCATTCCATGAAGATTCTCATACGGATGGTTCTCTTCCGTCAATGCCTCTGCTTGGGCGGCTAAAATTTGAGACGGTAAGGGCGAAACAATGGTCATTCCTAAGGATCTAACGAGTAGGGGTGGAATGTCCTCCTTACGACTAAGTGCATCAGCCACAACATTAGCCTTACCAGGATGATAACAAATCTCACAGTCATAATCACTAGGCAATTCTAACCAATGACGTTGTCTCATGTTTAGTTCCTTCTGATCTAAGATATGCTTCAAGCTCTTATGGTCGATAAATACTACACATTTGGTTCCATACATATAATGTCTCCAGATCCTAAGAGCAAACACTACAACACCTAACTCAAGATCATGGGTGGTGTAGTTTTTCTCATGCTTCTTAAGTTGTCGGGATTCATAAGCAATCACCTTCTCACGTTGCATCAAAGCGGCACCTAAGCCTTTATGCAAAGCGTCGCGATAGACACGACAAAGTCTTCGCTTCCTTGAGTAAAGCTAGGATGGGCGCACTACACAACTTCTCCTTGAGTTGGAATGCTTCTTCTTCCTTTTCTCCCCATTCATACTTAACGTCCTTCCGTTAGTTTGGTCACGACTTAGCTATCTTGGAAAATCCTCAATGAATCTCCTATAATAGCTCGCTAAACCTAGAAACCGCTTGATTCGATGGGTTCTTAGAGTCGCCCATTCCTTAATGGCCTTAATCTTAGTTGGGTCAACATGAACACCTCGACTATCTATCACATGACCTAAGAATTGCACGGACGGAATCCAAAATTCACACTTAGAAAATTTGGCATACAGCTTTTCCTCTCTCAACAATCCTAAAATGAGCCTCAAATGCTCTTCGTGCTCCTCACTACTCTTGGAGTATATCAAGTTGTCATCTATGAATACTATCACAAACTTATCTAGGTATGTCTTACACACTCGGTTCATGAGATCCATGAAAACTGCTGGCGCGTTGGTCAAACCAAACGACATCACTTGGAATTCATAGTGTCCATAACGAGTTCTAAACGCCGTATTAGGGATATCTTCCTCTCAAACTCTAAGCTGGTGATAACCAGATCGTAAGTTGATCTTAGAAAAGACACTAGCTCCTTGGAGTTGGTCGAATAGGTCATCTATTCTAGGTAACGGATATCGGTTCTTCACTGTCAACTTATTCAATTCCCTATAGTCAATACACATCCGAAACGATCCATCCTTCTTCTTCACAAACAACACTGGTGCTCCCCACCGTGACGAACTTGGTCGAATGAATCCTTCTCGACAATTACGCCAACTGCTTAGACGGTTCCTTCAATTATATTGGAGCAAGTCGATAAGGTGCCGGACTGCTGGTGCGACCGGGTATCAACTCTATTTGGAATTCCACTTGTCCGGACGGTGGAATCACAGCGAATCGTCGGGAAAACATC
Source organism: Chrysanthemum lavandulifolium (assembly GCA_022545495.1). Classification (NCBI taxonomy): domain Eukaryota; kingdom Viridiplantae; phylum Streptophyta; class Magnoliopsida; order Asterales; family Asteraceae; genus Chrysanthemum; species Chrysanthemum lavandulifolium. The sequence continues at coordinate 268,841,102 of CM040241.1, forward strand.
CGGAAATTCTCTAACGACGGGTACATCATTAAGGTGTCTTTCACTCTTCTCCTCACTTTTCTTTTCGAAATTCGAGCCAAGAAAAGACAACCTCCTCTGTCGATGTACTTCGAGACTTAATACAAAAGGTGATGCTCAACCGGAAGGACTTCCAGTCGCTCCGATCTCCTTGTATGCTCGAACTTTTTGCCATACGGTAACGCGCACAATCTTCTCATCACGAGATGATGTGTGCACCATTCTTCGACAACCAATCCATTCCGATAATGACGTCAAAACTTCCTAAGGTAACCGGCAATAGGTCTATACTAAACTGGCGGTCTAGGAAACTTAAGGTACAACCTCGGACTACGGTGTCTATCTTCTCCCTATTTCCGTTAGCTAATTCCACATCGTAACTAAACCCTAGAGGTGTTTGGGAGATTCCTAGTAATGGCATAAAATTGGTGGATACGAAACTCATATCCACACCAGTATCAAATAGTATGGAAGCACAACGACTATCGAGTAAGAACGTGCAGTAACTTCGTTAGGGTCCTCACCGACTTCCTTCCCATAAGCGTAAACACGCGCTGTTCCCATGTCTCTCGCTGATTCCTAACACCATGGTTTCCGGTTTTCCACAAACTCACACTTCACGGGGTTTAAGCCGTTACTTCCTACACCTCGGCTAGCAAATCCTCCTACATTCGGGATTTCCTCTCATCCACGGCTCTCGGCACATATTCTTAAAGTGTTCCTTCTTTCCACATCCAAAACAATGTGATGGCCTTCCATCCGCTCCTTGTGCGATTTTGAGTGCAGTAGTGGGCGAGACCTCGATCTTTGGCCATGTGTCCTACCTTAGAGCACTTCCTACACACATTCGGGCATATTCCATGGTGCTGTTGGTTACAACGACCACACATAGGCCTACTACCTTCATAACCTTTCCTTTCTCCATTTCCTATGGCGAACACCCTGGCTGTCTCTTGCCGTTTGTTGCCACTCCCTTTAACAACTTTATTCCTCTTCCTCTTATCACTCCTATCATTCTTACCCTTGTCTCCTACTTCTAACACATAATAGTCCATCAAACGTTGAGCAACAGTAATTTCCTCATGCAAATTAACTGGCTTCGCAGCGATGACATCATTTCGAGTAGCTAAAGGCAATCCATCGGATACCTCTCAATCTTAAATTCTTGGTCTGCGAACCATATCGAGGCAAAGGAATGATAACTCTTGGAAGCGACGATTGTAAGTCATCATGTCGGTACTTTAACCTTATGGTTCCAAAACTCACTCTCCAACTTCTTAACTTCATTCCTAGGACAATAAGTCTTGATCAAGAGAGTCTTAAACTGAGTCCAAGTCATACTATAAGCTACATCAATTCCTACTGATCTGTGATAGTTGTTCCACCAGGTTAACGCTTCGTCCTTCAAGGTGAATGTTGCATACTTAACCTTACAATCCTCCTCACAATTACTAACGGCAAACACAGATTCAGTTTTCTCCAACCACCTAGTTAGGTAAACTACTCCCCGGTTCCTCCGAACTCAATGGGACTACGGTTGGAACTCTTTGTAGGTACAACCTCGAGTCCAATTCAAGCATTAGGGTTCCACCGAGGTGTTAGAGATTAGTCTCGACTAGCGTTCGGCGACACGTTGCGCACTAACCGGTCAACATGGGCCGGGTTCACGGTGGAGGGTTTTGTGGAACAGGACCATTCTCGACGGTCGTTCACATTCGGGTTTTCTGATTGGGTTATCAATGTTCGGGTTCTCAACAGGTGGAGTGATTGGGGTCGGACGATGACCTCGACAGACAGGGGCAACAATAGCAGCAGGAGCTGCTCGGTTGTTCCTAAGTGGGTTTCGTCTTGTTGCCATCATTCTGAAGGCAAGAAGAACATTTTCATAGGTTCACAATTCACGCTCTAAAGATAGAGTTGGGTTCCAAGGATCACCAAATAACGCTCGAATACATAATCAAGGTCAACAAGGATAACGTTATACCAAAGTGAAACAATCAGATACCGAATCATAACTAAAGGATGCACGTTCCAATAACCATAACTCATAGGTTTCCAAAGTGGAAATACATGGAAGGATACGAAGAAATCAAAACGATCCTAACAGCGATACTAATAAAATAACTAGGATAGATCTACATCTCTAACCAAGTACTACTTAGTTTCAAGATGGCACAAAGCTATGAATCTAACACTATCTTGCCACAACTACGTGCATTCCTAAATGATCTCCAAACATCATCCATCACTCTCCATAGTGACAAAATCCCCAAACGCTGAGAGTCGCAATCCTTCCTAAGATTCACGACCTCCTTCTCCAAACCGTCGACCTTGCGCTGAAGCGCTTGGTCTGCCTCCAAGGCTGTCAAGCACTCTGTATGCCGGTCTACTACCTGCTCACAAAGTCCTGACAGACTTTCTCTCAAGGCCATCGAGTTTTTCTCTATCTTAGTCAAATATATCCTCAAATCCTCTACACCAGTCCTCGTCACTCCCTCTAATCAATCTGACAATCTACTGAGACTAATATTCTGGGATATAATCCTCCTCCAGATCAGACCCGTACCTCCATACTCCTCGGGCTCTGAAGCAATCTCCGATGGTATCTCGGATCCTAACTGCTACCTATATAAGGTGAGTCGGTGGTGAGTTAATGTCTAAAGGTTGTCCAGGGACTCGAGCTCGAGCAAAGGAGAACTGGTCTTAGAGAATGTGCGGACTCTGCAATGGAGGAGTACCCCTTACGAGATATCCTCGTCATTGTAACACCCCGACCCGACAAGGGTAAAGATATCACAATACGGTTTCATATCAGAACTTTAAATACTATTCAATAGCGGAAGCCTTTACAAAATATCCAAAAAAAAAAACATAAATAACTAATCTTCCAAAATAAATCTAAAATCTCTATGGTAAATTCTTGCTCTCAGCTCTACTCTCAACCCAGATCAGCTATCCCATAAGCTCATCTTGAACGCTAAATACCTGCCGCAGGAAAAGAAAAGTGCGGCTGAGCTTACAAAGCCCAGTGAACGGATATAACAGAAACAAAAGCTAAAACAGAACATAAATACGAATAACGAAAATAAAATGAAGTAATGACGAAAGATCTTTTAGGATTCTGCGAAAGCACAGATATACAGAAATCCAAACAACCACATAACAGTTTAGACATCACATAGCACATCAATAACACAAACACAATCACAAACACATAGCATACCAAAATAACAGATTACGTATAAGCCAAACGGAAAGTCTAAAAGCTAACGGAAACACTTCCTAGTAAATAAACATGACATTCATACGAATTAATTTATCAACATTTAAATACTCTTGATACCATAGCATAGCAGCGGAATAATCAGATAAGTCATGACAGACAATATAGCAAAACCAGTTCTCATATCCTAACCTTAGCAGATTATAAACATGGCAGGTCACATATGCAGACAGATAATTAAACCTTCAAAACACTCAATTTGCACTAGCACATTCATCTCGCAGATCAACGCATTCACGTAACGATAACAAATCATAATATCGATATACAAATCATGTTTAACATATTAGTCTTATTCTAGCATGGCAACTAATAATCACTTAAACAAATACGACATAAGCATATAATTCACTAACATATCATATCGAATACTTAACACGTAAGTAATTAAGATAAAGATTTAGTCAACTACCACGAGCCCGAAACATATCGATCATAACATATCATAAGTAACCATTTTATTCGGAGGGTGACCTCGAATACCATATATAATATGAGGAGACCTCAAGTAACCAATGGAGTAGCTAGCCCCGAATTTGTGAAGACGCAGCGTATTGCACGACATCATTCACCGAAAACATATCGGATAACGAGATATGGATCTAGGATGCATCCATACGCCCTTCCTTACACCATCCGAGACGCGTGGCGAACATCACTCTCGCCCTAGAGTCATATCGAGGTGCATCATCGATACGGACATGGAACCCCATGACTAGTTAAATATTTGGCTCGGGTGTCAAACTAAACTTAGGTCAAACAGATTGTCATAAATGACACGATCATAATTCATCATAAAGGTCACAAATAACTTATCGATAACATCATATCATAAGGTTCATATTCGGATATTCGAAGTCGAAGTTCATATCATAATGGCATATCATATGTTCATAAACAAAGGTTCATAATCAGAAGTTCATAATCAACCATAACAAAGTTCAACAAATGTGTATATCAGAGTCTTCCTAACATAAGTTCACATCAGATATTGCATAGTTCACTAGAACATAGTTCAGATAAGTAACAGATCAAACATTCAGAAAAGGGTTCATAGCAATGGCATTGGGAATCCTAATAAGCATGAGAGATATGACGAAGAAGGAAAACATAAGGGACCTTTACTGAAAAGGTCAGAATCTGTACGATAACACAAGCAAATGAGAGAAAAGCAAACGAATGAACGAATACAAAGATGTAACGTCGCGTCTCCTCCAACGAATCTACACGGATTATGATTTATTTAATACTTATTAGTATAACGGATTAATCTCATTAATACTTTTAAAGTTGTCGATTCTTCCCATTTTTAGTGATGCATGAATTTCAACGTTTTAGGGTTTCAATCATTAATTAGCCAAACGTATGGGTTTAATATGATAATCATCTTATTTAAGAACTTATATGATCATTATTCATAGCATCGGGTTTACAAATGTCAAAGACGGATTTTAAGATTCTCATTCAAAGTAGTTTACATAATCTTTTAAAACGTACATGATTAACCATATTTCACACTTAGCTTTTAACCCTAATCTACTTCCCATTTTTAGTTCTAGGGTTTCCATACCTTCAATATTACTTATTACGCATTCAATTAACATGTTACTCCTTTTAATGACTTCCATTTTGACCTAGAACGTATGAAAACTCAAACGGTAATTAACTTAACTCATGCATGTCCTTACGTAATTTATTTACATATGTTGACCCATAATTACTCAAAATTACAAATGACACCCTTGACATCTTTAAGTTCACAATCTCACCTTACTTAATCAGATTTAACACTTTTAACCCAAAGGTTTTAGAATTTACAAACATACCCTTTAAGTTAAATAAAATTGAATAGCCTCTAAATATCCAAAATCACACGTTTAACCCCATACTTATTTTTATACGTTTAGTACCTCCATTTTACTGTTCACAAAAATAACCTTTAAGTTTCAATATTTACAAAACCAACCCAAACTTTTATATAAAGCCGAATAGGGCATAATTCAAAAGCAAGCCCTAAACCTAGGTTACACCAATCATTAGCTCATCATTAATACTTCATTAATTACCTTCCATGATTATAAGGAAACCCTAGTTTATACAAAACCCTAATCGGCCCTTTTTAAATACTTTCCTTTTTATGCGTTTCGAATCAAGAAAAACCCAAGACAATTCACATAAGCTTCGAATTCACAAACATGTATTTTATACAGGTCTTATAACATGTAACAACTTCTGGAAAAATAGATTCATGATCTCTAAAAATATTATAAGCTCATTCGTTAATTACATACGCTTTTTAGGGTTTTAGGTTTCAAATAATTTCATACGACATATAAATCATGCATGGCTAATTTTTAGGTGTTATATACGACTTATAGGACTGAAATCAACATTAGAAACATACCCTTGATGAGCTTGAATCGTTGGAACAAAAGAAACCAAAACTAGCACTTGTCGAAACCCTAATTCATCCAAAAACTACCCACGACTAAAACAGCAACTTAGGACTTCGAAGACTATTTTTCCCACCTTCTTTACCTTCAATATTCTCCAAGAAAAATGGTCCCAACCTCTGGAAACTAGAATTCGATTTGTGAGGGGTTTTTAGGTCGGTTTTAGGGTTATCGGCAATAAGGAATTTTATGGGAACCGAATTCTATATATATACTCGATTTATTATTTTTCTTGTGGGCTTTATAATGCATTGGACTTAAATTAAATGGTATTTTAATAATATAAATTATATTGGGCTTTTATTTAGTTTTATTTCTTTTGTAAAATTAATTTAAATATATACGGCTTTATATAAAAACACAAAACGAATTTTATAATTTTATAAACTATAAAATTTACCCTTTTACAAGTGTTTAATATTTATTTAGCTCATGTGGGATATTTCTTAAAAATTTTCTTAATTTACATAGCTTATTTGATACTCTTTAAATTAATTATTCATACTTTTTGATTATGAGGGTATTTTGGTCTTTTGTGAATTTTAGAAATTCAGGTATTACAATTCTTCCCCTCTAAAAGAAAATTTCGTCCTCAAAATTGGACAAGACGGAATAGAGCAGAAAACGAATCGGATTTCGGAAATTCTAGGAATATAACGAACGTTAATCTTATCTCGGAACAATTTGATTTCTTATCAAAATATTTAAACTCAAACTTATTCAGAAATCATATCAATAGTCGAATACTTATATTAGATAATTATATACTTATCAGAATAATGGTGGAGAACAGATGAGACGCAGAAAGTCAAACGACAAATTCTAACTTATTCAGATATCAAATGATGAGGACATCAAATGCATAGACGGAATAAATACTATCGGCCTCTATAGTCGCAGAAGTATGTGGAGACATAAAATCTTAAGGTGGTCATAGCAATCTATAGGTGCGCACAGATCATAACATTTCGGATTCCAAACGTACAAAACTTATACGTAACAAATATCAATGAAAACCTCACAATTAGGTACGGAATTCAAACGAACATGTGAAGCACCAAATGACAGATACAAGTTAAAGTCTAAACACACAACAATCAAAGGCATTTCCCAGACTTCGTATACCTTCAATAAGTTCAGATTATATGATCTCGGTATTACGCTGATCAAAGGCCATAATACTTGCATCACATAACAAGTTCTTATTGTCATTATATTCGGTCTCAGGTCATGACAAAACACATAGCTAATATCCAAACAAACATACCACATACAGATAACACACAGATAGCAAGTAACATACTATAACAAACCAGATCCACATGAGTATACCATCATGACGGCCATACTTCAAGCGGTAATCAAACAACATTACTAAGAAAACGAAATATAACAGACGAAACTTATGAGGACTAACGGAAACTTAACGAATCTAGCAGGAACAACAACAGACAGGAACTATACTTTCAAAATTTTGCTTTATTTCCATTTATCAAACAAAATTTGCAAAATCGTCATAAGATGAACTTCCAAAATGAAACTTAATAATCCCAGTTCAAACGTCAAAATGAAAATGAAGAACCTAACTCAAAATTAATGTCGGAAATTCTCATAAAGAGAGTAACTAGTCGAAACGAAATTCCTATTCTTGTGTCGGATTAAACCTACTAGTAGTCAGAGACTCCACATCCGAATCCGCCTCGTATTCTTCCTCATGACTTATTACTAACGATCCAGAAAGAAAAGGCGATATACCGTAATGCTAAACGATAAAACTTCACTATTCACACCGAGTTCCGAACAAATCGTAGAAAAGCAATACGGATCGAAATCACTTATCGAATATCAAATCGTCTTGAAACGCATGACAAACGAATCGAGTGACATAAGTCGCGCCCAAATCATATAAGTAGATGAATCTTCTCGACCACCGGTTGAATATTGTCTCCGTCTCTTGCGTCTTTGGTTGGTCCATCCAACTTCCTCCAACAAAGATCCCGATGTCTCCAACAAGACGGCAAGAAATGAGTGTAACCACGCTTCACGAACCTCTCCACTGTGGACTATGCAAAGAACGCAGGTCGGCACCATCTTCTTTGGCTCCACGGGTAGTCTCCATCTAACGATCGACAAACGGACGACCGAAACAAAATGACAAAATTTGATGCGAACAAAGGAGGCCAATTTAGTGAAGGCAAAAGGATATCAAGTCAAATCTGACGACCATCAAAAGGAATCGAAAGATATCGAATGCAGACGGAAACCTAATGTCTACCCACTTCTCACAGGTCATAGCCTAAGCTCTAAGGGTCCTAAAACCTGGCTCTGATACCATTTGTAACACCCCGCCCTACTCAGACCACAATATTGTCCGCTTAATTGTAATACCTGAATTTCTAAAATTCACAAAAGACCAAAATACCCTCATAATCAAAAAGTATGAATAATTAATTTAAAGAGTATCAAATAAGCTATGTAAATTAAGAAAATTTTTAAGAAATATCCCACATGAGCTAAATAAATATTAAACACTTGTAAAAGGGTAAATTTTATAGTTTATAAAATTATAAAATTCGTTTTGTGTTTTTATATAAAGTCGATATATTTAAATTAATTTTACAAAAGAAATAAAACTAAATAAAAGCCCAATATAATTTATATTATTAAAAGACCATTTAATTTAAGTCCAATGCATTATAAAGCCCACAAGAAAATAATAAATCGAGTATATATATAGAATTCGGTTCCCATAAAATTCTTATTGCCGATAACCCTAAACCGACCTAAAACCCCTCACAAATCGAATTCTAGTTTCCAGAGGTTGGGACCATTTTTCTTGGAGAATATTGAAGGTAAAGAAGGTGGGAAAAATAGTCTTCAAGTCCTAAGTTGCTTTGTTTTAGTCGTGGGTAGTTTTGGATGAATTAGGGTTTCGACAAGTGCTAGTTTTGGTTTCTTTTGTTCCAACGATTCAAGCTCATCAAGGGTATGTTTCTAATGTTGATTTCAGTCCTATAAGTCGTATATAACACCTAAAAATTAGCCATGCATGATTTATATGTCGTATGAAATTATTTGAAACCTAAAACCCTAAAAAGCGTATGTAATTAACGAATGAGCTTATAATATTTTTAGAGATCATGAATCTATTTTTCCAGAAGTTGTTACATGTTATAAGACCTGTATAAAATACATGTTTGTGAATTCAAGCTTATGTGAATTGTCTTGGGTTTTTCTTGATTCAAACGCATAAAAGGAAAGTATTTAAAAGGGCCGATTAGGGTTTTGTATAAACTAGGGTTTCCTTATAATCATGGAAGGTAATTAATGAAGTATTAATGATGAGCTAATGATTGGTGTAACCTAGGTTTAGGGCTTGCTTTTGAATTATGCCCTATTCGCTTTATATAAAAGTTTGGGTTGGTTTTGTAAATATTGAAACTTAAAGGTTATTTTGTGAACAGTAAAATGGAGGTACTAAACGTATAAAAATAAGTATGGGGTTAAACGTGATTTTGGATATTTAGAGGGCTATTCGAATTTTATTTAACTTAAAGGGTATGTTTTGTAAATTCTAAAACCTTTGGGTTAAAAGTGTTAAATCGATTAAGTAAGGTGAGATTGTGAACTTAAAGATGTCAAGGGTGTCATTTGTAATTTTGAGTAATTATGGGTCAACATATGTAAATAAATTACGTAAGGACATGCATGAGTTAAGTTAATTACCGCTTGAGTTTTCATACGTTCTAGGTCAAAATGGAAGTCATTAAAAGGAGTAACATGTTAATTGAATGCGTAATAAGTAATATTGAAGGTATGGAAACCCTAGAACTAAAAATGGGAAGTAGATTAGGGTTAAAAGCTAAGTGTGAAATATGGTTAATCATGTACGTTTTAAAAGATTATGTAAACTACTTTGAATGAGAATCTTAAAATCCGTCTTTGACATTTGTAAACCCGATGCTATGAATAATGATCATATAAGTTCTTAAATAAGATGATTATCATATTAAACCCATACGTTTGGCTAATTAATGATTGAAACCCTAAAACGTTGAAATTCTGTCTGTCACTAAAAATGGGAAGAATCTGACAACTTTAAAAGTATTAATGAGATTAATCCGTTATACTAATAAGTATTAAATAAATCATAATCCGTGTAGATTCGTTGGAGGAGACGCGACGTTACATCTTTGTATTCGTTCATTCGTTTGCTTTTCTCTCATTTGCTTGTGTTATCGTACAGATTCTGACCTTTTCAGTAAAGGTCCCTTATGTTTTCCTTCTTCGTCATATCTCTCATGCTTATTAGGATTCCCAATGCCATTGCTATGAACCCTTTTCTCAATGTTTGATCCATTATTTATCCGAACTATGTTCTAGTGAACTATGCAATATCCGATGTGAACTTATGTTGGGAAGACTCGATATACACATTTGTTGAACTTTGTTATGGTTGATTATGAACTTCGATTATGAACCTTTGTTTATGAACATATGATATGCCATTATGATATGAACTTCGACTTGAATATCCGAATATGAACCTTATGATATGATGTTATCCGATAAGTTATCCGTGACCTTTATGATGAATTATGATCCGTGTCATTTATGACAACTGTTTGACCTAAGTTTAGTTTGACACCCGAGCCAAATATTTAACTAGTCATGGGGTTCCATGTCCGTGTCGTTGATGCACTCGATATGACTCTAGGCGAGAGAGTGATGTTACGCCACGCCTCGGATGGTGTAAGGAAGGGCGATGGATGCATCCTAGATCCGTTATCCGTTATCCGATATGTTTTCGGTGAATGATGTCGCAATACGCTGTCTTCACAAATTCGGGAGCTAGCTACTCCATTGGTTACTTGAGGTCTCCCCTCATATTATATATGGTATTCCGAGGTCACCCCTCCGAATAAAATGGTTACTTATGATATGTTATGATCTGATATGTTTCTGGGCTCGTGGTAGTTGACTAAATCTTTATCTGTTACTTCTGTGTTAAGTATTCTGATATGATATGTTAGTGAACGTGCTTATGTCGTATTTGTTTAAGTGATTATTAGTTGCCATGCTAGAATAAGACTAATATGTTAAACATGATTTGTATATCTGATATTATGATTTGTTATCGTTACGTGAATGCGTTGATCTGCGAGATGAATGTGCTAGTGCAAATTGAGTGTTTTGAAGGTTTAATTATCTGTCTGCATATGTGACCTGCCATGTTTATAATCTGCTAAGGTTAGGATATGAGAACTGGTTTTGTTATATTGTCTGTCATGACTTATCTGATTATTCCGCTGCTATGCTATGGTATCAAGAGTATTTAAATGTTGATAAATTAATTCGTATGAATGTCATGTTTATTTACTAGGAAGTGTTTCCGTTAGCTTTTAGACTTTCCGTTTGGCTTATACGTAATCTGTTATTTTGGTATGCTATGTGTTTGTGATTGTGTTTGTGTTATTGATGTGCTATGTGATGTCTAAACTGTTATGTGGTTGTTTGGATTTCTGTATATCTGTGCTTTCGCAGAATCCTAAAAGATCCTTCGTCATTACTTCATTTTACTTTCGCTATTCGTATTTATGTTCTGTTTTAGCTTTTGTTTCGTTATATCCGTTCACTGGGCTTTGTAAGCTCACCGCACTTTCTTTTCTGCGGCGGTATTTAGCGCTCAAGATGAGCTTATGGGATAGCCGATCCGGGTTGAGAGTAGAAGTGAGAGCAAGACTTTACCATAGAGATTTTAGATTTATTTTGGAAGATTAGTTATTTATGTTTTTTTTTTGGATATTTTGTAAAGGCTTCCGCTATTGAATAGTATTTAAAGTTCGATATGAAACCGATTGTGATATCTTTACCCTTGTCGGCCGGGGTGTTACAATTTATGGTATCGAGCCACTCCCGAGCCGCTCGGATGGTGGGGCAAACCTCATCGAGGACGATGAGTCCCAAGGGGTGATTGTGACACCCTAGGCAAATCCCACATCTACCGTGTGGCTTGAGAGATCTTGGGCTCATAAGATAACATTCGCCTTATAATGACACAACGCGCTTGTGGTCTCATCCGGGTGGAGTTCTTAGGAACTGGCGCTTAAGCGTGCTCGTGTGAGTAGTACTTGGCTTGGGTGACTGCGGGAAGTCTTCAAATGAGGCCACAAAAACAAAGCCGTGAGCCTACGGGCAAAGCGGACAATATTGTGGTCTGAGTAGGGCGAGGTGTTACAGTCATCCTCCTCCTGAGGATCCTCATCCTCATCTACATACTGCTCCTCAATCTCATACTCCTCATCGACCTCATGCTCCTCCTCGCCCTCATCCATAGAGGTAGAGTCCATGAGTCGGAGTCTCTGTGCAGGTAAATCCTAAGGTGGTACACTATGAGATCTAGGTCTCCTAAGACATGGCGATGCTGCTAAACGGATAGGTGATGATGGTGGTCTCACGGACATGCGGGAAGTGCTATAAGTAAGCCTAGGAGTCTGGGCTCGTGCTAAGACCTGATGTAAAGTGAGCCGCCTAGATGAGCTAGGGCGATCTGATGATGATGAACTAGTGTGACGGGAAATCTCATAAGGATCACCTGCGAATCGCGCTGTAAGATATAACTTTTCACTTACACATCAAACCATAACACAAAGTAGCATATAGATGGAATTCTAGAGAGAAAGTTAGAGGTTTAGGGAACTTAGTGAGAGAAAGTGAAAGATATTATTATGAGCTCCAACTCTCTACCTTGGGAGGTAGAGAGTATTTATAGTCTTACACAAATCGCCACACTTTGGGCATGGATCGTGCATACAGTGGGTAAAGACCCGTCTGTCCTCCACGGTGTTACTTAACTAAATAACTACTTAACTTAAAAGAACTACGACTACGAGCTTAACGATTACATATACTTGAGGTGACCGACTTTTAATACCGGAATTTCTAATTCCTAACAATCTCCCTAAGGAGGTCACCTCAATAATGTACCAAAATTACATTGAATACAAATAGATATAACATTTAACAATTGATCTTGCATTCTTGATGTAGTCCTTTGCTCCTAAGCTCGTAGTCAATGATTCTTCACAATGCATGTTTGGTTATTCCAAGTGGAGGTCTTTACCGATCCACGTGATGATAAGTTTGAGCCATCTTTGAGATCATCACTATCAACAATCTCGACACATCCTTTGTGGTGTTGGTATGTTGTGATGTTGTGACTTTGGGACCGACATGCTCACATTCGGATCATGATATCTTCTCATCGAGTAGCGGAAGCTTTGTTGAATCATGATATTGGCGCAGAGTAGCGTAAGCATGGAGTGAAAATATCGAGTCATTGATGCACTAATCATGATTTCTTTTGAGTTGAATGTGTTAAGTGAGCATGCGGCTATGGATTGACCGCTTCATTCGATCACCGCAAACGCCGGCGCACTCGCATACAACAAGCTAGCAACAAATCGCACGAAAGTGTCTTTGATCACTTTCGTTGAATTGAGGTACACGCCCACGGTTCCCGCTGATCAAGATAAATACCGCCTGTGATCGTAGGATTCCTAAGAATCTCCTTGACAGGTTTCGCAATGTTTCTAGTCGTTCTCAAACCGAACGCCTCAAAGAAGACAACACGGAGTGAGTGAACCAAATAATTTTAAGTTCACCGATTGATGAAAAGAGATTTGAAAACAATCGTATTGCTCAATAGAAATTGTTTTTGCAATACAACGAAGGTTTTATTGAAAATCAATTATCAATCATAAAACACCTTTGATTTGAAAATGAGTACACGGTCGATGTGCTAAAGAAAAGAGTTTTTAAGCACAAAGACCGGTTTTTCAAAGGTATCCGCTCAATCCATAACTCGAACCAGATTGATTCAAGAAATTGAATCGCCCCATTGTTTCTGCTCGCTTGTCACATGGTTGATCCATATAATGAATCTCACATGCCACCTACCAGAGCTTGTTTGATGTTGGCTCCGTAAGGCTTTCCATCTTCATTGTGAATGTGTAAACACATCACTCGATGTTCCGCAATACCACAAGGATAATGCGAGGACTCAAGATATAATCTCTTTCCACATTGTGTGAAACAGAGAGTCTTCATTGAAAGTGTCCTAATGAGATTTATTGATGATCTCGTGGCTCTAGACTCAATTTGTGCATATTTGGATCCCGTGTCGGAGACTAGGGAGAGGGTCTCCTTCTTCAATATCAACAATCTCTAAGAGAAAGTCGATAGATAATGTCGGTTCCTCGTGAGAATGAAACAAGTCCTTTAAGAGGAACTTGAGTGGTTTGGAAAGTTGAAGTGCAAGCCACCGGGTCCATGACGCCTTGTCTTCAATACCGATGTTACCATCGAGTATATGAATTGAACCCGGTTTCGCCTAAGGTTGAATAAATGGAGGGCTATTTGTTTTCACCCTATTCTCATTCAATTCTTTTAATTCTTCAACCCTTCAAGCTTACCGAGACTTCATAGCTAGAACCTTGTTGGGTTTATTCCAAGATTAGCTCGCCTTAGTCCGCACTCTTCCCATATCTCATTTTTCTCCTTTTATCATCATACCTAAGGACTTCTACACTAACTAGTGGATTGTCCTCGGTAGATCCCTCCGGCTTCGGCGGATCATGGGAACCAATACCTAACCTTATCATCCTTATATCACCGCATATAAAGTAAAGTTGGTCGGTCTATTTGGTATTGTTCATCCGCCATTGGATCCAATTGAAAACCATTTGAAAATCAATTCGATACTTGTGATATATAATCAAAGCATTTTGTACCGAATTGTTTTTGATATTTTAGAACGAGAACTCCCTCAACATGTGCATCAAGTATTTGAAAATGTTTTGCACACGGAGGCAAGAGAAAGAATTAACTTCTTTTGATTACCATTTTCTAAAGATATCAACATCACTTCCTCAACAAGTCAAGTGGGTAAAGCATTTCCGGAAGGATGAGGTTTCCATGAATTTTGCTCCCTCAATATGTGCCTCGAGGTTTGAAAAGAGTTTTGCACATACTAGAGGAACCCGCACATTGGGATAAATGATCACGCTTCAAATCAAAGTTTTAAGATAGATGCTCCCTCAACATGTGCATGAAAATTTGAAATCGTTTGTCACATGTGGGCGTGATAGCATGTACATCCGCTTATAACCATTTACCTAATTATCGCTTTAAATCTAATTTAAATCACACATTCTCCCCCGATCACAATTATCAAATCATTTGAGATTTGTGATCTCGTATAGATTTAAATTGATTTTGAAAGCTTTTAAGGAGAATTGTGACATGATTGTGAAAGTGTTTGAACTGATAAGGATCGGATTTTAAGACTTTAAACTCCATTTATAAAACATGCATGTATATCTTTTGAAAACAATTTAATGCCAAATAACTTTTTAATTTAATTGAAATCATTCTCCCCCTCAATCAATGACATAGGTTGTTGATTGAGAGATAGAGATTTTGACAAATAAGTCCTGATGATTATCAAAAATAGAGATTGAGTTATTTTTCAAAGCATTTAGTTTTCAGCAGATAAATGTTTATAGAATCGAGCATGGAATTTTGAAAACATGATAAAACATGGCTCGTTTTTTCTTTTAAAACCGGTTATTGCTCAAGATGACAATAAACCATTGTTTCTCTTTCTCCCAAAAATATTTTTGATTTTTGATTTTTTTTTTTTTTTTTTTTTTTGAAGAATTCGAACAACATCTAAAGTCCCGTGTCATTCTTTGAATGACAAAGACAAAGACCGTAGATATTATCGAATCGAGAGAAACATGACAAAATGACAATATTTTTTGAAGATTTTTCAATTTTTCAAATTTTTATGGATTTTGAAAGTTTTATAATTTTGTATTTTGTTTTTCGAATAAATATTTACAAGAGATAGATGAAGATAGACCTTTACTCCTCGCCTTCCTCCTCAAGACGCTTGAGTGTTTCGTTGAAGGCTTTTCAAGCCAAGACGTGGAAGAATAAACTCAAAACGCTCTCTTGGAAGAGCTTTGGTGAAGATGTCGCCTAATTGATATTCGCACCTCACAAAATATAGTTCCACCACACCTTTTTCTACTTGTTCCCGATGAAATGATGTCGAATGTCGATATGCTTTGCTCTTGAGTGTTGAACGTTGTTGCATGAGAGAGCAATAGCACTTTTATTATCACAAGATGTAGGGGATTTTGTTGAATTCAAAGCCATAGTCGATAATCGAGATCTCATCCATAAGATTTGAGCACAACAAGATGACATGGCTATGTATTCACCTCAGAGGAAATAGAAGTACTCATTTGCTTCTTTGAAGACCACCACAAGCTTATCACCCAAAACCGAGCACCTCCCGACGATTTCGACGTGTATCTTGACAACTCGCATGATCAAGATCCGTGATAGGCCGTTAGTGACATACCGGTGTCCTTCGGTACCATAGTCCCATATTGATGGTACCTTGAGATACCGAAGACCCGCTTAATCGCTTCAAGGTGCTTTTTAGTAGGCTTAGCTCGGTATCTAGCACACATGCACACAGAGAACAAAATGTCCGGTCTACTAGCAAAGAGATACATCGTGATCCAATCATACTGATATTTCGTTTGGTCAATCATGATCCCCGAGAGGTCCTCATCTAGTTTGGTTCGGTCAATCATGGGGTGTCAACAGGTCACATGAATCAAATCCAAATTTCTTTAAAATCTCTCATTGCATATTTAGATTGATTTATGAAGATGCCTCCGGACTTTGTGAAATTTGTAATCCCAAGAAAATGACATTTGTCCCATCATTGACATTTGAAACTTTGAACTCATTTCATTTGAAAACGATCACATTCCATTGGGTCACGAGGCAAAATAATATCATCAACATAAATTTGAACATGAGTTAAATGTTTGCCTCGACTTCGGTGAACAATGTAGGATCAATCGCTCCTTTGTCAATCCGGTTGATAGAAGAAACTTTGACAAAGGTATCATACCATGCCCTTGAGCTTGCTTTAAACCGTAAAGAGCCTTCTTCAAACGATAAACGTGAGTAGGATGCTCTTGATTCACAAATCCTTCAGTTGGTCGACGAGACGACTTCTTTAAGATCTCCGCTCGTAAATGCCGCCTTTACATCCATCCGATATACCACCATGTTCTTACTTGCAAGATTAGCCAAAAGATTCGATTGCCTCGATTCGAGCAACCGAGCAAACGATTCTTCAAAGTCTATACCTCCTCTTGACGATATCCTTTAGCAACCAATCGAGCCTTGTTTTTCAACACATCACCATGCTCATCAAGTTTTACTTTGAAGATCCATTTGAGAGCTATAATCATAGCACGCCCTGAGCAGTACTAACTCCCATACATCAAGTCGATCAAACTCATGAATTTCATCTTGCATGGCATTGAACCAAATTGCCTTCATTCATGGCGGTTTTAACATCTTTTGGTTCGATCTTAGATAGTACGGAGTTGAAGAAACACCATAAGGCATCGGTTGCGAGTTGCTTCCGGTTGATACAGACGAGAGGGATTTCCAATGATGTTGTCTAATGGATGATCGTGAGTCCATTTTCCGAGGTGTTCATGTGGCATTTGTTGAGGAACCGAGGTAGTCGAGTCGATGTCTCCTCAAGAAGATGGTTCGATGATGATTCGTGAGTAGCAAATATGTTTTCAAATGGAGCATCTTCGTGAGTCGCAGGGATTAACTTCATCATTGATGCCGTAAACATTTCCATGATGTACATTTGAAGAATGATGATTTGTTGATGAGATCAAGGATCAGCAGCAGTGCTTCTTGACTTACGATATTGAGACCGATGAATTGACTTCATTCATCGGAATATGAGCATCCTCTGTTGTAGGAATCAAGACCTCATTAGTAGTAGACTCATACAGCTTCATCAAACATGGGATCAAACAATTTCTTTACATCATCTTCGGATGGAGGTACATATGGAGTTTCTTGAGAGGAGTTTGGAACAAGGGATGAACCAATAGGACTGCTTTGAAGTGCGGGTCCCGAGTGGAGTGTCCAGAGCCATTTGACCGGTCACCATCAAACGTAACGTGAATTGTTTCCATGATATTTCGGGTTCTTTTGTTGTAGATTCGTATCCCTTTTGTTTGGTGCATATCCTACAAATACTCCAATGTCGCCTTTAGCCCTAAGTTTGCCCAAGTCTTGACCTCATTAGTTGGATAGCACAAGGCACCAAACACACGGAGGAAAGATAGATTAGGTTTTCTGTTGTGGACAAGTTCATATGGAGTTTTTCCATGAATGGTGTGAATCGTGAACGATTTTGTGTGTAGCATGCAAGGGCAATTGCTTCACCCGTAGAAACATTGGAACCTTTGAGTAGATCAAGATTGTTCTAGCAACTTCAACAAGAGTACGATTTCTTCTTTCAACTACACCGCTCGTTGAGGGGTTCGTGGAACACCCTTTGATGGTCGATTCCAACGCTTTCATAGAATTCACTAAGTTGTTTGTTGACAAACCCGCCCATTGTCTGCTCGATAATTCGACGCTTTGTTTAGTCTAACTCGCAATGTTTGATGAGTTTGATGATGATATCGAGTTTCATCCTTTGTCCTTAAGAACTTGACCTGTGAATCTAGAATAATCATCAACCACAACTAACACATATTTCTTCCCAAAGATATTCTCGCACCTCATTGGTCCACATAAATCCATATGAATCATATGAAGAACTTCGTGATGAGTTAGTAGGTTTAGGTTTATGGGCATACTTCTTGCTTTTTCCCAATTGACATGTCGAACAAAGATGATCCTTTTCATACTTTAGTCTAGGTAAACCTACAACTAAGTCCTTTCTCGAAAGATCGCTGATGGTGCCAAGTTCAAGTGATTGAGACGACGATGCCATAACCATGACTTTGTTTTGAAGCCTTTGATAACAAGCAGATTGGTGAAGCTCTCATCATGTCATCGATAGAGATGGTGTAAAGGTTTGAGCCACGAGTTCCTTTCAACGCCTCACCATTAAGATCTCTAACAAAGCATGTGTGTTTTCTCAAGGCTACTTCTAGATCGTAATCACGTAATTGACCGACAGAGAATGATTATGACCTAAACCTTCCACATAATACACTCGGAGATGACACTATCACCAACAACATAATCTCCATAACCCATAATTGCACCAAATGATCATTACCAAATCTAATAGCCCCGATGAATTTGCTCACGGTTCATGAGCCGTGACCGGTCTCCAAATATATGCTTGGAACAACTGAGTCCAGTACCACGTAACGATTTGAACGATCCGCAGCTGAACATGCATAAGAATGGATAATCGATAATTGGGATCCCCATGCAAGAATGGGTTCCATTTGGTTAGTAGCAACAGTTGGACCACCCACATCGTAAATAGAAGCATTCATATCGATAATGAGGTAATGGAATCATTGTGAATAGATGCAATACTAGTGTCTATATTAGCCCTATTTACAAGTGTGACCACTTCTTAAGGGAATAGTTCTACCAAGAGGCATCCATTTTCTAGTGGGCATTATCTCGATTAGTCTTATGACCAATGTATCCAATAAAAGCCTATTTTGTCAATGTTCTTCCCGGGGTTTCCATTGTTTTCACCTCTTTTCGCTTTTGCCTTTTAGCCTTTTTAGCATGAATTTTAGCATTAACAGATTAATCGGGCAATTAACATCATTAGCGTAACATTAACATCACATCCAAGATTAGAAATGTATTCAAGCAAACATCGCACAAGGTTTGCAAATAGTATCGAATTCGGATTAATTACAAGACGCCTATAGCTAATACTAGAATCAACACGATTCGCTTTATTCGATTCAAACTTAAGGTTCCTAGATTGTTCTTCTACTTTCTTCCAAAGGCACATTCTTAGCTTGAGAGGTCCTATCATTCCTTGTATTGTCTTGAGACTTTGACCGCTCCGCTTAATGTCACCGACACTCTCGTAGAGGAATGGGAACATTAGTTTGTTTTACTACTCTTTGCATCACCGCTTAGATGTACCGATCCGAACTACATGCAGTGCACTAAGGTTCACTTTCTTAAAACTAGAGGTACCGTGATTTGTACTCCTAGAAGGCACATTTGAGTTCACTTTCCTAGCATTGATGATCTAGAATCGAACTACTCAAAGGTACACTACTGCTCACATTCAAAACATTGGGAATCGATTGCATATCATACTTAGCCTTAGGCATTGAGCATGGAATCAAAGGGTTAACTCTCTCACCTAATGTCTTTGGGCATATTGTGATCAAACATTCTAAGATTTCTTGAGATCGTTTGGCATATAAGCATGCATGTCCAATTGCATTATCATGAGGTTTCTCTAGCTTATCCTCTTCAACAATCTCACGCAGACATTCTAAGCAATCCTTAAGGGATGAGAAATATGTTTGAATGGCAAGTTTGTTGTTCCTTAGATGAGGAGGGACATATGTCACGCATAAAGCATATTTATTACAAGAGCGAACCTTAGATACAACATTCTCCTCATTGATCATTGGCATTTTCCTTTTACCCGACTCTTCGATTCTCAATTTCCTTTTGCAATGAAGTTATTTGTTCGTTGTTTTTGTTACGAGTGACTTTAATTGATTCAAACAACTCATTGAAATGACGTTTAACCTTTTCATTTTCTTCTAGAAAACTTTCGCTTTCCTTTTGTAAAGCATTTACTAGGTTTTGAAGATGAAACGCTTGAGAATTCGAGAATCTAAAGGAGGAGGCATTTGGGAGCCCGCATATTGTTCGCTTGACCCTTTAATTGAGAGATTTGGGCTTTCAACTTCTCGATCGTGTTGCACCGAGCTTGAATCTGCTCATCACGCTTGTTAATTTGAAAACCGCATCAAACTCGAGCATCCAAGATGTCTTGATATTTGAAGTTTTGACATTTTCTTTGAGATGTTGATATTTTAGTTGTAAATTAAAATACTCAACTTCTAGTTTAGAAAATGTTTAACCAAAGTGTCGTGATCATCCAGCTCAATTTTCTCGCTTAGTTTAGAATTAGTTTTTCAAGCTCAATGACACGATCATGGAGACTTTCAGTACACAGATAATTCATGAAATTTGGAAGCATTAATAGAGCAATTTGAAGCGTGAAAACACATCTTGAGCAACACATTCAAGAATAAGATTCTCATTTAATGTATGCAAGTTCTTTCTCTCAATCTCATTATATTTCAAAGCACGCCATAGTCACTAACTTCAACAACCATTGCATCAAATTCCTTTTCCATACCCTTAATATCGCCTTCTACCCCTTTTAAGACTCTCAAAGTGATCTTTTAGAAGTTTAAAGAAGGGCATGACCTCACCAAATAACATTCTTTCATTTGTTCAAAACCCTTTCTCCTTCGCTATACCAAATGGAGTGATCCTTTTCTTGCAAGTTTTCTCAAAATCAACAAATAGTTGAAATATCACGTATTGGCTAATTAATGTCTTGCTTTTAGTGGCAATTGTTCTAGGTACAAGATGCATTGGTGTATTAGGAGGATACACCGTCGCTCTAGGCATTTTCCTAAGGGAGGGTTTGTTTCAACAATATTTTCCGCTTTCGCTTATCTAAATCCTTTTTCCGTAAGACTTGTTCGGAGTCAACAAGGTCCGAGGCTTAAACATGTTCAAGGCAATCCAGCTTTTCCTTTTGTAATCATGAGGAGTGATTAATATGTTTTTCTTTGCATTTAGGGTCATCTAGTTTTTGTTCATCCTTTCCTAGTGACTTCATCCGATTTCTTATCTTCCTCAAAGCACTCAACGCAACTAGGTTTCGCCTAGGCTTAAGAATTTCATTACCATCATAAAGTACCTTATGAGCATTTCTAGCCTTTTAATTACCTCTGATTTGGTTCCTCAACAAGGGGATGCTATGCTTATCGCTAAGACTCTATGCTTAGTGATCATGTGAGCAAATCAATGGTATTCCTTGTACGCACAACTTATTTTCAAGCTTGTTTTTCAAAGTCTTTAGATTAGAAAAATCATTCAAAAGTTTTGACTCCTTAGCATAGAATTCTTGCTTAAGCACTTTAACATTTTCCTAAGTTCTTGTTTTTGCTTAGCGCTTTAGAAAGCTTTTCTTGTAAGGCATTTAACTCTTGTTTTAATACTTCTTCTAAACCTACTTTTTCTAATAGTTGTACGCATTTGGTCATCCATTTCCCGCTCACGGTGGTCAACTCAAACTTAGCACTGTTCATAGATAGCAACACGCTCTTTATAGGCATTTAGTTCGTAGATAATGGAATCATCGAGACACATGCGTGTATTCATCAAAAGCATAGTCATTGTTAATCGCAGAAGATGCATCACTAGGTACAACTTCACTTTCACTTTGTTTCACGATTGATCATATGGGACAATATCAATATTACCCATATTTTCAATATTTGATTCAATAGTTTCGCTTGATTGTACTTTGTCATGCATCTGCTGCACATTAGCATCATCGATAGTTTTAATACCTCCGAGATTAGCTTGTCATGGGATGGCCCACCGGTGGTGAAGAAGTGACCTTGGGAGACACCATGGGAGAAATGCTAGCCATAAAGATTGTGTGTGCAGAGGTCCATCATCCACATCGTAGTCGTAAGCATCGCAGCCACCGACTTGAAAGGCATTTTGATGATTGTGACCTATCTCCCGAATAGGCCGCTCATCTACATCTCGCATCATAGGTCTTGGCATTGCCTTCAAGAAGAAACAAAGCAGCCTCTTCATTCAAAGTAGCACCATTGTCCCGAGCTTGAGCCAAGAACATCTTATCTCTCAAGTATTCAAGATTCGTGGACGCTTTGGAGATGTGCGCCTTGCAATGTGTCCTCACCACCACGCTTAAAGCATTTGATTGGCTTAGCTTGACCTTGGTTACCATTCCTTCCTCGATTCTCGTTTCCAACATAACCTCTCCCACCCACCTCGTCCCCGCTCATACTGCCTTTCCCGAATCGGTTGCACCACGATCCTTCCATCTTTAACAAAGGGCTTGATTGTGTGGGTTAGATGCGCTCGAGGTTGTTGTTGGTTTGTGGGAGAGTATTCATGTTTTGACTAATGAGAAGAGCAAGTTGATTAATGAAGCTACCCATGTGAGCATCAAGATCGCCTTGTTTGTACATAGGATCGTGAATGAGTTTGTGATTACCATTACCCAAGGGTATGACTTGTGATGCTTTGGTTGTGATTCCGATGTTTGAGTAGAAAGTCAGAGTCATTAGACGAGCTTGTCTCTCCCTCGTTAGTTTTGAACCGATTGAGAATTAATTTCTCAAACATAGCATGTCTCTCATTCTCAAGGAGGAAGGCATAGAGTTGCTCATAGTTTGTATTCTTCAATCCTTTAGTGAGCTTCACAATGTAACAAACTTGTGCCATTCGGGATTCATGTTGTTCACAAATTTTGAGTTCAACTCAATGTTAGGCATAGTCATTCGATGTTCCTCATGTCATTAACTAACTTATGAAATCTCACATAGTACTCATAGACACTCTCATCCGGTTTCATCTTGAAATGCTCAAATTCATCATAGAGTTGGGATTCTCCTTCCATAGTTAATTCGTAACCCGAGAGAAGCATCTTAACATTATCCCAAACGCCTTTGCATCCGTGTTATGATTGATCGCCTTGTAGATGTCTTTAGGAAGACCTTGAAGAACAATGTTTGAAGCCCCGATATCTCGCATCGAATCTCTTTTCTCCTTATCATCAAGCTCATCATACATCTTAGGTCCGCCCATTCCGTAAATGTGAGTACCATCTTCATTAGTATCAAGTATGTCTCTAGTCGCCTCAACCCGATATGGTCCTTCATCAATGGATTTGAGAATGTTGACACCGCTTTCCTTTCCAAGGCAATACAATCGATTCGCTGAGCCCAAGAATCGTAGTCGGCTCTCAAGCAAGCATGGGTGGACGAGTATCCGAGCCACCGCTTGAACATCCTCGGCAACAAAGGAGATGACAAGGGAACAGGGGAACGTTGGTAGACATGTTAATGATTATACGGATTTTATAACTCTATGATTAAACCGGAAATAGATTCTTTCACGGATTTTACTAAATCAAGAGAAAACCGTAAACAATCACTCAAGTCGCTAGATGATAAAGCTCTAAGTCGCTAGAAACAAATCCACTAAGTCGCTACCAATTAATTCGCTAGACACCCAAGTCGCTAGAATCCCAAGTCGCTAATGTAAAAACAAGTCGCTAAATAGTAACTCGCTACGGACCAAGTCGCTAACCAAATTTTGGCAAGAATTGCCACTCAAGTCGCTAGAAACACAAGTCGCTAAAGAGCAACTCACATCGACCAAGTCGCTACCACAAGTCGCTACCCGTAGTGGAGATTCCACTACTTGTACTTTAACTCGCTAGATCTAACTCGCTAGATTTAACACCGAACTCGCTACAAAACCGTGAAGCAAGTCGCTACCAAGAAAAAGTCCGAGAGCTAAGTCGCTAGCATGAAAACCAAATAACCTTCACTTTTCAATCCAAAACAACCCAACCAAGATGATTCAAGCTTACCAAATGAAAACCTAAACACTTTTGATGATTCTAAACATAAAAGTACCAACAAAATTCAAACTTTAACACAAGAAATCAACCAAATGATGCAAAACCACTAAACTTTTTCAAACTCAAAACCACCTAAAACCACTATAAATCCAAAGATGTGCAAGATATGATCTAACCATGGCTCTTGATACCAATTGTAAGATATAACTTTTCACTTACACATCAAACCATAACACAAAGTAGCATATAGATGGAATTCTAGAGAGAAAGTTAGAGGTTTAGGGAACTTAGTGAGAGAAAGTGAAAGATTATTATTATGAGCTCCAACTCTCTACCTTGGGAGGTAGAGAGTATTTATAGTCTTACACAAATCGCCACACTTTGGGTCATGGATCGTGCATACAATGGGTAAAGACCCGTCTGTCCTCCACGGTGTTACTTAACTAAATAACTACTTAACTTAAAAGAACTACGACTACGAGCTTTCTAACGATTACATATACTTGAGGTGACCGACTTTTTAATACCGGAATTTCTAATTCCTAACAAAGACTTTGACAAGATGACTCGGACAATCTCTTCAACAACTTGAAGGTTTATGAGTCCGAGAAAACGTTGCTAGTGCATCTTCGCTAATCAAAACATTGCTTTTGTGTCCACCAATCATATGAGTTCACAAGATGTATCCACTCATCGCTTATGGAATAACCACGGCTATTGCAAACAATACCACCGTTAGTGATAATGTCCGTGATGGTGCAATTTGTGCTTTTCGGTCGATTTAACTACCGCTTATCGTTTTAAATCAAGATTTAGATCAAATTGATCCCGATGATCTTGAGGAGATTAATCTTCAATGGCAAATGGCAATGTTGACTCTCCAAGCAAGGAAGTTTCGAGGAGGACCGGAAGACAAGTTAGGTATGATGGTCAAAGGAGAGCTGGGTTCGACAAAAGCAAGATGGGGTGCTTTAACTGCAAGAAGAAAGGTCACTTTGCAAGGGAATGTCGAGCTCCTAAGAGAATTGAAGGCATGAAGAAGACTACTGAAGAGCCTGATGCTTCCTCATCTTTGGTTGCACAAGATGGGATTGGTGATTATGATTGGAGTGATCAGATTGAAGAAGGTCCCAATGCAGCTTTTCTTGCTAGTGAAGCTTCAAAAGAGCATAACTATGCTCTCATGGCCTATGCTTCATCTTCTGGTTCAGATTCTGAGGTATCCAATGATTCTACTTGTTCTTTTAAATCATGTCATGATAACTTAGAATCTCAAAAAGCTATCACTGAGAGTATGAGGAAAGAAGTAGAAATACTGACTATGGACAACTTAGGTTATAGAGTTGGTCTAGAGAGTGTAGAAGCAAAGCTAAAATATTGTATTAAATGTGAGTTTGAGTATTTAGATAAGATCAATATACTAGGTGGTGAAATTGATCTTAAGAATAGAGAGATTAAGATGCTTAAAGATAAACTAGCAGAGGCAGAGAGTGTAAAACAAAAGGCCCTAGAAGAAAAGGAAAAACATGTTGTTAGGGTTGCAAAAACACAATATGCTTCGATCCGTGAATAAACCAATAGGTCAAAATTGTTCAAAGATGGTACGGCCTAGGTTACAATGATATGCCACCACCATCTCTTATGAAACATGCACCACCGCTAAAGAGCTCTCATTTAGCAGTGAATTTAGCTTTAATAAACTCAGAAGTGAGACTAACAAAATTGAATCACCTAAGATAGGTTCTGATAAGTCATCTGATGCTCCCATAATTGAAGATTGGGAATCAGATTCTGAGGAAGATAGATATGAATCAACTCAATCTGAAAAGATAGAGCATGTTAAGAAAGTTGATTCTAAACAAGTCAACCTTGTACCTAGATTTGGGGCTCAAATTGCTAAGAGAGTAGTTGAGTACAAGGAAGTACCTAGGGAACAGATGAAAAGATACATACCTAGGGGTAACCAGAGAAACTTTAATGGCCTAATTTCTAACAATTAGGAGATGAGTTTCAATGTGTTAAAAGGCTTGTTTTGTATGTGGTAGTTTTGAACACTTACGAGAAATTGTAATAAAAATGCACCACAAGTTTGGAATCATTGGAGGAGGGTAAATCATCAAAACTTTTCAAAGAATACAAACCCTCATCCAAACAAAAACATGATTCCAAGAGCGGTGTTGATGAGGAATGGGAATACAAAATCTATAGTCACCGCTGCACCTAAATGGGTTCCAACCATCGCTAAGCAAAATGTAAACACGGCTAAGCGTAATCAAACCACTATTAAGCAAAATATCACCACTAATTCAAAAGAAGTTTTAAAATTCCAAAGGTGATAATCGACACGTTGGTTGGAAATCATTTTATGTCATAAGGCCTCGACTAGTTGGCAATGGAAGCCTAAGACCAAGGTTTTACCACATGTCAACTGTGCATCAATGGACCTAAAGAAATTTGAATATTTTGATGCACATGGCGCACCCAAGTCGAGATTGGCTTGGGTCCACAAAAGGAACTAACTTGTTAATTTCATGTGCGGCAATCTACAAACCGAGCTAAAAGACAAAGGAGTTTTTATAGTGGTTGCTCGGGCACATGACTTGGGATGGAAGCAACTGGAAGATTTTGAAGCATTTGATGGAGGATATGTGGCATTTGGCAATGATCCAAAGGGAGGAAAGATACTTGGCAAAGGCACAATCGAATCAGGAATTTAGACTTTGAAAAGTCTATCGTCTGTGGACTTAAGTAAAATCTATTCAAGTGTTTCTCAAATGTGTGATAAGAAAACTGGTACTTTTGGGGAAACCGAGTGTGTGGTGTTGTCTCCGAGTTTAAGATGCCTCGATGAGAAGTTTATACAACTTAGGGTACCTAGGAAGGAAAATATATATTGTTTTGATCTTAAAGATGTTCTTCCAAATAGGTCCTTAACATGTTTGTTTGCTAAATCATCTGTAGATGAGTCAATATTGTGGCATAGAAGGCTAGGTCATCTCAATTACAAAATAATCAATACACTAGTAAAAGGAAACTTAGTGAGAGGGTTACCTTCTAAGGTTTTTGAGTGTAAGGAACTGTGTATGGTCTGTCAAAAAGGAAAACAACATAAAGCTTCTTGTAAGACCAAATCTGTAAACACCATCACACAACCACTGTTTATGCTTCATATGGACTTATTTGGACCTACCTTTGTTAAAAGTTTGAAGCATAAGCAGTATTGCCTAGTTATCACTGATGATTATAGTAGATTTTCTTGGGTATACTTTTTGGTCACTAAGAGTGAGACTAGTGAGATTCTCAAGAGTTTCATTACTAAGATAGAAAATCTAGTAAACCATAAGATCAAGGTAATCGATGTGATAATGGAACCGAGTTTAAGAATGATGTGATGAATCGCCTGTAGCTAAAGGTATAGAAAGACGCTTTAGTGTTGCTAGAACACCACAATAGAATGGTGTAGCAGAAAGGAAAAATAGAACACTAATTGAGGCTGCCAGGACCATGTTGTCGAGTCTAAGTTACCAACTACCTTTTGGGTTGAAGTCAGAGGAATTGCATGTTATGTGCAAAATGTAGTAAGGTAGTGAAGCCTCATAACAAGACCCCTATGAGTTTGTTACATGATAGGAAGCCAATGATTGCATTCCTAAAACCTTTTGGGTGTCCTGTTACCATCTTGAATACCATAGACTATCTAGGCAAGTTTCAAGAAAAAGTAGATGATGGATACTTTTAGGCTATTCTACTAATAGCAAAGCCTTTAGAGTATACAACAGAGGACTAGAATTGTTGAAGAGAATCTACATGTTCAATTCAAGAAAAGTCTCCTAGTGTTGAGACCAAAGGACCAGATCGGTCATTTAACATTGATATGCTAACCAAAGCTATGAATTATGAGCCTATCATTGCAGGAACTTCCACTAATGTTTATGCAAGTACACAAAAGGATTGTGAGGCAGAGACACCTTCCAAGGAAGCTGATTCTCCAACGGAGTTCTATTTGGTTGAAAAGTGGAAAGCTGGTTCTATTCCTTCCATCATTCACAAGCAAGGTCCCACTGATGATGATGTACTGAATATTGGAGGCAATGTTGATCATCATCAAGATAAGGATGAGTTGTTGAAAGATAACTCAGTGTCGGTAGAAGAAATTGAAAAGAAGAAAAGGCATTCTGCAAGCACTGCTAAGTCTACTGAAAGCACTGCTAAGTCTACTAAAACCACTGATAAGCCATCTTCTACCACTGATAGGTCAAGTGAAACCCCGGATACAAGTACTGATGATAGTACTTTCTTTGGACCACATGCAAAGCCATTATTTGGTGATGAGGAGTATCCACATGATCCTAATATGCCTGCGTTGATTGAGATTGATACTCCTACTGATGATGAAGACATGGATGATTTCTTCAATGCTGATTTGTCTAATTTGGAAACGGTCATTCATGAAAGTCCAATCACCACTACCAGGATACACAAGATTCATCCCAAGGAACAAATACTTGGAAACTTGAATACTCCAGTTCAAACAAGAAGGGGCTAAGAACACCGAACCCTTTCACGAACATGGGTTCTTTGCAAGATCACTTCACAAAAGAAACAATCATAAAGATATGCAAAATTGCTGTTTGCTTGTTTTCTGTCTCAAAAGAGCCCAAGAGAGTGGAAGAAGCTTTAATCAAGGAGGTGGGTAGAATCAATGCAAGAGGAGCTTCTCCAGTTTAAGCTACAAGAGGTTTGGACATTGGTTGATCTTCCAAATGGAAAATGGGCGATTGGGACTAAATGGGTGTTCAGAAACAAGAGGGATGAAAGAGGAATTGTTGTAAGAAACAAATCAAGGTTAGTTGCTCAAGGATACACACAAACTGAAGGTTTGGACTATGATGAAGTGTTTGCACCAGTTGCAAGGATAGAGGCTATCAGATTATTTTTGGCTTATGCTTCATTCTATAATTTTGTTGTGTATCGATGGATGTTAAAAGTGCATTTTGTATGGCACAATTGATGAGGAGGTTTATGTTTGTCAACCTCCCGGTTTTGAAGATCCCGATCATCCCGACAAGGTTTATAGGGTGAGAAAGGCTATGTATGGGTTGCATTAAGCTCCTAGGGCATGGTATGAGTGCTGCTACTTATTTGATGGACAATGGATTTAAAGAGGTCGATTGATAAAACTTTGTTCATTAGAAAGCACAAAGATGATATTTTATTGGTTTAGGTTTATGTAGATGACATCATCTTTGGCTCTACAAACAAGGAGTTATGCAGATTTTGAGAAACTTATGCATGATAAGTTTCGGATGAGTTCTATGGAGAACTCACTTTCTTTTGGGACTCTGAGTTCAACAAAGGACCGATGGTATTTTCATTAGTCAAGACAAGTATGTAGCGATGTTTTGAAGAAGTTTGGGTTTCGGGATGTAAAGAGTGCAAGTACACCTATAGAGACTCGAAACCTCTGCTACCGATGATGGAAGTCCCAAAGTTGATTTGAAGTTGTATAGATCTATGATTGGATCTTTGATGTATCTCACAACATCTAGGCCATATATTATGTTCTCAGTATGTGTGTGTGCAAGATTTCAAGTCACACCAAATACCTCACACATGAATGTTGTTAAGAGGATATTTAGATATCTTAAAGGTCATCCTAAATTGGGCCTTTGGTACAATAAGGATTCCCTTTGATTTGGTGGCCTACATCGATAGTGACTATCTTGGTGCTAGTTTGGATAGGAAGTCTACCACCGGAGGATGTCGGTTTTGGAAGCGACTAATTTCTTGGCGAAGTAAAAGCAAACTATTATGGCTAATTCTACAACCGGTTTAATATGTGGTCATTGCTAGTTGTTGTGGTCAAGTTCTTTGGATTCGTAATCAATTGTCGGATTTTGGGTACAATTTTAAGCATACTAAGATTTACATTGATAATAACAAAGACAATATGCATTATTAAAAATCCAGCTTTACATTCTAGAACTAAACATATTGAGATAAGGCATCACTTTATTAGAGATTGTAATGAGAAAAGGTTGATTCAAATGGTAAAATCCATACCGATTTCAATGTGGCCGATCTTCTCACTAAAGCTTTTGATGTGGGAGGTTTCATTATCTTGTAGTTAGTATTGGAATGATTAATCTCTAAACTCTCAAATTGTTTTGTATCGCTTTGTATAAGTATTGACCGTTATTATGTAATCTTAGTATTGCTATCTTTGTTTCTAACCATCGATAGTTTTGTTCAAACCATCGCTTGTTGTTCGTGTTTCTACTAACCATTTTGCGATAAAAGACAAGTCATTATAGAAGCTAAAGAAGCATCGAAGTTAAATTGATCATTCATTCATCAAAAGCAGTTTACGACTTCGACTTACAATGAAACTTCAAGTACAAATTAAAAGACTACTTATACATGATTTCCTAATACTATCCTCACCGTTGGATATGCATGATCATTGGATATGCATTTGTGATATGCATGACCGGTATGATGAAGCAGGTAAGGATCAAAATAGGAAGGATGGATTGATGCAAACGAAGATGATGAAGATGAATACAGTAGATGAAGCACAAAGGACATAGTCATATTATACTTGCATCTACTGAACCAAAAAGCATCATTCCATTTTCCTTTTTCCCTTCCCCCTTACGATGTGTGAAGAAGCACCACAACTTGGCGTTGGAAGACCAAGAACCACCTCTTTGTCCTTAGGGAGTGGTGGATTTCTTGCTCGTGGTGTTGGTTGGGGTTTGGATGATGAAGGTTTGGGGTTTGAAGTTCTCTTCTTAGAGGAGACATCAGAGTCTTCAGAGGCCTCACTTGGATTCACCACACTATCATCTTCCGATGATGGAAGAAATGGGGATTTTAATGGTCGTGATTCTTGTGGAGGTATATACAATCGCCATGGATTGGATTCTTCACTTGATGATGAGGATGAGGAGGATGTTAAATCCACAACTTCTGGTTTGTTCCAACTAGGGTTCCATATGATGATGAAGATGGTTTTTGGAGAAATTAGGGTTTTGATATTGATTGGTGTGTGTGCTATATGAGATTAGGGGTTCTTTATGTAAGCTGAGATATGGGTTATGAAAGTAAATAAGGGGTAGGTTAAATGTGGTTGAGGAGTTAATGAGATTCTTGGGCGCTGGACTCATATTCTTTCTAGAAGTTGACCATATTGACTTACCTGTTCTAACCCACGGATAGGTCATTTGAAACCACTTCTGGCTCTTTCTAACCACTGCCATACTAACCTTCTTCTCTGTGTTTGTTTTGTGTTTTGTGTTTTTCTCTTGCAGGTATGAAGGATTTGTGTACATAGGAGCTGGTGTGTTAGCTGCTTATGTTAAAAAAAAAGTGTAATCCTTCATATGTTTGTAAGATATCTCTTTGTATGGCACTGATTTGATTACTAACTCTTAGATATTTGGTTGAAGTGCTCTAATTCATGTATCCACTGATGGTGTGTTTCTAACCGCGGATAGCAATTCTGAAATCTCGGATAGCTTGTTGCTCTGTTCTGGATACTACAGGGGCTGTTTGGTAACTTTGGCAAATGTATATTATCTCCCCCAAATCACGGATAGATCATTTATTTGATCTTCTAACCACTTTCACTTGGCGCTTAACATAAACCCTAATCACTTTACTTTGCATATTTCACAAAAACCCACATCATACCCATCATTAATTTCAATGGCAGAAAAGTATTCCAATACACATAACCTTGTTGCTATTCTCACCAAAAACGATCGATCTGAAGGGTTTCATCAAATGATTGATTTCCTTGTTCACAGTCCTATTCACTATGCCTTAACTATCAAACCAACCATTCTTAAAGCCTACATACATCAGTTCTAGAGGAATGCTAAGCTTGAAGAGGTTGAAGGAGTTGAAGTGTTTAGCACTGTGGTGGATGAGAATGATATTTCTGTTTCTGAGGAGATCATTAGGGATGTTTTACAGTTTGATGATGCTGATGGTATTGATAATCTCTCATATGTTGAGATTGTAGCTGGTTGATGAGTGTCTAAATACTCATCATTTTTGTACCATTTAAACTGTAAAAACATCTGAAAACACTCAGAAATGTATCAAAATGATAAAAATATCACAAATAAGTGTTTTATGTGTTTTAAATGCAAAATTCCAAAATCGATGAAAACATATCAAGTTTGCATAATTGGCAGTTTTAGTCCCCCAAGTTTCAAAAGTTGTCAAATCTAGTCCCTGGAATCCAAAAATATGGAGTTTTATCATTAAAGGTCCCTGAACTATTTATAAATGGCATAAATGGTCCTTGAATGAATCTTTGGGCAAATGGCAGATAAGGTCCCTCAACTTTACAAAAGTGTCAAAATTGGTCCTTGGATATTTAAAAATGGAAAATAATCAAATATGGTCCTTGTACTATTAAAGATTGGCAAATTTGGTCCTTTTGATAAGTTTGGAAAAGTGGCGTTCAAATTTCTTAACTCATGAAATTACATGAATGGTCCTTGTATATAAGCTTAAACCAAATGGCCCTTTGTGTATTTTGATCCCCAGCCAAACCCAAAAGACCCCCTGTCATAAACCTGTGACCCCCCTTGAGCCAGTCCAATATACGATTTTGACCCCCAGCCTTATTAATATAGCTCGGTCAAAATAAGTCAACGCGCCAAAACCATGTCTACTGTTCATCTCCCTCTCCCAAACCTGTAAAACCAAAACCAGAGTGGTTTTCTTCCACCTTGCCTGTTTTCACCTTTCCACCTCACCCCTAACAACTGTTTAACTACTCCCTAACACCTCCACATCCACCAAATTACATTAAATGCAAAAACCTGCTCGAAGAATTTTTTGGCGCCAAAATTGCCAAATGGACAGTGGTGATGAATTAGAAGGTTTCAATGGACAAGATGAGGTGGGAAACAATCAGAGGTCGACAAGGAGTCTAAATGATCATTATAAAGATAGAGATGGAGCAATGTATACATCTATCTAGAGTAATTTATTTTAGTTTATGTCGTTTTAGCTTAATTTTAAATTCCAGTGTATGTTTTAGCTTTCAAGCTATGTATTTCAAGTTTTCAGTGTACAATAAAGCTTTTGTGAACATCAATTTCAGTTCTAAGTCTTCTTTTCTGTTTATGCAAAATTTTACTCTTGTTCAAAATCTCAATATGTTCTAATGTTGTTTGTAGCTGTCAATTTGGACTCATAAGCCCATATAAGCTCCTCAAAAAGCTTATTAAAGCTTTTAGAAACCTTAAAATCAGTTTTAGTATCAAAAAGAAGAAAATACCAAAAATACCAAATAAATTAGTGAAAAATAAAAAATCAAGAATGAAGAAGAGAGTGATATGTGTCTAAATACACATATATTTTATATTATTTAATCCCACAAAAACATCCGAAAACACCTTTAAATGTCATAAAATACTATAAATATCATTGAAATGTGTTTTATGTGTTACAAGTGCAAAAGGATTGAAAATCGATGAAAACAACAAAGTTTACATAAATTACGTTTAGGTCCCTAAACTTTCATAAATTGGCAAAACTAGTCCCTAGTAATTCAAAACTTGTAAAATATCATTAAAGGTCCTTGGGGATTCACAAGTTGTTAGAAATAATCCTTTGAAGTTTAAATTGCATATTTACAACTTTGGTCCCTCAACTTTGAAAAGTGTCAAAAATGGTCCCTGGGTTATTTAAAATGGAAAATTAATAAATATAACCCTTGTACTATTCATAAATGGCAAAATAGGTCCTTGTGTTAACTTTGGAATATTTGCAGGTTTAGTCCTTCAAGTTTCAGAAAATTACAAATTTGGTCCTTGTGATATTATAAGCTCAAAACCAAACGGACCCTCTTGTATTATTAAACCAACCCAAAACAAAAGACCAGCCCTTGGTCAACAAAACCAGTCAAACCCACCCTTCATTTTCTCCTACCTCACATACACTGTAAACCAAAACAACTCCCTTCCACCTCCTTGGTTTCACTACCACCTGTCCACCTTATCCCCAGTTGTCAAACCACTCACCACCACCTCCTTCTTATCCTCAACACTCAACCAACACCGGCTTTAGATATTTTGGCACCAAAAGCAAAATCAAGGGTGAGATTAATTCAACTAATCCAAGGGCTAGAATTAAGAAAAGCTTTTGATAACTAATAAAAGGGATCAAGATGTAAATAATAAGCATCCTTGTTTTAGACTTTTTTTATTTTACTTGTAATCGCTTTTAAGTTTTATGCAAAAATAGTGTTGGGTTTTGTTACTTATGTATTGTATGAATCATATTAATCATATTTCAAGTGTTTTTAATCATCAATTCCATGTTTCTGCTTGTTCTAGTTTTCCGCCAAAATTGTTCTTACTGCTTTTCATGTTATAATCGCTTGAATGGTTCCAATAAGTTTGTTTAAGCTTATTCAAGCTTATTTAAGTGAATTAAAGTAGTTTCCTGTCCTTTATGCAAAGAATTTGAAAAAGTCAACAAAAGTCAACACGGGTCAACGAAAGTCAACTGTGTTCTTAAGTCTGAAATTTCTGTTTAGAAGTGGTAATCCAGTCATTTTAAGTTCATTTTTAAGTATTAGTCATATTTGTTTTAGGCATAAGCTTTTAAAATTTGTTTTCAAAGATATTAAGGGTGTTTGGCATATTGGTTAAAATGGGTCAAACTAGCTTGTCAACGCTCATTTGCACTTTCTTCAAGTTTGATCATGGTTAATTAAGTATGTTTCAGTTGTTAGTAGAAGCTTTTAATTGTTTTGAGTCGTTTTGATATCTTGAGATTTTCAAACATTTCTGCTCACTCAAAGATATGTTGAGATTTTCAAGATACCGAGCTTTTCAAGCATATTGCGAGCTTGTAGAAAGTTCGCTTTAGCTTCTATCGTGCTCAAATTTGGTACAACTGATCTTTGGTTGGTGGTCTTGAGGTCCACAACTGGTTTTCGCTTTGCTTATTGGATAAGTCATGGCTTTAGCTTAAAGTAGGTAAGGTAGAGGTTGTTTTCATTATAAAAGCAAATAAGTCAAACCTGCTTAGCTTGCACTCTAGAGGTTTAGATTAGTTGATATAGGTTGCTTTTAAGTATTTTTAGCATATTATAGCTTCGTGATAATTTGGTGCTCATTTGGTACTTATAGCTTATTTTTAGTGCTTATTTATAAGCACTTTTCACTACGTAACCTAATTATTGAACACCGCACCACTTTTATTATTTTTCCTATATTTAGAATAATATTTTAGAATATTCTGAAAGGTTTCATATTTTTCACTGTTCATTTACTATTTTTCTGCATTTAATTTCAGTTTTTAGCATTTTTAAATAGCTTTTAATACAAATAAATCAGAAAAGCTTCAAAAGAATATCTTTTCAATTTTCATAGATTAAGATAAATATAAAAAGCCAAAAAATATTTTTCCATAATTTTCTTAGTTTAAATAGTATTTTCTAGAATTTTAATTATTTTAAATAGTATTAAATTCATAATAAATAGATAAAAAGTGTGAAAAATATATTTTCAGTTTTAAAATAACATTTATAATATTTATGATTTTTCTAAGTCATAATTTCACTTTTCTAGCTTTATTGCATATTTTCTTATATTTTAGGGTATTATTAAATAGTTAAAAATAGTTTTAATTAATAATAATTAAATAAATAGTTTTAAAATAATTTTCTTTTTCTAATAATTTTCTTTTATTATTAGGATTTTAAAAATATCAATTTCATATTTGTAGGCCTTTTATTTCTTAAAACTCACGTTTTATTTTGTACGTTACATAGTTTTTAATTTAAACGTAAGTTTTAGATTATAAACGTTAATCGATTTTAAAAATAGTGATAGCGTTTATTTAATATAATCTAGCTTTTAATTTTCTTTAATTTGCATTTAAGCCCCTGTAATTTACAAACTTTTTCTTTAGGTATAATTATTCCAATTCTCAAATCTTTTCCCATTCAATATCACTCGATCACATATTCGTTGTACTACAGTGTTCACACCTCGTTGAGACTTAACGACCCGGGGAAACACTAAACTCCTCTGATCTTAATTTCATTTGGTTCTAGACTGTTTGGAATTTTATTACGGTTGACCATTCACAAGTGGTTGATTTGTGTGATAAAACCCGATGTCTCGAGCCCGATCAATTTTTACGCCACGGCTGGAGGTGTCAGATTACTACAATTTGAAGCATTATTGTTATTGAATATACACCCATTGTATATTTACCATCTTTGTCCATATTTCCTTGTTTTCATATAAAACCAAAATCATCGTGAAGTTAATTCGTTTGACGGATCGATTACCAAAACATTTTTATTCAAGCTTTCAACAAACACAAAACCCAAAAGATTTTCTTTCTTATTTTACAAAATGTTATCCAAAATCCAAAATATCCATCTTTACCCTCTCACATCTTTGATTCTTCATCCCAACCCCTCTCAGAACCTTTGATTCTTTCTATGTCTTATCCTCACCCTCTTGGTTGTCAATGGTGTGGTGGTCCTTATAATGGTGGCAATTGCCCCAGTTGTAGCACGTGGAATCAGAAACGGGTCCATCTATAACCGTGATCCCTATTCCTACCATAACACAACCGATTTATTCCATGAGCTACCAAACCGTGAGACTCAGCAGCTTTTATGTTGTGAGTATCTGCGGTGGTTCACATTCCGCTTCG
This sequence comes from Chrysanthemum lavandulifolium, assembly GCA_022545495.1. Taxonomy (NCBI): domain Eukaryota; kingdom Viridiplantae; phylum Streptophyta; class Magnoliopsida; order Asterales; family Asteraceae; genus Chrysanthemum; species Chrysanthemum lavandulifolium. Next base: position 268,878,123 of record CM040241.1, read on the forward strand.
ATTGTCAATCGGAAACACGCTTGTCTATGAGCGGGTTCGATAACAATTATGACTACAACACATATAACTCACAACCACATCGCTTCTTCATGTGAGTATTGTGGAGGTCCTCACTTTAGCTCGATTGTCAAACAAGGAATCCATTTCCTTGTAACAATTACGACTCTTCAGATCATGACCAACCTCTACAATACCAAGTGAATCAGCACCACCTCACCGAGCCACTTCCTCAAAATCTTCTCCTTGGTCTTTTGGATTTAGTGAAGATTTGAAGGAATGTAAACATTCCCAAGATAATCCAAATGAGAAATCCATGGAAGAATTGTTAGTCAAGAAGGGTCGCTAAATTAAATTCCCAAATTGCCTTTGAAAATCTATTAGGAATCAATTGCAAAAGAAAAAAGCACCAAATCTAGCTCTCGATTCCGCTTTCATTCGATGACGATGATGATGAAGTTACCCTTGATATTCGTCAATTTTGTGCGTGTTCATCAAGTTCATCGGTTGAAATTTATTCCATGAAAATCGGGAGAAAAGACTTTGATGGAATTACTAGCGAAGAACAAATGGAAAGTATAAAACATATGTATGCTAGTCCTTCTCAACTCCCTCGATCATTGTTATCACACCGATATTCCCACTCACTCTAAACATGGGGATGAGCTTGACACTTGTTCACGAAAAGGAATCGGACGAATTCATAAAGTCTAGTGTTGAGAACCTTGTCCCATTCCCGAGAGTCACTGGAACTTCGATCATATGTGTGATATTCCTTCCCTCTTGAGTGTTCAAAAGATCATTTGAGACTTTCTCCGATCTTAGCGACGATTGTGCTTCCTATGGAAACATTGAGTATGTTGAGACATCACTCCACGGTCGATCCTCTTCTTGAGGAGTTCACCGATGAACTCGCTCACATCAATCCACTTTCATCAAAAAGTGATGATGATATCTTTGATTTGAAGCCGACCTAGGAGAAATTGAAAGTCTCCTTTATAATGATCGTCACTCACTTCTCACCCTAACGGTTCAATAGAGAATGTTGATCACTTTGTTCTGAAGAGTTCAAACTACTCTCACTAATCCTCTATTTGAATTCGACTCAATTCACTTTAATTTCTCGAGAATCCACTCTTTGATACTCGATTGAGGATAGTGATGAGTCTACATGGAACAAGAGTTCACGATTTACATTACGTGAATGATTCTATTTACTTAAGAGTTCTCCTTTGAACTCACTCATATCATATCTCCACCGAGTATGATAACTTCTACTTTGATCTAGACACACCGGGATATGTCCGGATCAAATGAGCTTAATGATGAGATTCATGATCCGTAAATCATGAATTCTCCTTCGGATGATGATGAGTTAGTCAAGATTTTATCATGACTTTCTTTCTCTTCTTCACCTATCCGTGGCTTCTCTGTTCTTCACTCCTTCGAAATGAAGACATTATCTTTGACCCCGCATTTTCATTTATCATTTTGAGCGGTTCTATGTATATCTCATCGGTGTGGGACTTTCACATACTTCAAATGTTGATACAAACATCTTGAATGGAAGTCCGATGGAGATTGTCCTTCCACTTACTTCCCCATGAGCAAATTAATTCGGGGTCGAGTCAAGCTAGCGACTCGGTAATAAAAAACGATGAGTTAAAATGGGTTTTCACCCGTGTGTACCACCACAGTGTGGGGAGATGCCCACATGTTGTATATAGATCTAAAAATGAATGAAAATTGTAAATATTAAAAAGAGAATAATTGTTGTGTTTCTACACTTGGCTAGTAATGTTATCTTTTACGTTCAAGGATTCGCATAACAATAGGTGCTTTGAATATTGAGGACAATATTCATTTCTAAGTGTGGGGAAATTCGCGAATTTGATCATAAATGTACCCTTTAGTCCCTTTTTCCCCAAAATGGCCAAATTTAAAAAATTTATTTAGTGGAAGTACTACGTTACTAAACACAACAAATGGTAATCACCCACCATGTCTAACCCACATAAGGATTGGCTAATCCAGAGCAAACGGCTCTTGGTAAAGATATCTCAAATCCGTTTATGGCTTGCAATTTGCCCAAAATTGTATGGTGTTCATTTCACCATATCTTTAATTAGTGAAAAGTTGGCTAGCCCGCAAGTTTATGGCTTGTGGTAAAGGCACTGGAAAACCATAATTGGTAATCGACTCACCAAAGATATTTTATCTAAGAGTTGGCTAGTCCGAGCAAACGGCTTCGTAAAGACAAATCAAACCGTTGAAAGTCGGTGATTTGCTCAAAATCATTTGGTTATCATTGTACCAAGGTTCTTACTTGAATCGAAACAATTGGCTACTCCGAGTAATGGCTTTTGGTAAAGAGATGAAATCCATTAATTTTTCATAAAAGATTGCTAGGGACTAGCAATAGTTTAGTGTGGGGGATTTGATATGTGTCTAAATACACATATATTTTATATTATTTAATCCCACAAAAACATCTGAAAACACTCAGAAATGTCATAAAATACTATAAATATCATTGAAATGTGTTTTTATGTGTTACAAGTTCAAAAGGATTGAAAACTGATGAAAAACAACAAAGTTTACATAAATTACAGTTTCAGTCCCTAAACTTTCATAAATTGGCAAAACTAGTCCCTAGTAATTCAAAACTTGTAAAATATCATTAAAGGTCCTTGGGGATTCACAAGTTGTTAGAAATAATCCTTTGAAGTTTAAATTGCATATTTACAACTTTGGTCCCTCAACTTTGAAAAGTGTCAAAAATGGTCCCTGGGTTATTTAAAATGGAAAATTAATAAATATAACCCTTGTACTATTCATAATGGCAAAATAGGTCCTTGTGTTAACTTTGGAATATTTTCAGGTTTAGTCCTTCAAGTTTCGTAAAATTACAAATTTGGTCCTTGTGATATTATAAGCTCAAACCAAACGGACCTCTTGTATTATTAAACCAACCCAAAACAAAGACCACCCTTGGTCAACAAAACCACCAAACCCACCCTTCATTTTCTCCTACCTCACATACACTGTAAACCAAAACAACTCCCTTCCACCTCCCTGGTTTCACTACCACCTGTCCACCTTATCCCCCTAGCTGTCAAACCACTCACCACCACCTCCTTCTTATCCTCAACACTCAACCAACACATGGCTTTAGATATTTTGGCACCAAAAGCAAAATCAAGGGCTGAGATTAATTCAACTAATCCAAGGGCTAGAAGTGAAGAGAAAAGCTTTTTGATAACTAATAAAAGGGATTGAAGACAGAAATAATAACTGTCACTGTTTTTAGACTTTTTTTTTTTATTTTTACTTGTAATCGTTTTTAAGTTTTATGCAAAAATAGTGTTTGGTTTTGTTACTTATGTATTGTATGAATCATATTAATCATATTTCAAGTGTTTTTAATCATCAATTCCATGTTTCCGCTTGTTCTAGTTTTCCCGCCAAAATTGTTCTTACTCGTTTTTCATGTTATAAGTTTGTTTGAATGGTTCCAATAAGTTTGTTTAAGCTTATTCAAGCTTATTTAAGTGAATTAAAGTAGTTTCACATCCTTTATGCAAAGAATTTGAAAAGTCAACAAAAGTCAACACGGGTCAACGAAAGTCAACTGTGTTCTTAAGTCTGAAATTTCTGTTTAGAAGTGGTAATCCAGTCATTTTAAGTTCATTTTTAAGTATTAGTCATATTTGTTTTAGGCATAAGCTTTTAAAAATTTGTTTTCAAAGATATTAAGGGGTGTTTGGCATATTGGGTTAAAATGGGTCAAACTAGCTTGTCACTGCTCATTTGCACTTTCTTCAAGTTTGATCATGATTAATTAAGTATGTTTCAGTTGTTAGTAGAAGCTTTTAAGCTGTTTTGAGTCGTTTTGATGATTTTAGTTGTTTAGTGCAATTTTAGAAAGTTGATTGCTCATATAAGCTTCTCACAAGCTTGAGCTTATTTGGTCCTTATTTCTGGTAATTTTAGGTCCTATATAGTGATTAAAGTGCATGATCCAAAGTTGGTACTGTTTGATCAAGATTTGACAGGTTTTTGGTCAAAATCTTGTTTCAGTCAAAATTAGTCACAAGGTGAAAAAGTCGGTTTTCACCAAACTTTCTGAATTTTCATGGATTCATTTCGATCCAATTTAATTGAAATTATGGGACAATTAACCTCAGTTGTTCAAGTGTTTAAAAGTGATTTTGTGGAATTTTAGAAGACCTCTATAAGCTCTAAATAAGTCATCAAACATACTGTTCACTCAAAGATATCTTTGAGATTTTCAAGATCTGTTGAGCTTTTCAAGCATATTGCGAGCTTGTAGAAAGTTCGTTTTAGCTTCTATCAGGCTCAAATTTGGTACAACTGATCTTTGGTTGGTGGTCTTGAGGTCCAAAAATCTGGTTTTCGCTTTGCTTATTGGATAAGTCGTGGCTTTAGCTTAAAGTAGGTAAGGTAGAGGTTGTTTTCATTATAAAAGCAAATAAGTCAAACATGTTTAGCTTGCACTCAAGAGGTTTAGATTAGTTGATATAGGTTGCTTTTAAGTAGTTTTAGCATATTATAGCTTCTGTGATAATTTGGTGCTCATTTGGTACTTATAGCTTATTTTTAGTGCTTATTTATAAGCACTTTTCACTACAGAACCTAATTATTGAACACCGCACCACTTTTATTATTTTACCTATATTTAGAATAATATTTTAGAATATTATGGAAGTTTTCATATTTTCACTGTTCATTTACTATTTTTACGCATTTAATTTCGCTTTTAGCATTTTTAAATAGCTTTTAATACAAATAAATCGGAAAAGCTTCAAAAAATATGTTTTCAATTTTCATAGATTAAGATAAATATAAAAAGCCAAAAAATATTTTTCCATAATTTTCTTAGTTTAAATAGTATTTTCTAGAATTTTAATTAGTTTTAAATAGTATTAAATTCATAATAAATAGATAAAAGTGTAAAAATATATTTTCAGTTTTAAAATAACATTTTTAGAGCTTTGTGGAAAGCTATAGGAAGTGTCCTTGGATCTCGTTAATCGATTCTCGCTTTTAATTTTCTTTAATTTGAGCATTAAAGCAATTTGTAAGCTCAATCCTTAAATTTGGCATTTCAGACTGTTTGGAATTTTATTACGGTTGACCATTCACAAGTGTTCAACCGCTTATCATCTTTCTCGCTTATCTCAATCCTTAAATTTGTGATTTTATGCTTATTTAGTGTATGTTAGTAATATTATTGCTTAAAATTGCTAGCTTGTTCATTAATTTTCTCAGTTGTTTAGATTTCATCATTTCACTGTCAATATTGTAATTTAGTAATTTAGAGGTCTTTGATGTTATCATTGGTATTTATATGCTTAAATCAGTTTCTTTTATCATCAAATGATTGTATGAATCAATTTCTTGGCTTAATCAGTGTTAAGCTTTGTAAAGCTTTACAACAGTTTTATAAAGTGGTGTTTGGATTCACTGTTCAAGCCTTTGTTCTTGGTTGCTTTATGTCATGTTAGCATCTAATAGCTCAGTACAACAATTAAAACCAGTCCTTATTTGATAGAAAGTCAAAATCACTTTAAATCTGTCTTAAGTTCATAACTGTTAGGATTTTTAAATACAAATCTCATCAAAGTAGCTTGTAACTTGGTACCCTAGCCTAAAACCATCTTATTTCAGCTTAATATAACATAATCAGCCAATTAGAAGTGATTAAAATTCATCAAAGTCAACTTAGCTCATTTTCTTAAAAAGTCAAAACCTCCCCTGTGCACAGTTGAGCTAAGCTATTTCACAAGCTCATCAAGAGCTTATTAGTGAACCTCAGCTTGTGACCCTTAGCTTTTTGGAAAGCTAACCTGGCTGTCTCTCTAGTCTAGTGCTTATTTTCACCTCTATAGCTTATTCAAGAGGGTCGCAAGTAGCTTTTTGTTTGTCCCAATTCACTCAGTATATACTGAGTCTTTAAACAGTGTGATACAAGCTTTTTCTCAAGCTTGTCATAAGCTCATTAGTCAACCTCAGTGTTTGAGCTTGGACTTTTTGGAAAGCCCACCAGCTCATCTTGACACCTCAGTCCTTATTTTGAGCTTTTTAGCTTATTTAATAAGCTTAAACTGCTTGTGAATATGGCTGCAGGCCTGTTTGATTAGTTGGTTTAGGATTAGTGCTTATTAGCTTATTAATAGCTTATCAGTGTAGTCCTTTGTGTTTTTTAGCTTCATTTAAGTAGCTTAAGCTTGTTTGTAGCTTATTTCACTTTTGGTTCTATCTGTGAAGCTTGTTTGAGCTTGCAAAATCAAAATAAGCTCATTAGCCTAATCACAAAATCATAAGCTCATAAACCGCTTATTTTTAAGTTTTAAAATTTTGTTTTCATTAAAGTTACTTATTTTCAGTAGTTAAATAGTTTTGAAAAGAAAATCCACAAAACATCATTTTAAATATAGTGATAGCGTTTATTTAATAAATTTAGCTTTTTGATTTTTCTTTTCACTTATTATTAAGCACTTCTTGTTTTATAATTTTCTTAGCTTTTTGTCATCATAGGATATTTTTAGAAAAAGTTTCATAATTTTCTTAGCTTGTTTAGTATTTATTAAAATTTAAAATAGTTAAAAGTATTAAATAATTAATAATAAATAAATAAAAAGCATAAAAAATATCTTTTCAGTTTTAAAATTAGTTTTCTAATATTTTAGATTTTTCTGAGTTAAAATTTCATTTTTCAGTTTAATTTTGTATTTTCTTGTATTTAAGTGTATTTTAAATAGTAATTAATTAATAATAAATAGATAAAAAGTGTAAAAATATATTTTCAATTTTAAAATAAGTTTTATAATATTTTAGATTTTTCTAAGTCATAATTTCATTTTTCTAGCTTTATTTCATATTTTCTTATATTTTAGAGTATTATTAAATAGTTAAAAATAGTTTTAATTAATAATAATTAAATAAATAGTCATAAAAATAATTTTCTTTTTCCAATAATTTTATTTTATTATTAGGATTGTAAAATATCATTTTCATATTTGTAGGTCTTTTATTTCTTAAAACTCACGCTTTATTTTGTACGCTTACGTAGTTTATTAAACGTACGTATTTACGTTTGTTTTATCGATTGTTGTGCTTTATAATTTTGTATCCAAATACCATTCCAATCAATCAAGAGTGTAGTTATCAATCAAAATCCTTACCGATCACTATCCTTAGTGATTATTCGACATCCGAAAGTGTTGAGCACCATTAATCCTCCGGGGACTTAACGACCTAGGAAACACTATACTCCTCTAGATCTTAATTGCATTGGTTTTAGACCTGTTTGAATTTTATTACGGTTGACCATTCACAAGTGGTTGATTTGTGTAATAAACTTGACGGTTTGCCACCAATCAAATTTTGGCGCCACGGGGAGGCTTTAGCGTGTTTTAAACATTCTCGCATCCATTCTTGCACATATACCACTTTTGTAAATGCTTTTTTGTAAAGTTATCAAAATCAAAAGTTCATTAACACTTTTCCTAAAGTGTTAACAACACCAAAAATATATAAAACAACAAAACAATCGTAACGCTTTCTATCTTGTATTTTCTTTAAGGTGATTCTTAAAGCGATGCGATTTGGTTAAACGAGACGATACCAAAAATATTGTCCAAAAGTTTTAAACCCTTAGCACAAATCCATACCTACGTCTTTTCGGTGGTACTTAATAAATACATAAAATCAACCACCGCAAATCAACCACCTACCAACAACATTAATAAGTTCCCAATCTTAAAAAACTTGCCTTTGTGTCCTTGTGATTTGGTGTACCTTTTTCAAAGAAGCCATTTCATTTGTGATTATTGGTTTAAGTTCACTTGTCGCTTTGCCTCGCATTTGTTTTGAAAACCGATTTTTATACTTAGTGCATGCGCACTGTTCTTCCACTCTACAAGTCCACTTTCGAGCTTGCAAATATTCCTCGTGACGTGAGGACGTTCGCTCCTTCACCGTGATCGAGGAACGTCTAGCACAACCACCCCCGTCGTAATGGCGGAAGACAAACCTATGAATGAGCTTCTCCAAGCACCCATCGAGGGTTACGGAGATGCCATTATTGTCCCACCCATCGTGGTCGATACCTTTGAGCTCAAAACCGGGTTGCTTAATCTTGTAACCCAAAGCCAATTTTATGGTTTTGAGCGGATGATCCTCATGCACATATTCGATGGTTTAACAAGATTGCATCTACCATCAAATACAAGAATGTCCCACATGAAGCAATTAAGCTTCTTCTTCCCATTCTCTGAGAGGACAAGCCCGAATTGGCTTGAGAAACAACCCCTGTTCCATTGAGACATGGGAGGATTTAGTCACCAAGTTTGTTAACAATTCTATCCTCCATCCCGAACTACAAGTCTTAAGAATGAGATAATGAAATTTTCTCAAAGATTTGATGAATCATTCGGTGAGGCATGGGATCGTTACAAAGAGTTGCTCCACAAGTGTCCGCATCATGGTTTTACCGAATTAATGCAAATGGATACTTTCTACAATGGTCCGAGACAAGTGACCAAGACTCTTTAAATGCCTCCGCGGAGGTAATTTCTGAGCAAGACCACAAAAGAAGCCTTGCAAATCATAGAAAACAAGTCCCAGTCCGCCTTTTCCGAACAAAGACATATCGGTCTCGCCTAATGCGGACCTTCTACTTTCATCTCCGTGAGTACATCTAGCACCGATGCTAAGATTGACAAACTCACGGATATTGTTCGAGCTTTGGTTCTTGCTAACCAAAGAAAGTCACTTTCACACGACACCATCACATGGTGAAGTGAAGAAAGTCGAGGTCCGTGTTACTTGTGGTGGCCCTCATGCATACTACAATCTGATCGCCACCGATGGTAGTCCGTTTGAAGCCAATGCTATAGCCGGTACTTCACATCGGGAGGTAATCAATACCGTCCTCAAAATGAACCAAACTACCGTGCTAATACTTATCGTGCACCACCCGGTTTTAACCGAATCCTAACATACAAAACCGAATCGAACCAACCTAGAATTAACCAAGGTTATCAAAACCAAGGTAATTTCTATTCCGGACCTAATCAAGGTTTCCAACATCAAGGAAACCTTAATCAAAACAATTTCAATCGAGGAATCAATTTCATGGAAATGTGAATCCTAACCAAGGAATTTTCAACAACAAGGTCATAATCAAAACATACGACCTCAAAATTTCCCTCCACATCCTCCAAGACCATCATCCGATGAGTTATTGAAGCAATTCATGAAATCCCAAGATGAAATGAACAGTTGTTGGTCGGTCGGATCGGCGATCTAAAGAAGTCTTTAAATGATCAACCCTCGGGCTCGGAAAACTTCCGAGCAACACGATCGCTAACCCGAGGGGCGATGCAAAGGCGATCACAACCGTAAGTGGTGTTTCATACAATGGACCCGCTATTCCTACTACCTCTTCTTCTTCTCTCCCGAAGGTAGTGGAAAGTGAACCCGAGGCAACAAAGGACAAGGAACTTCCTACTAATAACGGAGGTACCAACGATGTCCATCCTCAAGTTGTCCCGAAACCCAAATCCAATCCAGAGTTGTTTTGAACCTCCAGTAGCTCCGTTGAAAACCCCAAATCCAAATCTTCTATTCCTTACCCATCACGTTTGAATGAGCAAAGCTCCGCGAAAAAGCCGGTCATCAAATGGACAAATTTTTCAAATTTTCCAAGAACTACATTTTGACATAAGCTTTGCGGATGCTATCATGTTGATGCCCAAGTTTGCATCAACTCTCAAACACATGTTAAGCAACAAGGAAAAATTGTTTGAAATGGCAAAACTCCTTCGAACGAGAACTGCTCAAGAGCTATCTTGAAGAAGCTTCCGAGAAGCTTGGAGATCCCGGAAAATTTCTCTTACCTTGTGTATTTCGTGAATGGTTGAATGCTTTGCCTTAGCCGATCTTGGTGCAAGCATCAATCGATGCCTTATTCAAGATGGAAGAAACTTTCTCTCCGGACCTTACTCCTACATGCATGACTCTCGAGCTTGCGGATCGTACAATATCCCGTCCACTTGGCATTGCCGAGGACGATTTGTGAAAGTAGGAAAGTTCCATTTTCCACCGACTTTGTGGTTGTAGATTTCGATGCCGATCATCGGGTTCCTCTCATTGTTGGACGAGGATTCACGAGAACGGGCCGTGCTCTCATTGATGTATTTGAGCAAGAAATCACATTACGTGTTGGTAATGAAGTCACACCTTTAACCTTGATCAAACTTCGAGGTACTCCGCAAACTATGATTACGAGTCGGTTAACCGAATAGATATCATTGATGTTGCTTCAAGAGTACTCAAGAAGTTCTTGGTTATGATCATAATTCTTCGAGTGATAATATCACTCATTCATCTCAACCCATCATTGCCAATTCTACTCCTTCTCTCACTCCGCTTTGAGGAAAGTGACTTCATCTTGGAAGAGATTGAAGCATACTTGTCTAGTGATTCGCTCCATGGGAAATTGATCACGCCCCATCGACATCGAGGGGACATACTTCTCATTGAGAAGTTGCTTAATGATGATCCATCATCACTCCCTCCCGCCGAGCTTCATAACAAGGAAGTCAAGTCGGTTGAGAAAATCAAGAATTTCTGAAGTCGAACTTAAGGACTTACCACCTCATCTCGAGTATGCATTTCTTGAGGTGATGATAAATTACCCGTCATTATTGCTCGAGATTTGAGTAAAGATGAAAAGATCGCTCATAAAGGTCTTGAAGTCACACAAGCAAGCAATTGCTTGAAACTCTCCGACATTAAGGTATCAACCCCGAATTTTGTACTCACAAAATCTTGATGGAGGATGACTTCAAACCAGCAGCTCAACATCGAGAAGAGTAAATCCAAAATCCATGATGTTATCAAACAGAGGTTATCAAACTTCTTGATGCAGGATTAATTTACCCGATCTCGGATAGTCCTTGGGTTAGCCCAATTCATTGTGTTCCTAAAAGGGTGGCATAATTGTTGTCACAATGAAGATAACGAGTTAATTCCAACTCGATTGGTTACGGATGGCGTGTTTGCATTGACTATCGTAAGTTGAATGACGCCACCGAAAAGACCATTTTCCTCTACCCTTCATGGACCAAATGCTTGAGAGATTAGCAGAAACGAATACTATTGTTTCCTTGATGGTTTCTCGGGTTATTTTCAGATCCCCATTGATCCACGGGATCAAGAAAAGACCACATTCACCGCCCATACGGAACTTTTGCCTACGACGTATGCCTTTTGGCTTATGTAATGCTCCCGCACGCTCCAACGATGTATGATGGCCATTTTCCACGACATGATCGGGAAACAATGGAGGTGTTTATGGATGACTTCTCGGTCATTGGGGACTCGTTTCAAACATGTCTCTCCCATTTAGATAAAATGCTCAAACGGTGTGAAGACACCAATCTTTGTCTAAATTGGGAGAAGAGCCACTTTATGGTCAAAGAAGGCATAGTCCTTGGCCATAAGATTTCCAAAAACGGGATTGAGGTTGATAGAGCAAAAGTCGATGTTATTGCTAAATTGCCTCATCCTACTACCGTCAAAGGTATTAGGAGTTTTTAGGTCATGCCGGTTTTTATCGTAGATTCATACAAGATTTTTCTAAAATCGCCCGCCTATGACCCATCTTCTTGAAAAGATGCTCCTTTTATCTTCTCACTGAGTGCATCAAGCTTTTGAAACATTAAAGAAAAAGCTTATTGAAGCACCCATTCTCGTTGCTCCCGATCGACTTGCCTTTTGAGCTCATGTGCGATGCAAGTGATTTTGCTATCGGTGCGGTCTTAGGGCAACGTAGATCTAAGCATTTTCACCCTATCCACTACGCGAGTAAGACTATGATCAAGCTCAAACCCATTACACCACCACGTAAAAAGAGCTATTAGCCGTGGTGTATGCGTTTGAGAAGTTTCGCCATACTTAATCTTGACCAAATGCGTGGTGTATACGGATCACTCGGCTCTCAAATATCTCTTTGCAAAACAAGATGCAAAGCCGAGATTGCTCCGCTGGGTTCTCCTCTCGCAAGAATTTGATATCATTATACGTGATAAAAAGGAGCCGAGAACCTAGTCACGATCATCTGTCCGCCTAGAAAACCCTCACCAAGATGTTTTCGAGAAAAGGAAATAAATGAAACATTTCCTCTCGAGACACTCAATGCGGTTTCTTTTCGTGGAAATTCTACTACCCCATGGTTTGTCGACTTCGCAAATTACCATGCGGGTAACTTCATAGTGAAAGGAATGTCGACCCAACAAGAACAAATTCTTCAAGGATGTTAAACATTACTCGGGACGACCCTACTTATTCAAAATATGTGCGGATCAAGTCATCCGACGGTGTGTTTATGGACGAGAAGCTATGGACATTCTCAAAGCTTGCCATGCCGACCCACCGGGGCCATCATAGTCCAAACTACACCGCCAAAAGGTGTTTGATTCCGGTTTTATTGGCCCACTATTTACAAGGATGCCCACGAATTTGTCAAAACTTGTGACGCTTGTCAACGCCACGGAAATATCTCTCAAAGAAATGAAATGCCGCAAAACGCCATTCAAGTGTGTGAGATATTTGACATCCGGGCATTGACTTTATGGGGCCATTTCCATCATCTCGAGGAAACAAATACATACTTGTGGTCATTGACTATTTGTCAAAATGGGTTAAAGCAAAAGCTTTACCTACCAATGATGCCCGAGTTGTTGTAAAATTTTTAAAATCTCTTTTGCTAGGTTTGGAACTCCATGAGCTATAATCGGTGATCGTGGTACGCATTTCGCAATGACCAATTTGATCGTGTCATGCAAAAGTATGGTGTAACCCACCGTCTTTCATCGCATACCACCCCAAACAAGTGGGCAAGTGGAAGTTTCCAACCGTGGTATAAAAAGAATTCTTGAAAGGACAAGAGGCGAAAATCGTGCATCCCGGTCGGATAAACCGGATGACGCACACTGGGCCTTCCGTGACAATTTTATAAAACACCCATCGGGTGTACTCCATACAAGCTAGTGTACGGAAAGGCATGTCATCTGCCGATTGAGCTCGAGCACAAAGCATACTTGGGCCTTGAAACATGCAAACTTCGATATTCGAGACGGTTGGTGATCACGTAAAAGTTCAAATGAATGAATTAAATGAACTCCGTGATCAAGCATACAAGAACTCTTTAATCTACAAACAAAAGACAAAGAAGATTCATGACTCCAAAATCAAGAACCGCGTTTTCAACGTTGGTGATCGAGTCCTTCTTTTCAATTCAAGATTGAAGATTTTCTCGGAAAGCTCAAGTCCCGTTGGTCTGGTCCATTTACTATTGCTAAGGTTTATCCTTATGGTACCATTGAGTTATCTCACCCTGATGGTCCAAATTTTAAAGTGAATGGTCATCGATTAAAGCACTATTTTGGAGAGGACATTCCACGCGTGGTTGTCCCGGATCTACAAACTTTCCCCATGAACCAATGAATGCGGGATCGAGTCAAGCTAGCGACTCGATAATCAAAAACAAGAGCACACCACATGGGTTTTCACCGTGAATACCACCCTAGTGTGGGGAGTTGCCCCATTGTTGTATATAAGTTCTCTATCTAAAAAAAAAAAAAATTGTGTATATATCAAAAATAAAATAATGGCCGTAGTATTTCCCTTTTACGTTCTATGTTTCGCATAACCGCGGTACTTTGAATATTGAGGGCAATATTCATTTCTAGTGTGGGGAATTCTCACGAATTTTATCATGTAATTATACCACCCAATTCCCCATTTTGGCCAAAATTTTTTTTGGAGTAAGTGTTTTCACTTACTCAAAGAAATGGTAATCATCCGCCATGTCTAACCCACATAAGGATTGGCTAATCCAGAGCAAACGGCTCTTGGTAAAGATATCTCAAATCCGTTTATGGCTTGCAATTTGCCCAAAATTGTATGGTGTTCAACTCACCATATCTTTAATTAGTGAAAAGTTGGCTAGCCCGCAAGTTTATGGCTTGTGGTAAAGGCGATTGAAAAGCCATAATTGGTAATCGACTCACCAAAGATAATATTGATAATTTATCTAAGAGTTGGCTAGTCCGAAGCAAACGGCTCGTAAAGACAAATCAAAACCGTTGAAAGTGGTGATTTGCTCAAAATCATTTGGTTATCATTGTACCAAGGTTCTTACTTGAACTAAAACAATTGGCTACTCCGAAGTAATGGCTTTTGGTAAAGAGATGAAATCCATTAAGTTTTCTAAAAGATTGCTAGGGACTAGCAATATCTTAGTGTGGGGATTGATGAGTGTCTAAATACTCATCATTTTGTACCATTTAAACCGCAAAAACATCCGAAAACACTCGAAATGCATCAAAATGATAAAAATATCACAAATAAGTGTTTTATGTGTTTTAAATGCAAAATTCAAAATCGGTGAAAAACATATCAAGTTTGCATAATTGGCGCTTTAGTCCCCAAGTTTCAAAAGTTGTCAAATCTAGTCCCTGTAAATCCAAAATATGGAGTTTTATCATTCAAGGTCCCCGAAATATTCTAAATTGTCAAAATGGTCCTTGAATGAATCTTTGGTCAAATGGCGAAAAGGTCCTCAACTTTACAAAAGTGTCAAAATTGGTCCTTGGATATTTAAAATGGAAAATAATCAAATGTGGTCCTTGTACTATTATAGATTGGCAAAATTTGGTCCTTTTGATAAGTTTGGAAAAGTGGCGCTTCACCCTCAAAATCCGAAATTACAACTTTGGTCCTTGTGATAATAAGCAAAACAAATGGACCCCTTTGTGTATTTTGATCCCCCACCAAAAGACCCAAATACCCTTGACCCCTTGATATACCTGACCCCCATTTTGAACCCCAACCTTATTAATATCCAGCTCGGTCAAAATAAGTCAACGCGCCAAAACCATGGTCACTGTTCATCCCTCCTCCCAAGCTCGCAAACCAAAACCACCGTGGTTTTCTCCACTTGCTTCTTTCACCTTTCCACCTCACCCCCCACTTGTTTACCCACTCCCTCCACCTCTACAATCTCCCAAAATTCATTAAATGCAAAACACGCTCAAATAGACTTTTTGGCGCCAAATTTCCAAATGGACGATTCGATGATTTATGAAGATCCAATGGTTGGGATGAGGTGGGAAATGTTCGAGATGTCGACAAGAGTCAAAAAGATCATTATAAAGAGGAGATGGAGCAATGTAGTGGGATATCTAGTATAATTTATTTTAGTTTATGTCGTTTTAGCTTAATTTTAAATTCCAGTGTATGTTTTAGCTTTCAAGCTCAGTATTTCAAGTTTTCGAGTGTACAATAAAGCTTTTGTGAACATCAATTTCGCTTCTAAGTCTCAATTTCTGTTTATGCAATTTTACTTGTTCAAAATCTCAATAAGTTCAAATGTTGTTTGTAGATGTTATTTTGGACTCATAAGATCACATAAGCTCCTATATAGCTTATGTAAGCTATTAGAAACTTATAAAAGTCAGTTTAGAAGTCAAAAGCAAAAATACCAAAAATACAAATAAATTAGTGAAAACTAAAAAATCCATGGAAATGAAGGTCAAAGCTGGAGCAGGGTGAATACAGGATTGCCCTTGGGTTTAGAGCTTTGTGGAAAGCTATAGGAAGTGTCCTTGGATCTCAGTTCTCAGTTTTGAGCATTAAAGCAATTTGTAAGCTCAATCCTTAAATTTGGCATTTCACTGTTCAACTGCTTATCACTGCTTATCTCTGTGATTTTTATGCTTATTTAGTGTATGTTAGTAATATTATTGCTTAAAATTGCTAGCTTGTTCATTAATTTTCTCAGTTGTTTAGATTTCATCATTTCACTGTCAATATTGTAATTTAGTAATTTAGAGGTCTTTGATGTTATTATTGGTATTTATATGCTTAAATCAGTTTCTTTTATCATCAAATGATTGTATGAATCAATTTCTTGGCTTAAATCAGTGTTAAGCTTTGTAAAGCTTTACAACAGTTTTATAAAGTGGTGTTTGGATTCACTGTGTAAACCATGTTAGAGTTTGTTCAAGCCTTTGTTCTTGGTTGCTTTATGTCATGTTAGCATCTAAAAGCTCAGTACAACAATTAAAACCAGTCCTTATTTGATAGAAAGTCAAAATCACTTTAAATCTGTCTTAAGTTCATAATTGTTAGGATTTTTAAATACAAATCTCATCAAAGTAGCTTGTAACTTGGTACCCTAGCCTAAAACCATCTTATTTCAGCTTAATATAACATAATCAGCCAATTAGAAGTGATTAAAATTCATCAAAGTCAACTTAGCTCATTTTCTTAAAAAGTCAAAACCTCCCCTGTGCACAGTTGAGCTAAGCTATTTCACAAGCTCATCAAGAGCTTATTAGTGAACCTCAGCTTGTGACCCTTAGCTTTTTGGAAAGCTAACCTGGCTGTCTCTCTAGTCTAGTGCTTATTTTCACCTCTATAGCTTATTCAGTAGGGCTGCAAGTAGCTTTTTGTTTGTCCCAATTCACTCAGTATATACTGAGTCTTTAAACAGTGTGATACAAGCTTTTTCTCAAGCTTGTCATAAGCTCATTAGTCAACCTCGGTGTTTGAGCTTGGACTTTTGGAAAGCCCACCACTCATCTTGACACCTCAGTCCTTATTTTGAGCTTTTTAGCTTATTTAATAAGCTTAAACTGCTTGTGAATATGGCTGCAGGCCTGTTTGATTAGTTGGTTTAGGATTAGTGCTTATTAGCTTATTAATAGCTTATCAGTGTAGTCCTTTGTGTTTTTTAGCTTCATTTAAGTAGCTTAAGCTTGTTTGTAGCTTATTTCACTTTTGGTTCTATCTGTGAAGCTTGTTTGAGCTTGAAAAATCAAAATAAGCTCATTAGCCTAACTGTCTAAATCATAAGCTCATAAACTGCTTATTTTTAAGTTTTAAAATTTTTGTTTTCATTAAAGTTACTTATTTTCAGTAGTTAAATAGTTTTGAAAAAGAAAATCCACAAAAACATCATTTTAAATATAGTGATAGCGTTTATTTAATAGAATTTAGCTTTTTGATTTTTCTTTTCAGCTTATTATTAAGCACTTCTTGTTTTTATAATTTTCTTAGCTTCCTGTCATCATAGGATATTTTTAGAAAAAGTTTCATAATTTTCTTAGCTTGTTTAGTATTTATTAAAATTTAAAATAGTTAAAAGTATTAAATAATTAATAATAAATAAATAAAAAGCATAAAAAATATCTTTTCAGTTTTAAAATTAGTTTTCTAATATTTTAGATTTTTCCAAGTTAAAATTTCATTTTTCCAGTTTAATTTTGTATTTTCTTGTATTTAAGTGTATTTTAAATAGTAATTAATTAATAATAAATAGATAAAAAGTGTAAAAAATATATTTTCAATTTTAAAATAAGTTTTATAATATTTTAGATTTTTCTAAGTCATAATTTCATTTTTCTAGCTTTATTTCCTATTTTATTATATTTTAGAGTATTATTAAATAGTTAAAAATAGTTTTTAATTAATAATAATTAAATAAATAGTCATAAAAATAATTTTCTTTTCCAATAATTTTCTTTTATTATTAGGATTCCAAAATATCATTTTCATATTTGTAGGTCTTTTATTTCTTAAAACTCACGTTTTATTTTGTACGTTTACGTAGTTTATTAAACGTCGTGTTTACGTTTGTTTTATCGATTGTTGTGCTTTATAATTCGTATCCAAATACCATTCCAATCAATCAAGTGTAAGTTATCAATCAAAATCCTTACCGATCACTATCCTTAGTGATTATTCGACATCCGAAAGTGTTGAGCACCATTAATCCTCCGTGGGACTTAACGACCTATATTCCTCGAGGTAAACACTATATTCCTCACAAGTGGTTGAGATCTTCATTGCATTGGTTTTAGACTGTTTGAATTTTATTACGGTTGACCATTCACAAGTGGTTAATTTGTGTAATAAACTTGACGGTTTGCCACCATAGGGAATATTAAGTCCATCATATGCTTCCTAAGGTTTTGCACATATGAGGAATCACCCACAAAATGTACAAATTGAGATGTTCCTTTGTTTCCCCATATGCTTACTTTACCTACTGATCCTGAGTTTGATGAAGGTCTTGCATCCCTATCTATAGTCTCTGAACCCACTGATAGTACACCTCAAACCAATGTTAGTGACACTCAACCTACTTCTAGTCAAACTCAAACCATTGTTACACCTATTGTATGGACTAGGAAACAGAAGGGCACTAAGCTACCTCAGGCTAGTGTTAGTGGTGTTGTTCATGAGGCTATCACAAGGAGTGGAGGTGACATGATTGGAAGGGCTTCCACTACTGATTCATGCTTAGATCTTTGGTCGGGCTAGTAGAACCATTAATAAGAACCAACCTTGGCAACTCCTAATGTGGAGAGTTCCTTGGAACTTAACACAGTGGAGGAATCCTAGCCAACTGGTCGCTACAGTGCATAGATGATCGGGCAAGGTCCGATGCTATGCTTACTATATCAAGGATTCACCTCTCGGAGCAGTTAACACAGATCGAAGTGATGACGATAGTTTGGAACATGAACATGAATTGACGGCTCCTAAGATGGTACATGATGACTTTTCCATTGAACAACCTCTCGGATCAGTTAACACAGGTCGAAGTGGGAGGATATTCTTGAACGTTTTAATGAATTGACGGTTAAATGTGCTAAAATGGAGGCAACAATTTCGAGTCTCTGAGGAGTTGGGCTGTGTTTCGAGGAAAGGATATTAGGAGATTGAAGCACAGTGTTGGTTTTGGAGAAAGTAAGAAGACACAGGGGTTCTTTGTTTTGAAAGCTATGAGAAGAAAGACAAAGAAGGTGGACTCTCTTCACTCGAATATGGAAGATGTATCCAAACAGGGAGGAGTAAAGGCATGAATTCGGGGAGGCGGTGATGTATCCGTTGATGTACCTATGGATGAAGATGTTGATAGTGGAGATAATGAATTTTGGTATCTGATAAAGATGGGAATGAGGCAGTTCTTGAAAATGTGAAGAATGTTGTAGAAGATGTAGTGAAGGACACAAACACTGATGGTATGTCTGAAACCATGGTTGGTACTCTTGAAACCACTGCTGCAGTTTCAGATATGGCAATTATACCCACTACTATTATACCCACTACTATCATAACTACTTCCACTGTTGTCACAACTTTCTCTGTATCACCACCTAAGTCTAAAGAAGTTGAAAAAGAAGCTGCAAGTACCTTGATAAATCTAAGAAAAACCTTATCTATTTCTACACCTGTCATTGCACCTGTTCTATCTGTTCAATCTACTGCAACCAAACCCAGAGTTAAAAGTTTAATTATTGGTGAACCTTTGAAGATGAAAATGGTTCAATCTGATGTTGGGAAAGGTAAAGAGGTTCTTTGTACAGGCCGAAATTTAAAAGTAAAGCGAAACAAGAAGCTTATGATGCGAGTATGCAAAAGTATTGTGGTGATGATCAAGCGACTTTAGAAAAGGAAGCAAGATGAAGAGGAAGCTAGTCGAGATGGTTAGCTACATGGTATGAATCACAAAACTATCTTGAAGCTTCTCAACAAATAAATGATGAATATACTGCACAAGAATGGGATTTGTTGGATGATGAAGAAAAAGCTAGACTTTTGGGTGAATGGGCAAGGAAGGTCGGTAAAAACAGGAAGCAAGTTGTAAGAAAGAAACCTCCTTCAATTGCTCAGATGAGGAATGTATTGATGAAAATTATTAAGAATTCAGGCATTCATATTTCTGATAATCTTAGTAAATGTTCATTTGAAAGAATTTTGGAGATTTATGAGAGATGTATGAGAATTAATAATGATGATTACTGTCCAATGAATTCTAAAAAGGAAGAAGAGTGGATTAAAAAGGATGAAGAGTGGATTCAAAGTAAAAGAAAGAGAAAATCTGAGGTTCAGGTGACATCTGATTCTAAAAGATTGAAAGTTGTTGAAGATGAAAATCAAATCATTTCTTATGAGTTTAAGCTTAAAGTTGGAAGTGAAGGAGTTTGGAAAATTCAAAGACTCAACAATGAAGTTTCTGAGTATAATAAATTTTCACATATGCTTGATGATTTTGATATAGATGATTTGATGAATCTTTGGATACTTTACAAGAATAAGTTTGGTGAAGTACATCCAAATGATTATCATGAGAGACGGTTTATCATCATTTGAAGATTTTATTTGAACCTACTCATGATGAACACGAATGGCAAGGACTCTACAATGGTCAAGTTACTAGATGGTTTTATATCAAACTTGTGGAGTTCATGTTTTAACTATTTCGGAAAGGTTATTCATATGCTTGTAGAAGGTGATTATCCTCAATGAATAAGCATCCGGGAATTATTGCTCGGATGTTGAAGCTGGTTGTATCAAGATGTTAGTACCTTATGATGGTCAAGCTTACAATTTGTTGTTTGAAGTATGAGAACATTCTTAAAGCTAGTAAGTGTTTGGCTACATCCTCCAATTCGAGATGTTTTGAGCTTAAAGGAAACTTGAGAATTCATTGGAATGTATCAAGTTTAGGGAGGATTGTTGGGTTTTAGGTTTCTTGGATCAAGAATTACTCTAAGTAATCGGAACCACGGACGGGTTTGATATAACCACAGACGTAAGAATGTAATCACGGATGAAGACAAACCGCGGCTAGTAGAAGAGTGTAACCACTGATGATATGTAACCACTGCTAGTCTTGTATAGTCGGTTTAGTTTATTGTATTAGATAAATATGGAAAGATATTTATCTTGTAGGTTACGTATTGTATAATGTATAGGACTCTTAGCCTATAAAAGGAGATCCTAGGTTAGATTAGATATACGATGTTTTATATCTAAGGTCGATACACTTCAAGGTTGCAAACCCTAATCTTGTAAGAGTATTCAGATTAATAATAATATTGAGGTGTTGAATGTTTAATGTTCTTCTTCTTAAGATTAAGTGTTAAATTCCGCGTAATACTTAATAAGCTTTTGTTCTAAGTCAGTTTCTATATTAGATCGTTTGCTCAACTGGGATCAACAAAAGCTTTAAAAGTAGAGGTACCGCATTACTCAAAACATGCCTTTAAATAAAACACATAAGTTCCGTTCCATCACATAATCCCATATCAAATCAACCGAGTTCAAAATTCCAAAATCACAATATACCGTTTACTCAAATCATATTCCGTAGTATCTCGATAATCACATCTAATTTACCCAAAAATCAATAATCATATCTCCGAATCATGACGTTTCCATAATCAGTTCACAATATCCCTTAACAGATCATCTCATAGTTTAAATCGCAGTTCATACCATAATCAATTAAGAAGCTTCGGCTTGGCAAGCGGGCGTGCGTCGGTTGAGGATCAATTTTCTTAAAAAGTGGTTATAGTTTAGGGTTTATAAAATACCTAATTCTCTATAACCTTGGGCTCTGATACCAATCTGTAACACCCCCAAATCTCGGTACAGAAGAAGACTTAATCAAATTTTTGGGGCGTTACTATTGGATTGGTATCGCACACAAGTATAGCAAAAGATAGTCATTTAACGTTCAAAACAAATCCCAAATTTAAGTATTCAAAACATTTAATCCAAGAGTGTAAATATTAGGCCCAACACATGATTTAATAAAATAGGTCCCCAAAGTTTATGAGAGTCAGAAATGATCCTTGAACCCCGCCTTCTTGCCAAGCTTCCACCGCTCACGTATTCCAAACATCTTTCAAATACCGAAATCATGCTAAAAGGTCACTATGTTTGGTGAGTTCATAGGTTTAAGTTCAACAAAATAATAGTGAACGGTGGAGTTGATTTGCTATGCAAGACCTAAGATAGATAAATACCGTTTGCACACCGATCCTACCCGGATCACCAACCATAATCATATCCCGCATCCAGGGATTACTCGGGCCCAGCGACTCTAGTCCAGCACTGTCGTGGCAAAATCTAGAACAATTGCCAACCCCAGACTAGGTCGATGTAGAAGTCTATTCTTAGCTAGGCACTGTTAAACCTAGACTAAGGCAACAACTACCGCACATATATCTAACAGTCAAGCATATAAGCAAATCCAAATATTTTTCACGGTCCAAAAACAGTAGCATGATTCTCACCCCAATATAGTTAAAAACGTAGATAAAAGTGGGGCTATGAAACTCACCTCAAGCAATCAACGTACAAATAATAACTAGCAGAAGATAACGGTAATCACGGCACAACAACTATCGACTCGGCACAACCTATTAATTTAGAACAAATTTAATATATATAACTCTCGAAATCAACGTTATCTACCCCAATGTATTCCATTTCGTTATTTCCAAAAATGTCTCGTTTCACCATTTAATCCTAGTGTTTGGTATCCTCATGTGGGTGTATCGACTCAATATGATGCTATGAATGCACTCAAACAACCAGTATATAACTCAATGCAACACCATGAGACATCTAAGCGATAAGCTCTATAGTCCAATAAGTTTCGGAATAAATAGTAGACCTTATCGAATTTGTCAACTCGATAAACTCATTTATTTACTCGTGTCGCTTATTATCCCATAAATCAATCGAATCCTAAAAATTCATAGATCCCTGACACTCCTCTGACAAGGTGATTCAGTATGAATCGGGTTATCGGGTTTGGGTGCTTATCGAGTCAGATTAAGCCGGGTCAAGTGATTCGGCTTGTCGGGTTATAAGATAAACCAACTCTACGTAAATAAACCGTAGATAGATAACTTATAAACTTTTTGTACAAGATACTCCAACTCGTTATGAACATTCAACTTTGATTAAAATACGCCCATTGAAATAGTACTTTTCAATATGTGTTTTCTTTTCAAACCTGATGAAATTAAAAATTAAACATGTTTTAAATTACCAAATTAAAAGGAAAAAAACTAAGAGTTCATATGCATCTTGTAATACTTCAAAATGTGCCAGATTTTTTTAATCAAGCCCATTATGATGCACTAAAAACGTTATACTATTCTCAGCACATTTTGCACACATAAACTTATGGTATATAAGTAACCAACTACTTCTATTTTCTGCCTATGTGGGATAGAGTGTTAGGATAAAATGTTACAAAATCTTTTTGTAAAAAAATGGTAAGAAAGAGACAATGCAAGAGTACTGAGCAATTAGTGAAAGAAAAAATTGTTACATGCAACATCAAATTGTTGTTTAGAAGCATTAAGGTAACAGCTTGGATAGAAGAACGATGATGATTTTTATTAACAAAAATTATTAGGCGTTTACTTATCTCGAATTCGTGTATTATAGAAATCTATATGTTGTTGTATAACTTACGTGTTCGGTCATGAATACAATTCTTTGAATGTTGAATGTCTAAAATTTGAATGCACATATATACATATTTGCGTGTGGCGGACAACATTAATCTCTTTATGATATTTGAGATAGTTCTTCGCCTTATACTGATCCTTGAATAATTGGTATTAATACATTAAGAGCAACCGAGTGGCATTGACGGAGATAGGGAGGGTCCCGGATCACCCGCCTCCTAACAAAAAAAATTATATTGTAAATTTTTTAAAATATCTTGATTTTTTTGTAATTTTTTTCGGGTAAAAGGGTTACCCCCGGTAAAATATTATTACTACAAAAAAACAATTACGGAACAACGGGTGTGGGTGAATCCCACACCTCAGCCCAAAAAGGCTAACCAAACATACCTACACTGTTTAGGACCTAAAATAACATAAGAAAGACAAACCAATCTTATGATCAACAACTATAAAGACATAAGAATAAAACTAACGTTTATTATGATCACGAAGATTCATATCCATGGAATCACAAAACGCGAGCTGTTCTAGATTTAAACCTTGAAGGTCATAAGTGTCATATAGATCAAAATCCTCATCCTCATGTAAACTAGTGTAACACCCCCAAATCTCGATGCAATGGAAGACTTAATCAAGTTTTCGGGCGTTACTATTGGATTGGTATCGTGAGACAAGTATAGCAAAGATAGTCATTTAACGCTCAAAACAAATCCCAAAATAAAGTATTCAAAACATTTAATCCAAAAGTGTAAATATTAGGCCCAACACATGATTTAATAAAATAGGTCCCCAAAGTTTAACAGTCGAAATGATCCTTGAACCCGCTTTCTTGCCAAGCTTCCACCGCTCACGTATTCCAAACATCTTCAAATACCTAAGAAATCATGTTAAAAGGTCACCACTGTTGGTGAGTTCATAGGTTTAAGTTCAACAAAATCATAGTGGACCAGTAGGAGTTGATTTGCTATGCAAGACCTAAGATAGATAAATACCGTTTGCACACCGATCCTACCCGGATCACCAACCATAATCATATCCCGCATCCAGGGATTACTCGGGCCCAGCGACTCTAGTCCAGCACTGTCGTGGCAAAATCTAGAACAATTGACAACCCCCGGACTAGGTCGATGTAGAAATCTATTCTTAGCTAGGCACGGTTAACCTAGACTAAGGCAACAACTACCACACATCTATCTAACAGTCAAGCATATAAGCAAATCCAAATAGTTTTCACGGTACAAAAACAGTAGCATGATTCTCACCCCAATATAGTTAAAAACGTAGATAAAAGTGGGGCTATGAAACTCACCTCAAGCAATCAACGTACAAATAAACACTAGCAGAAGATAACGGTAATCACGGCACATCAACTATCGACTCGGCACAACCTATTAATGTAGACAAAATTTAATATATATAACTCTCGAAATCAACGTTATCTACCCCAATGTATTCCATTTCGTTATTTCCAAAAATGTCTCGTTTCACCATTTAATCCTAGTGTTTGGTATCCTCATGTGGGTGTATCGACTCAATATGATGCTATGAATGCACTCAAACAACCAATATATAACTCAATGCAACATCATGAGACATCTAAGCGATAAGCTCTATAGTCCAATAAGTTTCGGAATAAATAGTAGACCTTATCGAATTTGTCAACTACATTAACCAACAAGCTACCAAAACGACCTGACCCGGACCCTTGGTCCAAGTGGGTCTCAGACGCAACCCAGCAGCACGATACGTGACCTTGGTGGCTCGTACACCATCTCAACCCAACCAAATCACTTCCAAATCAATTCCACAACATCCAAATACAATCAATCAACCTTCAATAATTAACCAAACACAAAAACCATCATCTATTCTAACCAAAAATATGAAACTAGACCTAAAATGCATAAACCCATCAAATTGATACACCACATGCTTACCAAACACTAACTACTTGTTTATTTAGATGTTAATTAGACTTAATTCCATGTTTCACCCAAAAGCCCTAAATTTCAACCTAGGGTCGAAACCATAATAAGCCATTCGGGGCTTTTCAAAGCTCAAACTAGGTGTTTTCATGTCTCTTTTACATTATCCAAACACGAATTGCAAAAACCCACTTGAAACCCTAGAAATCCGAATCTTAATCTTTAGATTTGAAGGTATTAATGGAGGTTTTAGTGAGAGTGATATATATGGATAGAAAGAGGATGAAAAGATCTTCGATATGGTGGTGGTGGTGGGTGGTCACGCGCCGTCCTGTGGCGGTGATGGCCGGAGAAGGTGGCGGCAGTGGTGGTGTTTATGGTTAGGGTTTATATTAATTTGGGGGAGAGAGAGAGTAGAGAGAGAAAGGTGAGGTTGTGTGTGTTTTTAGTGAGAGAAACAAAAGTATCAAATGAGGGAGGGTGTGGCCTTTTATACTTGGACACAAGGACTCAAAATAAATAAAAGTGGGGAGGGCGCCATGGGGAAAAATGGGGGTCTGAGTTGTAATTTTTCAGAACTATCCGCTTACCCATTCCCGATCTCATATATTGTCCCCAGTGTCCCACAACGTTCATTCGACTTTCTAACATCGTTATTTATGTTTTTCCACGAGTTTTGACTATTTATTTGTCAATTTTGAGTTCTGATCTAAAAGTTACAATATTTCTCGTTTTAGGCTTTTCTAGTGCCAAATCGAATAGTGCCTACCAAATAGAGTTAAAGCTCATACGATAACTCATCCAATAGTAAAATAATCTGTTAAAACCAATAGACGATATAAAATCAAGTCATGGTTTATAAAAATATTGATAAAGGCAAAGCTCGGTTTAGTTTAACGTAATTCAAGTAGAGATCGATATACAATACTAAGGGGGCGTTTGGTTGGGCAATTTGGAGGATATTGGGGGAATTTGCATTTTAATTTCCTTCAAATGTCTTGTTTGGTAACTCAAATGTGGACATTTGAAGTAATTTACAATTCTCGAATTGCCAAAATGAAAGAATCAAAATGCCCAAAAAGTGAGAAATTTTAATTTGCTTGAAAAAATTTATAAACTTTTTTCTTATTGTTTTATAAACTTTTAAATAAAATATTTATGAATTTTTTTATAAATTTTATAAACTTTATTTATAATTTTTATAAACTTTTTTGTAAATTTTTATAAACTTTTTTTATAAATTTTTATAAATTTCTTATAAATATTTTATAAACTTTTTTATAAATTTTTTATAAAAATTTATAAACTTTTTTATAATTTTTTATAAATTTCTTATAAATTTTTATAAAATTTTTATAAACTTTTTTCATAAATTATTAATAAACTTTTTTTATAAATTTTTTTAAAACTTTTTTTATAATTTCTTTTATAAACTTTTAAGTAGAATATTTATGAAATTTATATTAAAAAATAAAAATATTTATAAATTTCGTCAACCAAACATGCGAAGGTATTTTAAATTCGAATTTTAAATTCTCAAGAATTTAAATTTTATAGAATTTAAAATTCCGGAATTTCAAATTACCCCAACCAAACGGCCCCTAAATGAATTATGTATTGAGATGCTCAGGGAAAGTATTTCTATTTATGATACTTGTTTTGCTTGTTTGGCCCTAGTTTAAAATCTCAAGTATGTTTAAAAGAGTACATATGTTAAGTATATACTTGCAGATAACATATAAGAGATTTTTCATAAATAGTTGACTGAAAATTTATAATAAGAAATTTTATAGGTCATGAAGGCTAATGTATTTTTGCATTATGATACATGTTTAAAAAAACTCATTATCCTGATCACTAAACATTTTTGAATCCTCAATGTGTATATTATGAATGTGCATATTTCTGTTCGCACGTTGTTAAGCAAAGTTTTTGACAGACATGCTTATCAGATGGACACTAATTCGGCAGAACGATGTACATTAAAAGTTGTTTGGGTTTTTTATTTTATTTATTTTTTTATTTTTTTATGATGATACTTGTTTGGTTTGTTTTGGCCCTAGGTTAAAATCACAAATATGTTAAAAGTAGTATTTATGTTAAGAGAATTGATTTCAGACACCTACTTTGATTGAACACTTCAATCAAACGTCGATCGACACGGTTGTCTTATATTTATATTCTGCTTTAAATACTTGTATATTGAGTGTGCAAATCAAAAGAATGAGTGTGCAAATCACCTCCTTTATGTTAACATCTCTTATTAAGCAGCTCCTTTATATACTTGCAGAAAAAGAGATTTTTTTTATAGGAGTTGACCGGAAATATTTATAAGCATGTAACAAGAGTACAAGACGCAAAAGATAATTGGGCTTGAATATAAAACATGCATTGTTGCAGCCCACACTATTGGGCGTATGTCTAGTAGCCATCATCATCTTCTTATAGTTTTCTCTTTTCCATAATTTAAATCCGTTCATTACATCATTTTCTACTCATTTGTGTTAGAACGATCGAGTTTAATAAAAACTAAGTTAAATTTTCACTTAATAATAGACTAACGAACTAAGTAGTACTAGAGACATTTTTTTAATAAAGTTATATGATCTAAAAACTCAAACATAAATTAGCTAATAAAGTGTGTTTTAAATAACTAATTATAAAATTATACAAAAAAGCATTTTATAATACAAAAATTATAAAATTTATTGGGTTTACTTCATAAAATAAAAAAATATTCGAATAAAAGTAATCTAAAAAGCATTTAAAAGTTATGTAAAAAACAGATAAATGTACAAAAGTGCAAAGTTAAAAAGGCTCAAAAGTAATTCGCTTAAGTTCTTTAGCGTTGGGAATTAAAGGAATAAAATAATAGTTTGAAAGTTTGACTTTTTCTTGAAAATGATGAGAATTTCGCCTAATCTTAAAATTCCTGGGTCTAGGTCGATTAAAAATATAGGTACAAAAAGTAAAATTCATCATTGGGTTTTGAAAAGTGGATGAACACTTACGCTCTTTGATTGGAAGAAAAAAGTGCAGTCTCAAAAGTCTATTTATTAATACGCCAACTTTATGCTTAGAAGATGGTGCCACCGCGAGAGAAAAGTGCAATGCCATAATTGCCCCATATTTTATTTCACATAGATCAAGTTAAAATAATACTTATAACTTGTTTTATCATTAGTAAATACCTCAAATGTTAAAAGTAAAATATATAATTACTTTATTGAAGTAAAACCCTCTTTTAAGGGGTGTTTATGAAAATTTTGTCCAAATTTTGTCCAACCATGTCTCATGATAATTAAATAAATATTATTAACGAGAAATAATTCATTTTGTAGGTACGAAATAATCTATTGTATACAAGGTGTAACAAAAAAGGAAAAAAAAATCATAACTATGTGTATAGGAACATAATTTCAAAATTTATTTTAGGAGCTTCGACACTTTAATTGTATATTATTATTTATGAACGATAATATATGTTTGGTAACCGTATATAGTAATATTTGGGAATATATCGCATCGTTTTGTATGGACCTATGTAAAGTTAAAGATTCTGGTGTTCCACCATAATATGTTCTAGAGTAAAGAATCAAAAATAGAAAATGAACAAAAAGTCAAGAGTTATATGAATTTTTAGAAAATGAACGCCTTGAAATTTTTTTTAACTTGCATATAGGAACATAATTTCAAATTTTATTTTAGGAGCTTCGACACTTTAATTCAATATTATTATTTATGAACGATAATATATGTTTGGTAACTGTATATAGTAGTAATATTTGGGAATATAGCGCATCGTTTAGTATGGACCTATGTAAAGTTGAAGATTCTGGTGTTCCACCATAACATATTCTAGAGTAAAGAATCAAAAATAAAAAATGAACAAAAAGTCAAGAGTTATATGAATTTTCAGAACATGAACGCCTTGAAATTTTTTTTAACTTGCAAGAGACCCATTATCTGAAAATATTATACTCTACTAGACACATGTGCCTCACTTAGACTACATCATATTAGTAACAAACAATACATTTCTTCCACCAATGTGGAATTACATTTTTGGGTCATGAAAGTGGGAGTTTATCTATGTTTTCATGCTTGTTACGGCCTATCAATACACATGTTTTGAATGCTCAAATGTACAAACCTAGGGTTGCAAGTAGCTAGGCAATCCTTTAAGCTTATTATAGTCATAAAAGTGTAAAATGTTTACTTTGTAAATCGTTATTCAAGTAGAAATGGATATTCGGCTCAATGAGTTACGTTTTCAGTTGTTTAGGTAAAGTATTTTATGTATTATGATGCTTGTTTGGTTTAAATTTTATTATGTTAAAAAGAGTACTTATGTTACAATCTCGTTATAGGCCGTTAGGAAATCCTCTATATAGTTGCAGATAATATATACTAGGGAGTTAGCTGAAAATATTTGCAAGCATGTAACAACGACATAAGATGTAATTAGTATTTGTAATCACAATGAGTAAGAACATGAGATATTGACTACCTAAATTTCTTCCGGTTCTTGAATTACCTTCATAGAAAAGATTGTGCTGCTTGGATCAACATTTGTGCTGCATGGATCAACATTCTTTGTTCTTGGTTAAAATAACAACATCTCTATCTGCAACTTGAGTTGCTACCGCCTCTAAACCATTAAGCCATCGGTATTGCCAAAAAATGATAAATTCTTAAACCATTAAGCCATCGTTATTGCGAAAACATATAAGATACACTGCTTTAACGAATACGACATCGCGTTCACACTGCAGATTATATCAATGGAGCTAGCATGATTCAAATGGTTAGGGGGTGTTTGGACACGCGTGTTGAAAGGATCTTTTATGGATAGATTCGCAGCCCTAACTGCAAATTTATATGAAACTTATTGTTTAATCCTTAACATCAAATATTTATAATCATGAAATTAAGCCAAAATAATAACAAAATCAATTTTATAATAAGAATCCAGAATCAAGCAAGATAAGGTACCTGTTCTACAAACTAATTTTTCTCCTCAATGGTTTCCATTAGTTCAGCATTTTCCTTTGCTTTTTCACGGTGTTCTCAATCCTCGTTTTTAGTAGGTAAATTTTCAATTAAATCACCTTTGATTTACCCCTTATGGATGGGTTCATGATCATCCATCACCTTTCCTCTTAACACCAAGTTTTGATCCTCGGGTTTTAACGGTTTCTATTGCACTCACCCTTTTCAAATCATCTTCATTGATAAAAAAAAAAAAAAAAAAAAAAAAAAAAAAAGATTTTCAATACTAGTGTTGGTAAAACATTATGAATAGAATCATACTAGTGTAGATGCGAAAAAAAATGGGTCATACAAGTTGGGTAAGGGATGAAAACGGGTTCGTTTTGAATGGGTCAGTTTGGGTACGGATAAAAGCTGGCCACTTTTGGTACGGGTCTAACCGATGTTCTTCTTCTCGGTAACAATCCACTTTCTGCACACGCCTAGTTAAGTATAGACGACAATTGTTTGCTACCCTAACGGACTATGACCCAACCAACCCAGGTGTAACAAACCAGAACTAGAATTCCACAGGGATAAGTAATTGATTCGGTC
Organism: Chrysanthemum lavandulifolium; assembly: GCA_022545495.1. NCBI lineage: Eukaryota > Viridiplantae > Streptophyta > Magnoliopsida > Asterales > Asteraceae > Chrysanthemum > Chrysanthemum lavandulifolium. The sequence continues at coordinate 268,909,015 of CM040241.1, forward strand.
CCAGACGGTCAAGTTTTATCACTCAAGCCGACCACTTGTGAATGGCCGACCATAACAAACTTAAAACAATCCGAAACGAATGCAATGAAGATCGAGAATATAATGAATTCCGGGTCGTTAAGTCCCGCGGAGACTCAATGGTGTATCAAAACTTATTCAGATGATAGAATGATCACTAAGGATAGTGATCAAGTAAGGTTTGAATGGATTATTTAAGTCGAGGACAACTTAAGCACACCGGAATAAGCTAAAGAATGTAAAGAAATGCACTATTAAACTATGATAAGCAATTCAATAGAATCGGTAGATTCAAAGAATCTAAAATTCTAAATCGTGAAATGAAATAGAAATAAGCAACAACAAGCAAATCGTGTAATCTAAACTTCTACATCGCCAGAATCAAAATTAATTCAAAGAAACTTTAAATGTACCAAAGAAGCATATCGCCAGGCCAAAATAATGAATCGTGAGAATCGGCAAATAACACTTGAAATAGCTTGAAGCAATTCAACAGAATCACGGATAAGTTGACTAATGTGAACTTTGAATCAATTCTACTTCATCGATTATGTTATACTAAACTATATTAAAAGCCGATTGAAGCTAGGTTAATGATTCTAAGCTACTTTGATGAGATTTGTATTCAAATATCCTAACGATGAACTATCTAGGTGTGATCAAAGGTGATTTTGACTATGGATGAAACAAGGACCGGTTTTATGACTTGCTTGAGTTATTAGAACCAAGTGTGATATAAAACAATAACAAGAATCCGATCAAACAACCTTTAACACAGTTGAACAAGTTAAACCAAACAAACCTTTATAAGCCCGATTTGGTGATTTTCGAGCAAAACACGATTTCAACCATGAAGCGATTGCGAGACCTTATATAATCATTAAATAAGACTAAGTAAACATGAAACAACAAGACTAACAACATGAAACACAAGAATGATGATTATATTAATTTAATCACAAAATGAGATTTTAGCAACTACTAATTTAAAAGAACAAACAAATGATTTTAATCTTTAACTACACTTAACTAAAACTAATAAACATGAAGAAACAGAAATTCAAGCTATTTAACAGTTCAAACGGTGAAATGCCAAAATGAACAAAATGCTTACAAGTGGCTATCCAACTGAAATCACGTAACCAAGATCACAAGACCACTCCAATAGGCTTACCACTAAGCCACTAACCCGTGGCCATCCACAATCTACCACCGCTCCATTTGTGAACACCATTTCCAAGGGATTTTGATTTTCAACTAATTATTTGGTATTTTGGTGATTTTCCTTTTGATTCTAAAGCTGAATTTTAATGTATCTAATAGCTTTTAGAAGCTATCTAGAGCTTAAGTGATCTTATTCATCCGCATAAACAACTAACAACAACATTAACATAACATGAGATTTTGAACTTGAAAAATATATAAACTTGGAAATATGATTAAGACTTGAAATTGATACTTGCAAAAGTTTAACAATACAATCAAGTGACTTAACAAAACGCTTGGAGGCTTTAAAATACACTCGAAAATTGAAAATTACTTAAAAGCGACATAAGCTAAACTAAAGTACACTAGATATATTCTCCCAATGCTTCTCTTCCTATTATATAGACTTTTTGGACCTTTTGCCGACTTGATCATATCCCACCTCATCCGAGCCATTGGATCTTCAAAATCATCATATCCGTCCATGTGTAGATTTGGCGCCAAATTTGTCAAGAGCGGTTTTAGTCAATTAATGATCTTTGGGTGTTAGTGAAGGTGGAGAGGGTGATATACAAGTGGTGAGACAGTGTAAAGAGTGGATAGAGCAAATCAAGGAAACTACTCGGTTTCGGATTTTGGCGCGACAATGAGGTAAGGGATGAACAGTGTATCGGTTTTTTACTATATTTGACCATGTTTTATATTAGGGAGGGGTTCACACCGATTATTTGGCGGGGGTTCTATTTGTTTTGGATGGGCTCAAAATACAAAGGGAGTCCGCTTTGGTTTAATAGCTAGTTAACCACAAGGCCAAAGATGTAATTTGACCAAAGATAAAGGATGAACATGCCATTTTTCCAAACTTATCACAAGGACCAAACTTGACAAACTTTGATAGTACAAGGATAACATTTGCATAAAATTCCATTTTAAAATATCCAAGGACTAATTTTGACATTTTTCAAAGTTTAGGGACCTTTTCTGCCATTTGACCAAAGAATCATTCAAGGACTATTTTTAACAACTTAGAATATTTCAGGAACCTTGAATGATAAAATTCTTGATTTTTGGAAACTTTTCTGCCATTTGACCAAAGAATCATCCAGGGACTAGATTTGACAACTTTTAAAACTTAGGGGACTAAAACTGCCAATTTTGCAAACTTGAATCATTTTTCATCTGATTTTGATATTTTCATCATTTTGATGCATTTTTAGTGTTTTCGAGATGATTTTGCGGTTTAGATTGTACAAAAATGATGAGTATTTGACACTCATCAATCCTCACATTAAGATATTGCTAGTCCCTAGCAATGATTTAGAACTTTAATGGATTTTAAAACTCTTTACCAAAAGCCATCACTACGGAGTAGCCAATTGTTTCATTCAAGTAAGAACCTTGGTACATCGATAACCAAATGATTTTGAGCAAATCATAAGCTTTCAACGGATTTGATTTGTCTTTACCGTAAGCCGTTTGCTTTCGGACTAGCCAACTCTTAGATAAATTATCAATATTATCTTTGGTGAGTCAATTACCAATTATGGTTTTCCAACTGCCTTTACCACAAGCCATAAACTTGCGGGCTAGCCAACTCTTCACTAATTAAAGATATGGTGAGTTGAATACCATACAATTTTGGGCAAATTGCAAGCCATAAACGGATTTGAGAAATCTTTACCAAGAGCCGTTTGCTCCTGGATTAGCCAATCCTTTTGTCTATTAGACATGGCGGACTGATTACCATTTGCTAAGTAAGTGAAAAACACTTACTCCAAAAACAATTTGGCCAAAAATGGGGGAATTAGGTGGATAATACATGATAAAATTTGTGAGAATTCCCCAACACTTAGAAATGAATATTGCCCTCAATATTCAAAGTACCGCGGTTATGCGAAACCGAGAACGTAAAGGAAATACTACGGCCATTATTTGAAAGTTTTTTTTTTTTTTTTTAGAAGAAAACGATATACACAATGGAAACTCCCCACACTAGGGTGGTAGAATAGAAAGAAGATGCGAAATATGGGTGAAAACCCATATGGTGTGTGCTATTGTTTTGATTCCCGAGTCATTAGCTTGACTCGATCCCGCATTCATTGGTTAAAGGGAAAGTTTGTAAATCCGGACAACCACGGATGGAATGTCCTCTCCAAAGTAATGCTTCACCGATGACCATTCACTTTAAAATTAGGACCATCGGGTTGAGATAACTCAATGGTGCCATAAGGATAAACCTTAGCGATAGTAAATGGACCGGACCAACGGGACTTGAGCTTTCGAGAAAATCTTCAATCTTGAATTGAAAAGAAGGACTCGATCACCAACGTTGAAAACGCGGTTCTTGATTTTAGAGTCATGAATCTTCTTTGTCTTTGCTTGTAGATCAAAGAGTTCTCGTAAGCTTGATCACGAGTTCATTTAATTCATTCATTTGACCTTTTACGTGATCACCAAATGTCTGAATATCGAAATTTGCATGCTTTAAGGCCCAGTATGCCTTGTGCTCTAACTCAATCGGAAGATGACATGCCTTTCCGTACACTAGCTTGTATGGAGTACACCCGATGGGTGTTTTGTAAGTCGCACGGAAGGCCCGAGCGTCATCCGTTTATCCGACCAGGATGCACGATTTTCGCCTCTCGTCCTCTCCAAAATTCTTTTAATACCACGGTTGGAAACTTCCACCGCCCACTTGTTTGGGGTGGTATGCGATGAGAGGCGGTGGGTAACACCATACTTTTGCATGACACGATCAAATTGGTCATTGCGAAATGTGTACCACCATCACCGATTATAGCTCTCGGAGTTCCAAACCCGACAAAAAGAGATTTTAAAATTTCACAACTACCCGGCATCATTAGTAGGTAAAGCTTTTGCTTCAACCCATTTTGACAAATAGTCAACAACCACGTATGTATTTGTTACCATGAGACGAAGAAATGGCCCCATAAAGTCAATACCCCATATGTCAAAGATCTCACAAACTTGAATGGCATTTTGTGGCATTTCATTTCTTTGAGATATATTTCCATGACGTTGACAAGCGTCACGAGCTTTGACAAAATCGTGGGCATCCTTATAGATTGTGGGCCAATAAAACCGAAATCAAACACCTTTTGGCGGTGTAGTTTGGACTATGATGGCCCCGTGGGTCCAGGCATGGCAAGTCACAGAATGTCAATAGCTTCACGTCCATAAACACACCGTCGGATGACTTGATCCGCATGATTTTGAATAAGAAGGGTCGTCCCGAAATAATGTTTAACATCCTTGAAGAATTTGTTATTACATTGGGTTGACATCCTTTCACTATGAAGTTACCCGCATGGTAATTTGCGAAGTCGAAGAAACCATGGGGTAGAAGAATTTCCACGAAAAGAAACCGCATTGAGTGTCTCGAGAGAAATGTTTCATTTATTTCCTTTCTCGAAAACATCTTGGTGAGGTTTTCTAATCGGACAGATGATCGCCAGCCGGTGTTCTCGGCTCCTTTTTATCACGTATAATGATATCAAATTCTTGCAGAGGAGAATCCAACGAGTAATCTCGGCTTTGCATCTTGTTTTGCAAAGAGATATTTGAGGCCGAGTGATCCGTATACACCACACATTTGGTCAAGATAAGGTATGGCGAAACTTTTCAAACGCATACACCACGGCTAATAGCTCTTTTTCTCGTGGTGGTATAATGAGTTTGAGCTTGATCATAGTCTTACTTGCGTAGTGGATAGCCGAAAGGCTTGTTTCTCGTTGCCCTAAGACCGCACCGATAGCAAAATCACTTGCATCGCACATGAGCTCAAAAGGCAAGTCCCACGGAGCAACGAGAATGGGTGCTTGATGAAGCTTTTCCTTCAATGTTTCAAAAGCTTCTATGCACTCGGTGAGAAGATAAAAGGAGCATCCTTTTCAAGAAGATGGGTCATAGGCGGCGATTTTAGAAAAATCTTGTATGAATCTACGATAAAACCCGGCATGACCTAGAAAACTCCTAATACCTTTGACGGTAGTAGGATGAGGCAATTAGCAATAACATCGACTTTTCTCTGCTACCTCAATCCCATTTTTGGAAATCTTATGGCCAAGGACTATGCCTTCTTTGACCATAAAGTGACTTTTCTCCCGCTTTAGACAAAGATTGGTGTCTTCACACCTTTGAAGCATTTTTTCTAAATGGGAGACATGTTTGAAAAGAATCCCCAATGACCGAGAAGTCATCCATAAACACCTCCATTGTTTCCCCGATCATGTCGTGGAAAATGGCCATCATACATCGTTGGAATGTGCGGGAGCATTACATAAGCCAAAAGGCATCGTTTGTAGGCAAAAGTTCCGTATGGGCGGTGAATGTGGTCTTCTCTTGATCCCGTGGATCAATGGGAATCTGAAAGTAACCGGAGAAACCATCAAGGAAACAATAGTATTCGTTCTCGCTAATCTCTCAAGCATTTGGTCCATGAAGGGTAGAGGAAAATGGTCTTTACTGGTGGCGTCATTTAACTTACGATAGTCAATACACACACGCCATCCGTAACCACCGAGTTGGAATTAACTCGTTATCTTCATTTGTGACAACGATAATGCCACCCTTTTTGAACACAATGAATTGGGCTAACCCGAGGACTATCGAGATCGGGTAAATCAATCCCGCATCAAGAAGTTTGATAACCTCTTGTTTGATAACATCATGGATTTTGGATTCACTCGTCTCGATGTTGAACTATTGGTTTAAAGTCATCCTCCATCAAGATTTTATGAGTCTGAACTCGGGGTTGATACCCTTAATGTCGGAGAGTTTCAAGCAATTGCTTGTTTGTGTGACTTCAAAACCTTTATGAGGCGACTTTTCATCTTTACTCAAATCTCTAGCAATAATGACGGGTAATTTATCATCACCTTCTAGAAATGCATACTCGAGATGAGGCGGTAAGTCCTTAAGCTCAACCTCGTGAAATTCTTGATTTTCTCAACCGACTTGACTTCCTTGTTATGAAGCTTGACGGGAGGGAGAGGAGGAGAAGTGTCATGATTTAACAATTTCTCAAGAAGAATATCTCCTCCGTTAATCTCATTTTGATTAATCTTATCGAAATTGAATCATTAGAGTGAGGGTTGATGATGGATCATCATTAAGAAACTTCTCAATGAGAAGTATGTCCCCTCAATGTCAATTGGGCGTGATCAATTTCCCATGGAGCAGAATCACTAGCCAAGTATGCTTCAATATCTTCCAAGATGAAGTCTCTTCCCTCAAAAGGAGTGATAGAAGGAGTAGAATTGGCTATGATAGGTTGAGAAGATGTGGTGGGATCCCCACTCACGTAATTATGAGAATAACCTAGAACTTCTTGAGAGTACTCTTCAAGTAGCAACATCAATTATATCTATTCGGTTAACCGACTCGGAATCATAGTTTGCGGAGTACCTCGAAGTTTGATCAAGGTTAAAGGTGACACTTCATTACCAACACGTAATGTGATTTCTTGCTCAAATACATCAATGAGAGCACGGCCCGTTCTCGAGAATCCTCGACCAACAATGAGAGGAACCCGATGATCGGCATCAAAATCAACAACCGTGAAGTCGGTGGAAAATGGAACTTTCCTACTTTCACAAATACATCCTCGGCAATGCCAAGAGGACGGGATATGGAGCGATCTGCAAGCTCGAGAGTCATGCATGTAGGAGTAAGTTCCGGAAGAGAGTTTCTTCCATCTTGAATAAGGCATCGATTGATGCTTGCACCAAGATCTGCTAGGGCAAAGCATTCAACCATTCACGGAAATACACAAGGTAAGAGAAATTTTCCGGGATCTCCAAGCTTTTCGGAAGCTTCTTTAGGATAACTGCTGAGGCGCTCGTTAAGAGGAGTTTTGCCATTTCAAACAGACTTTTCTTTGTTGCTTAACGTGTGTTTGAGAGTTGATGCAAACTTGGGCATCGAGATGATAGCATCCGCAAAGCTTATGTCAAAATGTAACTCTTGGAAAATTTGGAAAAATTTGTCCATTTGATGGTAGCTTTCTCGCGGAGCTTTGCTCATTCAAACGTGATGGGTAAAGAATAGAAGATTTGGATTGGTTTTCAACGAGAGCTACGGAGGTTCAAAACAACTCCGGATTAGATTTGGGTTTCGGACAACTTGAGGTTGGACTACCGAAGGTGGGACGTGTGCGGTACTTCTTGGGCTTGAATAATGCACCTTGTCCGTTGTATCCTTGGTAACTTGACTCATTTCTCCTAGTGGAGGAGGCATTGGAGTCGTGGGTCCATTGTGTGTCTTAGGTTCACTTTCCACTACCTTTGGGAGAGAAGAAGAAGAGGTAGTAGGAATAGCAGGTCCATCATATGAAATACCACTTCTGGTTGTGATCGCCTTTGCATCGCCCCTCGGGTTAGCGATCGTGTTGCTCGGAAGTTTTCACGAGCCGAGGTTGATCATTTAAAGACTTCTTAAGATCGTGTCGACCGACCAACAACTGTTCATTTCATCTTGGGACTTCATGAATTGTTTCAATAGCTCATCGGATGATGGTCCAGTTGGAACAATGGCGGGAGGTGGATTAGGAAAATTCTGGCCTCTAATGTTAGGAATAGGGCCTTGGTTTTGAAAATTTCCTTGATTAGGATTCATATTCCCGTGAAATTGATTCCCTTGATTGAAATTGTTTTGATTAAGGTTCCCTTGATGTTGGAAACCTTGATTTGGTGCAGGATAGAAATTACCTTGGTTTTGATAACCTTGGTTCATTCTAGGTTGGTTTTGATTCGGTTTTGCATGTTATGATTCTCGTTAAAACCGGTGGTGCTCGATTAGTGTTAGCACGGTGGTGTGGTTCATTTTGAGGACGGTATTGATTACCTCCACGATATGCGATCCGGCTAGAGCATTGGCTTCAAATGGACTACCATCGGTGGCGATACAATTGTAGTATGCATGAGGACCACCACAAGTAACACAACTCTCAACTTTCTTCACTTCACCATGTGTTGGTGTCCGAGTGAAGGTCACTTTCTTCGATTGGCAAGAACCAAAGCTCGAACAATATCCGTGAGTTTGTCAATCTTAGCATCGGTGCTAGATGTACTCGCATGAGATGAAGAAGGTCCAACATTAGGCCGATATGTCTTTGCTCGGAAAGGACGGACTTGAGACTTGTTCTCAATGATTTGCAAGGCTTCTTTGGTAGTCTTGCTCGAAAATTACCTCCATGGAGGCATTCAAAGAGTCTTGATTAGTTTGGTTGAGACCATTATAGAAAGTATCCATTTGCATTAACTCGGTAAAACCATGATGCGGACACATGAAGCAACTCTTTGTAACGATCCCATGCCTCCCGAATGATTCATCAAATCTCGAGAAAATTTCATTATCTCATTCTTAAGACTTGTGGTTCGGGATGGAGGATAGAATTAGTTAACGAACTTGGTGACTAGATCTTCCCATGTCTCAATAGAGCGAGGGGTTGTTTCTCGAAGCCAATTCCGGCTTGTCCTCTGTAGAAAATGGGATTAGAAGAAGCTTGATAGCTTCATGTGGGACATTCTTGTATTTGATGGTAGATGCAATCTTGTTAAACCATCGAATGTGTGCATGAGGATCATCCGCTCAAAACCATAGAATTGGCTTTGGGTTACTAGATTAAGCAACCCGGTTTGAGCTCAAAGGTATCGCCCACGATGGGTGGGACAACAATAGCATCTCCGTAACCTCAATGGGTGCTTGGAGAAGCTCATTCATGGGCTTATCTTACGCCATTTCGGCGGGAGGTGGTGGTGGTAGGCGTTCCTCGATCACGGTGAAGGAGCGAACATCCTCTCGTCTCACGAGGAATGTTTCCAAGCTCGGAAAGTGGACTTGTAGAAGCGGAAGAACGAGTGCGAATGCACTAAGTATAAAAATCAGTTTTCAAAACAAATGCGAGGCAAAGCGACAAGTGAACTTAACCAATAATCACAAATGAAATGGCTTCTTTGAAAAAGGTACACCAAATCACAAGGACACAAAGGCAAGTTTTAAATCAGTTGTTCGGGAACTTATTATGGTCACACCCCCAGTTAGTAGGTGTACTGCCTTGATTTGCGGTGGTTGATTTTTATGTATAAATTAAGTACCACTGAAAAGACGTAGGTAATGATTTGTGCTGATGGGTTGAAAAACTTTTGGACAATATTTTTGGATCGTCTCGTTTAACCAAATCGTATCTCTTTAAGAATCACCTCAAAGAAAATACAAGATAGAAAACGTTCCGATTGTTTTGTTGTTTTATATTTTTATATATATATTTTTTTTGGTGTTTTTAACACTTTAGGAAAAGTACTAATGAACTTTTTGATTTTCTTATAACTTTAAAAAAAACTTTTTACAAAATGATGGTATATGTGCAAGAATGGGTCTGAAAAAGGTTTAACACACGCTAAAGCCTCCCCGGCAGCGGCGCCAAAATTTTGGTTCGGTCCCAGACGGTCAAGTTTTATCACTCAAGCCGACCACTTGAATGGCCGACCATAACAAACTTAAAACAATGCGAAGCGAATGCAATGAAGATCGGAGAATATAATGAATTCACGGTCGTTAAGTCCCACGGAGACTCAATGGTGTATCAAAACTTATTCAGATGATAGAATGATCACTAAGGATAGTGATCAATAAAGATTCGAATGGATTATTTAAGCCGAGGACAACTTAAGCACCTTTGGAATAAGCTAAAGAATGTAAAGAAAGACTATTAAACTATGATAAGCAATTCAATGAGAATCGGTAGATTCGTGAGAATCTAAAATTCTAAATCGTGAAATGAAATAGAAATAAGCAACAACAAGCAAATCGGCGAAATCTAAACTTCTACATCAATGAGAATCAAAAATTAATTGACAAACTTCAAACGGATCGTGAGAAGCATATCGTGAAGCAAAATAATGAATCGCCAGAATCGGCAAATAACACTTGAATAGCTTGAAGCAATTCAATGAGAATCACGGATAAGTTGACTAATGTGAACTTTGAATCAATTCTACTTCTTCGATTATGTTATACTAAACTATATTAAAACCGATTGAAGCTAGGTTAATGATTCTAAGCTACTTTGATGAGATTTGTATTCAAAAATCCTAACGATGAACTATCTAGGTGTGATCAAAGGTGATTTTGACTATGGATGAAACAAGGATGGTTTTATGACTTGCTTGAGTTATTAGAACCAAGTGTGATATAAAACAATAACAAGAAGCCACCAAACAACCTTTAACACAGTTGAACAAGTTAAACCAAACAAACCTTTATAAGCACGATTTGGTGATTTTGAGCAAAACACGATTTCAACCATGAAACGATTGCGGACCTTATATAATCATTAAATAAGACTAAGTAAACATGAAACAACATTACTAACAACATGAAACACAAGAATGATGATTATATTAATTTAAGCTGTCAAAATGAGATTTTAGCAACTACTAATTTAAAAGAACAAACAAGCGATTTTAATCTTTAACTACACTTAACTAAAACTAATAAACATGAAGAAACAAAATTCAAGCTATTTAACAGCTCAAACAAAGTGAAATGCCAAAATGAACAAAATGCTTACAAGTGGCTATCCAACTGAAATCACGAACCAAGATCACAAGACCACTCCTATAGGCTTACCACTAAGCCACTAACCTGTGGCCATCCACAATCTACCACCGCTCCAATTTGTGAACACCATTTCAAGGGATTTTGATTTTTCAACTAATTATTTGGTATTTTGGTGATTTTCCTTTTTGATTCTAAACCGAATTTTAATGTATCTAATAGCTTTTAGAAGCTATCTAGAGCTTAAGTGATCTTATTCAAATCCGCATAAACAACTAACAACAACATTAACATAACATGAGATTTTGAACTTGAAAATATATAAACTTGGAAATATGATTAAGACTTGAAATTGATACTTGCAAAGTTTAACAATACACTCGTTGACTTAACAAAAGCGCTGAAAGCTTTAAAATACTGAAAATTGAAAATTACTTAAAACGACATAAGCTAAACTAAAGTACACTAGATATATTCTCCCAATGCTTCTCTTCCCTATTATATAGACTTTTGGACCTTTGCGACTTGATCATATCCCACCTCATCGAGCCATTGGATCTTCAAAATCATCATATCCAGTCCATGTGTAGATTTGGCGCCAAATTTGTCAAGAGCGGTGTTTTAGTCAATCAATGATCTTTGGGTGTTAGTGAAGGTGGAGAGGGGTGATATACAAGTGGTGAGGCAGTGTAAAGAGTGGATAGAGCAAATCAAGGAAACTACTACGGTTTACGGATTTTGGCGCGACAATGAGGTAAGGATGAGCAGTTGTCGGTTTTTACTATTTTTGACCATGTTTTATATTAGGGAGGGTTCACACCGATTATTTGGCGGGGGTTCTATTTGTTTTGGATGGGCTCAAAATACAAAGGAGTCCGTTTGGTTTAATAGATAGTTAACCACAAGGGCCAAAGATGTAATTTGACCAAAGATAAAGGATCGAACATGCCACTTTTCCAAACTTATCACAAGGACCAAACTTGACAAACTTTGATAGTACAAGGATAACATTTGCATAAAATTCCATTTTAAAATATCCAAGGACTAATTTTGGCATTTTTCAAAGTTTAGGGACCTTTTCTGCCATTTGACCAAATAATCATTCAAGGACTATTTTTAACAAATTAGAATATTTCAGGGACCTTGAATGATAAAATTCTTGATTTTTGGATTCCAGGGACTAGATTTGACAACTTTTAAAACTCGGGGGACTAAAACTGCCAATTTTGCAAACTTGAATCATTTTTCATCTGATTTTGATATTTTCATCATTTTGATGCATTTTTGAGTGTTTTCAGATGATTTTGCAGTTTAGATTGTACAAAAATGATGAGTATTTAGACACTCATCAGTAATACGGTAATTTTATTTGTTTAAGCATTTGCTCAATTACAGCTTGCAACTAGGATCTTATGAGCTAATTTTCCTGACCCGTACCCAACACACGGAAACAGACCCAAGTAATCGGCAATATAATTATGTAAACTATACCAACACCAAACTATAAATTTTTGGCGTGTGGAAAGGAAGTTTAAAAATACGTATTCTCAGAGGGTATCATTGATGTCAAATATGGTGGACCGTAGATACTTTCACTACTGGCGTCTAGGATCTTTGATCCATATTTCTAATGTCTTGGATAAGAACAAAGAGATATAACATCAATACTTTCTTTGTAGATCTTGCTCTAAAGAATTACTGTCTAAGTGCATACCATTCACGGTTATCCTTTTTGCATTCTAATTAACCAGCGTGAAATTAAAGATAAAAATAGTTTCCACAAAAACATGTTTTACGGTAAAAAAGATTTAAAAAATTGTTAAGAGTTGAGTTTTCAAGTGTTCAAAATCCAAGGATTTAAGTTTTCTTAACTCGTTGGATGATGATCATCCCGAAAACATCATACTATTCTAGACACATAGTACTTACATACATTATGGTATATTAGTCACAAACGAGTTCTTTCTCCAACCTATGTGGGATAAAATGAAAGAATCGAACGTTAGAAAAGGTCCCCAGTAAACAAAAAATGGTAAATTATTACATCATAAAAAATATTTTTAAGTACATGGAAAGAATTAGATAATGCGTGAGTTGGTGAAAGAAAGATATGTTACATGGAACTACAAATTGAAGTCTGTGTGCTTAAGAAGCATAAAGGTAACAACATGAAAATTATATGCTCTTATTGATTTGAAAACTGAAAATATAAGATTGTCCTTCGTGCTTGAAGTCAAAGAGAGTAAAATGTTTACTTTACAAATTGTTTCCGATATATGTATGAATTATTAAATGAGACACATGTTAAGTTTAAACATGATACTTGAAGTAGTAGTTGTTGATCGCGACTATCGTTGTTGTGTTGATGTAAAATACATTAGGACGAAAATAAATATGATATTAGATGAAGATAAGTTATTCTCCTCATTATAAACTTTCATATGTAGATGATTTTGATATGTGCATAAGTTATCCAAGGAGACATATATTGCTTATTGAGTTAGATTGTACCGGATTTACTAGCTTAGATTTAAGTTTGAGTTTATGTAAATTTCATTTGTCAATTATGATTTATATTCAAGCTTAAAAGTATGAAAAAAATGGTTTGACAGTATCTGTGTATTCTTTTTTCTCTTTTCTTTGAGTTTTGATTTAATATTAATAAAACACATTACTAAATTTCGCAACAAACTTATTCATTCTCAAATTCTTATTCTTCATCAACTGGCTTTCAAGCTATTCTTTCCTTGTACGCCATGTGAACTTAATGACTAAACCAATTTCGCTCTTAATGACTAAACTAATTTCGCTAAAACATGTTTTATAGTGAGTACTTATAGTGAGTACAATGAAAGATAATAAAAAAATTAATTGAGAATCGTACTAACTTTCAAACCTATTATCACCTTACTAACTACTTTAGCCATTAAGAAGATAACAATATCGAAACCATAATATATACATACTATTAAAAAGGAGTTTGTGCTGATGTCATGATTCAATATCTTTGAATAGGTGTCATGCAATTAGGTTATCAATTGAAAGTTTGATGATGTCATAAATTTGATTTTTCAATTTGCTTGTATTTCTACCAAATTAACATACAGCTAGCTTTTTGCCCTTTGTGCTTTTCTTTTTCTTTTTACACTCCTTGAAGTAGTTTTTTAGTCATTTTCTTGAAAATAGGAGATGAGCTCTTTAACCAAGAATTTGAAATTCAAATCTATCTCATCTCCTTTTATCTCAATTTGCAACTAATTTCTTTTACCAGGGTTGCCACAATCAACGCTTTAATTCACACTTTTTTAAACGCATGTTAATTTTGGATAAACTTCGAGGTATATATCTTAATTTTGGATCGATTGACTGTAATTCAAGTATGCCATTGTTTTGTTTCCGTTTGTTTCTTACATGCTAAGGTTAATGGTGGAGAAGATGAGTCGTGAAAAATAATATATAATTTGAAGCATTTTTTCTAATCCATGAGGTGTGTTGTCTTTTCGTTTGGGAAAATAATGAAAAAAATCGATCGAACTTGACACTTTATGTGATTGTGTGTATCAACTATTTTTTCGTATTGTATGTCTTGAACTTTCAATTTCGATCATTATGTGTATTTTGTGACTATTCGTCATGTAAAATGACCATTTTACCCTTCAAAATTTGAAAAAATTAAGGGTAAAATGGTCACAAAATCATACAATAATCGAATTTTGAAAGTTAATCACACACAAGAAAAAAAATAGTTAACACACAATCATAAAAAGTCGAGTTTAATCGTTTTTTCGTTCTACTTTTCCTTTTCAACCTTACAAGGCAATTTATAAAATTTGTTGAACAACTGATACAAAATTATGAAAATTGTAGCTTTTGTTAGTTTTTGTATGAAAAAATGTTTACTTTTAATTTAGTCAATGAACCTGCAGGAAACTTTTGATGGAAATGTTGTTTTTAAGTCAACTCTTTGATGAATTGTCCGGATACAAATCTCATTATTGTTGATCAGGTAATATCATTTTCACTTGTGAACTAATTTTACTTATAAAGTTAAAATTTGACGTAATAAGTTATAAGGAAATTGTGACTTGGGGTTAAGATAAAATAGGTAATTAGACTTTAACATGGTTCTATTTTAGTATTACTTATACTATAGGCATTTGTGATTTATGAGTCTGGTCTATTCGTTTTTGTTTTCTAACGTGGATAATACAGGCTACTGCGTTGCCTGCGAGTTCCTTTTCCATATTTAGTCTGTATTTGTTCATTATCAGTATACTTTTAAGTAATTAACTTATACAATGTTTTGGTTATTTAGATGTAATATTGACATTAGGTTCGAATTTTTCAGCATCAGTTTGACTTTTAAATATCGGAGTGATTATGCAAGTCTAGGATTGATTTGATTTTTGAAGATGTATTATTGACCAGTTCATTGTATGTGAGATCGAATATAATTCATTATAATTTTTTGGGTTATGAACTTATGATTTGGTAAACAAAAGATAAGTCACTCTTAACTTGAACCCTCATGATTTTCGACCCATGTGTTTCGCCACTTAGTTCTTCACTACAATAGTGGTATCCTTTAGGTTAGTTCTTGATTACAAGTGTAAGGAAAGAAATTTCTGTTAAGTGCCTTGGATATTCATGTTTCAGATTTTCATCTATTAACAGGTTGGTTGCTTATGGGCAAGACGCTAATATGGTTGTTTGGATTGTATCGAGTTGGTTTGTTCAGTTCTCCACAAATATGTTGAAGTTTTTAGCAAGTCAACATCTTTTCTATTATGTGAAGAGACATTGTATTCAGTTCGTTACACTAGACTACTATTATTTTCAAGCTCCTTGCCTCCTTATATTGATTCCCTCGAGTAATCTAGGAATTTTAGTATCAAATATGATTTGTCTTTTTCTCATTTATCTGTTTAAATATTTGGAGTGATCTGAACCTTTTTTTTTTTTTTTTTTTTTTTTTTTGTTGTTGTTTTTTGTTGTTTTTACCATAAAGTGTCTAATTAAAGACTATTGTGGTAACAAGTTTTATCATGTCATAAATATTAATTATGTCTTAATTTTCCGAAATGTGCAATCATTCCAAAATGAAATTCCCTAAAATTCTTTTGTAGCCCGTGTTGAACACGGGTTATAAGCTAGTACTACTCCGAACACAAGTTTCTCGCATCATACATGGTATATTAGTAACAAACCATTTCTTCAAACCAATGTGGGATAAAATGTTAGCTAAAGAAAGAGACAATGCAAGTTATAAAAGGGGTTGAAAGAAACATATCTTGGAACTCCTGATTGATTTTTAGAAGCAAACTAGTTTATGTGTTTGTAGCACGAATCATATACATTTTGGACGATAAACTGAAAGTATATTTTGTTATTGCTCTAAAAATAAAAGATTGCAAATTTTTAAGCATTTATCTAAAACAAACTGTGATTTTTACCAAGAACAAGGGGTTAGCTTTTACTTATCTAAAATCATTCGCAAAGAAATTTTATACATCTATGAATAAATTACTCCTTATGGTCATGGATGTTAAAAGTCTATGGATGGTCATGGGTGGTTTAGCAAACTCATTATACTGATCGATACACATTTTTGAATGCTCAATATGTATATTTTGAATATGCAAATTTAGGTTTGCAGATAATATATAAGAGATTTTTTCATTATGAGACTATGAGTTGACTGGAAATATTTCTAAGCATATAATGAGGGTACAAGGCTTAAGAGATAATTGGGCTTGAATTAAAAAACATGCATCATTTCAACCCATATTATTGGGCCTATGTCATCTCCTTTTTCTCTTCCCCAAAAAGCTTCAAGCCCAATAGTTGGACGCTTAATTAGACCATAAAACTTTGTCTATCGTTTTGGTATTTGGACATGTATTGACTTAAAATCGTAGACCATGTGAATGACAACCACAATATCACTGTAAGACAAGTTTTTTTTTTTTTCTTTTTTTTTTTCTTTTTCCTCCTCTAAATTCAAGTTGCTTACCTATTTTAACATCGTTAACTACTCTTCTTCAACTCATCAAAGTTTAGCTCGAAAGAGATGTGACAATTGTTGGAAGTTGTTATCCAAGAGTTTTTAAAATTTTGATAGCGCATAGCTCAGTTAGTTTCTAACGAGATGTAAGAGTAGTAAAATCCTTGGTCTCTTAGACATTCACATAATACATTATATTTAAACTCGCGCATTGTTGTAGAAAATATTTCAAAATATAGAACATCCTTTAGTATGGAGTATGAACCTATGTATAATTAAAGATCGAAATTGGTGTCCACCCAAACATATTACACAGTACAAAAACAAAACTGAAAAATGGTATATAAAAAATCTAGAGATCATAATTATTTCCCGAGATCATCACTTTCTTGCGAGCTTGTAGTTTTCTTAACTTGCATGAAAGTGAGTGACTCAAAACTTAATATTATTCTAGACACATATAACCCACATACGATATGATATATTAGTAACCCACAATATCTTTCTTCAACCAATATGGGATGAAATGTTAGGATAAAATGTTAGAAAATGATAACAATGAAATTATATGTTGTTATTGCTATAAATATGAAAGAATGCAAACATTTACATGTGATTTTTTCTAGGAAAAAGGAGTTACGGTTTACTTATCTAGAATAGCGGATCACCATGATTTCTGACGGCGATGAAGACCGTGATTATATTTTTTGGCAATAGTAAGTTTTTTCCAATGCATTACTTTTAAAGAATGAAAAAAAAAAAAAGAATCTCCAACAGAAGTTATTAATTGAAAATTAGTTTGTATTCTTACTTACGCATTTAGTAACATAATAAAAAGCTTTTATAGCAGGATGCCTACGCGATTATATGTTTTTCATAATGCTAACTTAACACATGAAGATGACTTAATGGAACAACTTTAAAGCATAATGTTGCTTTAAAAATGGCATACATGCATCACGATGCAACGACGATACGGAAACGATGGTCAATGATATAGCTATTCGTTTACGACGTGTAATATTATATATCGTTTAAAAATACAAGGTGTTTTAGTATAGCGGTTTTAGCACCATCTAGTGATGTTTATATTGCTAAGTTGTTGTGGTAAATGGGGGTCCGTTGCGTGGTCGAAAAAGGTGGTGTCAGAAATTCTGACTACATAAAAGATTGGTATCTATGATCCGTTTAATGATTTGTAAAGTTTATTTAGTGGTTGTTTTATAAAAGAAATATAAGATAAGATTATTTATGCGTTATTGTATTATACCATGTGATATATTAAGTGTACTTTTGAGTGAAAAGTATTTTAAAAAAATCAGTATTTAGTGGGTGTTTGAAAGATATAAATGATAAAATGATTTATTGTACCATTTGATATATTAATTGTATTTTTGAGTGATGAGTTATTTTAATTATATTATTAACATTAATGAGTGTTTTAATGAAAAAGAAAAAATTAGATGATATATGTATTATTGTTTTGTACCAAGTGCTATATTAATTGTACTTTTAAGTGAAAGTATTTTGATGATTTCATTAATTCTGACATTAATATACATGAATGTTATAAGTTAGATGATTTACGTATTATTATCTTGTACCAAGTGCTATATTAATTGTACTTTTGATTGCAAGTTTAGGGGGTTACTTTTATTAGAAATGTTTTTAGTCTTAAAAATTTTAAGACTTCTATATTTAGAATGTCCTAAACACTTTATATAGTAGTATAGATATAGATATAGATTATGTAGAATTTATACACCGTTGAAGGAATTTACGTTTTCCGGTCATGAACATTGAAGTACTTGTATTAGTTTTGACCCTGGTTGTTTAGAAACATAAATATCACTATAAGCAGGGGCGGAGGAGATAGGGGGACTGGTGGGTACTGGGCCTCCCCCAACCTATCTAACTTCTTTAATGGTGAAGAGGGCTAAAACCCGTATATGGTGCAATTTGGCCAATGGACCTCCCCTTACTCCTTTACTCAGCCACAAATTAAAATATCCTTGTAAATCTAAGACTTCCATTTTTCACGTGCTACTTAACTATACTATTAAGAATCCTTTATTATATATAAATGTTATATTTTATGTTCCCATTTTCTTTGGTCTTCAATGTAGACAATCAATTATTCGGCATCAATCTATAATATTTCCATGTTTTCGTTTTATTTTTTTTTAAGTATTAAAAACAAGTAGTCCAATATAGCTTTGTAAATATTTCTATAGAGTAACTAGTTTAAAATTTAGGTATATTCATTTACACAAGTGTATTCATTTCAATTACACATGCCTAATGCAATAACATAACTCAAAACAAGCAAAGAATACAACAAGTTAAGTTTCTATGCTAACTGCTTAGGAAACAGTTTCAATGCTAATTGTTTAGGCAATAGTTTCAAACGTCTTCAGTTAACTTCATTCTTCATCTTTTTTTTTGAGCATATTCATTAAAGCTAGAACAATGTAACTAGCTTAAATATTTACTAGTAATCTGTAAGACCAAATGTTTTTGTATGAATTGGAGGATCTTAGCAGTATTTGATTACTACACAAGAGTTTTTACACTTATATAGGTTCAAAGTTAGAACATGAAAAACATAAGAGAAAAATTTAATCAATTTATATGAACAAAGACACGTTGTTGTTTGTAACCCTATAATCAAAATCACGTTGTAGCAGGCCTATAGGATATAGAATTTATATTGAAAACCACACACTATGTAACATGGTAATTTATTTGCATACAAAATCTATCGCTACTTTATCAGAAAAAGTCGGCACCCCCCAACTTTAAATCCTGGCTCCGCCCTGACTATAAGACAAGTTTACTCTAAATTTAAATGGCTTAACTACCTAACATTAACATCGTTACTACACTTCTTCAAGTCATTAAAGTGTAGTTCCTCTTAAGATTAGCTCGAAAGATATGCGACATTTGTTGAAAGTTGTGATCCAAGACTTTTAAATTTTTGATAATGCATAGCTCAGTTAGTTTCTAACGAGATGTAAGAGTAGTAGAATCCTTAGTCTCTTAGGAATTCACATAATATATTTTATTTAAACTCGCGCATGGTTGTAGAAAATATTTGAAAATATAGAACATCGTTTAATATGGACCTATGTATAATTAAAGATCGAAATTGGTGTCCACCCAAACATGTTAAACAGTACAAAAACAAAACTGAAAAATGGATATATAAAAAATCTAGAGATCATAATATTTTTTTTCCGAGATCATCACTTTCTTGCGAGTTTGCAGTTTTCTTAACTTGCAAGAAAATGAGTGACTCAAAACTTAATATTATTCTAGACACATATAGCCCACATACAATGAAATTATATGTTTTTATTGCTATAAATATAAAAGATTGCACATTTACATGTGATTTTTTCTAGAGAAAAGGAGTTACCGTTTACTTATCTAGAATCATTATGTAGAATTTATACACCGTTGAAGGAATTACGTTTTCTAGTCATGAACATTGAAGTATTTGTATATTATGAAGTATTTGCCGATCACTACACATTTTTGAATCTGTAAATTTCGAATGTACGCAGTTTCGTTCGCAAGTAGCTAGGAAAAGTTAAGGACTAACATACTTACCTCAAAATCTAAAAAGTTCATCACTTCTTTTCTAGTCAACAAGTATCACTCCTCTTTGAATGCTTAATGTATAAATTATGAATGCAATATATTAGCTTTAAATTGGGTGAATAACAACCACAATGTCATCATAAGACAAATTTTGCTTATACTCTCAATTGCTTGCTTCCCTAGCTTAAATAAGTTCATCACTTCTTTTCTAGTCATCAAGTATCACTCCTCTTAGGATTAGCTCGAAAGATATGCCAAACTTGCGTAAAGTTGTAGTCAAGGCTTTCATATACCATTGATCGGAGTATAGCTCAACTGGTTCCGAATGAGAAGACTCATAAAATCCTCAATTTTCCAAAAATTCTCATAATAATAGTACTTTTAACTCGAGCGTATGGCATATGGGTATAAAAATCCTTGAATACTCAAAGTTGATAAGCCTAAACATGAGAATTGTAATAGTGGTTGTTGATCGTGAATATCGTTATTGTATTAGTGTAAGATCACATTAGGACAAAAATATATATTGCTTGTTGAATTGTACCGGATATATTAGCTTAGATTTAACCAACTGGGCTAGCTCAGTTGGCCACCAAGGGTAACCTTGGGGAGGTTTCTTTGGAGAGGTCTCAGGTTCGAGTCTCACCATGGACCTTCAGGGGCCCGAAATAAATAGAAGCAGGAGTGGGGTTTATCCCCTAAGGAGAAAGGTCCAAGGCTTGCATACTGCCCAATTGGATGTCACTGTGGGCTCGGATCACTAACTACTAACTCGCCATTCAATATATATATATATATATATATATATATATATATATATATATATACTAGTGTCAAAACCCGTCCGATAGACGGGTATGACTTATGATTTTTATTTTTAGGATTTAGTAGAACAAATATATACTAAAAAGTAATTAAAAGTTAAATAAAATGATTAAGATTTAAAATTGACAAACACGGATGACATTCCCATGTGTAATAGTTCCCAGATCTCCATCCTGCATTCAAAAATTAAAGTGTCAAAGCATTTGGAACAGTTTACATGGTACGCTTAGGAAGTAACAAAGATAATTTAATCCGCGTTTGAGTCAATAGTGTACAATTTCAGGGGTTGAACCCCTTTAGTGATGAAAACAACTTTGAATTTTTATTTTGACATATTTTACTTTAGCGTTTCAAAACTTTTTCAGTTATTAGAACTATCCAACATATATACTTCTTTAATTAGTTCAATGATTCATGAGGCATATATCATCAAAGAGATGCCTGCCTTAAATCAACGCACACATTGTGGAGCTCGAAGTTATACAACATGGAGAACATAATCATGGAAACGTACAAAAACAAAAAACAATATGGAAACGATGATATTTACCTTACTTTGACTTTGATTTTTTCTTTACTCTACTCTTTTGAGGTTCACAACTGCTCCAAGTTGTAATAAGCCATTGCTTCTCATCAAATGCATGGACTATTAATTAACCTAAAAAATCACCAATACAGGATGTCATCAATGTTTAATACAACTACGATAATAACAATCTTTTATAGATTTTAATAACTATGAAAAATTAAATAGTTATAGCACTTCGTGAATAATACCATGGCAATATGCCCATTCTCCATAGAACTCATAGTCCTCTCCATATTGGCCTTGAAACACTACCTTAATATAGACATTAATGAATCAAAACATAAAACACATGTAAATATCTTCATAGAGTACTTCACTGTTCACAGTTGCAGTCACAGCGATCATCAGGACCAATTAAAAGATGACACTATAACAATGGAAGATAATAAAGTGGAAAATATTTAAAATTTTCCATTGTACAACGCTTATATAGATGTTGTGGCTTAAATAACATGGAATTTGCTAATCAGGACCTTTTCCAATAATCCTCTGATGGTGAATCACATAATTTAAATATCTTATGTACTGTAATTGTTCAACATATTTACCTAAATTTGAAGAGTAATCAAAAGATCATTTGTGTGTACTATGTTAATAGATGATGCAAATATCTAATACAAGTAAAAGGTTTCTACCTATGTCCGTCATGACATTATTGGTTTGTCATGACATTATAGAGAATACATATATAGTGGGAAAAAAAAAGGATGAGTGACTGTACCTTGTCTAACATGCCTATGTCCTTGTGCTTGTGTCCTTGGCTGATAATCATTAGGTGCATATGAAGCTTGTTTAGCTGTAAACAACAATGGACAGTATCAGAGGCATGCATAAAGTATAAGTTGCAGAAGCAAAAGAAAGGAAACGGTGTTAGATTAAAGGGATAAGTGTACCTTGTCTACCACGGCTATGCCGTTGTGCTTTTGTCCTTCGTTCATAATTATTGGGTATAGACAAAGCCTGTTCATCTGTGAATAACAGTAAACACTCTCAGTCGCATGCAAGTTATGTAAGAAAAGTAAAGATAGTGCCATTAAATAGAAAGTATAATAAAAACTATGATGTAACTTACGAATGACAGTTGAAGTATGACTGTTGGTAGAAGTAGTTCCTTTGCTGATTAGTATCTTTAATGCTTGTAGCTCGTTATATATTATTACAGTGGTACAGATGAATAACACCAGCCTTAGTTCTCCACTTCATTACTATAGAGAAAATACAAAATCTATTTGATAAAATCAGATACAATAGATAATAATTATATCACAGTAATGTGAAAATACCACATTTAGTTCTCAACGTGACAATATTGAAACTAACTAATATGACCAGATGTTATACTTCTCAAATAATCATGGAAACATGCAGACGTAGACCATAGAAATCATAGACTATAGGCTTGGTTGATGCACTAAAAAACTTATATAACCAGTAGGGTGAGAGAGATACCTCAAAGAGAAGAGAAAGGTTCGACAAAGAGAATGGAGACATGGAATTATCTTGCTTAGGGTTAGAAAAAAGAGGCGTACCTTTTCTCTTAAGCATAATCTATTCCTTAAATATAGCTTAACAATATCAATTATTTAAGCATTAATTACTTATTTTGTATTTGTAAATCATAAAAACCGCCTTTGTCTAGTGGTTGAAGCATTTGTATGTGGATTAAATGACTCATGTTCGAATCTTGAAAAAGACATTTTTTTAACTAATTAATCCGAATTTTAATTGCTCATATAATAAAATGCCACATGTCATTTTAAAAAAAAAAAAATGCCACATAAATATAATGATGACATGGAAATATGACTTGGCATTATGGCATGCCAAGTGGCATTTTATGTGGCATGCCTCTCTTATATATAATGTATAGATATATATATATATATATATATATATATATATATATATATATATACTAGTTTTGAAGCCCACCAATGGACGGGCATAACTTATAATTATCTGTTTGTTGTTTTTTGTTAACTGAATTACATTTTTTAGAATTGTCAAACAATATTATAAAACAATTATTTTTTTTTTCTTTTTTTTTGTGTGTTTAGAATTATAAATAATTGTATGGTTTGCGTGGATGGTTAATAACACAACATATATAATTGATGAGTGTGTAAATACTCATCATTTTTATACAAAATAAACTGCAAAATCATCTGAAAACTCTCAGAAACACATCAAAATGATCAAAATATCACAAATCGATGTTTATGTGTTTCAAATGCAAAATTATCAAAATCGATGAAAATGTATCAAGTTTGCAAAATTGGCGCTTTAGTCCCCAAGTTTCATGAATTGTCAAAAATAGTCCCTGAGCCATAATTTCAAAAGTAAAAATCACCAAAGGTCCTTTTTAAATCAAAAGTTGTCAAAATAAGTCCTTTGGTGAAAAATATACAAAGTTTGAGAAATTTACAAAAATGGTCCTCCAAGTTTGAAAATTGGCAAGAATGGCCCCTGGAAAATGGCAAATTGGCAAGTTTGGTCCTTGTAATTATTGAGATTGTCAATTATGGTCCCTTGAAGCAACTTGGCAGAATTGGCAGAATAGGTCCTTGCATTTTCAGATTTGACAACAAAGGTCCTTGTGATTTAAAACCTTTTATCTCCCATTTGGACCCTATCAAACCCATATGACCCTGCCAACCCTTTTGGACCCCTGTCAATATGCACCTTTGACCCCCCTTTTTGATATTTAGCCCCACTGGTCAAACCAGTCAAACCAACCCACACCCTTTCTCCGTTTTCCCTCCACCTTTGTCTGCCCACCATATCCAGCCACCATTCCACCAACCCAGCCTCCCAATCACCTCACCATGTCCCCCTCCTCCTCTGCAAGCTTCCAAGAAGCATTTAATGCCTCTTCACCAACCATATCACCCCCACTGGCTTATAAGAAGATTTGGCGCCAAAATCATGTTTAAACGGTTGAGATCATTCCAAAGCCATCCAATGGCTAAGATTGTTGGGAATTCATCATAGAAGAGAGATAAAGACATTGGATTATAAAAAGGAGCAAAGGGATGCAAGAAAAGTAGTCTTCTAGTTTTTAATTTTCTCTTAAATGTCGTTTTTAATTTTAAAACTTTAATTTAGTGTAAAACTTGTAAGCTTCTGTTGTAATGTACTCTTTATAAGTATTGGAATCAATATAAATCATTTTCAAGTTCTAATTCAAGTTTCACTATCAATTCATGTTGTTAAGTTGACTGTTGAAAATTTCCATCTCAAAGTATCATTCAAAGGCTTCAAAAAGCTCAATTCTCAGCTACAATAAGCTTATACAAGCTTCTAATAGCTTTCTACAAGCTTAAATTCTAGTTTTAAGTATATTTGGACATTGGTCAAAGAAAGTCAAACAGGGTCAAAAATGATGCAGACTTGGTCAATGGTTGAAGCAGCTATGGATGTGGGTTGATATTAAGCTAGGTTAGGGGTTTGGTTAGGATTAGTGGTCCATTGTTTCAGTATTGGCTAACCATTGTGGTTTGGACTCTTGTAAGTGAAATTTTAAGTTTCTTTGCATTGTTTGATTTTGTGGTTAAAACTGTTTCAAATCTGTCTTTTTAGTAGTGTTTAGGTTAAGTTAACTTAGATTGATCACAATTACAAGTTGGTAAAGAGTTTGGGTCTGTTTGTGCTCATAACAGTTAGGTTAAGGGGTGTTTGGTTTATCACTTAAACCTGTTCTAGAGGTGTGTTTGTGAGTTAACTTCTGGTTTATCATACTTGTTAAACTCAATTGAGTCTTTATCTGTCTTACTTTTGTGTTTAGTACTCAAAAAAGTCAAAATCCACCTTAAATAATCTCAACAGTTAACTGTTGAGATTTTGGAAAACCAAAATCTTGGATTGTGTTTAAAAGTAATTAACAAAGGTTATAATAGCTTTATTACATCATAACAGACCTATATCAATCATTAAATTGGGTCCAAACTTCACCAAAGTCAAACTGGTGCTGGTTTTCAAAAGTCAAAATGGTGTGAAAAGTGGATTTGTGCAGAATTTGCAGCTGATCCACAGGGTTAATTAAAGCTCTTTAGGTCTTGATTTTTGGAATATAAGTAGTTCACTTGGTTATCCTTAAGCTCTCATATCTGTTTTTGCTTTAAGCTTTCTGGGTAAGCTTGGGTATAAGCTCAAAACAAGCCCAAGGTGCCCTGCACCAACTCAGTGTATACTGAGTGGTTTCTCAGGTTTTGTGCAGCTTGCACAGAGCTTGTAAAAGCTTTTCAAGGGTTGGTATTTTGGTCATAGATAGCCACTTAGGTCTAGTTGAGATATCAATAATTGGATTTGAGTTTGTAGCTTATTTGGTTGCTTATTTCTGGCCTGCAAGTTGACTCCAATTTCTGTTTTTGGCTTAATATCAATATCACCAAATTTGTGTTATCTTGTTAACCAGTAGTATTAGCTTGTTAAAACTTGTTCTATTTTAGTTATTTTAGCTTATTATAACTTCTTTTAACAGTTGGTAGCTTGTTTGGCTCATTTAGCTTATTTTAGTGCTTATTCATAAGCACTTGAATCATCAGTTTCATTTTCTTGCAAACAAGTGCCTGTTTTCCAATTTTCATAGCTTCTTAATATTATTTTGGAGTTTCCTAATTTTCAGATTTTTCTAAGCTTGTTTTACTATTTTCTTGATTTTATTGGTTTTAGCACTTTTAAATAGCATTTAATACAAAAATTCGAAAAAGGTTCAAAAAAATAAATTTTCATTTTCTTAGGTTTAGATAAATATAAGAAGTAGAAAAAGTAATTTTCCATATTTTCATAGTTCATTTGGTAATTTTTAGTAATTTAATTAGTTTTTAATAGTTTTAATTCCTAGAAAATCCAAAATAGTCATAAAAATACAAAAATAGTTTTGAAAAGTCTATTTTGATATTTTATATTTTCCAAGTGTTAATCTTATTTTTCTAGCCTAATTTCCTATTTTCTTATATTTTAGGTAATTAATTAATAGTTAAAAATAGTTTTAATTAGATAATTAGTTTTAAAAATAATTTTATTTTCTAAATATTTTCTTATATCATTAGGATTGTAAAAACATCATTTTCATATTTTTAGGGTTAATATTGATTTAGTTTCACTTTTTATTTTGTACGTTACGTAGTTTTTAATTTTAAAGTACGTTTTTGGTTTTAAACGTTCATCACTTTAAATATAGTGATAGCGTTTATTTAATAGGTTTTATCTTTTTAATTTTCTTTAATTTGCATTTAAGGCATTTTTAATTTGTTGGCTTTTCCTTAGTTATAATAATCACAATTCCCTTTATCATTCAAATTTCTCGATCACTAGACGTTGATTGATCCATTGCATAGCTCGCTGGGACATAACGACCGGGGAGACTCTATACTCCTCGATCTTAATTGCATCGGTGTTTGAGCGGTTTTAGTCTTTTAGACTTGACTGCTTAGCAGATCAAATTTTAGGCGCCATCACGGGAGTCATGTCTTGATTTATCTCCGTTTTAGCAGATTAGTTGTTTGAATCCTCACTCATTGTTTATATCATCCATATCTATATATATATATATATATCCATATTTTCTTCTAAAAATCCAAAAACCCAAAACCAAGAAAACGTATAAAACACAAAAATATTTTCCCTTTTGTTTCTATATATATATCAATAATAAAAATACAAAAGAATCGTCGTTTTCTCTAAATATTAACAACTTAAAGATTACCACGAAAACCAAGGCGTTGCACTACCTAGCTGGGGTGCGACCATAATAAGTTCCCGAACCAAAGATATAAAACTTGCCTTTGTGTCCATTGTGATTGGTGTACCTTTTCAAAGAAGCCATTCATCTTGGATTATTGGTTGAGTTCATTTGTTGTTTTGCCTCGATTTTGTGTTAATTGATTTTGTTGTGATATCGACGTTTGAACCGAAAACCCATAAAGATTCTTCTCACCCCATTTTTACAAACCGTCTTCATAATTCTCATCCTCATCTGTAAGATTTTCATAATTCCATTTCTCTCCTTAACTCGAGTTTCCTTAGAGTTAACTCTTGTATATCTTTTCGCTCTTCTAGATCTGTAAGCCCATTTCGTGAGCTTGTCAAGATTCCAAGAAGGCGTGTTCGCAGATTTCTGCTCCGACAGTCGGATCGAGATCCGGACTGCTCGCACTCATCCGTTGTCATGGCGGATGAAATTCCTATGTGAGAGCTTCTCAGGGCACCCATCGGCGGGTATGGAGATGCTATTGTTGTACCGACCATCGTGGTGAAAATTTTGAACTCAAGACCGGTTCTTGAACCTTGTAACTTCAAATCGGTTCTACGGTTTTGGCGGGATGATCCTCATGCTCATATAAGATGGTTTAACAAGATTGCATCTACCATCAAGTATAAGAATGTCCCTCGAGGTTTGTTAAGCTTCTTTTTCCGTTTTCTCTTGAGGGCAAGCCCGGATTTGGCTTGAAAAACAACCCCCAAATCAATAGAGACATGGGAAGATCCGGTGAAGAAATTTGTGAATGAATTCTATCCACCTTCCAAGACCACGAGTCTTAAAAATGAAATCATCAAATTCACTCAAAAGTTTGATGAATCCTTGATGAATCGTGGGATCGTTTCAAGGAATTGCTTCATAAATGTCCTCACCACGGTTTCTCCGAGTTGATGCAACTCGACACTTTCTACAATGGGTGAGTCAATCGACCAAGATTCTCTCAATTCCTCCGCGGGAGGAAATTTCCTAAGCAAAGCTGTCAAAGAAGCTTTGGCGATAATTGAAAACAAGTCCAAGGTCCGCCTTGCACGGGCAAGCGGTTGTTTCTCAAGTCGGTGTTGGCCCTTCTTCTTCTTCATCGCCCGTGAGTCGGTCTAGCACCGATGCTAAGATTGATAAACTCACGGAAGCTATCAAGCTTTGGTTCTTTCCAACGGAAGAAAGTCTCTTTTCCACAAACTTCACCTCCTGCTTTGAAGTTAAGAAAGTGGAAGTCTGTTACTGTGGTGGCCCCATGCTTACTATAATTGTATGGCCACCGATGGTAACCCCTTGAAGCTAATCTTTGTGGGCGGGATGTCTAATCAAGGAGGCAATCAATATCGTGCTCAGCAGACCGAACCACCGTCCCAACCACTACTCGGACCTCCGTGTTTCAATCAAAACCAAAGCCGTAATCGAATCGAGCAGACCAAACCAAGGTTATCAAAACCAAGGTAATTTCTATCCTGGACCCAATCGGGGTTTCCAACATCAAGGAAACCCTCATCAAAATAATTTCAATCGAGGAATCAATTTCATGGGAATATGAATCCTAATCAAGGAATTTTGGCTATAATCAAAACATACTGACCTCAAATTGTCCCTCCAGCCTCCGTCATTACTCCTCCGGGACCATCATCGATGAGTTCTTGAAGCGGTTTATGAAATCCCAAGAAGAAATGAATCGGTTGTTGGTTAGCGGTTTCGACATCAAGAAGTCTTTAAATGATCGACCCTCGGGCTGGTACTCTACCTAGCAACACGATCGCTAATCCGAGGGGCGATGCAAAGCGATCACAACCCGTAGTGGTGCTTCATATCTTGGACCCGCTATTCCTACTACCTCTTCTTCTTCTCTCCCAAAGGTAGTGGAAAGTGAACCTCCGACACACAATGGACCTCGACTCCAATGCCTCCTCCTCCTGTGGCATTTAGTCAAGTTACCAAGGAAACAACGGACAAGGTGCATTATTCAAGTCCACAGCACCGACACGTCCAACCTTGGTAGTCCAACCTCAAGTGGTCCAAAGAACCCAAGACAAATCAAGGAGTTGTTTTGAACCTCCTGTAGCTCCTTTTGAGAATCGAATCCAAAACTTCTCTTCCTTATCCCTCACGGTTACATAAGCAAAGCTCATGAGAAAGCTAGTCATCGGATGGAAAAATTCTTTCATTTTCCAAGAACTTCACTTTGACATAAGCTTCATGGATGCCATCATGTTAATGCCAAAGTTTGCATCCACTCAAAACATATCTTTGAGCAACAAAGAAAAGTGTTTGAAATGGCTAAGACTCCTTTGAATGAGAATTGCTCAAGATATTGTTAAAAAGCTTCGAGAAGCTAGGAGATCCCGAAAATTTCTTCTTCCTTGTGTTTTCACGGGATGATTGAATGCTTTGCCCTTGCCGATCTTGGTGCAAGCATCAATCGATGTCGTATTCGATATGGAAACAACTGTCTCTTCCGAACTTATTCCTACCGCATGACTCTTGAGCTTGCGATCGTTCTATCTCACGTCCTCTTGGCATCGCCGAGGATGTATTCGTGAAAGTGGGAAAGTTCCATTTCGGTGACTTTGTGGTCGTTGATTTCGATCTTGATCCTCGAGTTCCCCTCATTGTTGGGGGATTCTTAAGGACGGGCCGTGCTCTTATCGATGTATTTGAGCAAGAGATCACTCTCCGTGTGGGTAATGAAGTCGTACCTTTAACCTCGATCGGACTTGAGGTACTCCTCAAATTATGATCTTGAATCAATTAATCGAGTCGATTTAATTGACATTGCTTCGAGGAGTACTCTCAAGAGTTTCTTGGTTATCTTCATAATTACGTGGTGGGAATTCCAATTCCACCACATCTTCTCATCCTATCATTGCCGACTCTTCCCCTCTCACTCCGTTTGAGGGAGGTGACTTCCTACGGAAGAGATCGATGAATTCTTAGCTCTTGATGAATCAATTCTGCCGGAATTGATGGTGTTTATGATTCGGAGGAGATGTTCTCTATCTTGACGGTTGCTCAATGAAGATCCATTACCTTCACTCCTCCGAAGGAAATCTCAATCGAGGAAATCAAATCGGTGCAAACTTCTCCGATGAATTTCCGAGGTTGAACTTAAGGACCTACCTCCTCATCTCGAGTATGCATTCTTGGAGGTGATGATAAATTACCCGTCATAATTGCTAAGGATTTAAGCGAGGAGGAGAAAGCGCTCTCATAAAGGTCTTGAAGTCACACAAGCAAGCAATTGCTTGAAACTCTCCGATATTAAGGGTATCAACCACGAATTTTGTACCCACAAAATCTTAATGGAGGATGACTTTAAGCCGCCATCAAAGTCGAGAGAAGGGTGAATCCTAAGATTCACGAGGTTATCAAACAAGAGGTTCTCAAACTTCTTGATGCGGTCGATCTACCCGATCTCGATAGTCCTTGGGTTAGCCCAATTCATTGCGTTCCAAAAAGGGTGGCATTCTGTTGTCACGAATGAAGAGAACGAGTTGATTCCAACTCGATTGGTTACGGGTTGGCGTGTGTGTATTGACTATCGAAAGTTAAACGAAGCCACCGTAAAGACCATTTTCCTCTACCCTTCATGGACCGGATGCTTGAGAGATTAGCGAGGAGCGAATACTATTGTTTCCTTGATGGTTTCTCGGGTTACTTCGAGATCCCCATTGATCCGCTGGATCAAGAAAACCACATTCACTTGCCCATACGGGACGTTTGCCTCTGAGACGTATGCCTTTTGGCTTATGCAATGCTCACGCACGTTCCAACGTTGTATGATGGCCATTTTCCACGACATGATCGGAAACTATGGAGGTGTTTATGGATGACTTCTCGGTCATTGGGGACTCATTTCAGACTTGTCTCTCCCATTTAGACAAAATGCTTAAAGGTGTGAAGACACCAATCTATGTCTAAAGCGGGAGAAGAGCCATTTTATGGTCAAAGAGGCATTGTCCTCGGCCATAAGATTTCTAAGAATGGGATTGAGGTTGATAGAGCAAAGTTGATGTCATTGCTAAGCGCCTCATCCTACCACCGCCAAAGGTGTTAGGAGTTTTCTTGGTCATGCGGGTTTTATCGTAGATTTATTCAAGATTTCTCTAAAATCGCTCGACCTATGACCCATCTTCTCGAAAAAGATGCTCCTTTCATCTTCTCTCCGAGTGCATCGAAGCTTTTGAAACACTTAAGAAAAGCTACGAAGCACCCATTCTAGTTGCCCATTGGGATTTACCCTTCGAACTCATGTGCGATGCAAGTGACTTTGCAATCGGTGCGGTCTTGGGGCAACGCAAAACCAAGCATTTTCAGCCAATCCACTACGCAAGTAAAACTATGGTGAAGCTCGGACCCATTACACCACTACGAAAAAAGAATTATTAGCGGTGGTGTATGCGTTTGAAAGTTTCGCCATATCTCATCTTGACCAAATGCGTGGTGTATACGGATCACTCGGCACTCAAATATCTCTTTGCAAAACAAGATGCAAAGCCGAGATTGCTAGTTGGGTTCTCCTCCTACAAGAATTTGATATCATCATTCGTGATAAAAAGGAGCGAGAACACGGCTGCTGATCATCTCTCCCGATTAGAGAACCCTCACCAAAATGTGTTCGAGAAAAAGGAAATTAATGAAACTTTTCCTCTCGAAACACTCAATGTGGTTTCTTTTCGTGGAGACTCATCTACCCGATGGTTTGTTGACTTTGCAAATTACCATGCGGGTAACTTTGTGGTGAAAGGATGTCGTCCCAGCGGAAAATAAATTTTTCAAAGATGTGAAACATTATTTCGGGGCGACCCTACTTGTTTAAAATCATGCGGATCAAGTCATCCGGCGATGTGTGTATGGTCGGGAAGCCGTTGACATTCTCAAGGCTTGCCATTCGGACCTACCGGGGACATCATAGCCCCAATTACACCGCCAAGAAGGTGTTTGATTCGGGATTCTATTGGCCCACGATCTACAAGGATGCCCATGAATTCGTCAAAACACAGACGCTTGTCGGCGTCAGGAATATCTCATAAAGGAATGAAATGCCGCAAGCGCCATTCAAGTGTGAGATCTTTGACATCCGGGCATTGACTTTATGGGGCCATTTCCTTCTTCTCACGGAAATAAGTACATACTCGTGGCGTTGACTACTTGTCAAAATGGGTTGAAGCTAAAGCTTTACCCACCAACGATGCCCGAGTTGTTGTGAAATTCTTGAAATCTCTCTTTGCTAGGTTTGGAACTCCACGAGCCATAATCAGTGATCGTGGTATGCACTTCTGCAAAGACCAATTTGCAAGAGTCATGCAAAAGTATGGTGTAACTCACCGTACCTCTCTGCGTACCACCCACAAACAAGTGGGCAAGTGGAAGTTTCTAACCGGGGATTAAAGAATCTTGGAGAGGGCGGTTGGTGAAAACCGTGCCTCTTGGTCGGATAGGTTAGATGGCGCACTGGGCCTTCCGTCTGACCTACAAAACACCCATCGGGTGCACTCCATACTGGTGGTGTCACGGAAGGCGTGTCATCTTCGATTGAGCTCGAGCACAAGGCATCTGGGCCTTGAAGCATGCTAATTTCGACATTCGACGGCGGGTGATCATCGGAAAGTTCAAATGAATGAATTAAATGAACTCCGTGATCAAGCTTACGAAACTCTTTGATCTATAAACATAAGACAAAGAAGATTCATGACTCAAAATCAAAAACCGCGTTTTCAACGTTGGTGATCGAGTCCTTCTTTTCAATTCAAGATTGAAGATTTTCTGGGAAAGCTCAAGTCCGTTAGTGCGGTCCATTTACTATCGCTAAGGTTTATCCTTATGGCACCATTGAGTTATCTCAACCCGATGGTCCTAATTTCAAAGTGAATGGTCATCGGTGAAGCATTATTTTGGCGAGGACATTCCATCCATGGTTGTCCGGACTTACAAACTTTCCCATGAACCAATGAATGCGGGATCGAGTCAAGCTAGCGACTCGGTAATCAAAAACGATAGCATGCCATATGGGTTTTCACCCACATTTCGTCTTCTCACCTCTTTCTACCACCCCAGTGTGGGGGTTGCCACATGTTCATGTTTCAAAAAAAAAAAAAAAAAAAAAAAAATCTTCTTTCTAAATAATGGCGTAGTATTTCCTTTCACGTTCTTTGTTTCGGCATAACCGCGGTACTTTGAATATTGAGGCAATATTCATTTCTAAGTGTGGGGGATTCTCACGAATTTTATCATGTAATTATACCGCTTAATCCCCGTTTTGGCCAAAATTTTTTGGAGTAAGTGTTCTACACTTTCTCATCGAGTTATCGATCCGCCTTATGCGTAAGACAAAAGGATTAGCTAATCCAGAGCAAGCGGATCTTGGTAAAGATATCTCAAATCCGTTTATCGACTTGCAATTTGCCCAAATTGTATGGTATTATTCACCATATCCTAAAAGTGAAGAGTTGGCTAGCCCGCAAGGTTATGGCTTGTGGTAAAGGCGATGGAAAATCCATAATTGGTATTCGACTCACGAAGATAATATTGATAATTTATCTAAGAGTTGGCTAGTCCGTAAAAATGCGGCACGGTAAAGACAAAATCAAATCCGTTGAAAGTCGGTGGTTTGCTCAAAATCACATGGTTATCGGTGTACCATGGTTCTTACTGAATCGAAACATTTGGCTACTCGAGTAATGGCTTTGGTAAAGAGTTTAAAATCCATTATGTTTTCTCAAATCATTGCTAGGGACTAGCAATATCTCGATGTGGGGATTGATGAGTGTGTAAATACTCATCATTTTATCTAAAATAAAGCTGCAAAATCATCGAAAACTCTCGAAACACATCAAAATGATCAAAATATCACAAATCAGTGTTTTATGTGTTTCAAATGCAAAATTATCAAAATCGGATGAAAAATGTATCAAGTTTGCAAAATTGGCGCTTTAGTCCCCAAGTTTCATGAATTGTCAAAATAGTCCACGAGCCATAATTTCAAAGTAAAATCACCAAAGGTCCTTTTAAATCAAAAGTTGTCAAAATAAGTCCTTTGGTGAAAAATATACAAAGTTTGAGAAATTTACAAAATGGTCCTCCAAGTTTGAAAATTGGCAAGAATAGCCCACGAAAATGGCAAATTGGCAAGTTTGGTCCTTGTACTTATTGAGATTGTCAATTATGGTCCCTTGAAGCAACTTGGCGAAATTAGCGAGAATAGGTCCTTGCATTTTCGGTTGACAACAAAGGTCCTTGTGATTTAAAACCTTTATCTCCCATTTGGACCCTATCAAACCCATATGACCACCTTGACCCTTTTGGACCCTGTCAATATGCACCTTTGACCCCTTTTGATATTTAGCCCCACCGGTCAAACCAGGTCAAACCAACCCACACCCTTTCCCGTTTTCCCTCCACCTTTGTGCGCCCACCATCCGATACCATTCCACCAACCCGCCTCCCAATCACCTCACCATGTCCCCTCCTCCTCTCGCAAGCTTCCAAGAAGCATTTAATGCCTCTTCACCAACCATATCACCCCAGCTGGCTTATAAGAAGATTTGGCGCCAAAATCATGTTTAAGCGGTTGAGATCATTCCAAAGCCATCCAATGGCTAAGATTGTTGGAATTCATCATAGAAGAGATAAAGACATTGGATTATAAAAAGAGCAAAGGGATGCAAGAAAAGTAGTCTTCTAGTTTTAATTTTCTCTTAAATGTCGTTTTAATTTTAAAACTTTAATTTAGTGTAAAACTTGTAAGCTTACATTGTAATGTACTCTTTATAAGTATTGGAATCAATATAAATCATTTTCAAGTTCTAATTCAAGTTTCACTATCAATTCATGTTGTTAAGTTGGTATTGAAAATTTCCATCTCAAAGTATCATTCAAAGGCTTCAAAAGCTCAATTCTCATTCTGATAAACTTATACAAGCTTCAATAGCTTTCTACAAGCTTAAATTCTAGTTTTAAGTATATTTGGACATTGGTCAAAGAAAGTCAAACAGGGTCAAAAATGATGCGAGACTTGGTCAATGGTTGAAGCGACTATGGATGTGGGTTGATATTAAGCTAGGTTAGGGGTTTGGTTAGGATTAGTGGTCCATTGTTTGATGATAACTAACCATTGTGGTTTGGACTCTTGTAAGTGAAATTTTAAGTTTCTTTGCATTGTTTGATTTTGTGGTTAAAAGCTGCTTTCAAATCATCTTTTTAGTAGTGTTTAGGTTAAGTTAACTTAGATTGATCACAATTACAAGTTGGTAAAGAGTTTGGGTCTGTTTGTGCTCATACAGTTAGGTTAAGGGTGTTTGGTTTATCACTTAAACTTTGTTCTAGAGGTGTGTTTGTGAGTTAACTTCGGTTTATCATACTTGTTAAACTCAATTGAGTCTTTATCATCTTACTTTTGTGTTTAGTACTCAAAAAGTCAAAATCCACCTTAAATAATCTCAACAGTTAACTGTTGAGATTTTGGAAAACCAAAATCTTGGATTGTGTTTAAAAGTAATTAACAAAGGTTATAATAGCTTTATTACATCATAACAGACCTATATCAATCATTAAATTGGGTCCAAACTTCACCAAAGTCAAACTGGTGCTGGTTTTCAAAAGTCAAAATGGTGTGAAAAGTGGATTTGTGCAGAATTTGCAGCTGATCCACAGGGTTAATTAAAGCTCTTTAGGTCTTGATTTTTGGAATATAAGTAGTTCACTTGGTTATCTTTAAGCTCTCATATCTGTTTTTGCTTTAAGCTTTCGGGTAAGCTTGGGTATAAGCTCAAAACAAGCCCAGGTGCCACTGCGCACCAACTCGATTATATCTTGAGTGGTTTCTCGAGTTTTGTGCGGCTTGCAGAGCTTGTAAAAGCTTTTCAAGGGTTGGTATTTTGGTCATAGATAGCCACTTAGGTCTAGTTGAGATATCAATAATTGGATTTGAGTTTGTAGCTTATTTGGTTGCTTATTTACGGCTGCAAGTTGACTCCAATTTACTTTTTGGCTTAATATCAATATCACCAAATTTGTGTTATCTTGTTAACCAGTAGTATTAGCTTGTTAAAACTTGTTCTATTTTAGTTATTTTAGCTTATTATAACTTCTTTTAACAGTTGGTAGCTTGTTTGGCTCATTTAGCTTATTTTAGTGCTTATTCATAAGCACTTGAATCATCAGTTTCATTTTCTTGCAAACAAGTGCCTGTTTTTCCAATTTTCATAGCTTCTTAATATTATTTTGGAGTTTCCCTGAATTTTTCAGATTTTTCTAAGCTGTTTTACTATTTTTCTTGATTTTTATTGGTTTTTAGCACTTTTTAAATAGCATTTAATACAAAAAATTCAGAAAAGGTTCAAAAAAAATAAATTTTCATTTTTCTTAGGTTTAGATAAATATAAGAAGTAGAAAAAGTAATTTTCCATATTTTTCATAGTTCATTTGGTAATTTTTAGTAATTTAATTAGTTTTTAATAGTTTTTAATTCCTAGAAAATCCAAAAATAGTCATAAAAATACAAAAATAGTTTTGAAAAGTCTATTTTGATATTTTAGATTTTTCCAAGTGTTAATCTTATTTTCTAGCCTAATTTCCTATTTTCTTATATTTTAGGTAATTAATTAATAGTTAAAATAGTTTTAATTAGATAATTAGTTTTAAAAATAATTTTATTTTTCTAAATATTTTCTTATATCATTAGGATTTTAAAACTTCATTTTCATATTTTTAGGGTTAATATTGATTTAGTTTCACTTTTTATTTTATGCGTTACGTAGTTTTTAATTTTAAAGCATCGTTTTTGGTTTTAAGCGTTCATCACTTTAAATATAGTGATAGCGTTTATTTAATAGGTTTTATCTTTTAATTTTCTTTAATTTGCATTTAAGGCATTTTTAATTTGTTGGCTTTTCCTTAGTTATAATAATCACAATTCCCTTTATCATTCAAATTTCTCGATCACTGAGGCGTTGATTGATCCATTGCATAGCTCATTGGGACATAACGACCGGGAGACTCTATACTCCTCGATCTTAATTGCATCGGTGTTTGAGCGTTTTAGTCTTTTAGACTTGACTGTTTAGCAGATCAATAATTTTACAACATTATGAATTTTATGTATGTGTGTAAAGTTGTAGATAATGAAAATGTATTAAAGTGATATAACAGTTAACTTAAATTCTAAACAAAGCTTCTTTGTAGACAACAATTGTTGTAAATTTTTCGTATTTCCTGTCTTCATCACAACATAAATTCTTTAATCCTTTTCTGCTTTTCACCCCTTGATACGGCTACGTATAGTTGCCCGTGAGAAAAAATCGGCCGTTGTAGAAACAATCCTACTTGTGTTAATGTTTGTCCTTGACTTTTGTTAATAGTCATTGCAAAACACAATGCAACTGGAGCATCTACGATTAAATTTAAAGGCATCTTATTATCGAAGGGCTTAAGACCATCCTTGGTAAAAAGCGTGTATATTATAAGTTCAGATGGTTATCGGTTCAGAGTTGACTTAAATTCACCACGATACGGTCAATGGTATCTATCGGGCGACAGATGGACAGAGTTTTGCAACCGTTACCTTAATGAGGACGTTGAGGTGTTACATTTTGTTGAAGAAGGAAACGATTGTTTCTATGTCGGGTACTATGCTAATACAAACAATTTAACTTGTATTAGATTGTTTATTTTTTTTTTTGATTTGGTCTTAAATGGTTTTACTTACATTAATGCCTTTATGGTTTTAAAATTTGGTGCTTGTCTACTAACTACTAAAGCTCAAATCAAACATGAAAGATTATACTCCCAAAGCCAAAACTTAACATTAGACTCTTACAAAACTCAGTTAGTATGCATGTAGAAGTTGAAGCATATAATGCCTAGGGTAAACGTTACTGCTATGTTGGGTTATTATAAGATCTATATAGCTACTCCATTGTGACCAGAAATTTAGAAAGTTGTCATCACAAGGAAAATGCAAAGGAAGTGCAAAGTTTTGAATAAGTTATGTAAAAAGGACATAAAAACTATAATGGATCAAGCCCACAAAATTTGGTTGTGACAATATACACGAATGATTCTCTAATGAAAAAAGTTTTTTTAAGGCATGATTCTTATACACTTCAAGATTCATCAATCATTCTCCACCTCGTATTCATTTGGATCAAGGTATTCAAGGTATACACTTCAAGTTTTTTTAAGGCATGAAAAAGGTTTTTTTAAGTGTGAGTATTATGATTGTAAAATTTAATTGGGTCAAGGTATTCACTTGATGCCTCTAAACACGAGCCAAAATATACAACTATAAATCAGATTACCTATGTTAGATGATCAGTTGCAATAGAAAAAGTTTATTCCCAATCTTATATCCTGATTTTCACTTATACCCCCATTTCACAAGAAGTCTATTCTTTTATTTCCCACCCAATCTTATTCTTTTATTCTTTTATTTTCACTTTTGTTAGTGTTGGTAACATGCTACTACAAATTCACAATAATGAAAACCCATTACTCATATATAAATATTCAACTGTTAAGAATAAGTATGCTTCCTACAAAGATAAAGAAAATAAAAAAGGGACTCACACAAATTTTGGTCATAACCGAATGAAATATGATTTTTAAAAATCGCATTCATGTAGATTCATATGGATTAGTTGACATCATGCAATGCCTTTGGATTAATTGAAATGTAATTAAATATATGGGCAAATTGCATCGACTTGTGATGAACTTCTCATTCTTGATCGGGTAACCATTTGGCGAGCCATATGAACCCACCATATGAAGGTGCTTATTGATTGGTTACATTGTAAAACAACAATTTTTTGAAAGGAGTTTATCTCGAATAGCATTAATAATCGCTTGCTTAGTGAGTGCACACCGTATATATATACTCTTCATTCACGCTGCTATTCACCACTAAAGAAATATATAATAAAAATTGTACTGAGGATAAAGAATTGATGATGAGAAATTAAGAGTAATTTTACACAAACCTGTACATCAAATGGTTTACATCAAAACTTTTAATCTCTAGCGGGTTATAGGGTCCTTTACAAACATGCATATATAATGAAAGAAGTTAAAATATCGTCAACTTCTTAGATCGATTTATTTATCTGACAAAACAAACTTTTATAGTACAACCTTTAAATCATATTTTCAAACACTAAATACTAAATTAAAAAATAGGAAATTGTTGTCGGGTAAACACAATGGTAATATGGTATCTAAAAGTGAGAACCAAAAACCTTATAAAGTTGGATGTTGAGAAGATTATTGTTGCTTTGGTTTTGAATCATTGATACAGGATGCTCCCCAAAGTTCAAATATATATTAAGATCACATAGATTTGATGATTGTATTATAAGCATAAAATTATTGATCATACACAACCAATGGTTTTGACTTTTGACCGCATAAAAAGTATCATATTGGACGTTATGCAACCCGCTTATTATGCCACCTCTACCTCTACTTAAGATAAGATACTATTGGCCTACTACTTTCGGACATATGCTTCAAGGTGGTTGTGGACCCGTTATCACCAGGATATCAAGTCAACTTATTTTGTACTATAAGAATTACTTATGGTGCTTAAAATCTAATACGTAAAGTTTGACACAATTTCTGCTCAGATCCTTAGAATGCTTCCTTGTGATCTTTAATCAAAAGATTGCTCATTATATGAATATGTATTCATAAGCTACATGAAAGGCAAGACTAAAAACTAACCCATTTTGACCCTTTACTCAACCCATCGATTTTTCTATCTTTAATGATTAATGTACAAATGAGTGTGTTTGAGTGCAATCTATTTGACATAATAAGACCATCTCATATAAGGACAACAATGTATTCTAGGGGTGTTGGTGGCTTTTCGAAATCGTCTCAACCATATTCCGTTTATTCTAAATGAATAACATTTAGAAATGTGAACATGTGAAAATAAATATCATCTGCAAAACATGCACAATTGATTAGAATCTTGGTATTTATTACTAAGTGCAACCGTAGCCTAAAGTTTCTGTAATTCCCTTTACTTACATTTTCTGTGACATCCCAAAGATATGACCCACTTGACCAATACTAAAAAACAACAGGTTTCGACCCATACCCATATTGACCCATAACCATAAAGAGTTACTCGACTACAACAGAAAATGTACCTCCAGTAGCCATTAGGTTACCATTTGGCCACAAGTTTCCGGACGAGCACCATGCATCACCTTGTAGCGCATAATTTCATTGATATTAGTGCCCGTATTTCAAGCAAGCTCGGTTCAAGAAAACATGAAATCTTATCAAAAAGTATAAATCTTTTAGTCATATCAAAATAAAATTAAATGGAAAATTGAAATTCATATGTTTATTTATTTTTTCCTATGAATTTACCAATGGATATTATGGTGAAACCATCCTTGCCTAAGATGCGCTAATGAATACGATATATATACCTCCTCACGCGAGAAAATTAAGATTCTCCTCGATAGTTATACTAATTATACTTGAGATAACTTTTTATAGAAACATATCACAATATAGTATTCAAATTACCCAAATGCTCTACAACATTACAACATAAGCAGCAATTCAGCATGTGAAATGACCAAAGAGAAGAAAAGAATGTGCAAATCTCCTGGTGATTACCTCTGGGAGATATATGCGGAGATGATTGAGCAACGATATATACTTGGGCCTTCTAGCCTGCAACTTTGAAGCAAATAATCTTGGACTGGTATCACCAATCTATTTGTCCCGTTTCTTCTATAGCTAAATTAAACAATATTACCTATTTTACCCGTTACAATTGAAATTCAACCCAAATTGATACAGTGAAAGAAGACAAAACATCCTTTATGAAAAATATATACCTTCTCAAAAAGCTCATAATATCATTTTGACATCCTTCTTAGGCTATTCCGATCGTTAGGTTGTAAGAGAAGGTGAATCTTTGAATAAATCTTCTATTCGAGAAGAGGGCTTGGCCTTATTATTGTCAACGGTTTTGTAACATCTGTTGTACACCATAATTGCTACTTCACCGGCAGTTGCAAATATAATTCGGGAAAAGCCAGTCAGCATACTATCTTTAAGTATAATAACCATCTGTAAGTGAAGATTCTGATAACGGTGTTGGGTGTCCTAAGGACCAACGAAAAGAAACCATCCCCTCGTCACCTATCTAACAACATAATAGTATTTCTATCATTCATCACGCTTCAATCCTGAAGGTGGAAAGTTTACTTGGGTTATGTGTTATCTCTAACGACAAATGGGGAAAGTTATAGCTAACACAAATGGATCAAAGGGGGTAAATTATACCATTTATTCAAGCTTACTCAAGCTTATTTTTGAGCTGTGCAAAAAGGAATTTTCAAAAATAGTGCAAAAAGGGAGGCAGGGAAGTCCTGCGTGAACCAATAAAGAAAAAAACTATAGGTACCTGTAACATACTTGTTAACATTCAGGCTCACTTCATAGAGTAATTTTAAGCAAACAGTGCAGTCAAAGTCATCAGTACGTGGTGTCTGACCATGGCTTCTCTTCCCAAACATATTTGATGTGAACCTTTCTAGCTTCATTAAAGCATCGCTACACGACACCAGAAACAGAAAAGCATATTCTTATGTATTTTACTGCACAATCAAGCCAAAAAAAGAATATATGCAATGCATCTAATCATAAATCCTATTTGGAAATACTGAACATGGAATGATTGAGAAAAATAGTATATTCAGAACATAAAATAAACGGAACTATCGCG
Organism: Chrysanthemum lavandulifolium; assembly: GCA_022545495.1. Lineage (NCBI taxonomy): Eukaryota > Viridiplantae > Streptophyta > Magnoliopsida > Asterales > Asteraceae > Chrysanthemum > Chrysanthemum lavandulifolium. The sequence continues at coordinate 268,951,337 of CM040241.1, forward strand.
GTTCAGAAATATTGTGATAATAAATTACCTTGAAGCATCAATCTGAAGACCTGTACGAATTACATCACGGGCTAGCTCAAACTTTTCTAACTGTCAAAATATATTATTAATGTGAGCGACATGAATAGAATGTATCAAAGAAACATGAAACATGAAAATAGGATGTGGTCTCACCAAAATGAGGGCATTTGCCTTCAAGATATATGCCATTGCGGAATTATTTTGTAAGTTCATAAACTGCTCCGCATCCTTCATTGCAAGATGAATAATAAAAGTTCAAGGATTCAAAAAAAAGGTAATTAAAATATACAAATCGACAATAGATCTGAGCTTGACGATATAGATCATTTACGCTAGCATGGGTTGTAGGATCAAGCCCACTCGGTCTACGTTCAGACGCAGAAGTTGGACTTTGTCTCAGGAATTGGCCGATCCTGGTTCACATCATTAAAGACTCAATACATACTTACACATACATGTATTACACCAAGGCTACACATGATTTATCCGTTTAAGGAAATAGATCTACAGCAGGAAATCATAGAGTAATAACTGATAAGATTTTACCTCAGCTAAGCAACACAACGGTTGCTAAGAATGACGGGATCGTCTTTCAGCTTTGGCTTCAAAGCAGTGCTGCTGGCCACTTGTGGTACATCACCAGAATCATCAGGTGCATCAGCAACATCTGATACAGCATATTCATCCATTGGAAACACACCGGTGCAGCTAAAGCTCTCAAAGTCCCCGTAGTTATAATACGTGTGCGACTTTATCTCAAACACATGCTTTGTATTGCACTGGTTAGTCAAAACACTTGGTAGCTATTTGGGATGCCTAATTATTTTGTAGCACGAGATGGTGAAAAGAGGCGTGACGGAAAAATAAGGTTTTTGGGCGGATCGATGTAAATTCGGAGAAGGTGCGATGATTGTCAATCGGTATTATTGGTTTCATAAATTCTTTTATCGATTATTACTTACTTCAATCACAAATTGGATTGGTTGGCATGAATTGGTATTTTATTTACGATTTGCACACTCTTTGTTTGGGTTTAATTACTCTCGTGGTTTTCTTGTGTATTAATTTGTGAAGGACCCAGTTATGAGATCTTGGTACTTTATTTAATTGGTCGGTGGCCTTTATTAGTCATTCTAATGTTTGATTTGCTAAGATGTGGCGTATGGTTACTATGGTGGTCTTATCATTTGATTGGTTCCCTTGGTCATGTGTGTGTGAACATTGCTGCTGGTCAAATCGTTCCTTGTGTTCAAATTGATATATTGATTGTACGCAATGGTCCCACTCACGTGTCTTCACACGTATGGTTTTTCACATAGGATAATATTGGTACGTGGGGCCTTGGATAATTAGCTATGATTGATGGTAACTGTAGCTGTCTTTTCATTTATTTGGCTATCTCTTGTTGCTGCTGAAGTTCAGTGGGATTATAATTGATTGGTTCTCATGGGTAGGCGCATTTATTGGGCGCCATGTCTTGTACTGCTCACATGGTCGAGATAGTTTTATTGGGCATCTTGATTACCTAATATGAGGCGCAAATGTCTTGTTGTGATGGGTTGCAGCGATGTCGATCTTGATTTCATGGTATAATGTTTGGTTAATTTTTTGGCGTGTTTATCTTTGAAGGATTCGGTTCTAGAAGGTTTTGGTTTTCTTGACGGTTTCTGCTTTGAAGGTGCGTATCTTATCATATCTCAAAGTGAGTCGAGACTTTTGAGATAACTTGTTTGTCATCGTTAATGATGTGACAAAGACTTGATGATTCTAGTGAAGGGTGAGATCTACAAAAGTACTTAATGCTCGCATTTGCTATCACTTTAAGGAGTTACATTGTAGTGCTCGGTGTTAGTGAAGGCGAGATCTATAGAAAATGTGCTTAATGCTCACATTTGCTAGTGCATCATCGAGTTTGGAGTCACGTGGATAGTGCAAGATATAAGGCGCATGCTTTGGTACTTCTCTTGTGGACTATTTTGATCTTTCTTCTTGATTTGATTTCTCTGTTATGCTTTATTTATTTTGTTTAAGTTAGTGAAAAAAAAAAAAAAAAAAAAAAAAAGATGGTTAGTATAATTTTAAGGGAAGCTTATGGTTTATATACTTACCATCTACATGCATCACTTGAGGGGAAGCGTCTGAGTTGCACAAGACCCTATTAGATGATTACAAAAAGGGAAGAAGATTCATGGTGTGCGACTTATTATTTGTGATGTCATGTTTTAGCATTGTTTAACCTCTGAAATTTTTTGTAATATCAAATAGGGAAGATTGTTGGGAATTATAGATTTGATGATTACAAAACCACGAGCAGAATGAAATATGGGCATCATCACTATCCCGCACATAAACACCCATAAATACAATGTGAAGTCACATGGGCCTAAAAGAAAAATTTGTAGTAGTAGTATGATTACTTTATGTCAAGTGATCCAAGAACACCTTAGCACTCGACTTTTTCAACTCAGATCTTGGATTTTTCATCCCACAACACAATCGTGAACTGGGCCTGGTATCATCCTTCACATCGATTCAAGCCTATATATGTGGTATCATCCTTCACATCGTGTTGTAGCATTTTCAAGAAAAAGATTTGACAATTTGTTGATTTATTTGTTTAATGAAAAAATTTGAGTGGCGAGTTTACGATCTAGTATGAACTTTGACAAAGAGTTGGTATGGAGACTCCATGTTTTATTGCTACCGATTTAGAGTTTTAAGAAGAGCTTGGAAAAGACTCCATCCGCCCCATGCATCAACCATCCGGTATATGAAAATATCTGATCTTGTTTGAAACTTTTATACTCATTCATGGTGATGTATTTATCTGGTGTTTTTTAAATATAATATTTGAGAAGTTAACATACCCGTTTGTATTTACGAGGCGAAGGAGTGTTAAGTGGAGGTCCTACAAAAGGGATTGTCAAGTTGGTATCTAAGAACTTCTCGGATAATAGTCACCCATTCTTGTTCCATAGTCGCCAAAAAATTAATGTGTAATAATATCTTATAAGCATGATTATGTGTGTGCATGCATGTGAAGGAAGCTAATGGGTACTGTGATCGTAACGGTGATTGATTGGGTGCGATCTTGAGTCGATGAGTTATTTCCTTCTATTTTATGTTCTCCCTCACCAGGGGCATTAGCTGAAAGAATAACCTACAAATGATTGACATGTCCATTAGGATGCAAAGAATAGCCAACCTATGGAATCCGTCAAGATGCACAATACATACCTTCAGTTGTTAAATAAGGATCAATCATAACTCAATATATTTTTCCTTCTTAAGAACTTACAGGTCCACTGAGTTGGTATATTAGTTGAAGGTGTTGCAATATCATAAACTTGTTCTTTAAGATGAGGAGGGAAATCTTTGTAAAACCTTGTTTGGGTCTCCTTGAGTGCCTCCATCGCTAATGAGAGAAAAAAGTTACAAAAAGATGAATTTGATAAAGAGTGAGTTACTTGAAGTTAAGCTAATGAAGTAGTCTATTCAGACCAATAAAAGCTATATTTGGTGATTAAAATTTAAATTTATTTAAGATACTAATCTTATTGACCTTGCCGTGTATACCCTTCGTGTATGCATAAGTGAATGAAATGTTTATTAAGAATGTATAAACAGATGCTTGTCATTTTGGTTGAGTGTCATCATTGTTTGTGAAATATTTGCTAGGAGTATGATTGTCTTTCCGGTACTTATTCTCAGACAACTATAAGGATAAAAGATCAATATGGACCCGAGTCAAAAAGGGTCATTTTAGTGCGAGCTCATCGGGCGATCAATGCAGGTGTAATTTTTTGACATGTTTGGACTTCCTCTTTATCACTAAGTAATGCTATCACAATAATAATCCAAGTTTTCTAAATAGAACCATATATGAAGTTGTAAACATTATGAAAAAAATGGTTTCGACTTGTATGACCCATGTGACCAATTCCAGTTTAGCTAAAACTATTATTTGGCCCAACTCCATGAATACACTATTTGAGGGATATATAGGTACGACTCAACTGTATGAATCTTAGAACTTGGCCATTCTAAGAAAACAGGAAAGCCAAAAGTCCAGTAAGACATCATTGTAGAAGTTTTTTGGTCAACTACTTAAAACTTTGACCTGTTACAACAAAGCAAATAGGTCAATATTGTTCATATCTCGATGAGTCCAAGACCTATCAACTATAAATATACCAATGGGTTGCAAGTATAAGCTAGGTATTATATTCTATCTTCCAATTTAGACTGAGATGATGTTACATATTTTCATCTGTTAAAAAAGAACACAAAGAAGCATATAAGCTCTGTATCAGCCTCTTTTTTTTGTCATACTGTCATATTGCATAAAAAAGATTATAACTTGTTACTTATTAGTCCGCTAATCAAATGAGAACCACTGATAATTAGTTAAATTCCAATATCATATATAACCTATAACACATATTCGATAGCTCAGTCTTACATCATGAAGGTTAAAATACTAACCCGAGTGCTTTGCTTTTTGTGAGCATGGTAAGTGGGCCCATCTTTATATTCACCATACCTCTCGTTCATCACACAAAATCGACCTCCATGAGCTTGAATCGGATTCCCTTAGTATCTAACCATTTATTACCGGGATGATACAACGATCGAGAACTACAACACTGAAATCTAAAAAGAGTAAAAGACTATTTATTAACTACTAAAATAGTTTTAATTAGTCACCAATGTTTTTATATAACATGTTTAAGTAGGAGGAAGAGTTTGGCTAAACATATTGAACAGCTTAAGATGTTCCTAAAATCTTTAGAAACCCACTTCAGACAGTTAAAATAGCATATACAAATTACAATATCAACTAAGAACATAACAATAATTTACCCGAAAGCACCCTAAAAACATATCATGTGTGATAAAACTAAAAGCCAAAGCAAAACCTTGTACCACAAGTAAGAATCAATTCTAAATCCAGAATATCTAAACATATGATAAGGGTATTTGATCAGGTGGTTATTGTCTAAGTGTAGAAGCTCACGGACCAAATCATAGTGGCCATTGGTTGCTGCCCAATCTATTGGAGAAGCGTACCACCATTGATCTCCAGTGCTCTCCCACCGCAGAGGAAAATAAGTTGGTGGAATCAATGGAAATCAGTAAAACTTAACTGAATAAGCAGAAAAAATTAGATCAGATAATTAAGAGATATTAAATCAGAGCATATAGAGAGCAAGTGTTTCGACATTTTCCAGATATTTAATAAGGTCAAAATGAATTCCAATGAAATTTGCCAAACTCAGTAGAATTCTTCAATCTATTCACCTTATAACTTTTGCTTTATAAAAGCATTATACATGCATATAAGAAAGGTCTAAAGGTAGTGTGCCCACATATAGAAACTTTTATCAAATGATGACGTTTTCTGTGGTGTGCTTCAAAAATCTAAGTTTCTCCTTCAGTTCCTTCGACGTGAATGTACTTGCCAACAATATCCTTGTAGTACATCCATTCACCTACAACAAAAGTCACAATCTGTGAATGGAAATAGTTAATTGCTAACTAAAAATGAAGACGTTAATAAACAAAATTCATAACCTGTTTGCGCAGTCTAGATCTACGGGCAGATTCCCTATTAGATAACTTCCCCCTTTTTAGCTCTCTTTCATCCTGAAATAAAATTTACCAACCAATGTTTTGTTTCTTTAGTTTACGAACCTGATATGACATGATCCAATACAATACTTAAAAATTCAATCATACAAAAGAAAAAGAATTTAAAGGAGTACATGTAGCCATGGTTGTGGCTGCATTTTCTCCCATTTAGTCTTTGTAACTCACACAACTCCTAAACGTTTTAGTATAAATATAAAGTTTATTTTCAATATGACTATATGTATAAATATAATCTCGCACTTTTTGCCACTTATACATAGACAAAGCAAGCAAATAGGGCTCCTAATGTGATCTATATGTAAAATAATGATAGTAAGTATTAAAAATTGTGACAAAGATTGTGTTTGGTTCAGCACAAACTACGTCATTTCTGCCACCGTTGTTTGGCCAGTCTCAGAGGGCACCCTTTTAGTCCAGTAACACACCTCATGTTCGTGCCTGGGTGGGCCAACATCTTTTCGCCGGTGTGGGCCTTGATCAGCATCAAGGCCTAGCTCTCCATTACCTGTCTCCTATAACTGAAAAGCAATCAAGAAACCTTGTTTAGAATCAAAATCTAAAAATTCAAAACTAATGCGATAAGTTCTTTGGGAGTGATGGCTCAAGTTGTAATGCCCCCACCTCGCCTAGCACCCTCTGTCGCCTTCTCATTGCTTTCATCAAGAAGAGTGAGCTTCTTTGTCAACTGCATTGCAAATCCTATAGTCGAGTTTGCTTAACATCATCAAAAACAATGGATTGTGTAGGTTGATCCCATCTGGCAAGATGAATTTGATCATTGATCATCATTTTATTGACTATGCAATGGGTTTGATAATCCCATAGGTGAAACATAGCCTGTTGCCACAGAACAAATGAGTATTTTACACTTCTACTCGTTTAACTTGTCCTAAAAAAGCAACCACATATCCGTTATAATAACAAAATAAAAAGGCTATATTTTCAAGCACATGAATCATTATATATCATTGCATTAAGACTAACCAGGCATTCTCATAAGTGTTTCTTTTAAAACCCATTTGACATGTTTTGACCCGTCGAGCTTTTAAGTCTCCTTCTATCATACCGCATTCAAACTTATTAGTAAAGACTATTTCCTATTTGATTTCAGAAGTTTAAGTATGTGTAACTCCTTGTAAAACTCGTGATCGTCATCCGATTTCCCAAATCACGAATCTCGGGGTCATATGAGATGTGAGCTTCGTCCTTCTCTTCTTCAAGTGACCTACTATCAAATTCATGATTCATAATTGTGGTAACTTGTTTTGATTCATAGTTGCTTTTGAATCAAGACTCATCCTGCATACATATTAAATCAGTTACATGATCACATGCATGCACTTGATAGCATTATATTAAATCCAATTTTTTAAGTTTAGGCTTACCATTATGAGTTTGTGATTGATTCAAGCGACACCAGTAGATGAGATTATGTGAAAAAAAAATATGATATTAGGGTTTCTGAGAAAAAAATATATTATGAATGAACTGCAAAAAAAATTTCCGTATATGTTTTATTAGGTTAACCAAACTTGTAGGGATTCTCCTACATAATTGGTTGCATTTATAGATTATAATATGCAACATAATTATCAAAATAACTTGTTGCCTAAGTGGTAAACACACAAGTTATTTATACTAATCCTACAAACAACCCAAGTTCCAATCTCACCATGGTCATTTTTTATTAAATACGAATTTTATAAATAATTGCTTAAAAATTTCGGAAATTCATACATAAAATCAGAAAAATAAATATTAATAATTAGGTGGATTAAAAAATTGCTTAGTTGGACAACAAATGCTTATGTGGCATGAAATTTGATTATGTGGCATTGAGGTGGCATTAAGGCCTGGCCTTGAATTTAGTGTAAATTTCATTAATTGTAATATTAATGCCTCAAGTTTATATATATATATATATATATATATATATATATATATATATATATATATATATATGATATATATATATATATAACAAAAGACAATAAAAATAAGATTGAATTTTAGAAGCAACCTAGTTTTATGTGTTGGGAGAACTAGCCATACACACTTTGGACGATAACGTGAAGTTATATGTTGCTATTGCTCTAAAATGAAAGATTGCATATGTTTAAGCGCACACTGAACCAAAACAACTTGTGATCTTTTCTAAGAACAAGCGGTTAGCTTTCACTTATCAAAGATCATTTGCGAAGAAATTTTTTACATAGTGTAGCAAACTCATTATGCTGATCACTAAACAATTTTTACATGTTAACGCGAAGCAAAATGAAAAAGACAATATTTAGTAGATTGAAAAAGTCCATATCAATCTTGGTAATGAATAATAGCGTTTGACTATCAAAGTTTTGACCAGTAATAATACCTATTTTGTCTTCTAATCTACTTTCTAACTACATGTTCGTAAGACATACAGCGGCTTAAATTGCGTGAACCGACAAACACAATATTATCATAAGAAAAATATTTTGTTTAATCTAGATTGCTTTCCTAGTATAAATCTGTTCACTTCTAGTTTTCTAGTCATCAATTGTGTTTCGTCTTGTTCAAAATAAAGTGTCTCGTCTTAATTTTAGCTAGAAAGATATCACAAATTTGCATAAAATTGTGATCTAAGATTTTTATAACTTTTGGTAACGTGTAAGTGAGTTGGTTAAAGATGATAAATAAGACTTGTAAAATCCTCGGTCTTTAAGATATTTTCATAATGTACATAAACTTTCAACTCGCTCGTGGTTTTCTCAAAGATTTGGGAATCTAGAGCACGCATCATTTGGTTTAGAATCCTTGAATATTCATAGTCGATAAGTATCTAAACATGATGATTGAAATAGTGGTTGTTGATCGTGAGTATCGTTATTGTATTTGTGTAAGTATTTGTGTATGATCACATTCAAACTTGATGAAAATAAGATATTTCAAAAGATATCCTCGTTGTGAATTTTTAACCATGATTAAAAACATGTGCATTTCATATATGGTTATGATAAAAATATGTCCATTTTAGGATAAGTATATGAATTATCTAAGAGATTTTTGTTGGTTTTAGAGTACCTAATTAAAAGCAAAAAGTTGAGAGTTTATATGAGTTCTCGGATACTCCCAAACCCATCTGGGTTAATCAACCCGATGAGTGAAAAAGAATTCGAAGACATACTATTTGCCTCAACACATTTAACACACATACACTTATAGTATATAACTAATCAACAACTTGTATCTTGAGCCTATGTGGGATAGAGTGTTCTTAATATTCGGTGAAATTAAAAAAAATGGCAAGAAGTAGATAATTTAATAGTTCTTAATATTCGGTGAAAGAAATATTTCTTGCATCCTGGATAATATAAACCATGCCTGAATCTTTGGAAAGCCAACCTGCTTATTGTGCTTTGGTAACCATTCGCTTCGTTACAAGTGTCATCCTGAAATCGAGTTTTCGAAGAATAAGCAAGACATTCTCAAGATGTAGAAAAGGGTCAAACAGGTAAAAGATGTAAAATATTATTGTTATACAGTTTTTGGTAATAAACACTGAGATATTGGTTCTTTTCGTTTGTTTCGAGTCATGTTGTTTATTGTTGTTGACCTTGAGATGGAGAGTGATAGGGAGGTGGTTTATGTCCTGGGTTATGGTTTTCGAATCTGGTAGGGATTAGTACAAAGTTGTTGTTTGTTGTTGTCACAATTCTCAATTTCCGGTCATTTTCAAATTTTTCTACTCATTCCCGGAGAAAATTTATATTTCATTAACGTATATTTTCTTATTAAATAAACGCTATCGCGTAATTTTTTTTTGAACTATTGATCCGATACTTCCAAAAATTATCCCGACATATTTTAATACTCATATTAAGATTATAAAAATAATATTATGAGTTTACCCAGTGTTTTAAATTTATTTTATATATAAATTGTTATATTTATATAATTACGACGGTTTTCGTAAAAACTACACGATAATTATTATTTCACTCAAATTCTGCAAGAAATGTGTTTTATAATTTTTATGACTTAAATATATTTTATTTTGATCCGTTAAAATTTATTTTTAGCTAACGCTACCCTAAATGCTTAAATAAATACACAAGTTATTAATCATCCTTAATTAACTACACTTTTCTACTACACATATGTATTTAGCTAGTCAAAACACATTTGGTCTCTTTTTTTTTCATACATGTCGACCTCCCAAAGATGAGTCACACCAATTGTAAACTAAATATCTAACTTATACTACATATATATATTTATTTTATTCTTACAAACATACATAGTTAACAAAATATCAAAGTGTAAAGATCAAAACCATTCCTCTCTTCCTCTCTTGATACAACCGGCAACCACAAGGGACCAAGAAGGAGTTCATAAATTTTTCTCTAATCAAGTTATTTACACTCTAGTTACACTCTTGATTAAGGTTGTGAAATAAAAACCTTGGGTGATTAGGATAAAACCTTTGATCATAAACCTCATCAAGTAACTTGTAAGCATAAAACTTCATCTTTTACCTTTTCATATATATTTTTCATACATTTTTATGAAGTCCATATGATCATATTTGCTTAAGTTGTAGTTTTTATTCATGTTTATCAAATGTTATCACCCATTAGTATGTACTAGTTAGAAGTTTATAAAAATTTGAGGAATGAAAAATAACCAACAAAGTGAGTTTACATCTTTTGATATTGAAGGCTTAATGTAGTTTATGTTAATTAGTATGTTGTAAGTGTTAGTTTTAACCCAAAATGGTCTTTTATCTTATATGGTTCACTAGTATTTCATTTTTAGTAGGATTGGCGAAGTGTAGTTCAAGGGATTTTTGTGGTGTAGTTTGTGGTTAAACAAGTAGATAAAAATGGTAAAGGTTAAAATGAGCGGAAGCGCTAATAAAATTATAATGTTTCGAAAAGTTAGTCATTTTTATAAGTTTTATTAAAGTTTTAGAAAATATATTTTTAGTTATAAACGTGGCCTTTTGAACGGACTAAAACGGAGTTATAACGAAAAAGATATGTAGTTTTCAATTTTTGCGGTCAAAAGTTACTATTCCAGAAAATTAGCGCGCTGATCCGATTTTCAACTGACCAAACAGTGACCTTAAACTTTCTGTGAAATTTCCAAAGTTTAAAAATATATAAGTACACTTAATTACCTTGGCGTGGATATAAAGAACTTGAAAACGGACTTAAAAGCAGTGAGTTATGGTTAACCGAACTTTGAGTCGGCGTGCTAAAAACACTATTCACAGCATTAGTATGCTGTCGGGATTTTAATCAAGGTTTTGAGGGCCTAAGCGGACGTTTGGGAAACGGACCTTAAAAACGAGTTAGTTTTCCTATGTATATATTACGTCAAGTCCGATGTAAACCGATTTTTCAATTACTAAACCGTTACATAGTTTTAACTATATTTTCACCATTAGCTCAAAAGTAATTATTTTTGACATGGAACCGTCACACATTCAAGTAACAATATTAACTAGTTTTCAAGTAGCATATTGGGTGATCGTTTTCAAATCATGCATTCACGACAACATATCATAACTCAAGTCATAACATTCATTTTAGGTCGCGGATAGTTTTGAGCCTCATTTTCGTGCACTTCATTTTGTTAGCATATCAATCATACGGTGAGTTCATACCCGCTTTTACTCGTTTAAATTCTTACAAACTCTTTGGGGAGATACGTGCTTAAATACTTGTTTTACTCTTGCGAATACTCAAACCATTTATACAATTGTGTTACACTATACTTCTTATACTCTTTGGACATTATGTGTGGTTTATTGCGATATGTGCCTTAATGTGCTAAACTTGTTTTTAATCATGCCTCAACATACATACTTTAGCTAATCGTCAACTCTGCGGGGCCGGAAGGTATTGATAGTACTATCGGTGACGCCCCACCCTTGTGTCCCGATGACTTGACTGGGGTGAATATAATCCGTTATTCAATGAGACACAACAAACAATGTAGACTTCGAGAGGTTCGATTAGGTCATGATTCTTTGCATTAAGTACTTGTATATATCGTATGCACATATGTCCTACTTACAAACAAGATTAACAATTCTATGTCTTGGGTGGGTCGTAAACACATGATTCTGAAGTTTTGTATGGGCGGGACTTGGGCCGAGGTGGATTCTGATCTTTCTTTGTGAAACATTCTTTAAAGACTTTTTCAAATCATTTTCAACAAACATAACTCACCAACCTGTGTTGACACTTTTTAGCGTGTTTATCTCGGTCGTGGGTGATAGCATTTAATGGAGCTTTTGGGTCATAATACATTGAGTCTTGTCTTTTAACAATACCATTCGACATGTTTTGTAACCTTTATGTATTATCAAACTTTAGAATTTCTTGTTTTGTAAACTTTAACTTATTTAATCGAATGGTAGATTTTTCAAGCGTCTGCATTATAAGTGTTTTCGTATCCATCTTTTGTCTTTATACGTTAATACACGTAATATTAATGCTATCGTTCCGCTGCGATATTTTGGGGGTATGACAGTTGTTAAGTGGCTGCCTAACAGATTTTGGAATCCAGATTTTCTGGAACATAAATCATTTCAGATTTTCTTTAGTCAGAATCCAGATTTTTTGGTTTTAGAATTTGTGGTATTAAGTTTGTGACGTACCCTAAAAGTGGCTGCCTAACAGATTTTGGAAGGTTTTGATGAATTGGGTTTTGAAGATAAAGATGATGATTGATCTTCATTAAAAGGTTGGGTGGGGCTATTAAATAAATATAAAAAGGTTGACTCGTTAGGTGAGTGTACCGGAAAAGACACACATACCCCTCTAATTATTAGACTTAACGAGAAAAGTTCACATCCATCCAAAATAGGGATATTTTGGGATACTAGTTTTAAAATTAGGGAGGACTTGCGTAATTAAAATGGAATAGAGACGGAGAGTGTGTGTTATTTAGGGCCCGTTTGGTTTGTAAATTGGTTTAGGATTTGGATTTGGATTCGGATTCAGATTTGGATTTGAGTCGGATTTGGAGAGAGAAAATATTTTAATAAATTTAATTTATAAACTAACTATTAATAAAAAAAAATAATAACTTTTATAAAAAATAATAATAAAATAGACGAGTAGTACCACGTTGGTGGCTATCAAATCAAATAAGCTTTGAATTTTGTAGGGAAGTCTACAAAGACCGTAGGATTGTCAGACAAGAAAAGGAAATTGGTATTTTAGGTATGTGTCATCAAATACCTTATTAAAAGGTATTATTTACTGTGATGTAAACCCAAAACTTAAAACAAACATTTGTATTCAAAAATAATTCCGATCTTTCATTCTATGGTGCCCAAACAAACGGCTCCTTAGAGTAAACCATAAGAATGAATCATGTAATTTTTTCTAAATATAAAAATATTTTGGTTGGTGACTGTTGAGTTGGTACTAGAAACATTCACCGTTTATCCTTTTAGCATTCTAATTAACTTGTGCGGATTTCAAGATGAAAGTAGTTTCCACCAAAACATGTTTTACGGTTAAAAAAAATGATTTACAAAAATGTTAAGAGTTCATATGAGTTTTCAGGCTGTTCACCATGTCACGGGTTAAATTTTCTTAATCGGTGGATGACGAGCACCCCGAAAACACAATATTATTCTAGACATATAACACTCGCATACTTTTGTGTATATTAGTCGCAAACAATTTCTTTGTCCAACCTATGTGGGATAAGATGAAAGAATATTTTACAAGAAACTAGTGTATGTGCTTACCAAATATGAAGGTAACAACTCGAAAATTATATGTTGTTATTGATTTGAAAACTGAAAATGTAAGATTGCATATGTTAAGTTTAAGCATTGTCCTTCCAGCTTATAGTCATAGAGAGTAAAATGTTTACTTTACAAATTGTTTCCGATATATGTTTGAATGAGGCACATGTTAAGAAACATGATACTTGAAATAGTAGTTGTTGAAAGATCACATTAGGACGAAAATATACATGACACTAGATGATAATAAGATATTCTCCTCATTATGAACTTTCGTATATAGCAGGTTTTGATATGTGTATGGATTATCCAACGAGACATATATTGCTTGTTGAGTTATATCTATACTACGTATTGGGCAATGTTAAATGTTGAAATGTTAAAAAATGTTAATCTTTCATTGCATTTAGAAAGTATTAAAATTAAGCTATGCATTTTTGGAAAGTATTAAAGTACTTTGAATTATTTCTGGTTTGCTCCATCTTTGTTTGTTTCAAAAGGAAACTATTAATACACATAAAATACCGGGTTGACCCAGGACGCTTCAAACCCGGCGGGTTGATCCGGGTTAATTTGTCCCTTTTTCGGACCCAACCCGTCAGGATGACCCGGTATAAATTGACGCATTTTTCGACCAGAATGGTTCAACCGGTTGAACCACCCGGGTCGAACCGGGTTTTAAAATATTATGTTTAATCCTCAAATCCTCAAACTTTTATTATATTTTTCCTTTATAACTCATAAACTTTTTTTTATCACTAAAACTATCTGTCGCTATAAAATTCGATCATTGTCTGTGATCTTTCGTCAGTTCTATTAGATTTATTAGCTTAAAGTTTGAGTTTAGTGTAAATTTTATTTGCCAATTATAATACTACTAGCTTATAGACCCGTGGATTCACGGTGATTTTTAGAGAAATTATTTATTAAGGAGTTACGTATGCGAATAAATTTGCAAACAACAACGAACGTAAATATTATTTTTTTAAAGGAACAATAAGTATGTTAATGATACAATAAACATTTTGATTTGTAACTATTATAATAATAAACGTGCATGATTGTGTTCTCAAACTGGTAGATAGTTTTGAAGAGCAAAGCTATGCAATCAACGTCAAACACTTGAGTAGTCCATGTTTATTCCGTGAACACCAAAGTATAAAATTAAGTAGTCATATATAGCCATATAATCACTACCATGGGCAAACTTGCGTTTTGGCATGCATAATCTCAAAATTCATATATAGCCATATAATCATTGAATAAAAATACCTCTAGCATTTACATAATCATTTGTTGTATTCTGACTAACTTCTAAATCTTCTCGAACGACCATTCGAGTTTTCGACCATCAAAATCCCATAAATGTCATAGTGGTGTTTCCTTTTTAAAGATGATCCTACTTTGCTTCTCGTTCTTTAACTTTCTTTTTGTAGAATATTTCCTTTACATCCTTTTGTTTCACCATACATATCACCCTCATGTAAAATATACGATTGAGCTCCATACCATGAGAAATCCTGTCGTCAATAACTTAAGTACCTAATTATTTATACCAAAGTAAAGAGATGAGAATATTCGTTGTGTATGGGCAATGTACCCAGAAAAAATAATATTCCAATACCATATAAAGCAATTAAAATGCCATAATAAACTTTTAAAACATATTTTCCCACCATGATGAACACATCTCATACTGTAAAAGTTATGACTCGACAATGATCATTAAAAATGAGACCCTTGAGCCTTCTAAATTATCTTTGGTGTTCAACATGTTACATATACAAACCTTTTTTTAGCACCTTATAGATACAAACCTATAAGTAAAAATAAGCACAATTGTATGTAAACATGTAGGAATTGACACCTTTAGAGTATAATATTGTATAGGTAAACCTCACTAATTTATTATCTTATACACACACATTATCGCGACCTTTGTCATGTCGAAAACGATAAAGCACTCATTTTGCTTAAGGGTGAAAGTACGTGAAACCATAAAAAATACACCGGAGATAATGAATAACTACACAAAAAATGCAAAATGTGTCATGATATGAATTACGTATTTATTGGGCAAAAAAAGCATATGTAGTATCTTCAGAGGATCCCAAATGTTTTAGCAATAACGTAAACCATGCACACCAAAAACTCTATGGTGGTCATCCCAATCACCAGGCGTTTCCAATCCTACTCTTAATCCAATTACAAAAGAATATGAGATTCTAAGCCATTATCTTGTTAAGTAAGTACAAAAAAACAAACAAAACAAATTAGACAGTTACCCGTACAAATATAGCCGTAATTGGTAACGCAAGGGTAGTACCGGTTCAAAGGAGGATTTGTTAACTGTGACTTTGGGTTAGTATTGCCCTTTATTTAAAAGAATAACATTGATATCAGCAATTCAACCCAGACTCATAACCACACATGTATGGTAACTGTCGTTTTATTCATAAGTCACACTTTTTTTTTTTTACGTTTTATCATTCTTTGTTTATACTAATTATAAGATAAGCATTTGCAATTCCCACTATAAATATCCACCACAGTTACCACATTTACTATATAGATGTGGAAATAGCCAAAATGGGTATGGGTTGAAATAGGTTATTTCCATACTCTTGGTAACAGTTACCACCAGTTTACATGGAAACGGGTCAATTTTGACCTTATTATATTGTAAATTGCTTGACTGTAGAATTTCAGTGGATATGAATGGGTTTAAAGTTGTTTATCTCCAATAAAGGTGAAGATCGGTAGGATCACCCTTGGTCCACGATCCTAAGGATGCCAACCCACCCTCCCCAAGGACCCTACTTCAAGAACGATGAGCCTGTCTCAGGTGTATCAGATTCTCAAAGATTGCTTCTCAACCATTTTATCTAAAAAATATACTTACTGAAATTATATATCAATTCTGATCATATGTTCATGCCTAAATTTTAAAAGACTATATCCAAGCATAAAATTACATGTGTTGACCCAAATCTGTCTGACCTGCCTATAGCTTATAAGTTATAAATCCCATGTGAAGCTTTTAAGTGATGGGCCACATCAACATTTGGTGGTTGTGATACTTGATTTGTTCTTGCTAAATCGATTCTTATTTTTGTTTTTTTTATTTGTAGGCTGTAATTACATATAGCCATGAAAACTAAGTAGAGCATATCATATGGTCATTGATATAAAAGTAACCTTTGCTTCAGTCTTGCCATTTATCTAGTACTTTGCACACCTAATTCTTTGGTCATGACACCTACACAAAACAATTTAGGATTTGAAAAACCATTAGAAACTAAGACAAAATATAATTTTGATCAATGTATTAAATTGAATCTGCAAAAAAAAAAAAAAAAAAAAAAAAGATTGAATTTAAGCGATAATTGCCAATTTTAAGGTTTGGACAGAAAAAAAAATCACAATTGTTGTACTATGCACATATTCAACGACACAAATATGATTTCCACCAACAATTTTCTAGAGTTTTGCTAAAACACAATTAAATTGAATATAATCAAATGATAATATATTATAATTGAATCGTAACAAAGTAGTTGTAATATGTAACTAATAAATCAAAACCCTTAATATATTATAATTGAATCGCTACTTACCAATTGTTCCATGTGGACACCTCAATTGCTTCTGCAATTTACTATAACCCATTACACACCTCCAATAAGCTTAGCCAAACACCCTTTTATTTAGAGCATCTTCTACTATGAGTTTCTTCTCCTTCAGCTATGTTTCGATTTGTGCTCCAACCTATAGTATACCACTGAAAGCATAATAAGTAAACATAAACGCATATCATTTTACATACAAGAAAACCCTCAGATAACCTTCACTAACAACCTCAATGACAACAACACCAAAGGATAATTTTGCAATAGGTTTTGTTAAGTTTCCCCTTTTCATAATCCTGTTCAACAATGTGTTTAACAAAACATACATAACAACGATTGCAAGTGTAACCTGCAAAAAATAACGAAAAGTAAAAACAAAACCAAAACAATATAGTAAATCGATCAAAGTGTAACAAAGACCATCAGGACTATGAAATCATATACCAAACTGTAGATCAAAAACGAAACCTAAAACAACCAAATCAGATCCAAACCCACAAATTTATAAGAAATATCATATCAAAAAAAATTAAAACAACCAAATCATGCATATCAAACTTAATCGGAAGAAATTAAAATGGACTAAATTAAAAGAAAACATACAAATTATGAAGAGAAGAATTACCAATTTCATGATATGATCAACAACACAAAAACTGTCATAGAGGCGAGATGTTAATGTTAGGGTTTATGATACAAATCAAAGTCATAAATTAAGTCGTAACATAATTTTGGATGATTTTTTGAATTTACTCCGATTAAATGTTGATCCGAAACTGACTGCGATTAAATGTACAATCCTAACTGATTATGTTTGAATGAATTGATTTAGTATTCGTATTGAAGAAGCTTCGAATTGGAAAATAAATTGTAAGAACAATTAGGAGTTGTACATTCCAAACTTGTGGACCAATAATATTAATGACATATCAGAATATTAATTGCAATGAATAATTTTGAATGTAGGGTTTATTTTTAAATTGATTTTGTTTTGTAATTAAATGGATTTGCTGTAACCAGTTAGATGTTTGTGAAAGAGTATGAAGGAAGATTTGACTTTCGTTGTGTGTTTGAAAGAGAGTATATTGAAAGTCATTAGTTATTGAGGTGTTGTACATTCCTTTTTTAACCAATCACGCTTTTGTGCATCGTAAAATTAATTCATGAAGTCTTTAAAGGGTAATCTAAACTAACATTTATTATATTAAATAGATATGCTCATTTATATTCAAGTTCAAAAGTATGACAAAATGGTTTGACGGTATTTACGTTTTGTTTTCTATTTTCCTTCAGTTTTGATTAAATTATTGGTGAATCACATAACTCAATTTTGCAACAAACTTATTTAATTCTCATATTCTCATTCATTATCAACTGGCTTTCAAAATATTCTTTCCTTTTACGTCATGTGAACTTAATGACTAAACCAATTTCGCTAAAACATTTTTTTAGTGAGTACAACGAAAGATAATAAGAAAAAGATTGAGATTCGTGTTAACTTTCAGTCCTGTTAAATCACCATGCTAACTACTTTAGCTAGAAAGCAGATACAGTATTGAAAACACAATACTTTTTTTTGAACGGCAGATTTTATTAGAAACAAAAAACTCTATAAACTAGAGAAGAAATTACAAAGCAATGGCTGAGGGATTAGACATCCAATTAGTCAAGCTAAAATTCTTTTTACATCTACTTGAAACATACATAGACGATCTAGAGACTATATCATCAAAAACCGTCGAATGTCTCGGAATTGAAGCACCAAAAAGGATTTGATTCTTGAAATTCAAAATCTGCCACCATGAAATGTAGAAAACCCCTTCTAGCATCAATTTCTTCTTAGATGGTAAACGAATATTTTTTAACCATGAGAGCCATTCTGCATACGAGGATACGTGATAAAAATCAATCTGCCACCATCTGCAAATCTTCTTATGAAAACACAATACTATTCACAACACGGACTTGTCATGCATGCTATGGTGTATTAGTAACAAACAATTTCTTTTTTATAACCAATGTGAGATATATTGTTTGCATTGAAGATTGAAGATGGTCTCCATGGTATATAAAAGACTTTTATGGAAAGGAATTGAAGAGACAATGCAAGAACTATTAAAAGTTGTTGAAAGTAACTTGGAACTCCAGATTGAATTTTTGAAGCAAACTAGTTTATGTGTTTGGAGCGCGAATCATATACACTTTGGATGATAACGTGCAATTATATGTTGTTATTGCTCTAAAAATGAATTATTTAAAATGATTAAGCGTTGAACTAAAACAACTTGTGATTATTTCTCAGAACGAGGGGTTAACTTTTACTTATCTAAAATCATTTGCGAAGAAATCTTATACATTGCTGAAGGTAAAAGTGTTTTTGCATTATGATACATGTTATGGACATGGGTTGTTAAACAAACTTTATTATGGCGATCAATACACATTATTGAATGCTCAATTTTTATATTATGAAATTTCAAAATTATGTCTAAATCTAAAAATAAGTAGCCAAGCAATCCTTTTATCATATACACATTTCATAACGTAACTCATGTTTAATTACTCTAATTTGAATTGTTGAATAAGTAAAGATCGATACACACGACCAAATGAATTCCGTGTTGAGCTGCCCGGGGAGAATACTTGATTTGCTTGTTTTGGCCTTAGGTTAAAATGTCAAGTATGTTATAAAGAGTACTTTATGTTAACATCTATCTTAATTTAATGGCATTTGCTATATGAATCAAAACAAATTTTAACAATTTAATTTTTTTTCTCAAACTCTGTCTTAATTGACTTTTTAAAAATACTTTTTCCTCTTATACTATATGATACTAAAGATTATAATATTCTTCACCAAAACATGTTCTACAGTAAAAAAAATATATAAATGAAAAAATAAAATAAAGAGTTCATACAAGTTTTCAAAGATATTACTTTACGGTTTAAATTAACATTTTAAACACAGAAAGTAATCTACTTGAAAACATTATACTTTTCTAAACACGTGTTCTTTCTAAACACGTGAACTCACATATACTATGATATATTCTTCAACTCTACTTTCTGACTACATGTTCTTAACACATATAGTATCATTGGCTTAAATTGTGTGAATGACATCCACAATATCATCAGAAGACAAACTTTTTATTTTATTTTAGTGTCTCCTTAGTTTAAATCCGTTAATTACTTCTTTTCTAATCATCAAGTGTGGCTCCTCTTAAGATTAGCTTGAAAGATATGCCAAATTTGCATATTGTTGAGGTCCAAGACTTAAGTTCTTGTAGTGTCGTGTAGCTCAGTTGGTTCAAAATGAGATACTCCGCATAAGACTTACAAAATCGTCGCTCTTTTAAATATCCTTATAATAAATGTACTTTAAACTCGCACGTGGATGTGAAAAAGACTCGAGAATATAGAGCATCATTTGGTAGGGACTTGCGGGTTTAGACATCCTTGAATATTCAAAGTCGATAAATATGATAATTTATAAATGTCACTATCATTCTTGTATTTGGGTAAGATTACATTAGAACACAAATATATATGGTTGTGGATGAATATAATATATTCCAAATGATAACTCGTTATAAACTTACAAGTCTAATTAAAATAGCCCATTTTATAAGATTGAACTTAATTGTATTGGTAAATCAAAATATAAAGTTATTTTAGACTTAAGTTTAACAACGTTAAAAACTTACGACATTATTTGTGTAATTTGTTTTACTTCCAAATTTTGGTTTGATTATTTGTCAATCAGTTATTTAATTTTATGACATTAACAACTTACATTATTTGTGTAATTTGTTTTACTTCCAAATTTTGATTATTTGCGATCTTCAATAGAAAAATAAATAAAGAACAATTACCAAAAGAGTAGAAATAAAGACCAAGAGTTCATATTAATTATCGTGGAATCGGTTGTGTAATGCTTATGTAAGGCTAGCTTTCAAACCTTTTAAGCATTACGAAAATGATTTCCGGAAACACAATACTAATCTAGTCACAAGGAATTTATGCACACTATTGTATATTACTAACCAACAACTTCTTTCTTCAACCTATGTGGGATAGAATGTTCGTATAAAAGTGTTGTGTTTGAACATAATGTTTTTATTGGAAGAACGCGTCGTTGGTGGTTGATGTAATAACGAATGTCGTGTTGTTAAGCACGCCTTGATCGGCTACCTATTGCACATAGTCTAAGTATACTACTCTCATCCTTCATTGGTTTGTGAAGTAAATTTATGGCCAAATAACTTTCTTTGGGCTTTTGATTTGTAAGTCTAAACTGTTCTTTAGTTTTTCCCTTTTAGAAGCTTCACCCGAATAAGACAATAGCCAATTTGATCACATTAACACAAATCATACACACTTTTACATCTTAATTAGTACACATCTACAAAGACATTACCGTCGTAAAAACAAATGAGATATACTAAAATCGATTCAAAATGAAAATTTCAGCATGAATAATCGAATGAGGTATATGTTGGTTTTTGACTGTTAAGCTCAATTGTATATGGATTTATCTTGAGCGTCATTTTCATTATTGTCACTAAACATCTTACGGTAATCCTTTTTGCATTTTAATCAAGACTTACGATGATACACAATTTAGTTCATTTTTGCATTTTTATTATTTTTGTTATTGATAAAAAAATATATTTTCCTCTCTAACCCATGTAAAATTCAAGATTTACACTAAACAAAATTTAAAGTTATTGTCAGTTGGTGAAAGAAAGATATGTTTCCTAGAACACCAAACTAAAGTTAAGAAGCAACTAGTCTATGCGTTTGGAGCACGAATCATGAAGGGAACACTTTCAATAACGTGAAATTATAAGCTGTTAGCGCTCAAAATATGAAAGATTGCAAATGTTTAAGCGTTGTTATAAGAGCTTTCTTATAAGAGAAAAAGGGTTAATGATTAATTATCATTATATAAAGAGATTAAGTTATGTTTATTGTGGTAAAATTAAGTTACATGTTTTATTTAATCGAGCTCTACCCATTTTCACAATGCATAATAGAAATGATTGAAAACATTATATCTATACATCAAGTAACAAATTTACATACATCATAACTATTTATGTACAGGTCATCCAATTTTATAAATGTTTTACGAAATAAGTTGTTTAATTCATTTCGTTATTTGCTATTTATAACGATGAAAACAAAATTGGGTAATATGATTGTTACATACACTCTTTCTAAGCTTTTAGCCATTCTTAAATGACATAAAAAATAATTATACTTCTTAAGGCATGTTTAGCACATGAGATTAAAAATAATAAAAAATAAAAATTACTTCATGTAGCTTATAAAAATAATCTTTTTTTATAATCTTCATCTTCAGCACCATCTCCAATTTTAGCAACAGTTACTTCCGCCAAATATACCTTTAAGCTATGTGAAACTAAAGATTAAAATGTTTTCCACCAAAACACGTTTTTTAATTAAAAAAAAGGCATGCAAAAACTAAAGATAAACATGTTTTCCACCGGAACATGTTTTATATTTAAAAAGATACTAAAAAGTTTGAAATTCATACAAGTTTTCGTGTATTACAAGCATTGGAATCTTGACAAGTTCTTGAACCTATAAAGATTCCACGAGATTGTGTACCTGAGAACATTATACCATTCCAAGCAAATATAACCCCATAGACTTGTGTATATAACTAGGCAAGAAGTTCATTCTTTTACCAATGTGGGATTAAATGGTAAGAAAAGTCTTCATAGTATATAAAGACTTTTATGTACGCGGAAAGAAAGAGATATATACCTTATGAAGAGTTATCAACAGCTGGTGAAAGAACTATTTCTTACATGGAACTCCAAATTCAAGTTTAGAAGCAACTAATTTTTGTGTTTTTGGAGCACGAATCATGAAGGGAACATCTTGGATAACATGAAAGTATATGTTGTTCTTTCTTTAAATCGAAAGATTGCAAATATTTAAGCATTGAACTGAAACACCCTGCGATTTTTTTCAAGAACAAGGGGTTAGCTTTTACTTATCTAAAATCATTCGTGAAATTTTTATATACATCGCAGAGTAATATATTGTTACTAGCTAAAAGACCCGTGAAATTCACGGGTATTTTAAAGTAATGTTGAAAAGAATATTGAATGGCATTTCGTATTATAAAGTTACAGGTTAGAAAGAAACACATTCGGATAAGCAAAGTAAAATATAAAGTTGATAACAATGAAACATGCATTATATAAAACACAATAGTCAAATAACCGAAAAAAAAAGAACATAAACACATTGAATCCTTTTTTTCTACTAATGCGAGATACGATGATACATAGATGTGATCACAAAATGTGCAGTACTTCTTAGTAAACCACGTTCATCGTGCTATTCGTGAGGTTTCCTGCCGTCATCACAAATAACCATTTCCTATCCTTTTTTGTTCCTAATGCTAGAGACGGCTACATAAGGTGCTCATATGTAAAAACAGGCTATTACAAATACAAACCCACTTTCCCGAGAGATTGTCTATGAATTTAGTTGATTGTAATCGTGAAAGAGACACGCATGGGGAACTGTTTTCTTACAATCTTTAACGGAAATCATTTATCATAAGTTGATATTTTCATCCTTGCGATAATCATTCATTTACCAAAATGGCTTATGGTTATTATAGTGGCCTCAAAGAAAGTTTTCATCAACATGGCTAAAGAAAGTCTTGTTCCCTTGCACACACTGTTGGATTGATCGATGTTTTGTAACACTCACTTTTAATGTAAGTTTATGGTTGGGCACCCGGAGGAATTTAGATCATTAATAAATATTGTAAATAATGTGCCTTTGTTTACCTGTACGGTTTTCCAATTTGCAAACACCGATACACTGCCACAAGTTAGGTACGTGACTTCTTTGCCTAGAATAACCAAAAAATCTAATTGTTTACAATGTCTACAAACTCATTTGTAGGAGCAAGTATGACTATTTATGTGAAATATTTGTGGTCATCAAGGTTATCCAACATATTTAGGTAAGTAAAGTTTATGATTGAGGCTTTTGGGTTAGTTAAATCCTTAATGAGAATCACGTACGTTAATCCTAATTGGAACCATCATTTGCATCTCCGAGCTTACCAACTCCTTGCTTTAGAATCTATTCAAGAAGTCCAAAATTTATTAATATCTTGAACCCACAACAATGAATAATTACGGTTAACCGCAACACATTACAGTGGTCCCATGATGGTGTCAAGAAAACCCTTATATTATAATATTAAATTGCTATGTAGCTGCAAATACACCATTTACAGCTCGACTGGTTTATAATCTAACTCATCAGATATCAACCGGACACCATAATCTGATATGAACCTATCATTTGGATATGGCTTGTCTCCAAATTTACACAAAGATCACATTCTTTTTCTTTTCATCTTTTAATATGTCGAACATAAGTTTTTTTTAAAGATTACCGTATTATGGAGTAATCTACTTATGATAAAGGTTGTTTTATGCGATTCAAATTTGGTGAAGTTTATGAAAATTAACCAAGTTTTAATATCGTTTTATTAAAGTGACTCCAACTTTCTTTTAGTTACATTTATGAAAATTGACCAAGTTTTATTATTGTTTACCTAAAGTCTTTGAAACTTTATTTTCACTACATCTATACTACATTATAAAGGGTTGGAGACTTTTATAAAAGGAAGTCTTATAGAAAGTTTTTAAGAAAAATATATTACTATAAAAGAAAAATTAGAAAATTAATGTAAAATTAAAAAAAATTGAAGTCTCATTTAAACAATATATTAATTCCCTCCAATAATGATATATATTTTAATAAAATTGTTTGTAAGAAAAGTTTAAAAAACTTATAACTATCAATTTAATGCTAAAATTTGAAAGATAAAAGTGCTAACTATTTATGATATTAATAATTTAAACGTTCTACTTTTGAAAAACATATATCTACTACGTTATAAAGTATTTGGGCCATTGGAACATTCTAAATAAAGAAGGTTTAAAATGAAAAATATTTTATCGCTACAGAAATAGTCACCAGGTACCCGCCACCGCATTGCCCCTTCTGGTAAATCATTAAGTTTAAATAATGTTATAATATTTTGAAAATTATGATCACTTATTCAACAAAGAGACAAAAACAACTAATTTTGGTTATTATTTTGTGGTATATAAAGTTAGTTGGGAGATGTTAAATTTCATTTTAGTTATTATCCAAGGTACTACTACTAATTTGGCGCATGTCTAAGTATGTCGAAGCTAACTCTAGAACATTTGTTTCTACCAATTTCCTATAATACACTAAAGTTGAAGGATATTAAAACTTCAGTGTTTTTGTAGTTGAAGAAATCTTTGATCGACATTAGTAAAAAACAGTTGTAAAACTTAAATGTTTTTTATGTTGGAATAAACTATTACTTTAGTAGAACAATGAGGGACATTTTGACATTAAAATATCCATATATATACAAAACATTTCATAACCCCAGACCGGTTTTGGGTCAAATTTATGAAATAGTAACCAAGTTTGAGATTTAGTTTAATTTAGTCACTATAACTTTATTTTGATTATAAAAGTCGCTCAAAGTTTCAATAAACATAATTACTCTTAGTTCTAACAGTGTTCCATTGTTGTGTAGTTTTTATGCTTGAGTGACGTAGATAGAACATTTATCAAACTTGGTTATTATTTCATGACTTATTTACTTTTCTGAATTGCATAGATTGTTTATATATAAAGTTGATTAAGAGTATATTCAAAGATGAGTGTTTATTAATAGGATACAACTTAACAATGCTTATATAAATACTTTCACTATAGTCATTTTGTTTATTCTCACAATAATAAAACAAATTGAAACTTTGATGGATTATATTCTTGATGTGAGATTTAGGTAACTAAATTGGAAAACTCATGAAATTTAATTAGTGTTAGAGGACGTTTTCCCGTTATCATACACACTGACATGACTCGGTACATCCAATAATATCAAAACCAACCTTAGAAAGGAAAAAAATCACAACAAACTTGATTAATATATTTTCGTATGATTATTACAAATTGCTAATATTTAATTACAATTCACATCAACGACATACTCAAGTAGGGCTGTAAACGAACCGGACGGACATGAACAGAGCCTTGTTCATGTCCGTTCATTTAATTTTAATCGGACAAATAAACGGATACGAACGCTTAAACGAACGAATTTTCTTGTTCATGTTCGTTTATTAAGAAAATGAATTGTTAGTGTTCGTTCATTAAGACACTAAACGAACATAAACGATCGAACATAATCGACGTAGACAAACAAACATAAACTTTATTAAATTATGCACAATATATTGTTTTATAAGTGTTGTTTTGTTTTAACAAACAAATTGTATGATTCTACAATTAAAATATATGATATACGAACATAAATAAATAAATGAACATAAACGAACGTATAATCGGACGTTCCCGAACATAAATGAACGGACGCGACTTTTGTTCATGTTCGTTTATTTAACTAAACGAAAGTAAAATATTGTTCATGTTCGTTCATTTAATAAATAAACGAACATAAACAAACTTTTTATCGAACGGTTCATGAAATGTTCATTGAACGTTCAGTTCGTTTATAGCCCTATACTCAAGCAAACAACTATATTTGAGATAAGTTTTGTATGATTATTGCATTGCACAACACATATAATAGAAAATAGTGTGTAACAAATCAATTGGCATGTACTTTTCTCAAACTTCTTTTTTCTATAATGGTAGGTCCATAGTTTTAATTTGACTAAAGTTTGAATTTATTATTCATGTGACTATGATGTTATTAGAAGATTGTAAACTATTTTAAGAAACCTATATATTGAAACATTCTAATCTTTAAGCTCTTTATGGGTGATCAGCCTACTACTTTGGCTCGTAACGGCGTATAGGATTGCTGCACCCATAAACATGCACTTTATCTCACTAATCTTGAGACCAAACGTGTAGTTGCAACACACAAACATCATATATAATCGAAACAAAACAACTAAACATGAGCATGTTAGTAGCCATATATGAATCTAAAAATTGTAAAATTGTTTGCAGGATAAATTAACCTTGAATTGGGGTAACGAACCTGACTTTTTTTTTATTTGATGTCTAACAACAGGGGGATCCACATTAGGTTAAAATACAAATTACAAAGAGATGAAAAAATAATGATATGGAGCAATAAAAAAACAACGCATAAATCTTTAAGGCTGGTCCCAATCGATAGGTCAACATAGGTTGGGCACCACCATTTTTAAATGAAGACCGATGTTGAAATCGAGTGCTTCGGATGTGGAGATCGGTCTAGAGATCGGTTGTGGCATCAAGAAAATGAATATCGGTCGAGAATCGACCGATATTCAATGCTTTGTCCTTTTTTTTTAAATATCTTGGGTCGTCGACCGGCATCCGGGTTGTCCTGGTCATTTGGAGAGAAGAAGGCGGCGTGACGCATGTTTTCCTGTGTCGTCCCTGTGTCGCGACCGACCAAACTAATACCTAATCAAATTTTTGACCGCTTCCTTGCTCTTTAAATGATTTTCCAAATGAATTCAACATCAACCGCAACAATACATGATCAAATCACTGACTTAATCATCCAAACGGTAATTATCCTAAATTTATGCAAACTTCATAACAATCAATCAAATTTATAACTTCGTTTCAATCCAATCCAAACGCAAATCTTTGTTTCTCATAACTAGACTCGTTTCAATCCAATCCTTCGCGAAATGCAAATCAAATTAAAAATCAATTCAATAAATAACTAAAGGAAAATTCTCGCTCAAAAACTCAAGACCTCCCTCCCCAAGAGCCTCTAAGGACTTAGGTTTTAAATAACTTTCAATTGAAAGACCTACAATTATTGCTCTATGGTTATGAATCAAACCTATAAGAAAGATTGATAGGTAATTGAGTGTTTAATAAGAAAGTAATGATTTCTTATTTAATGTGCCACTATTTAGTTAGTGTTAATTGGCCGTAGTTATTTTCTACTTTCAAACATGGCAGTTTCAAATGAGCTAATTTAAAAAACGCTTTTGTACACGTGGCGCAAATTAAGGCTTTGATATTTTTGGAAAAAATTGATTAGGGGTAGGATAAAATCTGTGTTTTATTAGATAGTATAGATAGATAATGGTTGTTAACAGATTTACATACATTCTGAAGGTCAAGAAGTACGTTCATCGATGATCTGTATGGAAACTTGCCAACAAACTCCTCATGTGCCGAGAACTTGGAGGCTATAGATATCTTGGAGGCAGTATCAAGCGATTGCTCATTATTGGGCTTTGTTAGCAAACTACAAAAACCAAATAGAAACAAAGAGAATATTTTTTTCAATTTGTGTAAACATTGTATAGCACTAACCAATCAAGATAGACTTAGGTATACCTTTTTCTAAAAGCCTCAATATCTTCCAATTGGTTGTTCATAATGCTTTCCTTTCCATTGTGCATAAATAATTTGGTACCCCAAAAAGCATTTTGCACTTGCATTACACCTATAACAAATACAGTAGTTAGATGTCATAAAGGTATACGTAATTTAGATCAATTTTGGATTTAATTAAAATTACCATCCCAAAACTTCATACGACCAAGTTGAATCACAACAATAAGCGTGCCAACATCAAGACATGATTTCGAAACTCAGTAAATTGTTCGGCAAAATCACCCCATAGCATACAATTAAGTTCCGTTTCCTAAAAGAGAGATGATCAGATTAACGAAATATGATTCTACATATATTAGTTTTGTTAACACAAAGCAGCCTATTTTGGAATACATATTCATGGACGTACTCAAGGTCGATAAGCTTCAACGGCTTCTTTTTTCCTGAACCGTTTGCCCCATAGTTGTCTAACTCCGGAGACTCAATTACTTGCCCAATGACATCTAGTAAAAATATCTAAGGTTAAACATGCAATGTATTACATCACCGCATTCGTATAATGTTAAACTGATAAGGTTTTAAAAGGTACCATTTTGAGGGGTCGTTTAAGTCTTTATTTGATCACTTTTGTATCCGTTATTGCTTAATATCGTTCCTTTTCACTTTTTAGGTCTCGTGAAGGCAAAATGCTGGAATGGCACTTATTTGGACGAAAAGGCGCGAATATATGAAGAAAATGGCCAAAGTCGAAATCGAGACACTCACAGTTCTTTGAAAGTAGAAGGCGACCGCCAAAAGCTATGGCGGCCGTCCCAAAATTATGTGACGACCCAGTACCCAAAACTCGTGTTTCAGTGACGACGTCTAGTTGTGAAAGAGTGAGCCGTCGCCACTCGCACGGCCTAGATGCAATCCGAACGACGCCGGTCGAAGAGACGGCGTCACGGACATAAGGTGACCCGTCGCAAGGTTAACGTGGCCAAGACGAAACCCCAATGGCGGCGACACGACGGCGTCACTAAACATAAGGTGGCCCGCCGCAATTGTAATCTTATATATAGAATCCGAATTTTTCGGTCTTTGTGGAGAGTCTTTGGAGTAAAACCTAAAACCGAACCTAAGGTGTCTTGTACAAGATTTTAGGGTTTTAAACCCTATCTTACACCAAGATAAGTCTTTACTTCATTAATTCAATTATGTCTTTGATTATTTGTGTGTATGCTTGCATGTTCTCCATGTCCCGCTAATTTATTTGTGTGTTTGCTAGAAAGTATGAAACTTAATTATTGAATATTGATTGGTTGTTTCTTATCTTAGTTGATTAATGATCTAGTAATGCGATAGGTCATTCGTTGTGTACTTAATGCTTGATTCATCTTTGTGAACCTTAGAGTATAATTACGAGTAATTGTAGGCTAAACCATCCAAATAGCGCCTTAGAGTAGGAGTTTATAATCTCTAGTGGGTTTGTAGACAAGACCCTTTGGTAAGTTCAAGAGTTAGGAGAAACGCATACCACAACTTTAGACACACAACGCAACTAGGAATAAGACGTGACACTCAACCATCAATAGGAGATAATTAAGGAGTAATACAAACTAAGTAAACACATCTTTAAACTATCATACGAGCACACATTAATTAGACATAGACTCCCACAACCTTAGTTAGATAATTAGATAATAGTAGAGTAATCGGTAGAAATACCAACCCCCAATCCAATACCCGAGATTCATACCTTTCCATTTTTCATAAAATATAAAAGATAAAAATAATCTTCCTCAACCTTAACCTTAGCGTAGTAACTCCCTACTAGCATTCATATTCCCATAGAGAACGATATCAATACCCGTGGCTTACCCTAATTACTACACTACAACGATTAGGTTCATCGCTTGGTGTTATAAAACTTGCTCAAGAAAGGAAGTTTCCTTGACCCCGAACAGCGTGTAGCATTATCATAAACATATACACCCAAACGGCAATTCATCTAAGCGGAAAATAATTCAAGTTCAAAATTTTACCAAATTGGCCAACCGCTTTGGTTTTACACTGCACAATTTCTTTGAAAGGCTTGAACACAAAGCCGTGCAAAGATCCTTTGAAATCAACACACTGATTTACCTGGGTCTTGCTAACAAAGTTAAGCTTCAAAGGGTTGCCTACAATTCGATAGTTTGGTTGGATTTGGCCCAAACTGTACATTCGCAAGACAACCGCATCACCCTCGTTCAACTGTTGCTTGAGTAGGGACCAGAGACATCCTAACCGTTGCTTGCATTTTGGCGCCCTAACAACATTAAAAAAATAGATTTCAGAAACTATTAGTAGAATAATTTAAAGTGTTGCGCACAAACTAACATTGAATTACATCAACATACCTGCTCGTCCATAATAATGAGTTCGAGGTTGATTACTTTGGGCTTACTGTGAACGGGTTGCATCCAAGCCCTAATGATACGAACACGTAACACAATGTTGTCACACAATGTTGTCTCGTACATCGGAGAGGTCGGAGATGAAACCATTGTCAAACCTAATAGCCATTTGATCAGTGAAAAGGAATAAGCAGAAGTAATGTAGTTTTGATATGTAGATACCACAAACACCTAAGTTTTTATAGGCAAAACATATTGTTAGAATTTATTGTAATTGTCAATCAAGAAAACATTTTCCATAAATTAAGAATAACATAATATCCATATATAAATCGTTGACAGTAAAAATCGAGCAAAATCAATTATAACAATTCCCAAAAATAAGAATGCCCAAATCAATTAAAAGGATGTAATTATTTTCATGATGACAACCAATTAACCTAAGAAACACCTAAAAAAATATATTAAAAAATCGTGAACCAATTACCATCGACCGAAAAGAAAATTAAAATTATATCAGAAATCCTAATTAAAAGAATCAAATTAAACACCTAAGAAAATTATATCATTTAAATTAAACCTCAAAAAATTATTAAACATCCTAAAACTTATTAGTATGCAATTTATTTAAATCAAACCTCAAAAAAAATGTACACTTTAATAAAAATCAGTGTACCCTGTGTGGAGATTTTTTGAACCATCCGATCTTTAGGATTGTTGATTTGAAGCTTAAATATGATATCTTTGTAGGTGATTTATTTTTTTGAGGAGAAGATCATGGAGCGTTGATTTGAAGCTTAAATATGATATCTTTGTAGGTGATTTTTTTTTTGAGGAGAAGATCATGGAGCGTTATCTTTGTAGGTGAAACTGTTTTAGAGGTTAATGAGTTACCAAGAAGAATGGTTTTTAATTGAGTTAATTGTATGGCTGAGTTTTCAAAAGGCCACGTGGCAGTAGGTTAATAGTTAATAGAAAAATTAATTAGAATGCTAAATAAAACTCTATTTTATTAGTTAAGATAGATTCAAGTAGAGATTGATATGCACGACTCAATAAATTACGTGTTGAGCTATCCGGGGAAACTTCCATATTCTGATACTTGTTTTGTTTGTTTGGCCTTACTGTAAGTATGTTAAAAAGAGTACTTACGTTAAGTATGTTAAAAAGAGTATTTATATACTTGCAGATAATATATAAGAGATTTTTTCATAGGGAGTTTACTTAAATATTAATAAGCATATAACAAGAGTACAAGACATTAAAAATATGGGGTTGAGTAAAACAAACATGCATCATTTCAACCCAACTTATTGGGGTCGTGTCTAGTAGCCATCTACGGGTGATCACAATTCAGTAATGAATATACATATTTCATTCGCAAGTAGCTAAGCAAAGTTTTCGACAAGCATCCTTATCAAAAAAGTACTTATGTCAAAATTGAAAAGTAAGCAGCTAATCAGTCCTTTATTATGTACAGTTTTGATAGCTTAAGTCATACAATATTTTTTATATTATGATGCTTGTTTGGTTTATTTTGACCCTAGGTTAAAATTATATTATGGTAAAAAGAGTACTTATGTTACAATCTCATTATAAGCAATTGGGCAATCTTTATATAGTTGACATATAATAAAGACATAAGCTTGAGCCCAATAGTTGGACCTCTGACCATGAAACTTTGAACGACGGCCACAATATCATCATAAGATAATCTTTTCATTTATTTTCGATTGCTTTCCTAGTTTGAATATGATCATTACTTCTTTTGTAGTCATCAAGTGTGGCTCTTTTTAAAATTAGCTTGAAAGATATGACAAATTTGCATATATTTGTGGTCTCAGACTTTAGTTCTTTTTGTGAAGCGTAGCCGAATTGGTTACAAATGAGAAATAAGACTTGCAAGATCCTTGGTCTTTCAACTATTCTCATAGTAAATGCACTTTAAACTCGTGTGTAGTTGTTAAAAAGATTTGGGAATATAGAGAATCGTTTAGTTTGGAGTATGGACCTATGGGTTAATAAGAATCCTTGAATATTCAAAGTCGATAAGTATCTAAACATAATGATGGAAATAGTAGTTGTTGATTGTCACTATCGTTGTTGTATTTGTGTAAGATCACATTTAAACAAAAATGTGTACATCACTAGATAAAATAAGATATATCGAAGGATATCTTCGTTATGACCTTTCAACAATGACAAAAAATTGTTCATTTCATATAAGGTTATGGTATGTGTATGAATTGTCTATTGAGATTTATGTTGGTTGTTGACTCTTGAATTAGATTAATTTGTACGATGCATTTGAATCAAAAGACTTGAAATACATTTTTACATGAATCAAGAGAATTAAGATGCATTTTACATATTTAATTGTTTCTTAGGTAAAAGAAAAAAAGTTAAGAGTTCATATAAGTTTTCTAACATTTCACAAATTGTAGGATTTTTTTCATCCAATCATTGCATAGTATTAGAAATATTATACTAGTCACATCACATTTATCATACATACACCTATGGTGTATAAATAACCAACAACTTCTATCTTGCCTATGTGGGATCGAGTCTTAGGATAAAATTTACAACATATCTTCATCTAACAAAATGATAAGAAAGAGATAATTCAAGAGTTCTTAACATTTAGTGAAAGAAAAATTCGTTACATGACTGAAGTTTAGAAGCAACTAATTTTATGTACATGAAAAGAAAGAACGAAAGAATAATGCAAAAGTTAGAGCAAGAACCATAAAGGTAATAGTTTGGATAACATAGAATTATATGTTGTTATAGCTCTAATAATGAAAGATTACGACATTTTATATGCATTGTATTAATTGAACATGTGATTTTTCCTAAGCGTTTACTTATTTGAAGTCTATATAAGTTTTGGGTCGTAACTAATTCTTGCACTCATGATTCGGGGTTCTCACAAAACACACATGCATAGCAAAACTTACAACTAGAGAACACAAATAAGAAATTGAAATCTATATTTTCATTTCTTATAATTTCAAGCAATACAAAATGATATTCAGTGGTAATAGCGCACATGACGTTTGGTTTACAGTTGGTCTAAAACTTGTGTTCCTCGGGTTTTAAACAAGTGACTATAGTATATAAAGACAACTTTTTGAGTCAATGAGATCCGAGAAATGAACAGTAACCACTCTCAATTACTTTTTTTCGACTCTACTTTCTAACTACATGTTTGTAGGACATATAGTGGCTTAAATTGAATGAATGACGACCACAATATCATCATAAGACAAAGTTTTCTCTTATTTTCGATTGCTACCCTAGTATAAAAACTAAGTTTTTTTTTTTCATTAGGAAACATATTAATGGACTAAGTAATTAGTACTAGAGGCATATTTTTTTTTGATCCGGGTGCATTTAAGAGAATTCTTAACTTTTATATTAATTTACACGAGGAAACACAACTCGATGAAAGTCCCGTGACACTGCGAGACCACTAGACCCCATGGTGCACGAAGAGACATATGGCACCAGATGAAAATAAAATTTTCTAAAGGATATATACTCGTTATGAACTTTCAACAATAATAAAAATATGTTTATTTCATATATGAATGTGCATGAATAATCGAATGAGGTATATGTTTTTTTTGTGTAAAGGTTACCCGGTCAATGTAGACTGCTACATTCCATTCAGATTATCTTAAACTTTTGTGAATGAGGTATATGTTGGTTTTTGATTGTTAAGCTTAATTGTATATGGATTTATTTTTAACGTCATTTTCATTATTGTCAGTAAACATCTTACGGTAATCCTTTTTGCATTTTAATCAAGACTTACGATGATACACAATTACTTCATTTTTGCATTTGTATTATTTTCGTTATTGATCATCAAAAATATATTTTCCTCTCTAACCCGTGTGAAATTCCAGATTATAGTAATAGATTCCACCAAAACATGATTCAAGGAAAACAAAACTTAAAAACGGTTAAGAGTTTATATTAGTTTCCAGTTTCTTGAGGCGCTACAAGTTTCTCAAGCTTGATGACCCGCGATTAACTGAAATCATAATATTATTCTAAACATGTAACATTGACATACATTATGGTATATTAGTCACAAACAATTCCTCTCTCCAACCTATGTGGGATAAAATGAAAGAATGAAAGGTTAGAAAAGATTTCCATAAAAAAAAATGGTAAATTACTACACCATATACATATTTTTCTGTACATGAAAAGAAGTTTATAAACATCTAGTTTATGTGCTTGGAGCACCAAACTTGACGGTAACAACATGAAATTATATGTTGTTAAGTATTCTTTGCGGTACCAATCCACTTTCTGCACACGCCTAGTTAAGTATGGATGGCAACTATTGGCTACTCTAATGGACTTTGACCCAACCCGAACTAGAATTTCACATGGATAAGTAATAGGATAATTTTACTTTTGTAAGAAGTTGGTCAATTACAGCTAGGGTCTTATGAGCTTATGTTTTCGACCCAACCCAACACAATGTAACAGACCCAAGTAAGCCAGGTTCTACAATGTAATTTGGTGTACTGTACTGATGTGAAACACAGTGGATCGTAGATACTTTCACTACGAATAGACAGAAAAGAAATTACTGTCAACATGCATAGCAAATGAACGAAAGATTAATATAATCCGTTCTTGAATCTTTTGAAAGCCCATTTGCTGATTTTGTTTAAATGCGATTTGAGGAGCATTTCATACTCGGGCTCGTTTCGTTACAATATTGGCATCCTGAATTCGATTTTTCGCAGAATATGTAAGCCATTCTCAAGATATAAAATATGGTCAAATGGTAAAAGATGTAGAATCTTATAATTTAGAATGTATCCCAATTACATCTTCTACTTCAAACTTTCACATTTCCGAGTCTTCGTTGTCGCTATCATATAAATTGTTTAGAAGCGAGTCTAGTGTCCCTTTTACGTTTATTGTACGTGTGAACGACAACCGCAATATCATCATAAGACAAACTTTCCTGTTAGTTTTTAGTTTGACCCCCAAACTGCTATTAAGATTAGCTTGAATGGTATGCCAAAAAGAATAAGGGATGATAAGTCGATAACCAAGAAAAGTAAAAAAGATCAAGAATACATATTAATTATCCGGCTATGAGTTTTATAATGCTATGAATGGCTATCTTGCAAACCTTTTAAGCATTAAGAAAATCATATACCTGAAAACATAATACTAAGCTAGTCACAAGAAACTCACGTGCACTGTGGTATATTAGTAACCAACAAATTCTTTTTTCAACCTATGTGGGATAAAATGTTAATTTGGATAAAAGAAAATTGTGTTCGAATAGAACTTTATATTGGATAGAAGACTACTTAAAGAGTCGGTAACGAAAACTTGGAACTCCAAATCCGATCACTAAGCATTTTTGAATGCTATATTTGTGAGAACTAATGTCAAAATATAAAATAAGTAACTAGGCGCTCCTTTATCATAGACAAGTTAAAATCATTCAAGTAGAGAGCGGTATACGACTTAATGAATTACGTGTTAAGGTGTTTGGGCGAAGTTTTTATATTATGATACTTGTTTTGGCCCTTGGTTAAAATCTCACTATGTTAAGAGAGTCCTTACGTTAAAATGTTAAGTTTGCCTTCTTTTTTCTCCTTGATGTTCTTGCACTCATGATTTGGGGTTCTCACTGTATTAAGCGTTCAGGTTAATTGAATTAGCCAGGATAATGTTTCTTAACCCGTGTGATTCGGGTAAAACCGGGTTAGTCTGATTCGTGAAAAGTGATCGTCACTACCTTTATAATAGAGCAGTTTTGTAGTATCATACTCGGCTATCTAATATCGAAAAATATGACGAATGTGAAAATAACCAACATTCATTACTCCAAATTTGAAAATAACAAGTTCTGAAGTTATTTAGTCCACTGGAAAGAATGCTTTGTGAACCCTCGTATATACTTGAACTATCATACAACCCATGATTGAACCAACTATTACGACGTGACCCATCATGTGTTTTCTTAGCCAAACATTATCATGTACGTTGCAATTGGTTTTGTTAACTTTTTCGGTAAATTTTGGGAGACTCGAAAATTAAAATAAAGATGCATGATTCGTTTTACCTTTTCCTCCTAGCATAAATGATCCCATTAATACTATATCCAATTTGATTATTGCTAAAGTAAAGAACACACAATGATGGAGATGTTCCGACGACCACCACAACCTCCCACCCGTTGCAGTACCATTTGGAGTGCGGTTTCAGCAATATTCGTTATTGCTGCTTGCATTGTGGTCTTACGTAAGCTGCGTTTATGCCAAGGCCGTCTCAAAATTTTCGGTTGCCCTAGTGAATAACAATAAAGTAGCTGTATTATACTTGTAGATTTCGGTGTAGTTTTTGAATAGTCTTAGTAAATGTTGCATGCATGTTCTCCTACCTGGTTTAAAGGCAAGTCATAAGGAAGTACCCAACTATATATGTGGAAGTACACTCCATGTATGTTTACATTCGGTTTCCATTTCGTAGATTAGTGACTTATTGGGTAGTTAGTATTGCTAGTATAAATATATGTACCTTTGCATCAGTTTGTTCAAGAAGAAACAACAGTGATTAAGTCTTGTTTCTTAATCTTGCTTTCATAGTCGTATGTTTGATTCATTTAGTTGTTACTTTTCATAGTAGTAGTGTACGCAGTAAAAGATATTGACTATCAGTAGCCTTAATCATATCAGAATAAATTATGTTTTTTGGTCATGAAGGTTAAAGTCTTTTGCATTATGATACCTGTTAAGAAAGATTGTGAAACAATAGAATCCCAAAGCAACGCCTTTTAGGAGAGAGCTACTATGGCCATGGGGTGATAAAGCAAACTTACTATGGCGATCACTACACATATTTGAATGCTCAATGTGTATATTATGAATTTTACAAAATTATGTTTACAAGTAGCTAAGCAAACTTTTCGACAAATATGCTTATAAGATTAGCAGTTATATCAAAATCTAAAAATAAGTAGCCAATAAATTATTTATCATATACAAAGTTGATAACATAAGTCATATGTTTTTATTGCTTTGATATGAACTGTTATTCAAGTAAAGATCGATATACACGGCTTACTGAATTACGTATTGAGCTGTTTGGGGAAAGTATCTCTAAGTAGCCAAACAATCGTTTATCATGTACGGATTTGATAACGTAAGTCATATCTTTTTATTACTGTGATATAAATGAATCATGTGTTGAGCTGTATGGGGAAAATGTTAATATCTCTTTTTAAGCATATAACAATAGTACAAGACATAAAAGATAACTGGGCCTAGGGCCATAGCCATCTTCATCTCCTTTTCTTTTTTTCCAAAGGCTTTAAGCCCAATAGTTGGACCCTTATACTGGCTCAAATTGCCTAGATGATAACCACAATAGACTAGTTTGGGGCTTAGCGAAAAAACCGTAATGACCGAATAAACCGAAAACCGAAACTGAACCGAACCGAAAATAACCGAACCGAACTAATAACCGAACCGAATTTGCTAAAACCGAACCGAATCGAACTACTAATTCGGTTCTCGGTTTCAGATATGCGGTTTGAGCCAAAACCAAACCAAAATCGAATTCATATAAATATATATGTTTTTATATATTACTTATATATATATATATATATATATATATATATATATATATATATATATATATATATATATATATATATATATATATATATATATATTATATATATTTTATGTATATTTATATATAAATAAATACTATTAAAGGTTATCATAATATAATAAAACACTTTTATGCTTGAAATATATTTTTTGCTAAATATCTATGTAATTATTAATTTTTTAAATAATGAAATTCGGGTTATTCGGTCAACCCAAGAACCGAATCAATTAGAATTCAACCAAACCAAACCGAAAACCGAATTTGAATTTGGTTCGGTTCGGTTCTCGGATTGACCTAAAAAAATTAACGAATTAACCGAACCGAACTAACGAACAACCCGATGACCGAACCGATCAACACCCCTAGACTAGTTTACTCTAAATTTAAATTGCTTACCAACTTAAACATCGTTAACTACTCTTCTTCAAGTCATCAACCTGTAGTTCCTCTTAAGATTAGCTTGAAAGATATGGGAAATAGATTTGGCAGTTGTGGTCCTAGACTTTTTAATAGTGCGCAGCTCAGTTGGTTTCAGACGAGAAATAAAACTCGTAAAATCCTTGGTCTTTTGTGAATGCACTAATAAATGTATAACTAAGATCAAAGTGGTTCCACCATAACATGTTTTAGAATAAAGAAACAAAAATGAAAAATGGACAAAAAGTCAAGGGGTTATATGAATTTTCAGATAATGCAGTATCTCACAAGTCTTTTTAACTTGCAAAAGACCAGCATATCTGGAAACATTATACTATGCTAGAGGGGTGTTATTCGGGTCGGGTACCCGAACTCGACCTTATTTAGAACTCGGGTCAATTCGGGTTGACCCGATTGACCCGAATATATTTTTGAACCCGATTGACCCGACCCAAATTGACTCGGGTCGGGTCGGGTTCGGGTCGGGTCAGCCCGAATGACACCCACACATGTACCTTACTTAGTGGGATTACATTTTTGGGTCATGAAAGTTGGAGTTTATCTCGGTTTGCAAGTAGTTAAGTCTATAAACTGTTTTGGTTGTTGAGTTAGAATGCTTATATATATATACTGTCAACATACTTTTGCTTTTGCATTTGTACATTACATTCCCAATTCACTCAAATATAGGCAATGCATTAAGCAACATATAAAGTGATACTTTCTGTTTTCGAGAAGGTTTAAGAAAAACTCATGTATGAGCTTAGGGAGATACGTTTTGTAATCGAGTTATGCTTGCTATTAGTAACAATGAAACACATTGCCGTAAAACCATAACAAAATAGAAAGTGATGTTTTTGTTTAAGAAAAGCTTCACAAACAGAAACCATGTAGCATGAGATTACATCAATGGTTACTTTACTTCACTTGCATTTGCTATTTGTAACAATCAAAAAATTACTATTAATATAAAAATATAGGAATTTTTACATATGTAAATCCCGAACCATTCTCATACATGGGTTGTTTAGCTCAATTACATTTGCTATTTATAGTGATCAAAGAAAAATTGAGTAAATTGTTTCTCACACTCTTTCTCAATTAACTTCATCTCCATAAGTCCAAATTATAAGTCCATTTTAACTTTTTCAAAGTCATTTTATTTCAAGTTTGACTTTAATTATTTCTTTTAGCGTTATATAATACTTAATGTAAAATATATAAATGGATATGTGATTTAAATGCATTTTTATTCGTATACTTTTTATCAAGTATTATATAACATGAAAAGAAATAATTAAGGTCAAAGTCGGAAGAAAAATACTTTGAAAAATCAAAAATGGACTTATAATTTGGGATGGAGAAGATATATCTTTCCCTCTTCGATCATAATCTATTTATAAGTAAAAGATTAGAAAGGTCTCCACAAGAACATGTTTTATATAATAAATAATTCGTAAAGTATACACAAAAGAGTTTAAGAGCTAATTTTTATAACTTGGAAGATGGTATACATCGGAGATCTTTCTAATCTTTTACTTACAAATAGATTATGAAGAGGAAAGATATATATGAGTTAATTGAGAAAGAGTGTGAAACAATTACTCAATTTTTCTTGATCACTATAAATAGCAAATGTAATTGAGCTAAACAACCATGTATGAGAAAGGTCTCCACAAGAACATGTTTTGTATAATAAATAATTCGTAAAAGTATACACAAAAGAGTTAAGAGCTAATATGGGTTTTGAGATATATTCCTATCCACCAATTTTTTATAACTTGGAAGATGGTATACATCTGAGAACATAATATTATTCTAGACATGCATAATAAGCATACACTCGAGTATATTAGTAACCAACAACATATTACTTCAACATATGTGGGATAGAATAGAATGTTTGACTAGAAATTAGAAGATATATTCCATAAAAATATGGTAGGTTGTTATATAGAAGACTTTAGTACATAGAAAGAAATAGACATGTCACTTGAACACCAAATTGAAGCTAAAAAGCAACTAGGTTATGTGTTTGAAGCACGAATTATGAGGGAACATCTTGGATTAACCGAAAATTATATGTTGTCATAAAGCTCTAAAAATGAATAATTGCAAATGTTTAAGATTGTATGAAAATAATCTGTTGAAAAGAGTACTTATGTTAACATCTTTTTATAAAGCAGCTAGGCAATCCTTTACATAGTTGCAAGACAGTCTTGTAATATATACGGGTTTTATTCTTATGGAGTTAGTTGAAAATATTTTTAAGCATGTAACAACGACATAAGATATAATTGGGCCTGAATATAAAGATCATGAATCACTTTAGCGCAAACTAATTGGGCCTTTGTCTAGTAGCTAATTTTTATTTGTTCGCCAAAGCTTGAGCCTTTGTCTTTTAGATATTTCCATTGATAAAGTGTCAGCCTTGGTCTTTTAAATTCCTAGCCAAATTGCATAAGTTTGTTGTCCAAGACTTTTAAATTCCTAGCTCAGTTTGGTTCCAAATGAGGAATAAGATTTTCAAAATTCT
The DNA here is from genome assembly GCA_022545495.1 of Chrysanthemum lavandulifolium. Lineage (NCBI taxonomy): Eukaryota > Viridiplantae > Streptophyta > Magnoliopsida > Asterales > Asteraceae > Chrysanthemum > Chrysanthemum lavandulifolium. Next base: position 268,992,824 of record CM040241.1, read on the forward strand.
TGGTCTTTTAGATATTCTTATAATAAATGTACTTTAAACTCACATGAGGTTGTGAGAAAGATTTGGGAATATAGAGAATCATTTAGTATAGAGTATAGACCAGTGGGTTTAGAAATCCTTGAATATTCAAAATCGATAAGTATCTAAACATCATGATTGAAATAGTAGTTGTTTATTGTCACTATAGTTGTTGTGTATGTGTAAGACCACGTTAGAACGAAAATATATATTGAATTGGATGAATATAAGACATTCCAAAGGATGTCCTCACTATGCACATTCAACTATTAAAATGGGTTTATGTCATAAAAGGTTTTAATATGTGTATGGATCGTCTAACAGGAATTATGTTGATTGTTGACTCTTGAGTTACATCATACGTGTATATATTTTGCATGTTGCATTTTAATAAGACACATTTTTACATATCTATACGGTTTCCACCAAAACATGTTGTAGAATACAAAATTAAAATAAAAAACTTGAGAGTTTTTAGTAGTTTTCAAATATTTCCAGACCTGTCGTATTTTTTCAATATGACGGATCAAGATCTTTTAATAGTACCATATTAATAGAAAGACCAAAACATGTTTTAGAGTACAAAATTAAAAGAAAAAAATTGATAGTTTATATTAGTTTTCAAATATTCCTAGACCTGTCGGATTTTTTCAACCCGAGTGATCAAGATCTAATTGAAACCATAATATTATTCTCAACACGTTCAATACACATACACTTATGGTATATAAGTAACCAACTACTTCTATCTTTAGCTTATGTGGGATAGAGTTTCAATATAAAAGGTTGAAAAATGTATGATCTTAAAGAAATACGTTTGGTATTCAATTTACTTTTCATATTTGTAGTGACCCAAAACATTCTGGTAACATTACAAGTAATTATTTTAGTTAAAACCAAGCTCTAACATTTCCATAAAGGCGATAGAAACTGATTTTTTCACTTATGAAAAGTCTCACAACAGTAATCATGTATGAGATTGCTTAAATGGTTAGTTTATTTCACTCCCATTTGCAAATTTTCCCATATATACGTGCACATAAAGTGATGTTTTTCAGTTAAAAGATATTTTGAAATATAATTTAATTTCATTAAATATGATTTTGTTTAAGGTGTCCATAGAAAAGTGGTACTCATAATAGTAGAAATTTACTTTCTACATGCACAACAAATGACCGAAACATCAATATAACGCGTGCTGGAATCTTTGGAAAGCCAACCTGCTTATTCAGTTTAAGTGCACTTTGAGGACCATTCCATACAAGGCCTCGCTTCGTTACAAGACTCGCATCCAAAAATCGAGTTTTTGAGAATAAGTACGACATTCTCAAGATGTAGAAAAATGGTGATGTAGAATATTATTGTTATACAGTAACGTATATAGTTTGTGGATCCCGGTTACATCTTCTACTTCAAACTTCCACATTTGGGAGTTTTGGTCATCGCTCTCCCGTGTATATAGTTTTATACATGAATCATTATGGCGAAAAGGTTGCTATTTCATTGGTATAGATTCTACTCTTGTTGTGTTCATGATGTAATTAGTTAACTCATCATAAAGCAAATGTAAAACAGTTGATTAAGTAATAAACCATACCTTGGTTTGATTAATATGGTCCAACTTTTAAGCGTATGGCTAAAACATTTCGACCGCATAAGAGGTCGGGACTCGTGAATGCAAAAGCAGGTCTCTTAAGAGGTTGAGACTCGTGAATGCCTTGATATCCATATTTGACAGGTATAGATTGATATATCTTACGAGTGTTTTTAAAATAAAAGATCATTTGAAGATACGATGAGTAAAATACATAAACTGAAGACCAAGTTTGAATCAGTAGGATCCAACCAGGAACACTGACCTCCATGTCATTCTTTGGTCTTCAACTCTATTTTTTAACAACATATTCTTAGGAGAAATAGTGGTTTAAATTGCGTGAACGAAAACTTCATTATAATTTCAAAACTCGTTAAGTAATTACTTTGCTTCAAGTCATCAAGTGTGGCTCCTTTTAGAATTAGCTCGAAAGATATGCCACAATTACAAAGAGTTGTGGTCAAGACTCTAAAATTTTTGGCTGGTGTATAGCTCACGTGGTTTCCAGTGACAAGACTTTGCAAGGAGACTTCTAAAATCCATGGCTTTTCAAAAGTCCACATAATGATTGTATTCGTAATTAAATGCGTGGTTGTATGGTCATATCAAATGGGCGGGATTAGGAATCCTTGAATATTCAAAGTCGATAAGTACCTAAACATGATAATTGAAATAGTAGTTGTTATTCGTGACTATCGTTGTTGTATACGTGTAAGATCACATTTGAACGAAAAGATGTACATCACTAGATGAAAATAAGATATTCGAAAGGATATCCTCACTATGAACATTCAACTATTATAATATGTTCATGTTAATTTTACCAAAAGAATTCTCTATAAACGTGTATTTATTTTGCACGTTAAATACAATTTTCGATTCCTATTGGTTCTTATTTAGTTTTCACATTTTGTTTGTTAAATAATCTAACACCCCCAAAATTATCGCAGCGGAAGATTGTATCACTGAGGTATTACTTCATAGTTCACAGCACAAGCTACAGAAAACGACTCTAAATGAGGCGTTTTGAAATAAATTATCATTCGATTAAAATATCGAGTTTAAAAGCGGTCCCACAAGTTTGTACAATCATAAAAGTACAACATAAAAGTTGTAATATTTTTAGAATGATAATATATGCATCGTCTCCAAAGTATTTTTATGCCTTCACATGCCATGCCACTAATTTCTTTCGAACCTGAGATAACATGCTAAAAAGTGTAAACACAAAGGTTGAGTGAGTTCATAGGTTTGAAAGTAAAGCAGTTGATCACAAGATATCAAGTTTAGGAAATCGATGAGCTACGTTGTTATATGCCCATAGTCGTTTGATTGCCTAACCGGTCAATACAAACGATAGAAACCTCATAGGTTTGAAAGCGATGAGTGGACAATATAGTTTGTAGTATAATTGCAATGTGTACAATTATCTTCTTGAAAGTTATTATTGCTCTAAGCTCATGGCACTCACGACTGACTGATCACCGGACGATATATACAGTAAATAACTTGCCCCGGGTAGGTATTTTGCCCTTTACCTAGATAACCTCAAATAATGTGCGTCTTGTTATTTCCGATAACATAGACGGATTCGTCAATTCTGATAGGCCTATCCACAATATTTGCGCTCACTCCCAGTGATTAGTGGTCCATGATGTTGGGGACTTTTGGCATAAACAACTTAGGCATGCAATAATACAGTCAAGGCATTCATTTTGAAAGTAATTGTCCATAATAAAGCATTTTAGCATGTAGTAAAGCGATAGCATGTATCTCCTCAAAAGAGTTTATAAAGCAGTTAAACAAAATGCGGGGCTATGAAACTCATTGTTCGATCATCGGTGGTGTAACGATATATTGTATGTCAACAATAGAGTATGGCAGGACCACGATCTTTAATGATCACCTACGAAAGCATAGTATTCGTGTTTCAGTATAGTGTACGATATAAGTGTACAAGTATATGTAGTTTGTTGGCTTTCAATATGATGTTGTACATGAATCTTAAGTTGATGTATCCCTTAAGTGTTGTTTGACCTATAGCCCTTTTATAAATAACCTCGTGCCATCGTTCGGGCTATCAAATCTAGAGGTCGTGTAGTGAACGTATGAGTTAAATCGTAAATCCACAACTCGTCAATACGACACTTCGAAGAGGCCTCTTTATGATAATGAAATTCTCTACTATTGTAGTACTTATTATTTATAAGTGAAGTATTTGAAAATGACATTTTTACAATCCTAATGATAAAAGAAAATATTTAGAAAAAGAAAATTATTTTTAAAACTATTTATCTAATTATTATTGATTAAAAACTATTTTTAACTATTAAATAATAACCTAAAATACAAGAAAATATGAAATAAAGCTAGAAAAATGAAATTATGACTTGGAAAATCTAAAATAACAAAGAGAATTTTCAAAACTATTTTTGTATTTTTACGAATATTTTGTATTTTCTATGAATTAAAAACTATTAAAACTAATTAAATTGCTTAAAATACAAATTTAACTAAGAAAATCTGGAAAATATTTTTTGACTTTTTATATTTATCTTAATCTAGGAAAATGAAAAATTAATTTTTTGAAACTTTTCTGAATTAATTGTATTAAATGCTAATTAAAAAGGCTTAAAAACTGTTTTAAATTAAGAAAAATAGCAAACAGACCTAGAAAAATATGAAAAATTCAAGATAAGCCTAAAATAATATTATGAATCTGGGAAAAATATAAAAACAGGGGCTTGTGTGAAGGAATATGAGGCTGCAAGGATAAGTGCTTAAGAATAAGCACTTGGAATAAGCCACAAGCCACAAATGAGCACCAAACTGATACAGAAGCTCTAATATGCTAAAAGTACTCAAAATGAACTAAATACAACAAGCCTTAATCTCTGAAATCCAAACTATCATGATTTGATGATTTGAAATAAATGCCAAAAACAGATTTGGGAGCTACTTTTAAGCTAAAGAATAAGCACTTAAATAAGCTGGAAACTAGAAAACAAATGTTGGAACTTAAAGAAGACCTGGCCAAGAACCTATAAACCAAAAACTAGACCTGGACAAGCTCAATTGAGCTCTGTGCAAAGTCAGACAAACTCTGTCTTGAGACTCGGTATTGGTGAGTCGATTACAGGCATTTGTCCCATCTTGATAAGCCATTTTGGAGCTTATAAAAATTTGCAAAAATCTACTAAAATGGTAAATAGAAAATAGACCCGGTAGAAGTTTTAAACCCACAATTTCTTTTGATTTGGCTCGAAATGAATCCAAGAAAAATCATCCTAGTTGGGCTCAAAATCACTTTTTCGACTTTTGACTTTTGAGCAGTTTGATATGTTTGACTTCTATGAACTTTGAACTCAATTTGTGGACTGATTATAATGTTAAATGATGAAATGAAACTAATGAAAGCAATACCTATGATTTCTAAACACAAAACAAGTTCTTGATTGGACAAAATCTCAACAGATATGCATATAAGACAGGACTTATGTGATTTTGACTTAGAGCTTTTGAAGCAAAATGATGACGATGTGAGTATATATGAGCTAAACAAGCCTAGAACTACAAGTCTCAACCATGAGCAATCCTCTAATACAGTTTAAGCGATGAAATCCAAACACAACTTAAATCGTGATATGCAAATTAAAAGAGCTAACTCTTGAACTAGTTTGTTTTCTTTGATTAAAGCGAGTTTAATTATCTTTATTACCACTAAATAAGCAGTAAAACTAATCCTAAACACGATACATATTATGCGGTTATGCAAATTTAAAACAGTTAAATGGAAAAGATTGAGACTTAACTTAAAGACCAACTATTGAGAAGCTTAAGCAACACCAAACCACCATTATTCTAAACCAAACCCAATCCAATCCAAAGCGACCTTGCATCAACCATTATCCATTTCCAAGACCAACGCATCCGGTTTGACTTTCGTTGACCAAGTACCCAAGTTGTTTGAAGCGAATTGTGAGCTTACTTTCAAGCTATAATAAGCTTGAATAAGCTTATTTGGAGTAAGATAAAGCTAATTAGAGCATTGATTATAAGAGATTGAAACGGGTTTCTCAACGAGTATAAAAACTTGGAATCATAATAGAACTTTGAATTTATATTTAAAAGCAGTTATAATGATAAAACACTTTGAGTTTAACATATAGAACCAAAATATTACTGATTTTAAATTAAACTAAGACATTGATAAAAAAACGACATAAGGAAATTTTAAACTAAAAATCTACTACTATCCTACTCTCTTCTTGCTTCCTTTTATTCACCATCATGTTTCTCTATCCTATCTGAGCATTTCCCATCATAATTCTGGACCATTGGATGTCTTGAAGAGATTTTAGCCGTTTGATGTTATTTTGGCGCCAAAATGCTTTTATCAACTGGGAGGGTTGAGTGAGATGGAAAGGATGCATTAAATGCTCTTTGGAGTGTTTTGAGGTGGGGGGAACAAGGTGAGTGGGGGAAGAGCAGGAGGTGTGGGAGATGGTGTGTTGCAGGCAGGTTTGGTGAAGAAGAGGAAAAAGAGTAGCGTGGGGTGGTTTGACGGATATTTGACTTGGCTTAATATATTGAAGGGGTCAAAAACAGGGGTCCAATTGGTTTGGCGGGGTCACTTGGTTTGACAGGGTCGAGGCTTAGGCTCTTTAATAAACAAGGGCCTTTGTTGTAAATTCGAAAGTTGGAGGCCAAGGCGCCAATATCTCAAAGTTGTTTCAAGGGACCAAACCGACAAGCTCCAATAGTATAAGGACCAAACTTGACATTTTCAAATTTCAAGGACCATTTTGCCAAATTTTAAACTTGAAGGACCAAATTTGAAATTTCTCAAAACTTTTGATATTTTTCACCAAAGGACTAATTTTGACAATTTATGATTTTAAAAGGACCTTTGGTGCTTTTCTGTTGAAATTAAGTGCTCATGGATTATTTCGACAAATTTTGAAACTTGGGGATCGAAGCGCCAATTATGCAAACTTAGCTCATTTTTCATCGATTTTAAACATTTTGCATCCGAAACATATAAAATGCGTTTTGGAATATTTTCGATATTTTGATGCATTTACGAGCATTTTAAGCGTTTTGATTCAGATTGACCCAAAATGATGAGTATTTACACACTCATCAATCCCCACACTAAACTATTGCTAGTCCCTAGCAATCTTTTGAGAAAAACTTAATGGATTTGAATCTCTTTACCAAAAGCCATTACTTCGAGTAGCCAAATGTTTTAGTTCAAGTAAGAACCATGGTACATCGATAACCATGTGATTACGAGCAAACCACCGCCTTCCTGATTTGATTTGTCTTTACGAAGCCGTTTGCTTCGGACTAGCCAACTCTTAGATAAATTATCAATATTATCTTTGGTGAGTCGATTACCAATTATGGTTTTCCATTGCCTTTACCACAAGCCATAAACTTGCGGGCTAGCCAACTCTTTACTAATTAAAGATATGGTGGTGAATACCATACAATTTTGGGCAAATTGCAAGCCGTCAACGGATTTGAGATACCTTTACCAAGAGCCGTTTGCTCTGGATTAGCCAATCCTTTTGTTTATTAGACATGGCGGACGATAACCAATTGAGTAAGTCAAAACACTTACTCCAAAAAATATTTTGGCCAAAAGGGGAATTAGGCGGTATAATTATATGATAAAATTGTGAAATTCCCCCACACTTAGAAATGAATATTGCCTCAATATTCAAAGTACCGCGGTTATGCCGAAACTTAGAACGTAAAAGGAAATAATACTGCCATTATTTGAAAGGATTTTTTTTTTTTTTTATGAAAACTTATATACAACAATGGGTAACTCCCCACACTAGGGTGGTACACACGGTGAAAAACCATGTTTAACTCATCTTTTTGATTAATGAGTCGCTAGCTTGACTCGACCCCAATTAATTTGTTCATGGGAAGCAAAGTGGAAGAGACAATCTCCATCGGACTTTCATTCAAGATGTTTGGACAAACATTTGAAGCACGTGAAAATTCCACACCGATGAGATATACATAGAACCGCTCAAAAATTATAAATGAAAATGCGGAGTCAAAGATAGTGTCTTCATTCCAGAAGGAGTGAAGATGAAGAGAAATCACAAGATATTTGAGGAAAGGAAGAAAGATTTTGATAACAATCAAGATCCATTCTTCATCCTCAAATGTAGACATATCGGGAGGAAGGGTGAGGGTGGTATCATTAATAGGCAAACTCGTATGATAGAGTACACCTTCCTCCGAGCCAATATCATCCTCAAGATCAAAATAGAAATGATCATGTTCCGGAGGAGATATGTCATGAGAGAGTTCACGGAGAACTCTTCATGAAAAGAATCATTCACATGAAGTGAAATTGTGAACTCTTGTTCCATTGTGGGCTCATCACTATCCTCGATGCGAGTATCAAAGAGTGGATTCTCGAAATTAAAGTGAATTCGAGTCGAATTCAAATAGAGGATTAGTGAGAGTTGTTTTGAATGCTTGAGAACAAAGTGATCAATATTCTCTATTGGATTGTTGGGATAAGAAGTGAGTGAGCGATCATTATCAAGGAGACTTTTAGTCTCTCCCGGATCGGCTTGAAATCAAAGAGAACATCGTCACTTCGATGAAAGTGGATTGATGTGATTGAGTTCATCGGTGAACTCCTCAAGAAGATGATCGACATCGATTGTGGGCGATGCCTCAACATACTCGATGTTTCCATAAGAAGCACAATCTTCGCTACAATTGGAGAAAGTTTCAAAATGATCTTTAAACACTCAAGAGGGAAAGAGAATCACACATATGATCGAAGTTCCACAGTGACTCTCTCGGGATTGGGACAAGGTTCTCAACACTAGACTTTATGAATTCGTCCGATTCCTTTTCGAGAACAGTGTCAAGATGCTCGTCCCCATGCTCGGAGAGTGAGTGGGAGCCTTGGGTGTGATAGCGGTTGTTTGAGATGGAATCTCAACTGGGGATATCAACCGACCGAGGGGTTGAGAAATAATATTAAAAGGATAAAACTCTCCTCGTCATCATCATACATATTGCGCTTAAGAAATTGGGAGCATTAGAGTTGCATGCTCTAGGACTAATAATTCTTCCCTAGATTTACGGGCCTCTCGTTCTTGACTAGCAATTCTCCCATGGTCTTTTCACCACCACTTGATTCTTAAAGTTACTAATCATATCATCAAGTGTTTTCATTGCGGTTTCAAAATTTTGGGAGATTTCTTGAGACAACGGCTGTAACACCCCAACCCGATAAGGGTAGAAGTGTCACATTCTGGTGTCATATCAGAACATACAATTAAAAGCGGAAGTCTTAAGAATAAAGTATCAAGTCATTTAAACAATGATTTACAAGGAAAAATTACAAAACCCAAAATGTCTAAGATAAAATGAAATCTCAAAACAAAAGCCCGCAAAATAAGTCCAAATAATAAGGTAACTAGGTTTAGTCCACTCGGATAATCCAACTCTCACCCATCGAATGCCCATCTTCAAACCTAAAACCCGCGGAGAAAAGAAATGCGGTGAGCTTAAAAAGCCCAAAGAGCAGATATAACAAAAGGTAAGCTAAATAAAATCGAAATGCGAATAGAAACAAAGGAAGCGGATAACAAAGTCGCGTGAAATGAGAACAATGAGTCAATGAGGATCTGCAGAACACAATTATACGATATCCAAAATGAACAGATAACAAAGAGAACGAAAAAGCAAAGCATCGATGACATATAAACAAGCACATACGAACCAAACATACAAGAACGAAACATAAGCAAACATAGCAGGCGTCGCATTCACACAACATATAAGTCATACAATCAATTCAGGAAATCATAAGACATACAAGCCAAACAGATATCTACAGGCAAGCGGAAGCAATTTATTAATAAGTGAGCATGGAAATTCACACAGGTCAAAACCCTTAGTTGAAGACATAACCAGTATCAAACAGCGGAAGTGCTAACAGCATTCAATACATGGCAGTCACACGTAATAAGTAGGAATACAATATAAACGATATAATTAAATGAATTAGAGACATAGCAGGGCAACTAAACAAATTAACAAGCCAGACGTCACAAGCTGAACCATTTACCCAATCAAACCGTAGCAAAACAGAAATGCAAACATGGCGGGTCAACAACAAGCGATAAGGATACTATCGGTAATCATAGTCCACAAAATTAACTAAATGAAGTATACATGATAAGCAGACAAAAACTATCGATTACACTAGCATGCTCAACAGACAATTCGGAGGTCACATAACAATGAGATCACATATCATCGATGAAAACAGTGAATCGGATAACCGCATATTAGTCATATCATAGTAGGGAAAATCAATAGTCACATAAGACATGAATAGCATAATCAAATCTAATAGACATATAATAACCCGAAGACGTGAATGGAACGATAGTCCAAAATAACGAATGAGGGTGTGACAGATCGAACAATGGAATATATATAGTAGAGTGAGTCATATAAGGGTACTAGATAAAGGACAATCAATACGAATATGGGCGTTGGGGAATACGAAGGTACAATATAGGTGTATCAATAGTGTAAGGTATGTCGATATCTATCCCACCCAACAAAACAAACCATATCAATAGTGGCAATAGCGACAAGTAACCAATAGTAGCCATTGTATTCTGAGGGCGACCTCGAATACCAAACCAATAGGAGGAGACCTCGGTAACCAATGGAGTAGCTAGCTCCCAAAATGTGAGGGTGTATTGCACACACGCACCGCATCACCAAAACATATCATATCATATCAAATACAAATCAAAACAAATCTAGGATGCATCCATACCCCGCAAAAACAATAGTGGCCATACAATATATCCGCGCGATAATCAATACAAAATGGGACGGTGGGAACATCACTCATCCAACCGGAGTCATGCCATTGGTGCATCAATGACACGGACATGGAACCCCATGCCTAGTTAATGGCTCGGGTATCAAATCGACGGTCAAAACAAAAGGTCCAAAGTGTAGCAATATATCACCATCATAATCAAAGTTCAATATCAATGGTTCCCAATTCGAGAGGTTCATAGCAATAATTCAATATCAAGGTCCAATATCAATGTTTCAATAACAAAGTTTCAATAGCACACATATAATAGCACAGTCAATAGCAAAAGTTCAATAGCAAAGGGTTCAATAACGAAAGGATCAATAGCAATGGTTTAATATCAAGGGTCAGCAGTAAGCAAAGGTTCAATATCAGAGAATCAATAGCAATGAAAGCATAGCAATGAATATCATAAGCGAAACAAAGTCGAAGAACCAGAAAGTCATGAGAGATCCCTACTAAAAGGGATAGAATATCCGTACCTTATTAGAAGCAATCAACAATGAAAGTAAAGTCAAGAAAGGAGATCAAACGCGTCGCCTTGAACCTATATGAATTAGATAACGTTCTATAAGAATCAAACACTTGTTTAAGACGGTTTCCATTTTAGCAAGTTTCTCATTTTAGTAATCTTTCCATTTTAAGTACTTTCTATTTTAGGAAACTTTCTATTTTAGGCAGGTTTCTATTTTTAGTAACTTTCTATAAATAGCAGGTTTCCATAATTAGTAACTTTAGTTACTTATCTCAAGTTAATAAATGAAAATGAGTATTATTGTGATTTAAGAATCATTTATGACAAGTTACAAAAGTTTAGGGTTTAAAATGTCAATAATGCAAAGTATAGGGTTAAAAGTGTAAATATAGTAAGTTTACTCATTTTACTCATTTAATCCATTTAGTTAGTATATTAACAAGTTAATCCATCAAGTTTCATAATTTACAAAACAACCCCTTCATTTAAATAAATCGACATAAACATTATAAACCTTAGTTTTTAGGTTATAGTTAACATATCCGTTCTAAACCATTTTAGCTCGAATAATACAAGATTACAAGACATCCTTATGTGATACATTTTAATTGAGACACCCTTTCACCAAATCCATTTTATACGCCCATTATTTAATCAAAACACACTCGTTAATCATTTGTTAACAATTCCATTTATCATATACAAAATCATATAATTCATAAGCTCATTAAACCCTTAACCAAACATACATATGTCAACTTATATGAAAGACTCAAAATCAATTTCAGATTCATATTACATATCATATGTTATTCGAATTACATAGGTTAAGAAACAAGGTTTTATGTATACTTGTGTTATCATTTTATGTGACAATATACTTGGATTTTATGTGATCCATTTTATATTACAAGCCCTAGAAACATATATAGCCAATGAATTGATCAAGGAAAACAAAGAGGAAAAGATTTGAGATGATGATACGTTACCCTAGTAGCGTGTACGAGACAAGAAAACAAGAATCAAACCACCAAAATCAAACCAAGCCTCCTTGGCTTAATCAAACCCACGCACACAATATACCACCCACCAAGCTTTCTTTCAACCAAACACAATCACCACGTCAACCAATCGATTACCCACGATCACGAGCCTCCTAGGAACACCTTTGCTTGATGGATTTTCGGATTAAAATGATGAATTTAAAATGGTGCCGCCACTTATTGAGAGAAAAAGGAACTTAGGGTTTCTTGTGTATTTTGAAATGAGAAGGGAAGTGATAAATGAGATTTTAAATAAATTGATATGGTGATAAATGTGAGAGTGAATAGTGGCCGCCTCTTAGGGGGGAAAAGACCAATTCTCAAACTTTCCAAGTTATCATTTTACAATGCATGTAGTCTTGTTTCAAGTCTAGGTTAGTTATGTACACATTGACATGTTTATTAGATACTTATAGTATAATTATTTATGTTCCTTTAATTTATATCATAAGTTACTTACTTTCATAATGTGTAAATATTATTAATCATATAACTTGTTAAATGATGTTGACGTGTTTCCCGAGTTGGTAAAGTTTTAAGTTGGAGGGCAAAATTGTCATTTCACGCGATTTGAGATTTTTGGGTTTTACAACGGCTCAGGTGGAGTTTGAACCGTATGGTGCTGTGGAGGTTGGAAATTGTCAAATCTGTGAGAGTCATGATTGTTACAAGGAAATGGATTCCTATTTGACAATTAGAGTGAAGTGGGGACCTCAGACTCACAACAAGAAATCTGTTGAGTCTCGGGCCGGTGAATTATATGGATATTGGTCATAACCAAAGTTACGAGCATCACCGGAAAACTGTTCATAGACAAACGTGTTTCGGATTGACACTCAACTCCTGGTGAGGACCTCCACAAAATTCACAGCAGTTATGTTGATTATATGAAGATAAGTTGGGTTGTGGTGGGTAATTGGAAAAGTTTGAGGGTCGTTAAATGAGTTCGGATTAGGATCATAATCAAATGAATTCCTCGAACCACAAAACAAACAACTCCGTTATGAATATCATTACCACATTGTACACACGTACACCAACGATGTGGTGAACCAAAAGAGGCTCACCACAACCGACACAAGGAATGAACGATTTCATTTGAGAGTTATGAGAAAGAATCGGTTTATTCAAAGAATCAACAAAACCAACATGGTGATCCGAATGACTATCAAGTCTTGAAGAACATTTTGAAAAATCCGGAGGTGGGACAAGTGGTGTGCTCGAGAGCTAGCAATTTCCACCATTTCCGTTATGGTCTCCGGTTCGGTTCTTGAAAGCGTGAAGATTAGGCAAGTCATTCTTGCTAGTCACGGTCTAAATTCGCATGTTTGCTTTTAACCGTAAATTGTGAAAGTTTAGGATCAATTTTAGGCGGCTTAGAAGCAATTGAGGGTTTAAATTTTGGATAACCATAGGTTGGACGTATTTAGTACTTCCATTATCGAGGGAAGTACCGGTCCTTTGTCACCCGGTTTCTCGTTTCATTTCCTACGCAAATTAATGGGTCATCACGAACAACACGAATTCTTGACATTTGTGATAAAGTCGAAGTTTTTCAACTTCGTCCCGCAGTCGTCGTAGTCGAGAGATTCCATGAGAATAGAAGAAGTTAGAATCAAATGGATAGAGGGTAAAGGGATAAAGAATCAAAAAGGGTAAGAGGGTAAAGATGAATATTTTTGGTATTTTTGAAAAACATGATGTAAAAACAAAGAATGAAAATCTTTTTGGGTTTTTGATTTTTAAGATGTTTTTGGATTTTATAAGAAAATATAAACACATATAAATAGATTGTATGAACAAAGAGTGAATATTCAAATCACTAATCTGCTAAACGGAAGATAATTAGCACGACTCCCTGATGGTGCCAAAATTTGATTGGCTCCCAGACGGTCAAGTTTTCTCACATGTTAGCCACTTGAATGGCTAAGAAGAAATTTAAAACAGTCCGAAACAAATGCAATGAAGATCGGGAGAGTATAGGGTTTCCGGTCGTTATGTCCCAACGAGCTGTGCGATGAATCACCAAACGAATAGTGATCGAGAGATTTGAATGAGAAAAGAGATATGATTGAACAATTATACCTAAGGAAAAGTTTATAAATTATAGAGGCTTAAATGCAAATTAAAGGAAATTAAAAAGATAAAATATATTAAATAAACGCTATCACTATTTGCAAAATGATGTTTTTGATTTTTCTTTCTTTTTATAAAACTTAAATTAAAAACTACGCGACGTACAAAAGAAAATGTGAAACTTAAACAATATTAATCCTAAAAATATGAAAATGACATTTTTACAATCCTAATGATAAAATAAAATATTTAGAAAAAGAAAATTATTTTAAAACTATTTATCTAATTATTATTAATTAAAAACTATTTTAACTATTAAATAATAACCTAAAATACAAGTGAAATAAAGCTAGAAAAATGAAATTATGACTTGAAAAATCTAAAATAACAAAGAGAATTTTCAAAACTATTTTTGTATTTTTACAATATTTTGTATTTTCTATGAATTAAAAACTATTAAAACTAATTAAATTGCTTAAAATACAAATTTAACTAAGAAAAATCTGGAAAAATATTTTTGACTTTTATATTTATCTTAATCTAGGAAAAATGAAAAATTAATTTTTGAAACTTTTCGAATTAATTGTATTAAATGCTAATTAAAAAGGCTTAAAAACTATTTTAAATTAAGAAAAATAGCAAACAGACCTAGAAAAATATGAAAAATTCAAGATAAGCCTAAAATAATATTATGAATCTGGGAAAAATATAAAAACAGGGGCTTGTGTGAAGGAATATGAGGCTGCAAGGATAAATGCTTAAGAATAAGCACTTGGAAATAAGCCACAAGCCACAAATGAGCACCAAACTGATACAGAAGCTCTAATATGCTAAAAGTACTCAAAATGAACTAAATACAACAAGCCTTAATCTCTGAAATCCAAACTATCATGATTTGATGATTTGAAATAAATGCCAAAAATAGATTTGGGAGCTACTTTTAAGCTAAAGAATAAGCACTTAAATAAGCTGGAA
The DNA here is from genome assembly GCA_022545495.1 of Chrysanthemum lavandulifolium. Classification (NCBI taxonomy): domain Eukaryota; kingdom Viridiplantae; phylum Streptophyta; class Magnoliopsida; order Asterales; family Asteraceae; genus Chrysanthemum; species Chrysanthemum lavandulifolium. The sequence goes on from CM040241.1 coordinate 269,007,895, forward strand.
ACTAGAAAACAAATGTTGGAACTTAAAGAAGACCTGGCCAAGAACCTATAAACCAAAAACTAGACTGGACAAGCTCAATTGAGCTCGTGCAAAATTCAGACAAACTCGCGGAGACTCGAGATTGATCGAAGTCACGCAGTGGCATTTCGCGCCATCTTGACAAGCCATTTTGGAGCTTATAAAAATTTGCAAAATCTACTAAAATGGTAAATAGAAAATAGACCAGTAGAAGTTTTTTAACCCACAATTTCTTTTGATTTGGCTCAGAAATGAATCCAAGAAAAATCATCCTAGTTGGGCTCAAAATCACTTTTTCAGCTTTTGACTTTTGAACATTTTTGATATGTTTGACTTCTATGAACTTTGAACTCAATTTGTGGACTGATTATAATGTTAAATGATGAAATGAAACTAATGAAAGCAATACCTATGATTTCTAAACACAAAACAAGTTCTTGATTGGACAAAATCTCAATAGATATGCATATAAGACAGGACTTATGTGATTTTGACTTAGAGCTTTTGCAGAAGCAAAATGATGACAGTATTGAGTATATATGAGCTAAACAAGCCTAGAACTACAAGTCTCAACCATCGAGCAATCCTCTGTCTGATTTAAGCGATGAAATCAAACACAACTTAAATCATCGATATGCAAATTGAAAGAGCTAACTCTTGAACTAGTTTGTTTTCTTTGATTAAAGCGAGTTTAATTATCTTTATTACCACTAAATAAGCAGTAAAACTAATCCTAAACACGGATACATATTATGCGAGTTATGCAAATTTAAAAGCAGTTAAATGGAAAAAGATTGAGACTTAACTTAAAGACCAAATATTGAGAAGCTTAAGCAACACCAAACCACCATTATTCTAAACCAAACCCAATCCAATCCAAAACAAGACCTTGCATCAACCATTATCCATTTCAAGACCAAGCGCATCGGTTTGACTTTCGTTGACCAAGTACCCAAGTTGTTTGAAATCTGATTGTGAGCTTACTCAAAGCTATAATAAGCTTGAATAAGCTTATTTGGAGTAAGATAAAGCTAATTAGAGCATTGATTATAAGAGATTGAAACGAGTTTCTCAACGGTAGCATAAAAACTTGGAATCATAATAGAACTTTGAATTTATATTTAAAAAGCAGTTATAATGATAAAACACTTTGAGTTTAACATATAGAACCAAAATATTACATATTTTAAATTAAACTAAGACATTGATAAAAAAAGCGACATAAGGGAAATTTTAAACTAAAATCTACTACTATCCTACTCTTCTTGCTTCCTTTTATTCACCATCATGTTTCTCTATCCTATCCGAGCATTTCCATCATAATTACGGACCATTGGATGTCTTGAAGAGATTTTAGCCGTTTGATGTTATTTTGGCGCCAAAATGCTTTTATCAACCGGGAGGTTGAGTGAGATGGAAAGGATGCATTAAATGCTCTTTGGAGTGTTGTTGAGGTGGGGGAACAAGGTGAGTGGGGAAGAAGCGGGAGGTGTGGGAGATGGTGTGTTGCAGTGTGTTTGGTGAAGAAGAGGAAAAAGGCGTAGGGGTGGTTTGACCGGATATTTAACTTGGCTTAATATATTGAAGGGGTCAAAAACAGGGTCCAATTGGTTTGGCGGGGTCACTTGGTTTGTGAGGGTCCAAAGCTTAGGCTCTTTAATAAACAAGGCCTTTGTTGTAAATTCGAAGTTGGAGGCCAAGGTCGCCAATATCTCAAAGTTGTTTCAAGGGACCAAACCGACAAGCTCCAATAGTATAAGGACCAAACTTGAAATTTTCAAATTTCAAGGACCATTTTGCCAATTTTAAACTTGAAGGACCAAATTTGAAATTTCTCAAAACTTTTGATATTTTCACCAAAGGACTAATTTTGAGAAGTTATGATTTTAAAAGGACCTTTGGTGCTTTTTCTTTTGAAATTAAGTGCTCGGGGACTATTTTTGACAAATTTTGAAACTTGGGGACTGAAGCGCCAATTATGCAAAATTAGCTCATTTTCATCGATTTTAAACATTTTGCATCCGAAACATATAAAATGCGGTTTTGGAATATTTTCGATATTTTGATGCATTTATGAGCATTTTAAGCGTTTTGTCAGATTGACCCAAAATGATGAGTATTTACACACTCATCAATTTACATCTAGTAAAGCTTAACTAAGCATAACTTTTTAACCACAAGTCCTTTTTAAGTGATTCAAAAGCCCAAGTTTTAGTTTTTACTTCCTCTAACAGCTTCTTAAGCTTAATCAAGTCAAAAGTTTAATTATATCAATAGTCTAATTACAAGTAATTACTTATATTTCATTGCAGAAAGTTTGGCTGCACATTCAGTACTGCCAAAACAACCATAAGTTGAGTTCTACAACTTGTTTTGACACGCGACTTTAGCCAAACTTCAAGTTTATATCTTGGCTACATTTCATGAAACTGAGTCGACTTCCAGAAATGACCAAAACCATGGACTTTTCTTAAATGAAATCTGGTGTGCAGATTTTGACATGGTTTGCCATTTTGGCTCTCATTTACTCATCGGAAGGAATTATGAGGTGCGCCACCCGAAGAAACGACCATAAGATATAGCTCCACAAGCCTATCTTATTGAATTAACCTCAAGGTTTACTGAGATGATCAGTTCAATCAATCTTTATGACTGTTGTAAATTTGAGGTTCATAAACCTTACCTAAGGCTTGTTCTAGCTTCTTTTCATGTTACAAACTTCATGTACAACATCAATCATGCCATATTACATATACTACATATATCAAATTACATCCAATAATAATAGAGATTATTACAACCATATTGAATGAATATGAAAATAAACTCAAACCTTACAAATGATAGGATGAAAAGTTACTAATAATCAAGCCTAACTTCTTTCTAATCTTCACCCTTGTCTTGAATCTTTATCCCAAGCCTTGTAAATCTTTATGTGAACCTTGTAAATACCCATTTATCTCACCCCTAAACAGCTTGAATAACTCTTGTTACAAGCTTGGAATCACCAAAACTACTCTTGGTCTAGGTAGAATTCATCATGGTCTTCATAATCTTGGTACTACTTTAGTCTTGAATTAAACTAATGATGGTGATTTGGTGTTGTGTTTGTACGGCAAGAGAGAGGAACAAAAAGAGTATTTGCGCTTTTTCTTCTTATGAAAGATTAGTATGTTTATGTGTGGAGGTGTTAGTTGGAGGTGTCCTCTTTGTGATAATAGTATGCCAAGCTAAGGCCATGTGGCTTGGTTGTGTTCATTTGGACGCCACCTAGTGTGGTAGTAAGATATCTATAAGTTATCTTGCTAGTTATCTAGTGTACGGGGTGTAGTTTGGTCCCAGTAATTACTAATGTTAAGCCCTTAAGTCACGAAACTTAAAATCGGGCAACGTAAAAATGTAGTACTTATGAAAATGTTAAAAACTTATCAATATAATCGAAATAGGTATATTAAAAGTGTGATAAGTCTAATAGAGTGCGTAGATGTTGTTAAAATTTAATAACGTAGGTTTAAGTACGCGTCTTACATAAAAGGTAACATGTCTACGTAAAAATTAATAAAGTGGAAATAGTTCATATAAAATATGACTATTGGTGAAAATAGAGTATTTTTGAACACCTAGACATATCGTAGTCTTGTGTTGACCGCGAGAAAAGTTTACACGATTAAACTTTCTTAATTAATAAAGTCACAACTTTAAATAATTATTTATAGCCAAAGGTGAACAAAAATGTTCACATTGTAATAATTAAAGCAGTTGAATTATTTAACTTGGGAAATTCTGGTTACTACGATTCATGATTTGCTTTACATTACGGTAAAAGTCAAATAGTAAAAGTCAAAGTCAACTTTTAAGAAGTCAAAGGGTAAAATAGTCATTTTACCTTATGAAAATTTACGAGTTGCTACAAATAAGCTAAGATATCATATGAGTTCACGATGTTTCAGAACATGCCAGATTTTTTCAACTTTGACAGATCCTGAAATATCCAAAAACATTATACTATTCTCAACACATTTAACACACATACAATTATGGTATATTAATTGTCAACAACTTCTATCTTAAGCCTAGGTGGGATAGAGTGTTAGGATAAAAGGTTACAAAATATATTCATAAAAAAATGTTAAGAAAGAGATAATGCAAGAGGTATTAACAGTTGGTGAAAGAAAAATTTGTTACATGGCACATCAAAGTGAAGTTTTTAAGCAACTTTTATGTGTTTATAACCCGAGACATAAAGGCGACAACTTGGATAAAAGAACCTATGATGATTACGTTTACTTATTTGAAATCGTTTATATAGAAATCTATATGCTATTTTATAAGTTATCTTGTTATATTGTGATACTTGTTTAGGTTTGTTTGAAAACATGTTGTGCCGAATAGAGATCACTATGCATTGAGATAGTTCTTCACCTTGTAACATTCCTGTGAATATCACCGGCATTCCTTCGAATGAATTGTTTTGATGTACATGAGAAACCAATATTGATTAATTGAATGCTTTAAAGATATATTAAGAGCAATTTGGTGGTCATTACGACCATCGTCCATCACTAACGCCGGTTTAGCACCAAATCCGTTTAATCTATCGTCACTCTTATCTACTTTACTTCAATGCGATCACTGCAGTCACTGCTAAAAACAACGTAAGCTTGCTCGTTGTTCAAACCACGAGCTGATGAAGGCCACCACGAGCTAACCACTTGTCGTATCACTCTCAAATCATACATGGCTCGCTAGTCCCTTCATTACAAATAGTAAACTATAGCAAGTAAAATCATTGCGTAAATGAAATTATTCTAATAATGTGAATCATGTTAACATGCACGTATGCAAGTGCATTATAAATGTGTACGTGTTTAATATTTCAGTATAAGTATAAGCGACTAGGCAAGTCTTTATAAGCGTGAAAAATCCTGTTTTTGTTTTCACCAAAGGCTCCATCTTAGCAATTCGAATACATTTGACTCTTCCCTTCTTGTATAGTACTACCCACATCCCATATTTACAGTCATGTTTGACTTTTTAAGTCTTTCTTTCAACTTTTGACCTTAAATATTTTTATTTGTGTTTTATAATATTTTATGAAATTTATATCAATGAAAATAATTTAAAACCCAATCCATTCATATGTTTTCGTCAAGTATTATATTACACAAACAAAATATTTAAGGTCAAAGTTAAGAAAAAATCTTGAAAAAGTCAAACGAACAGAATATATATAGCAGGGTGTGTGAGGTCGGTCGCTAGTCCGTCGGTCGCCACCACCGACACGTTGGCCACCGTTACACCACCGAATTGAGATCGTCGCAAGAGGAAAAAGAGACGAATCAATCGCATATGTGAGTATGTGACTCGACTGAGCTAAAATGGAAAGGGATGAATGTTTCTGTGTGGTATTTATTAATTGCTTTTTTTGAAGTATATTTTTTGTGGCGTCTCTTAGTGGTCACTAAACTTAAGGTAACAATATTTCATACACAACCAATATATATGACATGGTTATTATCATAACCCGAGTTACAAACTGTAACCCACTTTTACATATAGGTTCAAAAAATAAGTACACATGTCACAAGGGGGTTTATTAAGCCTTGGTCTGAGCTCCTTTTTTATAAGGGTCACGGTTCTTTTTATTGGTCACGTCATATTAGACGGTCCAATCATGATTTATACGAGGGTTCACAAAGCATTTAAGCCTTTTCCAATCGGACCAAATAACTTTGGAGTATGTTATTTTAAAACTTTGATAGAAATTTGCATGTTAGCTTTTCATAGTTTGTTTTACATTTTATTGTTTCTTTGTTAACTTTTATAGTTCGTTTTCCTTTCTAACCTGTATGAAATCAAAATTAACATAGTCTCCACTAAAACAAGATTTACAATACCAAAATGAAAGTAAAAGTTAAGAGTTGATATGAGTTCTGAGATTTCCAAATCTGCAGATTTTTTCTAACACGAGCGATAGTGAAATCTCGAAAACATAATACTATTCTCAACATATTTGATCTAGATACACTATGGTATATTAGTAACCACCAACTTCTATCTTCAAGCTACATGGGATAGAATGTTAGGATAAAATGTTAGAAAACCTAAAAAGAATAGTAATATATAGTTATTAACATTTGGTTTAAGAAAGTTAGAAGCAATTGGCTTGTGTGTTTGGAGCACAAATCATGAAGGGGACAATATCGATAACGTAAAATTATATGTTGTTAAAATTACATAATTAGGTTCGCAAGTATCTAAGCAAAGATTTCGACAATCATGCTTATCAGATGAGCAGTTATGTCAAAATATTAAAATAAGTTGCCAAGCAATCCTTTATCAAAATCTAAAAATAAACCATCTTCATCAATCTCCCTCTTTTTTCCTAAAGGCTTTAAGCCTAACAGTTGGACCCTTATAGTGGCTTGAATTGCGTGGCTGATAACCACAATGTCATTATAAGACTTGTTTACTCTAAATTTAAATTGCTTACCAACTTTAACATCGTTAGCTACTCTTCTTCAAGTCATCAAAGTGTAGTTCCTCTTAAGATTAGCTCAAAAGATATGCGAAATCTGTTGGAAGTTGGGGTCCAAGACTTTTAATGGTGCGTGGCTTAATTGGTTTCAGACGAGAAATAACTCGAAAAAAAATAATGTTATTTAAATTCGCCCCTGATTGTAGAAAATATTTGTGAATATAGAGTATCATTTAGTATCGAATTATGTAATACTGAAGATTAAAATGGTTCACCATAACATGTTTTAGAGTAAAGAAACAAAAAGGAAAAATGGACAAAAAGTCATGAGCTACTATGAATTTTCAGCAATGTACAACCTCACAAATTTTGTTTAACTTGCAAGAGAGTGCATTAGCCGAAAACATTATACTATTCAAGACACATATAACTCACTAAGTCTACATCTTATTAGTAACAAACTATTTTTTTCTTCAACCAATGTGAGATAGATTATTACGATAGAAGGTTAGAAAGAAAGAGATAATGCAAGAGTTGTTAGGAGTTGCTAAATAAAGATATGTTGCCTCGAACTTTAAATTGAAGTTTACATGTTTCTAGAGTTGTAAATGAACTGAACGTTCAGCGAACATTTCATGACTCGTTCGGTAAAAACTTCGTTTATGTTCGTTTATTTACTATATGAACGAATATGAACAATATTTTACGTTCGTTTAGGTAAAAATGACTTATAAAGGTGACACGATTAAGTAGCAGTTGTGATAAAACATCAATTATTTGAAATATTCAAGGAATGGGATTAAAAGACTTATAAAGGAGACTTAAACCATTGCAGGCATGTAATCCGTATATCAATTATTGCTGTACTCCGTATATAACTTTCATGATATGTTTATCTTTTATAACCATTTTATTCATTCAAAACAATCATTTTTATATATCATAGCTATTATCCATAACTCTCTCATCCATATATTGATATTGATGAGTCTGCCATCAACGTAGGAACAAAGTATCAACTTTGTAATATTGCCATACAAACGTAAAAACTCATTTGTCTCACCAAGGAAATTTAATATCATATCAGAGTTTTAAGTACCCTTAGCATAATTTCAGCAGACCTGAACCATTGCAATTTGCAGAATTAAACCGATAAGTGATTGTCGGGTCTTATCGGGTTGACCCGATAGCATTATTTATTTAACCCGAACCTGACCCGATAACACTATCGGGTTATCGGGTTCGGGTCAAAACAACCCGACAAGATTTTTTCACCCGATTAGACCCGACCCCATTAGCCTTATCGGGTTCGGGTTTGGGTCGGGTCAACCCGACCCTACTGACACATTTTGGATGAGACACATTTTGGTTGTGGAGTCCGACCATGGGCTTATTTTCCACCTCATTATTTTTCTTATCAAACATCTTACATTCTTACATACAAAAAGACTTCGGCCGTGTTTGTTTTTACGAAAAAAAGTCTGACCGTCTCTGACGTCTTACCAGTCAGACGCGGTCAGACGTCCGACTTGTTTGTTTTTCTCTTCTTGGTCAGACACGGTAAGAGCTAGTTAGATTTTATTGAGAAAGAGGTTCACGGGTTATCTGATTGCCTCTTACTCTTTCCACCTCCTACATCGTCGATGTGCTACACTCTCTCTTATTGTTTGTGGGTTTTTTTTTATTATATTATTTGTGGGTGTAGTTCTTTTCAAAAAAAGTTGCAGGTTTTCATATGAAAAAGAAGATGTAAAAATTGAGGAAATATGATACATATAAAAAGGACCACGTGAATCTTATCAGAGAATATGAGTAGTTGGATTTTATTATTATATTAATCAACCTATCTATAACTAAACAAGCAAATAAAGTTGACTTGTTTACGTTTTTTTTTTAATCTTATAGGAAATGTACATTTAAAACTTATTTTATTAATTTTATATTATTCCAACTTATCTATGAGACTATTTTTTATTTTATATAGAAGGATATAAGTATATTGGTGGCTTTATTTTATATGTGAAGACATATCATTCATAGTAATATTACTCACTAAATATTAATGTGGAAATGTTTTATAACACTATGATGCCAAGCAAGTTTTGTAATCAATGAATTAATAAATTGTTTGCGAATAGTTCATAAAGTAAAATCGAATAAACACCTTAAGTTTTCTAATTCTAATTATGTGGTGCTATATGTTACGTCAATCTATTTTAATATTTAAATTTTTGCGATTTAAATTATGTATAACTTAATTGTCAAGCGCTCCAATATAGTTTTCATGATTTTCTCTTTGTTTAATTTTCTAAAATAAGTGTTAATCGCAACAAATAGAGCAATTTTGTTATCATTAAATAAACCCGATCCGATAATTCATTAATGGTATAATATTATTGTGTTAAATTTATTATAAAAATGTTTTGTTTTAGGTTACACTCGCTATTTATTCATTGTATTGATATAATTTAATGTATACATAAAAAGACTGACAATTAAGATCATTCAGACAATTACACAAAAACAAACAACATTATTACATTCAGATTCAGACTTTATATCCATCTCTTACCAGTAAGATGTGGTGGTGATTCGAATTCAAAACATCTTATTAAAACAAACACACCCTTCGAGTATACCGATATATGTATGGTCAACATATTTTGCTTTTCAACGCTATATAAAGGGATTGATTCATACATCATTTTTTTGATAAAACACCATTTTGTACAAGTCGATAACAAACCGTATAATCTTGTAATGCACAAATTATGGCGAAAGAATAAAAGTTGTGGTGTGCGTATCATGAGCCCATATAAACTTACAACTATGATTAACATATGTTCATTTCTTAGATGGTTTTTATATGTGTAAAAAATATCAAGTAATTTGAATACATTAATTCCATCCATTTCTATATGAATCGGGATCCTCAATGTTGAGATCATCATGACTAGTCATGTTTATTTCACGAAAAAAATATTGGGTCCTTTAATTTAAATTCAAAGTGGTTCATCTTGTCGAGACCAGTTTTTCTTATGTGAGACAAAATAATAGTTATGTTAAATTTAACATTAGAAGATCTCTATCATTCAAATATATGTGCATATAAAGTGATGTTTTTTGGTAAAAGAAAAGTTCTAAAATGTGATTTAATTTAATTTCATTTGATATTTATAATGATCATAACAAATTTGGACAATTTAATTGTTTCTCATACTCTTTCTTAATTGACTTCTAAAAAATATACTTTTTCCTCATATACTATATGACTAGCAAGGTACTCGCGCGTTGCAGCGGCGGGCGCCATACAATTAAAATATTCAGCGAAATTTTTTTATATTTATATTTTACAATACAATAGATATACGGACGACGATAATTTTAATTTTGAATCCTGTTATGCAATAACAAAATTTTTCATATAAAAATTGTAGATTATCTACGTGATGTGGTGACAACAATGAGTTGTTATTAGATATATTGTAAAGGTATGAGATGAAATTAGTTGACAATAGTCCGTAGTCATAAGAAAATTTAGTTCTCAAAAATAATGTTTGTTAAATTTGTCCCACATAGATGGATGATACAAGTAAAAGATTACTTATAAAGATAAAGTAAAAATAAATATTCAATAAATCATATGGGTTACCTTTGCATCCTTTGCTTTGAAAAAATCATCCGATTTTTATAAAACAAAGTTTTTAGTTTTTATGGTAAGTTTTATTAAAAATATTACAAAAGGCGCATATGTTGATTCTCGAGGCACTCTTGCGATTTAATAATATTTTTTAAACATTGAATTTTAGTATGCATTTTTAAACTCTATTGATTTAACAATATCGTTTTCGTTGACTTAGAACCAAGGATGACCAAGAACATGGTTTAAGGTATTTTAAGTATTCTAGTAATATTTAATGCAAAAATTGTGTTTAAGTTAGTTGTACATTGTGGTGAAATAGTTATACATTTTGATGATGGGGTGAATTAAATTGTGTATTAATTGTATATGTTGAATAGTATTTTTTTGTTTTATTTGTGTTTTAAATACTTGTAAATAATGCTTCCTTACTTGTATTTGCTTAAAAATCTATTTTAGGAAATCGTAAAAAATTAATTAGGAGGGAAGTGTCTTCCTCCATTATAAGTAGTATAGATATTATAGATTGGTTCAATAAAAGATCAAAGAACAACTAAAGATCAAATGGATCATTATTAACCATTCATTTTTCATCAAAACAACAAAATAAACTTTCACATTCATTTTTAAAAACTAAATATCTCACAAACCAATGATCGTTAGATTAAACTAATCATATCATCACGACAAACATAAAATTACCTTTAATTTGATATCCCACATCATATCTTTCGGAATTTTTATTCGACTTTTGTAGGTTTAGGGTTTACGGTTCTGATTAGGGTTTAAGTGTTTAAAGTTTAGGGGTTTGACTTTTTGGTTTAAGCTCTTTAGGTGTCAAGGGTTTAAGTTTCTTACAGTTTAGCGGATAGGGTTTAGGTTTTTTTGGTTTAGCAGTTAGGGTTTTAGGGTTGTTAGGGGTTTAAGGTTTTAGATGTTTAGGGTTTTTAGGGTTATTAGGGTTTTTCAGGGTTTAGGGGTTAGGGTTTTTAGGGTTTAGGGGTTAGGGTTTTTAGGGTTTAGGGTTTGTAGTTTAGGGGTTGCGTTTAAACAAAAGAGTATTTTTAAAATTTTCATTTATAGTGTAATATATCGAAACCCGAAAAAAAGGATAAAAAATAAGTTCGTCGAAAGTATACAATATTAGATCTCTATTGAAAGATAATTTTATTCTTGTCGCAATGATGTAATTAGTTTTATCTAACTATTAATGATTTGTGAGATATTTAATTTTTAAATATAAAGATGAAAGTGAATTTAATTAATTTGATCAAAAATGAATGGTTGAGATTGATATATTTGATCTTTAGTTTTTATGTGATATCTATTGATCTCACCCGTATGATACTAAAGATTAAATTTCTTTTTTTTTTACCAAAACATGTTTTACAGTTAAAAAATAAAAATAGAAAAAAATAAACAATTCATATAAGTTTTCAAGTATATCCTCCCATCATGTCTAAACTTGCAACATTTTAAACATAGAAAGTAATCTACTTGAAAACACTATATTTTTGTCAACACATTAAACTCACATATACTACGATATATAGCGAACCAACAAGTTCTTTCTACAACCTATGTGGGATATAATGATAGGATAGAAAGTAAGAAAGGTGTCCATAGAAAAATGGTAAAAAATAATAGAAAATATTTTAATGTACATGGAAAGAAAAAATTAATGAAACGGTGAAAGAAAAAATCTACACATCGCTCATTGAACTACGTTTTGGGTATGAACTTAAAGTATTTATGTATTATGAAACTTCATTTGGCCTAAGGTGCCCAATTTATATTACCATGTTTTCTTTATGTTATAATCCTCATAAACTACATTCATTTAGCTCATATATCATTATCAATTAACGTACATTAAGATTATTTTGCGACATTTCAAACACGTCCCGCTTATGAGCTCCCAATAAGTTATTAGACGTTCGACCATTAAACTTTGTCTATCGATTTTCTTCAACTCTACTTTCTAACTACATGTTCTTAGAGCATATAGTATTAGTGGCTTAAATTGCGTGAATGACAACCACAATATCATCAAAAGACAAACTATTTTCTTCAACTAGTTTAAATTCGTTCTTTACTTCTTTTCAAATCATCAAATGTGGCTCCTCATGAGATTCGCTTGAAAGATATATCAAATGTGCATATTGTTGTGGTCCAAGACTTTAGTTCTTTTAGTAACGTGTAGCTCAGTTGGTACTAAACGAGAAATAAGACTTGTTGGGATTTAAGAACTACGTTAACCAATTAACGCATACGAGTACGCAGCGGATATAGATCTAGTAATCGCAATTAGGTTAAACACGTAATAATAAACAATTAATGAATGAAAGGTAAAATAGAAACCTAACCTTTCATGGCAATTGAACGCAAGTGTAACGAACAAGAAAACCAATACGAAACCCAATTATCTAAATTAGACACCTCTACGAGTATCACACACAATACAAAAACTGTATACGTTCGATTAACAAGCTAGTCGAGAATGTATAATAACCAATCAACCTTTGACCCACTTGAATATAACACGAACAAGAAAACCACCAAGATCAAACCTTGCTTCCTGCCCGAGATAAAAAACAGCCAAAGAAGCTGTTTCACTTTACCCGATATCGGATAGTATTATCCGATATATCTGTGTTTAGTCCGTGATATAAACCACGACCACAACTTTACCAACTTCTTTGCCAAGCACAATTCAACCAGAATTTGGAACAAGTAAACCAATCGATCAATCTCCAACACCTTGAATCGTTGCGGGAAGAGATTGAGCAATAATCAAACAAAACCAAAAACCCTAAGTCGACTTGGAAGTTAATAGACTAAGTGTTTTAATGGAAAAACAATGATCCATTTAGGGTATAAGAGATAGTATATTGATGCGTGACTTTGAGGTGGGATGATTTTGGTTTTATACCCAAACAAACCGACATATTGGTTGAGCTAAGACTTGGTCGACAAGTCTAAACCAAGCAAAAACCCACACCCCTTTGCCCGATCAGTTGTATGGGTCTAGGGCCCAAGGCACATCCCATTCGACCCAACTGTGAACTCAAAACAAGCCCATGGGTCGTTTCAGTGAGGGTCAAGTTTGCATCATATCGGGTGTAATATAATTCAAGTATCAAATACGTTAATTACGTATACTCGTGTTATCGTGTGTGCCCCATAGGCTCACACACTTTTAGTTTTCTCGTGTTCACAACTCCACAAACCAACAAGACTTGCAAAACAATCCTCGGTCTTTTAAACTTTCTCATAATAATTGTGCCTTAAACTCGCGTGAATATGAAAAAGACTTACTTGAGTATATACATCATTGTTTAGTAGGGACTCATGGATTTAGACATCCTTGAATGTTCAAAGTTGATAAGTATTTAAACATGATAATTGAAATACCAATTGTTGATTGTCACTGTCATCGTCGTTGTATTTGGGTAAGATTACATTAAAACGTATGACTTTAGATGAAGATAACATATTCCAAAGGATAACTCTTTATGAACTTACAACTATGATCAAAATATGTTCATTTCTCAGATGGTTTTTGTTTGTGTATGAATTATCTAACGAGACATATGTTGCTTATTGAGTTACATTGTATGTGGATTATTTATTAGCTCACTTTTTAAGTTTACACTTGTAAATTTTATTGGTAAATCAAAATAAAATATTGTTTCAGACTTAAGTTTAACAATGTAAAATACGTAGTATGACAATACTCACGTAATTTGTTTTTCCTTTCTAATTATCGCTTAATTATTTGTCATACATGTTGATTAATTTATCACATTAGCAAAGTTGATCAGGAACCTCTAATTAAAAAGAATAAAGAACAATAACTAAGAAAAGTAAAAATGGAAAGGAATTCATATTAATTAACCCATATCCGATTTTCTTCATGCCATATATGGTTAGCTTTCAAACCTTTTAAGCAATGAAGCAAATCATATACGTGTAAACATAATACTAATCTAGTTACAAGAAACTCACATACACTTTGGTTTATTAGTAACCAACAACTTCTTTCTTCAACCTATGTGGGATATGTTGTGTTTTAGGTTTCACTGATCAGCAATTATTCTAAGTATGGAACCACTGCTAGAGTAAACGTAACCAAGGGTACAAGAAAGAATCTACTGCTGGAGTTAAACCACGGCTAGTAGTATAGTGAAACCACGGCTAATGTATTGTAACCAATGCTAGTCTGTTTAGTCGGTTTAATATTTTGTATTAGATAAATATGGAAAAGATATTTATCTTGTAGGTTACGTAATGTATTATGTAAATGACTCCTTAGCCTATAAAAGGAGGTCCTAGGTTAGATTAGATATACGTGTGTTTTGATATATCTAAGGTCGATACACTTCAAAGTTGTAAAACCCTAATACTGTTTAGAGTATTCGTTATTAATATAATTGAGGTGTTTGAGTGTTATTATTGTTCTTCTTCTTAAGGTTAAATATTATATTTCGCGTAATATTTAATAAGTAATTGCTAAGTCAGTTTCTATAAGGATCGTTTGCTCAACTGGGATCAACATAATAGAATGTTCGGATAGAAAGTTGGCATTGTTCTCGATATTATATACCTTTTAGATGAATTTTATGTTTGGATAGAATTTCTTATTTAGACAAAAGAGATATTAAGATTTGATGAAAGAAACCTGGAACTCCAAATTGGAAGTGTGTTTAGAGCATGAAACATGTAGGTAATACTTAACAGGTTGGATAGCATGAAATTGTATCTTGTTATTACTCTAATAATGAAAGCTTGCAAATGGTCATAATCGATAGATTATTTAAGTAATATGATACTTGCTTTGGCCCTAGGTTATTTAGAAAAATTATTGTGCCGATCACTAAGCAATAATCAAGTAACAATTTACATCAAATAACAATTTTACTTAACTTCCATTTACTATTAGTAGCAACAAAAATACACCAAAACAATATAGAGAAATTTACCAAATAGATTAGTCGCCCTAAGGCTTGTCATTTTTTAGACCAGAAATAATTTTAATTCCAACCGAGCAACCGGGCGACCTGTAAAACATGCTAAGTGTCGGCTTATGAATTCCAAAAGTGTCCTGGTACATGCTAAGTGTTCAGCTTATGAATTCGACAAGTGTCCCGTTGTACAAGTTGCCCGGTCGCTCGGTATATATTCGAATTAAATTATTTCTGGTCTAAAAAGTGACAAGCCGTTTCTGGTCTAAAAAGTGACAAGCCGTTTCTGCAAAGAGACTGCTTCCGTTATTCAAATCAGTGGTCACACACTAGTAACACTTACATATAATTTTTGACAAATACAGCTAGCTGTTCACAACCCTAGCCAAGTTTAAGCCTAGAAGGCTGGAATACTGGAACCTGGAGCACCCTATGTTTAACTGTTAGCACCTGAACAAATTTAAGAGAACATAGCCCCAAACTATTTTACAAGCCTTAGTGTGCATCTCTGAACTTTGAGTTGTATTGATACAAAAACATGAATATCGAGTGTTCATCAACTCTATCAAATCAAGAATCTTACGAGGATCATAACCAAAATTCAAGGTAGGCTACAGGTTATCAGCTAATACAATTATGTTAGGTGTTCATCTACGTGTTTGTGCCTGTGTTTTCCGCAACTTTGGTATATCTAATGAGTGAGTCAAAGATCATTTGAATCATTGAGATTTGACAAAGGAACACTGATTTATTCTAGACACAACAATATGAGTGATCTTTGTCGGATCTCAATGATTCAAACTCATATCGTTGAGTTCTCTATGTTTTTGGATCATAAACGTTAAAGTATTTTACTATTATGATAATTGTTTTGTCCGAGGTTGTTTAAAAATGAAAGAAAAATTAAGAGTTCATAATTAACTTTAAGACATATCGTTATCTTACAAACTTCTTTAGCTTGCAAGAAAATATTGTGCCCGAAAACATAATACTAATCTTAACGTATAACACACGTATCTTACGGTATATTAGTAACCAACAACTTTTTTAT
Source organism: Chrysanthemum lavandulifolium (assembly GCA_022545495.1). Taxonomy (NCBI): domain Eukaryota; kingdom Viridiplantae; phylum Streptophyta; class Magnoliopsida; order Asterales; family Asteraceae; genus Chrysanthemum; species Chrysanthemum lavandulifolium. Next base: position 269,024,046 of record CM040241.1, read on the forward strand.
TCAACCCATGCGTGATAAAATGCTAAGATTATAAAGTTAGAAAAGGTATCCAAATTGAAAGAAAGAGATATATAGTGCAAGAATTAGTGAAAGAAAGATAAGTCACATGGATTATAAGGTTAGAAAAGGTATCCATATAGTATTAAAAGTTTTTATGTACATGGAAATAAAGAGAAATGTCATTTGAAACTCCAAATTGAAGTTCAGAAGCAACTAAACAAAGTTTTCGATGACAATCAACACTTATGTCAAAATCTAAAAGTGAGCAGCTGGACAATCCTTTATTGAATTATTGTATATTGCTTTGATAACATAAGTCATATGTTTTTATTGCTCTGATGCGAACTGTTATTCAAGCTTAAATTTGAGATTCGGCTAAATGAATTACGTGCTCATGTGTTTGGGTAAACTGTAAAGTATGTCCATATCATGATACTTGTTTTGGCCCTAGGTTAAAATCTCAAAAACTTAAAAGAGTACTTATGTTAACATCTTATATTAAATGGCTTCGATAACGTAGTCAAATGTTTTTATTGGCTTCTAAAATATGTGTTCCTTACTAACTTGTGTGAAGTAAAAAAATTAAAATGGTCTCCACCAAAACATGTTTTCAAGTATCAAAATAAATAAAAAAGTTAAAAGTTCATATGAGTTTCGGTTCACAAGATACACTAGATATATTTTTCAACTTTGATGGATGTTGTGATACTCGAATACATAATACTATTATCAACACATGTGTTTGGGTAAACTGTAAAGTATGTCCATGTCATGATACTTGTTTTGGCCCTAGGTTATAATCTCAAAAACTTAAAAGAGTACTTATGTTAACATCTTATATTAAATGGCTTCGATAACGTAGTCAAATGTTTTTATTGGCTTCTAAAATATGTGTTCCTTACTAACTTGTGTGAAGAAAAAAAATTAAAATGGTCTCCACCAAAACATGTTTTCAAGTATCAAAATAAAAGAAAAAAAGTTAAGAGTTCATATGAGTTTTCGGATTTCACAAGATACACTAGATATATTTTTCAACCTGATGGATGTTGTGATACTCGAATACATAATACTATTATCAACACATGTGTTTGGGTAAACTGTAAAGTATGTCCAGTCATGATACTTGTTTTGGCCCTTGGTTATAATCTCAAAACTTAAAGAGTACTTATGTTAACATCTTATATTAAATGGCTTTGATAACGTGAGTCAAATGTTTTATTGGCTTGAAAATATGTGTTCCTTACTAACTTGTGTGAGTAAAAAATTAAAATAGTCTCCACCAAAACATGTTTTCAAGTATCAAAATAAAGAAAAAAAGTTAAGAGTTCATATGAGTTTCGGTTCACAAGATACACTAGATATATTTTTCAACCTGATGTGATACTCGAATACATAATACTATTATCAACACATGTGTTTGGGTAAACTGTAAAGTATGTCCATGTCATGATACTTGTTTTGGCCCTAGGTTATAATCTCAAAAACTTAAAAGAGTACTTATGTTAACATCTTATATTAAGTGGCTTTGATAACGTAGTCAAATATTTTTATTGGCTTCTAAAATATGTGTTCCTTACTAACTTGTGTGAAGTAAAAAAAATTAAAATAGTCTCCACCAAAACATGTTTTCAAGCATCAAAATAAAGAAAAAAAAGTTAAGAGTTCATATGAGTTTTCGGATTTCACAAGATACACTAGATATATTTTTCAACCTGATGGATGTTGTGATACTCGAATACATAATACTATTATCAACACATGTGTTTGGGTAAACTGTAAAGTATGTCCATGTCATGATACTTGTTTTGGCCCTAGGTTATAATCTCAAAAACTTAAAAGAGTACTTATGTTAACATCTTATATTAAGTGGCTTTGATAACGTAGTCAAATGTTTTTATTGGCTTCTAAAATATGTGTTCCTTACTAACTTGTGTGAAGTAAAAAAATTAAAATAGTCTCCACCAAAACATGTTTTCAAGTATCAAAATAAAAAAAAAAAAAAGTTAAGAGTTCATATGAGTTTTCGGTTCACAAGATACACTATATATTTTTCAACTTTGATGGATGTTGTGATACTCGAATACATAATACTAGTATGGCTAATAACCTTTAAATCGATATCTTTGTCGAGAATAGCGATTCTGCGTGTAACTAAAAAATAACTCTTTTAGGCATTAAAGTTGACGTTTTGTCTTTCTTTTAAGTATTATGACCATTTTACCTTTCGAAAATATTTCAAAAAAAGAAATTAAAAAAATTGAAATTTCAAAAAAAGTATTTAAAAAAATTCAAAACAATATTTTGGAAAAAAAATTCAAAAAAAGTATTTTGAAAAAATTTAGAAAGAGTTAAATGGTCGTAATATGGTCATAATATTTAAAGAAAGACAAAGAATGTCAACTTTATTATCAAAAATTATTTTTAATTATTCTGTGAGCTATTTATTCTGACAGTATAATGATTTAAAAGGTTATTAACCCTACTATTATCAACACATTTAACACACATACACTTCTCGTATATAACTAACCAACAACTTCTTTCTTCTCCCTATGTGAGATAGAGATAAGGCTTGTCGCAGTCGAGAGGTGCAAATCGGTTGGGCACCAAAAATTTGCAACCTCAACCGATCTTAAGATCGGGCGTCTCGAATGTGGGTCTCGGTTGAGACATCGGTCGAATGATGCTAAAATGCAACATCGGTTGTTTTAACGCTCGATATTAAGACATGAATTGAGGTAATATTCATCCACTATTATTTTTTAGTGGTCACCTCCTTTTTGTTGTCCAATGAAAATTCAACATACGTCTCAGAATTTGGAAAATTCTCACTATCAAATTTTGATTTTATGAAGCAAATTTTACAAGACAAAAAGGTAGTATATGCGACCAGAAAATTCAAAACCTTATTCCACATATGTTATATTAACTGTCACAGTTATAATATGTATTCTTAAAATGCACCATGGTTCTTTTGACACTCGATGTAAACTATAAAAAAAATGTTTGAATTAAAAAAAAAATAAAAAATAAATAAAAAATCATTGGGTGGGTCATTGGGGCATCCGGTTGTCCTGCGTCATTTGGAGAAGAAAGGCGGCGTGGCGCAGGGTTGTTCTGCGTCGTCCGGTGTCGCGACGGACTAGCCTAAAAGGTTGGAAAATGAGCTTAAAGAAGTACGTTTTGTAATCAACTTACCTTTGTTATTTGTAGAGATGAAAAACATTGTGGTAACATTATGAAAAATCATTTTTAATAAACCGAGCTCTAAATTTTTCGATAGATGGAAAATAGACAGTGATGTTTAAATATGGAAAGTCCCACAAACAAAATGTGTGAGATTCCTTAATTAGTTAGTTTACTTAACTTCCATTTGCTTAAACTACTTTTTGACTATATGTTCTAAGAACACACAGTGGCTTAAATTACGTGAACGAAAACGGACAACCACAATATCATCACAAGACAAAGATTTCTTTTATTTCCGATTGATTTCCTGGTTTAATCTGTTCATTTCTTCTTTTCAAGTCATCAAGTGTGGCTCCTCTTAAGATTATAGCTCGTAAGCTATACAATATTTGTTGGAGGTTGTGGCCGGGACTTTTGAAATCCTTCGACAACGTATAGGACAAACATGCTTATCAAATGAACACTTATGTCAAAATCTGAAAATAAGTAGGCAAGCAATCCTTTATCATATACGAATTTGATAACGTTATCCATATGCTTTTATTGCTCTGGTGTGAATTGCTTTTCTAGTAGAGAACGATATACACAACTGAATGAATTACGTGTTAAGTTGTTCGGGACTCCGAGAGATGTATTTTTTGGTAAAGGGATTACCCGGTAAAATATATTAACCAAAAAAACCATGAAGTACACTGGAATGTGACTGACGTGTCACATTAACCTCAAGCAGACGCTTGAACAACCAACAAACTCCGACCAATGACAGGACACTCCGAGAGAAGTATTTCTATATTATGAAACTTGTTTTGTTTGTTTGGGCCCTAGGTTAATATCTCAAGTATTTAAAAAAGAGTACTTGTGTTAACATCCTTTATTAAGAAGCTAGGCAATCTTCATCTTTTTCTTTTTTTCCCAAAGGCTTAAAGCCCAATAGTTGGGCCTATGTCTAGTAACATCTTCATCCTTTTTCTTTTTTCCCAGGCTTGTAGAAAATATTTTGGAATATAGAGCATCTAATTAAAAATCAAAGCGGTTCCACGTTATGTTTAAAAACAAAACTAAAAAATGAACAAAAAGTCAAGACTTATGCCAAACTTGCATAAAGTTGTGGTCAAGACTCTTATATATCATTGGTTGGAGTAAAGCTCAATTGGTTCCGAATGAGAGGACTTCTAAAATCTCTAGTTATTCAATAATTCAAAAAATATTTGTACTTTTAACTCGCGGGTATGGCATATGGGTATAGAAATCCTTGAATGCTCAAAGTCGATAAGTAGTGGGATAAAATGTTATAAAAGGTGTTGAAAGAAACATGTCTTGGAACTCCAGATTGAATTTTAGAAGCAAAGTAGTTTATGTGTTTGGAGCAGGAATCATATACATTTTTGGACGATAACATGAAAGTATATATTGTTATTGCTCTAAAAATGAAAGATTGCAAATGTTTAAGGATTGATCAAAAACAACCTGTGATTTTTACCAAGAACAAGGGGTTAACTTTTACCTATTTAAAACCATTCGTGAAGAAATCGTCTACATCGCTCAAGGTTGTGTAGCAAACTCATTATGCCGTCAATGAATGCTCAATAGAGTGTTTATTGGATTGTTAAATTCCAAATCAATGCATACTACGAAGAAACATCTAAACATCAGAGAAGTTAAAAAATAAAAATTAAAAAAGCAAGTATCATCAATATATAGTGATCCATCCCATATAAAACTTATGTGGATTTGTGCAATAAAGCCTACGACATCACATTTTAAACAAGCACAAACATTTCTCACCTCCATATTTTGGTTCAAGTGTAATACTCCAACTATAGGTGCCGTTTTTTCGGGTGTAGTCTCGATAGATGTTTAGCTTAAGGGGCGGGTCTTCGGGGAGGAGGTCACGAATTACAGGTGGCCATTGTGAGGAGGTCAACATCTGAGGCATGCACTTTTACAATTTTCAAATGCTCATTAACTTCAGAATCACCAACATTAACTAAGATAACTGAACCATAATTAAAAACTACCATATAGCTGATGTCACTCCACTTATAGCACCCAAATCCTGAAAAGAAGCATACATGTGTATTATGATACGTATCTTATATTATAGTCTAAAAGTGTAAAAAAATGTATGACATTATTTAAGTAAACTTCTTTTCCTATAAAAAATACTCCTCAGTCCCAAATTATAGTCCTTTTGACTTTTGGTCTTTCTTTACAACTTTGACCTTAAGTATTTTGTTTGTGTTATATAATACTTGATGCAAAATATATGAATTGATTGAGTTTTAATGTATTTTCATTTAGTATAATTTTCATCAACTATTGTTCAACATAAACAAAAATATTTAAGGTCAAAGTTGCAAAAGAAAGAAAAAAGTCAAACAGACTATAATTTTGGGACGGAGGTAGTACTAAATAAGGATAAAAAGATTAAGGATTCATATTAACTATCACCTATATGAAGTGCCTAATGCTATGTATTAGCTTGCAAACTTCTCAAGCATTAGGTCAATCATACAGCCAAAAGCATAATACTAGTCTAATCACAAGAAATTGACATAAACTATGGTATATTAGTGACCAGCAACTTCATTCTTCAATCTATGTGGGATAAAAAAATGGCATACACTACTACAAAAACTGGTTTTACCCACAATCAAATCCGTGGGAAAATCAGTGTGAAACGGCCGTTATCCACAGATTTCACACGGATTCGTTCCGTGTGTAAAAACCTCGTGGGTAAATATTTTCCCACGAGAATTCCCACGGGCGTTGACTATTTTCCCACAAATATTACCGTGGATAATCCGTGGGTTTAATTTCCCACAGATTTCCCACGAATATTTTCCGACAACCATTTCTCACATTTTCCGGCAACAATTTCCCACGGATATATCCGATGCTTTTTTGACACAGATTTCCCACCAATTTATTTCTCACCCACAAATTCTCCCACTGATTTCTCACGGACAATTTCACATGAGAACTCGTAGCAAATCTGTGGCAAGATTTTATAGAATTACAACAATATTTAATATTTAAATAATTGTAAAATTATAATATAAAATGTAATTAAAATGGAGCAATAAATGAAAATACATTAAACCAATATCCAGAATTGTGATTCGTACAAAACACATGAACTCGTAATCTATAGAATCCATTAAATCACATATAAACTTACAAATATGATCAACCCAACAAACTTCAAACCTAAGCTACTCGACTAAACAAAGTGGGTTGATGTATTTTTAATTTGCGCACCACAAGCATTCTATTTTTTTTCCAAGTATAACAATGTCTATAATATCTTCTATTATCTCTGACTCTCTGTAATCCATCCAACTTAGCAAGTGAGCAGTTTTTTAACCTGTTCATGGTCAAGAAAACAAAAAACCAAATCAGTGGATATAAACAAAATCAAAAAGCCAACAAACATAACCTTAAAGTTATTTAGATCTAAATATAATAATAAGTATAACAAAATCAAACCATAGATTTTTGAGTCCAACAAAAACTCAAAATAATCCATAGATCTATGTATATATATGATTGTAGGATATCTAACAAAAGTAGACAATGGCTGCTTCGAGTGTGTTTTGTTCGAGTGGTCGTCGCACATCTTACTTGCTAGTGTCTCGTCACTTTTAGTGGTTGTCCGAATATGGTGGTTTACCGGTTGTTGAAAAATGGTGGTTGAATTAAGAGAAGGAGAAAAGGAGATATATTTGCAGTTTTTTCTGTGGTTGGCATTTTCTTCTTTTTAGTTTGTATGGGGTACTGGTACAAAAAGAAAAGGAGATAGATAGACTTGTGCTTGTGTTTGTTGTGATAAGATGTTGGCTTTCATCTTATCCATTCAATGTGAAATGTTGGCAATCTTTGTGAAGTAATCTAAAGGTCAAAAATACCTCCCTTTCAAATATAAGAGTAATAAATTTGCAAGCAAAAGTAAAATAACAAGTGTTACTCCGTATTTTGAACTCGAAACATGTTTTTTTTTTTTTTTTTTTTTTTTTTTTACTAAACTTTTTAATCTTAGTACTATTATATTTGTTATGTATCTTTTAGGGTTATGGTACACAAAAGTTACTAAAGTTTACAAAAATTTGTCCTAAGGTAATATAGTTTCATTTGTTCATCCGGGTTCTTGAACTTTGAAACTTTATTCGATCGAATGTGAACTTATAAAAGTGAATGTTCGGGCTATTGAACTTTAATTTTGTTCACTCGAGTTCTTGAACTTATCAAAAATATACATCAAGTTACTCGGGCTAACTTTGAATTTTGAAGTGTATGCTTACCAAAGTTTAATAACCGACACAGTCGAGAGAGTGCGATACATCGGTGTAAAAGATTGATCCCTTTGGATCTTGGTCCATGATGGCCTTTTATTAATAGAGCTGGAAGAGGAGGAAAAGAAATAGCTTATGATGACCATATATTTGAGTCGATCATTTCGTAGATCTAATTCAAGTTTTTTGATGCGGTGGAAGGCCTTAAAATCGAAGTTTTACGCTTAAAGGAAGAAATGTTCTTGGTGGATGCGGGACTTGCGACCGCGAATGAGTATCTTGAGGATGAGCCTAAAGGGTTCCAATCAACGAGCCACCGGGTTTGTCAACGAGCCACGGGTTTGAGAATAAGGTGGGATCCACGGATCTAGTGGCGGTGAATCATGATCAAAAGCGATTTTTAGATTCTTCATGGATCTAGTGACGGTGAATCAGCGATCAAAGAAGCGAGTTGCCGCCGGTTTAATGATTTGGTGGGATCCTGTAGTGGCGAACAAAATGAAACTATATTACCTTAGGACAATTTTTTTGTAAACTTTAGTAACTTTTTTGTACCATAACCCTATCTTTTAATATGATGGTGTCAACTTATTGTTTTAACATGAACATATAGTCATATCCTTTTTTTCCTACTATACATAATACACGTATACGAAAACTAATAATTGAGCCCGAATGTAATATTTTATCGGTTTTGTTAAACATTGCCTTAATGCTATGTTTAAGAAACACAAATATACATAACTGGTGATACATAATATCAGTTGAGAGTAGGGGTGTTAAAAAAACCGAGAAACCGACGAACCGAGCCGATCCGCTCAATTCGAAACCGCAAAAAACCGATAACCGAATAAACCAAAACCGATAAACCCGAAACCGAAAAAACCCGCTTATCACGGTTCGGTTTTGGTTTTTACTTTCAGTTATCCGCGGTTACCCGAACCGAACCGTGTATTAATGTACATGTAGGTTTCAACAAACCATTTATAAAAATGAACAAGTACAAACTATATGATTGCACTTTTTTTATCGTATAACACATTTTTACATACCTAATGTGATCATTTACTAACGTCCATGGATTACATATGATTAAAGTGATCGTAACTATAAACGTTAAATAAATAATGTTAGTTATTTTGTTACATATAATAATTAATTGCAACAGAACAACTTTCCTATGATTCTAATATATTCAATGCTATTTAATTTTACTATAATGACTTAGTACATTCTATCTTATGCTATTGTTCATCCGATTTGATTCGATTAGTTTTTTTAGAATGGTTAACCGTGACCCGAACCGTGGGTAACCGCTTATTTCGGTACTCGGCGTGTCCGGTTACCCGCTATCTGATTCGATTCGGATAGTAAAATAAACTACCCGCCCGCCATGGATAGCTAAAATCTCTAACCAAACCGAGCTGAACCGCCCCGTGAACACCCCTAGTTGAGAGAGATCAAATGCAAGGGTGAACAATTACTATTAAAATTAGAAACAATTAATGAGTGTTGAATATCTTCATGCACAAACCCATCCTTGTAATCAAGGTTGCAAAAATCGCGAATCGGTAGTAAGGTGGTCGACCCCCTGTAGCTTGTAATCGGTCTAGGCGGGATTAATCAGTAATTAATCGGATTGTCATTTTTGGCAAGTTTTGGGTATTTCTGGGTAGTTTTGGGTATTCCCAAAATAATTTTTCTTAAAATAAACAACGACTATAAGTGATTACATTTGTTTGAACGATTTACACAAATCGGAAAGGTCGGTAGCCCAGTAGCACCTTATCAGTGATTAATCGGCCTTTTAGACCTTTTTTTTGCAACACCGCTTGTAATACTCACATAAATAGTTACGTTAATAAACAAACACATATAATATGAAACTACAAACATATATGAAGACATACTAAGTAATGTGAGAATGTGTAAGTATACAAAATCATAAAGACAATATTTTTTGTGAAGAATCCATGGGTATTTACACACATATTTCCCACGGATTTATCAAATAGGTAGGTAATCTGTGGGAAATTACCGACGATTTTTCCACGAACATAATCGTTTTCTTTTAGTTTTTTATATATTTACACGTTCACGCATTTACATGTCTGTACACCTACATAAAAAAACATTTATAGATACAATGAAGGTCATAAATGGACATGCGGAACATATATGTGTAGATATCCACACATATACAATGGTTTGTTTCACTAAAAGGTTATACCTAAACCTACACATACACTTGTGATACTCACATAAATGGTTACGTTAATAAACAAACACATATAACACGAAACTAAAGGCACATTTGAAGACATACTAAGTAATGTGGGAATGTGTAAGTATACAGAAACATAAAGATGATATTTTTCTGTGGAAAATCTGTGGGTATTTACACACATATTTCTCACGGATTTATCAAATTGGTGGGTCACTTGTGGGAAATTACCGACAACTTTCCCACGGACATAATCGTTTTCTTTTAGTTTTTTAATATAGTTACACGTTCACGCATATCTGCGTCCGTATACCTACATACAACACATCTATAGATACAATGAAGATTGTAAATGGACATCTGGAACATAAAGTCTAGATATCCACACGTATACATTGTTTTGTTCCTAAAGGTTATACCCAAACCTACACGTACACTTGTGATACTCTTACATTAATAAACAAACACATATAATATGAAACTACAAACACATATAAAGTGAGAATCAACTTACACCACATATATACAAACATTCATGTATATGCAATTAGAGGTGTCATAAAAGCTAAACCAACTTGAACCCGGACCCGAATATGGTTATTCAGGTCGGGTCAATCGTGTTCAAATTTATGTTCGGGTCAATCGTGTCAACCCGAACTGACCCGAGTTTTAACAAGGTCGGATTCGGGTTTCATATATGTATCTTACTCGGGTTCGGGTCAACCAGAGTGACCCAAATTTGATTTTTTCTATCTAATTTTTATGTATTTCAAGTTTAAACACCAAAATTGTATCATTTTTAAAAGGCCTAGACCCTAACCCGAGCCCGAATTGACTTGACCCGAGTTCTAAACAAGGTCGGGTTCGGATATGTTTTTTTAGACTTGACACGAATTGACCCCACCCGATTGACCCGAACCCGACTGGGTCAACCCAAATAACACCCCTATATGCAATGGATCGTGTGGCATATGTTTACTCAATCGCATTAGATATACACGCGTGTGTAATACCTACAATTATCTACATCAATGGAAACACTCATATAATATGAGTTACAAACATATATGAAGACATACATAGTAATGTGAGAAATTATAAGGTAAAAGAAACCAAAAAAAAAATATTTGTGGGAAATCAGTGGGTAAAATACCCACAAATTTCACACGGATTTATAAAATCGGTGGGTAATCCGTTGGAAAATTTTGTAAACAATATTAAGCGGTAAACCAGTAGCTAATCGGTGGGAAATTTACGACAGATTTCCCACAAAAAACTTGGTCAACAAATTAGTGTGTAAATTGTCGCTAATTCGTGGGAAAATTGCAACTAATTTCCCACAAAAATGAGGTCAAGCAATTGGTGTGTAAGTTGTCACATATCCGTGGGAAATTTCCCACAACTTTTCTCTTGTGGGAAAAATTCGGTGGGAAAAGATAGTTTTTGTAGTAGTGATAGTTCTCTATATTATGTATTATCTGCTCACGAATTTTATGTACATGGAATAAAAGAAATGCACGAGTCAGAAATCGCACTCATGATTTTGGTTTCTCACAAAACAGTCATACATAGCAAAACATAGAACCGAAGAAAAAAGATAAGAAATCGTAATCTATGTTTTCATTTGATATACTTTCAAGCAATACAAAATGATATTCACTCGTAACAGCGCACAAGACATTTGCTTTACAGTTGGTCTAAAACTGCAATTTATGCAGCAAACATAAACTCGAGTTATAGAATGAATAACTACTTAAATTTCTTACGGTTCTTGAATTACCTTCATAGGATAGCGTTGCTTGGATCGGCATTCTTTGTCCTTTGTTAAATTAAAAACATCCCTATCTGCAACTCCAGTTACTAGAAAAAGAAGATAAAAAAACAAAGAAAAAGAAGATGAAAAAATGGAACGTCATTTAAAGTTAGAGAGAAAAGTGATAAAATTCTCAAACCTATAAGCCAATATTATTGCAAAAACATATACGATACATTACACATTGCAAACCAATTCAAATGGTTAGGGGGTGGTTGGAAACGCGTTTTGATACTAGTGTTGGTAAATAGATGTGAAAAAATAGTGGGTCATATAAAGAGAGTTAGCATGATTCAAATGGTTGGGGGTGTTTGGACATGCGTTTTGAATGGATCTTTTTAAGTCGTTTATATAAAGAGATTAGCACCACCTAACTAGAAACTTATCTAGGGATTGCTTTTATCGTTAAACGAGTTGCTAATGACTCACTTTTTCCGAACATCAAAAAATGATAATGATGACGTTAGGCCAAAATAAGCACATAATCATTATTGTAAAGTAGCAAGAAAAGGCTAATGTTCTGCAAACTAATTGTTTATCATTAGTTCGACGTTCCTAAACTTCTTTGTTGTTTTCACGATCCTCATTTTTGGGAGGTAGATTATCGATTAAGATCACCTTTGCTTTATACTTCACACCCACCATATGGAAGCGTTCATGATCATACATCACCTTTGCTCCTACGTGTTTTAAACCAGTTTCCTTTATGGTAACGCTTTTCAAATCGGCTTCATTGATAATAATTCCAGTTGGTGCCCCACTAGGCCAGGAGAGTTGCCAGAGCTATTCCTTGTGGGGTGGACAATGGTTGGTGCCAAAAGGCACCCGGGTCACGATGTTCCTGATAAGGTTTTAAAATGTACCTTTTTGAGGGGTCGTTTAAGCCCTTATTTGATCACTTTTGTATCCGTTATTACTTAATATCATTCCTTTTCACTTTTTAGGTCTCTTGAAGGCAAATTGCTGGAATGACACTTATTTGGACGAAAAGATGCGGATATCTGAAGAAAATGGCCAAAGTCGAGAATCGAGACACTCAGTTGCTAAAATACAAGGGGCGGCGTCGGTGTTAATGCGCCCGTCGGAGCACTTCTGCGACGGACGGTAGCCAAATTGCTTATTTTCAAGTGGCGGTGTCGGGCTTTAAAAGAGTAGGCCGTCATGACTCGACGGCGGCATCGAGGCCAAGGGACGGCGTCGCAGCATAAGGTGACTCCGTCGCCAAGACTAACGTGGCCAAGCGAAACCCTAATGGCGGCGACCCGACGGCGTCACAAATCATAAGGTGACACCGTCGCGATTGTAATCTTATATATAAATTCGAATTTTCGGTTTTGGTGTGTAGTCTTTTGGAGTAAAACCTAAAGCGAACCAAGGCATCTTGTACAGGTATTTTAGGGTTCAAACCCTATCTTACCACAAGATAAGTGCTTTACTTCATTAATTCAATTATGTCTTCAATTATTTGTATGTATGCTTGCATCTTCTCCATGTCCGGCTAATTTACTTGTGTGTTTGCTTAGGGAATATGAAACTTGATTATTGAATATTGATTGGTTGTTTCTTATCTTAATTGTTAATGATCTAGTAATGCGATAGGTCATTCGTTGTGTAGTTAATGCTTGATTAATCTTTGTGAACCTTAGGCTATAACACCTAGAGTAGTTGTAGGTTAGACCATCCAAAGAGTACCTTAGAGTTAGAGTTTATAATTCCTATAGATTTTGTAGACGAGACCCTTTGGTAGTTTCAAAGAGTTAGAGATAAACGCATACCCTACGGCTTTAGACACATAACGCGATTAATAATTAGACATAGACTACATACAACCATCAATAGGAGATAATTAAGGACTAATAAAACCTAAGTAAACACATCTTTAAACTATCATACGAGCACACAATAATTAGACATAGACTACATACACCTTAGATTAGATAATTAGATAAGTAGAGTAATCGGTAGAAATACCAACCCCCAAATCCAAACCCCGAGATTCGTACCTTTCCATTATCTAAAAAAATATAAAAAAAGATAAAAAATAATCTTCCTCAACCCCACCTTAGCGTAGTAACTTCTTACTAGCATTCCTATTCCCAGAGAGCGATATCAATACATGGCTTACCCTAATACTATACTACAACGATTAGGTTCACTTGCCTAGGGTGTTATAAAACTTGCTAGAAGAAAGGAAGTTCCTTTGACCCCGAGCAGCTGCGTAAGCGTATCAAGTTTTGGCGCGTTGCGGGAATAGAATAGCTAGTTAGTAGTCCACTTTCGTTTAGGTTTCTTTGCTGATTCCTATCAAGTAAAATTTTCTCATTTTAGCTTTCTCATGAGTCTATCCCTTTCTTCGTGAACTTTGTTAGTAATCCCATCACTTTTCATCATGGAAGGTGATAACCAACCACCATTCATCAACCTACCACCAAATGACCCGCCAAGAGCCCGTACTCTTGGTGAATACTCGAGACCAAGCCACCCAGGCTATAAGAACACCATTGAGCTTCCGACCAAGCCCAAACTACGGCCTGCGATCGACACCATCCGGTTGGTGCAAAGCGGATGTGCATTCCATGGACTTCGTTCAAGATGCAAATCAACATCTAAGGATTTCCTCAAAATTGTCGATTCCATCGACCTTGATCTACTACTCGGGAGACCACGCGTGCGTCTCTTCCAATTCTCTCTGGGACCAAGCTAGTAATTGGCTCGAGCGACTTCCACGGCTCCATCTCGAAGTTGGGATGATCTCACCTCGCTTCCTTGCTCAATTTTTCCCACCGGAGAACCACTAAGCATAGGAATGACATCTTGATGTTCCAACAAAGTCAAGGTGAATCTCTACGAAGCATGGACTCGATTCAAGGACTTACTTCATAAAGTCCCTCATCATGGCATTGATCTTTGGCTCCTAGTCCAACTTTTCTATGATCATGTCAACTTCCCACTAAGCGATCCATTGACCAAGCGGCCGGTGGAAAACTTAGTGATCTCACCGCTGAAAGAATCATGGGGTATAATAGAGGACCTTGCTCTCTGACAACGAAAGTTGGAATGACTCCCGTGAGTTGCCCAAAACCGTAAAGGCAATCTCCTTGCCTCGATTGACTCATAATCTTCCGACCGTAGGATGATCGAACTTGAACATCAAGTTAAATTGCTAATGAGTTCCTACGAAAATCCTCGATCTTGAATCAAGTGAATAAAATCACTACCTTGTGAGTTATGTAGTGGTCCCATGACACTCGTGATTGCACAAGACTCCCGAACAAGCTTTTACGGACTCGCCTCCCGCGTCTGCAAGCGGAGTGGGAGAAGTGGTATACTTTCAAGCCCGAACAAAACAACAGGAAACTCTTACAACCCCTCATGGAGAAATCACCCAACCTTAAGTGGAACCAAAACTCAAGCACACCCCAAAGCTCATCTAGTCCACCCAATAGGTTCAATTCTCTAAACATCGGAACCCCACTAATCTTGAGGCAATTGCATCTAGATTCATGTCATCTCAAGAGACTCGATTGACTAAGCTTGAAGCCGATTTTAAGCAAAGACAAGGCGAGATGACAAACAAGCGATGCCCTCTTAAAAGCCTTTAATGAGCGGGAAATTGGAGCACTCCCAAGTGATACTATAAAGAACCCAAAAGTGAATTCGATTTAAATCGACTTCATGTTCTTGTTCACCATGGGAGAGTTCACATCCATGTCCTCACACCCAACGGTTCACTCGGTAAATGCTATCAACAAGGGTTCCAAGCCATCCAAAATGAGGTACCAGGCCTGCACCATTGGTAGAACCTACTCTTGAGAAACCCACAACCAATAACCCAAGCCTAATCTAGAGGAGGAGTACAAGGAACTCATCAAGAAAAACCGGTTCTTGAAGTCTTAGCTCATGCACCTTATTATAATGCTTTAAAAGAAAATATGAGTTAGAACTTAAACTTGGAAAACATGGGTCCGCCTTTGTGCGAAATAATCTACCTAAGAAGTTAGACGATCCGGGCTATTTACTCTTCCGTAGGCTTGGAACTTCCAAACCTCTCGATGCTCTAGCCGACTTAGTATCATGCATCAATCTTGTTCCGTTGTCCTCCATGAAGCCTTAACTTAGGTAAGATAGAATCAGCGGAAACTATCTTAGGTCTAGCGAGCGGTAGTGTTGCATATCCGGTAGGGATAATAAAAGACATGGTAGTACACGTAGGAGAATTGACTCTTTTGGCGATTTCCATGTGCTAGACATGAATAAGGACCCGACATGCCCATTACTAGTAGGAAGAGGATTCTTAGCTACCGATAGTGCTATCATCGATTGTAAGATGTCCAAGATAGTAGTAGGAGAGGGAGTGCTAGGTCAATTTACGATGTCAAAAAGCATACGTCTTGCAAAGAGGAAATCCACATGAGATTAGGTTGGATAGAGCGCCTTCTAGATATGGACCTTGGATTGATAAGAACCTCATAGGTCCCCAACGACCTTTCTACCTAGATGAAGCCTTTACTAGTAAAGCAACTTTCCAAGAAAAATAAATGGCTAGGGACATGGAAGTTAACCCGTTCGAGGACATCTTAGTATTTAGGAAGATTACCGAGTTCTTAGGAAGTTTGCTCGTCAACCTTGTCATGAATAAGTGGAAAATTGAGAAGCCTAAACATAAGTGGGATTGGGATAGACCACCTAGTGATGGTAATGGAGAATGGCACATTAGGATAACAATCTATGATCCCGATCGAGAGAAGTTTGAAAAGGCATATCGAACCGAACGTACTACTAGGAACTTAAATGATAAGTTTGATCCTTATGATATTGTTAAGGATAGGCTTACTTATATCGGTACGTAGGAGCACGACTACGAGTCTAGCTACAAGACTCATAAATAAAGAAAAGCGCTTCGTGGGAGGCAACCCATGCTTAATTGTTTGCTTGTTAGTGTCATATATCTTTTAGTGATTGCTTATTCTCATGTTTAAATTTGTAAAAATGCTTTATTTTGTTTTTAACCTCGTCTTAATTGCATATAAAGGTATTTTACATAAAGGATAAGTGTAGGGAGGATTACACACGTTTTCAAAAGAAACGTAAACATGAGAATAACAATTAATTAAAAGATATATATGTGTGTTTGTTCTAGTCAAATGCTTGTATCGAGTCATAATGGATGTTTTGCGAAATTTTCCAGATTCTAAAGATGTAAATTTTCCGAAATTTTTCGAAAATCGCAGACCGGTTTTGTCGGGATAACTGGCGTCGTCGAGGAGTAAACGACTTCTAACTTTTGTCGTTTTACGTGCTACTTATAAATTTTTGGAATTTTCCGGAAAATCTGCAAACATCCATTCCACAAGCATTATATCTTATTTAAGTCTGGAATTACATCTTGTTGAGATTTTTGTTTGTTCGGTTTGATGCGTTGGGTTGTCTGTTTTCTTAAAGTGTGCAGGTTTTATTTATCAAGAAGAAGAAACATAAGATTGGAAGGAGCTTTTCACGCATACATTCTTCTTGGGAAAGATTTAACCACTACTTCACGCGGATCCTACCGAGCTAATCAGGGGAGTATTAATTTCTTTCATTTTTTATTACCTTCCATTATCATAACTTTGATACTTTCAAGGAACATTGGGGACAATGTTCGGTTTAAATGTAGGGAGGAAAATAAGCGGGAACTTTGAAACTATGCTTATCCTTGAATATTTGCCTTGTCCAATTTCATTTGTGTAATAAACCATGAGAAAATGTCGGTTAGGGTAATTTTGGCACCAAATTTAAAATTTTTCATGACATATAGGAGTGGGCCATTAGTCTTAACAAAAGCGTCTCACGGATAGGAAGTTGCATGACTAGCACAAAAACCCTTTACCACCTAAATTCCACCCAAAATGTGAGGATCACCCTTAGATTAGTAGGAATTAAAGCATTCATCTTTAATGCTTAGAGTTTTAACCGGTAGTATATTAGATTCTAGAACTTGTTTTGTGATGCATCCCGAGATCTCTAGTAAGACTACACTTGTGTAGTTAGTAATAACTAAATAATAAGAGGCATTAGGATAACCACTTGTTTGATACCGTAATATAATTACTTCTTCCACATCGGTTGAGTAATTCCCCACACCTTTGCGTTGTACTCATCTTTAGTACACGATACCCCTAGTTAACCCCTCGAGCCTATCCTTTCGCGGTTCTCGTGATGTTTCGGTTTTTCCGGAATATCAATGAAGAGCATTGTTTACACCCCACCCCCAAATGTACACCCAAATCGCCTTAGCCTACCTTGTATGCACTCACTTTTAGTGCATTATTGTTATCACTTTAAACACTTAGTTCAATTATCTAGTTGCTTGCATGAGCTGCTAAGTCGAGTCATATCCTTTGTACACAGTTTTGGGACGATTGGGACTCATGGGAAAAGTTAGAATTTATGAAATGACTGGAAGGGAACGTTAAATTCCCTTATTTACATAATAACGTACCCCAAGTGTTTTGATCTTTTCAATTCGGGTCAAATTAGTGTTAGAGTAATAAAACTCAAATGTAGGGATGTGCCTATAAATCCTATCATTTTGATGTTACCGTAGAGGATGGTAGAGTAAAAGTATGTGAAAAAAAGTGAAAAAAAAAAAAAAAAAAAAAAAAAAAAAAAAAAAAAAAATACTACCATCCTACATTTATCCTTTAAATTTATGTTTGTTTATTTCAGGTTATCTAGAGTTTAGAGTGTCGAGTCTTGGCTTAGCGCCATTCTTAGTAACATAGAGATTTTGACTTGCCACCACTAAATAGCCTACCCCACCAAACCCTTTGTTTCCTACCATAAGCCTAACATTACAACCCTTTAAAGACCTCTTTGATAGTCTTTCCTAGGTGCTTCGCCAAAGCGATGGAGGTTTGATCTATTCTCAAGCCTATGGTAATCTATGTACTAGGACCGGTTAATGAGTGTTTATCTTCCATTTCAACTTGTTATATTTCATATACACCGAGAGATGTGAGTATCCAAACACCCCATATGAGGTGCTAGTATGTAATTTCCGTGCTTGTTATGACTTTTGCGGGGCTTATATGTGTTGTGTATTGTTCTAAACCTATGCTTCATGACCCCTAACTTATAAATTAATTGGCTAAAAACACATTTGCTTGAGGACAAGAAAATACCAAGTGTATGGATATTTGATAAGGTTTTAAAATGTACCTTTTTGAGGGGTCGTTTAAGCTCTTATTTGATCACTTTTGTATCCGTTATTACTTAATATCGATCCTTTTCACTTTTAGGTCTCTTGAAGGCAAATTCTTGGAATGGCACTTATTTGGACAAAAGAGCGGATATCTGAAGAAAATGGCCAAAGTCGAGAATCGAGACACTGTTGCTAAAATACAAGGGGCGGCGTCGGTGTTAATTGCGGCGCCGTCGGAGCACTTGGCGACGGGACAATAGCAAAATTGCTTATTTTAAAGTGACGGTGTCGGGCTTTAAAAGAGTAGGCCGTCGCAACTCGGGCGACCTAGATTTGATCCGACGGCATCGAGGCGAAGGAGGCGGCGTCACAAGCATAAGGTGTCGCCGTCGCAAGACTAACGTGGCGAGCAAGACGAAACCTAATGGCGGCGACCGACGGCGTCACAAATCATAAGGTGGCGCGTCGCGATTGTAATCTTATATATAGAATCCGAATTTTTCAGTTTTCGGTGTGTAGTCTTGTGGAGTAAAAACCTAAACCGAACCAAGGTTGTCTTGTACAGTATTTTAGGGTTCCAAACCCTATCTTACCACAAGATAAGTGCTTTACTTTATTAATTCAATTATGTCTTCAATTATTTGTGTGTATGCTTGCATGTTCTCCATGACCGGCTAATTTACTTGTGTGTTTGCTTAGGGAATATGAAACTTGATTATTGAATATTGATTGGTTGTTTCTTATCTTAATTGTTAATGATCTAGTAATGCGATAGGTCATTCGTTGTGTAGTTAATGCTTGATTAATCTTTGTGAACCTTAGGCTATAACACCTAGAGTAGTTGTTGGTTAGACCATCCAAAGAGTACCTTAGAGTTAGAGTTTATAATTCATAGAGATTTTGTAGACGAGACCATTTGGTAGTTTCAAAGATTTAGGGATAAACGCATACCCTACGACTTTAGACACACAACGCGATTAAGAATAAGGACGTGACAATTCAACTATCAATAAGAGATAATTAAGGAGTAATAAAACCTAAGTAAACACATCTTTAAACTATCATACGAGCACACAATAATTAGACATAGACTACATACACCTTAGATTAGATAATTAGATAAGTAGAGTAATCGGTAGAAATACCAACCCCAAATCCAAACCCCGAGATTCGTACCTTTCCATTTTCTAAAAATATAAAAAGATAAAAATAATCTTCCTCAACCCCAACCTTAGCGTAGTAACTTCTTACTAGCATTCCTATTCCCCAGAGAACGATATCAATACCCGTGGCTTACCCTAATACTACACTACAATGATTAGGTTCACTTTGCCTGGGGTGTTATAAAACTTGCTCGAAGAAAGGAAGTTCCTTTGACCCCGATCACTGCGTAAGCGTATCGATTCCCCGCCAATCTACACCTTTTGTGGAATAATAATAATAATAATAATAATAATAATTTCTTGTAATTTTCTTTAATTTTCTAATGAAGTGATGTTTTATAATAAATAATAATAATAATAATAATAATAATAATAATAATAATAATAATAATAATAATAATAATAATAATAATAAATTGATACTAGTGTTAGTATAACATTATAAAAAGAAACATACTATTGTAGATGTTGAAAAATGGTGGGTCATATAAGTCGGGAAAGGAATGAAAACAGGTTAGTTTTGAATAGGCGGTTTTGGTACGGGTCAAAGCAAGCCTTTTTCTCTTATTCTCGGTACCGATCCACTTTCTGCACACTCCTAGTTAAGTATGGATTGTTACCCAACCAATCCAACAAAGGTGAAACAGACCCGAACTAGAATTTCACATGGATAAGTAATATGATAATTTTATTTTCACATGGACTTTTCAACTTATTTTCCCGACCCTGTCCCAACACACGGACAGACCCATGTAATTTGCTATATAATTATTTAAATTATACCAACACCAAGCTAGGCATGTGGAAAGGATGTTTTCAAATACGTACTCTCAGAAGGCATCACTGATGTGAAAGATGGTGGACCGTAGATATATACTTGCACTACTGACGTCTAGGATCTTTAAACCATATTTTTACCGTCCTCGATAAGAATAGAGAGAAATGAACTTCAGTACTTTCTATATAGATCTTGCTCAAAAGAATCACTGTCTACATGCATAATATTCAATGATAAAAGTAATTTCCACCAAAATATGTTTTACGGTAAAACGATTCTAAAATTGTTAAGATTCATAAAATGATTTTAAAGATTTCATATGAGTTTTCAGCATTCATTCACAAGCGACGAGGTAAGTTTTCTTAACTTGTTTGAAATGATGATTGCTTGAAAACATCGTATTATTCTAGACACATAACACTCGCATACATTAAGGTATAATAGTCACAAACGATTTCTTTCTCGTGGGATAAAATGTAAATAGAAGGTTATAAAAAGTCTCCATTAACAAAAAATGGCAAATTATTATAGCATAAAAAAGATTTTTAAGTGCATGCAATGAAAGATATAATGCAAGAGTTCATGAAAGAATGATGTGTTACTTGCAACTAAAAATTAAAGTTTATAAGCAACTTTTTATGGTTTTAGAGCACGAAACATAAAAGTAACAACATGAATATTATATGTTATCTGAAAATGAAAGATTGGAAATGTTTAAGCTTTGTCCTTTGTGCTTATAGACATAAAGAGTGAAATGTTTACTTTTATACATTTTTCTCCTATTTTTGATTGCTTTCCTAGTCTCAATTTGTTCATTTCTTCTTTTCTACTCATTAAGTGTGGCTCGTCTAAAAATTAGCTCGCAAGAGATACAATATTTGTAACAGGTTATGGCCAGGATTTTTATAATCCTTCGTCATTAACGTGTAGCTCAGTTGGTTTTGGATAGGAAAGGAAACTTCTAATATACTTGCTCTTGCAGAGATTCAAGTAAAGATTGTACTCTAAACTTGCGCATTTAGTTTTCTCAAAGATTTGGGGATATGTATACTGTTTAGTATGGATCTATCGGTTAAAAAACCGTTGATAAGTATCATGATAATTGAAATATTAGTTGCTGATTGTCACTATCGTTGTTGTATTTGTGCCAAACCACATTATAACAAAAATATATTCCGAATGATATCTCATTATATTCGAACTTTCAACTATGATGAAAATATGTTCATTTCATATATGGTTATGATATGTGTATAAATTATTTAATAAAATTACGTTGGTTGTTGACTGTCGAATTAGAACGGGCATGGTTTATTTTGGATGTAGCATTTTATTCAAAAGAACTCGGATATATTTTTATATTTGTATTGTTTCTTTATTAACTTTTAATATTTGTTTTCTTTTTTAACATGTGTGAAATTAAAGATGAAACATATTTTAGAGTACCAAACTAAAAAAATAATAAAAAAATAGAAAAGAAAAAAAAGCTAAGAGTTAATATATAAGTTTTCAAGAATTCAAGGTCTCAATTGTTTTTTCAACATGTGAAATAGTGAAATACTCGAAGACATAATACTTGTCTCAACACATTAAACACACATACACTTATGATATATAATTAATCAACAACTTCTATCTTTAGCCTATGTGGGTTAGAGTATTGAAATGAAAGGTTACAATTTTTTATGCATTGTATTAAAATAAGAACCTTTGATTTTTTTCTTAGCGTTTACTGATCTAAAATTCATATATGTTTTGGGTCATAATACCATTCTCAAAATGCAACTATGATAAAATAATTTGTTCATTTCATATATGGTTATGATATGTGTATGAATTATCAAATAAGATTTATGTTGGTTGTTGACTGTCGAATTAGATGGTGCATGTATTTATTTTACATGTTACATTTTGATCAAAATAATTTAGATATAATTTTACATTTCATTTGTTTCTTTATTAGCTTTCACAATCCGTTTTCCTTTCTAACCTATGTGAAATGAAAGATTAAAATGGTCTCTACCAAAACATGTTTTAAAATACCAAATTAAAAGAAAAAAGTTAAAAGTTCACATGAGTTTTCGAAGATTTCAAGGTCTGTAAGATTATTTCAATGTGACAAATACTGAAATACTCAAAGACATAGTACTTGTCTCTCAACACATTTAACACGCATACACTTAAGGTATATAACTATCGAACTAAAAATGTTAGAAAACGTTAGAAAACGTCTTCACTAAAAACTGGTAAGAAAGAGATAATTCAAGAGTTCTTAACATTTGGTGAAAGAAAAATTTGTTACATGAAACATCAAACTGAAGTTTAGAAGCAACTAATTTTATGTACATAAAAAGAAAGAAAAAAAGAAATAATGCTAGAGTTAGAGCATGAAACATGAAAGTAATAGTTTGTATAACAGCAAGAAAAGCTACATGTTCTGCAAAATAATTGTTCTCCTCAATGGTTTCCATTAGTTCAGTGTTATCAGTAAATTCTTGATTAAGATCACATCTGCGGTACCCTTCACACCAACTTTTGCTCCTCAAGTTTTAAACGAGTTTCTTTTGCAGTAACGCTTTTCAAATCGGCTTCATAGATAAAAAAAATATATTTATGATACTAGTGTTGGTAAAACATTATGAAAAGAAGCATACTAGTGTAGATATGGAAAAATGGTGGTTCATATAAGTTGGGTAAGTGATGAAAACGGGTTCGTTTTGAATGGGTCAGTTTTGGTACGGGTGAGCAGGCTAGTTTTGGTACGGTCAATCCAGTAATCTTCTTGTCGATACCAATCCACTTTCTACACACGCCTAGTTAAGTATGGATGACAAGTATTGGCTACCCTAATGGACTTTGACCGAACCAACCCAACACAGGTGAAACATACCCGAAATAGAATTTCACAAGGATAAGTAATACGGTAATAATGTCTTCTTAAGCATTTGGTCAAATGCAGCTAGGGTCTTATAAGTTATTTTCCCAAACTTTATAAGTTATTTTCCCAAACCGATAGCCAGGTTCTGCAATATAACTAGGTAATCACAAACTTTATAAGTTCATGAAATAAAGATGTGTTACTTTGTAATCACAAGAAGTTTATAAGCAATTAGTTTATGTGTTTAGAGCACGAAACATAAAAGTAACAACATGAAATTATATGTAGCCTGAAACACAAAGATTGCAAATGTTTAAGCTTTTTCCTTTGTGCTTATCTATACTACTTATAATGCACGAAGGCATCTTAATCTTAATTTTAAGATGTACAAGAAATTAAGCATGGTTTACAACACTTTAAGGCACCCAATTTTCAGAATTACAACAAAGTAAGCATATTGTACAACAAAATAAAGCGTGGTGTCATTTTAAGACCAACATTCTATCAAACAACATTAATGTTATTAAAAACATCAATTCACCAAAAATTACAACCATTTAAGCACAATGTACAATAATTGCAACCAATTTTCAGATTTACAACAAAATAAGCATAGTGTACAACAAAATAAGCGTGATGTAATTTCCGGACTTACAACATTAATCTTTATTAAAGTGGTCGATGTTCTTAATGACTATAATGACTACTACTTACAAGAAAAGAAACATAGTGTACAACATTTTAATGCACATAATTTTCGAGACGTCAAGACAAGAAGCGTAGTGTGCAACAAAACACCATATTAATGCTATTTAATGTAGTCAATTATTTAATTGGTCGATAAATCTGATTAATACTGATTATTAAAACACCCCTTACATAAAAATACAAATTAGCAAGATATTGTACAACCAAATTAAACACAATTCCTGCATTAAATTCCACTACTACAAATAATAAATCACATTATACAAATATTCAAACCCGAGGCAGGCAGACGGGCCAATGGGCTTGAGCGAGCAGACGCGGACCAACAGGCTCGAGCCCGGCGGAGACGGCCATCGGGGTTCAAGCCGAATCGACACGGTATACAAAATTTTGATATCCGTAAATTTATTGTTAAAAGAATATAATAAATTAAAATACATTATTCGTCGAAATTTTTATTTCGTAGTGTCCGTTGATCTGCAACGAATACACCGCTAATAGTCATAGAGTAAAATGTTTACATGGTTTATTTTGCACCTCATTATTGTTCTTATCAAACATCTTACCATAGTATCATTGTATTATAATAGAAAGAAACTTAGGATATACACACTGTGAGCGTGTTTTTGCTTTTGGATTGTTATATAACATTCACAATTTACCCAAAATAGATAATGAATTAAGCAGATATAAACTATAAAGTGATATTTTCTGTTTTCTACTTATAGTTTGAAGAACAAACTCATGTATGAAATTATAGATAATTTCCACAAAACCATGTTTTACAGTGAGAAAGAAAAAAGTTACCTATGTGAGATTAAAGATAACAATGGTTTTACCAAAAACACTAAAAAAAATCAAGAGTTATATGAGTTTTCAGTAGAAACGAGTATTGCGACGATCCGCCGCGTTGCGGCGGAGCTTTTTTTTAGACATTTTTATCTTGTAATTTATTAAACAATTTTTTTTTTTTTTGGAAGTATATTTATAAAAATGGAGTTTTAAGTATTTTTTTCTTTTCTTTTCCTATGTTTTTAAAGTAATGGTTATTGGCCTTTTGTATTAAATTCCACACATATGTTTAAAAGCTACATAAACCAAAATGGCATAAACATATAAGGTTACTACGTATTTCAAGATAAGGTGACACGGTATATGACCAATCATTGAATAACGATTCAAGTATATAACAATAAAACATACTCATCCCAGTAGCGTGGTTGGTAGTCACCCGGCCTGAAACACGAGAAGGCATTGTCTGCGAGTTCAGACGCTACCGAAATATCCAAAATGATCACAGTAGAGTACTCGCAAACCTTCGTGCCAAGATTAAAATCTACAATGATGAAAAATAAGTTACATGGCCGGAGATACATTTAAAAGGTAGATACCAGTAAGTTACATGTATATATTTAAAAGGTGGGTACTCGATAAAGACGAAACAAAAATTAAAGGAAAGAACTTTCTATTGATGGTCACCGCGCCCATAAACCGAGAAACCCAGATCGGTATTCCAACCTTCATCGGTGTTTGTGTATGGTCACTGCTGCACAAACAATTGACAACCCGCAAAACATCTCGCACGAGATGACACATATGAACTATATTGTTGCAATTGTAAAAGGAATCCTCCAATACAATTTCTTCATGATTATTGACATGAAAACCTTGAAATGTAAAAGGGGAAAAGCTGTTTAGCGAAAGGCTGGAATCACCTAACGCTTGGTCTTCTCAGGTAAAACCAATGTACCCTTGGAGTCAGACTACTAAAATCATCAACAAACCAACACTCAAGGAAAATCAACACGTACAAAAGAACCGAACAACAACTTGCAACTTAAACTTGTGACAACCGCAATTTTGAATCGTTATTGTTCACCGACACCGAGATAAAGACACAAATCAAATTTACTTCATACATCCACGAATCTCAAATAAAGTCCAAACAACCGTAAACGGCATAAAGAAACAAATAATTAAAATTTACACAAATTGATTACGTAATAACTTTAGGATGATACTTTTGGCGATGTATCTCAGCCGGTGGAAGCAGAATGTTGTCTTTGGATAAACTTATATGTATCATGTCCTTTGAATCTTTAGCAAATTCTAAAACTTGTAATCAAATAATCAAAAATCTGTTTTAATGCAGCTACTTACAAACAATCAGTTAATCAGAAAAACCGGTTTTAGTTTACCAAATACTAAGAACTCATTATCTACTACTTGATAGCATGAAATCCAATAATCAGTTTAAAAAACACGAATCCAACACTTACGAAAATCATGTTCTTCACCGATCATTTCCACCACCGTCGGTTTTGTCACGATGCATCTCTTTTCTTGCCTAGTTTTCCATCTCATGCCGATCTTTCCATTCTTCGTCTCTATCACCATCGAAATCTTTTCCAACAACTCGTATACAAAATGTAATCATGAAGTTACATATAAATCATCATTGTTCTAAAAGTTTCATTTAGATTAAATCCAAAAGTAAAGATATTTCCATACCACTTCTTGCGTAGGAGAAAGCAAAGCGGTATTGTTCGTTTTGGAGCATTAGAGTCACCATTTTCCCGTAAAAGGACATACCGACATTAAGACAATTGGTTGGGTCAAAACTCGAAAAAACTTATGAGGAGGTTCTAGATGGCTCGAGTTGACGTTATAGTATATTTTTGGCCTTGGAATCTTAATATCGACCGTCTAAATTATAGACACGTGAAGACGCTTACTAAGATTATATTTAAGTTGTTAAAATACTAAACGTGTAAAAGATAAATCATGTTGATTCATTTTCACATTTTTAAGCAAAGAATGCATTTATCACATTTCATGTTTTAGATAACTCAAATATGAATCAAGACAACATATATGGTACCAAAACTTAATGTTGATTCTAAAGTCAGGGGACAATTTGTATTTGAATATGACGAAAAGCATCACTTGCTACCATCATATAATGTTTTTATAATTAGTCGAAGATTAAATGAATCAGTCTACTATTTCAGCTTAAGAGATACATTGCTACATATAAATGACGTTAAATTGAATTACCGTTTGTAACACCTCCCTCCCATTATATCCTATATCAATATCAACACCAATGCACGCTCTTCAACCCACTGCCATGATAGAACTTCAAGCAAATATAGGTTGCTATTTCAAGTGTTTTCCGTATCTTTGCGGAGTTCACTGGAAATCGACTCTTGTAAGCATCAACATAGTAATGAACCTGTAACAAAAGTATATGGTTAATAGCTAAATTCTGCATTAGTTATTTGCCCAAATAATAAGAAAGAAGTCTGAAAGGAAGAACCTATTCCCACCTTTCCATGGCCTCTTTCTCCTTCCAGTGTTCTTGGAGCTATAAAAAACAATCATGCCACACTTAAATCATCTACTGATTTTAACGAACTCATACACTTGCAAAAGAATTATTATCCTACAAAAACGGTAAATATGAGAATACGAAGTTGCTGTTTATTACTGGTCTTTATTACTTTATTTCTGGTCTTTACAATTAGTTAACCAATACTGGTCTTTATACTCAAAGAACTCTGATAACTAAGGCATGAGTATTCATGTCATGTTCGTCTCCTATTATATTACACATTTTCCATGGTCATTCGTCTGCACACAAACTTCTAGTCTGTACCGAATAATTTATGAAAAGAAAACTGAAAGTTACTAATAGCAGTAAAATAGTGAAGCATACATTAAACTATATATAATCCTTTAAGAAAAAAGTGCAAAAGATCTTATTAACCTACCTGAACTACGAATATGGGTGCTGAATACATATATTCACATGTAGTAATAATCAGTATTAAAACGATTATGGAGGTTAATAAGATCTTTTGCCACAATATTCACATGCTGTTACACCTCTTACATAATATCTTAGTTCATGTAGGTTAATAAGATCTTTTGCCACAATAGTATTATTGTTATTACCAAGCTTTTCGGCAACATAAGGATTAGACTTAATAGCTAAAGGAGACACTCCATTCAGCTGCAACAATTCCGGGTCAAGAAAACCCAAATCACCAATACAATCCATATCCATCTTTTTCTTATCAAATTCTTAATCAATCATTCAGATCTCAAATTCACAAATACCCTTCTCATAAAAAAACAATTTCAACACTTTTTAAGCAATACCCGTATCACAAAATCAAATAATCTCATAAAGATAGAATCTTTTTCTTGTGTTTGTTATTTGATTCAACTTTTTTTTACAAAAAAATGATAGCACCTGAACTGAAGGTAGGTGATGAAGAAGAAAGGGGAGTACCTTGGTATTGATCTGTTAAATGAATTGCGTGTCGGCAGTGAAGATGGCGGTGTCGGCAGGTAAGAGTGATAAGAGTGATTATCTGATTCTTCTGTGTTTGTGACAGTTCTCGAAGCTTTGAGTAAAACCAGCGGGCTAGCTAGCAGGCCAGCGCATGTAGTGGGCTAGCTGAAATGGGCCGCGGGTACTGTTTCATAACCGACGTCGTTTCAAATGAGTATAACCGACGTCGTTTCAAATCCTTTTTAATATATATAGTAATGTCTATCAAACATGTTTTTTAACATGAAAGAAAGACAAACATAATATTATTCTAGACTTATATAAACCCATACACACTACCATATATTAGTAATCCATGATTTTTTTTTTCAGCCTATGTGGGATACGATGTTAGGATAGATGGTTCCAATAAGGCTCCATAAAAAAAAAGTTGTACACTATTTTTATAAAATCCATTTAAGCAAATTGAAGAA
This sequence comes from Chrysanthemum lavandulifolium, assembly GCA_022545495.1. Classification (NCBI taxonomy): domain Eukaryota; kingdom Viridiplantae; phylum Streptophyta; class Magnoliopsida; order Asterales; family Asteraceae; genus Chrysanthemum; species Chrysanthemum lavandulifolium. The sequence goes on from CM040241.1 coordinate 269,053,047, forward strand.
AAAAGAGAAGTACAGGATAGTTTAATATGCCTAATAGGTTGTTAAGTCTTATTGGTCTAAAGCATTATGTGTTTGGTTAAGCCATATTAGCATGGGTTCTTTATGATTGACCCTCATCAACTACGTTTGATTCTTCATTTTACTGCATATAGTTTATATGTTCTCTTATTCACCCGGGGTGATTGAGTTGATAAAAAAGTTAGATGAACACCGAATATCATCACCAAAGTGTGAGATCGAGGTCACAAATTCAAATCCTGTTTGGTGCAAACAAACCTAAAGCGGTAATGCCGACTTTCTAAAAGAGAGAGTTTTACGTGATTTAAGTCCTTGTGACGGCATAGTTTGAAGCCCATGGATTAGCCAACTAAAACTAACCATAATTAATAAATGAATGAAACATCTTGTCGAGCCGCCTCGGGTTGTACGTATCTTGTTACTTATTTTGTCTTTGTTTACATGCTTTTTATTTGACAGATAAATGAAACAATTCCATCCATCAACTCGACCAAGAACTTTATCAAAACATAATATATGAAACAGTAGTTGTTAATTGTTACTACTGTGTAAGATCATGTTTGAACGAAAATATGTATGACACTAGCTAGATGATCGAAAATAAGATCTTTCAAAGGATATGCTCGCTGTGTTCTTTCAGCTATGATAAAAATATGCTCACGTCAACACACTTGAGCAATAATATCTTATAAGAAAAAGAAACACACAATAAAGGTTAGAATGTTTGGGTAAAAGGTTAGCATAGTTCTCTTATCATATGTATGCAAAAAACATTTATGTACAAAAAAGAAAGAAAGAAATGATGCAAGAATTAGAGCATGAAACATGAAGGTAACAATTTGGATAGCATGAAATTATATGCTGTTAATTACTCTAATTATGAAAGATACCAAAAGTTTATGCATTTGTTATTAAAATAACCCGTGATTTTCTCTAAGCGCTTACTTATGTGAAATGACTTATTTACACGTCGTCGAACAAATTACAATTTTGGGTCATAAACGTCAAAAGTACTTTGCACGAAAATACACAGGGCACTAGATGAAAATAAGATGTTCAAAAAGATGTCCTCACTATTAATTTTCAACTGTGATAAAAATGTGTTAATTTCATAATCGGTTTGATATGGGTATGAGTTAGTTAATGAGACATACTTTAGCTGTTGACTCTTGTGTTAGATCATATATGTATTAACTTAGCACGTCATTTTCGTTTTTTCAAGTAAACATCTTACAGTAATCCTATTTGCATTTTAATGAAAGGAATTAAGATATACACAATATAATTCATTTTTACACTTGTATTATTTCCTTTACTTCTAAACTATGTTTTCCTCTCTAACCCTGAGAGATTAAAGATTAAAATAGTTTTCACCAAAACATTTTTTACGGTAAAAAAAAAAAAAAAAATGTTAAGAGTTCATATGAGTTTTCAAATGACCAAATCCGGCCAGTTAATTTTTCTTAACTCGTCGGACTTTGATCACCCTGAAAACATCATATTATTCTTAACACATAACTCTCGCATACATTATGATATATTAGTCACGAACAATTTCTTTCTCCAACCTATGTGGGATAACATGAAAGAGTAGAATGTTACAAAAGGTAACCGTTAAACAATAAATGCTAAATATTACAGTGTAAACGAGATTTTACATACATTAAAAGAATTAGATAATGCAAAAGTTGATGAAAGAAAGATATGTTGCATGGAACTAAAAATTCAAGTTTGTAAGCAACTTTTTATGGTTTTAAAGCACGAAACATAAAAGAGTAAAATGTTTAATTAATAGATTGTTTCGGTATGTGTTTGAACTTATGGATAAGACACATTTTGGTAGTGGAGTTAGACTATGGGTTTATTTTGCACCTCATTATTGTTCTTATCAATCTTACTAGAATTTTCTTTGCATTTTAACGAGAAAAAAAAGGATATAGACAATGTCAACATACGTTCCCAATTCACCCAAATATAAGCAATGCGTTAAGCAGCACATAAAGTGTTACTTTTTTGTTTTCTGAGAAGGTTTAAGAACAAACTTACGTATGAGCTTAGGGAAATACGTTTGTGATCACCTACATTTGCTGTTTGTAAAAGTAACAATGTTACATACATTAACCCTAACCAATTCCATATATGTGCACATTAAGTGATATGATGTTTTTCAGATTCAGAAAAGTTTTAAGAAATAAGTTGTTTAATTCAATCATTTGCTAAATATAATGATAAAAACAAAATTTATCCAATCTAATTGTTTCTCACATTCTCTCATTTTGTAGTGTTTCTTAATTGACTTCTAAAATACCAATCTAATTGTTATCCATCACTAATCACTTTTTGAAGGCTCAATAGCTACACAAAGTTTAGACAAATTTTTTTATAAGATGAACACTTATTTTAAAACCTAAAGAGTTGGGGAAACCTTTATGGATAACGTGAAAGTATATGTTGTTTTCGTTTTAAAATCGAAAGATTGCAAATGATTAAGCATTGAACTAAAACAACCTGTGATTTTTTAAGAAAAAGGGTTAACCTTTACTTATCTAAAGTCATTTATGGAAAATTTTCTACATCGCTCAATAAATAACGCTTTTTGGTCATGGAGGTTATGTTAAAAGTATTTTTGAATTATGATACTATTACGACCATGGGTTGTTTAGCAAACTCATTATGCCGATCACTACAAATTTTTGAATGCTCATTCATTGTGTATATTAAGAATTTACATATTTGTAAGCATATAACAATGACATAAGATAAAATTGGGCGTGAATATAAAGAAATGCATCACTTCAGTCCAATTCTACTGGGCCTATGTCTAGTAGCTATCTTCTTTTTTTCCTAAAGCTTGAGCTCAATAGTTGGAAGAGACCATGTTAGGGGTGTTAATCGGTTCGGTTAACGGTTTGTTTGGTTCGGTTAATTCGGTTAAATTTTTTTTAGGTCAATCCGACAACCGAACTGAACCAAATTCAAATTCTGTTTTCGGTTCGGTTCGGTTGAATTCTAATTCGGTTCGGTTCTTGGGTTAACCCGAATAACCTCGAATTTCACTATTTTTTAGGAAAAAATTAATAATTACATAAATATTTAGCAAAAAAATATATTTCAAGCATAAAAAGTATTTTATTATATTATGATAACCTTTTAATAGTATTTATTTATATATAAATATACATAAAAATATATAAATATATATATAAATATATAAAAATATATATATCTATATGAATTCGGTTTTGGTTAAATCGCTAAACCCATAACTGAACCCGAGAACCGAATTAGTAGTTCGGTTCGGTTCGGTTTTAGCAAATTCGGTTCGGTTATTAGTTCGGTTCGGTTCGGTTCGGTTCGGTTTTCGGTTTTTTCGCTCACCCCTAGACCATGTACTTTGTGTACCTATTTCGTCTTCAATTCTGTTTTCCTGGACATATATAGTGGCCTAAATTGCGTAAACAACAACCACAATAATCATCTTAAGACAGTTTTCTCATTTTTTTCAATTGTTACCATAGTTTATATATGTTCATTACTTCTTTTCTAGTCATATATCTAGTGTAGCTCAACAAATATATCAAATTTGCTCTCAGTTGATTCCGGATAAGAAAGGTGGCTTCTAATATACTTGGTCTTGTAGGGATTCACATAATAATTATACTCTAAACTCGCGCGTGGTTTTCTTAAAGATTTGGAAACATTGAGCATTATTTTTTTTTGAGCAACCATAGTTTTCGATCTTTTGACCGACTAATCCGAGTTTGAACCCACCGAGTCACCGACCTTTACGCATCCTTGGATATTCAAAGTTGATAACTATCAAAACATAATAATTGAACTATATATATTTTTTTTTTGGTTAAAAGGGGATCACCCTCGTAAATATATGATTGAACTATATTGTACATGGATATTAGCTCACTTTATAAGTTTGAACATGATTAAAATTTTTATCGTTACTCATATTTCTTTATTAAACTCTAAATGTTAAAAAGAGTATGACATTATTTGCGTAAACTTTTTTCCTTTCTAATTTTGGCTCAATTAATACTCAGTACGATTAGATTGTTTAATTTGGTCACGTCAACACAAGTGTGAAATATCTGATAAGGAAAAAAAATAAAGAAATACTACTAAATAAGGTTAAAAAGATTAAGAATTCATACTAACTTTCACCTGTATGATCAGGCCACATGCTATGTATTATTAGCTTGTAAACTTCTCAAGCATGAGGTCAATCATACAGTCGAAAGCATAATACAAGTCTAATCACAAGCAATTAACATACACTATCGTATATTAGTAACTAGCAACTTCATTCTTCAACCTATGTGGGATAAAATATTTGCATAGTTTTCTATATTATGTATTCCGCTAACGAATTTTATATACACGGTGGCGGATCCACCTTATGCTAAGGCGGTGCCCGAGAACCAACTATAGGAGCCGTTTTTGCGGGCGTAGTTCAATAGACGTTTAGCTTGAGGGTGGCGTGTTCGGGGAGGAGGTCACGAGCAACCAAAGGCCATTGTGATGTGATGTCAACATCTGAGGAATGCACTTTTACAATTTCCAAGTGCTCATTAACTTGAAAATCACCAACATTAAGTAAGATAATCGAATCATAATTTAAAAACTACCATATAGCTTATGTCACTCTCACTTATAGCACCCAAACCCTTAAAAGAAGCATGTGTGTGTTTAGCTACTTCTCGAATCTAGCTTACAAATAATTATAAGATACGCACAATAGCAAGAAAAATAAAAATGACTACACAACGAAGGAAAAAATGACAAGTTAGTTACATTTTCATGCCATTTGCTCAATTAGCTATTATTGCACGCTGCTAAATGTTGGAAAATTGGTTGGCAAAAGTGACTTTTGACCAACTTTGGACACAATTATCTATATGTATGTGTCACATATATGAGTAATAGTTTGTAGGTTCGCGTTCTCCTCGAGAGAGCTTCGCAATAAGCATTTATGTGTCCAAAATAGAGTTGATGTGAATGAGATATCGGTTCAAAGTTAGGCGTTCGGTACCATGCCCAAAGAGGAAAAATAGTTTATTTTCAATCCCACATCGATGGGATGAGTAAACTTAGAGGAATCTATAGTGTATAAATAGAGGCCTAATTCCACAAGTTTTCACACATCAAATCAATCTACCTCAAGTCCCAAAATTATAGTCCCCTATTGACTTTTTCGGTCTTTCTTTCTTAACTTTGACTTTAAATATTTTTGTTTGTGTTATACAATAGTTGATGAAAAATATACTAATGAAAATACATTTAAAACACAATCCATTCACATAATTTGCATCAGTATTATATAACACAAACGAAAATATTTAAGGTCAAAGTTGTAAAAAAAGAAAAAAGTCAATAAGACTATAATTTCGAGACGAAAAGAGTTATTATTGATTTCAACATATGGAATACGCATCTCTTAAGATGAAATTCGAACAGTTTAGTTAAGTCCGAGCGGTACAACTTCTTTGTTTTGGTTTGTTGTATGCCACAGGAAGCAGACGGCGAATCTGTTTTAAAGGAAGCGTGTCAAACACGTGCCTCGCTTTTAGTCTTCTTTGTTGATCAAGTAAGTCTTTGATTATTTTATTATTTTATTTAATTATCGTTTATCATTACATTTGTATTTAATTTTACATTATTTATTCTTGTTAATTTTATTTATAAAAGTGTAACCGTTTCCATACAGCCTTAAAGCAGATTACGTATGTAATTAAAACACTTTTGTTAAAATCGATTTATATAATTAACAGATTTTATACAAACTGTTTTTCTTGAAACCAAGATTGAGTTTCTTTGAAAATCGGTTTATAACTAAGCAATTTTAATTAACAGATTTGGTATAACAGATTTATAAACGATTTTTAAAACAGTTTATTGAATCAGTTTATATTGAAACCAAGATGAGTTTCTTTTCAAACTATTTTTTTAGTTTGTTTATTACATATGTTATTGTTTAAATATGGATATTGAAACCAAGCTTGTGTTTCTCGGAATCATATTTGGTACAAGTTTAATAAACCATATTGAGTTTATTAGATACCATATTGTTTTAACAGTTTTAACTGTTTTTGTGTTTAAATATTCACAAGTTAACTAATGGTAACATAATTTGTGACCCTAGTGAATCTTGCGAATGTAATTGGTGCGCCAGTTACTAACATGGTTAAAAATCATGATGAAATCCGATTCATTGAAACCATGTGGAGTTTCTTTGAAACAAATCTCATAAAATACTAGTTGTTATTTTATTAGATTACTAGAACGTGTTTATTAAAACCAAGATGAGTTTGTTTGAAACAAAATCTGATAACATACAAGCTGTTATCATATTTTGTGGAAAAGTTTCTTTCACTTGTTTAGCTTATTTAAACCAGGTTGAGTTTAATTATAAACTAAATATAGTTCTTGAAACTTTATGCATTTGGTAGTAGATCTATAGAAACCTTGTTGAGTTTCTTTGAAAGAGTAAATCTATTTTGAAACCTTGTCTAGTTTCATTGTAGAATTATACCATGTGATGCAGATCTATTAAGATATTGTTAAAGAAGATTGACAAAATCATATTACAAATTTGTTTTTGTTTAAAAACATTATGTAATATGCGATATTGTTTAATTGTTTAATCGAAAGACTTGTTTAAAAGCGGTTTTGTATAATGGATCTTACAAAACAGTAGTGTTTTAAACAAACTTTGATGTTATCGTGTTTGTTAAGAAACACTTTGTAATATAGCAAGTTGTTAATTATTCCAAATTTAGTGTTACACTAATAACGGAATCTCGTATTAACAGAATGTTCAGAATGTCATGAGTGACATCTAAAGGATCTGCTCCCGAACTTGTTGAAAGGGAGACCGATACTCGAGTTATGTGTACGGTAGATGCTTTAAAGCATTCAGATTTTATGTGCCATAACTATGGGTTAAATGGCATAAATGAAATGAAAATTGTTGCCAAGGCGGGATCCGACATTAGAAAATGTTGATTAACACTTGGGCATCATGTCATGAGTATGATGATAAGAGTTTGGTTAACTCTTTCAAAGTAGCAGAAAATGAGAGATGCAATTTATGGGCAACTCTATAACTGCTAATAGCAAGGGAAAAGAAATGTGATGTTGAAATTCACATGTGGAAAAGAGCTTAAGTGAACCAACACGTTGTATGTGCGAGATTCGTAGGAATCTTGTGTGCGGATGGTTGCTTAATAAATTTGGCTTTATTTTTATCAAGTAACATTGAGTTAACATTGTACTAAATTTTGGTCGGCACGGGTTATGCCCTTCATTAAATGTTTGTGAATCTATTTTTTGTTGTTTTAATAAAATGAGTATGAATTGACTTATTTGATCCTTTGAATGTATAGCATGGCCATCTCGGACATGTTAATTTTAACTCAATCGTTGTTTAATTAAATAAACAAAAACGGATTACAAAAGTAAAACTTATGTTGAAGCCAAATTGGCAAGATTGTCTTTTCACTCGGTTGACCATATATTAACCGAACCCTTGATTCACATAGTTTTATGTGATTTGGAATCGATACCTACTAAGGTCGCAATTAGGTACTTCATTGTAATTGTTGATGGTAACACAAAATATTGCGACTTTTACTTACTTGAGAGTAAGGATATAGACAAGATTGATCTATACAAATAAGTTAAGAATCAACTTATTATCGAAAACAAGGCGGTTCGAAGTGATATTGGAGGTGAATATGTGTCTCCATTTCATGTATGTTCTAAACATGGAATAAGACATAAATTTATTGCTCCTATACACCACAACATAATTGTTGATAGGAAAGAACGATGCCTTAAAGATATGGTTGTGCCATGTTGTTAAAGTCATGGTTTAAGCCATGGCATGTGGGAAAGCGGTTTTATTGGCTACTTATCTTTTAGATAAGATCCTGTAAGGAAAAGAAGATAGTTTTATGAACTATGGATGGGAAGAAAACCATCCTATAAGTACTTACGAATGTGGGGTGTCTATCTGTCTTGAAACCCAAGGTTCAAAATATTGGACCTAAAGCGTGGTTTGCATAAGTTTGGATATGCTCATATGATGAGTGCTTATCATTTCTTTGTATGTGATTTGGAATCGATAAATATACACAAAGATATGATAATGAATCAAGGAAAACTTTCATTGTATGAAACCGTGTTTCCTTGATTATTAGAGGAGAATGGATGTTCATCTAGGCTTGTCGGTAAAGTTGTCCATGATGAGAGGCAACTAAATGATGAAGTCCTTCATGATGAGAGACATCAAGATGAGAATGTTGTTCGTGATAAGAGACAACAAAGGAGTTGATAATGATCTCCAAGATGAGAGACAAGATCAAGGCGAGGAAGAAGAGGTTGAACCTAGAAGAAGCAAAGAGGCAAGAACCAGAAATCATTTAGACCGATTTTGTTTCTTTTATGGTTGAAAACAAACCTACTTCATACCGAGGCGGTTACTTCTCGAGAAGGGCCTCAATTGAAAGAAGCCATTAAAAGTGAAATAGATTCTATTTTACAAAATCATACTTGGGAGCTCGTGGATTTACCTCACGGTTGTAAACCACTAGGCTATAAATGGATCTTCAAGAAGAAGATGAAAGCCGATGGCACCATTGACAAGTATAATGCAAGATTAGTAATCAAAGGATTTGACAACGAGAAGATCTTGATTACTTAGATACATATTAAGCATTACGCGAATAACCTCGATTAGGATGATACTTGCTATTGCGCTTTAAGAAATTTGGAAGTTCACCAAATGGATGTGAAAATGGCATTTCTAAGAGATTTAGAAGAAGAAATCTACATGAACCAACCCGAGGGTTTCATGGCTCTGGACAAGAGAACAAAGTTTGTAGGCTTGTTAAGTCATTATATGGCTTAAAGCAAGCTCCCAAACAATGACATCATTTTTTTTCACGTCATGTCGAGCGTGGATTTAAAAATAACGGATGTTTGTGGAAAGAAATAATTCTTTGGTATATATGTAATCATGTGTCTATACATAGATGGTATACTTATCAATGAAAGTGATAACAAGATGATCAAATCCACTAATGAAATGTTGAGTCAAGATTTGACATGAACTACATTGGTACGCTCGATATGGTTCTTGGAACTAAGATCATATGAAACCAAATGGACTTGTTTTGAAGTCAAAAACACTATAAGGACAATATTCTTGAGAGGTTCAATGTGGGGGATTCCGGCCTAGCTAGAACTCCAATGACATCTTTTAAATCTATTAATAATAGAGGTAGAGGTGTTGCCTATTTTGAATACTCAGAGAATATTGGGCGTCTAATGTGTCTAATGACGTATGTAAGACTTGATTTAGAAGTTATAATCAAGTTAAGTAAATATACCAGTAATTCAAGTGATGAGCATTTGAATAGTATTACACAAGTACTATGATATTTACGATATTGCATTTTGGAAGATATCCAATGCTATCTAATGATAGAGTAATGCAAATATGAATTCTTACATAAAAGAATCTAGATCTACTAGAGCGGATGTATTGACTCTACGTGGGAAGCTGTGTCTTGGAAATCTTGAAAGTATTTCAAACAGACTTCTATAGCTAAATCTATGATGGAATTTGAATTTATCATTTGAGATAAATTTATAGAATATCGGATATCTGCGTTAATTCGTAGAGGACATACCAAGATGGCGTGGGCGGTAGCGACCATCTATATAAAGTGTGATAGTCAATTGGAAATTGATGAGCTCATATCACAATGTAAAGCGGTAAGTCAAGACATATCCATCATAGACGTTGATTGGTGCGACAACTACTCTCAACTAGAGTTATCACGATTGACTACGTAAAGTCAATAGATAACATCGCGGATCCGCTTACGAAAGGCTTAGCGAGAGTTAGTTAGTAAGCCGTCTAAAGGAATGGGACTAAAGCCCTTAAAGGAATGAGTTTATATGAAGGAAAACCTAACCCAGATTGTTGGAGATCCCAAGATCCGGGTTCAATAGGACAACCTAATCATATAAATGTGGGAAATCACGTCAATATTGGGAGTTACTTAACATTGTAACTTCCTAGTCCATTCCTATAACAATTGTGACTTGTTGAGAGGTTAAACATATGGCTTTAATGATTCGGGATGAAATCACAAAGCATAATGGTTCAAGATGAAATCACAAAACATATGTTTTAATGATTCAAGATGAAATCACCTATGTGAGAGAGAAGTGGGGTCGCTTTAAAGGGAATTGTGGGGGCGAATCCTAAGAGCTCTTGAGAACCGAGCAAATGTTCGGGACCATAATGAACATGACTATGAGGGCTTAACAATGTTGGGAGAGTCTTGTGTGAAATGTATTGTCGTCTACATAAGCAGTGACTCGGTTCAAAGACATCGCGTCTCGACGGCTAGGAGGCTAAGTGCATTTCACATGGGAAGGTTCAAGGGTCACACCTACCTATCCTTTGAAAGATTCAACTATTGGAATTTCATCGTAAATTTTGTGTATTACGATCGATCTCCATTCATGTGGGGGATTGTTGGAAAATTGGTTGGCAAAAGTGACTTTTGACCAACTTTGGACACAATTATCTATATGTATGTGTCACATTGTTAGGAATTAGAAATTCCCGGTATTAAAGAGTCGGTCACCTCAAGTATATGTAATCGTTAGAAAGCTCGTAGTCGTAGTTATTTTAAGTTAAGTAGTATTTAGTTTAGCAACACCGTGGAGGACGGACGGTCTTTACCCATCTGTATGCACGATCCACATTGATGTGTGGCGATTTATGTAAGACTATAAATACTCTCTACCTCCCAAGGTAGAGTTGGAGCTCATAATAATATCTTTCACTTTCTCACTAAGTTCCTAAACCTCTAACTTTCTCTCTAGAATTCCATCTATATGCTACTTTGTGTTATGGTTTGATGTGTATGTGAAAAGTTATATCTTACAATTGCTATCAAGAGCCATGGTTAGATCATATCTTACACATCTTTGGATTTATAGTGGTTTTTAGGTGGTTTTTGAGTTTGAAAAAGTTTAGTGGTTTTTGCATCATTTGGTTGATTTCTCGGGTTAAAGTTCGGATTTTGTTAGTACTTTTATGTTTAGAATCATCACAAGTGTGTAGGTTATCATTTGGTAAGTTTAAATCATCTTGGTTGGGTTGTTTTTGGATTGAAAAGTGATGTTTATGTGGTTTTTTCATGCTAGCGACTTACTTCACGGATTAGTTTCTTCGTAGCGACTTGCTTTACAAATTTGTAGCGAGTTACGGTTCTAAACCTAACGACTTAGATCTAGCGATTTCTGATACAAGTAGTGGACTCTCCACTACGGGTAGCGACAGTGGTAGCGACTTGGTGCATGCGAGTTGCTCTTTAGCGACTTGTATCTTTAGCGACTTGAGTAGCAATTCTTGCCAAAATTTTGCTAGCGACTTGAGTCTTAGCGAGTTACTACTTAGCGACTTGCATTTGTCTAGCGACTTGGGACTCTAGCGACTTAGTGGTGTAGCGAATTAAGTGTTAGCGACTTGGTTCAAGGGTTATAGCGACTTGGTTGATTTTTACGAAGAAGAGGTTTGACCAAAGTTGACTTTTTACGTCAAAACTTCAAACGGCCATAACTTTTGATCCGTAACTCCGTTTCAATGAAATACTGTCAAAGCGGCCAAACGACTGAATATTGTGAAGTTTCACCACGATGTCGTGAAACGAATTTTTCGAGGCCCAAATCCTCCGAAAGGAAGTTATTGAGCTTTTAAGTTTTAGACCTAAAATTCTCCGTAAAATGTGCATCAACCAATCCAAATCTCAACCAATCAACATTTCACCTTTCCTACGAACAATCTAAATTCCTATCACACAATCGTCTTTCATTGTATCATTCCATCGGTCATCTTAACACCCTCTTGGTCATTGCTTAACGGTTTCGTCTTGATTTTAGTAAATTCCATGAAAGATTCTATTTCTCGGTTTAAATCATAGACGTGTAAAATCCGTGCATCCTTCCACATCATGTCTTACTCTCTTGACCCGTGATTTGAAGTGCTTAAACTGTATGATGTTGTGGACAACAATGATAATGTATGCTACATCGAGCGATTAAAGATGATTGAATTAAGCAATGAGGATGTGAGATCTCCGTGTTGAGAATCTAATGAGAGAATTGCACCGGTCAAGCTACGAGAATGCCATGCAAATAAAATGCGACATTGAGCCCTATCGACTACTTCATCGCACCTCATTCACCGTTTATCCATAGTCAGGGGATCGAACATGTAGTGCTCTTTTCATGAGGACTTACCTACATTGACAAGAATCTTCTTTGTTGAACTTAGAGCATTTAAAGTCGCAACTTACCAATGAAGAAGTTCAAAAGGATGGTTCCAGTCAGACTCTTCAAGTAATCTACAAACACTTTCACCATTCATCAATGGGGAATATTGATGATTCGATCAACACTTGGTGGAATTTCCTTCAAAAACATCTTGGAATGGAAATTCAGAATTCATTGAGACATTTATCCACTCATGGATAATGTGAAAAGTACATTGAAGAATCGCTCAAAAGAATGAAAAGCGTGAATGAGTGTCGGTGCGGTTGAAGATTGTTGTGATAAGTTGGGTAATGTTTACATTGAAGTATCGGTGTTCTTTGAATGCGAATGTCGATGACAACAAAATTGATGAGTCGGATAATGCAAGAATGGAATCTTCGTGCTCAAATTCACAAGAGAGAGAGGTGCACGAGACACAACTGTGCAAGTTAATGCAAAGGAACACTCCATGGAAGCTTGGATGTACCCAAGATAGAGATGCACCCGTCACGACTGTGCATGTCAATCTTGAGGTAAGTTGCATGGAAGTTTCATTGTACCTAGTTGTGCATCTTCTACTAAAAATGTTGATTATGAGCGCATGAGTCTGTTGCATTTGTGCTGATGATTCCTTTACCAGCTTGAGCTTAACATATATAAGGATCGGGTTGCCATCTATGAACAGTGCTAAGTTTGAGTTAACTACTCGTGAGCGGGAGTTGGATAACCAAATGCGTACACTTATTAGAAAAAGCAATTTTAGAGAAGAAGTGTTAAAACAAGAGTTAAACTCCTTACATGAAAAGCTTTCTAAAACTTCTAAGCAAAAACACGAACTTCAAGAAAATGTTAAAATGCTTAAGCAAGAATTCAAGGCTAAGGAATCAAAACTTTTGAATGATTTTCCAATCTAAAAACTTTGAAAAACAAGCTTGAAAATAAGTTGTATGTACAAGGGAATACCATTCAAACTGCTTCGCATGATCACTAAGCATCGAGTCTTAAGCGATAAGCATAGCATTCCCTTGTTGAGGAACCAAATCCGAGGTAATTAAAAGGCTAGAAATGCTCATAAGGTGCTTTATGATGGTAATGAAATCCTTAAGCCTGGCGAAACCTAGTTGCGTTGAGTGCCTTGAGGAAGATAAGAAATCGATGAAGTCACTGGGAGAAAATGAATAAGAAGTTAGAAGATTACGAGTGTGGAAGAATAACATAACGATCAAACCCCATAATTACACTAAGGAAAATTGGATATCCTTAAACATGTTTAAGCCTCGGACTCTATTGACCCCACGAACAAGTGTTCGGAAAAGGATATGGACTTGCAAAGAGTGAAAATCTTGTTGAAAAGAATCCGCCTTGTAGGAAGTTCCCTAAAGCGACTGTGTATCCTCCAAATACACCAATGCATTTAGTTCCTAGAACTATTGCCACTAAGAGCAAGACCTTAATCAGTCAGTATGTTATTCTTCAACTATTTGTCGATTTTGAGAAAACTTGTAAGAAGAGGATCACACCCACTGGGATAACTGAAGGGGAAAGGGGTTTTGAGCAAACAAAAGAATGCTATCTAACAGAGGTCATGCCTTTCTTTAAACTACTAAAAGATCATTTTGAGAGTCTTAAAAGGGGATAAAATCAGATATTAAAGAAATGGAAAAGGAATTTGATGCAATGATAGTTGAGGTTAGTGACTATGAGCGAGAATTAAAATATAATGAGATTGAGAGGAATAACTTGCATACCTTGAATGAGAATCTTATTTACGAATGTATTACTCAAGATGTGTTTTACATCGCTACTGAATTGTTCCATTAATGCTTCTCAATTTCATGAATTATCTGTTGCTCGAAAGTCTCCCATGATCGTGTCATTGAGCTTGAAAAACTAATTCTAAATTGCATGAGAAAATTGAGCAGGATGATCATGATAACTGGTGAAACAGTTTTCTAAATTGGAAGTTGAGCATCTTGCTTTGCAATTAAAATATCAACATCTAAAGAAAATGTTAAAACCTCAAATATCAAGACATCCTTGGATGCTCTGAATTTGATGCGCTTTTGAAATTAACAAGCGTGATGAGCAGATTCGAGCTCATTGTAACACGATCGGAAGATTGAGAACCCAGTCTCACAACCTGAAAGGTGAAAAGAAGGATGTGATGGTTCCTATATGCCTCCACCTTTAGATTCTCGAATTTCCAACTTCAAAACATTATTGATAACTTGCAAAGGAAAATGATTGTTTTAAAGTGAAATTTCAAGGTTAATGATCAAAACAAAGAGTTATGTGATTCTTTCAAAGGTAATCATGATAAACATATTGAAAAGATAACTTCTTTACTTAATGTGATTGAGAATCAAGCGTGAGGTGAAAGGAAAGTTGCCAATCCCATTGCAAATATTACATTCCTAAGGTTTACGCTTGTGATAAATATGCTATCGATATGTTATATATTCCCCGCCCATTAGGAATAATGAACTTGCACATAAAGCATATCTCTATATCTTAAGGAAAGTTTGAAGGGTCTCCATGAGATTGTTGAAGATGAAAGATTAGAAAAACCTTTTAATAGTTCTATAGCCTATGCATGGATGCCAAACGATCTCGGGAACTCTTAGAGTATGTAATTTTCACAAGTCCAAAATCTAGCAATTGGCGAGATAGAATAGGCATGCCTTGTTCTATGCTAAAGCCAAGCATGTGACCCTTGATATGCCTTGTTCCATGTCAAATTTCAAGCAAGCAACCTTTAATGTGCCTCCTAGAATTTGGATCCAGCACTTCTAGACCGAAATGCGAAAGCGGTGAAACCATGTAATGTTCCCATCGTTACTTCTCGGATGTTAAGATTGACACTAAAGTTAGCGGTCAAAACCTAGAAGCAATGCAAATAAGGATAGGATTACGCAAAGCAAAAGTGTTAATGATAAGGAAGTGAAAGAACACCATAGGGACAAGAAGTTTGATTTGAACAAAAGAATCGTGTTAGTTCTAGTATTAGCTCTAAGCTTCTTGAAATTAATTCGAGGCCTCATCTTGTCTCGCAAAACATGTGAAAAATGTTTATTTTCTGTAATCATGATAAATGTGATGTGTTATTTACGAGGTCTAAGATTCATAACCCGATTAAGAAAGTTTGGAGAGCAAAGCAGTTAAGCAATCACGAAACCTACGGGAATGTGTTTACAAATGTAGGATTTCGTTGGAAGCCCACTGGTCGAATATTTACGAATGGCAAACCTTACCCCTCGGATAGATCCACTATGCCTAGAATAGTGCACATTAAGGTTTGGAAGCCAGCGGTAGAATAATCCCATTAAGCACAAAATGTCATTTGACTAAGTCCGATGCTTCTACTAGTTCGACTCCTAGGAATAATGCCATTGCATCTAGGGTTTCTGCTGATTCAAAGATTGTTTGTGCTAACCAAAGGAACCCATCGACGTGGGGATCCAATGTTTCCAATTCTCTGTCTTAGTATGTTGTCCAAAGCGGTCGTACAAATCGTCCCTTGGTATTTGGATTGGTGACTCTAAACATATGACTGGGCTCTTAACAATGACGTCTGTTCACTTGATTCGGGCCTCGTACTTCATCATTATGGGCGTCTGCAGATAACACTTGAGCCCGTTCCTCATAGAAAAGAAAAGTGTACGCTCTTACGTAAGCTTTATCTTGACTAATGAGAAATTCTATCATGAATGGCCATACTCATCTACATTCTTCATCAACAAGCTTCATGTTTTCCACGCTCATTCGGTCATCAAGTGGATCTCGTTCATTGGTGTATACTCTTATTCACTTGTTAAATCAAAATGGCAACTTGGATGCAATTTTGAGGGAGAAAAGTAAATATACTACATGATGATGGATGTTTGAATAATGGTTATAAGACTTAATTTTTGATGATGAAGAGTGAATATACTAAGGATAACTGGATTCATTATTTTGATTTTGATGACTCTCCTCCAACGCCTAATGCTTCACTTACTAAGGATAAATGGGAATCAATGTTTGGGATTCATTGTTTTCAAAGATAGGTTTGATGAGTACTTTCAACCTTGACGAATGTTGATCATCCGACAAAGCTAATGCTCGGTTTCTATTAACTCAACTAGTTCACCATCTAAGAAGTACTTATTGGAATTCTCAAGAAACCTTATCTCCAGTTATTTCACAAGGCGTTTATAATGACTATCATGTTATTGTAAGTTGCACTATTGAATAATGATCCGCTCTTTGGTATTCCAGTGCCAAATCTTCACGGATTGTTGTTCATGGATAATGATCCGCTCTTTGGTATTTCTTTGCCAAATCTTTACGGATTATTGTTCCTCTCATTGTGCACGCTATAAATCAACCACATGAACATTAAGGAAAATGACTACCTCATTAAGCTCGAAGACATTTGTGGTGAATCTTCGGATCGGTCTCTACATGTATACCTTTAGGAAGAATGCATTAATGTAGAAATCATTTGTTCGGTTCATTCGGTGGATCGGCGTACATCCGGTTATGCGTTTATTCACGTGTTGGGCATTGGCACAAGGCGATTACTTGAGTTAATCAATTATCACTTATTTGAGATTGAAGTTAAAATTCACAAAGGCAAGCTTAAGATGCTAATGCATGGAATTCTTCTTGATTTCAAGTTTGGTATATCGGGTTTTCTTTATCGGTGGCACTTCAAATTGTCTACATATGGGTTGATAAAGATAGTCGAGAGAGTTTCTATCGTAGTGGTCCTATGGCTCTGGACACTCTAGTTCGGGACCCGCACTTCAAGACAGTCCATTAGTTCATCCCTTATACCAAATTCTTCTCTAGAAACTCCATATGTACCTCCATCCGAAGATGATTTAAAGAAATTGTTTGATCCATGTTTGATGAACATTATGAGCCAAGTGCTAATGAGTGACAATTCCTACTTGAGGGTGCTCATATTCACGTGAATGGCGTCAATCCTTCAATCTCAATATCATTAAGTCAAGAAGCGCTGCTGCGATCACTCTGTCTCATCAACAAATCATCAAACTTGAGGGTACATCATGGAACTATGTACGGTATCAATGATGAAGTTAATCCTTTGCTACTCCGAAGATGCCCCATTTGAGAACGTATTTGCTCTGAATCATCATCGAACCATCTTCATCGGGAGAAATTGACTCTGCAACTTGGTTCTTCAACCACAACCACATGAACACCTCGGAAAATGGACTCATGATCATCCATTGGACAACATCATTGGAAACCTCTCTTGTCCGGTATCCACACGAAACAACTTGCAACCGATGCCTTGTGGTGTTTCTTTAACTCCGTACTCTCTAAGATCGAACCAAATGATGTTAAAACCGTCATGGATGAAGGCAGTGGTTCAATGCCATGCAGAAGAAATTCATGAGTTTGATCGACTTGATGTATGGGAATTAGTACACTCCAGTTGTGCTATGATCATTGCTCTAAAGTGGATCTTCAAAGTGAAACTTGATGAGCATGGTGATGTGTTATAGAACAAGGCTCGATTGGTTGCTAAAGGATACCGTCAAGAGGAGGTATTGACTTTGAGGAATCATTTGCTCTGTTGCTCGAATCGAGGCAATCGAGAATCTTTTGGCTAATCTTGCTTGTAAGAACATGGTAGTCTATCGGATGGACGTAAAGGCGACATTTACGAGCGGAGATCTTAAAAAGTCGTCTATGTCGGCCAACCCGAAGGCTTTGTGAATCGAGCATCCTACCCACGTTTATCGTTTGAAGAAGGCTCTTTACGGTTTAAAGCAAGCTCGAGGGCATGGTATGATCGCTATCAAAGTTTCTTCTATCTACCGGATTCGACAAAGGTAGTCGATCCAACATTGTTCACAAGGAAGTCGAGGCAAACATTTAATTCACGTTCAAATTTATGTTGATGATATCATATTTGCCTCGGCAGACCCCAATGAGTGTGACCGTTTTCAAATGAAATGGGTTCTAAATTTCAAATGTCAATGATGGGACAAATGTCATTTTCTTGGGATTACAAATTTCACAAAGTCCGGAGGCATTTTCATAAATCAATCTAAATATGTAAATGTGATTTTAATGAAATTTGGATTTGATTCAAGTGACCTGTTGACACACCCATGATTGAGCGAACCAAACTAGATGAGGACCACTCGGGGATCATGGTAGACCAAGCGAAATATCGTAGTATGATTGGATCCACGATGTACCTCACTGCTAGTAGACCCGGACATCTTGTTTTCATTTGCATGTGTGCTAGATACCGGCTAAGCCTACTAAAAAGCACCTTGAAGCGGTTAAGCGGGTCTTCGGTATCTCAAGGAACCATCAATATGGGACTTTGGTACCGAAGGACACCGGTATGTCACTAACGACATATGCGGATCACGATCATGCGGTGTCAAGATACTCGTCGAAATGCGTGCGGAGGTGCTCGGTTTTGGGTGATAAGCTTGTGGTGGTCGTCAAAGAAGCAAATAGTACTTATTTCCTCTGAGGCTGAATACATAGCCATGTCATCTTGTTGTGCTCAAATCCTATGGATGAGATCTCGGTTAGCGACTATGGCTTTGTATTCAACAAATCCTCTCATCTTGTGATAATAAAAGTGCTATTGCTCTCTCATGCAACAACATACAACACTCAAGAGCATCGACATTCGACATCATTTCATCGAGGAGCAAGTGGAAAGCGGTGTGGTGGAACTCTATTTTGTGAGGATCGAATACCGGTTAGCGAGACATCTTCACCAAAGCTCTTCCAAGAGAGCGTTTTGAGTCTATTCTTCCATGTCTTGGCTTGAAAAGCCTTCAACGAAACACTCAAGCGTCTTGGGAGGAAGACGAGGAGTAAAGGTCTTTCTTCTTCTATCTCCTGTATATATCTATTAAAAAATCAAATAGAAAAATATAAAACTTTCAAAATCCATAAAAATTTGAAAAATTAAAAAAATCTTCAAAAAAAAAGAAAATATTGTCATTTTGTCTTGTTTCTCTCGATTCGATAATATCTACGGTCTTGATGTTGTCATTCAAATAATGACACGGGACTTTAGATATTGTTAATTTTATATATAAAAAAAAAAAAACAAAAAATTCAAAAATCAAAAAATATTTTTGGGAGAAAGAGAAACAATGGTTTATTGTCATTTCGAGGCATAACCGGTTTTTAAAAGAAAAACGAGCCATGTTTCACCATGTTTTTAAATTCCATGCTCGATTCTATAAACATTTATCTGCTGAAAACTAAGCGCTTTGAAAAATAACTCGGTCTCTATTTTTGATAATCATCGGGACTTATTTGTCAAAATCTCTATCTCTCGATCAACAACCTATGTCATTGATTGAGGGGAGAATGATTTCAATTAAATTAAAAGTTATTTGGCATTAAATTGTTTTCAAAGATATACATGCATGTTTTATCAATGGAGTTTAAAGTCTTAAAAATCCGATCCTTATCGGTTCAAACGCTTTCACAATCAAGTCACAATTCTCCTTAAAAAGCTTTCAAAATCAATTTAAATCTATACGAGATCACAAATCTCAAATGTTTTGATAATTGTGATCGGGGAGAATAATGTGATTTAAATTGGTTTAAAGCGATAATTCGGTAAATGGTTTATAAGAATGTACATGCTATCCTTCCCACATGTGACAAACGATTTCAAATTTTCATGCACATGTTGAGGGGAGCATCTATCTTAAACCTATGAGTTGGATTGTGATCAACTTATCTCAATGTGCAAGTTCCCTCTAGTATGTGCAAAACTCTTTTCAAACTTCAAGGCACATATTGAGGGGAGCAAATTATGGAAACCTCATCCTTCCGGAAATGCTATATCAACTTGATTTGATGTGGGAAGTGATGTTGATATCTTTAGAAAATGGTAATCAAAGAAGTTAATTCTTTCTCTTGCCTCCGTGTGCAAAACATTTTCAAATACTTGATGCACATGTTGAGGGGAGTTCTCGTTCTAAAAATATCAAAAACAATTCGGTACAAAATGCTTTGATAATATATCACAAGTATACGAATTGATTTTCAAATAGTTTTCAATTGGATCCAATGGCGGATGAACAATACCAAATTGACCGACCAACTTTACTTTATATGCGGTGATATAAGGATGATAAGGTTAGGTATTGGTTCCCATGATCCGCCGAGAACGGAGGGATCTACCGAGGACAATCCACTAGTTAGTGTAGAAGTCCTTAGGTATGATGATAAAGGAGAAAATGAGATATGGGAAGAGTGCGGACTAAGGCCGAGCTAGTCTTGGAATAAACCCAACAAGGTTCTAGCTATGAAGTCTCGGTAAGCTTGAAGGGTTGAAGAATTAAAAAGAATTGAATGAGGAAAGGGTGAAAACAAATAGCCCCATTTATTCAACCTTAGGCGAAACGGGTTCTATTCATATACTCTTGATGGTAACATCGGTGTTGAAGACAAGGCGTCATGGACCCGGTGGCCTTTGCACTTCAACTTTCCAAACCACTCAAGTTCCTCTTAAAGGGCTTGTTTCATTCTCACGGGAACCGACATTATCTATCGACTTTCTCTTAGAGATTGTTGATATAGAAGAAGGAGACCTACTCCATAGTCTCCGACACGGGATCCAAATATGCACAAATTGAGTCTAGAGCCACGAGATCATCAATAAATCTCATTAGGACACTTTCAATGAAGACTCTCTGTTTCACACAATGTGGAAGAGATTATATCTTGAGTCCTCGCATTATCCTTGTGGTATTGCGGAACATCCGAGTGATGTATACATATTCACAATGAAGATGGAAAGCCTTACGGAGCCAACATCAAACAAGCTCTGGTAGGTGGCATGTGAGATCTATTATATAGATCAACCATGTGACAACTGAAGCAGAAACAATGGGCGATTCAATCTCTTGAATCAATCACAGTTCGAGGATATGGATTGACGGATACCTTTGAAAAACCGGTCTTTGTGCTTAACAACTCTTTCTTTAGCACATCGACCGTGTACTCATTTTTCAAACCAAAAGGTATTTTATGATTGATAATTGATTTTCAATAAAACCTTCGTTGTATTGCAAAAACAATTTCTATTGAGCAATACGATTGTTTTCAAATCTCTTTTCATCAATCGGTGGACTTAAAATTATTTGGTTCACTCACTCCGTGTTGTCTTCTTTGAGACGTTCGGTTTGAGAACGACTAGAACATTGCGAAACCACATCAAGGAAATTCTTGAATTATACGATCACAGGCGGTACTTGTCTTGATTAACGAGGAACCGTGGGCGTGTACCTCGATTCAACGAAAGTGATCAAAGACACTTTCGTGCGATTTAATACTAGCTGTTGTATGCGGTACACCCGGCGCTTGCGGTGATCGAATGAAGCGGTCAATCCATAGCCGCATGCTCACTTAACACATTCATCTCAAAAGAAATCATGATTAGTGCATCAATGACTCGATATTTTCACTCCATGCTTACGCTCTGGCTGCTGCCAATATCATGATTCAACAAATGCTTCATTACTCGATGAGAAGATATCATGATCCGAATGTGAGCATGTCGGTCCTAAAGTCACAACATCACATAATACCAACACCACAAAGGATGTATGCGAGATTGTTGATAGGCGATGATCTCAAAAGATGGCTCAAAATTATTATCACGTGGATCGGTAAAGACCTCCACTTGAAGTAACCAAACATGCAATGTGAAGAATCAATGACTACGAGCTTAGGAGCAAGGACTACATCAAGAATGCAAGATCAATTGTTAATGTATTATCGGTTGTATTCAATGTATTTTTGGTACATGATTGAGGTGACCTCTCTTGGGGAGATTGTTAGGAATTAGAAATTCCGGTATTAAAGAGTCGGTCACCTCAGTATATGTAATCGTTAGAAAGCTCGTAGTCGTAGTTATTTTAAGTTAAGTAGTATTTAGTTTAGCAACACCGTGGAGGACGGACGGGTCTTTACCCACTTGTATGCACGATCCACACCCCAATGTGTGGCGATTTATGTAAGACTATAAATACTCTCTACCTCCCAGGTAGAGTTGGAGCTCATAATAATAGCTTTCACTTTCTCTCACTAAGTTCCCTAAACCTCTAACTTTCTCTCTAGAATTCCATCTATATGCTACTTTGTGTTATGGTTTGATGTGTATGTGAAAAGTTATATCTTACACACATATATGAGTAATAGTTTGTAGGTTCGCGTTCTCCTCGAAGAGCTTCTTAATAAGCATTTATGTGTCCAAAATAGAGTTGATGTGAATGAGATATCGGGTCTCAAATTTAGGCATTCGGTACCATGCCTAAAGAGGAAAAATAGTTTATTTTCAATCCCACGGTGGGATGAGTAAACAGAGGAGTCTATAGTGTATAAATAGAGGCCCTAATTCCACAAGTTTTCACACATCAAATCAATAGTTATTATTGATTTCCAACATTTGGAATCGCATCTCTTAAGATGAAATTCGAGACGGTTTAGTTAAGTCCGAGCGGTACAACTTCTGTTTTGGTACATGTACCACAGGAAGCAGGCACGGCGAATCTGTTTAAGGGGCGTGTCAAACACGTGCCTCGGCTTTTAGTGCTTCTTTGTTGATCAAGTAAGTCTTTTGATTATTTTATTATTTTATTTAATTATCGTTTATACATTACATTTGTATTTAATTTTACATTATTTATTCTTGTTAATTTTATTTATAAAAGTGTAACCGTTTTCCTACACTAAACTTACAAGAACACATCTTTTATACATACACAACAAAGCAAAAAGTGACAAGTTAGTTATATTTTCGTGCACCTTGCCCAATTAACTAATATTGCGTAGCTAAACTTATAAGAACACATATGTCACCGAAACCAAATTTAATTGAATGACCAAAGAGACCTACAAGTTACAATCGTTCGATGCTTGGGGTATGTTTGGCATGGCGTACTCTTTGGAGTGGGTTCTTGGAGCTTTTTCTAAGCGTTAGTTTAACTATCATTCCATTTAGTAGCTTATTTTTTACATGCTCCTTCAAGCTATATCATACAAAGCGAGACTTACTTTTAATAGTAGCTTACTTTTCTAAAAAAATAAGCTCATGCTATGATAAGCTCGATAAGTTTCGCGCCAAACCTTTGATGTTGCCAAATCTCACTACAACGTTTGGGGGGCTCACCTACATAACGATAACTTACGCAATTGCGTCTGTACTTTTTGCCTAGACTTTTCTCATCCACGCTAACACCAAATAATCACTCGGTGAAATTCAAATTTATCGAATTCCAAATACTAAAATATACCATTAAAAAACATTTCAGATTTAAACTATATATATAATACCTTGTGCCCGTGAAAAAAACTCTTAACAGAAATAGAAGCTTTAACAAACTAAGTATAGTCAATCATCTCCTTCCACTCCACCACCGCAACGTCGAAAAACACTTTCCGTGTAAAGAGTTTAGCCTTGGCGCGTGTAACTTACGCGCCGAACTAGCAATACGATCGATGTAATGGGTTTTATGGTTGTGATTAGGTTATTGATTTTGATAACTTTGTTAAACACGATCTTTTAGAATCTGCTACCTTTTGCATGGAAACTGCGTTATATTCCACCAAAATATAGTTTCCTAACTTTCCTATCAAAGGTTTTTTTTAAAGTCATGATATGATGCATCCATGTGTCTTTTACAAAACACTAGTTGGGTGCCCGTGTAGCGCGGGAATAAGTACGGTTTTATTACGGAGTCTAAATATAGTGAATGAAGTATGTTTTGGTGAGGATGCGGAAGTTGACACGTTTGATTACCATACGAGAAAAACCATTGTCATTCCAACTATCTCTGCAATTCCCAACTCGTTTACTAAAATCTTTCACAACACTTGAAATGTATATGTGTTGGTTGTATGTGTCTCTTTAAGTTTCTCGTAGCTTTCTCGTAATACATATAAACATCATTATTTCCGCATGTACAATGACTCTCACACTCTCTTACCGTCAAACTTATATATGGTTGTAGATGAAGATAATATATTCCAACGGATAACTTGTTACGAAATTACAACTATGATTAAAATATGTTCATTTCTTAGATGGTTTTATATGTGTATGTGTTATCTAACGAGACATGATTTTATTAGATCAGTTTATAAGTTTGAACTTAATTCTAAATTTTATTGGTAAATCAAAATATAATGTTATTTTAGCCTTAAGTTTAACAATATAAAAAACGTATGACATTATTTGAGTCATTTATTTTTACTTTCTAATTTTGTCTTTATTATTTATCCACCAGGTTGTTTAATTTTATCGCAGCAGCAAAACAGAACCACCTCTGCTAAAAAGAATTAAGAACGATAACCAAGAAAAGTAAAACAAGATCAAGAATTCATATTAATTAACCGATATTGTTTTTCCCGCATGCTATGTATGGTTAGCCATGTGAAATCATAGACTAAACGTTTCGCTAATTACACTACAAGAAAAAGGAGAATAGGCTACAAACAAAATCTCGACGACACCATGTGTAACACCCCAACCCGATAAGGGTAGAAGTATCATGATATGGTGTCATATCGGAACATACATAATGAACATAAATCAAGCAGTGGAAGCCTTATAATAAATCTCAAAAGAATTCAAGTCAACAAGACTTATCAATACATAAATACAAAAGGAAAACTCCGAAATGAAAATATAATAACAAAATCAAATGAAATCTAAGATGACTAGGCATGGTCTCTATATCACTCATCTATCAACCCCAAACAATTCCGGCTCCTAGCTTGTACCTTGCAAGAAAAGAAATGCGGTGAGCTTAAAAAGCCAGGTGAGCAGATATAACGATACAATAATAATAAAACCGAGCGAGAACAAGGTAAGGAAAGTCGGTCATTAAATCGGTATATCAAAGGAAAAGAGTAGGGTAAATGAAACATAGGAAAAATTGGTTTATCACCACGAGCCAACAAAACAAATCAAATCAAATCATATATCCATAGTAACTGTAGTAACCAATAGTAACCATAGCGAGATATAACGAGACATGGGTGATCGGCTCCAGTTGTGAAAGCAGCGTGTTGCACCGACATCATTCACGGACAAATCATAATATATTAGATATGAACAAATCTAGGATGCATCCATACGCCCCTGGACAAATAGTAGCCATACAATATCAAAGCGCATAATCGAGATAATGAAAGGGACGGTGTGTAACATCACTCATACACACTAGAGTCATGCCATTGGTGCATCAATGACACGGACATGGAACCCCATGCCTAGTGATAGCTCGGGTCTCAAATGACAGGTCAAAGAAAGGTCATATCATATCAAGGTCCATAGCAAAGTTCATAATCAAAGTCCATAGCAAAGTTCATAATCAAAGATGCATATCAAGGTTCATAATCGGAAGGTTCATATCAAGCAGTTCACATAGGAGATTTAATCAAAGGAGCATAGCAAAGTTATAGGAAACCTTAATAAAAAGGCTCGAGCAAGGATATGATTCGAAACCAATATCGAAGATATAAACGAATCATGAGAAACCCTACTTGAAAAGGGTAGAATATCCGTACCTTAACGCCAATGAAAGGAAAGCAAGCGAATGAATGAACACGAAGACACAACGTCGCGTCTCCTTGAACGAATCTACGAATTAGGGATCATTTAATACTTATATGTTCATTTAACTTTATAACGGTTTTAAATACTTATTATGAATCGTATTAATATATTTAGGGTTTACTTAGGCTAAATGTATCCTTGTTTTAGTAATTGATCATACATGCCACACCCGCATACTTTATTCCACTTTTATATGAGACACACTCAATCACGTGAAAATGATACGGCTCAAACTCAAGATTAATGACACATGCGATTACAACTAGTATAACTATGTTGATTACTCTAAGAACATGCAAGCATACAAAAACATTCATATGACCCACGTATAATCTCACACAACATGCAACTTGCTCTATAACCCATTAAAACACTTATATGACAAAACACATCTAACATGCAAACGTGATACTTAAAGTCCAAAATCTAGACATAAGCGATTAACATGCAAACTAATTAATAGCACGATTTGATGACTTCTCAATTCGATTATAACTTGTATTCGAAAGACCTTATAAGACTTACTACGATCACCCGCACAAGCACACCTAAACGACCATAAACTAATCCCATCCAACCACAAATTTAAAGGGCGCAGCGAGTTATGAACATGTTTTATGATTTTCTTTGACCACTCAATATCACCTACATAAGCATAATTTGACCATAAAAATAACAAGACAACGGCGGTTGTGTGAGACCAAACGAGCACCTATGTCTTACCCATTTTATTATTCATATGATGATAGAACCTCTATATACTACATGCCTCAACACTTTGGTACCTGAGGGAAATAAAGGCAATGACTAACATCCATGTGGTCAAACTAAAGTGGGTCAATTACATGCTTCTAGTTATACTTTCATACTACATGTTTCTTGTTTATGTGAAAGCTTTTATTGATTCATGCATGCATATGGGATAACAACCTACGACGGAAGACAAGAAACAAAGAGGAGAACATGAAAACAAGATGAGGATATATTACCCTAGTTGCGTGAGCGTGTGGAGAAACAAGGAACCAAATAAAGTCGAACCAACCCTCCACCTTTCGACCTAGCAAACCCCGACCAAGCCAGTCCAAGAACCCACGATCACATGACTTGAACCAACTCGCGATCGAAATCACCTCATCACAGCCTCCTTGCACCCTTGTCTTTGATCGAAAGAAAGGAGGAAGAAATAACTTGTTGTTTGTCAATTGAAGGAGAGAAACTAGGGTTTCTTCGATTTTATTTTTGTGTGAATGGTAGTATTTATGGGAATTAAATGGGAATTATCTTGGGCGTGAATCATGGCGAATGAGGAGAAAATATTGACCAAATCATCTATTCAATTTACCATTAATAGATTTGTTACATTTTAATTTAAATGTCTAGCTAATTTATTATATAGACCAAATAACTTGTATATTGTGTGATATTAATATAGCTAGTAAACATAAGTGTAATTCATTTATCATGGTCTTGCGTAACGTATTCAACAAGACTAACGTGTTTTACATATTTCACCAATATTAATTTGAGGGTAAAATGGTCTTTTCACATGATTACGATTTTAGGGTTTTACAACTCTCCCTCTAAAAGAAAATTTTAGTCCTCGAAAATTAAAATGAACACGAAGAAAGCAAGCGAGACATGCCGGACTACAAAAAAATGCAGATAACAAAGATCAAATGGTGAAAGCTTTACCAAGATGAGCGTGTGTAGAAATTCAAGCGTATCAAATCGTATATTAATGAAGGTAGATTAAGCGTATAGGCGAGTGATCCTAAGGTCTTGCTAAGCGCAGATTAATCTTAATCGGTGCAAAATTCTAAGCTTACAGGCACTCCTCGAGACATCCTATGATCACAATGAGGGTGCGTCATATGATGTAAGTATTATCACATTGGCCAAGCGTCATAATACCGGCATCATATGAGTTTACCTTCATGATGACCATACTTTATCTCAAGTCGTGAAAGTCATCCTATCAACCACTAACGCTCCATACTACATCTTAGGTTTGGTCCAAACAATCATCACCATGGATTCAAAATCGAGGAGCGAACATGTAAGGGCGTAGCGGAACATAATAAGTACTATCGGTGAAACACGTCGGAAATAGCATCGGATCTTTCACGATTCGTCAAATCTTCCAAAATAAGACAATCATCCAACATCTGCGAGTTTATACATAACGGAAAATCATTCAAAGAGAACAAAATTTATTCAAGGGATTTGAACACAACGCGAGATCGTAGTAACACCGAAGAATCAAGCCCTAGGACTCCAAATCATCAAAGCAATCATATGAAGCGGATGAATCTCCTCAACATCTCAACGGTTGGACCATTTACCACAATATGCCGAATCTTAGTAGTTTCACGCGTAACTAAAATCTGTGGTCATACTTATTTTGTTCATACTTCTTCCAAGTGTCCACCGGTTGAATCTTGTCTCGTCTTTGCGCCTCTGGTTGATTCGTCCGGCTCCTCCAAAGACATCCCGATGTCTCCAAAGACATTGCGATCGGTGCGGCTACGCTTCACGACCTCTCCGACTTAGAAATCTATGCGACAATACATGGTTGGTACCATCACCTTCGACTCCACGAGTAGTCTCCATCTAAAAGATCGATGAAGGAATGCGCGAAGATAGAATAACAAAATGCGAAAGAAGAAGGTTGAATCGTGAAGACAAAAGAACATCAAAGTCAAACCTTGGATGAAAATCAAAAGAATCGAAAAAGATCGAATCAAATAGAAGCCTAATGTCTACCCAAGTCCTCACAGGTCAAACCTAAGCTCTACGGGTCAAATCCTAGAGTCCATATGTCACGGTCGACTAGAAGTCGTAAACACAGGCTCGATACCATAATTGTAACACCTAACCCGATAAGGGTAGAAGTATCACGTATGGTGTCATATCGAACATACATAATGAACATAAATCAAGCGGCGAAGCCTTATAATAAATCTCAAAAGAATTCAAGTCAACAAGACTTATCAATACATAAATACAAAAGGAAAACTCGAAATGAAAATATAATAACAAAATCAAATGAAATCTAAGATGACTAGGCATGGTCTCTATATCGGCTCATCTATCAACCCCAAACAATCCCGACTCCTAGCTTGTACTGCAGAGGAAAGAAATGCTATTTGAGCTTAAAAAGCCCAGTGAGCAGATATAACGATACAATAATAATAAACCGAGGCGAGAACAAGGTAAGGAAAGTCGGTCATTAAATCACGGTATATCAAAGGAAAAGAGTAGGGTAAATGAAATATAGGAAAAGGGTCGATTATCCACCACGAGCCAACAAAACAAATCAAATCAAATCATATATCCATAGTAACTGTAGTAACCAATAGTAACCATAGCGATATATGAGACATGGGTGATCGGCTCCCAGTTGTGAAGCGCGTATTGCACCGACATCATTCACGGAAAAATCATAATATATCGGATATGAGAACAAATCTAGGATGCATCCATACGCACTGCAGACAAATAGTGGCCATACAATATCCAAAGCGCATAATCGGATAACGAAAGGGCGGTGTGTAACATCACTCGTACACACTAAGTCATACCACTGGTGCATCAATGACACGGACATAGAACCCCATGCCTAGTGATAGCTCGGGTCTCAAGCGTGGGTCAAAGAAAGGTCATATCATATCAAGGTCCATAGCAAAAGTTCATAATCAAAGTCCATAGCAAAGTTCATAATCAAAGATGCATATCAAGGTTCATAATCGAAGGTTCATATCAAACAATTCACATAGGAGATTCAATCAAAGGAGCATAGCAAAGTTATAGGAAACCTTAATAAAAGGCTCGAGCAAAGGATATGATTCGAAACCAATATCGAAAGATGTAAGCGAATCATGAGAAACCCTACTGAAAAGGGTAGAATATCGTACCTTAGCGCCAAAGAAAGGAAAGCAAGCGAATGAATGAACACGAAGACACAACGTCACGTCTCCTTCAACGAATCTACGAATTAGGGATCATTTAATACTTATATGTTCATTTAACTTTATAACGGATTTTAAATACTTATTATGAATCGTATTAATATATTTAGGGTTTACTTAGGCTAAATGTATCCTTGTTTTAGTAATTGATCATACATGCCACACGACCACATACTTTATTCCACTTTTATATGAGACACACTCAATCACGTGAAAATGATACAGCTCAAACTCAAGATTAATGACACATGCGATTACAACTAGTATAACTATGTTGATTACTCTAAGAACATGCAAGCATACAAAACATTCATATGACCCACGTATAATCTCACAACATGCAACTTGTTCTATAACCCATTAAAACACTTATATGACAAAACACATCTAACATGCAAGCGTGATACTTAAAGTCCAAAATCTAGACATAAGCGATTAACATGCAAACTAATTAATAGCACGATTTGATGACTTCTCAATTCATATTATAACTTGTATTCGAAAGACCTTATAAGACTTACTCACGATCACCCACACAAGCACACCTAGCGACCATAAACTAATCCCATCCGACCACAAATTTAAAGGGCCTTGCGAGGTTATGAACATGTTTTATGATTTTCTTTGACCACTCAATATCACCTACATAAGCATAATTTGACCATAAAATAACAAGACAACGGCGGGTTGTGTGAGACCAAACGAGCACCTATGTCTTACCCATTTTATTATTCATATGATGATAGAACCTCTATATACTACATGCCTCAACACCGGTACCCACGGCAGGAAATAAAAAGACGACTAACATCCATGTGGTCAAACTAAAGTGGGTCAATTACATGCTTCTAGTTATACTTTCATACTACATGTTTACTGTTTATGTGAAAGCTTTTATTGATTCATGCATGCATATGGGATAACAACCCTACGACAGAAGACAAGAAACAAAGAAGGAGAACATGAAAACAAGATGAGGATATATTACCCTAGTTGCGTGAACGTGTGGAGAAACAAGGAACCAAATAAAGTCGAACCAACCCTCCCACCTTTCGACCTAGCAAACCCCACGACCAAGCCAATCCAAGAACCCACGATCACAACAGCTTGAACCAACTCACGATCGAAATCACCTCATCACAGCCTCCTTGCACCCTTGTCTTTGATCGAAAGAAAGGAGGAAGAAATAACTTGTTGTTTGCAGTCACTTGAAGGAGAAAACTAGGGTTTCTTTCAATTTTATTTTTTGTGAATGGTAGTATTTATGGGAATTAAATGGGAATTATCTTGGGCGTGAATCATGGCGAATGAGGGAGAAAATATTGACCAAATCATCTATTCCAATTTACCATTAATAGATTTGTTACATTTAATTTAAATGTCTAGCTAATTTATTATATAGACCAAATAACTTGTATATTGTGTGATATTAATATAGCTAGTAAACATAAGTGTAATTCATTTATCATGGTCTTGCGTAACGTATTCAACAAGACTAACGTGTTTTACGTATTTCACCAATATTAACTTGAGGGGTAAAATGGTCTTTTCACATGATTACGATTTTTAGGGTTTTACACCATGTCGTAGGGAAAAGACACTAAACGACAAAAAAAGGGGTTGAACGAGACTAAAATGCGTTGAATTTTTTTGTCAATAAAATACCGACGACATGTCGTAGGCATTTTAATGGTCAAATTTGACTTTCAATATTTCATCCAACTTTTGGGCGGCATTTTTTCCCGCTTCTAAATCCCTACGACATGTCGTCGGTACGATAAAACCATGCAATTATTTTGGTGATTAACGTTTGATTAGTGTTGATTAATGTTGTGGTTTGTAATTTTCCTACGACATGTCGTAGGCATTATGTCGCTTTGTATTTTAATAAATACCTACGACATGTCGTAGGCATATATTAACACTTTGGCGGTATTTTCCCGCCTTTTGTTTCCTACGACATGTCGTGAGCATATATTTCCCTAATAGCTTTTACATCACAAGTCGATAAACGTCTAATATTAGTGCGTACGATTTACATTTCAAACATCAAAACGTACGAAGTACATTACAAGTCGATAAAAGTTAAACATCAAAGTCGAAAAAGCGTCTAACATTAAAGCGCACAAATTACATTACAGATCGATAAAGGTTCAAACATCAAAGCGTACGAATTAAATTACAAACCGATACGAGTTTGATGAAATGTGTGGTTCTCGGGAAGTAGTGCGGTTGAATGAAATGTGGTTCTCGAAATGCATATACATTTCAAGCTGTTTTCTCGAGTACTTTTATCTTTCCTTTTATCGGTAATTTCGCTCATGTCGGCAAAACGCCAAGTGGTTTAGTAACTACGTTGGCGGTGATTAGAATTTCGTTGTACTATCCCTCTGGCACAAGATCGAAAAGGAGAAGAAGGCGCGTCATGCAAAGACTAAAATTCGATTATTTCATTTTCCTCTTATATTGTTTATTTATTTAAATTTATTTATTTATTTAAATTTGTTTGTTTATTTAAATTTGTTTGAATGTGTACTACCTCGGATTATAACTGTACTAGACAACTTTATTAGTCAACCACTTGTGAGAGGTCAACTAGGCAAGTTAAACTAGAAAGAGGCAAATGCAATAATCCGAGGTAGTACAGTTATATTCCCGGGTCGTTTATTCCCCAACGAGGTTGTGATATCCTGTGATTGAACAAATGTATTATATAGTTTGGTTGATTAGGAATAGGGTTATGAATGATTTGTCACAATACTAAAAGTATAAATTTGAACTACCTTCTTTTATTTCTCCGTCACACTAGCCACCGCTTTTGAGCGGTCAACCGTAACGAGATGATAAAAGGCGACGACCGGGAAAATACAAGTTTACCAAGGATTAAAAATATCCTTGGATCGTTTATGTCTGGTGAGGCGTGACGTTCGGTACAATGACTTGTGAATTGTTGAAAATAATTTAAGTATAGGAAAAGCAGAATCGATTGACTAACACTAGGAATGTGAATAGTAATAGCTCACATGCATCTACGTCAATAAAAGCGTACAATCGAAACCTAGAAATCTAAAGATATACAAACATATATTACTAAAAGCGTAAACGTTTAAAAACAAAACGACTATAACTATAATAGAGATTTGCATGTCTTAGCGACTTAAATGCAAATTAAAGAGATTAAAAGTTAAAATATATTAAATAAACGCTATCACTATTTTTACGGATCGATGAGCGTTTATTTTAAAACAAAATAACTTATATAAACTATATTAACTAAAGCGTAAACTCAAAATGTCTAAAACGTTACTTAAAACTAAAGAGCGTTATTCTGAAAAATCTGTTGGGCGCAAGATAAAACGTAAAATTTATGAAATAAAAGGCCTACGAGTGTAAAACTAATTTTATTACGTACTATTTGACAAAAGAAAATTTTAGAAAAAGATTTATATTTTTAGATTATTATTTTATTTATTATGATTTAAATACTATTTTAAACAAATTAAATAATTAAAATACTAAACTACTTTAGAAAATACGAAAATCATAGAAACTACTATGATTATCAAGGTCCTAGGAAAATAAGAAAGCTAGGTGTTGCTTTTGAAAATAAGCACGAAATAAGCCAAGAATGGCTTATAAGCAAAAGCCCAAGTCCCTTATATATTAAGTGTTGCAAGGTTTGACAAGAAAGACCCAAGGCGCTTATGGTTCCAGTACACATGCTAACACCCATATAAGGGAGAGGTCTCGGGTTCGACCCCTCCTCTCCTTTTGCACAAACATTTTATTTTGAAATTTTCTTTTGCAAACTATTTATTAAGCTTAAATATGGAACTTTAATAAAGACAACTTTTCCAAAACTTGGAAATAAGCTCGTGGAGCTTATTTCCACAACAATTAGCTAAAATGCAATAATCCGGGTAGTACAGGTTATATTCCGGGTCGTTTATTCCCCAACGAGGTTGTGATATCCTGTGATTGAACAAATGTATTATATAGTTTGGTTGATTAGGAATAGGGTTATGAATGATTTGTCACAATACTAAAAGTATGAATAACTCAAAATGAGTTATATCAACTAATAAGTCGATCAAAACCCTAGAAGCGTAAAGCGTGTTAAACACAAATCGATTATAACTATAATAGGAATTTGCACGTCTTAGCGACTTAAATGCAGATTAAAGAAAATTAAAAGTTAAAATCTATTAAATAAGCGCTATCACTATTTTTAAAGTGATGAACGTTTAAAACCTAAAACTTATGTTTTAATAAAATTATGTAAGCGTGCAAAAATAAAAGTAAAAGTGATCAATATAAACCCCACAAATGTGAAATTTATATTTTTGAGATCCTAAGAATAAAAGAAAATTATTATAAAAGAAAATTATTTATTTAACTTATATATTATTTATTATTAATTAATTACTATTTAATACTATTTATTAATACACTATTTAATTAGAAAACTAAAATAAGTTTAGAAAAATAAAATTAAAAACTTAGAAAAATCTAAAATATTATAAAACTTATTTTAAAACTAAAATATATTTATTATACTATTTATCTATTTAATATTTAATTAATAAGTAATTAGACTAAAATTAATTCTAAAAATTACTAGATGACAAAAGAAAATTTAGAAAAATTTATAAAACTACTTTAATATAAAAGAGATTTAATAAAAATAAAAAATATGAAAGTGCTTATAAATAAGCTAAAAAGAAAATAAAATAGATAGTTTCTAATAAATAGAAGTTATTACTATAAGTATTTTGGTTTTGTGGTTCTTATTTTATAAAACTATTAAAATACTTAAAATAAGAAACTATTACAAAAACAACAAAATTGAAACCAAGAATAAGCACAAAAGTGCTTATTTGCCCAAACGATTGACTTAGTTTGACCAACCAAAGAAATAAGCTCAAATGAGCTTATGTGGGGTCCACTAGGGTAAATTCGGTTCCAATAAGTTACTTGGACTTGACTAAGATAGACTTGATAATATAAGCTCCTTTGAATAAGCCAAAGACCACAATAAGCACTTGCTTATTTGGTTCTGAGACAGAAAATGGGACAACCTTGAGGTAATTCGGTGGGGTCCACAGGTTCCAAGGTCAAACAAAGGGTCAATGGTTCAAGCCCGGTAGGAGGGTTGGAAGAACCAAGATTTAGGGTGTGGGACCCAGATTGTCACAATTCTCAAATTCCGGTCATTTCTTAAATTAAAATGCATCATATTAGTTCATTCATGGCATTTCATTTCACTTAAATCGCGTAAATTTTTATATTTAATAAACGTGATCGCGTGAGTTATTATTTTAAATATTTAACCCGATACTTTCAAAAATGATCCCGACATATTTTAAACTTACATTTAGTTTATAAAAACTATATTTTTAGTTTTCCTAATGTTTCAAATTTATTTGGTACATAAATCGTTAAAATTATATTATTATGTCGTTTTTCTTAAAAATTATACGATAATTATTTTATCACTCAATTTCACATGGAATGTATTTTTACAATTTTTATTATCTTATTACATCCTACTTTGGTCTATTAAAAATCTCTTTTACCTAAAAACCACCATTTATCTTACAAGTCACATTCTCCTACACATTTACTTATACTTTCTTACAAATTACACAACTAAATATATATATATACATTAGATTTAAAAAAAAAAAAATAATAATGGAGGGACACAATCCCCCCAAAAGGGGGATGTATCCTTGTTGATAGATATTTTTTTTTATGTATACATGTTTACACTACATAAAAGTCCAAGTCTCATTCATTTTCATTTGATTCATCTTCATTATACACCTAGTAGATAAAACCTTTTCTTTCTCTCCTTTGTTCTTCCAAATCGTCCAAGCCATAAGAGTTTCAAGGGATCATCAATTTTTGCAAGTTCAAGCATAAAAACAATCTAGATAACACTCTTGTTTAGGTTTTGAAATAAAAACCTAGGGTGTTTAGGTTTAATCCTTGGTTCTTTGCACCTCATCATATTTACTTGTAAGCTTGTTTTTATCATTTTTATGTTTCCTTTATCATTTCATATTCATCTTTTCATTTTTGGAGGTAGTATGCATAATATGTGATTTATACCATTTTTCATGATTTTAAGAAGTTATTTATATATATTGGTCATCCTATAATTATCCCCATGGTATTCTTGGTCTTGATGGTGATTAGGAACCCATGACACCCTAAGAAGGTGTATGGTAGGATTAGATTAGCTTTGGAGTTGATTTGAAGGGATTAGAATAGGTTTTGTCCGAGAAAAACTATTTTCGATAACTATATAAATAGGTTCTGTCCTTATTTCGAATTTCTGGAAAACCTACTGTTGATGCGGAACTTTGGCCTCGATATTTAGAAAATATACTTTAAAAGCGAATCCGTGGCCTTTTGAGCGGATAAAAGCGGAGTTATAAGCCGTGGTGAATTTTTAAAGTTTGACGACGAAACGTACACTTTTCGAAAATTCAGCTTTGCTTGTTTTAGTATTTTCGGGTCAAAAGCAGCCTTAAGCTTCACAAATTATTTCGACTTATCAAAATATATTAGTTTACTTGATACGAAGCTAAGGACATATTTTACGTGAAAAGCGGTTTGAAGCGACAAATATATGCACGTTTTATAAAGTTGCCGTAACTATTATTTTACGAAAAATTATATTATTTCTACGATTCAAGTATTTCATTAGCTGTAAGGGCTATGTTTGCGGCAGTTTCTAACCATGATGTGAAACTTTTTGGAACAAAGTGTCTTCTAGTAAAATCAAGTTCACCGGCCATATTTTTCAAAACAAAAAGCCGTTTGTCAAGCGGAGTCATGGTAAATTATTTACGGATGTTCAAACTTGGCCGAAACTCATTTTCTGCACAACATTAGCAAAAACCACCATCTTTAGCCTTTGATATCTTTATGATCGAGACCATTTGAACGAAAACTCCTGAACTGAAACTTTTAGATATCGATACAAACTTTCCAAAACCGTCGAGTTCGTTCTCTAACGATCGACGTACACCATTTTACGACTAGTTTTTCAAAGCCATTTTTGTTGATTTCATGAAAATTCCGACGACATTGTTTTGCGACGAAAAGTGATAATTTCACCAAAAATCATTATAAAACCATTGTAGGATAACATTTTGACGTAAAACTTGTAAAGTGATTTTTGATTGGTCAAGGCGTCAAGCAGTATTTTTCGACGATAAGTAATATTTTCAAAACTCGCAAATGGTATAAATAACATCTGAAGTGCATGCATAACATTACATTGCAACTCATGACATATCATATCATTCGTAATAGGTCCGGTTGACGCATCACATTATACCTCGAGTGTACCCACTTTTGTCATCACACCGGTTTACCAGTGAGTAATCACATCCCCTTTTACCGTTTTACTACATTTTGGGATGAATGCATGAACTATACTTGAATTAAATTGAATTTTACTTTTGTGAACTCGAATCAAATCCTTGAACTTAATTACGAACCTATTACTTATTTGAACTTATTGAACCGTACATGCTATGAACCTTAAAGTCTCGCCTTATTGGTGGGCGTCTCAATAAATCTCGCCTAGGTGGTCGGTGACAAAGGAGTCTCTATGTTCGAGCATCACTATAAAGTCTCGCCTTATTGGTGGGCGTCTCAATAAAACTCGCCTAGGTGGTCGGTGACAAAGGAGTCTCCTATGTTCGGAGCATCACTATAAAGTCTCGCCTTATTGGTGGAGCGTCTCAATAAATCTCGCCTAGGTGGTCGGTGACAAAGGAGTCTCATGTTCGAGCATCCACGAATGATTATATCGTGGTGCAATATTGTGAACTATTACGACCGTTTATACTTAACTTTTAGACATACTACTTTTGGCGGTGGGTTGTGAACACACAGTTGCAAGTTTTGTATGGTGGAACTTGGGCCGGTGGATTTACAACGCCTTTGCTTGGTGGACAAATTTAAATCGACCAAAGCTTTGATTATTTCTTCTGAGTTTTATTATTTTGCTAAGCGTGTTTACTCACCAACTATTTTCATAGTTGACCCGTTTTCTCTCATGCATTTCGGTGATCGTTAGTAGCTTTTCTATCAAGTCTTGCATAAAGAAGTTTTCACTTGTCGCTACAAGTCGTATGTAATAAAACTCAATATTTTGGAATCTAAACTTTGTAATATATTTGCCGATGGTGGCTAAACTAGTATTGTAATGGAGTATCATTTCTTTTAATCTTAATGTTGGTATGTTCTATTATCTTGTGCTTATGTTCCTTCCGTTACACCTCGTGTTTCCGCCTTGCGGTGTGACATTGGTACGAGCCAAAGGTTATAGAGAATGCCGATTTTTCAAAAATAAAAATCAGACTATAACCGAAAATATTTTTTTATTAAACATTGAACACCATTCGAGTCAACTAGTCCTATCGTTGCATCGTTACTCATAAATTATACATAGCACGATCAACTATGTCTAATTTATGAAGAACCATCTACAATGATAAGAGTGGTAGTTTTAAATCATGTTTAGTCGAGTCTTTAGAGTCTCGTCACTGAAGTTGCATTGGTCGGGTGGGTATGCATGGCATTTTTTTTTTACGTTCACGTCTACACTACCGTACCTTGTTTATATCTTCTCTTTCCATCTTCGACTTGTTAGACATAGCATGTCTCTGTTCTGTCATGTTTCGATCACTATAACACATTACCACCGTTCGCACCTCATCGACTTCGTTCGAATGCCGTTTACTCAACCCGATGTTTGGTCCTCTGTGGGATCATGGTGCAAGAAACACACGCTCGGAGGCAACAACAGCGGCAACCCAAACAACAATGACGATCCAAACAACAACGCTGCGAGAATAGCGGATCTACTCACCCAAATTATAATACATCTCGATGCTAGGCGAACCAACAACGGAGAAGGTACTTCAAACAATGGACGAAAGCGGCGGAGGATCACCGGAGGCCGAGACGAATCAAGCAAACAAGAAGCGGAATAACCCGAACTATGGGCGACCACCGAGTGCAAAGGATATGCGGTCCACATCCTTTGTGCACACGATGTAATTATCATCACTTAGGAGACGCGAGTGCAACAAATGTGGATGACGGGCGTACCAGCGAAGTGCTCAAACAGGCCGGAAATCAGGGATGGAGAAAGGCATGTTACGAGTGTGGAAGTCTAGATCACCTTCGCAATACATCCAAAGTCGAAAAGGACTCCCAATCAAGGAGGTGTCGTCCAAACTGGCGTTGGCAATAGAAGGCCCACAAGATCGAACATTGAAATTCCTCCATGCGTGGTGAGCATTCTATCACGGTACCGAGGAAGCCCTTAACGCTTAACGGGTACATTCTTTCAACAACTACCTTATTTCGGCGACATGATTTTGAGTGCATAACTTCCTTCCAATCTTTACACATTCACGACATTGATTAATTTGAGACCTATTGATATCGACCTTAGTTGTTATATATTTTGTTGATTGGATTTGATTGTGTAAGCAAATCGAATATCGATCGAATCTTTCAAAGACTTCATTCGAGGATGTGGCATCCTACCTTTCTAACAACTTGTTTCCTAGCTTGATCTAGTAACGGTTCTTGTTTGATGAGTTGCGAAATCAAGCTAAGAGACAAGTTTACTCAAGTCGAGTTTAGTTTAATCTCATGGCGTTCTTGTTTGATGAGTTGTGAGATTAAATTAGAATCGACTACCTAAAGGTCTTTGAGAGCTACGTTCGATATTGGATAAGTTTACCCTATCAAATCGATCACGGACACGTACTTAGTTGAATGGGGAACACGTGCGCATGGGCATTGATATGATCATTTAGACTATTCGATACGAGCATGAACTTTAGAACTCTTGTCGAGTTCGGACCATAGTATCGTTAATCGAATCACGGGGCGTGATTCACCGACATGGGAAGAATGTCACAATTCTCAAATTCGGTCATTTCTTAAATTAAAATGCATCATATTAGTTCATTCATGGCATTTCATTTCACTTAAATCGCGTAAATTTTATATTTAATAAGCGTGATCGCGTGAGTTATTATTTTAAATATTTAACCCGATACTTTCAAAATGATCGACATATTTTAAACTTACATTTAGTTTATAAAACTATATTTTAGTTTTCCTAATGTTTCAAATTTATTTGGTACATAAATCGTTAAAATTATATTATTATGTCGTTTTTCTTAAAAATTATCGATAATTATTTTATCACTCAATTTCACATGGAATGTATTTTACAATTTTATTATCTTATTACATCCTACTTTGGTCTATTAAAATCTCTTTTACCTAAAACCACCATTTATCTTACAAGTCACATTCTCCTACACATTTACTTATACTTTCTTACAAATTACACAACTAAATATATATATACATTAGATTTTAAAAAAAAAAATAATAATGGAGGGACACAATCCCCCCAAAAGGGGGATGTATCCTTGTTGATAGATATTTTTTTTTATGTATACATGTTTACACTACATAAAAGTCAAGTCTCATTCATTTCATTTGATTCATCTTCATTATACACCTAGTAGATAAAACCTTTTCTTTCTCTCCTTTGTTCTTCCAAATCGTCCAAGCCATAAGAGTTTCAAGGGATCATCAATTTTGCAAGTTCAAGCATAAAAACAATCTAGATAACACTCTTGTTTAGGTTTTGAAATAAAAACCTAGGGTGTTTAGGTTTAATCCTTGGTTCTTTGCACCTCATCATATTTACTTGTAAGCTTGTTTTATCATTTTATGTTTCCTTTATCATTTCATATTCATCTTTTCATTTTTGGAGGTAGTATGCATAATATGTGATTTATACAATTTTTCATGATTTTAAGAAGTTATTTATATATATTGGTCATCCTATAATTATCCCCATGGTATTCTTGGTCTTGATGGTGATTAGGAACCCATGACACCCTAAGAAGGTGTATGGTAGGATTAGATTAGCTTTGGAGTTGATTTGAAGGGATTAGAATAGGTTTTGTCCGAGAAAAACTATTTTCGATAACTATATAAATAGGTTCTGTCCTTATTTCGAATTTCTGGAAAAACCTACTGTTGGTACGGAACTTTGGCCTCGATATTTAGAAAATATACTTTAAAACGAATCCGTGGCCTTTTGAACGGATAAAAACGGAGTTATAACGAAGCCGTGGTGAATTTTTAAAGTTTGACGACGAAAACGTACACTTTTCGGAAAATTCAGCTTTCTTGTTTTAGTATTTTCGGGTCAAAAAGCAGCCTTAAGCTTCACAAATTATTTCGACTTATCAAAAATATATTAGTTTACTTGATCGAAGCTAAGGACATATTTTACGTGAAAGCGGTTTGAAAGCGACAAATATATGCACGTTTTATAAAGTTGCCGTAACTATTATTTTACGAAAAATTATATTATTTCTACGATTCAAGTATTTCATTAGTTTGTAAGGGCTATGTTTATGCGATTTCTAACCATGATGTGAAACTTTTGGAACAAAGTGTCTTCTAGTAAAATCAAGTTCACCGCCATATTTTTCAAAACAAAAAGCCGTTTGTCAAGCGGAGTCATGGTAAATTATTTACGGATGTTCAAACTTGGCGAAACTCATTTTACGCACAACATTAGCAAAAACCACCATCTTTAGCCTTTGATATCTTTATGATCGAGACCATTTGAGCGAAAACTCTGAGCTGAAACTTTTAGATATCGATACAAACTTTCCAAAACCATCGAGTTCGTTCTCTAACGATCGGCGTACACCATTTTACGACTAGTTTTCAAAGCCGTTTTGTTGATTTCATGAAAATTCCGCGACATTGTTTTGCGACGAAAGTGATAATTTCACCAAAATCATTATAAAACCATTGTAGGATAACATTTTGACGTAAAAACTTGTAAAGTGATTTTTGATTGGTCAAGGCGTCAAAGAGTATTTTTCGACGATAAGTAATATTTTCAAAACTCATGAATGGTATAAATAACATCTGAAGTGCATGCATAACATTACATTGCAACTCATGACATATCATATCATTCGTAATAGGTCCGGTTGACGCATCACATTATACCTCGGTGTACCCACTTTTGTCATCACACGGTTTACCAAGTGAGTAATCACATCCCTTTTACCGTTTACTACATTTTGGGATGAATGCATGAACTATACTTGAATTAAATTGAATTTTACTTTTGTGAACTCGAATCAAATCCTTGAACTTAATTACGAACCTATTACTTATTTGAACTTATTGAACCGTACATGCTATGAACCTTAAAGTCTCGCCTTATTGGTGGGCGTCTCGATAAATCTCGCTTAGGTGGTCGGTGACAAAGGAGTCTCCTATGTTCGGAGCATCACTATAAAGTCTCGCCTTATTGGTGGGCGTCTCAATAAATCTCGCCTAGGTGGTCGGTGACAAAGGAGTCTCCTATGTTGGAGCATCACTATAAAGTCTCGCCTTATTGGTGGGCGTCTCAATAAATCTCGCCTAGGTGGTCGGTGACAAAGGAGTCTCTCATGTTCGGAGCATCCTGAATGATTATATCGTGGTGCAATATTGTGAACTATTACGACCGTTTATACTTAACTTTTAGACATACTACTTTTGGCGGTGGGTTGTGAACACAGGTTGCAAGTTTTGTATGGGCGGAACTTGGGCCGAGTGGATTTACAACGCCTTTGCTTTGTGGACAAATTTAAATCGACCGAAAGCTTTGATTATTTCTTACGAGTTTTATTATTTTGCTAAGCGTGTTTACTCACCAACTATTTTCATAGTTGACCCGTTTTTCTCTCATGCATTTCAGGTGATCGTTAGTAGCTTTTCTATCAAGTCTTGCATAAAGAAGTTTTCACTTGTCGCTACAAGTCGTATGTAATAAAACTCAATATTTTGGAATCTAAACTTTGTAATATATTTGCCGATGGTGGCTAAACTAGTATTGTAATGGAGTATCATTTCTTTTTAATCTTAATGTTGGTATGTTCTATTATCTTGTGCTTATGTTCCCTTCCGTTACACCTCGTGTTTCCGCCTTCGGCGAGGGTGTGACACTGATGAGCTCAGAAAAAGCTTGTGAAGTGAGGGGTCCAAACTGAGTTCACTCAGTTATCTGAATGAGTGAAATAAGCTAGTAAGCTTGGTAAAAGCTTTAAAATAAGCTTAATAAAGAAAATAAAAGATAGTCTTGTGTATATATGGTATATTCACAAATATGAACAAGTGTGTTCCTTTGGATTTGGCTAATAAGCTTGGAATAAGCTTTTAAGCACTTCGAATGAAAATGAGATCCAAACACCTAGACAGCAACCAAATTGGTCAAATTGAGCTTATGAAATAAGCTCAAAAGAACTTATTGAATCTTGAACTATAAAGTGGGGTGGTAAGGATTCCAAAATGCCAAAGCTTGACCAATGGAGACCACTGGGTAGCTTGTGAGGAGCTTATGAAGTTGGGTGGGTTGGCTGAGTTCACTCAGTTAACTGAGTGAATGGACAAGCTTTAAGCTTAGATGCAGCCCTAGTAAAAGGCTTTGTAGTGGTGAATTAAAGCTTGAACTTGATTAATGGACCTTAGCTTCTTAATGAGCCAAAGATCACAAGCGGAGCTTATTGATGAGCTTATGGTGGGCTTGTGATTTTGCTTGTTTACACCGATGATCGATGTAATGTTTGATTTTAGTAGCACAAGTTTAAGCAAGAATAAGCGGACCAAATAAGCAATCAAAGGCAAATAAGTGCTTAGTTCAAGTAACTAGCCACATGGGCATCACAAACAACCAAAATACTCGAGGCTAACACTCAATACATAAGCTTATGCAAACTTGTGAAAGTAGGTGTCAAATCATGCACGGGGGAGTTTTGTGAAGAACTACTAAAAGATAAGCACAATTTAAGCACTTCAATCGACTTAGATAAAGATTAATAAAAATAGCAACAAGGAGATTAGCAACAAGACTATATAAACCTAAAGCTCTAGTCCTAATATCAATCAACAAGCTCACGTTTAGATCCAAAGTTCATTCAAAAATCGGTTAAATTTGCAAATTTGACTTTTAAGTAAACCACTAAGTTGACTTATCGAGCTTTAATCCTAGTTTCTTGATTGCTTAAGTTAAGTTATGCTATAATAAGGTGAAAATAAGCTAGGTTATCAACTTTTAAGCTAGTGTGTGGAATATGGAACTTATTATCCTAACAGTTACAAACTAGACTAGATTACAAACTATTTTGACTTTTACTCTAATATGACCTATTTATTATGGTGGTTTGAGTTAGTATGATCTAAACTAACATGGAGCAACAAATACTAGTAGCAATAACGGACCTATGACCAGTGTGGCGACAGTCCAAACACCCCTTAGCAAGGATTGTTTATTGATTAGTGTTACTCAACACTAATTTAAAGCATGAAATTGAATCCTAACACTTGTTAATGATGATAAAGGTTAAATGAACACAAGAACACGAGATAAAACAACAATAACCTATGAATCACTACTAAGTTAAAATTGATTTGTCTAAATGAAACAAATAACAACTAAGATTTTAACTAACAACCTACTAATTTTACTTTATATTATCACTAATCAACACCAACTAAGTATTAATTAAGAGATTATACTAAAATAAGAACTAATACGGTGAATGCCAAAATCAAGAAATTAGCTTACAACTTGAGTTTATGCCTGGCGAGAACCAAGAACTGAGTATCACACCTATATGCTCTCCACGAGCACTATAACCAAGGCAATCGAATAGCACTTGCTCCAAGCTTCTTCTCTGATAACTTTATATTAAATTCCTAATTACTTGCTTCTTTTGGTATTTTCCTTTTTATTGATTATTGATTGTTAAGATGACTTAAAAGCTTGCTAAAGCTT
Organism: Chrysanthemum lavandulifolium; assembly: GCA_022545495.1. Lineage (NCBI taxonomy): Eukaryota > Viridiplantae > Streptophyta > Magnoliopsida > Asterales > Asteraceae > Chrysanthemum > Chrysanthemum lavandulifolium. The sequence continues at coordinate 269,097,919 of CM040241.1, forward strand.
CTTGAGAGCTTAGTAGTGTTATTTATAGTCCTCTAAACAACAATCATCAACGAATTTAAAAGACTTGAATTGAAAATGGGACAAAGTGAAATTACTTTGAAAAGCGAAAGATAGATTAAAGCGATAGAACAAAGTTTGTTGAATACACTTTAGCAAAGTTATACAACCCTTTTGAAACGAAATAAACAATTATACTAAAGATACAAACTACTTTGATTAACTACGATTGATCATAAACTAGATTACTATTATGATGCCTCTCTTCTTCTTTCTTCAGTATTTATCACCCGTTTGCATCTCACTAGAACAAATATCTCATCCCACTTCATCTTAGCCATTGAAAGAGTCAATTCATCTTGACCATTCAAATCAATTTTGGCGCCAAATTACTCCACGTGGATATGAGGCGGTTTGAGCACAATTAAAGCTTCTTGGGAGGTAGCATGAGGTGGAGGAACAAGTTTGGTGAAGTTTAGACCAAGTTGGGCGGTGTTGCTCAATCATGGGGTAGTGTGTGTGATAGTGGTTTTGGGGTGAAAATGGGTGGGAATAGCATTTATTGTGAGGGTGTGGTGTGTGAGGTGGAGGAGAGTGGGTAAGATTAGGGGTGAAATGGAGAGTTGAGGTGATGGTGTTACAGTGGTGGTGGTCGGTGGAAGGCGAAGAAGAAAGCGAAGTGCGTTTATGCATTTTATTTATTTAACAAAGGATTGGGCTAGTTGGTTGGGCGGGTAGTGTTTAGGATTGGGTTGGGTAATAATAATAATAATAGGGTCCGGTTGGTTTTATTAGTGAACAAGCCCGAGGACCAATAATGTAATTCTGCAAAGGCGAGGGTGAACCGTAAAATATCCAAAGTAATCACAAGGACCAATCATGTCAAATAAGAATAGTATAAGGGTGTAGTTTGATAAATTTCATTTAAAACACCCAGGACTAATTTTGACACTTTTGCAAAGTTGAGGACCAAAGTTGTAATTTTGTGATTTTAAACTTCAAAGGATTATTTTGAACAACTTGAATCCCAAGGACCTAAAATGATATTTTGCAAGTTTTGATTAACGAGGACTAGATTTGCCAATTTATCAAAGTTCGAGGGGTGAAATCATAAATTATGTATGTTTTGCTGTTTTCATCGGTTTCATCCTTTTGCACTTTAATACCTAAAACACAATTTGGAGATAATTCCAATATTTTGAAGCATATTTGTATGTTTTCGGATATTTACGTAGCTTAAATGTGAGCGAAATGATGAGTATTTAGACACTCAATCAATCCCACTAAACTATTGCTAGTCCTAGCAATATTTTATGAAGATTTTAATGGATTTGAAAGAACTCTTTACCAAAAGCCATCACTTACGGAGTAGCCAAGATGTTTCGAGTTCAAGTAAGAACTATGGTCCACACGATAACCATGTGATTTTGAGCAAACCACAAGTTGTAAATGGTTTTGATTCGTCTTTACCAAAAGCCGTTTATACGGACTAGCCAACTCTTAGATAAATTATAAATATTATCTTTGGTGGTGATTACCAATTATGGTTTTCCTTGCCTTTACCACAAGCCATAATCTTGCAGGGCTAGCCAACTCATTCGCTTATTAGGATATGGCGAGTTGAGGCACCATACAATTTTAGGCAAATTGCAAGCCATAAGCGGTTGAGATATCTTTACCAAGACCGTTTGCTCTTGGATTAGCCAATCCTTATGTGGGTTAGACATGGTGGACTGATTACCATTTAATGCGTTCTAAGTGAGAAAATTTTTTTTAAAATTTTGGCTAAAAATGGGGTTCCTGATGGAACATGTGTTTGAATTCTCGAGAGAATCCCCCCCACACTTAGAACTGAATATTGCCCTCAATATTCAAAGCACCGGGTGTTAAACCGAACTTAGAACGTAAAAAGGAAAATATTACTTAGCCTTTATTTAAGATGTATATACATACATATATATTTTTAGATAATTTTTTTTTTTTTTTTTTTTTTTTTTTTACAACATGTGGGCATCTCCCCACACTAGGGTGTTACACACGGTGAAAACCCATGTTTGTGCTAATGTTTTTGATTCCCGAGTCACTATTGGACTCGACCCGATTGATTTATTTCCTCCCAAGTATCGGGTTTATCACGCAAGCTAACCGCTTGTGAATGGTTAATGTAACAAAGTTCTGAGCAGTTGAGAGAAAGCGACATTTGAAAAATCCACAGGGAAGTATCTCGGATCTAAACCAATGTTATATGGAATATCCGGGTCAAGGTAATATCTTCACTCCGAATGAGTGAAGAGAAGGAGAAATCACCGGGTAGGTGAAGGGTAGTAGGGAGATCGAGCAGCGGTAATCACAAGAACTTCTCCTCAAAATTTGAAATTTAAGTGAAGGAAGAGGTCTTATGCTTGATCTCGGGAATTTTATCAGTTGGTTCAAGCGATTTGGATTCCTCTTTATGAAGTTGCTTGGGAGGAGAGTGGAATAATTATCCGGGTATAACAATTGTTCAAGAAGAAGAATAACATCTTCCTCTTGATCACTCTCGGTATCATCAATACCGGAAGAAATGTATCCGATTGAGATAATCATCAATCTCATCCATAATAGAATCACTTTCCTCATCGAGTTAAGGAAGTGGAAGAGTCGGAAATGATGGAATGAGACAATGGAGTGGGATCACCACTCACCAAATCATGAACATAACCAAGATTTTCTTGAGAGTACTCACAGTAGGTAACATCAATGACATCGATTACGTTAACCGATGCGAGTTATAATTGGAGGAGTACTTTGAAGTTTGATCATGGTTGAAGGTAATAGCCTCATTACCTACACGCAATGTGATTTGGCTCAAATACATCTATAAGGCGTGGCCGTTCTTGGAATCCTCGTCCAAGAATGAGAGGAACCTAAGATCGACATCGAATTCAACAACCACAAAGTCGGTGGAAAATGGAACTTCCCTACTTTCAAATCGTCCTCGGCAATACTGAGGGGCATAGATCTTGAGCGATCTGCAGCTCAAGAGTCATGCGGTGAGGGTAAGTTTAGGAAGAAAGTTTCTTCCATCTTGAATTAGGCATTAGGTTGATCTTGGCGCCAGATCGGCCAAGGCGTTGCATGCAACCATTCTGGAAATTCACAAGGTAAGATAAATTTACGGGATCTCCAAGCTTCTCGGGAAGTTTTTAAGATAGCTGCAGAGCAGATTCTCATTTAGAAGTTTTGCCAATTCAACCAATTTTCCTTGTTGTTTAACAATTGTTTGATTGTTGATGCGAACTTGGGCATCAAGATGACGACATCCATAAGACTTATGTCAAATTGCAAATCTTTAAAGATTTGCAAAGTTTCTCTGTTTGGTAATTAGACCTCTCGCGGTGTTCTTGCTCATTTAAGCGTGAAGGGTAAGGAATGGTAGGCTTAAAGGTTTGGATCTAGGGACGATGGGCTCGGGGTTTCATCGGTCTCAAAGACAACTCTGTTTTGGTTCTCTTCGAGGACAACTTGCGGTTGGGCGTGTGCGGTACCGTGGGCTAGGAGTTTGCACCGGTCCTTGGCAACCTCGGGCTCTTTTTCCACATCGTATAGCGGTGGAGGAATAGGAGTAGAGGGTCCCTCATAAGCAGCACCACTACGAGTGGTGATAGCTTTGATGATGTTGGAATCCTCCTCATCATCACTATCATCAAGTACAATCTTTCGGGAAGCATTAAGCATATGAGAATAAGTCATAGCTGCCCTTTTGTCATAAAGATTGTTTGACAAACTTTAACCTTGAATCGTGAAAGGGTGGGATCTACTCTTGATGATGTAGGAGGAATTGGGGTGTATAATTTGGGACAACCGTGGTTGGTCCAACTTGCTATATAACTATGAGTAATGTGACTTTGAGTTCACCCTAGGATTATATGATATTACTCGGGAGACTTCCCGAGGTGGAAGGTGGAGCAGTTGTTTCACCAAATCGAGATATCATACTCTTAAGATCATTCTTGACTCATTATTGTTCTTTGCAATTGAAGAATCAAATTCATTCTTCAAATTGGAGATTTGGTTTTGAACCACTCTCATTTTAGCATCGAGAGCCTTGATGTGGTTAGCTAGTTCAATGATTGAGATTCTTGGAGCGATACCATTTGATTATTAGGAGTGAATACCCTTGATTAGATTTGAATTTCCCCATAGGTGTGTATTGAACAGAACAATCGATTGTTTTGAGTCGATATTGATTTTGGTTATTATGCCCTCTTGTTGGTTAGGATTAGACCTATTTGAATTGTTGGGTTGATATGATCCCGATGGTCCCTCTTGGTTATTAGCACGGTAATTTGTTTCACTTGAGGATGGTATTGGTTACCTCCTTGATTGAAATTACCGCTAGAGCATCGACTTCAAATGCATTGCCATCGTTGGCGATCACAGTTGTAGTATGCATGAGGACCACCACAAGTGACACATGGTTCAATCTTTTGACTTGACCGTGTAGATGGCTCTTTCTTTTGGTTAAGAGTCAAATTTTAAGAGCATCCATGAGTTGAGCAAACCGAGTATTGTCAGCTTTGAGTCATGGTAGATGAAGTAGAAGGTGAATCACTTGCTTGGGAGCAAGCTGGTTTGTTTCTTGAGGTACGGACCTCGACTTTGTTCTCTATAATGGCTAAAGCATCCTTTGTTGTTCGATTTAAAAATTACCTCCGCGGAGGAATTAAGAGAATCTTGATCGGCTTGTCTTATGCCATTATAGAAAGTATCCGAATATATCAACTCAAGAATCCATGATGAGGACAATTGCGTAGCATTTCCTTAAACGATCCCATGATTCACCGAATGTTTCATCAAAATGTTGTGTGAATTTCATGATTTCATTCCGAGATTCGTGGTTTTGAAGGAGGATAGAATTTATGCACAATTTAGTACTAAATCTTCCCACGTTTCAATCGACTTAGGGGTTGTTTATCAAGCCGGATCTGGCGGGCCCATCGAGAGAAAACGGGAAAAGAAGAAGTTTGATTGCATCCTCAGGGACGTTTTTACATTTCAAGGTGGATGTGATTTTATTGAACCACCGAATGTGATAGTGAGGATCGTCCCTATCAAAACCATAGAATTGACGTGCTGTCACTAGGTTTATTAACCCCGTTTTAAGCTCAAAGTTCTCAGCTACGATGGCTGGAACAACAATGGCATCTCCGTACCCATCGGTGGGTGCCTGGAGAAGTTCATTCATCGTTTGTTCTTCTGCCATTTTGACAGGATTTTGGCTCGATCGTAGCTCGGCACGATGATGGAGCGAGCGTCTGATTTCTTGAGGTATGGCTACAAGCTCGCGAAGAGGACTTGATGACCTTGAAGAGCAGTGCGCATGCACTAAGACGTGTCTAAGGATCCTTGAAGAAAAGGAAACTCGGAAGGGGTGCGAAGAGTATTTTTGTGATTATTTCTCTTTTACATATATAGAAAGAAAAGAAAATATTTTGTTTTTTATATTGTTTAAGGAAGATTAAAATACGATATTATATATAATATATATACAAAGGATAGATAATCACCAAATAGATAAAAAAAAAAAAAAAATAGTTCAACGCAACGACCTCCCGTAAAGCGCCAAAAATTGGTTCGCGATTTTCTAGACAACTTTATTAGTCAACCACTGTGAGGTCAACTAGGCAAGTTAAACTAGAAAGAGGCAAATGCAATAATCCGAGGTAGTGCAGGTTATATTCCGGTCGTTTATTCCCAACGAGGTTGTGATATCCTGTGATTGAACAAATGTATTATATAGTTTGGTTGATTAGGAATAGGGTTATGAATGATTTGTCACAATACTAAAGTATGAATAACTCAAAATGAGTTATATCAATTAATAAGTACGATCAAAACCCTAGAAGCGTAAAACGTATTAAACACAAATCGATTATAACTATAATAGGAATTTGCACGTCTTAGCGACTTAAATGCAGTTAAAGAAAATTAAAAGTTAAAATCTATTAAATAAACGCTATCACTATTTTTAAAGTGATGAACGTTTAAAACCTAAAACTTATGTTTTAATAAAATTATGTAAACGTACAAAAATAAAAGTAAAGTGATCAATATAAACCCACAAATGTGAAATTTATATTTTGAGATCCTAAGAATAAAAGAAAATTATTATAAAAAGAAAATTATTTATTTAACTTATATATTATTTATTATTAATTAATTACTATTTAATACTATTTATTAATACACTATTTAATTAGAAAACTAAAATAAGTTTAGAAAAATAAAATTAAAACTTAGAAAAATCTAAAATATTATAAAACTTATTTTAAAACTAAAAATATATTTATTATACTATTTATCTATTTAATATTTAATTAATAAGTAATTAGACTAAAATTAATTCTAAAAATTACTAGATGACAAAAGAAAAATTTAGAAAAATTTATAAAACTACTTTAATATAAAAGAGATTTAATAAAAATAAAAATACGAAGTGCTTATAAATAAGCTAAAAAGAAAATAAAATAGATAGTTTCTAATAAATAGAAGTTATTACTATAAGCATTTTTGGTTTTTGTGGTTTTATTTTATAAAACTATTAAAATACTTAAAATAAGAAACTATTACAAAAACAACAAAATTGGAAACCAAGAATAAGCACAAAGTGCTTATTTGCCCAAACAGTTGACTTAGTTTGACCAACCAAAGAAATAAGCTCAAATGAGCTTATGTGGGGTCCACTAGGGTAAATTCTGGTTCCAATAAGTTACTTGGACTTGACTAAGATAGACTTGATAATATAAGCTCACTGAATAAGCCAAAAGACCACAATAAGCACTTGCTTATTTGGTTCCTGAGACAGAAAATGGGACAACCTTGTGAGGTAATTCCAGGTAGGGTCCACAGGTTCCAAGGTCAAACAAAGGGTCAATGGTTCAAGCCTGGTAGGAGGGGGTTGGAAGAACCAAGATTTAGGGTGTGGGACCCACTGATGAGCTCAGAAAAAGCTTGTGAAGTGAGGGGTCCAAACTGAGTTCACTCAGTTATCTGAATGAGTGAAATAAGCTAGTAAGCTTGGTAAAAGCTTTAAAATAAGCTTAATAAAGAAAATAAAAAGATAGTACTGTGTATATATGGTATATTCACAAATATGAACAAGTGTGTTCACTGGATTTGGCTAATAAGCTTGGAATAAGCTTTTAGCACTTCCAATGAAAATGAGATCCAAACACCCTAGACAGGCAACCAAATTGGTCAAATTGAGCTTATGAAATAAGCTCAAAAGAACTTATTGAATGCTGAACTATAAAGTGGGGCTGGTAAGGATTCCAAAATGCCAAAGCTTGACCAATGGAGACCACTGGGTAGCTTGTGAGGAGCTTATGAAGTTGGGTGGGTTGACTGAGTTCACTCAGTTAACTGAGTGAATGGACAAGCTTTAAGCTTAGATGCAGCCCTAGTAAAAGGCTTTGTAGTGGTGAATTAAAGCTTGAACTTGATTAATGGACTGCTTAGCTTAATGAGCCAAAGATCACAAGCCAGAGCTTATTGATGAGCTTATGGTGGGCTTGTGATTTTGCTTGTTTACACTGATGATCAGTGTAATGTTTGATTTTGTAGCACAAGTTTAAGCAAGAATAAGCAGACCAAATAAGCAATCAAAGGCAAATAAGTGCTTAGTTCAAGTAACTAGCCACATGGGCATCACAAACAACCAAAATACTCAGGCTAACACTCAATACATAAGCTTATGCAAACTTGTGAAAGTAGGTGTCAAATCTGTGCACAGGGGAGTTTTGTGAAGAACTACTAAAAGATAAGCACAATTTAAGCACTTCAATCAGCTTAGATAAAGATTAATAAAAATAGCAACAAGGAGATTAGCAACAAGACTATATAAACCTAAAAGCTCTAGTCCTAATATCAATCAACAAGCTCACAGTTTAGATCCAAAGTTCATTCAAAATCGGTTAGAACAAATTTGACTTTTAAGTAAACCACTAAGTTGACTTATCGAGCTTTAATCCTAGTTTACTGATTGCTTAAGTTAAGTTATGCTATAATAAGGTGAAAATAAGCTAGGTTATCAACTTTTAAGCTAGTGTGTGGAATATGGAACTTATTATCCTAACAGACACAAACTAGACTAGATTACAAACTATTTTGACTTTTACTCTAATATGACCTATTTATTATGACCGGTTTGAGTTAGTATGATCTAAACTAACATGGAGCAACAAATACTAGTAGCAATAACGCACCTATGACCGGTGTGGCGACTTGATCCAAACACCCCTTAGCAAGGATTTTATTGATTAGTGTTACTCAACACTAATTTAAAGCATGAAATTGAATCCTAACACTTGTTAATGATGATAAAAGGTTAAATGAACACAAGAACACAGATAAAAACAACAATAACCTATGAATCACTACTAAGTTAAAATTGACTGTCTAAATGAAACAAATAACAACTAAGATTTTTAACTAACAACCTACTAATTTTACTTTATATTATCACTAATCAACACCAACTAAGTATTAATTAAGAGAGATTATACTAAAATAAGAACTAATACAGTGAATGCCAAAAATCAAGAAATTAGCTTACAACTTGAGTTTATGCCACAACTGAGAACCAAGAACTGAGTATCACACCTATATGCTCTCCACAGAGCACTATAACCAAGGCAATCCAGAATAGCACTTGCTCCAAGCTTCTTCTACAGTAACTTTATATTAAATTCCTAATTACTTGCTTCTTTTTGGTATTTTCCTTTTTTATTGATTATTGATTGTTAAGATGACTTAAAAGCTTGCTAAAGCTTACTGAGAGCTTAGTAGTGTTATTTATAGTCCTCTAAACAACAATCATCAACAGAATTTAAAAGACTTGAATTGAAAATGGGACAAAGTGAAATTACTTTGAAAACTGAAAGATAGATTAAAACTGATAGAACAAGGCTGTTGAATACACTTTAGCAAAGTTATACAACCCTTTTGAAACAGAAATAAACAATTATACTAATGATACAAACTACTTTGATTAACTACGATTGATCATAAACTAGATTACTATTATGATGCCTCTCTTCTTCTTCTTTCTTCTGTATTTATCACCCATTTGCATCTCACTAGAACAAATATCTCATCCCACTTCATCTTAGCCATTGAAAGAGTCAAATTCATCTTGACCATTCAAATCCAATTTTGGCGCCAAATTACTCCACGTGGATATGAGGCAGTTTGAGCACAATTAAAGCTTCTTGGGAGGTAGCATGAGGTGGAGGGAACAAGTTTGGTGAAGTTTAGACCAAGTTGGGGCAGTATTGCTCAATACTGTGGGTAAGTGTGTGAGCAGTAGTGGTTTTGGGGTGAAAATGGGTGGGAATAGCATTTATTGTGAGGGGTGTAGGCTGACAGAGGTGGAGGAGAGTGGGTAAGATTAGGGGGTGAGCTGGAGAGTTGAGGTGATGGTGTTACAGGTGGTGGTGGTGAGGTGGAAGACGAAGAAGAAAACGGGGTGCGTTTGTCTGTTTTATTTATTTAACAAAGGGATTGGGCTAGTTGGTTGGGCCGGGTAGTGTTTAGGATTGGGTTGGGTAATAATAATAATAATAGGGTCCGGTTGGTTTTATTAGTGAACAAGCCCAAGGACCAATAATGTAATTCCTGCAAAGCTGAGGGGTCAAACCCGTAAAATATCCAAAGTAATCACAAGGACCAATCATGTCAAATAAGAATAGTATAAGGGTGTAGTTTGATAAATTTCCATTTTAAAACACCCAAGGACTAATTTTGACACTTTTGCAAAGTTGAGGACCAAAGTTGTAATTTTGTGATTTTAAACTTCAAAGGATTATTTTGAACAACTTGAATCCTAAGGACCTTAAATGATATTTTACAAGTTTTGATTAACGAGGACTAGATTTGCCAATTTATCAAAGTTCGAGGACCGAAATCAGAATTATGTATGTTTTGCTGTTTTCATCGGTTTTCATCCTTTTGCACTTTAATACCTAAAACACAATTTGGAGATAATTCCAATATTTTGAAGCATATTTGTATGTTTTCGGATATTTCGTAGCTTAAATGTGAGCGAAATGATGAGTATTTAGACACTCATCAATATTTATCTTAAAATTTTGTTTATTTATTGTAACACCCCCAAATCTTGGTACAGCGGAAGACTTAATCAAGTTTTCGGGGCGTTACTATTGGATTGGTATCGCACACAAGTATAATAAAACATAACCATTTAAACATTCAAAACCAATCCCAAATTTAGATATTCAAAACATTTAATCCAAAATATAAATATTAGGCCCAAAACATAGTTTAGTAAAATAGGTCCCCATAGTTTATCGTAGTCGAAATGATCCTTGAACCCCGCCTTCTTGCCAAGCTTCCACAATCCACATAATCCAAACATCTTTCGCCACGAAATCATGCTAAAAGGTCATTAATTTGGTGAGTTCATAGGTATAAGTTCAACAAAATCATAGTGGACCAATAAGAGTTGATTTGCTATCAAAGACCAAAGATAGATAAACACCGTTTTCACACCGATCCATGCGAATCACCAATCATAACACACGTCCGCATCTAGGGACAACTCGAGCTCGCGACTCTAGTCCAACAACGTCGTGGCAAAATCTAGAATAATTGCCAACCCGGACTAGGTCGATGTAGAAGTCTATTCTTAGTTAGCACGACTAACCTAAACTAAGGCAACAACTACCACACATCTATCTAAACAACAACCATATAAGCAAATCCAAAATAGTTTTCACGGTCCAAAAACAATGACATGATTCTCACCCCAAAGTAGTTCAAACGTGGTTAAACGTATATAAAAGTGGGGCTATGAAACTCACCTCAAGCAATCAACGCACAATCAACGCACAAATATCACTAGCGGAAGATAACAAATCACAAGACAACAACTATCGACTCGGCACAACCTATTAATGTAGACCAACTTTAATACACATATTCCTCAAAATCAGCATTATCTACCCCAATATATTCCATTTATTTCCAAAAACGTCTCGTTTCACCATTTAATCCTAGTGTTTGGTATCCTCATGTGGGTGTATCGACTCAATGTGATGCCATGAATGCACTCAAACAACCAATATATAACTAAATGCGACACAATGAGACCTCTAAACGATAAGCTCCATAGTTCAATAAGTTTCGGAATAAATAGTAGATCTTATCGAATTCGTCAACTCGATAAACTCATTTATTTATTCGTGTCGCTTATTATCCCATAAATCAATCGTATCCTAAAGAGTCATAAGGATAAGTCACCCATTAATAAGGTAATCCATCAATATACCTTTCAATCTTAAGTTCTTGATGCGAACCATTTCGAGGCAAAGCAAGGATAACTCTTGAAAGCAGCAGTATAAGTCGCCATGTCGATTCCATTAACCTTGTGGTTCCGAACTCACTCTCTAACTTCTTAACTTCATTCCTAGGACAAGAAGTCTTAATCGGAGAGCCTTAAATTGAGTCCAAATCATACCATAAGCTACATCAATTCCTCTTTCCTGTGGTAATTGTTCCACCGGTCAACGCCTCGTCCTTCAAAGTGAAGGTTGCATACTTAACCTTACAATCCTCATCACAGCTTACTTACGGCAAACACAGTTCGATTTTCTCCAACCACCTAGTTAGGTAAAGTACTCCTCGCCTCCAAAATCAATGGGACCACGGGGTGGAACTCCTTATAGGTACAACCTCGAGTTCGATTCAAGACCGGGGTCCCACTAGAAGTGTTAGAAAGATTAGCCTCGGCTAGCGGTTCGGCGACACGCCGCGACACTAGCCGGTCAATGTGGGTTGGGTTCACGAGTGGAGGGTTCTTGTGGAACAGGACCATTCTCAGCATGGTCGTTCACATTCGGGTTCTTTACAGCTGGGTTATCAACGTTCGGGTTCTCAACATGTGGTGCGGTCGGGGTCGGACGAGGACCTCGACGACCAGGGGCAACAATGACGGCGAGGAGTGCTCGGTTGTTCCTAAGCAAGTTTCATCTTGTTGCCACCATTCTGGAGGCAAGAAGAACAGTTTCATAAGTTCACAATTTACGCTCTAAATAGAGTTGGGTTCCAAGGGTTGACGAATAACGCCTGAATACATAATCAAGGCCAAAAGGGACAACGCTATACTAAAGCGAAACAATCAACACCGCGTCATAACTAAGGATGCACGTACTCATAACTATAACTCATAAGTTTTCAACAGTGGAAATACATGGAAGGATACGAAGAAATCAAAAACGTTCCTAACAACGATAATAATAAACAACTAGGATAATCCTACATCTCGAACCAAGTATTACTTAGTTTCAAGATGGTACAAAACCAGGAATCTAATACTAACTAGCCACGTCTACGAGCACTCCTAAGTGATCTCCAAACATCATCCATCACTCTCCAAAGTGATAAGATCCCCAAATGCTGAGAGTCACAATCCTTCCTAAGATTCACGACCTCCTTCTCCAAACCATCGACCTTGCGCTGAAGCGCTTGGTCTGCCTCCAAGGCTGTCAGGCACTCTGTATGCTGGTACCCAACCTGCTCATAGAGTCCCGACAGACCTTCTCTCAAGGCCATTGACTTCTTCTCTACCTTAGTCAAATCTATCCTCAAATCCTCTACACCAGTCCTCGTCACTCCATCTAATCGATCTGATAACCTACTGAGACTAATATTCTGGGATATAATCCTCCTCCAGATCTGACCCGTACCTCCATACTCCTCGGGCTCAGAAGCAATCTCCGATGGTATCTCAGATCCTAACGGGATACCTATATAAGGTGAGTAAGGTGGTGAGTCGATGTCTAAAGGCATCCGGGGACCGGGCTCGAGCAAAGGAGAACTGGTCCGGAGAATGTGCGGGACTCGCAGGAGGAGTACCCCTTCCGGGATATCCTCATCATCCTCCTCCCGAGGATCCTTATCCTCATCAACATACTACTCCTCAATCTCATCCTCCTCCTCGACCTCATGCTCCTCCTCACCCTAATCCATGGGGGAGAGTCCATGAGTCGAGTCTCTGTCAGGCAAATCACGAGGTGGTATACTAGGAGATCTAGGCCTCCTAGGACAAGGTGATCTTGGTGGTGATGATGAGAAGAGAGTGGGGCGCTAAACGGATAGGTGATGATGGTGGTCTCACGGACATGCGGGCGTGCTATAAGCAAGCCTAGGAGTCTCAGGCTCTCGCTAAAACCCGATGTAAGTAAGTCGCCTAGACGAGCTAGGGTGATCGATGATGAACTAGAGTGACGGGCAATCTCATAAGGATCACCTCGCGCAACCGTCATGAGAGTCAATCTTTGGAGAACTAGCAACAACAAGGACCTCCTCGGACACATCATAAGCTAGTGAACGCATAGTCTGTGACAACGGCATAGGGTAGGTATAAGTGTTCGAAACAACTATTTTTAATAAGCGCATCAACTTAACCAAAACACATATCACATAATGAAAGCTTTAAAAATAGAGGTACCGCATTACTCAAAACATGCCTTTAATAAAACACATAAGTTCAGTTTCATCACATAATCCCATATCAAATCAATCGATTTCAAAACTCCCAAAATCAAAATATATCGTTTACTCAAATCAAATTCCGCAATATCTCGATAATCACATCTCATTTTCCAAAACCAATAATCATATCTCATTTCCAAAACCAATAGTCATATCTCCAAATAATAACGTTTCCATAATCAGTTCACAATATCCCATAACATATCATCTCATAATTCCAATCGCAGTTCATACCATAATCAAATAAGAAGCTTCGGCTTGGACAGCAAGCGTGCGTTGGTCGGGGATCAATTTTTCTTAAAAGCGGTTATAGTTTAGGGTTTATAAAATACATAGTTCTCTATAACCTTGAGCTCGATACCAATGTAACACCCCAAATCTCGATGCAGTGGAAGACTTAATCAAGTTTTCGGGCGTTACTATTGGATTGGTATCGCACACAAGTATAATAAAACATAACCATTTAACCATTCAAAACCAATCCCAATTTTAGATATTCAAAACATTTAATCCAAAATATAAATATTAGGCCCAAAACATAGTTTAGTAAAATAGGTCCCAATAGTTTATCAGAGTCAGAAATGATCCTTGAACCCCGCCTTCTTGCCAAGCTTCCACAATCCACATAATCCAAACATCTTTCAATTACCTGAGAAATCATGCTAAAAGGTCAGCTAACGCTGGTGAGTTCATATGTTTAAGTTCAACAAAATCATAATGGACCAATAAGAGTTGATTTGCTATGAAAGACCTAAGATAGATAAACACCGTTTTCACACCGATCCATGCCGGATCACCAATCATAACACACGTCCCGCATCCAGGGACAACTCGAGCTCGTGACTCTAGTCCAGCCCTGTCGTGGCAAAATCTAGAACAATTACCAACCCCGGACTAGGTCGATGTAGAAGTCTATTCTTAGTTAGGCACGGCTAACCTAAACTAAGGCAACAACTACCACACATCTATCTAAACAGTCAAGCATATAAGCAAATCAAAAATAGTTTTCACGGTCCAAAAACAGCAGCATGATTCTCACCCCAAAGTAGTTCAAAACGTAGTTAAAACGTATATGAAAGTGGGGCTATGAAACTCACCTCAAGCAATCAACGCACAAATATCACTAGCAGAAGATAACAGAAATCACAGCACAGCAACTATCGACTCGGCACAACCTATTAATGTAGACCAACTTTAATACACATATTCCTCAAAATCAGCATTATCTACCTCAATATATTTCATTTCTTTATTTCCAAAAATGTCTCATTTCACCATTTTATCCTAGTGTTTGTTATCCTCATATGGGTGTATCGACTCAATGTGATGCCATGAATGCACTCAAACAACCAATATATAACTAAATGCAACACAATGAGACCTCTAAATGATAAGCTCCATAGTTCAATAAGTTTCGGAATAAATAGTAGATCTTATCGAATTCGTCAACTTGATAAACTCATTTATTTATTCGTGTCGCTTATTATCCCATAAATCAATCGTATCCTAAAGAGTCATAAGGATAAGTCACCCATTAATAAAGTTACCTAACGTACCTAGCGGGCTCTTATTAGATTCGTCAACCTAATAAGTTCGCTACCCACGTGGATCAACACTATTAATGCTAGGTTATCCGTAATCCATGCACACCGATGAGTGTCTAAATACTCATCATTTTATCTGTTTAGAATGCCAAAAACATCCAAAACACTCGAAATGCATCAAAATGATGAAAATATCACAAACAAGTGTTTTATGTGTTTAAATGCAAAAATATCAAAATCGGATGAAAACGTATCAAGTTTGCATAATTGGCGCTTTAGTCCCCCAAGTTTTAAAAGTTGTCAAATTTAGTCCTGTAAATCAAAATAAAGTAAAATATCATTTAAGGTCCATGGGATTCAAAAGTTGTTTAAATAAACCCTTCAAAGTTTAGAAATTGCAAAATTACAACTTTAGTCTCTAATCTTTGAAAAATGACATAAATGGTCCTTGGATATTTTAAAAATGAAAAATTATCAAATGTGGTCCTTGTACTAATCATAAATGGCAGGATTGGTCCTTATTATAACTTTGGAAAGTTAGCAGTTTTGGTCCTTCAATTTTCAGAGAATTACAAAATTAGTCCTTGTATTAAACAAACCAAATTGGACCCCTTTTGTATTTTAAACCCCAGCTAAATCAAAAAGAACCCCTGCCATTTAACCCTGTGACCCCCCCCACATGAACCCCCACTTATTATAAGTCTCGGTCAAATTAAGTCAAACCCGCCAAAAACCTGAAACACTGTTCGTCTCCCTCTCCACGCCTGTTATACCACAACCAGGTGGTTTTTCTTCCACCTTATCACCCCCCAGCTGTCTAAAAACTCTCTCCAGCTCATCCCCCCTCCTCCTATGCCAGTCCACAAGCATTAAATGCTTCCCACCATCAAACACTCAAACTCACCTCAAAACTGCTTTTATCGCCAAATCACCCCTAGCTCCATATCTACTTCCCAAATTGTCCCTCCACCTCCACAACACACCAAGATTCTTTAATTGCTCTAAAACTGTCTCAAGCAAGCGTGTATACTTTTGGCGCCAAAAGTGAGTTTAAAGGCTAGGATAAGTTTGACTGAATCAATGGCCAAGATTGTTGATGGGAAATGATCAGAAGCATGTGGAGAGTCCAAAAAGTCTATAAAGAGAGAGAGGAGATGCAGAGGAGTGAAGTATCTAGTATAATTTTAGTTTACTTATGTCGTTTTAGCTTAAATTTAAATTCCAGTGTATCTTTAAGCTTTTAAGCTTTGTATTTCAAGTTTCCAGTATACAATAAAGCTTTTGTGATAATCAATTTCAGTGTTAAGTTTTAATTTCAGTTTATGCATTTTCAAAGTTCAAATTCTCAAAAATATTTGAATATTGTTAAGTGGTTGTTATTAAGGACTGATAAGCCACATAAGCTCCTAGATAGCTTATTAAAGCTATTAGAAACTTTTAAAATCAGTTTATAAGCAAAAAGAGAAAATTACCAAAAATACAAAAAAAATTAGTTAAAAAGCAATGGAAATGGAGTTCAAAGCTGGAGCAGGGTTGATAAAAGATTGCCCTTGGGTTTAGTGCTTATTGGGAAGCTTTAGGTTGTGTTTGTGTGCCTCAGTTCTCAGTCTTGTGCTTGGATCCAATTTGTAAGCCTTTTGATCTAATTTGGCATTTCACTGTTTAAGTGTTCATAAGCTTAAATCTCTGTGTCTTTATGTTCATTAGTTGTAGTTAAGCATAATCAAACCATAAAAACAGTCACTTGTTCTTTTTAATTTGTAGTTAATAAAAATCTTATTTTAAGCAGTCAAAATAGCATAAGTGGAATCTCTTTGTTTCATGTTGTTAGTATTATTGTTTAATGCTTATTTAGTCTCAATATATGATATTATAAAGTCTGTAATCAAATTCATGGTCTTAATCTGTTAAAGTCTTTGAAAAGCTCCAAAACAGTCATATAAAGTATTGTTTGGATTTGCCTTGATAACTGATTTAGAGAGTGTTTGAGTTGTTGCTTGTTATTGGTTTGTGTCACTTAAGTACCTAATATCTCAGTTTAACAAAGAAAACCAGTCCTTACTTTGTAAAAAGTCAAAATCTTTTGTAATCTCACATTTCTAGTTCACTGTTAGGATTTATATTATAAAAATCACCACATTAGCTTAAAACTTGTTACTTTAGCTTAATCTCATCTTATTTTAGCTCAATACATCATAATCAGTTAGTAGAATCAAATCAAAGTTCATTTTAGTCAACTTTATAGTGCAACTTAAAAAGTCAAAATTTCAATATAGTCGTTTTTGAATAAAATGGATAATTTTATATAGGACATAATATTAAGATTTAGGATATAAGCTTTTGGGATATTAAAGTTTAACTGCTAATCTAAATTAGAAAAATATTAGTTTATCATTACTTAGCTTATTAACTGCTTATTCATTAGCTTGTTTTAAGTCCTTTTCTGAAAATCTCCCATGTGCAGAGTTTCACAAGCTCATTTCTCAAGCTTATAACTTGCTTATTAGAAAAGCTTAACCTGTGCAAATTGTTGATTCTAGAAGCCCATCCGCCCGACAATGTATGAGTGCTTATGTTTCATTTTGCAGCTTATTTGATAAGCCTGCTTATTGTTTTTAGTTTTGTCCATTTTACTTAGTACACTAATAAATCAGTGGTTACCAGCTTTTTCAAAAGCTTCTCACAAGCTTATTATTGTAACCCAATCTTTATAATTTAGCTTTTTGGATAGCTTAGCTGGTATACTAGTTAGTCCCAATCTTTATTTTCAATTTCTAGCTTATTACAGTGCTTAAAATTAAGCTATAAAGTACCTAGCAAACCAAAAAAGTATACTGTTTAACAGATAAGCTAGTGCTTATTTGGATATTGTAAAGTGCTTATTTCTAAGTAGTTGTACCCTCTCAGTTGTTAAATTAGCTTATCTAGCTTGTTTTCATTCAAATTTTGCTTATTTATTAGCTTAATAGCCATTTGGCTAATAACTTGTGCTTATTCCTTTTTCTTGCCACTGTTGAAATAATAAGCTCAAATCTGAGCTTATTGGTAGTTTTTGTAAAAAGTTGTAGTTTTGAAAATTGCTTATTTTAAGTAGCTTAATAAGTTTCAAAAAGAAAAATCCAAAAATAAAATAGTTTGCAAAAAGTCATTGCTGGGATTCGAACCCTGGCCACCCAGCTCACCACACACACACCTTACCAACTGCCATTGGGTCTTTGACTGGTATAGGTTTGCATAATTAAATACATAACCCTTTTTAGTTCATTAAGCTTATACGTATTATTTAGCTTATTTTCGACTTATTCAATTAAGCTTTTACATCTTTATAATTTTCCTAGCTTTGTATTAGTATAAAGTATTTTATAAAAAGTTTGATTTTTACGAAGAGTTTTAGTATTTTAATCATTTAATTAGTCTAAAAAGTATTTAATTCATAATAAAAATATAAAAGTCAAAAAATATAATTCTTTTTCTAAAATTTTCTTTTGTCATATATTAAGTAAGAAAATTGTTTTTATACTATAGGACTTTTATTTCAAAATTTTACGTTTTTATTTGCGCACTCGCGTAATTTTTATACATAACGCACGTTTTCATTTTAAGTCACGTTTTTAGATAATTTAAGTTTACGTTTTAATTAAAATAGTTTATTTAAGTTATTTTGTTTTATAAATCAAGAAAAACATCATTGTAAAAATAGTGATAGCGTTTATTTAATATATTTTAGTTTTTTTTTTAATTTTCTTTAAATTTGCATTTAAGCCCCTGTAATTTACAAAACTTTTTCTTTAGGTATAAATATTCCAAAATCCTTACTGATCACTATCCTTAGTGATTATTCGACATCTGAATTTGCTCAAACATTATTCATCCTCCGTGGGACTTAACGACCCAGGAATCCACTATATTCCTCTGATCTTAATTGCATTTGGTTCTAAGCTGTCTGAAGTTTTTTTACGGTTAACCATTCACAAGTGGTTAGCTTGTGTGATAAAACCTGACCGTTTGGAACCAATCACACACATAACGCAAATAAATAATTACTTATCCAATATTAAATGTCCACATTTGACATTTATTGATAAATGTGTACTCGAAACCATAATTACTTATTTATTACAAAACCTTTCCAATTTAGTCGTTAGTTTCCGTTTAAAACTAGTAAATAACAAGATAAATCTTGTTATTGATGTTTTTGATACAAAAGCCCATTATTATTTAAATTTCATAGTTTTATTATCATTTTCATATATAATATATATTTCGTCAAATCCCATTATTAGTTTCATAACGTTATTCGTTTCGAGTCCATAAGCACGAGTCATAACTTCTCGGCTTTTAATCAATAAATTGTCCAAATTATACTAAAGTCCATGTTACGGCTTTGTCGGAGTCAACTATTGACTAAAAAGTCAAAGTGACGCCGACGTAGCTCAAAGTCACAATATATATATCAAGTCCATAATTAATACTCATAACGTCGCAATTCAATCCCAAACCAACTCAATACAATCTCGCCAACCAATCAATCAACCAATTATACTCGAAACCAATGTTAAGACCCTAATGGTCATGACACGGTCGCGGTCAAGACCACGTGAACCAAACAAGCTTCTAAAAGATTTTCGGCTCCAAGCGTCTCATCCAAACCTCAACTAAACCAATCAATAAGCTACCAAATCGACCCGACTCGGACCCAAGACCAACATAGGCCACGTACACCAACCATGGGTCACGTACGTGACCATGGTGGTTCGTACGCCCCATGTTGCCCAACCAAACACAACCAAATCCAATCCACAACACTCAAATCCAATCATTCAAGCTCCAAACACTAACCAAACACAAAACCCATCAACTATTCTTAACCAAGAACATGCAACTAAACCCTAAAATGCAAAACAAATCAAATTAATGCACCACACATGTACCAAACACTAATTACTTGTTTATTTAGTCACTAATTAGCTTTAATTTCATGTTCCACCCAAAAGCCCCAAATTAGTTCATAGGGTCGTAACCCTAATTCCCAATTCGTGGGGTTTTATTGCCCAATCAAGCTCAAAACATGTTCCCTTTACCTTATCTAATCACCAATTGCAAAAGCCCTTTGAAACCCTAAAAGTACGAATCTTAATTCTTGAATTTGAAGGTGTTAATGAAGTCCAAATTGAGTGTATAATATATGGTTTGAAAGAGGAGAAAGAGATATTTCTTTTGGTGGTGGAGGTGGTGGTGAACGCGCCGGTGTACGGCGGTGGTGGCCGGAATAGTGGCCGGCGGCCACTAATGGTGGTTTAGGGTTTTTAGATAGAGAAACTAGAGAGAGGGAGGTGATGTGTTTGTGTTTTAGAGAGAGAAATGAAAGGGTATAATGAGGTGTATGGGTGGCATTTATATTCATGAGCTAGGGACCTCAAAATAAATATTTTAGGAGGCGTCGGCTACAAGTAAAAATGGAGGGTTCAGGTTGAAACTTTTCGTATTTATCTCGTTTACCCATTCCCGAGGTCACATATCGTCCCCGAGTGTCCCGACATTTATTTAACTTTCCTTTATCGTTACTTACGTTTTCCACGAGTTTTGACTATTTATTTGTCAATTTTGAGTTCTGGTCTAAAAGTTACAATAACTCTTGTTTTAGGCTTTTCTAGTGCCGAATCGAATAATGCCTACCAAATAGAGTTAAAAGCATCACGATAACTCATTTAATAATGAAATAAACCATAAAACCAATCGGCGATATAAAATCAAGTCACGGTTTATAAAATAGTGATAAAGGCAAAACTCAGTTTAATTTAACGTAATGCGGTTACCTAAAACAGACTCCCTAAATTGCCGGTTGTCACAGCTATATATATATCTCTATATTTATTTTTGCTATATTTGAATGCAGGAACACTTTAACTTGGAGCGCCATAGGAATGGTCCACAGTGGAAAACGATAAAGGTTGCTATCGATACATATTTGGCTAGGCGCTACGGGAACAACAAGCATGACAGGAAGCGCGATTACTTTACGAGCCAAGGTCGGGTTGATAATGTGGTTGAGATTCGAAGACGCCCTCCTCCGAACGTAGATCCGTCTGAATGGGAAAAGCATATCCAGTTCTACCTCGAGGAAGGGAACCAACTTCGAGCCAAGACGAATGCAGAGAACCAGAAAGAGAACAAGGTCTCTAGCCGCCACGGATCTCGCTCGTTGGCTGTATCTCGACATGAATATGTAAGACACATTTTGATTATTTTACATATTATTCATTATATATATGGTATTTGATTTTTCTTTTTTAATTTGTTTCATTTTATATGCATATATGTACAGTTTGAGAACAACAAGACCCACGAGTTCCTTTCTCTCATATAGAGCTTCTATGACTCGCGTTGCAAGAATGGTGAATGGTTGCAGGACGAAGCCCGCGTTCAATACGTAAGTATTGTTTTTTTTTCGATCACGAACTTTAATGATTTATTGAAACATAATCTAGTAACCCGACTAATATATTGATTTTCTCATTCTTTTTCAACTACACAGGAAGAGATGATTCGCCTGCGCGATCTTGGAGCAAATACGCCTACCGGGGTCGCCTACACAGAGGAGCAGATACTTGCCAAGGTTCTGAAGGCACTAGAACAAAAAGTGGATTTGGCTACACCGAATATGTGTGACGATATACATATAATCACACATGATTTTTCGGCCGTGTGTGACTAAAGGTCGCGCGACCATAGGTACTCTATGGTCACGTGTTTGACTTTTTTTTAGTCTCTATTGCAAAAGAGTAACCAAAACCGTAACATGTGTGACTAATTAGGTACAAATTTTGTTGGATTAATGCGTATTAGTGACCATAAACACTGTATAGTCACACAAAGCATGTTTCTTTTGGGTATTTAGTCACATACAATTAAGCATAAAGTGGCCAAAAGTGTTAATAAGTGTGACCATATGTTGTTTAAGGTGAAGAAATATGTCTTTTGTGTGACTATTGATCATCGAGTGGCCACTTGAATTTTATGTTTGTGTGGCCTTTTGTAACATTTAGTCACACAAAGCATGTTTGTTTTGTGTATTTAGTCACACACAATTAATCATAAAGTGGCCAAAAGTGTTAATAAGTGTGACCATATGGTGTTAAAGTCAAGAAATGTGTATTTTGTGTGACTATTGATCATGCAATGGCCACATTAAATTTATGTTTGTGTGGCCTTTTCTAACATTTAGTCACACAAAGTATGTTTGTTTGGGGTGTTTAGTCACATACAATTAATCATAAAGTGGCTAAAAGTAGTAATAAGTGTGACCATATGGTGTTTCAAGTGAAGAAACGTGTATTTTGTGTGACTATTGATCATTCAATGGCCACATGAATTTTATGTTTGTGTGGCCTTTTCTAACATTTAGTCACACAAAGCATGTTTGTTTTGGGTATTTAGTCACATACAATTAACCATAAAGTGGCTAAAAGTGTTAATAAGTGTGACCATATGGTGTTTAAAGTTATTTTGTGTGACTATTGATCATCCAATGGCCACATATTAAGTTACGTGACCATATGTACTGGATTTTGGCTACACTTAAATAATATGTGTGACAAAACGTTTAGTGTGACCATATATGGCATTTGGTCACACTGTTAGTAGTAAATGTGACTATATAGATTAGCTTTTGGCAAGCTAACACAAACTAAACTTTAAACACACATATTAACTTACGTGACCATATGTACTGGATTTTGGCTATACTTAACGAATGTGTGACCATAAATTTAGTGTGACCATATATGGCATTTGGTCACAGTGTTCAAGTGTGTGACATATATTTGTCACTGTTTATAAGTATATCGTGACTAATGCTTCAACCTTACTTTTCATTTGTCACTCGTTCCAATTTTAGATGTGGCTAAAGAGTTAGCAAAACATATCAGTCACCCTTAAATAATGTGTGACAAAACTTGACTCTATGATTTAGACACACAAAAAATTACCTCATGTGACTAACGCATCAAGGTTACTTGTATTTGTCACGCGTTCCAAATTCATATGTGGCTAAATGATCTGAAACAAAATCACCAGATACCTTTAGCCACAAAATGTTCAATTATGTGGCGATACAGTTCTAATGGTCCCACAATCAAAATTTTCATGTCTGACTAATTAGTAAACGTTGTCAATTTTCGTACCTTCAGCCACACAAATATGCGAATGTGTGGTCGTTCCATTTCGACCATGTGTGACCAAATCCCGTTTTTGTACTAGTGAAGGGCAAGCAGAGGGGCCACATAGCTGGAAGGGGCCCTGTGTTACCCGGACGTGGCAAGACTAGCTTACCCGACATCCCGCTTTCACCTACTAGTACTTACACTAACAAGAAGATCGACTAGATGTTAGCCGAGAAAGATAAGAAGATCAAGTCAATTGAAGAAGACGCTAAGGAGACTCGGGAGGAGCTCCGACAGTTGATGTCTATCATGCGGGGTAACCCGCAATGGGCCGAGATGATCGATCGGATGTCTTACATGCCGAGGTAGGCTCGGGTAGCGGGAGCGGCGCGGGTGAGAGTGGCGCGGGCGGGAGTGGTGATCAGGAGGATGGTAGCGATTCTGATGAAGAGGGGCATTAGATCGAGGTATATGGGTTAGTTTGCGTTACTTATCATGTGAACTATATTTTGTCGACCCATATCTTGTTATCGTGTAGTTAACATTTTGGCGACTTGAACCTTTTGGATATTGCAACATTTGTGGTTATGGCAGCTAGGTTTAGATGTTATAACACCCGTTTTGTAGACTTTGTATTGTTTTGATGTATTTTGAGGGTGTTTAGCGATTATATATAAGTGTTTATGCCGTTTTGGCCGTTCTAATTTGTTTTTGTATATTGGAATTGGTTGCATACAAGTATTGGTAGATTTTATCCGGAAATATTTAGGAAAAATCTGAAACCGCTTTGTTGTGCAGCGTTTATCAAAGACGCTTCAAGATAATTCCTACGACATGTCGTAGGGAAAAAAAGAATCCAATTTTTTTAATTATGCCTATGACATGTCGTAGGTATAATATTAACATGTTAGTTGGGTTTTATTATACCGGCGTCTATACTAAGTATCGTGAGCGACATGTCGTAGGTATAATATAGGATAAGGATTAGTTAATTAATCAAAGTGATTAATTATCTTTATTATCCCTACGACATGTCGTAGGGAAATATATAACCGTAATTACAAAACCATTGACCAAAATGGGTGTGGGCCCCACCTTGTCGTAGGGAAATGTCGTCGGAAAAGTAATCGCAGACGGGGTATTCTCGACAAGTGAATGCCTACGACATGTCGTATGGATTTTATTATTCCTACGACTTGTCGTAGGGACTAGACAAAAAACCTCGACTAGAAAAGTGATGTTTGGTATAGTGTAAAACATCATTTATAGTGAGTACAACAAAACATAACATAAAATAAAAAGAATTCTGGTTTCGCTAAAACATCTTTTATATTGAGCACAACGAAACATAACAAACAAAAAATTGAGAATTCGTATTAACTTTCAAATCTTTCATCACCTCGCTAACTATTTTAGCTAGCTAGATTGTAACAAATGTGAAAATATACTACTATATTCTGAACACAATTAGCTCACATATGCTATGGTATATTAGTAACAAACAATTTCTTTCTTCAACCAATGTGGGATGGAGTGTTACGAACTTATGATAGAAGGTTAGGATAGAAGGTTAGACAAGGTCTTTATGTACATGTAAAGAAAGAGATCATGCTAGAGTAATTAAGATTCGGTGAAAAAAGGACATGTCACTTGGAAGTTGGAACTCCAAACTGATGTTTAGAAGCAACTAGTTAACATAATATATACTATTGTCAAGCATCAACCCTTCATGGTTTAATCCTCATCAACTGCGTTCCATTCTTCATTTTACCGGTTTCTCTTATTCACAAGGAGTGCCCGAGATGGTAAATGGGGAATTGATTATCATCAACAAAGTGGCAAAGTGTGAAAAGTGACATGTTTAAACCTTGCTTGGTGCAAATAAATAATCACGTCAACCTCCTCAAAGAAATAGTTTTACCTAATTTAAGTCTTTGTGGCGACCTGCTTAAAAACCACGTAAATTAGTCAAGCAAAAATGTTAAAAGTTATTGTTAACCAAAAACAATAGGTGAATGAAACATCTTATCGAGCAGCTCTCAGGTGATACATACATTGTTGCTTATTTTCTTTGTTACATGAATTTTATTTGACACATAAAATGAAAAAAAACGATTTAAGCCACCAACAACTCAACCAAGAACTTTGTTAGAGCAAACTGATTTCCCAAAAATGTGGAACTATAGTCATAGATTTCTCTAACATGTTAATATCTAGAAATTTGGAATCACTTGAATGGAACCATACATGTTCTTAGGACATATAGTGGCTTGACGACAACCCAACACCTTGTAATGAATATCATTGTAAGACAAGATTCCTCTAAATTTCAATTGCTTACGTACTTTAAATTCGTTAACTACACTTCTTCTAGTCATCAAAGTATAGCTCCTCTTGCAGTTAGCTAGTTAGCTCAGAAGATGTGCCAAATTTGCAGAAAGTTGTGGTTAATACTTTTAAAATCCTCGTTAGCATGTAGCTAGTTAGTGGTTCCAATTAAGAAATGAGACTTCTAAAACAATTCGTCCTCCGGAATTCTCATAATGATTGTACTTCAAACTCACGCTTGGTTTTCTCATAGATTTGGGAACATAGAGCATCATGTAGAATGAACCTATGGGTTTAAAAATCCTTGAGCATTCCAAGTCGAGAAGTATCTAAAAATTAATTGAAATAGTAGTTGTTGCTTGTCACTATCGTTGTTGCTTTTAACATATGCATATTCTTGTACCCATTAGAGTACGTTTATCTTATGATGTATTAATGGGGTTATTCAACCACATTGTTGTACTTAAACGCTTTTTTTATCAATATATTCACCGATGTAGAAACCATTTTACCAAAAAAAAAGGTTTGATATGTGCATGAATTATCTAATAAGATTTATGTTTGTTGTTGAATGTTGAGTTATATTCTATGTGTATTTATTTTGGGGGTTTTATTCAAAAGAATTAAAATGCATTTTTACATTTCTATTTTTCTTCATTAGCTTTCTCAGTTTGTTTTTCTTTATAACCTGTCTGAAATTAAAAATAAAACGGTCTCCACCAAAAGAAGTTTTAGAGTACCAAATTAAAGAAAAAAAATTAAGAGTTCATATGAGTTTTCGAAAATCTCCCACCATGTTGAATTTCTTTCAACGTGATAGTGAATAATCCGCAAACACAATACTATTCCCAACTCATCTAACACACATACACTTCTTGTATATAACTAACCAACAAATTCTATTTTCAGCCAATGTGGAATAGAGTGTAAGGATAAACGGTTAGAAAAATATTTACATTAAAAATGGTAAAAAGAGATAATTCAAGAGTTCTAAACATTTGGTGAAAGAAATATTTGTTACATGGATCATCAAATGGAAGTTTATTAACAACTAATTTATGTGTTTATAAAACAAAACAAAAAGGCAACAGCTCATCTGAATTCTTTTATATAGAAATCTATATGTTGTTGTATAAGTTACGTGTACAGGTCATGAATACAATTCCTTGTTATATTGTGATACTTGATATGGTTTGTATAAAAAACTTGTTTGCCGAAACATTTTTTGAATGCTCAATGTGGGTAAATTGTGAATGTACATATACAGATTTGCATGTAACTAGGCCACATTCATATCTCTTCGCGTATGCTTGAGATAGTTCTTCGCCTTGAAAGAGTCCTTCAATATTTGGTTGTAATATACATGAAAAAATAAAATTGATCAATTGAGTTACTCGAAACTATATTATAAGAGCAATTGAGTGGTAATTACGACCATCGTCCATCACTACTGTCAGTTTAGCACCTAATCCGTTTATCCTCGCATGACTCTCATCAACTTTACTTCACCGTGATCACTATTGTCATTGCTGAAAACAACGTTAAGTTTGCTCGTGGTTCAAACCACTAGCTGATGAAGACAATCACGAGCTAACCACTTACCATATCAATCTCAAAGCATACACAAGGGTTGCTTGTTCTGTCAACACAACCTTTTTAGTAAATTAAAACAAGTAATATCAATGCGTAAATGAAACTATTCTAATGATGTGAGTCATGCTAAAATGTATGTGTTTCCGCTTATTGGCTTCTACGAAAAAAACATGTGTTTCATTAAATTAGTCACAGATTTATTTTGCGCATCATTTTCATTATTGTTATTAAAGATGTTTCGGCAATCCTTTTTCAATTTAATCAAATAAGATATACACATTTTAATTCATTTTTACATATATATCATTTCTTTATTGGCTTCTAAAAGTATGTGCTCCTTTTTAATTGTGAAACTGAAGATTGAAATGTCTCTAGCAACATATATTTCATAGTATTTCATAGTAGATAAATAAGGTAAAAAGTTAAGAGTTTATATCAATTTTCTGCCATTCCTAAATCTATCAATTTTTTTAGCTGATAGATAGCGGAATAGCTGAAAAGGTAATACTATTCATAACACATTTGAAGCACATACATTATGTGTATATTAGTAACCACCAACTTCTATCATAAGTCTATGTGAGATAGAATGATATGAAAGTCTCAAAAACAAAAATCTCACGTACGAGATTGCTTAAATAGTTAGTTTTCTTACTGGGATAATGTTAAAAAAATTGTATCGAACATGACCACGTTCGTGATTTTGTGCAGCCAACTATTTTTCTTGTCATTGTATCACAAAACTTTTGAATTTGTGTTATTGTATTTATTCAGTTAGGCAAAGCGTTACATCGTTAGTCCTTTATATTAATGGTCATTAGTAAATAACTTAAAATTCTGTTTTCTTATGTTTTTATTCATTTTCATATGTTATTATACGCTTTCTTCCGTTTTCTTACGCTTTCGTCCAATTCTATACGCTTTCGTCCGTTTTTTTACGTTTTCGTCTATTTTCTTACGTTTTTATACGTTTTCATTCATTTTCTTACGTTTTCATCCGTTTGAATACATTTTTCTTCTGTTTTCTTACGTTTTTGTCTGTTTTTATACGTTTTTGTCAAAACGTTTTCATTCATTTTCTTACGTTGTCGTCCGTTTTTATACGTTTCCGCCCGTTTTCTTATGTTTTTTATGGTTACATTCGTTTTCGTCCGTTTTCTTTACGTTTTTGTGTTTTTTTACGTTTTCATTTGTTTCTTACGTTTTTGTCCGTTTTTAAACGTTTTCAAACAATTTCTTACATTTTATACGCTTTCGTCCATTTTCTTACGTTTTCATCCGTTTTTATACGTTTTCATCCGTTTTCTTACGTTTTCATCAATTTTTATACGTTTTTGTTCGTTTTTAAACGCTTTCTTAAGTTGTCGTCCGTTTTATACATTCCGTCTGTTCGTATACGTTCTCGTTCATTTTCTTATGTTTTGTTTGGTTTTCGTCCATTTTTACACGCTTCCATCAGTTTTCTTACAGTTTTGATCGTTTTTATACGTTTTTGTTTGTTTTTACACATTTTAAAACGTTTTTTTTCTCGTTTTATACGTTTTCGTTTGTTTATACATTGTTGTTCGTTTTACGCCGTTCGTAAAAATACGACGGCGATGTAAAACGATATAAACGAACGAAACATGTAAAAAAAAACGTAAACATATAAAAACGAACTAAACTTATAAAAACGAATAAAATGTATAAAAATGATCAAAAACGTTTTAAAACGTGTAAAAGCGAACGTAGACGTATAAAAACGAATGAAAACGTATAAAAACGAGCAAACGGACGAAAAGTATAAAAATGGAGGAAACAAAACAAAACGTAAGTAAACGAATGAAAGCGTATTAAAACGGACAAAAATGTATGAAAACATTTAAAAACGGACGAAAATGCTTAAAAACAGACGAAGACATTTAAAAAAGAACGAAAGCGTATAAAAACGGACTAAAACGTAAGAAAGAGTTGAAAATGTATAAAATCGGATGTAAACGTACAAAAATGGATGGAAACGTAAAAATGGATGAAAACATATGAAAATGGATGAAAATGTATAATAAGGAATGAAAACGTGTGAAAACGAATAAAAACGTAAGAAAACGGAATTTTAAGTTATTTTAATAACGGCCGTTAATATAAAGGACTAACGATGTAACGTTTAGCCTGACTGGATACATACAATAACAAAATTCAAAATTTTTGTGTTACGATGATAAAAAAATAGTTAGCTACACACAATCTCAAAAAATGTCAACTTTAATGCATTTTTTTTTAGCATTATTCCTTTTCTTACTTCACTTCCGGTTGCTACTTTTTCATATGCACACATGATTCTAAAAGTCGTGTCATAATGGCGCCTGAGGCGTGGCCTCCACGTTACGAAATGTATCAATGCATCGACTCTAAGCGTAACATGAGATGCAGCGGGAAGGCGTGAGGCGTGGTGAGTTTTTTGTATTCAACTCCGATACCAATTTCTTTTAAAAAAAATGAACAATATTACATATAAGGATAGTTTCTTAACCTTATTCATCATGTACAACGATTTTTGTAAATTTGATATATATGTAATATTTTGTGCCACCTTATGTCACCCTTTAAAATGCAAAAAACTTTTACCGCTAAGGCGTGAGGCTTAGCTATGTAATCACGCCACGCCACGCTATTTATAACCTTACATGCACATAAAGTGATGCATTCCAGATTAAAATATGATTTAATTTAATTTCATTGAAAATTTAATTTTTTCTCGCACTCTTTCTTAATTGACATCTTAAAAAATACTTTTTCCTTTTATCCTATATGATACCAAAAATTATGATGTTTTTTTTTACCAAAACATGTTTTATAGTAAAAATAGAAATAGATAAAGAAAAAAGTTAAGAGTTCATATAAATTTTCAAATAAAATGCTTTCCTTATTAAATTTGCAACATTTTAAATGAAGAAAGCAATCTACTTGAAAAGAGTATACTTTGCTAAACAGTTGAAACTCAGATATACTACGATATATAAGGAACCAACAAGTTCTTTCTACAAACTATGTTTTCTACAAATTATAATGATAGGATGGATAGAAAGTAGAAACTATTTTAATGTAATATCGCTCACCGAACTACGTTTTGGGTCATGAACTTAAACTCTTAAAGTATCTATGTATTATGAAGCTTCATTTGGCTTAAGGTGCCCAATTTAAATTTCCATAGTTTCTTTATGTTATAATCCTCATCAACTACGTTCATTTAGTTCATTTAGTTCATATATCCTTTTCAATTAACATACATTTAGATTATTTTGTGATATTTCAAAGGCGTTCCGTTTATGAGCTGAGGTCCCAATAAGTTAGTGACCATTAAACCTTTGTCAATCCAAGATAGTATGTATTTTCTTCAACTCATTTCGTATCCGGTTATGATATGCTCATTTCGTACGAGTATTTATTTTGCATGTTGAGATTTATATTAGTTTTCATAGTTTGTTTTCCTTTCTAACACATGTGAAATCAAAGATTAAAATGGTCTCCGCCAAAACATGTTTTAGAGTACCAAATTAAAAGGAAAAAGTTAAGAGCTCATATGAGCTTTCAGATATTTCTATGTGAGTTAGATTTTTTCAACCTAACAAATGGTGAAATATTCAAAAACATGATACTGTTCTCTACATGTTTAACTTGCATACACTATGTCGGGGACGGAAATAAGGTGGGTCCGGGGGGGAGGGGGGGGGGGGTCTCGGGACACCCATGGAATACACCTTGATTATGTTCCGCATTTTGTATAATTTTTCGTAAATGCAAATGGTCAAATTGTGTTCTGGTTGTGTCCCTGACTATGGTATATAAGTACCTAATATTTCTATTTTCAACCTATGTGGGATAGAATGTTAGGATAAAAGGATAGAAAATATCTTCATTAAAAAAAATGTTAAGAAAGAGATAATACAAGAGTTCTTAGCAGTTGGTGAAAGAAGAATTCGTTACATACTTACATGGCACATTAAATTGAAGTTTAAAAGCAACTAGTTTATGTGTTTATAAAACGAAACATAAAGGCAGCAACTTGGATAAAAGAACCTATGAATCGTCTATATAAAATCTATAAGCTATTGTACGTGTTTAGGTCATGAATCCAATTTCTTGTTATACTGTGATACTTGTTTTGGTTTGTTTAAAAACTTGCTTGGCCGAGTACAAATCATTAAGCAATTTTTTGAATGCTAAATGTGTAAAGTTTGAAAGTACACGTCTCATGTTTTAGGAAGTTTTAAGAATAAGTTCATGTATAAGCTTATCGAAATAAATTCATGTATGTTCGAATATTGTGTGCAAGCACACAAAGTATAGTTTCATCAATTTAGTTCAGATATACTTTTCAATCAACATGCATTTAGATTGTTTTCCGACATTGTAAATGTGTCCAGTTTATAAGCTCCCAATTTGTTAGTAGACCTTAGACCACGAAACTTTGAGAATTGACTTCTAAAACATTAGAATGGTTTCCAACAGAACATGAATGCTAAAAGTATATAAGTAAACATAAAAAAGAGTTTAGAGCTAATTATGCATTTTTAGATGATAACCCACCAGCCAAATTCTTTTAATACGGAGAAAGGTTACAAATCTGAAAACTTATTATTATTCTAGATGATAACAAGCAACATATTATATGTCTTCCCCACTTGGCCATTCGAATATATGTGCACCGAGAGTGATGTTTCCAGTTTCAGAAATGTTTTAAAAAATGGGTTGTTTAAGTCAATTTCATTTGCTATCTTAATGGACATATAATATATCTTCCTCTCTTAAGTTATTTGAAGTAAAAGGTCTCCACAAGAACATGTTTTTTGGTAAAAAAAAAAATAAAAATAAATAAATAAAATAAAAGTAGACACACACAAAAAAAGTTAAGAGCTAATATGCGTTTTCACATACATACCCCCCCTCCTGAATTTTTTTAACTCAGAAGAAATGGTATACATATGAGAACATAATATTATTCTAGACATGCATAATCTACATACACTAGAGTATATTACTAACCAACAACATATTACTTCAACCTATGTGGGATACAATGTTTGACTAGAAATTAGAAGATACTCCGTATTTCCATAAAAAATATGGTAAGTTGTTATATAAAAGATTTTCTGTACACAGAAAAGAAATAGACATGTCACTTGAGCATCTTGGATTAACGATAGCTATCTTTTTGTTTTCTACCAAAGCTTGAGCCCAATAGTTGGACCCTCAAACCATGAAACTTTGTGTACCTATTTCGTCTTCAACTCTACTTTCTAACTACATGTTCTTGGGACACACAATGACTTAAATAGCGTGAACAACCACAATATCATCATAAGACAATACTTTCATATTTTCCATTGCTTTCCTAGTTTAAATCCATTCACTACATCTTTTCTAGTCATCAAGTGTGGCTCCTCTTAAGATTATAGCTCGCAAGATACACAATATTTGTAGGAGGTTGTGGTTTTAGGTCTTTTAAAATCCTAGCCAAATTGCATAAATTTGTTGTCCAAGACTTTGATTCTTTTTGTGACACGTAACTCAGTTTGTTCCAAAGAAGAAATAAGATTTGCAAAATCATCGGTCTTTTAGACATTCTTATAATAATTGTACTTTGAACTCGCACGTGGTTGTGAAAAAGATTTGGAAATATAGAGAATCGTTTAGTATGGAGTATGGACCTATAAATTTGGAAATCCTTGAATATTCACACTCGATAAGTATCTAAACATGATGATTGAGATAGTAGATTTTAAATCTCACAATCGTTGTTGTGTATGTAAGACCATGTTAGAACGAAAATGTACTTGATGAATATAAAATATTCCAAAGGATATCCTCACTATGAACATTCAACTAAGATATCTTCATGTCATAAAAGGTTTCATTATGTGTATGAATTATCTAATAAGATTTATGTTAACATGTATGTGTGTCATGGCTCGCTAGTTCCGTCAATCACAACCTTTTTAGTATATTAAAACAAGTAATATCATTGCTTAAAAGAAAGGGCTAATAACCTATTAGAGCATCATACTTGTCACAAATGTCAGTTCGACGTAGCGAACAAAAAAAATAGTTCTTCTAGACATTAAACTTGACATGTTTATCTTCAATTGAGTATTATGACCTTTTTACCCTTCCAAATTGCATAAATGGTCCCTGTGGGTTTGCGAAAATTGCATCCATCGTCCCTAGGCTAAATTACATAAATGGTCCCTGTCGTTTGAAAAAAATTGCGTCCATGGTCCCTTACAACAATTACATGAGTTCACATAACGGATTCCATAACTACAAAAACAAACCAAAACTCACAATATATATTCCATAACCAACAATATCACATGAATATCTACAACCCCAAGTACAAAGAAACAAGGTTTTCATTAAGAAAATAATATGAGAAGATAGCTCAACTCTCAAGTAACATTAAAATTATTTATGCTATAATAATATTCGACGAGACGGAGCTACAATTAACGTAATCCGGCCAAAACAATTATCCCTAATCGGTTACGATTGAGATGATCCCGATAACCGGCACAATGGGCCCAAACGGCTCCTCCCGAAGCAATTCTCATGTCGGGCGGACATTATCGAGCAACAACGGCCAAATGAGGTTGCCCTCGCTTGTACTCTTGGCAAAGGTTGCCCTTTTGTCTTTGCATCCTTAGCCAACCCTCAATGAAATTGGTGAAGACTCGATACAACTGGGGTGATGTCACGGTTGTCCTCGGGTGGTCCCGGCTTGGCATTTACTTTTTCGCTAGTGCATCGACAATGATTCCATTACCAACACAACCTTAACGGTTGTGCATCTCGCCCACCGTGAACACGTCCGAATTAGTTTACGCTTTACATGCACCATTTTATAAAAAGAATGTCACAAATTTGGTAGCAACTGAAATGTACCATAGGTAGTATACATTACTAAACACCAGATATAATTCCAAATATTCTCTACTAATAGTTACCTATATAAAAAAAACCTCCTTTGATGATATTTGCCGCTACTAAATCAAGATCAGCATCCTCAAGCACAATGCAAGCATCTTTTCTTCCAAGCTGCATCTGAAGTGGCACCATGCCGGCTTTCTTGGAGATTGCGACTTATCATTCTAAACACTGGTGGATCAAGAAAATTTTCTAATTTCTTCACTCTCAGTACAAATCACAAATAGTTTTTGACCAATTTTTAGGAGTGAATGTTCAATACGTGATACAGTTAACTCCAGGATGCATAGTTAAGAAATCTCCGATTTCTGATCCTTTTCCAGTCACGTAGCTGATTAATCCTTTTGGAAAGCCTGCCAAGTGAAAGCATTGCACCATATGTAGGCTAGCCACTGCACCCTGAAATCATATTAAAAAATTGGCTTTTAGAGAACCAAACACTAATTTTAAGCAACATATTTATGTGTCGTTTAGGCTAGAAAACCACCTGAGTTGGAGAAATTAAAAATCAAAAATAAAAGCTAATTGGGACACAAAGAGGACTGATGCAGCAGTCTTAAGGGGAGAACTTGCAGATCTGATTAAGGCCACTAAATAAGCACTACAGAACTCCTAAGTAAAAATAATATTAAGATGATACTAGAGGCTATCTAGAGCATTAACAATCGAGCCTATATGTCTACTAATTAGCGGTTGTAAAGCTAAGAACGAGACCTACTTAGAACAGGTTATCTTTGCATCAACGAAACTAAGGCGAAATGGCAATATTTAAGCACTAAAATAAGCAAGCTAAGACTTCACAACACACAATAAGCTTAACTCAGATGATACTAACAATCCTAATATCAATAAAAGCTAAGTAAGAACCTGATTTGATCAATGGTAAGGATGAAGATTGGGACTGATTTGGACAGGAAAAAGCAGTTGGACAGATTTGATATTGAACTTGAAATCATCAAATAACATTGAGTAACTTGAAACTATGGTTGAGATCACATGAAAACAGGTTTATGAAGGTACTTGCATCAAACTTAGCTTGAAAATTTAACCAATACTCCTAGAACAGTTAAAAACCAAACACTCCCCTATGGTTCTAAAAGCAATTTAACACGATGACATTAATAAGTTTTGACCACAAATGAATTCAAGAACTCAAAAACAACTTAAAACTCAGCTATAAAATGAATTTAGAACAGAAATTTATCCAAAACCATTTTGACTTCAACGCTTGACTTTAGCGAACCAATACCTTAAGTTGATAGTTGCAGCAGGTGCTCGTTGCTCTTTCGTCTCCTGGTGAGCTGCAATTTTTTCCTTGTGCTTGGGTGCAGGTTGACGAGCTCTGGCAGGTTGTTTTGACTGTAATTTCATGTTAATTACTCAGTATAAGTTTTCACCGCTAAAAGTTATTCACATACAGCTAGAATTACAAAATCCAGAAATAATACGCAATCCCTTCAATTATTAAACTTTTTAGTAAATAGCAAGTTCGGACCATTTTACTTGGAGACGACATGTAAACCAATTATACTAATATTTTTATAACCTATAAAAAGCTTAGTGGTTGGCCTTATCGATGAGTGTGTAAATACTCATCATTTTGTACAATATAAGCTGCAAAATCATCCGAAAACACTCGAAACACATCAAAATGATGAAAATATCACAAATCAGTGTTTTATGTGTTTTAAATGCAAAATATCAAAATCGGATGAAAACGTATCAAATTTGCAAAATTGCGGTTTAGTCCCCAAGTTTCAAAAATTGTCAAAATAGTCCACGAGTCAAAATTTCAAAAGAAAAGTCACCAAGGTCCTTTTAAAATCAAAACTTGTCAAATTTAGTCCTTTGGTGAAAATATAAAAGTTTGAGAAAATTACAAGTTTAGTCCTTCAACTTTGAAAATTGGCGAAATGGTCCTGGAAAATGTGAAAATGGCAACTTTGGTCCTTGTACTATTAACACTTGTCAAATTCAGTCCTTGGAGCAACTTTGAGATATTGGCAGCCTAGGTCCCTCTGAGTTTGAAATTACAATTTAGGCCTTGATTCTAAACCCTTTAATACTATCACTGGACTTGTCAAATTGCAAATGACCCTTGCCAAAGCCTTGTGACCACCAATTGCATTTTGAACCCTTACCATTAAATAATCCCCAGTCAAATGCCCAAGTTGACCACCATTTCCCTCTCTCCCTCACGAGACACCATTTCCACCATCATCACCCTGCTACTCATCTGCTCACACTCAACCATCATCACCCCTACACCCCCCTCCACCTCACAACAAGCCAAAGGTGCATTTAATGCATCCTTGTACCTAACACTCAAGCTACAAGCTGTTAAACATCTTTTGGCGCCAAAACCTTGTAAACGCTAAGATGATCCCAAATAATCCAAGGTCAAAATTGTTCTTGGAATTGAAGAAAGAGGTGAGAAGACTTGGGTGTATAAAAGGCCAAGAGAAGCAACAAGGAGATAGTTAGTTTTAATTTTAGTAGTTAGTTTTTGTTTTCAACATCTTTATTTAGTTATTGTATTTTAATTTCAAGTATTTAATTCGATTATTTTGTAATTTCGGTTTTACGTAATTCTCAAATTTGAACTCGCTTTATATTTTAAGCAAAATTCGCTTTTGGTCAATTTCAGTTTCAATCTCAATTACATCATTTAAGGTTTCTTTTAGCTCATTGAGTGCCCAAAATTATTATTTAAGCTAGTTTAATCCATGTTTTCGGTTTAAGTATCTTGTAAACAAAAATACAAGAAAAACAAAAAATCAAAATCAAAAAAAATAATAGTGTTTAGCGATGTTAAGGTTTGCTTTAATCTTTCAAATTGCTCTC
The DNA here is from genome assembly GCA_022545495.1 of Chrysanthemum lavandulifolium. Taxonomy (NCBI): domain Eukaryota; kingdom Viridiplantae; phylum Streptophyta; class Magnoliopsida; order Asterales; family Asteraceae; genus Chrysanthemum; species Chrysanthemum lavandulifolium. Next base: position 269,134,901 of record CM040241.1, read on the forward strand.
ATAAGCTTTTATAAGCTTCTCAATAGCTCGAGAATTGTTCGGATAGTCTAATATTGGGTTACTCAATATTCTCCTTTGGTCAACAAAAGTAAAAGATGCAGAATTATGGAGTAACTTGTTCTATGTTGCTGATGTGAAGATGCATTTGGGTTGAATTGCATTTAACCAGGGGTGATATCAGTTAGGATAGTAGTTGCTTGTTATTTGTGGCAGGCCATTGTGGTCAGGACATTTGTAAGTTCTTGATTTCGCATTCATTTGATTCAGTAGTAAATTTGTTAGCCGGCTTAAATACTTGTGTTCAATCTTAGTATAATATGGTTATGTTATCAGAAATGAATTGAATTTGATGTCTGCATTTAAGTATATTTGTATCAGTTAGCTTACTCAATGACTGCATCATAGTTTTCTTCACTGCATAATCTGCATCAGTAGTATTAGTATGGTTTAGTGTTGTTTATTATTCTATTTTAGGTCATTTAGGTTTATTACATCTGTTTTGGAGATTAGTAAGTTTTTAGTTAGCTTTGTGGTTGGAAAATTAGTGATCTGATTGCAAAAGGGTGTTTGGATATAGTGAGTAACCTGTTCTAGAGTATAGCTTAGTGGTTGAAATAAGTTGCATTAGCCTCATTGTGCCTAACTTGGTCTATACACGAGATAGAATTGCATCTTAAAATTCATTTAGTCAATATTCCCTTGAATCAGTCCTAATTGCTCAGATAGTTAGTTATAGGGTTGCTTTAGACTCCATTTAGGAATAAGAGTTAATAACATAGTCTTTTTCAGTTGCATTACATCATAAAACATCATTATCAGGCAAGCATTTGGGATCAAAAGTCAGTTTAGTCAAACATCACATCTATTTTCAAAAGTCAAAAGTCCCCAATATCAGTCCTGTCTCAAGATCTTGCAGACCTGTCCACAAGCTCATAAGAGCTTGTGGGTGGCTCATTTTTGGTTTACATGTACTTTACTAGGTCTATTAGAGATTGCAATACTTAGTTTTAGGTTTCTGGCTTATTCAATGGCTTATTTTTAAGCTGGAAGATTGGACTCAGTAGTGCCCTGCACAGGGCAATTAAGCTACACAGCTTTTGTCCAGATCTTTCAGAGCTTGCACAAAGCTCATTTGAGCTCCCCTAGGTCTGTAACTTGGTTTATAAGCTCTCACCCAGGTCTAGTGTTAGTTCCAATTATTGGTTTTCTGTTTCCAGCTTATTTAGGTGCTTGTTTTTAAGCTCAAACTTGGTGCCCTCTCAACTGTTTTAGCTTATATCTCATTTCACCAAATCTGTTAGACTTGCAATCCAGTGGTTATAACTTGTTGATTTCAGTTGCATTTGGTCAATTTTAGCTTATTATAGCTTCTTATTAAGTTTGGTAGCCTTTGGATTCCATTTGCTTATCAAAGTGCTTATTTCAATAAGCACTTCAACATCAGTTCTATATTTCTCCACATAAGCACTTGTTTTCCATTTTTCTCAGATTCCTTATATTGTTTTAGACTTTTCCTGAAATTTTCAGATTTTTCTAAGTTGTTTTGCTATTTTCTCAATTTAAATTAGTTTTAAGTATTTTTAAATAGCTTTTAATACAAAAATTAAGAAAAGTCTCAAAAATTAAGTTTTCATTTTCTTAAGTTTAGATAAATATAAAAGCCAAAACATATTTTTCCATATTTTTCTTAGTTAAAATTGTATTTTTAGATAATTTAATTAGTATTTAATGGTTTTTAATTCCTAGAAAATTCATAAATAATCAGAAAAATACAAAAATAGTTTTGAAAATTCTATTTTGATATTTTAGACTTTTCCATTTCATAATTTTATTTTTCTAGCTTTATTTCCTAATTTCTTGTATTTTAGGTAATTAATAAATAGTTAAAATTAGTTTTTAATTAATAATAATTAATTAATTAGTTATAAAAATAATTTTCTTTTTCTAAATATTTTCTTTTATCATTAGAATTGTAAAAACGTATTTTTCATATTTTTAGGATCTATATTGTATAAGTTTCACTTTTTATTTTGTACGTTTACGTTATTTTTATTTAAACGCAAGCTTTAAGTTTTTAGTTTTAAACGTTCATCATTTTAAATGTAGTGATAGCGTTTATTTAATATTTTTAATCTTTTAATTTCCTTTAATTTTCATTTTAGCCCTTGTAATTTATGTCCTTTTTCCGTAGTTATAATAATTCTCAATCTCCTTTTCCGTTCAAAACTCGCGATCACTATATCGTCGATAATCCATTGCATAGCTCATTTGGGACATAACGACCGGGAAACACTATACTCCTCGGATCTTCATTGCATTTGTGCTTAAGGTGTTTTAAGTCATTACGGTGGTCATTCACAAGTGACCGGTTGTGTGATTAGACTTGACGGTTTCTTGAGATCAAATTTTTAGGCGCTTATTGCCGGGGAGTCAGTCTTGATCTTCTTCGTCTAGCAGTTAGTGATTTGGATATTCACTCTTTGTTCATACCATCCATCTGTATATGTTTATATTTTCTTATCCAAAACCCCAAAATATTCTTCTCATTCCTCTTATTCGTTGATTCTATTTCTCTTACCTCTTTTGCCGTTTAATTCTATTCTTCGTATCCTCTCAACCATTTGATTCTCTTCTTAACCCTCTATATGTTTAATTCTTATGTCGACATTCGTCAACTTCATCGTCGAAATGTGTGTGCGGTGTGGAGGCCTAGTTCAAGCGAATTTTGCAAATCGTCGAATTATCCATCATAAATTCTTTTCAAAGTTATTTCACCACCCGCCACAACCCGAAATACATTCTAATCTTGACAAACCCGGTTCAAGCGTCGGAGCTACCCCAAGCACCCACCGAGGATTACGAGGACACTTTCTTTGAAGATAGAGCCCGTAATCTAATCGAACAAACTCAAGCCGATGAAAAAGGTCGAGAATTAGAATTGATTACGATGAACCCGTTCAAACACGGTGACTAGCAAGAATGACTTGCCTAATCTTCACGTTTCTCAAGAACCAAAACCGGAGACCATAACGGAAGTGGTGGAAATTGCTAGCTCTCGAGCACACCACTTGTCCCACCTCCGGATCTTTCGAATGTTCTTGAGACTTGATAGTCATCCGGATCACCATGTTGGTTTTGTTGATCCTTTGAATAAACCGATTCCTCTTCATAACTCTCAAATGCAATCGTTTATTCCTTGTGTCGGTGTGGTGAGCCTCTTTATGGTTCACCACATCGTTGGTGTGCGTGTGTACAATGTGGTAATGATATTCATAACGGAGTTGTTTGTTTTGTGGTTCGAGGAATTCATTGATTATGATCCTAATCGAACTCATTTAACGACCCCCAAACTTTTCCAATTACCCACCACACCGACTATTCTTCATACAATCAGCATACCTGCTTGTGAATTTTGTGGAGGTCCTCACCAAGGATTTGAGTGTCAATCCGAAACACGTTTGTCTATGAGCAGTTTTCCGGTGATGCTCGAGTTTTGGTTATAACCAAAATCCATATGATTCACTGTCTGGACTCAGCAGTTTCTTGTTGTAGTCTAATGGAGGTCCCCATTTCACTCGATTGTCAAATAGGAACCCGTTCCTTGTAACAATCATGACTCTCACATATTTGAAAATTTCCAACCTCCACAAAGACTATACTGGTTCAAACTCCATCCGAGCCGTTGTCTCATGAAATCTCCGGGATCTTGAAGCCGCAATGAAAACACTTGAAGATATGATTCAAAACTTTAAGAATCAAGTGAGTGGTGAAAAACCATAGGAGAATTGCTGGCGAAGAACGAGAAGCTCGCAAATCTAGGGAAGAATTATTTATCCTAGAGCAAGCGACTCTAAGGCGTTCCCAATTTCTCAAGGCGACACTTTATGACGATGACGAGGAGGGTTTTATCCTTTTAAAAGTAATATTTCTCAACCCCTCGGTCGGTTGATATTCCGGTTGAGATTCCATCTCAAACAAGCGCTATCACACCCGAGATTCACACTCACTCTCTTATTATGGGGGACGAGCATCTCGACACTGTTCCTGAAAAGGAATCGGACGAATTCATAAAGTCTAGTGTTGAGAACCTTGTCCCAATCCCAAGAGAGTCACAGGGAATTCTTGATCATGTGTGTGATATCCCTCCTCCTCTTGTCTTCCAAACAGATCATGTTGAGATGTTCTCCGATTCTGATGATGATTCGTTATCTTGTGGAGACATCGTTTATGTGGAAGATTCTCCTTCTGAGCTTGTTAGCTTAGAAGAAGAGAATGATGAAGTTACTGACACTGAAATCAAAGATGAAGCTCTTCGAGCAACATTATTGAATGTCAGTCTTCTCATTTCTAAAATCGAGGCTTTCAAAGAGAAACCTATTTCATCTCCTATCCCCATTAAGGATAGTGACATTCTTTCCGATGATTCTATTCCAAATGAAAGCCCCTGTTTGATAGTATGGGAGAGAAGATTAGTGGCAGTACCACTTCTCATTCTCATAATTCTCTCCTCGATCATGAATCATTTACTTTTGAGGAGTTCGCCAGTGAACCCACTCATATCAATTCTGAATATGATTCATTCACCTTCATGGAGTTCTCGGATGAACTCACTCATATCATATCTCCGCCGGAGTATGATAATTTCTACTTTGATCTAGACACACCCGAGATATGTCTAGACCAATTGAGCTTAACTGATGAGATTCATGAAACTATGAATTCTCCTATTGAGGATGAAGAGTTAGTCATGATTTGTATCATGATTTTCTTTCTTTTCTTCGTATATCCCGTCACTTCTCCTGTTCTTCACTCCTTCGGGAATGAAGACATTATCTTTGATCCGGCATTTTCATGTACCATTTGTGAGCGGTTCTATGTATATCTCATCGGTGTGGAACTTTCACGTGCTTTAAATGTTTGTCCAAACATCTTGAATGAAAGTCCGATGGAGATTGTTTCTTCCACTTTGCTTCCCATGAACAAATGAATTCGGTCGAGTCAAGCTAGCGACTCGGTAATAAAAACAGAGCTTAACATGGGTTTTCACCCGTGTGTACCACCTTAGTGTGGGGAGTTACCCACATGTTATATATGTATATATATTATCTAAAAAATTAAAAAAAAAAAAAAAAAAAAAAAAAATCTTCTTTCTAAATAATGGCCGTAGTATTTCCCTTTTCGTTCTTTGTTTCGGCATAACATGCGGTACTTTGAATATTGAGGGCAATATTCATTTCTAAGTGTGGGGAATTTCACGAATTTTATCATATAATTATACCAATTCCCGTTTTTGGCCAAAATTTTTTTGGAGTAAGTGTTCTACACTTTCTCATTTGGTTATCGATCCGCCATGTCGTAAAACAAAAGGATTGGCTAATCCAGAGCAAACGGCTCTTGGTAAAGATATCTCAAATCCGTTTATATGGCTTGCAATTTGCCCAAAATTGTATGGTATTCAACTCACCATATCCTTAAAAGTGAAGAGTTGGCTAGCCCGCAAGGTTATGGCTTGTGGTAAAGGCGATGGAAAAACCATAATTGGTAATCAACTCACCAAAGATAATGTTGATAATTTATCTAAGAGTTGGCTAGTCCGGAAGGGTGCGGCTTCGGTAAAGACAAATCAAATCCGTTGAAAGGCGGTGGTTTGCTCAAAATCACATGGTTATCGATGTACCATGGTTCTTACTTGAACTAAAACATTTGGCTACTCCGAAGTAATGGCTTTTGGTAAAGAGTTTCAAATCCATTAAGTTTTTCTCAAAAGATTGCTAGGGACTAGCAATAGTTTAGTGTGGGGATTGATGAGTGTGTAAATACTCATCATTTTTGTACAATATAAACGCAAAATCATCCGAAAACACTCGAAACACATCAAAATGATGAAAATATCACAAATCGTTGTTTTATGTGTTTTAAATGCAAAATATCAAAATCGGATGAAAACGTATCAAATTTGCAAAATTGTAGTTTTAGTCCCCAAGTTTCAAAATTGTCAAAATAGTCCCTGAGTCAAAATTTCAAAAGAAAAGTCACCAAAGGTCCTTTTAAAATCAAAACTTTTCAAATTTAGTCCTTTGGTGAAAAATATAAAAAGTTTGAGAAAATTACAAGTTTAGTCCTTCAACTTTGAAAATTGGCAGAAATGGTCCCTGGAAAATGTGAAAATGGCAACTTTGGTCCTTGTACTATTAACACTTGTCAAATTCAGTCCTTGGAGCAACTTTGAGATATTGGCGCCTAGGTCCCTCTGAGCTTGAAATTACAATTTAGGCCCTTGTATTCTAAACCCTTTAATACTATCACTTGGACTTGTCAAATTGCAAATGACCCTTGCCAAAGCCTTGTGACCACCTTGCCAATTGCATTTTGAACCCCACCATTAAATAATCCCAAGTCAAATGCCCAAGTTGACCACCATTTCCCTCTCTCCCTCACGAGACACCATTTCCACCATCATCACCCTACTACTCATCTGCTCACACTCAACCATCATCACCCCTACACCCCCCTCCACCTCACAACAAGCCAAAGGTGCATTTAATGCATCCTTGTACCTAACACTCAAGCTACAACTGTTAAACATCTTTTGGCGCCAAAACCTTGTAAACGGCTAAGATGATCCCAAATAATCCAAGGGTCAAAATTGTTGCTGGGAATTGAAGAAAGAGGTGAGAGAAGACTTGGGTGTATAAAAGGCCAAGAGAAGCAACAAGGAGATAGTTATTTTTTAATTTTAGTAGTTAGTTTTTGTTTTTCAGCATCTTTATTTAGTTATTGTATTTTTAATTTCAAGTATTTAATTCAGTTATTTTGTAATTTCAGTTTTCTGTAATTCTCAAATTTGAACTCAGTTTTATATTTTAAGCAAAATTCGGTTTTGGTCAATTTCAGTTTCAATCTCAATTCGTCATTTAAGGTTTCTGCTTAGCTCATTGAGTGCCCAAAATTATTATTTAAGCTAGTTTAATCCATGTTTTCGGTTTAAGTATCTTGTAAACAAAAATACAAGAAAAACAAAAAATAAAAATCAAAAAAAAATAATAGTGTTTAGCGGTGTTAAGGTTTGCTTTAATCTTTCAAATTGCTCTCATAAGCTTTTATAAGCTTCTCAATAGCTCGAGAATTGTTCGGATAGTCTAATATTGAAAGTTACTCAATATTCTCACCGGTCAACAAAAGTAAAAGATGCGAATTATGGAGTAACTTGTTCTATGTTCTTGATGTGAAGATGCATTTGGGTTGAATTGCATTTAACCGGGGTGATATCGATTAGGATAGTAGTTGCTTGTTATTTGTGGCGAGCCATTGTGGTCGTGGACATTTGTAAGTTCTTGATTTCGCATTCATTTGATTCGATAGTAAATTTGTTATCCGCTTAAATACTTGTGTTCAATCTTAGTATAATATGGTTATGTTATCATAAATGAATTGAATTTGATGTCGCATTTAAGTATATTTGTATCGCTTAGCTTACTCAATGACCGCATCATAGTTTTCTTCAACGCATAATCTGCATCAAGAGTATTAGTATGGTTTAGTGTTGTTTATTATTCTATTTTAGGTCATTTAGGTTTATTACATCTGCTTTGGAGATTAGTAAGTTTTAGTTAGCTTTGTGGTTGGAAAATTAGTGATCTGATTGCAAAAGGGTGTTTGGATATAGTGAGTAACCTGTTCTAGAGTATAGCTTAGTGGTTGAAATAAGTTGCATTAGCCTCATTGTGCCTAACTTGGTCTATACCTGAGATAGAATTGCATCTTAAAGCTGTTTAGGCAATATTCCCTTGAATCTGTCCTAATTGCTCAGATAGTTAGTTATAGGGTTGCTTTAGACTGCATTTAGGAATAAGAGTTAATAACATAGTCTTTTTCAGTTGCATTACATCATAAAACATCATTATCAGGCAAGCATTTGGGATCGAAAGTCAGTTTAGTCAAACATCACATCTATTTTCAAAAGTCAAAAGTCCCCAATATCAGTCCTGTCTCAAGATCTTGCAGACCTGTCCACAAGCTCATAAGAGCTTGTGGGTGGCTCATTTTTGGTTTACATGTACTTTACTAGGTCTATTAGAGATTGCAATACTTAGTTTTAGGTTTCTGGCTTATTCAATGGCTTATTTTTAAGCTGGAAGATTGGACTCAGTAGTGCCCTGCACAGGGCAATTAAGCTACACAGCTTTTGTCCAGATCTTTCAGAGCTTGCACAAAGCTCATTTGAGCTCCCCTAGGTCTGTAACTTGGTTTATAAGCTCTCACCCAGGTCTAGTGTTAGTTCCAATTATTGGTTTTCTGTTTCCAGCTTATTTAGGTGCTTGTTTTTAAGCTCAAACTTGGTGCCCTCTCAACTGTTTTTAATTATATCTCATTTCACCAAATCATTAGACTTGCAATCCAGTGGTTATAACTTGTTGATTTCAGTTGCATTTGGTCAATTTTAGCTTATTATAGCTTCTTATTAAGTTTGGTAGCCTTTGGATTCCATTTGCTTATCAAAGTGCTTATTTCAATAAGCACTTCAACATCAGTTCTATATTTCTCCACATAAGCACTTGTTTTCCATTTTTCTCAGATTCCTTATATTGTTTTAGACTTTTCCTGAAATTTTCAGATTTTTCTAAGTTGTTTTGCTATTTTTCTCAATTTAAATTAGTTTTTAAGTATTTTTAAATGGCTTTTAATACAAAAAATTAAGAAAAGTCTCAAAAAATTAAGTTTTCATTTTTCTTAAGTTTAGATAAATATAAAAAGCCAAAAACATATTTTTCCATATTTTTCTTAGTTAAAATTGTATTTTTAGATAATTTAATTAGTATTTAATGGTTTTTAATTCCTAGAAAATTCATAAATAATCAGAAAAATACAAAAATAGTTTTGAAAATTCTATTTTGATATTTTAGACTTTTCCATTTCATAATTTTATTTTTCTAGCTTTATTTCCTAATTTCTTGTATTTTAGGTAATTAATAAATAGTTAAAATTAGTTTTAATTAATAATAATTAATTAATTAGTTATAAAAATAATTTTCTTTTCTAAATATTTTCTTTTATCATTAGGATTGTAAACGTATTTTTCATATTTTTAGGATCTATATTGTATAAGTTTCACTTTTTATTTTGTACGTTTACGTTATTTTTATTTAAACGTAAGCTTTAAGTTTTTAGTTTTAAACGTTCATCATTTTAAATATAGTGATAGCGTTTATTTAATATTTTTAATCTTTTTAATTTCCTTTAATTTTCATTTTAGCCCTTGTAATTTATGTCCTTTTTCCGTAGTTATAATAATTCTCAATCTCCTTTTCCGTTCAAATCTCGCGATCACTATACGTCTGATAATCCATTGCATAGCTCGCTGGGACATAACGACCCGGGGAAACACTATACTCCTCAGATCTTCATTGCATTTGTGCTTAAGGTGTTTTAAGTCTGTTACGGCTGGTCATTCACAAGTGACCAGTTTGTGTGATTAGACTTGACGGTTTTGCGCAGATCACTTACTGCCTTAGGTAAGAACACACATAGAGCCAGAAACTAACAAATATGAGCTGCAATATTTTTTCAGCTTTGAAAGTAATGCGTAGAGTAGTAAACAACTTAACAAGCCGAGGCCAAAAAAGTGGGTTAGAAATGCAGATTTTATTATAAGTTTTTGCGCTTCAGCTACCCTTATTTTAGATAAATTTAACCATTCATCAAATCATTTTAATTGACAAAAATAAAAGCAGGCGAGAATACTCCAACCCAATCATCAATACAAGGGGGATTGTGCAATGTTAAAGTCAACCATTCAGATGTTTGACCCTAAACAGAGTTTTAGAATTAATAATCACACAAACTTTAGTAATGGCATATGTAGATACTGAAATCAGGATCTACTTCACATACAAGAAATGTAACATGAATCTTAATCATACAATAAAGCTTTTGACTGCAAGCCAATCTTTATATAGCACAGTTATGATTCAATCAAGATTGGTCATTGTTATTACCTTTAAACCAAGAACCGAAGGAGACGCCGGAGTATAGAGGGTGGCGGCGCCGGAATCAAGGTGTCCAAGGTTAGATGGCGGCGAAGAGAGGAGGGGGATGTAGTGTTACGGGGTTAGTTGTGTGTGTGTGTGTTATAGAATGAGTTAAACAGATAAGAGGGTTATTTATATAATTGGGACAAAGAACGGATTTTTTATAAATTCAAGGGTAAAATAGTCATTATAATTTTGTATTTTATCTTTATTACTTAATTGAAGACAAACATGTCAAGTTTAATGTCTAGAAGAGCTATTTTTTTTGTTCGTTACGTCGAACTGACATTTGTGACAAGTATGATGCTCTAATAGGTTATTAGCCCTAAAAGAAAATATTCTAATAATGTGAGTCATGTTAACATGTATGTGTGTACGTCATGTTAACATGTATGTGTGTACGTAAGTATATTATATCTCAAAATCTGATAATTATTTAATAATGTGAGTCATATTATCTGTTTATTACATGTATGCGTTTCCACTTATTGGCTTTCACAAAATAAATAATAATTAAAAAAAATTGTGTTTTATTAAATTAGTCATAGATTTATTTTGCACGTCATTTTCATTCTTGTTATTAAAAATCTTTCGGCAATCCTTTTTACCATTTAGGGTATGTTTGACGAAAATAGATTATCTTGATCTTGGTGTTGTTCTTGATCTTTGGTCGACTTGTTGCTTAAATTTTCAGAGATTATGAAAGATTTTTTTTTTATAATCTCTTATAAGTTATGTCTGCCAAACAAAGATTATTTTTTAAATAGCTTATTTTTTTGAAAAAATAAGCATAATCCCTCCATAATCTTGTGTGCCAAACATAACCTTAATCATTTCTTTATTGGCTTCTAAAAATATGCATTCCTTTTTAATCTATGTTAAACTAAAAATTAAAGTGACCTCTACCAACATATATTTCACAGTAGAGAAATAAAGTGAAAAAGTTAAGTGTTCATACAAGTTTCCCGCTATTCCACTTATCCACCAATTTTTTAGCACATTTGACCTACAAACACTATGTGTATATTACTTCCCACCAACTTCTATCTTAAGTCTATGTGGGATAGAATGTTATGAAGAGTTTCACAAACATAGATCTCATGTATGAGATTGCTTAAATAGTTAGTTTACTTCACTTCCATTTGCTAATTCTTTATTTCATTTGCTGTTTTATAATGATTTGAACAAATTTGAGCAATTCAATTGTTTCTCCACTCTTTCTTAGAAAAATGAAAATATTTATTTATCTTATTCTATCGGATACTAAAGATTTAAATGTTTTTCACCAAAACATGTTTTATAGTAAACAAGTTCTACCTTTAAACCTATGTGGGATATAATGACATGATAGAAAGTTAGAAAAGTTGTCCATAGACAAAATGTTTTACAGTAAATAGTAACATATATATCATCTTTGGAATGTATAGTACCTGTCCAATTGCATCTACTACTTCAAACTTTCACATTTCGGAGTTTTGGTCGTCGCGCTCCTTTATAGTTTTATTATTTCGCTAAACCATGTTTTATAGTGAGTACAATGAAAGACAATAAAAAGAATAATTGAGAAGCCGTGGTATATTTTAGCATGATGATAACAGACTGGAAAACATAATACTATTCACAACACGAGTTTCTCATGCACGCTGTGGTATATTAGTTTCAAAACAATTCTTCTTCTATCAATGTGGGATAAAATGTTAGGATTGAAGGTTGAAAATGGTCTCCATCTTATATAAAAGTTTTTTAAGAAAACAAAGAGACAATGCAAGAGTTATTAACACTTGTTGAAAGAAACATGTCTTGGAACTCCAGATTGAATTTTAGAAGCAAACTAGTTTATGTTTTGGAGTGCGAATCATATACACTTTGGACGATAACGTGAAATTATATGTTGTGATTGCTCTTAAAATGAAAGATTGCAAATGTTTAAACATTGAACTAAAACAACATGTGAATTTGAACAAGGGGTTAGGTTTTACTTATATAAATCATTCATGAAGAAATCTTATACATTGCTGAATGAATTATGCTTTTTGATCACGCAAGTTACATTATTTTTGCATTATGATACCTGTTATGGCCATGGGTTGTTAAAGAAACTAATTATGGCGATCATTACACATTATTGAATGCTTATTGTATATTCTGAATCTACATATTTAGGTTCGCAAGTAGCTAAGCAAAGTTTCGACAAACATGCTTATCAGATGAGCATTTATGTCAAATTATAAAATAAAGTAGCCAAGCAACCCTTTATCAAAATCTAAAAATAAGCCATCTTTATCTCCCTTTTTTTCCTAAAGGCTTTAAGCCTAATAGTTAGACCCTTATAGTGGCTCAATTTGCGTGAATGATAACTACAATGTCTTTACGAGACTAAGTTTACTATAAATTTAAATTGCTTACCTACTTAAACATCGTTAACTACTATTCTTCAAGTCATCAAAGTGTAATTCCCCTTAAGATTAGCTCGAAAGATATGTGAAATCTGTTAGAAGTTGTTGTCCAAGACATTTAATGGTGCGTAGGTTAGTTGGTTTCGAATGAAATACGAATCGTAAAATGCTTGGTCTTTTAGGAATCACATAATAAATGTTATCTAAATCCGCCCATGATTGTAGAAAATATTTGGGAATATAGAGCAACGTCTAGCATGGATAATTAAACAAAAATGAAAAATGTATAAAAAGTCAAGAGTCAGTATGAATTTTGACCAGGTCACTACCTCACAAGTTTTTTTAACTTGTGAGAGAGTCAATTGGTTAAAAAGATTATACTATTCTAAACACATGTAACTCGCTTAGATTACATTATATTAGTAACAGACAATTTCTCTCTTCAACCAATGCGGGATTACATTTTTGGGTCATGAAGCTCGAGTTTCATACTTGTTTCAGCCCTAGGTTGTTTAGAAAACGTATTATGCCGATCAGTAACCATGTTTTGAATGCTCAAATGTACAAATTTAGGTTTTCAATATCTAAAAATAAGCAGCTTGGCTATCCTTTTACACTTATTAGAGGGGTGGGTGAGGTGATGGAGCATAACATCTTCATCACTGCCACGTCACTACCACATCAGCATAACAAACCTCCACAACTAATCATAACAAACCCCTCTCCCTCATAACAAACATCAACTTCTTCATTTGGGGCCCACCACTACCACTTTATTTTTTATTCAATTTTTCAAATAAACTAAATTCATTTCATTAAAAATAAAAATACAATACATAACATAATAATAAGAAAAAAAACACATACTAATAAAAAGGATACGAAAAAAACGACACGGGTAAAAAAAATACAACACATACTAATAATAAGAAACCTAGTCATCTCTTTCGTGATATTTCTTGACTAGTCGTTCCTGCCTCTTTCGGACGATATCTGCTTTTACCGGGTCAGGATTCAAATTCGGATCTATCATCAGAAACTCCATCTCGATCTTCTCTTGGATAGCTTTTTCCTTCTCCCGCATCGCCTCGTAACAAGCCCTTTGAGCGTCGGTTTTGAGCATATATTTGGATATATGTCCGAAAAGTCCTCGATTAACTACCACCGGAGCTTCATAGCGCTTCGACGTTGAAGTCGACTTTTGTTTCTTTTGCACTCGTTTGCCGCCATCTCTTCGGGGCGAGATCGTCATGCGGGCGAATATATCCTCGAGACATGTAATGTCAATGGGATCTTCGGCATCCCACTTCGGGTAACTTTTCAAAATCTCCCAACATTTTTCATACACGAACTCCTTCCCACCATAACGTTGCACAAAGCTAACTTTCGCATTCTCGACATGATCGTGGTCATTTTCACCACTTCGATGCTGCATATTTTGTAAATAGCGTTGAACTTCTGGCAATCACCATTTACTAGTTATCATATTTTTTCCACGATGGTCATTTGTGGTCTGAGCATTGAACATGTCGAGAATGTCGTTCCAAAAGAAATCTTCGGAACGGTCATTTCCCATATCTCGATCTTAATTTCTATCCAACATTGCGCAAGTAACCTTTCTTCAGACTTGATCCACTTCCTCCTGTCTGCCTGGGCTATGACTTCTACATCTTCGTCGTCGTCTGCGTCCAAATCCGCAGCTTGTTTTTTTGCCTTCGTCTTTTTCCCCTACCTTTGGCCGGTTCACGTAGTTTTGGAACTTTGAATTGTGAACCGGATGGTTGTGATTCCACTTGGGGAAACTGTGGAGGTTGTGAAGGGTTAAAAAACTGCGGAGGTTGTGTCGGATTAAAAAACTGTGGTGATTTAAATCGGGCGGGGTAAGTTGCGAATCCTTGTTGAAACGCATATTGTTGATTAAGAAAAATTTCTTGTGGAGACTGGTTGGAATTTTGCGAGGAGGGGGTAGACGGGTTTGAAGAACCCCCGTATTGTGGTGGGTTTGAGTTAAGTAAGTTTGTGAAATACCCTCCGTCATTTGGGTTTTGAGACATTGTAAGATTTTTTTTTTTGAATAAAGATATAGAGAGTTGAGGAATATGGAGGAGATGAAGATGATAAAAATGGTGGATATGATATGTTATTTATAGGGGTGGTGAGGTTTTGTTTGTTTGTTTGTTTTTTTTTAAGTATCTGTTGAATAACGGATATATTTTGAAAATCAAATATATCCGTTGCTTTGTCAGACTCAAAGCTTCGTCGTCACCACGGCGATGGAACTCACGACGAGCCACGACGAAAGCCCCCGGTGTGGCGGCGGGGCACGGGGAAGTGCCACATAAGCCCACGGCGAGCCACGATTTTGCCATACCCTCCGCTCTTATAGTCATAAAATATAAAATGTTTACTATATAAATCGTTTTGATATGTGTATGAATTATGGAATAAGTAACATTTTGGATGTTGAGTTGGATCGTACATGTATATTTTTTACATGTTGCATTTAAACAAGATACATTCTTACAAATTTATAGTCTCCACCGAAACATGTTTTAGAGTACCAAATTAAAAATAAAAAGTTGAGAGTTTATATGTGTTTTCAAACATTTCCGCACTTGTCAGATTTTTTGAATCCGGTAAATGCAGATAATGTGAAAACATAATACTATTCTCAACACATTTAATAGGCATACACTTATCGTATATAAGTAACCAACAACTTCTATCTTCAACCTATGTGGGATAGAGATAATTTTACTAAATAGCATCATAAAATAAATGGAAAGAAAGAGATAATTCAAGAGTTCTTAACATTTGGTGAAAGAAAGATTTGTTACATGGAACATCAAACTGAAGTTTAGCATGATCTAATTTTATGTATAGAAGTTTTGGGTCATATCTTATTCTTGCACTCATTATTCGGGGTTCTCACATAACATACTTACACAACAGAACTTACAACCAAAGAAAACAAATAAGAAATCACAATCTATGTTTTCATTTTATATACTTTTAACCAATACAAAAGGATATACACTAGTAGTTGCGCACAGGACGTTGGTTTACAGTTGGTCAGAAACTGCAATGTATGTAACAAAAATTAAAGGGAGGTGATTTGTACACTCAAAGAAATGATTGGTACACTCCAAATTATTATATTTGGACATTTATACCCTCACATAGGTGAAAGTATAAGGATAACTGTGAGGGTATAAATGTCCAAACATAATAATTTAAAGTGTATCAATCATTTGTTTGAGTGTACAAATCATCTCCCAAAATTAAATCATGTTATAGAATTAATAACTAGTATTTGTAATCTCGAGGAGTAAAGTACGTGGGATGGCACGGCTTGAATCAACATTCTTTTGTCCTTGGTTGAATTAACGAAGTCTAGCCACCTTTAACAAAGATAAAGATTAAAAGAAAAAAAAAAAAAAAAAAAAAAAAAAACATTTAGTTAGGCAAAAGTAACTAAAATTTAAAACCATTTAGCCTTTAGTATTGTGAAAACATATAAGATACATTACACTTTAACGAATGACCAACTTTGCATTCAAATTGCATACTATAGCAATGGAGCTAGCAAAATACAAATGGTTAGGGGGTGTTTGGGCATGCGTCTTGAAAGGATCTTTTCAACTTTCTTATATAAATAGATTAGCAGCCACTAACTGGGAACTTATCTAAAATTGATTTTTTAATCCTTAAACGAGTTGATAATGACTCACATTATCCGAACATCAAATATTTATAATCATGACGTTAAGCCAAAATAATCAAATTTATAACAAGTACCAGCAAGAAAAGGCACATGTTGTGCAAACTAATTGTTCTACCGCTAATAGTTCAGCATTTTCCTTTACTTTTTCCCTCCGTTTTCATGATACTCATTTTTGGTTAGAAAAAAGTCTATGAACAAAAGATGGTAAATTATTACAACATAAAAAAAATTTAATGTGCATGGAAAGAAAGAGATAATGCAAGAGTTGGTGAGAAAGATATATATTTACTTGGAACACAAATTGAAGTTTATAATAAACAACTAGTTTATGTGTTTAGAGCACGAAGCATGAAGGTAACAACACAAAACTATATGTTGTGAAAGATTGCAAAGTCATCAAGCGTCGATATGTGTAATTATAGTTCTTATTAAACATCTTACCATAGTATCTTTGTATTACAATAGAAAGAAACTTAGGATATACAAACTGTCAACATATTTTTGCTTTTGTATGACTATATAACATTTACAATTCACCCAAAAATAGATAATGCATTAAGCAATATATAAAGTGATATTCTCTGTATACTAAGAAGTTTAAAGAGCAAACTCATGTATGAAATTATAGATAATTTCCACAAAAGCATATTTTAGAGTTAATTGCATTATTGGTCTCTGTGGTATGGCCAAATTACAAATTTGGTCCCTGTGGTTTGGCCAAATTGCAAATTTAGTCCCTAAAACTTTAACGTCGTCTGGGCTCAAGGGGACCAAAAATGCAATGAAAACTTCAAAATAAGGATGTTTAGTCCACTTTCAAAGTTTTAAGGACCAAATATGCAATTTGGCCATATCACATGGATCAAAAATGCAATTAACTCCATACTTTACAGTGAGAAAGAAAAAAGTTGCCTATGTGAGATTTTAGATAACGTTGGTTTTACCAAAACATGTTCAACCGTAAACAACAAAAAAAATTGAAAAAAAAAAAAAAAAAAAAAACCTCAAGAATTTTTACGAGTATCTTGAAGACACTCTCCCAAACATGCTTTTTAACATGAAAGTAAGATATCTACCTGGAAACATTAATCTCTAGACTTATATAACCTGTTACTATATATTAGTAAACCATAATTTGTTTTTCAACCTATGTGGGATAGGATGTTAGGATAAATGGTTCCAATAAGGCTTCATAAAAAAAAAGTTGGTACACTACTATTAATTAAATCCTTTTAATAAGCACATGAAAAGAAAAAAGAGAAGTACAGGATAGCTTAATTTGCCTAAAAGGTTGTTAAGTCTTATTGGTCTAAAGTATTATCTGTTCGGTTAAGCCGTATTAGCATGGGTTCTTTATGATTGACCCTCATCAACTACGTTTGATTCTTCATTTTACTGCATCTAGATTATATGTTCTCGTATTCACCCGGGGTGATTGAATTGGTAAAAGACTTAGATGAACACTCAATATCATCACCAAAGTGTGAGAGGTCACAAATTCAAATCCTGTTTGGTACAAACAAACCGAAAGCGATCACGCCAACTTTCTAAAAAAGAGAGTTTTACGTGATTTAAGTCAGTGTGACTGCATTGTTTGAAACCCATGGATTAGCCAACTAAGACTAACCAAAAGTAATAAATGAATGAAACATCTTATCGAGCCGCCTCGGGTTGTACGTATCTTGTTACTTATTTTGCCTTTGTTTACATGCTTTTTATTTGACAGATAAATGAAACAATTCTATCCACCAACTCGACCAAAAACTTTATCAAAACATAAGATTTAATTGCATTTTTGGTCCCTGTGGTATGGCCAAATTGCAGATTTGGTCCCTAAAACTTTAAAAGTGCACCAGAGGTCCCTATTTTCAAGTTTTCGTTGCACGTTTGGTCCCTGGCCAAAGTCAAATGTCTAAAATACCCTTGTCTTCTTCTTTCTTATTTTCTTTTTCAGTCCATCTCTTTAGTTTCTTACATAAATGGTCCTTGTGTCTTGCCAAGTTTTACAGAGACCAAAAATGCAATTAACTCTTTTAATTATTTATTTAACTATTAATATTTATTTAACTATTAATATTACATAAATGGACCAACGATGTAATTTTCAAAAAATTCGAAAATTTAAAAAAAAAAAAAAAAAAATTGAAAAATTTATTCGAAAAAAATTTTAAATAATTTTTTTCGAAAAAACTATTCGAAAAATTTCTAAAATTTTTTAAAAATTTATTCAAAAATTTGAAAAACAAATTTTTGAAATTTTTTTCCGATTTTTTTTTCGAAAAGATTTTAAGAAAAGTTTTTGAATAAAATTTCAAAAAATTTTCAAAAAAAAATTATTCAAATCTTTTTTTAAAAAATATATTCGAAAAGTTCTTTTGAAAAAATTTCAAAAAAATAATTTTGAAAAATTATTTTAATTTTTATTTTGAAAATTTATTCAAAAAATTTCGAAAAATATTTTGAAATTTTTTCGAAATTTTTAGAAATTTTAGAAAAATTGGTTAACTTATATTAGCCATTAGATCAAAACCGGATGAAAACATATAAAAGCAGAAAAAAGCATAAAAGCGTTATTAAAGCGAATGAAAGCGCATAAAAGCGTTTTACGTTTTCATCCGTTTTAATAACGCTTTTATGCGTTTTGTTTGTTTTATATGTTTTCACCGGTTTTGATCTAATGGCTAATATAAGTTAACCAATTTTTCTAAAGTTCTAAAAATTTCGAATAAATTTTCAATTTTTTTTTTTTTTTAAATTTTTTGCCAAGTTTTCGAATAATTTTTTTTGAATTTTTTTTTGAAATTTTATTCGAAAAACTTTTAAAATTTTTTTTAAAAATTCGGAAAAAACAATTCAAAAAATTTGTTTTTCGAATTTTTTTTTTGAATAAATTTTTCAAAAAAGTTTTGAAATTTTTTCGAATAGATTTTTTCGAAAAAAAAAATATTCAAAATTTTTTTCGAATAAATTTTTCAAAATTTTTTTTTAATTTTTTTTAAAATTTTTCAATTTTTTTTTTAAAATTACACTGTTGGTCTATTTATATAATATTAATAGTTAAATATATATTAATAGTTAAATAAATAATTAAAAGATTTAATTGCATTTTTGGTCCCCAAAAACTTGGCAAGACACAAGGACCATTTATGTAAGAAACTAAAGAGATGGATGAAAAGAAAATAGGAAAGAAGAAGACAAGGGTATTTTAGACATTTGACTTTAGCCAGGGGACCAACGCGTCTGAAACTTGAAAATAGAGACCTCTCGTGCACTTTTAAAGTTTTAGGACCAAATCTGCACTTGGCCATACCACGGGACCAAAATGCAATTAACTCAAAACATAATATATGAAACAGTAGTTGTTAATTGTTACTACGGTGTTAAGATCATGTTTGAACGAAAAAAAAGATGTTTGAACGAAAATATGTATGACACTAGCTAGATGATGGAATATAAGATCTTTCAAAGTATATGCTCGCTATGAACTTTCAGCTATGATAAAAATATCCTCACGTCAACACACTTGAGCAATAATATCTTATAAGACAAAGAAACACACAATAAAGGTTAGAATGTTTGGATAAAAGGTTAGCATAGTTCTCTTATCATATTTATGCAAAAGAATTTTATGTACAAAAAAGAAAGAAAGAAATGATGCAAGAATTAGAGCATGAAACATGAAGGTAACAATTTGGATAACATGAAATTATATGCTATTAATTACTCTAATTATGAAAGATACCAAAAGTTTATGCATTTGTTATTAAAATAACCCGTGATTTTCATGGCCGTCTCATGATTTCGATTAGTACGTCCATTACCACAAAGATGCTTCTCAAACACACATAATATACATATGTATAGGTAGTCGTGAATTAATTAATAAGTCTCATATTGTTTCGTATATATAATAAGACATGAAATTTGGTGGCCTCGTCAATGGCTGGCGCATGTCGAATCGCACTTTGCACTCCCCTAAAGCCGACCACGGTGATTTTCTCTAAGCGCTTACTTATGTGAAATCGCTTATTTACGTCGTCGAACAAATTACATTTTGGGTCATAAACGTTAAAAGTACTTTGCACGAAAATACACATGGCACTAGATGAAAATAAGATGTTCAAAAGATGTCCTCGCTATGAATTTTCAACTGTGATAAAAATGTGTTAAGTTCATAATTGGTTTTAATATGTGTATGAATTAGTTAATGAGACATACATTGGTTGTTGTCTCTTGTATTAATTTGGCACGTCATTTTCGTTTTTGTTAGTAAACATCATACATTAATCCTTTTTGCATTTTGATTAAAAGAATTAAGATATACACAATATAATTCATTTTTACATTTGTATTATTTGCTTATTTACTTCTAAACTATGTTTTCCTCTCTAACCCTGTGAGAGTAAAGATTAAAATAGTTTTCACCAAAACATCTTTTATGGTAAAAAAATAAAATAAATAAGAGTTTATATGAGTTTTCAGATGACCAATTACCGGCCAATTAAGTTTTCTTAACTCGTCGGACATTGATCACCCTGAAAACATCATATTATTCTTGACACATAACACTCACATACATTATGATATATTAGTCACGAACAATTTCTTTCTCCAACCTATGTGGGATAACATGAAAGAGTAGAATGTTACAAAAGGTAACCATTAAACAATAAATGGTAAATTATTACAGCATAAACGAGATTTTACATACATTGAAAGAATTAGATAATGCAAAAGTTGATGAAAGAAAGATATGTTGCATGGCACTAAAAATTTAAGTTGGTAAGCAACTTTTTATGGTTTTAAAGCACGAAATATAAAGAGTAAAATGTTTAATTAATAGATTGTTTCGATATGTGTTTGAACTAATGGATAAGACACATTTTGGTAGTGGAGTTAGACTATCGGTTTATTTTGCACCTCATTATTGTTCTTATCAATCTTACTAGAATTGTTTTTGCATTTTAACGTGAAAAAAAAGGATATAGACAATGTCAACATACGTTCCCAATTCACCCAAATATAGGCAATTCATTAAGCAGCACATAAAGTGTTACTTTTTCTTTTATGAGAAGGTTTAAGAGCAAACTTACGTATGAGCGGAAATATGTTTTGTAATAATCAACCTACATTTGCTATTTGTAACAAGTAACAATGTTAATACATTAACCCTAACTAATTCCATATATGTGCACATTAAGTGATATGATGTTTTTCAGATTCAGAAAAGTTTAAAGAAATAAGTTGTTTAATTCAATTTCATTTGCTAAGTATAATGATCAAAACAAAAATTAACCAATCTAATTGTTTCTCACATTCTCTCATTTTGTAGTGTTTCTTTTCTTAATGAGGAAGAAATGTGGGCCCAAATTATTAATGAGTCTTAATCGGGAGAAGCCTTAAAGCTTCTTTCTCCTCAATACATAAGCTGCTTCAAGGCACTCCGAGGAATTGCACGGTGATTCCGCCCACTCACTCGGCCATGGTTGACATTATAAGAGTTTAAACAAGGCTATTTTCATAAACTACTAACATTTATAGTTCCAAAACCAGATTCAAACAATGTTCATAGACTATAAAATCTCAAGTTGATTGATCATATGGCAAAAGTTGCGTGTTTTATCAGAACATAACCAACCCAGCGATTTTCCGCTCAAACAACCAAAGGTTAAAATCTTGCCTGGTCCGACAAACATTTTCAGAAATAAAAAGTGTTAGAAGATTTACCCTTGAAAAAGGACACCTTGTGTTTAACAGGAGGGAGTTTAACAAATGTCAAAAACTTCAATGATGTCCCACATCGTCCAACTAGGGGGTAGTCACCTGCGGAGGAATGGCCATGCTTCGTGTGTCAAGCGGGGCTAGTCACTATTAACCAGGGGCGGAGGCAACTCAAAGAGAGTGGGGGGCAGTGCCCTCTACGCTGGGACAAATAACATAATTACGTAATGTAATTTTTTATCATTTTGGGCCATTTTTACGGGTTGCCCTCGGCCCAAATCATAAATTGCCCCCAATACAATCTTCGTTTCAGAAAAAAGCCTTCTAAAGCTAAAAAAGATAACCATAATTTTTTACTGTAATAGATAATAAAAGGACCAACCTTGAGTTCTTGTATTGTATTCTAACGCTCAATCTTCTCTTTTAATGGTCTGATATTTGATTTCCAATTTTCTAAATTTGGTTAAAGTCAGTAGGTATTCTCATATTCAATATATTCATATCGTGATTTTTTAAGCATCTTTCTAATAAATATTACGGTAACTGTTTCTTTTGTACCATTTACATGGATAAGTAATTTTATTTTTCTTAAGATAAGGCCTTTTGTTGTCTCTTTTGGATGCACAATTTTTTTTTCTGCATTTCTTCATAAATTTAGCTTTTTTTGTTGTTTCACACAATATATGGTGTAGTTTTGCTTTGTTTTCACCTCTCTTGTTTGCGTTGAATAAGATGCCCTTTTACATAATATAGGTTGTTATTTTGATGCAACTTTTATGCAAAATAAGATGGTTTTGTAGACTATGAGCTCTATTTCCTTTTTTCCCTAAACGTATGTAAGGGCATAAAAAAATTTTGCCCCCCATGTTGCGATTTTTGGCTCCACCACTTGCTATTAACGTATCATATGGATATACTCTAGTTGTCACTTAGTAGATAATTACAAAGTTATAGTTGTACACATTTATTAGTGATTGGCCTTGATTAGTGGGGATTACCCAATATAGTTTTCATATCTCCTATATGTAGTCATCAATTCATTTGTAATGGTCAAGGGAAATCAAATTCTAATCCTCCTTTGGTGTGACGGTAATTCTATTCCCGTCACTAACACCGGCCATAGCATTATTCCCACTCTTCATCGCCCTCTTCACCTTCATAATGTACTTGTTACCCCTAATATCATTAAAAATCTTATTTGTGTTCGACAATTCACTAGGGATAATAATTAAACTATTGAATTTGATGCATTTGGTTTTTCGGTGAAGGATAATAATAAATTGACGGGAAACAAGGGAGCGTAGCACTTCGTCACCGGGATGACCGAGACGTTGGTGCCACGTGGAAGAATGGCCATGCTTCGTGTGTCACCTGCGGAGGAATGGCCATGCTTCGTGTGTCAAGCGGGGCTAGTCACTATTAACCGTGGGCGGAGGCAACTCAAAGAGAGTGGGGGCAGTGCCCTCACGCTGGGACAAATAACATAATTACGTAATGTAATTTTTATCATTTTGGGCCATTTTACGGGTTGCCCTCGGCCCAAATCATAAATTGCCCCAATACAATCTTCGTTTCAGAAAAAGCCTTCTAAAGCTAAAAAAGATAACCATAATTTTTTACTGTAATAGATAATAAAAGGACCAACCTTGAGTTCTTGTATTGTATTCTAACGCTCAATCTTCTCTTTTAATGGTCTGATATTTGATTTCCAATTTTCTAAATTTGGTTAAAGTCAGTAGGTATTCTCATATTCAATATATTCATATCGTGATTTTTTAAGCATCTTTCTAATAAATATTACGGTAACTGTTTCTTTTGTACCATTTTACATGGATAAGTAATTTTTATTTTTCTTAAGATAAGGCCTTTTGTTGTCTCTTTTGGATGCACAATTTTTTTTTTCTGCATTTCTTCATAAATTTAGCTTTTTTTGTTGTTTCACACAATATATGGTGTAGTTTTGCTTTGTTTTCACCTCTCTTGTTTGCGTTGAATAAGATGCCCTTTTACATAATATAGGTTGTTATTTTGATGCAACTTTTATGCAAAATAAGATGGTTTTGTAGACTATGAGCTCTATTTCCTTTTTTCCCTAAACGTATGCAAGGGCATAAAAAAAAATTTTGCCCCCCATGTTGCGATTTTTTGGCTCCACCACTGCTATTAACGTATCATATGGATATACTCTAGTTGTCACTTAGTAGATAATTACAAAGTTATAGTTGTACACATTTATTAGTGATTGGCCTTGATTAGTGGGGATTACCCAATATAGTTTTCATATCTCCTATATGTAGTCATCAATTCATTTGTAATGGTCAAGGGAAATCAAATTCTAATCCTCCTTTGGTGTGACGGTAATTCTATTCCCGTCACTAACACCGGCCATAGCATTATTCCCACTCTTCATCGCCCTCTTCACCTTCATAATGTACTTGTTACCCCTAATATCATTAAAAATCTTATTTGTGTTCGACAATTCACTAGGGATAATAATTAAACTATTGAATTTGATGCATTTGGTTTTTCGGTGAAGGATTTTCTGACTCGCCACATCCTCCTTCGGTGTGACAGCTAGGGTGATCTCTACCCAGTTACCACGCCGTCAACTATCCCTGCCGCTTTACTCTCCACAAATTCTTCCACGTGGCACCAACGTCTCGGTCATCCCGGTGACGAAGTGCTACGCTCCCTTGTTTCCCGTCAATTTATTTCATGCAATAAAGTAAAATCCCCACAAGTTTGTCATGCTTGCCAACATGGCAAACATGTAAAACTTCCTTTCCATAGTTCGGATTCTATTGTTACACATTGTTTTGATATTTATTCATTCTGACTTATGGACATCTCCGATTGTCAGTTCTAGTGGTTTTAAATATTATGTTGTTTTTCTCGATTATTTCTCTCATTACTTGTGGATTTATCCCCTTCGTAACAAATCTGACATGTTTGATAAGTTTTTGCATTTTCGCACTTATGTTAAAAATCAATTTAAATGTGAAATAAAAATTTTCCAATGTGATCATGGTGGTGAGTTTGATAATAACAGACTCCATACACTTTTTGCTAATAATGGTATTTAACCTAGATTTTCTTGTCCAAAAACCTCTCAACAAAATGGCTAGGCGGAAAGAATGATCCGCACAATAAATAATGTCATCCGTACCCTTCTTTTTCAAGCACACCTACCACCTACCTTTTGGGTCGAGGCCCTCCACATGGCCGCATATCTCCTCAACCTTCTACTCTCAACCGCCATAAACAATGAAATCCCCTACACAAAACTTTTTCAAAAAGAACCCGACTACTCCCGTTTACGCATATTTGGGTGCCTTTGTTATCCTCACCTTCACTCACCTCACAAAATTGCGCCACGAGCAACCCCATGCATTTTCTTGGGATTTCCGGCATATCATCGCGGTTATCATTGCCTAGACCTTGAAACAAACAAAATTATTCTCTCTAGACATGTCACCTTCGATGAAACACAATTTCCCTACCGCTCCATGACACCCACATCTCCACCATCATACACGTTCCTAGAAAACACACCTTCCCCTCTCCTCCACAAAATTCTTACTAATCCCGTCACCCCTCCTCTAAATCATACATCTAACAAATCCCACAACCACATTCAACCCAATTCACCACACCCTAACCACCCCGATACCAACTTTCACCAGGTTCAAAACCAAGAACAAAGCCCTCCACAATCGGTAACAACCCGAAGCCCACCATCGCATGCCCAACAACAACCCAACACTTCCCAACCCCAACCCAATAATGAACCAACAACCTCGCCTAATCCCAACAAACAAGACCAACCCAACCCGAACTCACCGCATGGTCACTAGGTCTCAATCAGGCATTGTCAAACCTATAGAGCGTTTATCTTTACACACGTCTTCCATTTCTCCTATACCTTAATCCCCGTTCGTTGCTTTAAAAGACCCTTGATGAGTGTCTAAATACTCATCATTTTTGTACCATCTAGACTGCAAAAACATCTGAAAATACTTAGAAATGCATCAAAATGATGAAAATATCACAAATAAGTGTTTTATGTGTTTTAAATGCAAAAATATCAAAATCAGATGAAAAATATATCAAGTTTGCAAAATTGGCAGCTTTAGTCCCCAGTATCAAAAGTTGTCAAAAATAGTCCCTGGTATATCAAAATAAAGAAAAATGTCATTTAAGGTCCATGGGATTCAAAAGTTGTCAAAATAAACCCTTGAAATATAAAAATTGCAAAATTACAACTTTGGTCCCTCAAGTTTGAAAAATGTCAAAAATAGTCCTTGGATATTTTAAAAATGGAAAATAATCATCTATGGTCCTTGTACTATTCAAATTTGGCAGGAATGGTCCTTATTATAACTTTGGAAAATGGACAGGTTTGGTCCCTCATGTTTGGCAGAATTACACAAATGGTCCTTGTTATTAATACAAAACCAAATGGCCCCCTTTTTGTATTTAGAACCCCAGCCAAAACAATAGACCCCTGCCATTTATACCTGTGACCCCCCTAATTTGGACCCCCTTCATATTAATATCTGGTCAAATGAAATCAAAACGCGCCCAAACCATGGTTACTGTGCATCCCCTTCCTCACGCCTGTAAATCCAAAACCAGAGCAGTTTTCTACCACTTTTTCCTTTCCACCTCACCCCTAACAGCTGGTTACCCACTCCTAACACCTCCACATCCAACAAATTTCATTATTGCTAATAACTCGCTTTCGAGAAAAATGGCGCAAAAGCGCCATTTGTCAAATATGATGAGTTGGATGATTTCAATGGTCAAGATTAAGTGGGAATGATTCAGAGGTCGACACAAAGCCTAAAAAGATCAATAAAAGGAAGAATGGTGCAATGTAATAAAGTATCTAGTGTAATTTTACTTTTTGTATGTCGTTTTAATTATTTCAAGCTTTACAGTTTATGTTTAAAACTTTCAAGTACTTGTTAAGTGTTTTTGAGTATATGTAAACCTTTATCAATAATAAATTTCAAGTTTCCTTTTCATTTACAGTTTATGTAAAATCTCAAGTTCAAAAGAATCTCAAATTATGCAAGTGTTGTTATTAGTTGTTATTAAGGACTGAGTAAGATCACATAAGCTCCTATAAAGCTTATTAAAGCTTTTAGTAACTCTAAAACTTTGTTTAGTATCAAAAACAGAAAATTCACAAAAATACCAAGAAAATAGTGAGAAAATAAAAAATCAATGGAGAAAGGATAAAGAAGCTGAAGCAGGATTGACTTTGGATTGCTTATTGGTTTAGAAGCTTAGTGGTAAGCTATTAGGGGTGTTATCAGTTATCAATTCTCTGTCTTGTGCATGAATTCAATTTGTAAGCCTTTTCTTTGAAATTTGCATTTTCTATTATTAGTAATTAAAACTTGTTAATTCTAGTTTAATCATATCTAAATATAGTTAGTATAAGGTTTTTAATTAGTTGCATGATCTTAATCCTTGGAATCCTTTGAAAAGCTTCAAAATAGTCTCATTAAGGGTTGTTTGAATTTGCCAAGTTAACTGTGGTATAGCTTGTTTATGTTGTTGTTTGTGCTTGTTTCATGTTTCATTAGTGTCTAAGAACTCAGTAAAAGCATCAAAACTAGTACTTATTTATTAAAAAGTCAAAATAAGTTTTAAACTTATCTTAAGTGTTTACTGTTAAGAATTAGAATTAGATATTGCATCAAAGTTGCTTGTAACTCAGTACTCTAGCTTAAATCAGTCTTATTATAACTTAATACAATTAATTCAGTCCATAGGATCAATTAAAATCTCATAAAAGTCAACATAGTTCATAATTATAAAAGTCAAAATTTTCCATTTGGTCGTTTTTGAATAAAATAGAATATTTTATATAGGGCTTAATATTAGTTTTCAATACTTGAGCTTTTGGGATAGTAAAATTTAGCTGCTTAACTTAATTAGAAAATAATAGTTTACTTCTACTCGACTTATAAATAGCTTATTACTTAGCTTCTTTTAACCCCTTGTCGAAAATCTCCCACATGCGCAGTGTTGCTAGCTTATTTCTCAAGCTCTCACAGAGCTTATTAGTGAGTTTCGACTTGTGAATTTTATTTTTCTTAAAAGCCCACCTAGTGTGTCTCTATTCCAGTTCTTACTTTTCATTTTGCGACTTATCTAATAAGCACGCCATTAGCTTTAATTTGTCCATTTCATAGTCCACTGTCCATTCAGTGTATACCAGCTTTTTCAATAGCTTCTCACAAGCTCATTATTGTAATCCAATATGTGTGATTTAGCTTTTTGGATAGTTTAGTTGGTCAACTTATTAGTTCCAGTGTTATATTTTATTTCCTAGCTTATCTTAATACTTAAAAATTAGCTTAAAGGTACCTAGTAACTCAAAACAGTACCCTGTGCTACAGAGAAGCTTGAGCTTATTTGAAGCTTATTTGGTGCTTAATTTTAAGTATTTGTGCTTTCTTAGTTATTATATTAGCTTATTTAAAGGTGTTTAGCTTATTCTCAGTTACATTAGCTTATTTATTAGCTCAATAACCATTTAGCTAAATTTTGTGCTTATTTCCATATTTTTGTTAACTGTTGAGATAAATAAGCTCATTCTGAGCTTATTAGTAGTTTTATAAAAGTTGTAGTTATAAAAAGTGCTTATTTTAAGTAGCTTAATAAGTTTTAAAAGAAAAATAAAAAATAAATAGTTGCAAAAAGAGTTCTTGGGATTCGAACCACAGCCACCCACTCACCACACACACACTACCACGCCACTTGGGTCTTTGTATTATCTTGCACAATTTAATACATAACCTTCTTTTTCCATTTTAGCTTATACGTATCTTTTAGCTTATTTCTAGCTTATTAAAACAAGTTTTTTCAACTTTTGTATTTTTTTTAACTTTGTATTAGTATAAAGTAATTTAAAAAAAAGTTTCAGATTTTTCTAAATAGTTTTAGTATTTTTAATCATTTAATTAGTGTAAAATCGTATTTAATTTATAATAAAAAATATAAAAGTCAAAAAAATATAATTCTTTTTTTTAAAATTTTCTTTTATCATATAGTACGTAAGAAAATTGTTTTTACATTCGTGGGTCTTTTATTTCATAAATTTTACGTTTTTTTTGCGCTTTCGCGTAATTTTTATACATAACGCTGCGTTTCGGTTTAAATCACGTTTTAGATAATTTAAGTTTACGTTTTAATTAAAATAGTTTATTTAAGTTATTTTATTTTATAAATCACAAAAACATCATTGTAAAAATAGTGATAGCGTTTATTTAATATATTTTAACTTTTTAATTTTCTTTAATTTGCATTTAAGCCCTGTAATTTACAAAACTTTTCTTTAGGTATAAATATTCCAAAATCCTTCTTGATCAATATCCTTAGTGATTATTCGACATCTCATGCATGTTAAACACCATTCATCCTCCGTGGGACTTAACGACCAGTGAATCCACTATATTCCTCGATCTTAATTGCATTTGTTTACGATTTGTTTTAAGTTTTTACGGTTGACCATTCACAAGTGGTTAGCTTGTGTGATTAAACTTGACTGCTCGGGAGCGAATCAAATTTTAGCGCCACGCCGGGAGGTCATAAGCGTGTTTTAAGCAGTTTCGGACCCGTACTTGCACATATACCATCGTTTGTAAACAATTTTTGTAAAGTTATCATAAATCAAAAGTTCATTAACACTTTTCCTAAAGTGTTAACAACACCAAAATATATAAAACAACAAAACAATCGTAACGTTTTCTAGCTTGTGTTTCCTTTAAGGTGATTCTTAAAGAGATACGATTTAGTAACTAGACGATACCAAAATATTTTCCAAAAGTTTTTAAACCCTCGGACATATCTATACCTCGTCTTTTCGGTGGTACTTAATTAATACATAAAATCAACCACCGCAAAACAA
The DNA here is from genome assembly GCA_022545495.1 of Chrysanthemum lavandulifolium. Taxonomy (NCBI): domain Eukaryota; kingdom Viridiplantae; phylum Streptophyta; class Magnoliopsida; order Asterales; family Asteraceae; genus Chrysanthemum; species Chrysanthemum lavandulifolium. Next base: position 269,164,694 of record CM040241.1, read on the forward strand.
GGCAAGACACCTACCAACTGGGGTGTGACCATTAATAAGTTCCCGAACAACGATTTAAAACTTGCCTTTGTGTTCTTGTGATTTGGTGTACCTTTTAAAAAGCCATTTCATTTGTGATTATTGGTTAAGTTCACTTGTTGTTTTGCCTCGCATTTGTTTTAAAAGCGATTTTTATACTTAGTGCATGCGCACTCGTTCTTCCGTTCTACAAGTCCACTTTACGAGCTTGCAAATATTCCTCGTGAGCGTAGAGGGCGTTACGCTCCTTCACCGTGATCGAGGAACGTCTACCACCACCACCACTGTTGAAATGGCGGAAGACAAACCTATGAATGAGCTTCTCCAAGCACCCATCGAGGGTTACGGAGATGCCATTATTGTCCCACCATCGTGGTGATACCTTCGAGCTCAAAACCGGGTTGCTTAATCTTGTAACCCAAAGCCAATTTATGGTTTTGAGCGGGATGATCCTCATGCACATATTTGATGGTTTAACAAGATTGCATCTACCATCAAATACAAGAATGTCCCATGAAGCAATTAAGCTTCTTACATTCCCATTTTCTCTAGAGGACAAGCCGGAATTGGCTTGAGAAACAACCCCTCGTTCCATTGAGACATGGGAAGATCTAGTCACCAAGTTTGTTAACAATTCTATCCTCCATCCCGAACTACAAGTCTTAAGAATGAGATAATGAAATTTTCTCAAAGATTTGATGAATCATTCGGGAGGCATGGGATCGTTACAAAGAGTTGCTCAAGTGTCCGCATCATGGTTTTACCGAGTTAATGCAAATGGATACTTTCTACAATGGTGCGAGACAAGTCGACCAAGACTCTCTAAATGCCTCCATGAGGTAATTTCCTTAGCAAGACCACAAAAGAAGCCTTGCAAATCATTGAAAACAAGTCCCAGTCCGCCCTTTCCGCACAAAGACATATCAAACTCGGTCTAATCTTGGACCTTCTACTTCATCTCCCGTGAGTACATATAGCACCGATGCTAAGATTGACAAACTCACGGATATTTTTCGAGCTTTGGTTCTTGCTAACCAAAAGAAAGTCACCTTCACAGACACCATCACATGGTGAAGTAAAGAAAGTTGAAGTTTGTGTTACTTGTGGTGGTCCTCATGCATACTACAAGCTGTCGCCACCGATGGTAGTCCGTTTGAAGCCAATGCTATAGCCGGTACTTCACATCGGGAGGTAATCAATACCGTCCTCAAAATGAACCAAACTACCGAGCTAATACTTATCGGTACCACCGGTTTAACGAGAATCCTAACATACAAAACCGAATCGAACCAACCTAGAATGAACCAAGGTTATCAAAACCAAGGTAATTTCTATCTGGACCCAATCAAGGTTTCCAACATCAAGGAAACCTTAATCAAAACAATTTCAATCGAGGAATAAATTTCATGGGAATGTGAATCCTAATCAAGAAAATTTTCAAAATCAAGGCCCTATTCTAACAATAGAGGCGAATTTTCCTAATCAAACTCAAGCCATTGTTCCAACTGGACCATTATCGATGAGTTATTGAAGCAATTCATGAAATCCCAAGATGAAATGAGCAGGTTGTTGGTCGATCGATCGGCGATCTAAAGAAGTCTTTAAATGATCAACCCTCGGGCTCGGGAAAACTTCCGAGCAACACGATCGCTAACTCGAGGCGATGCAAAGGCGATCACAACCAAGTGGTGTTTCATATAATGGACCCGCTATTCCTACTACCTCTTCTTCTCTCCCAAAGGTAGTGGAAAGTGAACACGAGGCAACAAAGGACAAGGAACTTCCTACTAATAATGGAGTTACCAATGATGTCCATCCTCGAGTTGTCCTGAAACACAAATCCAATCCGGGAGTTGTTTTGAACCACCAGCACCCGTTGAAAACCAAATCAAATCTTCTATTCCTTACCCATCACGTTTGAATGAGCAAAAGCTCCGTGAAAAAGCCATCATCAAATGGATAAATTTTTAAATTTTCCAAGAACTACATTTTGACATAAGCTTTGCGGATGCTATCATCTTGATGCCCAAGTTTGCATCAACTCTCAAACACATGTTAAGCAACAAGGAAAAGTCGTTTGAAATGGCAAAAACTCCTCCGAGCGAGAACTTCTCTGCGGTTATCTTGAAGAAGCTTCGAGAAAAGCTTGGAGATCTGGAAAATTTCTCTTACCTTGTGTATTTCGGGAATGGTTGAATGCTTTGCCTTAGCCGATCTTGGTGCAAGCATCAATCGATGCCTTATTCGATATGGAAGAAAATTTCTCTTCGGAACTTACTCCTACATGCATGACTCTCGAGCTTGCGATCGTACAATATCCGTCCTCGTGGCATTGCCGAGGGCGTATTTGAAAGTAGGAAAGTTCCATTTCGGTGACTTTGTAGTTGTTGATTTTGATGCCGATCATCGGGTTCCTCTCATTGTTGGAAGAGGATTCACGAGAACGGGCCGTGCTCTAATTGATGTATTTGAGCAAGAAATCACATTACGTGTTGGTAATGAAGTCGTCACCTTTAACCTTGATCAAACTTGAGGTACTCGCAAACTATGATTACGAGTCGGTTAACCGAATAGATATCATTGATGTTGCTTCGAGGAGTACTCTCAAGAAGTTCTTGGTTATGATCATAATTCTTCGAGTGATAATCTCACTCATTCATCTCAACCCATCATTGCCAATTCTACTCCTTCCCTCACCCCATTTGAGGAAAGTGACTTCATCTTAGAAGAGATTGAAGCATACTTGTCTAGTGATCCTGTTCCATGGGAAATTGATCACGCTCCCATCGACATCGAGGGGGATATTCTTCTCATTGAGAAGTTGCTTAATGATGATCCATCATCGCTCCCTCCCGTCGAACTTCATAACAAGGAATTCAAGTCAGTTGATAAAAGCGAAGAATTTCTGAAGTCGAACAGGACTTACCGCCTCATCTCGAGTATGCATTTCTTGAAGGTGATGATAAATTACCCATCATTATTGCTCGAAATTTGAGTAAAGATGAAAAGATTGCTCTCATAAAGGTTTGAAGTCACACAAGCAAGCAATTGCTTGGAAACTCTCCGACATTAAGGGTATCAACCACAGTTTTGCACTCATAAAATCTTGATGGAGGATGACTTCAAACCAATAGATTCAACATCGAGAGAAGAGTAAATCCAAAATCCATGATGTTATCAAAAGGAGGTTATCAAACTTCTTGATGCGAGATTGATTTACCCGATCTCGATAGTCCTTGGGTTAGCCCAATTCATTGTGTTCCTAAAAGGGTGGCATAATCATTGTCACAAATGAAGATAACGAGTTAATTCCAACTCTACCGGTAGCAGGATGGCGTGTTTGCATTGACTATCGTAAGTTGAATGACGCCACCCGTAAAGACCATTTTCCTCTACCCTTCATGGACCAAATGCTTGAGAGATTAGCGGGGAATGAATACTATTGTTTCCTTGATGGTTTCTCGGGTTATTTTCAGATCCCCATTGATCCAAAGGATCAAGATAAACTACATTCACCGCCCATACGGAACTTTTGCCTACGAGCGTATGCCATTTGGCTTATGTAATGCTCTGGCACGTTCCAACGATGTATGATGGCCATTTTCCACGACATGATCGGAAACAATGGAGGTGTTTATGGATGACTTCTCGGTCATTGGGGTTCATTTCAAACATGTCTCTCCCATTTAGAAAAATGCTTCAAAGGTGTAAAGACACCAATCTTTGTCTAAATTGGGAGAAGAGCCACTTTATGGTCAAAGAAGGCATAGTCCTTGGCCATAAGATTTCAAAAAGCAGGATTGAGGTAGATAGAGCAAAGTCGATGTTATTGCTAAATTACCTCATCCTACTACCGTCAAAGGTATTAGGAGTTTTTAGGTCATGCCGGTTTTATCGTAGATTCATACAAGATTTTTCTAAAATCGCCCGACCTATGACTCATCTTCATGAAAAGATGCTCCTTTTATCTTCTCACCCGAGTGCATCGAAGCTTTTGAAACATTAAAGAAAAAGCTTCTGAAGCACCCATTCTCGTTGCTCCCGATTGGGACTTGCCTTTTGAGCTCATGTGCGATGCAAGTGATTTTGCTATCGGTGCGGTCTTAGGGCAACGTAGAGCTAAGCATTTTCGGCCTATCCACTATGCAAGTAAGACTATGGTGAAGCTCAAACTCATTACACTACCACATAAAAGAGCTATTAGCCGTGGTGTATGCGTTTGAGAAGTTTCGCCACACTTAATCTTGACCAAATGCGTGGTGTGTACGGACCACTCGGCTCTCAAAATCTCTTTGCAAAACAAGATGCAAAGCCGAGATTGCTCCGTTGGGTTCTCCTCCTCCAAGAATTTGATATCATTATACATGATAAAAAGGAGCGAGAACACAGGCTGCGATCATCATCCGTTTAGAAAACCCTCACCAAGATGTTTTCGAGAAAAGAAATAAATGAAACATTTCCTCTCGAGACACTCAATGCGGTTTCTTTTCGTGGAAACTCTACCACCCCATGGTTTGTCGACTTTGCAAATTACCATGCGGGTAAATTCATAGTGAAAGGGATGTCGACCCGGTGAAGAACAAATTCTTCAAAGATGTTAAACATTATACAGGACGATGTCGATCCGTAAAAGCCGTCAAGTTTTCTCATGCAGGCCACTTGTGAATGGCCGACCGTAAGAAACTTAAAGCGGCTCAAGCACGAACTCAATGAAGATCGAGGAGAGTATAGTGTTTCCCGGTCGTTATGTCCCAGTGAGCTATGCGAAGAATCACCAAGCGATATAGTGATCGAGGGATTTGAGCGGAAAAGAAGGATTGTGATTATTATAACTACGAAAAAAGGACATAAACTACAAGGGCTTAAATGTAAATTAAAGGAAATTAAAAGATAAAAATATTAAATAAACGCTATCACTATTTGCAAAATGATGTTTTGATTTTATGTTTTATAAAACTTAATTAAAAACTACGTGGCGTACAATAGAAAAAGTGAAACTAAAGCGTTATTAACCCTAAAAATATGAAAATGATATTTTTACAAACCTAATGATAAAAGAAAATTTATAGAAAAGAAAATTATTTTTATAACTATTTAATTAATTATTATTAATTAAAAACTATTTTAATTATTAAATAATAACCTAAAATACAAGAAAATATGAAACAAAGCTAGAAAAATAAAATTTTGACTTAGAAAAATCTAAAATAACAAAATAGAATTTTCAAAGCTGTTTTTGTATTTTTACGATTATTTTGGATTTTCTAGGAATTAAAACTATTAAAAACTAATTAAATTATTTAAAATACAAATTTAACTAAGAAAAATCGAGAAAAATATTTTTTTTGTCTTTTTATATTTATCTTAACTTAATAAAAATGAAAAATTATTTTTTTGAAGCTTTTCTTAATTAATTGTATTAAATGCTATTTAAAAATGCTTAAAAACTAATTTAAATTGAGAAAAATACTAAACTGACCTAGAAAAATCTGAAAAATTCAAGATAAGCTTAAAATAAAATGAGGAATCTAGTAAAAATGGAAAAACATGTGCTTGTGTGTAAGAATAAGGAACTGCTATTGCAAGTGCTTACAAATAAGCACTTGAATAAGCCAAATGAACACAACAAGCCACCAACTGATAACACAAGCTAAAATATGCTAAAAGAACTCCAATGCAACAATTTTTCACAAGCCTTGACCTCTGATCATTAAGCTCAGCAGATTTTAGGTTTTGGCTTATGGGCCAACAGGTGAGAAGGTACCAAGTTTGGGCTCGAACACAAGCTTCCTAATAATTTGAAAATGCAAAAGCAGATATGGGAACCTAATCTAGACCTGGTGGGAACTTGTAAACCAAAAGGAGACCTAGAGGAGCTCGATAAGCTTTGTGCAAGAGGCGCAAAAGCCGACAAGTCTGTGCATTTCGATTGCTGCCTGCAGAACTTAATCCCATTTGACAAGCTTATTTGGGGCTTAAACAAAATTCACAAAATTTGACAAAAATGATAATGATAAAATAGACCAAGAGAAGTTTTAAAACCACAATTCACCTGAAATTGGCCCAAAGATGAGTCAAGAAAATTCACTCTAGTTGGCCAAAAGCGACTTTTGCAATTTTGACTTTTGACATAAAAATGGAAAGTTGACTTATATGAGTTTAAAACTTAAACTACGATTAACTATGATGTATTAAGCTATAATGAAACTAGATTAAGCTAGATAACCTACTCATGAATCAACGTGATGAAATTTGTACCCAAAATCCTAACGATTGCACTATCATCAAAGATTAAACATGATTTTGACTATATATTAAACAAGGGCGGTGTTTATTGATTGTACTAAGCTATTAGGTACTAATGTGATGTAAAACAACAACAAACAACAACAAGCAAACACTGGATCGCTAATATATCGATAAATCAACGACCATTAAATGAGATTGTTTTGAGGTTTTCAAAGCAAAAGACTATGCAGACCCATTCCATCAAATCCAGAGGAACCAAGGTGTCAAAATGGACCTTTTTCAACCTTAACCAGTAGTCACACAAGTCAAGGTTTATGATTTCAAAAATTGGCATGTTAACAGTCCAAATGCAATATCTCACCACAAACCAATCCAAAACATAACAACCTAATTTTAAGCTTTAATATCACTACATAACAACAAATAAACATAGAATCATAAAAATCATAGCATCTAAAACATTAAAACAGTAAAGTGCAAAAAATTGTAAAAATGAAGCTTACAAGTGATCAATGCTAAACCGAGTACCAAGGCTCGAAACCACTCCTAGCTTGTTGTCAATAAGCTAGAAACCGAAAAATCCATCCAGTTAGCTTCTATACCCCATAACTGCTTATGAGACCACAAATTGATTTTTCATTGATTTTTCTTGATTTTTTTTTAGTATTTTTCTGAATTTTAAAAACTATAACTGAATTAATGAATCTAAAAGCTTCATGAGCTTTGTCAGGAGCATACACGAGCTTAAAGAGTCCATTAAACAACCATAACAAGAAATTTAAATGACATGAAATTAAAGGAATTTTAAGCAAAACATGAAACTGAAATTAAACTGAAATTTAAGTTCCATTACACTAATTTGAGGAAGCTTACAACATTAAAACATTGAAAGACATGAAATTTAAAGAAAGCTTTTAAAAATTACACTAACGACCAATGGCTAATCCAAAAAGTGCTTCTTCTCTTTCTTCTTGCTTTATTTATACCGAATGACTTCTTCTCTCTCGATTGTTTCCACTTCAATTTGAGACCCTTGGATGAGTTAAGTTGATTATAGCCATTGATTGCATTTTGGCGGAAATGGATATTACTGACTATGGGTTGAGTGATAGGGTTGAAGGTGCATTAAATGCATTTTAGTGTTAGGAGAGGTGGGGGACATGGAGAGTGGATAGGTGAGGAGGGGATGGGAAGGTCTGGTTTTGCAGAGATGGAGTGTTGTTGAGGGTGAAGATTTTGGCGTGGGGAGCTAGTTTGGTGGGGAGAATTATTAAGGGGGGTCCAAAATAGGCGGGGGTCACGGGAAAAGCGGGGTCCAAAATGGATATTGACAAGGGTCCAATAGGTTGTGAAGGGTTTAATAACATAGGGACCTAATGTGCCAATTACGAAAATTGAGGACCGATTACGCCATTTTCACAAAGTTGTTCAAGGACTAAAAGTGACAAGCTCAAAAAGTACAAGGACCAAACTTGCCATTTCCAATTTCCGGGGCCATTTTGCCAATTTTCAAACTTGAAGGACCAATTTTGTAATTTCTCAAAACTTTTGACATTTTCACCAAAGGACTAATTTTGACAAGTTATGATTTAAAAAGGACATTTGGTGATTTTTCTTTGAAATTAGGACTCGGGGACTATTTCGACAATTTTTGAAACTTGGGGATTGAAGCGCCAATTATGCAAACTTTGCTCATTTTCATCGATTTTAAACATTTTGCATCCGAAACATATAAAATGCAATTTTGGAATATTTTCGATATTTTGATGCGTTTTGAGCATTTTAAAGCGTTTTCGATTCAGTTTAACAAAATGATGAGTATTTACACACTCATCAATCCTCACACTAAACTATTGCTAGTCCCTAGCAATCTTTTGAGAAAAACATAATGGATTTGAAACTCTTTACCAAAAGCCATTACTTGGAGTAGCCAAATGTTTTAGTTCAAGTAAGAACCATGGTACACCGATAACCATGTGATTTTGAGCAAACCACCGACTTCAACGGATTTGATTTGTCTTTACGAAGCCGTTTGCTCTGGACTAGCCAACTCTTAGATAAATTATCAATATTATCTTTGGTGAGTGATTACCAATTATGATTTTTCCATTGCCTTTACCACAAGCCATAAACTTGCGGGCTAGCCAACTCTTTACTTTTTAGGATATGGTGAAATTGAACACCATACAATTTTGGGCAAATTGCAAGCCATAAGCAGTTTGAGATATCTTTACCAAGAGCCGTTTGCTCTGGATTAGCCAATCCTTTTGTTTATTAGACAAAGCGGATGATAACCAATTGAGTAAGTGCAAAACACTTACTCCAAAAAATTTTGGCCATAAGCGGGGAATTAGGCGGTATAATTACATGATAAAATTCGTGAGAATTCCCCCACTTAGAAATGAATATTTCCTCAATATTCAAAGTACCAGTTTATGCGAAACAAAGAACGTAAAGGGAAATACTACGGCCATTATTTAGAAAGATTTTTTTTTTTTTTTTTTTTTTTTTTAAACTTATATATATAACATGTGGGCAACTCCCCACTAGGGTGTGATCTTGTATGGCAACCGTCAAGTTCTCTCACATAGCGTAAGAAAACTTAAAACAGCTCAAGCACGAAATCAATGAAGATCGAGGAGTATAGGGTCTCCCAGGTCGTTATGTCCCAGGTAATGCAATGGATTATCGGGCGATATAGTGATCGGGTGATTTGAGCGGGAAAAGAGATTTGGAATTATTATAGCTACGGAAAAAGGACATAAACTACAAGGGCTAAAATGAAAATTAAAGAAAGTTAAAAAGATTAAAATATTAAATAAACGCTATCACTATATTTAAAGTGATGAGCGTTTAAAAGCGTAAACTAAAACTTACGTTTAAAATAAAAATACGTAAGCGTCTGAAATAAAAGCGTGAAATCGAGAAATAAAAGTCCTAAAAATATGAAAATACATTTTACAATCCTAATGATAAAAGAAAATTTTTGGAAAAAGAAAATTATTTTATAACTAATTATCTAATTATTATTAATTAAAAACTATTTTAACTATTTAATATTAGCCTAAAATACAAGAAAATAGGAAATAAAGCTAGAAAAATAAAATTAAGACTTAGAAAAATCTAAAATATCAAAATAGAATTTTCAAAACTATTTTGTAATTTTCGATTATTTTCTATTTCCTATAATTTTAAACTATTAAAACTAATTAAATTATTTAAAATACAAATTTAACTAGGAAAAATCTAGAAAAATATTTTTTCTCTTTTGTATTTATCTTAACTTAAGAAAATTGAAAAATTATTTTTTGAAGCTTTTCTTAATTTTTTGTATTAAATGCTATTTAAAATGCTTAAAACTATTTTAAATTAAGAAAAATAGCAAAACACCTTAGAAAAATCTGAAAATTTCAGGAAAGGTCTAAAATAATATATAGAAGCAAGGAAAAATAGAAAAACAAGGGGTTGTTTGGAGGATTTTGAAACTGATGTCCAAAGTGCTTAAAAATAAGCACTTAAATAAGCTAAATGAGATCCAAAAGCTACTAAACTGATAGGGAAGCCACAATAAGCTAAAAGAGCTAAAATGGAATAAGAATCAACAAGCCTAACCTTCTGATAAGCAATTGCAACAGGTTTGGTGATTTGAGATATAAGCTAAAAAACAGTGAAGGGGTAGTATGTTTGAGCTTATGCATAAGCCACACAATAAGCTAATATGGAAAACTACAAATTGGGATATGAAGAGGACCTGGCTAAGTGCCTCTAAACCAAAATAGAGACCTAGGGAGCTAAAATGAGACTGTGGGTCCTTGAAATTATAACACACTGTGGGTTAATGACCCTGCCACGAGGGATTAAGTAACATTTTGATAAGCTAGTTTGAGCTTAAAGAAAAATTGCAAAAATCTTCTAAAATGACCATAGGAAAGTAGACCCGTGGAAGATTTCAAAGCAACAAGATTCACTTAGATTGGCTTGGAAATGAGCAAATTAAAATTCCTTCTCAGTGGGTTCAAAACAAGGTTTTGTGCATTTGACTTTTTAAGTAAAGATGCAAAGTTGACTTTTCTGAGTTTTGATCTGGTTTTAAGGACTGATAATGATGTTCAAAGATGGAATGAAGTTAACAAAAGCTTTGTTTATGGAATTTGAACACAAAACAAGGGTCTGCTTATTACAAATCTCAAAAGTGAGCGGTGGAGATAGATTTGAGGACAATTTTGACTTAAGCACTAATGAGGCACCAAACTTAGACTCAAATGAGCATTCTAAGACTTAAACAAACATGGAACAAGAGAAATCAACCACTGAATAAAACTTTAAAGACAGATAGGTCAATCAATCAAACACTCCTTAATATCTTGTTTTGTAATTAAAATAAGCTAAACTCTTAAACAAACTTGTAAGAATGACCATCACGAGTCCAAATAACCTAAATGCAACTATCTAAACACATCAAACACAGTTGTGACCACGAAGCATACACAAGCGAGAATATGTAAAATGGATTGAAATTAAAGATGAAATTCCAACTCACATGGGTTCGGTGATAAGCGAGCCAAATCAAACCCAAACCTAAGCTAATCCTAGTCTATTCCAACCTCGATCATCATTGCAACACCCAAATAACCATTTCCCAAACCAAGCTGCATCAATTTGACCTCTGTTGACCATCAACCACATTTGCTTGAAAATGCAAGGTAAGCTTATAAAAGCTTATAAAGATCTTAGCTAAACTTTTAAGCTTAAAACAAACAACCAATAACACGGACAAAGGATTTTGAGGCGAAAATCTCAACAGTGATATGAACTTAGGAGCTTAAATAAAAGACTTTGCTTGATATTCAAAACACATTACAAAGTTAATTTAACATAATTGTGATATAAAGCGAAATTACACATTTTTAACTAAAACTAAAACATTTGATTCAAAAACGACATTAAGGTAAATTAAAATAACTAACTACCCTCCTTCAAGCATCTCTCCTCTTCTCTTTTATACCCATCTTTCTTTCTCTCTCCTTCTGAGCATTTCCCACTAGATTTCAGAGCAATTGGATGACTTTTGTGGATTTTAGCCACTTTGTCAATTTTGGCGGGAATGAGGTGTTTGAGCAGTTGAGGTAGAGTGAAAGGTAGTGGTGAGGCAATTAATGAACTTTGGAGTTTGGTGTTGGTGGGGGACAAGAGAAGGATAAGGTGAGGAGGGGTGGAAAGGTTGAGTGTTGCGGTGAAACAGGCTCAGTGGGGAGGAGGTGGAGATGGCGCCAAAGGGTGCTGTTTGACTTATTTGACCGACCAGGGTAATATTAAAATGGGAGGTTCAAAATTCTAAATGACGGGGCGAGGTGGAAAGGGTCCAAAATTAGGTTTAAGACTTTAATAATTAGAGGGACCAATTGTGAAAATCTGAAAAATGAGGGGCCTAATCTGCCAATCTTGCAAAGATGTTCCAAGGACCATAAATGACAAGTTTCAAAAGTTCAGGGACCAAATCTGTCATTCTCCAATTTTCCAGGGGCCAATTCTGCCAATTTTCAAACTTGGAGGACTATTTTTGTAATTTTCTCAAATTTTTGATATTTTTCACCAAAGGACTAAATTTGACAAGTTATGATATTAAAAGGACCTTTGGCGACTTTACTTTTGAAATTATGTGCTCAGGGACTGTTTTTGACAACTTTTGAAACTTGGGGGATGAAGCGCAATTTTGCAAAATTGATATGTTTTCATCGATTTTGATATTTTGCATTTAAAACACATAAAACACGATTTGTGATATTTTTATCATTTGATGCGTTTACGAGTGTTTTCGGATGATTTTGCAGTTTAAATGGTATAAAAATGATGAGTATTTAGACACTCATCAATCCCCACACTAAGATATTGCTAGTCCTAGCAATGATTTGAAAAACATAATGGATTTTAATCTCTTTACCAAAAGCCATTACTTACGAGTAGCCAAATGTTTGATTCAAGTAAGAACCATGGTACACAGATAACCATGTGATTTTGAGCAAACCACCGACTTTCAACGGTTTGATTTGTCTTTACCGAAGCCGTACCCTTACGGACTAGCCAACTCTTAGATAAATTATCAATATTATCTTTGGTGAGTGATTACCAATTATGGATTTTCCTTGCCTTTACCACAAGCCATAATCTTGCGGGCTAGCCAACTCTTCACTTTTTAGGATATGGTGAAATGAATACCATATAATTTTGGGCAAATTGCAAGCCATATAAGCGGTTTGATATATCTTTACCAAGAGCCGTTTGCTCTGGATTAGCCAATCCTTTAGTTTATCAAACATGGCGGATGATAACCAAATGAGAAAGTGTAGAACACTTACTCCAAAAAATTTTGGCCAAAAGCGGGGAATTGGGTTAATTGTATGATAAAATTCGTGAGAATTCCCCCACATAGAAATGAATATTGCCCTCAATATTCAAAGTACCGCGGTTATGCGAAACCAAGAACGTGAAAGGAAATACTACGGCCATTATTTAGAAAGTTTTTTTTTTTTTTTTTTTTTTTTTTTTTTATATAACATGTGGGCACTCCCCACACTTAGGTGGTACACGGGTGAAAACCCATGTTAAGCTCTTTGTTTTTGATTACCGAGTCGCTAGCTTGACTCGACCCGGATTCATTTGTTCATGGGAAGCAAGTGGAAGAAACAATCTCCATCGGACTTTCATTCAAGATGTTTGGACAAACATTGAAGCACGTGAAAGTTCCACACCGATGAGATATACATAGAAAGAACCGGCTCAAAAATTATAATTTAAAATGCCGGGATCAAAAATAGTGTCCTCATTCCCGAAGGAGTGAAGAACAGGAGAGGTGACAGAATATATGAAGAAAAGAAAGAAAATCATGATAGAAATCATGACTAACTCTTCATCCTCGATAGGAGAATTCATAGTTTCATGAATCTCCTCATTAAGCTCACTTGATCAAGACATATCTCGGGTGTGTCTAGATCAAAGTAGAAGTTATCATACTCGGCGGAGATATGATATGAGTGAGTTCATCGAGAACTCCATGAAGGTGAATGAATCATATTCGAATTGATATGAGTGGGTTCACCGATGAACTCCTCGAATATACATGATTCATAATCGGGAGAGAATTGTGAGAATGAAAAGTGGTGCTGCCACTAATCTTCTCTCCCATATTATCAAAACAGAGGCTTTCATTTCGGAATAGAATCATCGGAAGGAATGTCACTACCCTTAATGAGGCGGGGAGATGAAATAGGTTTCTCTTTGAAAGCCTCGATTTTAGAAATGAGAAGACCGACATTCGATAATGTTGCACGAAGTGCTTCATCTTTGATTTCGGTTTCGATAACTTCATCATTCTCTTCTTCTAAGCTAACAAGCTCGGAAGGTGAATCTTCCACATAAATAATGTCTCCACAAGATAACGACTCATCATCATCGAATCGGAGGACATCTCAACATGATCATCTTGGAAGACAAGAGGAGGAGGAATATCACACACATGATCAAGAGTTCCTGTGACTCTCACAGGATTGGGACAAGGTCCTCAACACTAGACTTTATGAATTCGTCCGATTCCTTTTCGAGAACAGTGTCAAGATGCTCGTCCCCATGTTCGGAGAGTGGTGGGAGCCTTGGGTGTGATAGCGAGTTGTTTGAGATGGAATCTCAACTCTTTGGAATATCAAGCGGCGAGGGGTTGAGAAATATTACTTTTAAAAGGATAAAACCCTCCTCGTCATCGTCATAAAGAGCTGCATTGAGAAATTGGGAGCATGCCAGTGCATGCTCTAGGGCTAATAATTCTTCCCTAGATTCTGGGCCTTTCGCTCTTGACAAGTAATTCTCCTATGGTCTTTTCACCACTCACTTGATTCTTAAAATTACTCATCATATCCTCAAGTGTTTTCATTGCGGTTTCAAGATCATGGGAGATTTCATGAGACAACGGCTCGGTGGAGTTTGAACCGTATAGTCTTGTGGAGGTTGGAAAGTATCAAACATGAGAGTCATGATTGTTACAAGGCTGGGTTCCCTATTTGACAATCGAGTGAAATGGGGACCTCCACGGTACTCACAACAAGAAATGTTGAGTCCGGATAGGTGAATCATATGGATTTTGGTCATAACCAAAGTTACGAGCATCATTGGAAAACTGTTCATAGACAAATGTGTTTCCGGATTGACACTCAAATCCTTGGTGAGGACCTCCACAAAATTCTAGCAGTGTTGTTGATCATATGAATATAGGTCGGGTTGTGGTGGGTAATTGGAAAAGTTAGAGGGTCGTTAAATGAGTTCGGTTTAGGATCATAATCAAATGAATTCCTCGAACCACAAAACAAACAACTCCGTTATGAATATCATTACCACATTGTACACATGTACACCAACGACGAGGTGAACCATAAAGAGGCTCACCACAACCGACACAAGGAATAAGCGATTGCATTTGAAAGTTATGAAGAGGAATCGGTTTATTCAAAGGATCAACAAAACCAACATGGTGATCCGGATGACTATCAAGTCTCGAAGAACATTCGGAAAGATCGGGAGGTGGGACATGTGGTGTGCTCGAGAGCTAGCAATTTCCACCACTTCCGTTATGGTCTCCGGTTACGGTTCTTGAGAAGCGTTAAGATTAGGCAAGTCATTCTTGCTAGTCACCGGTGTTTGAATGGGTTCATCGTAATCAATTCTAATTCTCGACCTTTTTCATCGGCTTGAGTTTGTTCGATTAGATTACGGGCTCTATCTTCAAAGAAAGTGTCCTTGTAATCCTCGGTGGGTGCTTGGGGTAGCTCCGATGTTTGAGCGGTTTATCAAGATTAGAATGTATTTCGGGGTTGTGGCGGGTGGTCGAAATAACTTTGAAAAGCATTTTGATGGATAATTCATACGATTTGCAAAATTCGCGAACTAGGACCTCCACACGCTCACACACATTTCGGCGATGAAGTTGACGAATGTCGACATAAGAATTAAACATATAAAGGATTAAGAAGAGAATCAAATGGTTGAGAGGATACGAAGAATAGAATTAAGCGGCAAAGAGGGTAAGAGAAATAGAATCAACGAGTAAGAGGAATGAGAAGAATATTTTTGTGTTTTTGGATAAGAAAATATGAACATATCTGATGGATGGTATGAACAAAGAGTGAATATCCAAATCACTAATCGCTAAGCGTAAGATAATCAAAGACTGACTCCCGTGGCGCCAAAATTTGATCTTGTATGAAACAATCAAGTTCTCTCACGCAAGCGTAAGAAAACTTAAAACAGCTCAAGCACGAAATCAATGAAGATCGGAGAGTATAGGGTCTCCCGGTCGTTATGTCCCAATGAAATGTGTAATGGATTATCGACGATAGTGATCGGGTGATTTGAGCGGGAAAAGAGATTTGGAATTATTATAGCTACGGAAAAAGGACATAAACTACAAGGGCTAAAATGAAAATTAAAGAAAGTTAAAAGATTAAAAATATTAAATAAACGCTATCACTATATTTAAAGTGATGAGCGTTTAAAGTCGTAAACTAAAACTTACGTTTAAAATAAAAATACGTAAGCGTCAAATAAAAGCGTGAAATCGAGAAATAAAGTCCTAAAAATATGAAAAATACATTTTACAATCCTAATGATAAAAGAAAATTTTGGAAAAAGAAAATTATTTTTATAACTAATTATCTAATTATTATTAATTAAAACTATTTTTAACTATTTAATATTAGCCTAAAATACAAGAAAATAGGAAATAAAGCTAGAAAAATAAAATTAAGACTTAGAAAATCTAAAATAACAAAATAGAATTTTCAAAACTATTTTGTAATTTTCTGATTATTTTCTATTTCCTATGAATTTTAAACTATTAAAACTAATTAAATTATTTAAAAATACAAATTTAACTAGGAAAAATCTAGAAAAATATTTTTTCTCTTTTTGTATTTATCTTAACTTAAGAAAATTGAAAAATTATTTTTTTGAAGCTTTTCTTAATTTTTTGTATTAAATGCTATTTAAAAATGCTTAAAAACTATTTTAAATTAAGAAAAATAGCAAAACACCTTAGAAAAATCTGAAAATTACAGGAAAGGTCTAAAATAATATATAGAAGCAAGGAAAAATAGAAAAACAAGGGGTTGTTTGGAGGATTTTGAAACTGATGTCCAAAGTGCTTAAAAATAAGCACTTAAATAAGCTAAATGAGATCCAAAAGCTACTAAACTGATAGGGAAGCCACAATAAGCTAAAAGAGCTAAAATGGAATAAGAATCAACAAGCCTAACCTTCTGATAAGCAATTGCAACAGGTTTGGTGATTTGAGATATAAGCTAAAAAAGCAGTGAAGGGGTAGTATGTTTGAGCTTATGCATAAGCCACACAATAAGCTAATATGGAAAACTACAAATTGGGATATGAAGAGGACCGGCTAAGTGCCTCTAAACCAAAATAGAGACCTAGGGGAGCTAAAATGAGACTGTCAGGCAGTCCTTGGAAATCTGCATAACACACATGGGTTGATGAGACCCACACGCAGGGGATTAAGTAACATTTTGATAAGCTAGTTTGAGCTTAAAGAAAAATTGCAAAATCTTCTAAAATGACCATAGGAAAGTAGACCGGTGGAAGATTTCAAAGCAACAAGATTCACTTAGATTGGCTTGAAATGAGCAAATTAAAATTCCTTCTCAGTGGGTTCAAAACAAGGTTTTGTGCATTTGACTTTTTAAGTAAAGATGCAAAGTTGACTTTTCTGAGTTTTGATCTGGTTTTAAGGACTGATAATGATGTTCAAAGATGGAATGAAGTTAACAAAAGCTTTGTTTATGGAATTTGAACACAAAACAAGGGTCTGCTTATTACAAATCTCAACAGTGAGCAGTGGAGATAGATTTGAGGACAATTTTGACTTAAGCACTAACAGGCACCAAACTTAGACTCAAATGAGCATTCTAAGACTTAAACAAACATGGAACAAGAGAAATCAACCACTGAATAAAACTTTAAGACAGATAGGTCAATCAATCCAAACACTCCTTAATATACTGTTTTGTAATTAAAATAAGCTAAACTCTTAAACAAACTTGTAAGAATGACCATACTGAGTCCAAATAACCTAAATGCAACTATCTAAACACATCAAACACAGTTGTGACCACAGAAGCATACACAAGCAGAATATGTAAAATGGATTGAAATTAAAAGATGAAATTCCAACTCACATGGGTTCAGCTGATAAGCAGGCCAAATCAAACCCAAACCTAAGCTAATCCTAGTCTATTCCAACCCTTGATCATCACTGCAACACCCAAATAACCATTTCCCAAACCAACTGCATCAATTTGACCTCTGTTGACCATCAACCACATTTGCTTGAAAATGCAAGGTAAGCTTATAAAAAGCTTATAAAGATCTTGGCTAAACTTTTTAAGCTTAAAACAAACAACCAATAACCTGGACAAAGGATTTTGAGACTGAAAATCTCAACAGTAGATATGAACTTAGGAGCTTAAATAAAAGACTTTGCTTGATATTCAAAACACATTACAAAGTTAATTTAACATAATTGTGATATAAAGAAACTGAAATTACACATTTTTAACTAAAACTAAAACATTTGATTCAAAAACGACATTAAGGTAAATTAAAATAACTAACTACCCTCCTTCAAGCATCTCTCCTCTTCTCTTTTATACCCATCTTTCTTTCTCTCTCCTTCTGAGCATTTCCCACTAGATTTCAGAGCAATAGGATGACTTTTGTGGATTTTAGCCACTTTGTCAATTTTGGCGGGAATGAGGTGTTTGAGCAGTTGAGGTAGAGTGAAAGGTAGTGGTGAGGCAATTAATGAACTTTGGAGTTTGGTGTTGGTGGGGGGACAAGAGAAGGGATAAGGTGAGGAGGGGGGTGGAAAGGTTGAGTGTTGCAGGGTGAAACAGGCTCAAGTGGGGAGGAGGTGGAGATGGCGCCAAAAGGGTGCCTGTTTGACTTATTTGACCGACCAGGGTAATATTAAAATGGGAGGGTTCAAAAGTCTAAATGACAGGGGGCCAGAATTGGAAAGGGTCCAAAATTAGGTTTAAGACTTTAATAATTAGAGGGACCAATTGTGAAAATCTGAAAAATGAGGGCCTAATCGCCAATCTTGCAAAGATGTTCCAAGGACCATAAATGACAAGTTTCAAAGTTCAGGGACCAAATCATCATTCTCCAATTTTCCAGGGCCAATTCGCCAATTTTCAAACTTGGAGGACTATTTTGTAATTTTCTCAAATTTTTGATATTTTTCACCAAAGGACTAAATTTGACAAGTTATGATATTAAAGGACCTTTGGCGACTTTACTTTTGAAATTATGTGCTCGGGGACTGCTTTTGACAACTTTTGAAACTTGGGGATCTGAACTGCAATTTTGCAAAATTGATATGTTTTCATCGATTTTGATATTTTGCATTTAAAACACATAAAACAACGATTTGTGATATTTTTATCATTTTGATGCGTTTAGTGTTTTCGGATGATTTTGCGCTTTAAATGGTATAAAAATGATGAGTATTTAGACACTCATCAGGGTGGTAGAAAGATAGAAAGAAGTCAGAAATATGGGTGAAAACCCATATGGCATGCTACTGTTTTTGATTCCCGAGTCGCTAGCTTGACTCGACCCCGAATTAAATTGTTCATGGGGAAGCAAAGTGGAAGAAACAATCTCCATCGGACTTTCAGTCAAGATGTTTGGACAAACATTTGAAGCACGAGAAAGTTCCACACCGATGAGATATATTCCCAGTTCATGATAATAGTATATGGAAATGCGGGATCAAAGACAATGTCTTCATTCCGAAGGAGTGAAGAACAGGAGAAGTGATGAATATATGAAGAAAAGAAAGAAAATCATGATAGAAATCATGACTAACTCTTCATCCTCAATAGGAGAATTCATAGTTTCATGAATCTCATCGGTTAAGCTTGCTTGATCAAGACATATTATGGGAGTGTCTAGATCAAAGTAGAAATTATCATACTCGGAGATATGATATGAGTGAGTTCATCCGAGAACTCCATGAAGGTGAATGAATCATATTCGAATTGATATGAGTGGGTTCACCGGTGAACTCCTCCAATGTACATGATTCATAATCGGGAGAGAATTATGAGAATGAAAAGTGAATCGCCACTAATCTTCTCTCCCATATTATCAAAAGAAGGCTTTCATTCCGGAATAGAATCATCGGAAGAATGTCACTATCCTTAATGGGGATAGGAGATGAAATAGGTTTCTTTGAAAGCCTCGATTTTAGAAATGAGAAGACCGACATTCAATAATGTTGCTCGAAGAGCTTCATCTTTGATTTCGATGTGCAGAACTTCATCATTCTCTTCTTCTAAGCTAACAAGCTCGGAAGGTGAATCTTCCACATAAATGATGTCTCCACAAGATAACGAATCATCATCATCGAGAATCGGAGAACATCTCAACATGATCATTTTGGAAGACAAGAGGAGGAGGATATCACACATGATCAAGAATTCCACAGTGACTCTCTTGGGATTGGGACAAGGTCCTCAACACTAGACTTTATGAATTCGTCCGATTCCTTTTCGAGAACAAGTGTCGAGATGCTCGTCCCCATGTTCGAGAGAGTGAGTGGGAGCCTCGGGTGTGATAGCAGTTGTTTGAGATGGAATCTCAAGCTTTGGGATATCAACCGACCGAGGGAGTTGAGAAATATTATCTTTAAAGGATAAAACTCTCCTCGTCATCGTCATATAGAGCTGCCTTGAGAAATTGGGAGCATGTAGAGTGCTTGCTCTAGGATTAATAATTCTTCCCTAGATTTACGGCCTCTCGTTCTTCTCGTTCTTGACCCGGAATTCTCCTATGGTCTTTTCACCACTCACTTGATTCTTAAAGTTACTAATCATATCATCAAGTGTTTTCATTGTGGTTTCAAAATCTTGGGAGATTTCTTGAGACAACGGCTCGGTGGAGTTTGAACCGTATGGTCTTGTGGAGGTTGGAAATTGTCAAACACGAGAGAGTCATGATTGTTACAAGGAATGGATTCCTATTTGACAATCGATTTGAAATGGGAACCTCTACAGTACTCACAAGAAAAAGCTGAGTCGGGGCCCAGTGGATCATATGGATTTGGTCACAACCAAAGTTACGAGCATCACTGGAAGCTGTTCATAGACAAGCGTGTTTCGGATTGACACTCAAATCCTTGGTGAGGACCTCCACAAAATTCTAGCAGATATGTTGATTATATGAAGATAAGTCGAAATTTGTGGTGGGTAATTGGAAAAGTTTAAGGGTGCGTCAAATGAGTTCGATTAGGATCATAATCAAATGAATTCCTCGAACCACAAAACAAACAACTCCGTTATGCATATCATTACCACATTATGCGCACGTACACCAACGATGTGGTGAACCAAAGAGAGGCTCACCACAACCGACACAAGGAATAGCGATTGCATTTGAGAGTCATGAGAAAGAATCCGTTCATTCAAAGAATCAACAAAACCAACATGGTGATCCGAATGACTATCAAGTCTCGAAGAACATTTTGAAAAATGGGAGGTGGGACAAGTGGTGTGCTCGAGAGCTAGCAATTTCCACCACTTCCGTTATGGTCTCTAGTTCGGTTCTTGAGAAGCGTGAAGATTAGGCAAGTCATTCTTGCTAGTCACGGTCTAAATTACGCATGTTTGCTTTTAACAGTAAATCGTGAAAGTTTAGGATCAATTCTAGGCGGCTTAGGAGCAATTGAGGGTTTAGATCTTTGGATAACCGTAGGTTGGACGTATTAGAACTTCCATTATCGAGGAAGTATCTGGTCCTTTGTCACCCGGTGTCTCGTTCCATTTCCTTATGCGAATTAATGGATCATCACGAACAACACGAATTCTTGACATTTGTGATAAAGTCGAAGTTTTTCAACTCGTCCCGAGTCGTGCTCGAGAGATTCCATGAGAATAGAAAAGTTAGAATCAAATGGATAGAGGTAAAGAGATAAAGAATCAAAAAGGGTATGAGGGTTAAGATGAATATTTTGGGATTGTTGAAAACATGATGTAAAACAAAGAATGAAAATCTTTTGGATTTTGATTTTATAAGAAAATATAAACATATCTGAGATGGTATAAACAAGGAGTGAATATCCGGATCACTAATCGCTAAGCGGAAGATAATCAAAGAACAACTCCCGTGGCGCCAAAATTTGATCCGTGCAAAACCGTCAAGTTTTCACGCATGGTGCCACTTCGAATGGCCGACCGTAGAAACTTAAAGCGGCTCAAGCAGAACTCAATGAAGATCAGTAGGTATAGTGTTTCCCGGTCGTTATGTCCCAGCGAGCTATCGAAGAATCACCAAACGATATAGTGATCGAGGGATTTGAGCGGAAAGAAGGATTGTGATTATTATAACTACGAGAAAAGGACATAAACTACAAGGGCTTAAATGCAAATTAAAGGAAATTAAAAGACAAAAATATTAAATAAACGCTATCACTATTTGCAAAATGATGTTTTGATTTTATGTTTTATAAAACTTAATTAAAACTACGTGGCGTACATAGAAAAAGTGAAACAAAAGCGTTATTAACCCTAAAAATATGAAAATGATATTTTACAAACCTAATGATAAAAGAAAATTTATAGAAAAAGAAAATTATTTTTATAACTATTTAATTAATTATTATTAATTAAAAACTATTTTAATTATTAAATAATAACCTAAAATACAAGAAAATATGAAACAAAGCTAGAAAAATAAAATTTTGACTTAGAAAATCTAAAATAACAAAATAGAATTTTCAAAACTGTTTTGTATTTTTACGATTATTTTAGATTTTCTAGGAATTAAAAACTATTAAAACTAATTAAATTATTTAAAAATACAAATTAAACTAAGAAAAATCGAGAAAAATATTTTTTTGTCTTTTTATATTTATCTTAACTTAAAAAATGAAAATTATTTTTTGAAGCTTTTCTTAATTAATTGTATTAAATGCTATTTAAAATGCTTAAAACTAATTTAAATGGAGAAAATACTAAACTGACCTAGAAAAATCTGAAAAATTCAAGATAAGCTTAAAATAAAATGAGGAATCTAGGAAAATGGAAAAACATGTGCTTGTGTGTAAGAATAAGAATCAGCTATTGCAAGTGCTTACAAATAAACACTTGAATAAGCCAAATGAACACAACAAGCCACCAACTGATAACACAAGCTAAAATATGCTAAAAGAACTCCAATGCAACAATTTTTCACAAGCCTTGACCTCGATCATTAAGCTCAACATATTTTAGGTTTTGGCTTATGGCTAAAAACAATGAGAAGGTACCAAGTTTGGGCTCAAACACAAGCTTCCTAATAATGAAAATGCAAAACAGATATGGGAACCTAATCTAGACCAGGGTGGGAACTTGTAAACCAAAAGGAGACCTAGAGGAGCTCGATAAGCTTTGTGCAAGAGTTTAAAAACCGCACAAGTCCTCAGTTACCATTTCTCACTGCAGGCACTTAATCCCATTTTGACAAGCTTATTTGGGGCTTAAACAAAATTCACAAAATTTGACAAAATGATAATGATAAAATAGACCAAGAGAAGTTTTAAAACCACAATTCACACCTGAAATTGGCCCAAAGATGAGTCCAAGAAAATTCACTCTAGTTGGCCAAAAACTGACTTTTGCAATTTTGACTTTTGACATAAAAATGGAAAGTTGACTTATATGAGTTTAAAACTTAAACTACTGATTAACTATGATGTATTAAGCTATAATGAAACTAGATTAAGCTAGATAACCTACTCATGAATCACTGTGATGAAATTTGTACCCAAAATCCTAACAGTGCACTATCTATCAAAGATTAAACATGATTTTGACTATATAATAAACAAGGACAGTGTTTATTGATTGTACTAAGCTATTAGGTACTAATGTGATGTAAAACAACAACAAACAACAACAAGCAAACACTGGACTGCTAATATATCAGTAAATCCAAACAGCCATTAAATGAGATTGTTTTGAGGTTTTCAAAGCAAAAGACTATGCAGACCATTCCATCAAATCCAGAGGAACCAAGGTGTCAAAATGGACCTTTTCAACCTTAACCAAGAGTCACACAAGTCAAGGTTTATGATTTCAAAATTGGCATGTTAACGGTCCAAATGCAATATCTCACCACAAACCAATCCAAAACATAACAACCTAATTTTAAGCTTTAATATCACTACATAACAACAAATAAACATAGAATCATAAAATCATAGCATCTAAAACATTAAAACAAGAAAGTGCAAAAATTGTTAAAAATGAAGCTTACAAGTGATCAATGCTAAAACTGAGTACCAAGGCTCAAACCACTCCTAGCTTTTGTCAATAAGCTAGAAACCGAAAGTCCATCCGATTAGCTTCTATACCCCGTAATCGCTATGAGACCACAAATTGATTTTTCATTGATTTTTCTTGATTTTTTAGTATTTTTACGAATTTTAAAAACTATAACTGAATTAATGAATCTAAAAGCTTCATGAGCTTTGTCAGGAGCATACACGAGCTTAAAGAGTCCATTAAACAACCATAACAAGAAATTTAAATGACATGAAATTAAAGGAATTTTAAGCAAAACATGAAACTGAAATTAAACTGAAATTTAAGTTCCATTACACTAATTTGAGGAAGCTTACAACATTAAAACATTGAAAGACATGAAATTTAAAGAAAGCTTTTAAAAATTACACTAACGACCAATGGCTAATCCAAAAGTGCTTCTTCTCTTTCTTCTTGCTTTATTTATACCGAATGACTTCTCTTCTCTCTCTGATTGTTTCCCACTTCAATTTGAGACCCTTGGATGAGTTAAGTTGATTATAGCCATTGATTGCATTTTTGGCGGGAAATGGATATTAACAGCTATGGGTTGAGTGATAGGGTTGAAGGTGCATTAAATGCATTTTTAGTGTTAGGAGAGGTGGGGGGACACGGAGAGTGGATAGGTGAGGAGGGGGGATGGGAAGGTCTGGTTTTTGCAGAGATGGAGTGTTGTTGAGGGTGAAGATTTTGGCGCGTAGGGGTGTTTGACCAGCTAGTTTGACTGGGGTGAATTATTAAAGGGGGGTCCAAAATAGGCAGGGGGTCACAGGAAAAGGCAGGGTCCAAAATGGATATTGACAAGGGTCCAATAGGTTGTGAAGGGTTTAATAACATAGGGACCTAATGTGCCAATTCTGAAAATTGAGGGACCAGTTCTGCCATTTTCACAAAGTTGTTCCAAGGACTAAAAGTGACAAGCTCAAAAAGTACAAGGACCAAACTTGCCATTTTCCAATTTCCAGGGGCCATTTTTGCCAATTTTCAAACTTGAAGGACCAATTTTGTAATTTCTCAAAACTTTTGACATTTTTCACCAAAGGACTAATTTTGACAAGTTATGATTTAAAAGGACCTTTGGTGATTTTTCTTTGAAATTAGGACTCGGGGACTATTTCGACAATTTTTGAAACTTGGGGGACCTGAAACGCCAATTATGCAAACTTTGCTCATTTTTCATCCGATTTTAAACATTTTGCATCCGAAACATATAAAATGCAATTTTGGAATATTTTCGATATTTTGATGCGCTTTGAGCATTTTTAAACGTTTTGCGATTGAGATTAACCAAAATGACGAGTATTTACACACTCATCAACGACCCTACTTATTCAAAATCATGCGGATCAAGTCATCCGACGGTGTGTTTATGGACAAGAAGCTCTTGACATTCTCAAAGCTTGCCATGCTGGACCCATGGGGACATCATAGTCCAAACTACACCGCCAAAAGGTGTTTGATTCCGGTTTTATTGGCCCACAATTTACAAGGATGCCCATGAATTTGTC
This sequence comes from Chrysanthemum lavandulifolium, assembly GCA_022545495.1. Taxonomy (NCBI): domain Eukaryota; kingdom Viridiplantae; phylum Streptophyta; class Magnoliopsida; order Asterales; family Asteraceae; genus Chrysanthemum; species Chrysanthemum lavandulifolium. The sequence goes on from CM040241.1 coordinate 269,189,871, forward strand.
AAAACTTGTGACGCTTGTCAACGTCACGGAAATATCTCTCAAAGAAATGAAATGCCACAAATGCCATTCAAGTTTGTGAGATATTTGACATCCGGGTATTGACTTTACGGGCCATTTCCATCATCTCGAGGAAACAAATACATACTCGTGGTCATTGACTATATGTCAAAATGGGTTGAAGCAAAAGCTTTACCTACCAATGATGCCCGAGTAGTTGTGAAAATTTTGAAATCTCTTTTGCCGTGTTTGGAACTCCACGTGCTATAATCGGTGATAGTGGTACACATTTCGCAATGACCAATTTGATCGTGTCATGCAAAATATGGTGTAACCCACCGCTCATCTATCGCATACCACCCACAAACAAGTGGGCAGTGGAAGTCTCCAACCGTGGTATAAAAGAATTTTGGAGAGACGAGAGGCGAAAATCGTGCATCCCGGTCGGATAAACCGGATGACGCACTCGGGCCTTCCGTGACAGCCTTACAAAACACCCATCGGTGTACTCCATACAAGTGGGTGTGCGGAAGGCATGTCATCTTCCGATTGAGCTTGAGCACAAGGCATCTTGGGCCTTAAAACATGCAAATTTCGATATTCGATATTTGGTGATCATAGAAAATTTCAAATGAATGAACTAAATGAACCCGTGATCAAGCATACGAGAACTCTTTGATCTACAAACAAAAGACAAAGAAGATTCATGACTCTAAAATCAAGAACCGCGTTTTCAACGTTGGTGATCGAGTCCTTCTTTTCAATTCAAGATTGAAGATATTCTCGGGAAAGCTCAAGTCCCGTTGGTCTGGCCCATTTACTATTTCTAAGGTTTATCCTTATGGTACCATTGAGTTATCTCAACCCGATGGTCCAAATTTTAAAGTGAATGGTCATCGATTAAAGCACTATTTTGGAGAGGACATTCCACCCATGGTTGTCCCGGATCTACAAACTTTCCCCATGAACTAATGAATGCGGGATCGAGTCAAGCTAGCGACTCGGTAATCAAAAACAAGAGCACACCACATGGGTTTTCACCGTGAGTACCACCCTAGTGTGGGGAGTTGCCCCACTGTTGTATATAAGTAAATTCAAAAAAAAATATGTATATATCAAAATAAAATAATGGCCGTAGTATTTACATTAGCCTTAATAGTTTTATTAGAAGTGATGGTCATTCACTATTAGGAACTTTGTAACGTGTGTTAGATATCGTGATAGAATAGTCAACGGGCTCGTGGATTGGACTAAGCTAAATGGGCTTTAGTTTAGTTAAGCTAGCATTGAATAATGGCGTGTAACCCATGTCCAAACCCAAGTCCACGAAAAGCCCAAGCCAAGCCCATAGGAAAGCCTTTTAGGTTTTCACATCTTGTACTATAAATACCCCTCAAATGGTCATTTGAGGGGTGTGCTTGAAAGTGTGTGTGTGTGTTTTTCTTTATTGAATATACAACATCTTGTGTTTATCTTGTCTCACATACACGAATTTATATCTTCAAGTCACCATCTTTCTCATCTTATTTCTAAGCTTTACGTTTTGTGTTTGTTTCACGTGGGTATACTTGTATACGTGTTGGGTTTGCTTGGTATTGTGATAAGGTTGATAAAACTAAGGTCCTACAATTGGTATCAATCGCCTAACAATGGTTTAGGAGTGTTTGTGTGTGTTTTGAAGGTTGATACGCGTAGCTTTGTTCTAAACGTTGTCACGCTTAAAGCTTTAATTTTGCACTCAAAATTCAAGATTCTTGTGGTTTAAGGTTTATTTGGTGCTAAAGTTTTAGTTTTTGCAAAAGTTCAAGCTTTACGCGTTTTGGTTAAGTTTTGAGCTCGTTTTTGGTTCTATGGTCATTTCTACTGTAACTTTTCTAGACACTTTGGGTGAAAAGGTCAACATTTTTGGGTTATTCGAGTGTTTTAAGGCTTTCAGGCAAAAGATATCATTTGAATCGTTGGAAATTTCTTACGAGTAGAAGTCAAAAGTCAAAACCTAGTTCTACTCGTAAGAAAGTCAACTACGATAAGATTTCTACTGTAACTTTTGGTGAAGTTTCTTCGAGCTATAACGGTGACTCGGTGCTTCCTCACTTGGATAAGTTTGTGGAACACTTCGACTTTTGGATATCTTTTACATCGTGATAGTGTAAAGGATTTTGGATTCTACGCCAGAAGCCATTCCTACGCGTAAGCCATTCCTACGCAGAAGCTATTCCTACGCGAAGCACTCTTGCTACGCGTAAAGTTGGGTTCTCCCACGATAAGAATTTCCTACGCCTAAGGTTCCTACGCTTAAGGTTTCTACGCATAAGATTCCTACGCTTAAGGTTTCTACGCATAAGCTTTCTCGCCTAAGATTAAATTTTGAGTAAAACTTGAGTTTAAACGTTCAATTTTTACGGAGAAAACTTGAGTAAAATTAAATTTTGAGGAGACTAAACGCTCAATTTTTACGAGATTCAAATTTTGGTTTAACTGTGAAAATTTTGGTCAAAAATTCAAATTTTTGGGCCTAAATTCAAATTTTTCGGTCAAATTTTAAGTCAAAATTTTCATAACTCAAATTTTTCATACGACCTTAGAATTGATTTTTATAGTGAATTTCAAATTTTGGGCGAAAATTTTTGAGAACCGAGTTTATTTAGTACGACTTTCGAAACACCTCAACCGAGCTTAATCTTCATCAACCACAACTCCTTTATCGTTGAATCGATCCTACATCAACTTTATCAGATCATACCTTCATCAATGGCAACTCAACAAGATATTCATGCAGCCGGTGCCGAAAACCGACCTCCTATGTTGGAAAAAGGTGGTTATCTTCAATGGACAAGTCGAATGCTTCGTTACATCAAGACAAAACCTAATGGAAAATTGATGATCAAATCCATCTCAGATGGACCCTTCATACTCGACAAGTCCAAGACCGAAATCCCGATGCAACACCTCCCACCCCACCATTTTTTCGCCTTCAAAAGAATCGAATACTCAAGAGGATCAAGAAAGTCAAGGAGATGACATGGCAATTCATATTATCCAACCGGGTTTACCAAGAGACATCTTTGTCTCAGAGACACCGTGAAACCGCTTTCGATATGTGGGAACGTGTTAGACGACTTTGTCATGGAATGTAAATTGGTCAACAAGACACAGAGAACAAGTTGCTAACTCGCTGGGAGAAGTTTACATCTACCTGTGAGAATCCATCGAATCCTACTATGGAAGGTTCTGCACTTTAATGAATGAGTCGATCGTAAACAAGTTGACACCCGTAATTATCGTGAGCAACATCAAGTTCTTGAACAATCTACCGTAAGAATGGGGACGATATGTCACTATTGTCAACCAAACAAAAGACTTACATCAAGTGAACTTTGATCAACTCAACGATTTTCCTAAACAAAATCAAGTCAAGCGAATGAAGTCGCAAGAAAGACTAGCAAAGAATCATGATCCATTGGCACTCATTGCAAAGACTCAAACTCCGGTGAATACTCAACAACAACCTTCATCATCTTCCACTAACAACAACTTGCAACAATACATCCCTCAACAACAAAACTATCCACCGAACAACAACATTACCAGAACAAGGAATCACCGATCTTGAAATGGAACAAGAAGAAGCTTTGTCACAAGCATTTGCATTCTTGGGTAAAGCATTCAGAGGTCGCTATTCCACACCAACTAACAACAACCAAAGATTTCATCAAACACTCGCAACAAGCAAGTTGCACAAAGGGTGTGAATATGGGTCGTCAAGGACAAATGGTTGGAGTTATTGGGAATCAGCAGGATATGCTACTTGGATTTCGCATGGGTAATCAAAGGTTCCAATCGTAATCGGATGGGTCGAATGTTGGGAATAGAGCGAGAGAAATCGAATGGGAATGTTGCACTCAATCGTTGGGAATTATGGAAATGTGAATCGTAATTAGGTTACGTGTTATAACTCTGTCAAGGAGTGGGTCACATGGCAAGAAACTGTCCCACTAAACCGCACAAGAAGATCCGGTGATTTTCTTCAAAAGTCGCTTTGTTAGCAGATAAGCTAGATGCGGGTTACTGCTTGAGTCTTGAGGAAAATGACTTTTCGCTATTGTGGATGAATTGGAAGACCTCGAGGAACTCAATGCGACCGCATCTTCATGGCAAATCTTCGTGAAGCTAAGTATGACACGGAGTCGACTCACCTCCCTGCCTATGACGCCAATACAAGATTCGAGGTACCAATCATTGATCCATGCTATAACAATGTCATATTTGATGTGTTTACTCATGATTTAACAAGATTCTCGCGACGCCAAGACCTACTTATGATACATATATGGACAATCCGAGTTGTAGCAATACTAACTCGAAACCCGATGTGGATCCTAATGGAGGTCAGTGGCACAAAATATCGAGATCGATGAGGAAACGCGTGCTTATTTTGAATCATTAATCAACAACTGTGGCATTGAAATTGAGAAAGTTAAAAGGTCAATCGCGATGTTAAGGCCGCGAATGCTAAATTGACCGCCGAGCTTGAGAGTTACAAGGAGAACGTAAAAGCCTTTGAATTTCGAAAAACAAAGAATCGAATTAGAAATTGGTTATCGAAATTTGGTTTCTAAAGAACAACTTTGCAAATCAAGTACAACACACTCGATGTGAATTTGAACTTGAAAATTAAATCTTTAAACAAGGAAATTTCGATTTAAATGACCAACTTTCTAAACAAAAGGCAAAGTTTTCGATCTTGAAAAGAGAAGAAGCGCTTGATAATCGATTTTCAAAACGAGAAGATTCTCTTCTTGATGAAATTCTTGATAAAATGAAAAAATCCAAACTTTGGAAAATTTGCTTCTTAAAAGCGGGTCATTACGCTCAAACAATCAAGATGCTTTCTAATCAAGTAAACCGCTTTCATACTAATAATAGAATGGCACTTGGTAACGACCCTTCTTCGCTCCTCAAGAAAGCTCGAAATCTCGAATGTGTTAAACAATGGAAATGTTTTGCATAAACCCATAATTGTTCGTGATTCTCTTGAAACGCTGGAACTATCTCGAGGAGAGTAGATCAAAATGAAACAAAAGAATCCGGAAATCAAACCTATTGATTATAACAAATGGAACCAAATTAACGGAATTACTTTTGTTAATCAAAAGAAAAGTCAAAGTTCTCCATCACAACAAGTGTTTCAAACAAAGAGTCAACACTGTTTCAAAATCTTTCAAAACCAAAGGTTGTCTCAAATTCTCTTCGAACATTGAACAAATGTCTTCAAACAATCCTTTTAACACAAGTGATGCGAGAAGTATTTTAGACAATGTGAAAACTAGAATTGTGGATCTTCAAGACAATCGCTCAAACTAAAACCACTATTACACCTAACAACCGGTTCTCTAGTTTTGACATCGAACAAAGAAAGTTTTTGAAACTCAAATTGCCCCTCAATGAATGCCATCGATGCAAGGGTAATTCATTTTGAACAAGCGTTTTTGAAAGAAACAATCGACTTTGTCAAGGACCATAAATCCGGTAAAGCAAGCTAATGACCGTGTTGAACAAATCAAAGTTTTGGAAAATTTAAATGACTCTCTTCAAGATGTTCGACCATCGATATTATGTCCATCATTTTGCAAACATATTCTCGTTGAAGATCATGAAAGACTCCATCGAGACCTCCAAATTGTTTCAAAATATGAAAAGCACTTGAGAAACTTGAAAAGAAAATATCTCATATTTTAAACAACTTGATCGTAAAAGCGAGGAATGCAAGTATGACAAATTGTCGTATGAGCGTGCCTACAATGACATGAAAGCGAAAATGATCTTTTGAGGGCTCACCGGAAAGTCAAAAGGAAAGGTAGTGGATACTCGTGATCACAAAACCATTGACCTGAGGAGAAAGCAAATGTTCCCAAACCGGTTTCCAAACCAAAATGTACATTTCTATGCCTCCTCCAAAAGTCAATGAGAAAATGTTTCATCAAAACCACCACTCCACCGCCTACCTAAACAAAATATTAATAAAGGGAAAGCGGTTATTGAGAATCCTAAAGTTTTAGCACCTGGTCTTTTTAAGATGAGTACCACTAATGCATATGCCTCCACATCTAAAGAGACTAGGATAGCTGAAACCACCTCCCTTCATAAAAATGTAAATCCTAATGCGTGTGCCTCACCTTCTACAGGACTAGAAAGCACCTCTAGGAGCAGCAGACTAAAGCCTAAGAGCAATACAAGGAACAATAGAGTCTCGCTTGCCTCTAAGAGTAGTCGCTTGAATAAAGAGAAGAAAGTAGAAGAACACCCTAGGAATTTACCGCTTTGTAATAAGAAAGACATTTCATCTCGAATGTAATGAACCTATGAAACTTGCTAAGTCTAATGAATCATGAATCATTTGTTTAACTTGCAAGAAATCTTTAACTAATGTTCATGATGAGTGTATTTCTAAGAATGAGACTTTAAGCTCGTTAAGAAGAATGTTCCCAAAAGAACTTATGCTAAACGAATAGGAAGACTAGTCGCGAGACTTAGGCTTTACACTACTAATAGGGAGCATAATGTTTACTTTAGGGATGATATTTGAAACCCACGGTAGAACTTTCACACTCGAGAATGGAAGAATGAGTGATGCACTGTCTTACCAATAGATGACTTCTATGAGTGTGATCGTGATTTTACCTCTAACCCAAAGGAACCAAAATCAAACGGTTTCCAAAATCTTCTTCTTCGTGATTGGCGGTGTTATCGAAATATGTCTTTGGATCGCCGACTCGGGTTGCTCCAAGCACATGATCGGAATCAAGTCACGATCAATTTCGTCTGAAATTCATGGGAACCGACGTTTCGAAATGATCATGTAGCGCTATCATGGGTTATGGAGATCTACCTTTGGAAATTATTTGATCACTCGGGTTTACTATGTCGAAGGGTTGGGACACAATTTGTTCTCGATCGGGCGCTTATGTGATCTGATTTAGAGGTTGCTTTTAGAAAAATGCTTGCTTCGTTAGAAACTTGGATGGCAGATCTCTTAACCGGGAATCGTGATACAAACTTGTATGCTATCGACATAAACCAAATGGCCTCTTCATCACCAATATGTCTTATGACACGAGCATCCGGAACACGGTCTGGTTGTACGAAGGTTATCCCATCTCAATTTTGACACCATCAACAAAATTGCCAAAGACAACATCGCCAACGGACTTCCAAAGTTCAAATACACCAAGGATCACCTATGTCCATCATGTGAACAAGGAAAGAGCAAAAGAGCATCATATAAACCCAAATCCGTACCTAGTTCGAAGCAAAGTTGCATATGTTGCACATGGACTTATGTGGCCCAATGAGAGTTGAAAGCATTAACGGGAAAAAGTATATTCTTGTTATCGCCGATGATTATTCAAGATATACATGGGTTAAGTTTCGAGATCAAAAGACGAAGCACCGTGCATCATCATCACCTTTTGAAACGTATTCAAGTACTTCTTCAAACTCAAGAAGAGTTGTAAGAATGCAGAACGGCACCGAATTCACGAATCGGGAGTTAAGAACTTATTTTGAAGATGTTGGAATTACACACCGACATCACCGTTAGAACTCCACAGTGAGAATGGGGTAGTTGAAAGAAGAAATCGAACTCTTGTGGAAGCCGCCGCACAATGCTAATTTATTCTAGTGCACCGTTATTTCTCCTGGGTCGATGTCTTGTTGCCCGCTGCGCTTCACTCGAACCCATCCCTTATCCATCCAAGATTCAATAAAACCCCATATGAGCTTGTGAACAACAGAAACCGGATATCTCTTACTTTCACGTGTTTGGCGCTTTGTGCTATCCTACGAATGACAGAGAAGATCTTGGAAAATTGAAAGCTAAAGGTGATATTGGAATCTTCATTGGATATTCGAGATAACTCGAGGGCATTCGAGGTGTATAATGAAGGCTAAAGAAAATCATGGAGACGATGAATGTGAAGTTTGACGAACTTTCAAAATGGCTTCGAGAGACTCGCCTAGAACCCGCACTAAACCGGCTGCACTTACGGACACATCGCCTGTGACTCGTACCTCAAAGAGCTCAATCAACTTCGTTTGAAAATCCTAAAGAACAAGAATGGGAGAATTTCTTGAGTTAATGTTCGATGAATACTATGGTGGAACTTGACAAATGCATCAAACCATCATTCCGCCGCACCCGCTCAAAATCATCCTCCACCACCAATGTAAGATGCATCTACAACGGTCGAAACTAATGCACCAACTCCATCAACATCATCTACATCTACTCAAGTTCTTGCACCCGCTCTACCAGCGAATGATGAGCAAAACCAAAACCGTAACGATGCAACGTTAGATGAAGACTTATTTGAAAACCCGTTTGCTACGGAATCACCGAATCTTCTTCAAACTTACGAGAACCATCTAACTCGCATCATGATAACCAACGATATCCATCTACTCAAGTGGACAAAGACCACCCAATTGAACAAGTAATTGGTGAACCTTCAAGGCCAATTCAGACGAGACGCTAACTTGCCACCGATTGCGACTTGTGCATTTACCTTTGCTCAATTAGCAATCTAGAACCAAAGAACATTCGTGAGGCAATGGCGCATCCCGCATGGATAAAGCAATGCAGGAGGAACTTCTTCAATACCGCTACATGACTCGTGGGAAAAGGTTCCAAGACCAATTGACGCTCGAGTCATTGATCTCAAATGGTTATGGAAGAACAAACGGGATGAAGAAATGATCATTATTCGCAACAAAGCTCGTCTTGTGGCCAAAGGATACAGACAGGAAGAGGAATAGACTTTGAAGAGTCATTCGCGGTAGCTAGACTTGAAGCGATCAGATATTCTTGGCCTATGCACTCACAAAAACATCACGGTTTATCGATGGACATTAAGACCGCGTTCTTGAATGGAACTCGAAAGAAGAAGTGTACGTGAGTCACCAAGGCTTCATAGACATGGAACATCCGGACTCACGTCTACAAACTCAAAAAGGCAATCTATGGTTTAAAACAAGCTCGAGAGCGTGGTATGACGAATCGCCCTCTTCCCGATCCAAAACAATTTCACCAAAGGAACAATTGATCCTACCTTGTTTACACAAAATGCAAAACGACATTTTGATTGTTCGATTACGTGGGCGACATCATCTTTGGGTCCACTAATCCGAATCTTTCAAAACATTTTGAAAATCTCATGAAAAGCAAATTTGAAATGTCCATGATGGGGAACTAAAATTCTTTCTTGGTTTACAAATACATCGGTCCCTCGTGGAATTTTTATCAATCAAGCTAAGTATACAACCGAGATTTTGAAAATCATGGTATGGACAATTGTGACTCGGTCGAACACCAATGGTAACATCACCAAAAATTGGAGCCGATTTGTTTGGGAAACCTATTGATCCGAAGAAATATCGGAGCATGATTGGTTCTCTCATGTATCTTATCGCTAGTCGACCGATATTCATTTCTTTGCTTGCTTATTAGCGGGTCTCGTGCTAAGCCACCGAATCGCACCTCAAAGAGGTTAAACGGATCTTCGGTGCACCAAGACATCCATTCATATGGGACTTTGGTATCCGAAGGAACCGGATTTGATCTAATTGCCTTTTTCGATGCGGACCACGCGGTGATCAAGTTACTGACAAAAAGTACATCCGAGGAGCACAATTTTGGGTGAAAAGCTAGTAAGTGGTCTTCAAAGAAACAAGATTGCCTTGCACTTTCAACCGGTTTGAGTATGTGTCTCTATCTGCGTGTTGTGCTCAAGTTCTATGGATGAGAACACAACTCACGATTATGGCTTTACTTTTGATAAAATACCTATGTATTGTGACTCAAAAGTGCCATAGCCATATCATGCAATCTGCTCATCACTCAAAGACTAAGCATATCGTAGTCCGCTATCACTTCATCAAAGAGTACGTCGAAAATGGTATTGTTGAATTATTCTTCGTGAAGATCGATTACCAACTCGCCGATCTATTAACAAAAGCCCTTCCAAAAGAAAGGTTTGAGTATTTAGTTCGACGAATTGGAATCTGAAGCCTAACCCCGAGGAGTTAGAACGTCTTCTCGATTCTTCTTGAAAATGATTTTCCAAAAGCTTGTTGTAAATATTTTGAAAACAAAATACAAAATTTGAAAACCAACAAAAGCAAAATATAAAAATATAAAATTCTCAAAATACAAAACATTAGAAAATCAAAATCCAAAAATATTCTTCTACGACATGTCTCTTGTATAATCAATATTCAGACGTATCTAGAAATGTCATTCAACAATGATACGGGCATGTATGGATGCTTGAGCGAGAGTTCTTTATTTGTTTTCTAAAACATGTCGTTTCTCAAAATTTCTTCAATAATGGCTTTCGTATACATCAAGACGAACCCGGATTGAAATGATGACTTTTGATTATTTTCAAATCAAAACTCGTGCTTTGATCGTAAAATGAGGTGTACGCTTGATGCACTACATTTAAAAAAAATGGTGAAATCATCATCATCTTGAGCACCTTTTCAAGATTGTTCAAAAGATTTTCAAAATCTTTCAAAATATTTTGTGCTCAATATAACTCCTCTAAAACCCTTTAATTGAATATGCTTTATTAAAGGGGAGTATAAAACAAAATATTCCAAATTCATGCTTAAATCAAATCCGCTTGTCTCCCAAAAGATTCTAAAATGTTTGTTTAATCTGTTGATATCAAAAATATCACGAATATGCTATTTTGAGGGGAGGAGACGTGATTAAAATGTGATCAAAAAGTTTTAATGATCGTTGTTTGAATCTCAAAATGAGCTCGACTCAGACGGAACCAATGAATTGACGAGCAATTATGTACCATCTCGAGAAACTTTCTATGGACTTGACCAGACGGGTAATAATTTCAAGCTAGTTCTCTAGTGATGTAAACGTGTCTCGAATCGGTCTTGTTCATTTAAAGTCAATCAATTCAAAAGCGTCGAACTCTACCCTCTATGCGATTTCTGTCAAAACTTATAAGCACATGTGAAGGGGAGTGTTTCAAGATATAAAACTCACGGAGTGTTTCAAACATGTTTTCTATCATAAACACTCGAGAGATTTTCAAAGAAAATGGTTTTATGGCAACAATAGAGACAGTCATGGAGTTATAAGGTGACTAAGGATAGGAAATTAGTCCTATGATCCGCCAGAGTCGGAGGGATCTACCCAAGGACATCACAAATAGTTAGTATTAGAAGTCCTTAGGTATGATTGAAAAAGGAGTAATGTGAGAATGGAGAAAGAAGGGGTTGAAGAATTAAAAGAAATGTATTGAAAAAGGGTGAAAAGAAATAGCCCTCCATATTCAACCTTAGGGTAGAAACCGGGTTCAATACATATGCTACTAGTTGTCACTAGAAGACACCGGTATTGAAGACAAAGACGTCATGGACCCGAGGACGACCGCACTAAACCTTCTAGCCACTCAATTCCTCTTAAAAGGATTTGTTTCATTCTCACCGGAACCCCGTGATAATCTATCGACTTTCTCTTAGAGATTGTTGATATTGAAGAAGGAGACCCTCTCCCTAGTCTCCGCCAGAAAACCAAAATGCACAATTGAGTCTAGAGCCACGAGATTCATCAAAGATCTCATAGGAACACATGACATGACATCGCTTGTTGTTCATCAATAAGGACACAAGTGATATACTATAGAGTCTCACGCAGTCTTAGCAATCGCCGAGAACATTTATGAGAAGTTTCACATACGTGATCTTCAATGATTGAATGGAAATTCTGCCGGGTCAACATCAAGCGACCGACAGCAGTCACTTCGGTAATTCCGTGGATTACGCTTAGTGTGTCTCAAACGGTCTACATCGTGGGGTGATGCTTGATTGTACCTCGGCGACTCATCCGAATCAGATGTACTTCGGTATATCGTGTTATCTCACTTGTGGGACTCAGCCTCAGAACGGCCTCTGTGAGAATTAGAGACGTGTTTTCACACTATCTCATTAACACCCTCGAAATTCAAACTTGTAAGTGCCTAACCGCTTATTACTAACAATGTTTTATGTTTTCTTCTTATGGAAGCTCGGAGCGGATGGATCGTGCGGACTTGCCACATGCTCATACCAACAACACATGAAAGTTCTCATCGTAATCAAAGGAGATGATTCTTCGTCAATGTCAAAGAATCTACAAAGTTTAAAGACTCGAAACTACATCATTGGTAACCAAAAGACAAATAGAAGTGTGAGCATGGTGGAGAAAGAAGTGGAGAATGACGGAGACACCTAACCAACGAAGTTGACAACGGCAAACAACCACATTATCGATCACAAAGCATGAAGGAACAAAGAATCAAGACTATTCAATATCTACACACAAAGTCCTAGCTCAAGAAAAGTAGAGACCTAATCAAGTGGAGCATCGTTTGAATGACCACCCTTAGGGGAGATTGTTAGCCTTAATAGTTTTATTAGAAGTGATGGTCATTCACTATTAGGAACTTTGTAACGTGTGTTAGATATCGTGATAGAATAGTCAACGGCTCGTGGATTGGACTAAGCTAAATGGGCTTTAGTTTAGTTAAGCTAGCATTGAATAATGGCGTGTAACCCATGTCCAAACCCAAGTCCACGAAAAGCCCAAGCCAAGCCCATAGGAAAGCCTTTTAGGTTTTCACATCTTGTACTATAAATACCCCTCAAATGGTCATTTGAGGGGTGTGCTTGAAAGTGTGTGTGTGTGTGTTTTCCTTATTGAATCTCGTGGCTCTAGACTCAATAGTGCGTTTTGGTTTTTCCTGAGCGGAGACTAGGGAGAGGTCTCCTTCTTCAATACCAAAGAATCTCTAAGAGAAAGCTAATAGTTTATGTAGGGTTCCTGTGAGAATGAAACAAGCTCATTGAGAGAAACTTGAGTGGCTAAGAAAGCTTCATTTGGGAAACCTATTGATCCGAAGAAATATCGGAGCATGATTGGTTCTCTCATGTATCTTACCGCTAGTCGACCGGATATTCATTTCTTTGTTTGCTTATTAGCGGTTTCGTGCTAAGCCTACCGAATCGCACCTCAAAGAGGTTAAACGGATCTTCGGTGCCAAGACATCCATTCATATGGGACTTTGGTATCCGAAGGAACCGGATTTGATCTAATTGCCTTTTCGGATCGGACCATGCGGTGATCAAGTTCTGACAAAAGTACATCCGGAGGAGCACAATTTTGGGTGAAAAGCTAGTAAGTCGGTCTTCAAAGAAACAAGATTGCACTGCACTTTCAACCGTCAAGTCGAGTATGTGTCTCTATCTGCGTGTTGTGCTCAAGTTCTATGGATGAGAACACAACTCACAGATTATGGCTTTACTTCGATAAAATACCTATGTATTGTGACTCGAAAAGTGCCATAGCCATATCATGCAATCCTGTTCATCACTCAAAGACTAAGCATATCGAGTCCGCTATCATTTCATCAAAGAGTACGTCGAAAATGGTACTGTTGAATTATTCTTCGTGAAGATCGATTACCAACTCGCGATCTATTAACAAAAGCCCTTCCAAAAGAAAGGTTTGAGTATTTAGTTCGACGAATTGAATGCGACCTAACCCCTCGAGGAGTTAGAACGTCTTCTCGATTCTTCTTGAAAATGATTTTCAAAAAGCTCATCAGAAATATTTTTGAAAAACAAAATACAAAATTTGAAAACCATCAAAAGCAAAATATAAAAATATAAAACTTTCAAAATACAAAACAATAGAAAATCAAAATACAAAATATTCCTCTCACGACATGTCTCTTGTATAATCGATATTCAGACGTATCTAGAAATGTCATTCAACAATGATACGGGCATGTACAGATGCTTGAGCGAGAGTTCTTTAATTTGTTTTCTAAAACATGTCGTTTCTCAAAATTTCTTCAATGATGGCTTTCAGATACATCGAGACGACACCGGACCAAAATGATGACTTTTGATTATTTTCAAATCAAAACTCGTGCTTTGATCGAAAAATGAGGTGTACGCTCAGATTGCACTACATTTAAAATGGTGAGAAATCATCATCATCTTGAGCACCTTTTCAAGATTGTTCAAAAGATTTTCAAAATCTTTCAAAATACTTTGTGCTCAAGATAACTCCTCTAAAACCCTTTAATTGATTATGCTTTATTAAAGGGGAGTATAAAATCAAAATGTTCCAAATTCATGCTTAAATCAAATCCGTTTGTCTCCCAAAGATTCGAAAATGTTTGTTTAATCATGTTGATATCAAAATATCACGAATATGCTATTTTGAGGGGAGGAGACGTGATTAAAATGTGATCAAAATCGTTGTTTGAATCTCAAATGAGCTCGACTCGAGGCAGAATCAATGAATTGACGAGGAAAATGTACCATCTCGAGAAACTTTCTATGGACTTGACCAGACGGGTAATAATTTCAAGCTAGTTCGCTAGTGATGTAAACGTGTCTCGAATCGGTCTAGTTCATTTGAAGTCAATCAATTCAAAAGTGCGAACTCTACCCTCTATGTGCGATTTACATCAAAACTTATGAGCACATGTGAAGGGGAGTGTTTACGAAAATATAAAACTCACTTGAGTGTTGCAAACATGTTTTCTATCATAAACACTCGAGAGATTTTCATGAAAAATGGTTTTATGGCAACAATAGGACGATCATGGAGTTATAAGGTGACTAAGGATAGGAAATTAGTCCTATGATCCGCCAGAGTCGGAGGATCTACCAAGGACACCACCAATAGTTAGTACTAGAAGTCCTTAGGAATGATTGAAAAAGGAGTTATGTGAGAAAGGAGAAAGAAGGGTTGAAGAATTAAAAGAAAAGTAATGAAAAAGGGTGAAAAGAAATAGCCCTCCATATTCAACCTTAGGGCGTAAACCGGGTTCAATTCATCTCACTCTTGGTTGTCACTAGATGACACCGGTATTGAAGACAAAGACGTCATGGACCCAGTGGACGCATCGCACTAAACCTTCTAGCCACTCAATTCCTCTTAAAAGGATTTGTTTCATTCTCACCGAACCCTGCATAATCTATCGACTTTCTCTTAGAGATTGTTGATATTGAAGAAGGAGACCCTCTCCTAGTCTCTCGCCAGAAAACCAAATGCACTAATTGAGTCTAGAGCCACGAGATTCATCAAAGATCTCATAGGAACACTTGACATGACATCGCTTGTTGTTCATCTATAAGGGCACAAGTGATATATTATAGAGTCCTCACGCAGATCTTAGCAACTGCCGAACATTTATGAAGTTTCACTGTGATTCTTCGATGATTGAATGGAAACTCGCCGTGGTCAACATCAAATGACCGACGGCAGTCACTTGTAATTCCGTGGATTACGCTTAGTGTGTCTCAAACGGTCTACTGATCGTGGGGTGATGCTTCGTTGTACCTCGACTCATCCGAATGTAGATGTACTTGGTATATCGTGTTATCTCACTTGTGGGACTCCGGTTCGAGAACGGCCTGCGTGAGAATTAGAGACGTGTTTTCACACTATCTTCATTAACACCCTCGAAATTCAAACTTGTAAGTGCGGAATCCGCTTATTACTAACAATGTTTTATGTTTTCTTCTTATGGAAGCTCGGGAGCGGATGGATCGTGCGGACTTGCCACATGCTCATACCAACAACACATGAAAGTTCTCATCGTAATCAAGGAGATGATTCTTCGTCAATGTCAAAGAATCTACAAAGTTTAAAGACTCGAGAACTACATCATTGGTAACCAAAGACAAATAGAAGTGTGAGCATGGTGGAGAAAGAAGTGGAGAATGACGTGGAGACACCTAACCAACGAAGTTGACAACGGCAAACAACCACATTATCGATCACAAAGCATGAAGGAACAAAGAATCAAGACTATTCAATATCTACACACAAGTCCTAGCTCAAGAAAAGTAGAGACCTAATCAAGTGGAGCATCGTTTGAATGACCACCCTTGGGGAGATTGTTAGCCTTAATAGTTTTATTAGAAGTGATGGTCATTCACTATTAGGAACTTTGTAACGTGTGTTAGATATCGTGATAGAATAGTCAACGGGCTCGTGGATTGGACTAAGCTAAATGGGCTTTAGTTTAGTTAAGCTAGCATTGAATAATGGCGTGTAACCAATGTCCAAACCCAAGTCCACGAAAAGCCCAAGCCAAGCCCATAGGAAAGCCTTTTAGGTTTTCACATCTTGTACTATAAATACCCCTCAAATGGTCATTTGAGGGTGTGTAAAAGTGTGTGTGTGTTTTTCTTTATTGAATATACAACATCTTGTGTTTATCTTGTCTCACATATACACGATTATATCTTCAAGTCACCATCTTTCTCATCTTATTTCTAAGCTTTGTTTGTGTTTGTTTCACGTGGGTATACTTGTATACGTGTTGGGTTTGCTTGGTAAAGTGATAAGGTTGATATATCTAAGGTCCTACAATTTCCTTTTATGTTCTATGTTTCGCATAACCGCTGGTACTTTGAATATTGAGGGCAATATTCATTTCTTAGTGTGGGGAATTTCTCGCGAATTTTATCATGTAATTATATCACCCAATTCCCGTTTTGGCCAAATTTTTTTGGAGTAAGTGTTTTCACTTACTCAAGAAATGGTAATCATCCGCCATGTCTAACCCACATAAGGATTGGCTAATCCAGAGCAAACGGCTCTTGGTAAAGATATCTCAAATCCGTTTATGGCTTGCAATTTGCCCAAAATTGTATGGTGTTCACCACCATATCTTTAACTAGTGAAGAGTTGGCTATCCCGCAAGTTTATGGCTTGTGGTAAAGGCGATGAAATCCATAATTGGTAATCGGCTCACCAAAGATAATATTGATAATTTATCTAAGAGTTGGCTAGTCCGAAGCAAGCGGCTTCGGTAAAGACAAATCAAAACCGTTGAAAGCTAGTGATTTGCTCAAAATCATTTGGTTATCATTGTACCAAGGTTCTTACTTGAACTAAAACAATTGGCTACTCGAAGTAATGGCTTTTGGTAAAGAGATGAAATCCATTAATTTTTTCAAAACATTGCTAGGGACTAGCAATATCTTAGTGGGGGATTGATGAGTGTCTAAATACTCATCATTTTGTACCATCTAGATCGCAAAACATCTCAAAACACTCGGAAATGCATCAAAATGATGAAAATATCACAAATAAGTGTTTTATGTGTTTTAAATGCAAAATATCAAAATCGATGAAAAATGTATCAAGTTTGCAAAATTGGCGCTTTAGTCCCCAAGTATCAAAAGTTGTCAAAATAGTCCCTGTATATCAAAATAAAGAAAAATGTCATTTAAGGTCCATGGGATTCAAAAGTTGTCAAAATAAACCCTTGAAATATAAAATTGCAAAATTACAACTTTGGTCCCTCAAGTTTGAAAAATGTCAAAATAGTCCTTGGATATTTTAAAATGGAAAATAATCATCTATGGTCCTTGTACTATTCAAATTTGGCAGGAATGGTCCTTATTATAACTTTGGAAAATGTATGAGTTTGGTCTCATGTTTGGCGAATTACACAAATGGTCCTTGTTATTAATACAAAACCAAATGGCCCCTTTTGTATTTAGAACCCGGCCAAAATAATAGACCCACCATTTATACCATGACCCCTAATTTGGACCCCTTCATATTAATATCTCGTCAAATGAAGTCAAACGAGCCCAAACCATGGTTCTGTGCATCCCCTTCCTCATTCCTGTAAATCCAAAACCGTGAGTGCTTTTCTACCACTTTTCCTTTCCACCTCACCCCTAATAGTGGTTACCCACTCCTAACACCTCCACATCCAACAAATTTCATTAATGCTAATAGCACGCTTCGAGAAAAATGGCTAAAACCGCCATTTGTCAAATATGATGAGTTGGATGATTTCAATGGTCAAGATTAAGTGGGAATGATTCGTAGGTCGACACAAAGCCTAAAAAAGATCAATAAAAGGAAGAATGGTGAAATGTAATAAAGTATCTAGTGTAATTTTACTTTTTGTATGTCGTTTTAATTATTTCAAGCTTTACAGTTTATGTTTAAAACTTTCAAGTACTTGTTAAGTGTTTTTGATTATATGTAAACCTTTATCAATAATAAATTTCAAGTTTCCTTTTCATTTACAGTTTATGTAAAATCTCAAGTTCAAAAGAATCTCAAATTATGCAAGTGTTGTTATTAGTTGTTATTAAGGACTGAGTAAGATCACATAAGCTCCTATAAAGCTTATTAAAGCTTTTAGTAACTCTAAAACTTTGTTTAGTATCAAAAACAGAAAATTCACAAAAATACCAAGAAAATAGTGAGAAAATAAAAAATCAATGGAGAAAGGATAAAGAAAGCAGCAGGATTGACTTTGGATTGCTTATTGGTTTAGAAGCTTAGTGGTAAGCTATTAGGGGTGTTATCAGTTATCAATTCTACATCTTGTGCATGAATTCAATTTGTAAGCCTTTTCTTTGAAATTTGCATTTTCTATTATTAGTAATTAAAACTTGTTAATTCTAGTTTAATCATATCTAAATATAGTTAGTATAAGGTTTTTAATTAGTTGCATGATCTTAATCCTTGGAATCCTTTGAAAAGCTTCAAAATAGTCTCATTAAGGGTTGTTTGAATTTGCCAAGTTAATCGTGGTATAGCTTGTTTATGTTGTTGTTTGTGCTTGTTTCATGTTTCATTAGTGTCTAAGAACTCAAGAAAAGCATCAAAACTAGTACTTATTTATTAAAAAGTCAAAATAAGTTTTAAACTTATCTTAAGTGTTCTTGTTAAGAATTAGAATTACATATTGCATCAAAGTTGCTTGTAACTCAGTACTCTAGCTTAAATCAGTCTTATTATAGCTTAATACAATTAATTCAGTCCATAGGATCAATTAAAATCTCATAAAAGTCAACATAGTTCATAATTTTAAAAGTCAAAATTTTCCATTTGGTCGTTTTTGAATAAAATATAATATTTTATATAGGGCTTAATATTAGTTTTCAATACTTGAGCTTTTGGGATAGTAAAATTTAGCTGCTTAACTTAATTAGAAAAATAATAGTTTACTTCTACTCAGCTTATAAATAGCTTATTACTTAGCTTCTTTTAACCCTTGTCTCGAAAATCTCCCCGTATGCACGTTGTTGCTAGCTTATTTCTCAAGCTCACAGAGCTTATTAGTGAGTTTCGACTTGTGAATTTTATTTTTCTTAAAAGCCCACCTAGTCGTGTCTCTATTCCAGTTCTTACTTTTCATTTTGCGACTTATCTAATAAGCCCGCCATTAGCTTTTAATTTTTCCATTTCATTTAGTCCATTGTCCATTCGGTGTATACCGACTTTTTCAATAGCTCCTCACAAGCTCATTATTGTAATCCAATCGTGTGATTTAGCTTTTGGATAGTTTAGTTGGTCAACTTATTAGTTCCAGTGTTATATTTTATTTCCTAGCTTATCTTAATACTTAAAAATTAGCTTAAACGCATTCTAGTAACTCAAAACGAACCACTGTACTGAGAGAAGCTTGAGCTTATTTGAAGCTTATTTGGTGCTTAATTTTAAGTATTTGTGCTTTCTTAGTTATTATATTAGCTTATTTAAAGGTGTTTAGCTTATTCTCAGTTACATTAGCTTATTTATTAGCTTAATAACCATTTAGCTAAATTTTGTGCTTATTTACATATTTTTGTTAACTGTTGAGATAAATAAGCTCATTCTGAGCTTAATAGTAGTTTTTATAAAAAGTTGTAGTTATAAAAAGTGCTTATTTTAAGTAGCTTAATAAATTTAAAAAGAAAAATAAAAAAAATAAATAGTTGCAAAAAAGAGTTGCTGGGATTCGAACCCTGGCCACCCAGCTCACCACACACACACACTACCACTCGCCCTTGGGTCTTTGACTATTATTATCTTGCACAATTTAATACATAACCTTCTTTTTCCATTTTAGCTTATACGTATCTTTTAGCTTATTTCTAGCTTATTAAAACAAGTTTTTTCAAATTTTGTATTTTTCATAACTTTGTATTAGTATAAAGTAATTTATAAAAAAGTTTCAGATTTTTCTAAATAGTTTTAGTATTTTTAATCATTTAATTAGTGTAAAATCGTATTTAATTCATAATAAAAAATATAAAAGTCAAAAAAATATAATTCTTTTTTTTTTTTTAATTTTCTTTTATCATATAGTACGTAAGAAAATTGTTTTTACATTCGTAGGTCTTTTATTTCATAAATTTTACGTTTTTACTTGCGCACTCGCGTAATTTTTATACATAACGCTCGTTTTCAGTTTAAATCACGTTTTTAGATAATTTAAGTTTACGTTTTAATTAAAATAGTTTATTTAAGTTATTTTATTTTATAAATCACAAAAACATCATTGTAAAAATAGTGATAGCGTTTATTTAATATATTTTAACTTTTTAATTTTCTTTAATTTGCATTTAAGCCCCTGTAATTTACAAAACTTTTTCTTTAGGTATAAATATTCCAAAATCCTTCTGATCACTATCCTTAGTGATTATTCGACATCCGTCTGTGTTAAACACCATTCATCCTCCGTGGGACTTAGCGACCCGTGAATCCACTATATTCCTCGATCTTAATTGCATTTGTTTACGAGTTGTTTTAAGTTTATTACGGTTGACCATTCACAAGTGGTTAGCTTGTGTGATTAAACTTGATTGCTCAGAGCGAATCAACCCTCAATGGCGTAATGCTATGTATGATGAGTATAATTCGTTAGTTAAAAATGGTACTTATGTTCTTGTACCCAAGCCCTCTGGTGTTAATATGATTCGTTCCATGTTGTTATTCAAGCATAAATTTCATGTTGACGGGACGTTGAGCCGTTATAAGGCTCGTTTGGTTGCTAATGGCAGTAGTCAGCAACTTGGTATTGACTGTGATGAGACTTTTAGTCCGGTTGTTAAACCGGCCACCATCCGTACTGTTCTCAGCCTTGCAGTGTCCCGCAAGTGGCCTATTCATCAGCTTGACGTTAAGAATGCATTTCTTAACGGTGATTTATTTGAGATTGTCTATCTGCATCAGCCGCCAGGATTTGTGGATTCTCGGTACCCTAATCATGTTTGTCTTCTGAAGAGATCTTTATATGGACTAAAATAAGCACCTCGTGCTTGGTTTCAGAGATTTGCAGGTTATGCCACACGAGTCGGGTTTTACCATAGTCGATGTGATTCTTCATTATTTATTCTTGACGGTGGTTCTCGTGTTGCTTCTTTACTTATCTATGTGGATGATATTATCCTTACAACATCTTCTCTGACTCTTCTTCAAGAGATCATTGCATCTTTACAAATGAGTTTGACATGACCGATCTCGGGGCACTTAATTATTTTCTTGGTATCTCTGCTACTCGTCATTCTACTGAGTTATTTCTCTCTCGGTAAGTATGCTCTTCACTTCTTAAGCGTGCTCACATGGCCAATCAGAACCCTTCTAGAACACGGTTGATCTGAGACTCCAAATTAGGTCCGAAGGTGTTCGATTCGAGGATCCTACCTTATATCGCATCTTGCGGTGGTCTTCATATCTCACATTTACACGACTGCATCTACCTTATGCGGTCAATTTTGTCTTTACATGCATGATCCCCACGAGCCACATTTAGTCGCCTTAAACGTATCTTCGATATATTCGCGGGACTTTGATTTTGGTCTACACCTATATGCATGATCGACCACCTCTCTTGTTGGATATACAGATGCAGATTAGGCGGGTTTCCCATCCACACGCCGGTCTACTTCAGATTCTCAGTGTCTTTTAGGAGATAATCTCTGTCTTGGTCTTCTAAGCGCCAGTGAGACTATCTCCGCTCTAGTCTTGAGGTGAATACCGGTGTTGCAAATGTCGTGGTTGAGACCGCATGGCTTCAGAACCTTCTTCGAGAGCTACACTCTCCATTGTCCATCGCAACCCTTGTCTCTGTGACAATGTTAGTGCCATATACATGTTTGCCAATCCATTCAACATCAACGCACCAAACATATTGAGATCGACATACATTTTGTCCGTGACATGGTTACCGATGGTCGTCACGAGTTCTCCATGTGCCTCCCGCTGTCGGTGATGCGGATATCTTCACCAAGGGACTACCTTCAGCACTATTTGAAGAGTTCAAATCCAGTTTGAGCGTCCGGCTTCCTCCCGCTCCAACTGCGGGGGAGTATTAACGTATCATATAGATATACTCTAGTTGCCACTTAGTAGATAATTACAAAGTTATAGTTGTACACATTTATTAGTGATTGGCCTTGACTAGTGGGGATTACCCAATATAGTTTTCATATCTCCTATATGTAGTCATCAATTCATTTGTAATGGTCAAGGGAAATCAAATAACAATCATTCAATATTTACTATCAGTGTGTATATTCTTCAGTCACCTCATCAATCAATCTTTTATATCATCATTTGAGTTCTCCGTCGAATACCACATCATCCTAGCTATTTCTGCAATATGATATATTCTAACCGATCGCATCTGTAGGAAAGTAAACGACATGATAGCTTAAATATATAAGCATGATAAATAATAGAAAAAGAAGATATTAAAAGCAAACTTGATGTGAGATTCGAACGATGATAACAAATTTAGATCTTCTTTACGTAATCCTTTTGAGATCATGTTGTATCTAAATAATACCAAATGCTTATGGGATGATGCTCTAACTCAATAATACAAAATGTTTGCAAGACGATGATGTACACATATATCTTCTTTACCTAATCTTCTGAAATATATGATATGTGTATGGGTATACGATGCTGAGAATTGAAATATGTTCTCTTAAATAATGATGCAAGTGTTTTGAAAATTTAATAAGATAAACACAAATTTGAATTCAAAACACTAAATACATTATCTACTTTGACCGGCTCATGACTTAATTTGAGGGATAATTCAAACATTTTGCTACACTTATCTATAGGTTTTCATATAATAAACGTGCTAAAATATGCAACGACCTTAAGGAAATAGGGGTTACTTGCTATAAATTAGGATTTACACCATTTTAAACGATTACGATTTAATCTTAGTCCGCCCATGAATCTAGTCACAAGAAACTTACGTAAGTATATTAGTAACCAACAACTTCTTTCTTTAACCTATGTGGATAGAATGTTAATTTAATTTGGATAAAAGAATTTTGTGTTTGAATAGAATTTCATATTTGGATAGAAGACTTATTAAGAATTGGTGATGGAAACTTGAAACTCCAAAATCCAAATTAAAGTTCAACTAGGATGTGTGAATTTAGAGCATGAAACTAACAGTTTGGATAACATTTAATTTTATGTTGTTATTGCAATAACAATGACAAATTGCAAATGTACTTTGAATAAAGAAAAAATTACACGTTTGGTCCCTATGATTTGCCCAAAATAACAACTTTAGTCCCTAAGTCGTTTTTACTACATTAGCAGTATCTAATTTTAAACCTGTGCACGCTTTTGGTCCCTATTTTGGATGGGCGTTAGTTAAGTCCATTAAGTATTTTGCGCTGTTAGTCCTTCGTTAATAATTTTTGCACCGTTAGTCCTTATTTTTAAAATATAGTTTTTCCCGCTAGTCCCTCCGTTAATAATAGTTATCGCCCATTTTTTACGCTTTTGTCCATTTTATCCGTTTTCATTCGTTCTTATCCGCTTCCCCTTTTTTTTTCGCTTTCCGTCTGCTTTACGCTTTTATCCCTTTCGCCTGCTTTTATATGCTTTCGTCGTATTTTTACGCTTTTGTCCGTTTTTGCTTTTATCCGCTCATTGCTTTTTTACGTTTTAATCCGCGTCCCTTTTTACGTTTTGTCCGTTTTATCCGTTTTGTCCGTTTTATCCGCTTTTGTCGGTTTTTATCCGTTTTATTTGTTTTCGTTTAATCCGTTTTCGTCCGTTGTTTCGTTTTCGCCCATTTTTACATTTTGTCTGTTTTATCCGTTTTTGTTCGTTGTTTATTCGCCGCCATTTTTTTACG
This sequence comes from Chrysanthemum lavandulifolium, assembly GCA_022545495.1. Taxonomy (NCBI): domain Eukaryota; kingdom Viridiplantae; phylum Streptophyta; class Magnoliopsida; order Asterales; family Asteraceae; genus Chrysanthemum; species Chrysanthemum lavandulifolium. The sequence goes on from CM040241.1 coordinate 269,213,864, forward strand.
TTCTTATGCGTTTTTCGTTCGCCATATTTTACGTTTTGTATGTTTTTTCCTTTTAGTTCGTTTTTATCTGCCCCTTTTACGCTTTTGTCGGTTTTATATGCTTTTGTTGCTTTTTTCACAAAAATTTCCAAAAAAAATTGGAATTTTTTCACAAATTTGAAAAAAATTCTAAAAAATTTTGAAAAATAATTTGGGAAAAATATTTTCAAAAAATAAAAATTTTGAATCAAAAATTTAAATAAAATTTTGAATAAAAATATTGAAAAAAAGCGAACATATATTTTTTTTAAAAATATTTGAAAATTTTTTTGAAACTTTTATTCAATTTTTTTGAAATTTGAATTTTTTTAATTTTTTTCAAAATTTTTTTCGAAATATTTTTTTCTTTTGGAAAAATTTTTCAATATGTTGAAATAGTACAAAAGCGAAGAAAAGCGGACAAAATGTAAGAAAACGGAGAAAACGGACAAAAACGTAAAAGAATCTGGCGAAAAGATTAAAAACGAACAAACGGATAAAACAATGTAAACGTAAAAAGGACTAAAACGGAATAAACGTAAAAAGCAAATAAAACGGATAAAACGGACAAAACGTAAAAGAACGGCGAAAAGATTAAAAACGAACGAAACGGATAAAACAGCAAAACGTTAAAAAAGGACGAAAAAGGATTAAACGTAAAAACAATAAAACGGATAAAACGGACAAAAACGGACGAAAACGGATTAAAACGTAAAACAATGAAACGGATAAAAGCAGACAAAACGGACGAAAACATATAAAACCGGCGAAAGGGATAAAACGTAAAAATGGACGAAAAACGAAAAAACGGGGAAAGCGGATAAAACGAACGAAACGGATAAAATGGACAAAACGTAAAAAACGGGCAATAACTATTATTAATGGAGGGACTAACGGGTGTTAGGTCACTAAGTTTACAACACAAGCATCAATAGAAAGAATAGAGAGGAGAAGAGATCGGATGAACAACACACACAAACACTACGCGTGAAGACTATAGAGAAAGGTTAGGCGTGAGTAGTGAAAGAGAATGAATTGAACAACCAACCCTCAGTGAGGGTTATTACAAGGTATTTATAGGAAGGGAGCTAGGCAACACTCCTACTCCTTCCTTTCCTTAATGGACATGGGCCTAAGCTCATGGGCCTTCTACATAAGCTTAAGCTAATAACAAACATAAAGGCCATAATTAAGCTAACTATTACATATGAATCACTAACACTTGATTTAGGTTTAGGAGTGATTCCAACAATCTCCCCAAGTGTTGGTGATGAATGAATGTAAACGGTGAAGGTAATGATGTAATAGTAGCTGACGCCTTCCGACATTCTTCTTTCTTGTGAGAAGAATTGCCTTGATTTGAACAATCTCCCGAAGTGTAGAAATTGTTTTCTTTAAACAATTTTGCTTTGACGTCATCTTTAACTTTGTTCTTTGATCATTGTTCTTTGTGATGGTAGTGATAGTATGTTGTTGTAGTTTGCATCAAGTTTGCCTCGTGTGCGCTTGTTGCTTGATGTCTCCACGTCATTCTTCAACATGCTCACACGCTCTTTGACGTTGGATTTCAAGTACTAATGAAGTTCTTTAAGTCTTTAACTTTGTAGATTCTTTGGCTTGACGAAGAATCATTCGAATTTTGTGTTGCTTTTAGATAGAACTTCCATTAGTGATGATGTTGGCATGAGCATGTGAAGAATCGCACGATCGATCCGCTCCGAGCTTAGTAAGAAGAAAACATGAAAGCGGTTAGTAATAAGCGATTCCGGCACTTACAAGTTTGAACTTGAGTGTGTTAACATCATAGTGTGAAAACAAAACTACGATTCTCACAAAGGCCGTTCTGAACCGGAGTCCCACAAGTGAGATAGCGTGATGTACCGGTACACCTCTGAGCTCGGATGAGTCGCCGAGGTACACCAAGCATCACCTCACGATCAGACCGTTTGAGATACACTAAGCGTAATCCACGGAGTTACCGGTGACTGCCGTCGTGGTCGTTTGATGTTGACCTGGCGGAGTTTCCATTCAATCACCGAGGATCTCGGTTGTGAACCTCTTATAAATGTTCTCGACAGTTGCTAAGATCATGAAGGACTCGATAACGTACCAACGATGTTCTTATTGTTGAACATCAAGTGATGAAATGTCAAGTGTACCTAAGAGATCTTTTGATGAATCTCGTGGCTCTAGACTCAATAGTGCGTTTCGTTTTCTGAAGGAGACTAGGGAGAGGTCTCCTTCTTCAATACCAACTATCTCTAGAGAGAGCCGATAGATTATGTAGGGTTCCTTGTGAGAATGAAACAAGCTTCTTGTTGGAATCACTCCTAAACAAGATTTCAAGTATTTATATTTCATATGTAATAGGTAGCTTTATTATGGCCTTTATGTTTGTTTAAGGTCAAGCTTATGTAGAGGCCCATAAGCTTAGGCCCAAGCCCACATAAGAAAGGATGGGAACTAGGAGTGTTGCCTAGCTTCCTCCTATAAATATTCTTGTAAACCCTCATTTGAGGTTGGTTGTTCAAGTTATTCTCTTCACATACACTCTTTCTTTAACCGTATTATTGTTAACGTGTGTTTGTGTGTGTAGCTTGTTCATCCGCCTTCATCTCTTTCTATAACTTGTGTTTGTAAAACTAGTGACCTAACGATGGTATCAATCGACTCTTGGAAGATGTTATCTTTCTTGATATCCATAATGTTGTGTTACTTCATGCTTTGCCATTTGCATCGATTACATCTCTGCCGATATTGTTGAAATCAAGTTGTATCATGTTGAGAACACCGATAATGTGCTTCGATCGAGTCTTTAAAAGCTGAAAATAAACGATTACGTTGAAATTTACAATGCAAAACGTCGTCTTCATTGGTGTGAAAAGATATTCACAATCATCAACTTAGTTTTCAAAAGAAAATCGCTCGGTTGAGTGCAAAATCTTCGATCCTAAAATTGAGCAATTGGATGATCAAAACGTGTCTTTGAAAAGTCAAATCTCAAAATATGAACAAGAACTTTTAAAAGTTAAACAGAATATGGTGTCATATTTGATTTACTCAAAAGACTCGACTTGAAGCATCAAACGAACTTGATCACTATCTTGCTCACACTAGAGATGTCATGAATTTTGTTTGAAATATTCGCTCGAAAATCAAGATCGATTCACACCATCTCTAAGTTACGGAAAAGTTAGGAAAGTATGAACAACTTCCGCCTCTTGTGATTAAGAGATTAGCACAAGTCACACTTAGTAATCGTGAACCTAGAATTCCCACCGCCAAATCACAAGTTGCTAATGTGTTTCCCTCATCGAAGCAGAATAGTTGCATCTTTTCCAAACGTCCGCACTTCACGACCTAGAGCACTCAATCGAAGAATAGGAAGTTTCACCTAAGAAAAGATCAATAAGGAATGCTAAAGTAGAAGAACACCCTAGGACTCGAATAAAACTCATGTTGCTTCCACTATAGATGTTGCGTCGGCAAATGTAATACAAATAGTGATGTAACGAATGCTAAACCGTTAAGTACTTTTGATATTCATCGATGCACCTTGTGTTATTTGTCAAAAGCGTATGAATTCGATTGTCATGACAAATGTGTTGCTAAAGCTATAATCTCTCGATTACAAAATCCTAAGAATCGGAATACCTCTAGGCCCACTAATCATTCTAAGTCTCAGTGCTTGGTAGACCGCCTTCTTTAGATTCTAAGGCAACCATTGCTATCACGGTAGCTCCCACTTCACCTCCTAAGAATGTAGTACCACCTAGTGTTTTCACTAAGACTAAAGCAAAGAGTAGTTATAGATGGCGAAATGGATATATAACACACTAGGATTTAAATGGATGCCTAAAATTCTCAATGTGTGTATGTCTAACATAATCGCTTGGAACCCTCTAACATTTCGGGTTCGACATCTACTTCTATTCCATCCGTGTCGCCCGTGTGTAATGCAGGTGATCTGAGATCATTCTCTGATTGTTGATAGCGGATGTTCCCGACACATGACGAGCAACCTTAAATGTTATCAAACTTTATTGCAAAGTTCATTGGCACCGCCGATTCGAAGCGATCACTTCAGCGACCATCATGGGCTCACGGAGATTATGTTAATGGGAACATCGAAATCGGCAGGGTTTACTATGTGGAAGGCCTCGGTCACAACCGGTTTCAAGAGGTCAATTTTGTGATGGAGATTTGGAGGTTGCTTTCGTGGAGAAAACTTGTTTCATTCGTGATCTACAAGGAAATGACCTTATGTCGGCTCGCGTAATTCTAGTCTCTACACTATCTCTATGCAAGACATGGTTGCTTCCTCTCCCATTTGCTTACTTTCAAAGGCAACATCTACAAAATCCTGGCTATGGCACGTCGTCTCTCACATCTAAACTTTCAAACCATCACCAACCTTGCTCGACACAAACTCGTTGAAGGACTCCCGATTCCGGTATTCAAAAGATCACCTTTGCTCACCGTGAACAAGGGAAAAGCACTCGTGCTCATTTTCCTTCAAAGGTGGAACACAACTCTCAGACATGTGCTTCATCTTCTTCACATGGATTTGTGTGGCCCGATCTTGGCGTGCAAACGATCAATGGCAAACGCTACATCTTAGTAATTGTTGATGACTACTCACGATGGACTTGGGTCTACTTCCTTCGTAGCAAAGACCAAGCTCCACAAATGATCATCACCTTTCTCACAAAAATATGTGTTCACTCCGCAACACCGTCGGGATAATCGTAATGCACAAAGGAACCGAATTTGTTAACAAAACCCTTCGTGAATTTTATGAGAAAGTAGAATTCAAAGATCAAACATCTATTGCACGACACCGAACAAAGCGGAGTTGTTGAAAGACGAAACCGAACGTTAGTGGAAGCTGCAAGAACAATGTTAATCAATGCTAAACTTCAGATTACTTATGGGCGTGTCGATTCATCGCATGCTATACTAAAACCGTTCTATGATCAAAAACGCCATAACAAAACACCTTTCGAGCTTGTCCACAACTATAAACCGAACCTCAAACATTTTCATGTATTTGGATCCCTTTGCTATCCAAATAATGATCGTGATGATTTTGGAAAGCTCAAAGCCAAAGCGATATTGGGTCTTTATTGGATCTTGTGTCAATTCTAAAGGTTTCCGAACTGGAATCGTCGAACTAAGGAGGTAATGGAAGCGATTCATGCTCATTTCGATGAACTCACGGAAATGGCTTACGAGTATAACGACTTAGAACCCGGTCACAACCGTTTAAACTTCCTCAACCCCCATCATCACCGCAGAAAGCCCTCATTAACTCGTCAACAAATGGAAAGGTTATTTGCTCCTACGTTACGTGACGATATTGATGAACGTGCTCTGGTGTATCCATTGTTCCATTGCACAACCCGATAATATTCATATACCGATACACCGCTACAACAACCATCGTTGAAGATGCACCTACACCATTGACTCCAACACAACAATTGAACACACCGCTTCCAACAATGATGAACCACCGATGATATTCTCAATGAAGTACCCCACCGCAGATTTTGATCCAAATGCGTTCTTCAATCCGTTTGCTAATGAGACCGCCGCACGTATGTCGCGGAATCTTCAAGAAACCATTTGAACCCTCGAAATCGCACAATGTATACCAACATCAACCCTCTACACATAGATGGACAAAAGACCATCCTCGGCTAACATTATTGGCAACCCGAATCAACCCGATCGTTCTGCGACAACGTCTTCACACAGACGGTGAACATTGCATTTATGCACTCACTATCCGCCAATCTGAACCTAAAAACATTAAAGATGCAATGACAAAAGACAACTGGATTGAATCCATGCAGAAGAACTCAACCAATTCAAACGTCTTGAAGTATGGGAACCGGTTGAAAGACCAACATGGGTCTACGTCATTGGTTTAAAATGGATTTGGAAAAACAAATTGGATGTTGAAGGGAATGTTATCCGAAACAAGTCACGGCTAGTTTCTAAGGGTTATCGTCGGGAAGAGGAATAGAATTTGAAGAATCTTTTGCTCGGTTGCTCGTCTTGAGGTCGTTCGAGATATTCCTCGCGTTCGCGACTCATATGAATATGATGGTCTATCGGATGGATGTCAAAGCAGCGCTTCTCAATGGACAACTAAAAGAAACGGTCTATGTCGACCAACCCGGATGGATTCGTTGATCCCGAGTTCCCGAACCATGTCTACAAACCGAACAAAGTTCTTTATGGTCTCAAACAAGCCCTCGGGCATGGTGCGATAAGCTATCATCTTTCCTCATTGCCAATAATTTCACCAAAGGCTCGGTTGACCCAACTCTTTTATACAATATCACGGGCACACATCTTAATTGTTCAAATTTACGTGGATGACATCATTTTGGGTCAACACATAAAAGTTTTCAATCGCTTTTGCAAAACTAATGAAGAAAAATTTTGAAATGTCCATGATGTTGGGTTTTAGGTTATTGGAGTGGCGAGAATGGATTAAGGGAAGACAAAGGAAGACAAGATTTGTTTCATTCACGGAGATGTTTACATCTCAACTTCGCTACTGTCTAGGGAAGTTCGTACACGACTTTGTTTGTTTTGTCATCATCAAATAGGGGAAGATTGTTGGGTTTTAGGTTCCTTGGATTTGATGAGACAAAGTAAATAGAAGAATGAAACATCAAGGGCTTAAAGAGAAAGAGAAGAAATCTACAAAAAGATGGAAGGACTTGCTTGCAAAAGAAGATTTACTTATTAGTCCTTCGTAGTATCTTGTAAACCCTAATCCTCTAGTATATAAAGAGGACATGGGGTGTAGATTTTATATATAAGTCTTTCACAATGTAGACGTCTAGTAGATGGTGTGTGTGTAACCTAGACGTGTTTCTATAAACGTCTAGGGTTAGTGTTTGTTTTGTATATCCCTAAGATCTGAGATGGCTTAGATCCACGTTACGCTTAGGTAACACGTTATATTCGATCAATATATAATTGGGGAGATAATAATGAAAACCTTGTGTCAATAACATAGTTGTTTGTTCTATTCCGCTGTGCATGATTGTTTGTCTATGTTATTGTTAAACCCTAAGGCTCAAAACGATCTCAAGGATTTCTAAAAAACTCCACAATTGGTATCAGAGCTTGGGGAGCTTGTTACCTAGGGATTCGCAAGGTTTTATTGTTCGAAGAATGGCGAAAGATTGAAAAAATTCGAGTCTGAAAATTTTCGTATATGTTTCTGCAGCACTGTTTTGAAACGGCGATAACTTTTTCGTTAACCGTTGGATCGGGCTGAAATTTTTGGTGGATGTTCTCTATATACCCATCTAACTTTCCACCGGAGGGATTGTCGATCTAAGCTTTCAATAAAAAGTTATTTAATGTCGAAGTCTGCTGCTGAAGGGTTTTTCAGAAAATCAATTTTAAGGTTTTCAGAAGTCTGCTGTTGTTATTGATGATCATCATATTCCTCATGCACTATCTTTTAATATTCATGTGGTGATAAAAAGGTAACTCCATACTAAACTCTTTTTGAGATATTACGATATTCATGTGTGCTACTGAACCTATACTATTGATGGATCGACAATTAATTTTTGCTTCACATGTCGGTGGTATGATAATTGGTTTGAAGTGATTGATTAGAAATTATTATACTATGCTACGCTTGAAGAAGTCATGGTATAATATACTAAGTGATGCTAGTATTCTTTTGATTGCACATGGCTCTTGATTAGAATTATTGCATATATATTACATTGGTATGTCAAAGAGTGCATGTGATTTCAACTATATTTAATCAACACAAGAGGACCTCGATACATTTAACGTGATTGGTTGAGATAATTACATTAAGATGCAATCTGTTGCTACATGATCTGTTGGGTTTCATGTACTTCTACTAGCAATGAGTTTCTCTTGTTGCTCGACATGTTTTTTAGTCGCGATAGTTTTCTCGAAACCACTCATAGTTATTCTCGCACCTCGCTACATTAATGTGAATCCGATAGTTATAACGTAACCACCGCTAGTGATCTCGTGTATCCATTTAGCTTATCTTGTAACCACCGATAGTGTTCGCTCTAATCAACACTCGTTCTCGGTATCCACCGCTAGGTATGTTTCCACTACTAGTATTGTTTGTACTATTCTTTGAATCGTGATTACTGCCGCCAAAATGGTGATGTTCTTGGATATTCAAGCAACTTTGACTTGGTCCCGTATGAAGAGCATTGCATCATGGTTTATTTACTTAAATGTGATATCAATAAAAGTGACATGCAATTTATGGGTATTAGTTAATAGGTCGCTAACGTGGGTATTGGTTCTTATGGTGTATTAATTTTCTCACGATATTTATTTGGGTTTGTACTTTGCTTTGCTCGATATCGGACAAAGAAGGATTTATAGTTTTGGACTTAAGGGAAGCGAGATTGATACACACACGGAGATTGGTTCACACACAAGGAGTTTGAAATTTGTTCTTAAAGGTTTTAACAAGCGCGGATTGGATTTATTGAATAATTGATTACGAAGACGGTTGAATATCATTTATTTGATGTTGTAGTTGAATTACTTGGATACGTGTTTTATCATATCTTAAAAGTATCATACCTACTTTTAAGATAACTTGTTCGTCTTTAATGATTGTGACAAAGAATTGACAAACACTTTAAGGAGTGGCGTTATTGTGCTCGATGATTATTGTCAAGAGATTGCGGTCTCCTTATACATTGGTTAGTATCGTTCGAGTCACGTGGATAAACAAGACATAAGATGCAAGTTTGGGTGATTTTACTTCTTCATCAAGTTTGTTATATTTGGTTTCTTCACAGTGATCATTACATGGAGCTTCTGATTTGAAGAATCTTTTATGTTCATGCACCACTCAAGGGAAGTTTTTAATGTTTACATTCTCTATTTGTTGATAACAAAAGGGAAGAGTTATTGGAGTGGCTTAGCATGGATTAAGGGAAGACAAAGGAAGACAAGATTTGTTTCATTCACGGAGATGTTTACATCTCAACTTCACTACTTGCTCTAGGGAAGTTCAGACACGACTTTGTTTGTTTTGTCATCATCAAATAGGGGAAGATTGTTGGGTTTTAGGTTCCTTGGATTTGATGAGACAAAGTAAATAGAAGAATGAAAGATCAAGGGCTTAAAGAGAAAGAGAAGAAATCTACAAAAGATGGAAGGACTTGCTTGCAAAGAAGATTTACTTATTAGTCCTTCGTAGTATCTTGTAAACCCTAATCCTCTAGTATATAAAGAGGACATGGGGTGTAGATTTTATATATAAGTCTTTCACAATGTAGACGTCTAGTAGATGGTGTGTGTGTAACCTAGGCGTGTTTCTATAAAACGTCTAGGGTTAGTGTTTGTTTTGTATATCCCTAAGATCCGAGATGGCTTAGATCCTCATTACAGTTAGGTAACACGTTATATTCTCGATCAATATATAATTGGGAGATAATAATGAAAACCTTGTGTCAATAACATAGTTGTTTGTTCTATTCAGCACTGCATGATTGTTTGTCTATGTTATTGTTAAACCCTAAGGCTCAAAGCGATCTCGAGGTTCTAACAAACTCCACATGATGGGTGAACTTACGTTCTTTCTAGGACCGCAAGTTCATCAATCACCCGTGGTATTTTCTTGAGTCGGTCCAAATATGCCCTTGAATTGTTAAACAAATTTGGAATGAAAACACAGATACTTATGCCACACCAATGACTCATACCAAGAAGCTAGATTACGATTTACATGGGAAATTAGTTGACCCCACCAAATACCAAAGTATTATTGGGTCCTCATGTATCTAACGACTAGCGCACTGATATTGTCTTTTCCGTTTATCTATGCTCCCGTTATCGATCGCGACCAACCGAAACCCACTCTCGAGGCTAAAAGAATCCTCAGATACATCAAGGGAACCATTAACTTGGGGATCCGGTATCCGAAGGATTACGGTTTTGAACTAATCGCTTTTGAGGCGATCACGCGGGATGCTTAGACTCAAGAAAAAGTACTTGAGAGCTCTACAATTTCTCGGTGATAAGCGGTGTCTTGGCAATCAAAGCGAGGATTGTACATCATTGTCATCAACAAGGCGAATATGTAGCCATGTCCGCGTGTTGTGCTCAAGTCATCCGGATGAGAACACAACTCAAAGACTATGGTTACGTGTTTGATGAATCCGATGTCTCGCGACAATCGGAGTGCCATTGCCATCTCGTGCAACTCGCCAAGACTCAAATCAAATCACATCGATCTACGCTATCATTTCATCAAGGACCACGTGGAGCAGTGCACCGTTGAACTATACTTTGTGGTCTTGAATACCAATTGGCGGATCCGCTCACCAAAGCCTTGCCTCCCGCTAGGTTTAATGAGTTGGTCCACGAATTGGTATGAGGTGTTTGACTCAAGAGGAATTGGATGACCTCTTAAAAGTCTTAAAACACATCAAACACCAAAACATCTTACGTAAATATCTTTTCAAAACAAAATACAAAAATATAAAATCGATAAAACAACAAAAATATTCTCTAATCTATATTTCTTTCAACATGGCAAGTACATTTCTTCCGTCAACACTTCAATCTTTCAAAATTACGTATTTTTCCGATCAAGTGTTGAGGGAGAAAATAAACTCTTAACCGCTTCAAAACATCGTGTACTTGCATGTTATCATATCTCGGTTGATTACATTATAAATGGTGGTACATTTTACGGTTCTAAGACTCTCATCGGACTTAAATTAATAACCTTTCATTATTTTCTCAAGTCGAGGAGAGTGTCGTCATGTTTCTTTCCTAAAAATCTTTGTTTGGTAACCAAAATGGAAGTTAAAAGGCTTTGTTTGAAAAAGGAAAAGGTGGAGGGACCAAAACTGTCAAAATAATAAAAGCCATTTTAATAAAATACACCTCCACCTAACTTACAACTCACATTTATTATCATCAAACTAATCCTACGCCTAAAATTCGCTCATCAAATCCGTGTTTCAGATCTTCAATTTGTAAGTGTATTTGTGTTCCTAACAAGATTACAAACAATGGTTTCAAATCGTTTTAAATGTTAACGGTTAGATATTAACCTATAATTGATCTTGTGTTCTCTGGCGTATGCGTATGAACACATAATCTTGTTTATGTGTTTGTGGCTAAAACGATAGTGTCAAAATGTTTTAACAACATCAATGATACTTTTTCTATCCTCAAAACGAACCCAGTTCACGAATTAAATGAGTTTGAAAATTAGGGTTTATCGTGATTTTGGGTATTTTCAAATGTGAATGTTTTGGTCAAAGCGATTGTTGGGTTATGTTCTTATGATGATGAATTGATGATTTCCTTGCTTTATAACCACCCGAAACTCCAAATCATCAACAATTTGGAATTAGGGTTTAAAGTTCTTAAGTTTGGGTATTTTTGATTCACCATGAATTGGGTGTTATAACTTGGTATATAGACTTCCTCAACACTCTTAAACTACGAGAAAAAGTTTGGTGCATATTCACGGCTAGATCTCATACAGCGTAGATTTAGGGTTTAGACTACGCGTGCGCTTCTACGTAGAATCATTAAAATGTGCAAATATGTTTTGATCATCATAAAATGAATATTATGTGTTTAACTTTGATGATATGATGTTTTATTTCGGGCTTGCTACACTTAATATTGAGAATCAAGGTTGTTGTTAATCTCGCATAAGGATCACCTTACGCGTAGCTTGTTATCGTAAGATTAGTCTTCGCGTAGCTTCTACGCATAAGGTTCTACATATGGGACTACGGCGTATCTGTGAAGGATATGCGTAAACGATGACCTCTACGCATAAGGTCAACTCTTACGAGTAGCCTTACGCGTAAGGTTAATATATGCCTCGCACAAGCTCGCGACAAGGTCCCCTTTCCTCACGCGTAACACTTCACGGCGTGAAGTTGGGATCCTGGCGTGAAGTCTCGCCTCGCATATATCATTCCATCTCACGCATAACTTTACCAATCCTACGCATAAGCCGAGATCATACCTTCTTTATGAATTGTTACGTGTACAAACTTGTAAATAAACTAATCATATCATCACGAATCCAAAATGTCACTAATAAACTTAAATCGTTTGATATGTTGTGAACAATATGTGATAAAATAAACTTTAAAACTTAAAGTTAACTAACTCATGAAACATTTCATGACATCATTGAACTATTGAACATACAAGTGACTTAGGACTCGTAACAATCATTATCACCGTACATTCAATAACTAGACAATAAGACCTTCCATTGACTAACATTATGTCTTCGATATGTTGGTTCTTTTGGCTAATGTTATTTCGAGATCACGACATGGTGAACAAATGAATGTGGATGCATCCAAGTTCTCTCCATTCTTGATATCTATCCTCATGGCTATCCAATGAAGATTGGAAAGAATAATCTTAATGTTGACTTTGACACCCTCACTTGCTCGTAATCTTCATGTCTAATTGCTATTGATATTACGAGGACTCATCCGTGTCGAGAATATGCTCACTCACTGCAAGCTGTTCACGAGATCTACATCCAGGTTACGGAACACTATGGAAAGGGTCGAAGAGACTGACTAGCATAATGTGACTCTTAACCACAAACAAGTCACCATTACACTGCGCAGACTTAAGGGCTCGCTCTCCTAATTCTGAAGTCAATCCAACCAAACTATATGCCACACCTTTGAAGAGCTAACTCTCCATTCTTAATCGATATCGGTTATGGCGAGGCTACGGGAGTAATCACCAAGCATTCTCACGTAGAGCTTAAGAGTATTCCTCAACCACGAGAACTCTCTACATGATCATCACCAAGTGCATTTTCGGTCGTGGCGGTGACTATGAGCATCCTAAGCTCATGGAACTGCAAATATTTTGGGCATTGGTCAACATGAAACACATCGCTATCGAAGCTCGATGCGGGATGACATGATGTCATTTCTCAACAAACTTGGCTCAAAGATTCGTACATCGGATACACTAAACTGTTGATCCAGAGAGCACTTGGACTTCATCACGATATTCCCAAGAGGCTCAATGACCCCGACAATCACGATATATTGACGGAACCTATTCTATCTGTCGAATCAAGGAATCGTCTACAAAGAAACAAGGTCTTTGTGTTGCGATTTCCTTCTAGCGAAGATGTCGAAAGCTCGAAGCGTGCCAAAGGTATCCGGAAGCGGTTAGACAAGGCAAAGTTGGTCATCTCGACGAAAAATCTTCGAACTCACGTAAGAAGAACCCGAAAGAGGAAGTGCGAAGCACAACAAATGCGTGAGTCAAAGGAAGTTTCCTAAAGGAATCCTCCTTACAAAGGATTGTTCCCGTAAAGGAAGCCGAACCTATTCCCACACTTGAACCACGAGACAACTTAAGGATGAGAGCTCGAAGATCTTGATCTGGATGAAGAGTTTCATTACTCTAGCTGCTGCAACGAAACACCCGCCTCGATGTAAAACCTCCAAGTCCTCCATTTGTCCAAGAAAAGGGAAGACTCTAGCAATTGTACCCTATGATGAGAGCTCGAAGAAGAAGAAGAAGAGCAATTGGATAAATCATACGGAAGAAGTTTCACAACGTCATACACCTTCAAAAGGTCGAAGAATTTTCTAAAGATCAAATGAGTGGCCGGAGGATCAAGCGGTCTTGCTTGCTCCCTCTCCGGATCTGATGCGGTTAATCGACCCGATAAGGGAATTGGTGCCACCACTCTTGTGCAACAACAAAAGCACATAGAGGATACTATTGTGTATGATTTTGAGCTGGGCGAGAAAGAAAAGTCTAGAGATGGCGAGGATGATTATACAAAGTTTCTTCTAGGCAGTCCAACACACTCAAAGGAGAAAACCTCGAAACTCCTAAGGACATGAAGTCTCCTCATGTCTCCTCATCATCGACTCTTCATCTCATTCATCACCACCACCATCAACGAAGTCAACCGGATCATCATCCAAATCGGTGAAGAAACCACCTAAATCTTGGATTTCTCGGACTCATCAAAAGATTGTGAAAGGCGTCCAACAAGTCGAAAGAAGGACATACTTTACGTAAAACCGAATTGGTTTCTTGACCGATTCGATGCTTAAATGACGAGAAAGACAAGATGCGAGAAAGAAAGGGAGTTTGTTCAAGTTCATGAAGAATCATCGTAAGAGGAACTAAGCGAAATGATCGAAGGTTACACTAACAAGTACCTTCGGATATCGTTCCTAAAGTCCAAAAGGAACCGGAGAAGACAACAAGAGATCATACCACAAGTTTCTTCTCGACACTTGTCCCGGTGTGACTAGAAGTATTTTCCGGACAACTCACCCCAACATCGTCGCATTGGTTAAACATACAATGGCCAAAGAAGGCGATATCTCGAATACAGGTTAATCGCGAAACTAGTGATGCAAATGTCAAAGCGATGCGGAACGTTTACCGGATGAAGCTAAATTTTTCAAGGTCTACTTGCTTTTCAACTCGGATCATCATGCAAGGAGCGGCCGATCAACCCAAACGACCAAGAGATGGCGATGTTAAGGATAAAGACTCGCACCAAAACGTCGAAGCGATGCGGTGAATCTTCTTGATGCCACCTCCTCAACAACGGACTTCTTCTCAACAAAGTCTCCTCCACCTCGGTCTTCTTGATAAACCTCGGGGCGATTACGAGTTACCACCCTTGACTCGGAAAACCGGTGATCACTTTGAGTATACGGTGGTGGCGATGAAGAGGTCCTTGAGCCCCAACAACAACCCACCTCACCTAAACAAGTGCGAAACCAAAATCATCATCAAGACCTTCTAAGCGAGAAGAAGAAGGCGACTCGGCGACGTCGTATCATGGCTTGATGACGATAAAAATGCGAAATTTGATTGGTTTGCTACTCTAGTTAACAACACTCCTACTCAAGAAGGTCAAGAATTGGTGAGCGGTGAGTACCTTGGAGCATGCAAAGATTTTGCAAGAAAGATTCCGTCTTGAAGAAGATGGCGAAATCCGAGTTGAAGCGCATCAAGAATGAAGCATTCCTTCTCTTGAAAAACACTCGGAAAGTGCAATCAAGTTGAATATCACCTTGAAAACATTGCTCGAGCCATGTCTAACAACATGGATTGGCTCAACCGAAGCAAACATCGACTTCACTAAGCGGGACAACCCTCCATATTACCTTCGTTGGACCAAACCTCTACCAACAATCGGCCAACCGGATGAACCAAGGATTCCCTTGGATATTTCTTCAACAAAGATCCGGAATTTCTTCTCCATGGTGGCGATGGTTCAAGGAAATCTGTGCAAAGCCATCGAGGCGTGCCAATCACTTGTTCTCCGACAAGGTGCAAGCATCTGACCGAGATGCATTGTATGGGATTCATCATTGGCGAGCGTCGGCGAATCTACTACATTGTCGGTCATGTAAGTCACAACATGAAGTGTTTAGTACTAAAAGTATCGTTGCCATCCAACATGTTGGTCTTTCATCAAAATGGGACTACACCTTTCTCGAGAAGATTGTGGTCAAAGACAAGATGAAAGAGACTATGCATTCTTTGAAGCTGACTTTGAGAATTTGAACATCAACGATATAGAAGACATGTACCTTGCCAAAGTTCAAGGTCGCATGAGACAATTTCAAGCGAAGTACAACGTAAATTCATCAAGTCACTGCTCATCTTCATCGGGCGCATAGTCATCAAAGAGCGTGTTGAAGATCTTGACTTGCCGTTGAATCTTATCGAAAACGTAAACTTCACTCCACCACGCCTGATCTTCCCGACATCAACGACTTACACAACTTACGCTCATCGACAAACCTTTCGGCGTCGTACCACCGGTGAACTTCAACGAAATTGCTTAATGGCGTGTGACGATCTTCACAAATTTGGGGATCACACTTTGAAGGCGGTAAGGGATGGATTGGCTTATCGGTTGAAGGATATACATGAAAAGATTGGGAACCCAAAGCGATGGAACTCTAAGGGCCGAAGGGATGTGAGAAGGATCATCGAAATGATTGATGAAAGGTTTTTAGAAGAGATCGATTCGAGACGATTGGAGAGCTATGTTGGTGGGCGACCGGGATGAACATTACAAGCTTTCAACGCCTTGTCGCACTCCTGGAAACATCACGGGACTTCCGGTACTCCTTGAATTGTTTCTATTCACTATATATTTGGATGCATGATATAATATGTCAATGGCTTGTGCACACATACCAAATTGTACAACCCGTAATTGTCAAGAAAGGACCACGTAGTACGCCTCGGTGCCTGAATCCTTATAAAAGGAGCGAAAGCTTCTTATTTTTGAATAAAACCTATCAAACCTTTCACTTTTCAAGGTTTTGCTCAAAAGACAAGTACTTCCCATATGATTTTTCAAAACCTCAACCGCTTATATCACTAGTCGAGGGGAGTATTTGATTTAAAACTTTGTTCACAAATTGTTCATAGTGGTCATCTTCCGCAACACTCAAAATGGCCATATTTATTCTCAAACGCTCAAAAATAACATTTTATATGCCATTTTTGAGGGGAAAATTTGTGTGATAAGAAATATGTTGTACAAAATGCAAATGAATCATGTACCTCGGACTTAACCAGCGAATTGACGGTACTAAACTGTTTGTAACTCGAAAAGACTTGTCCCGGACGGGTAATAATTTCAAGCTAGTTCGCTAGTAATGTAAACGTGTCTCGCAAAGGACTTGTCCAAGTAGAAAGTACCATTCGAGAAACTTTTGATAGACATGAAATCGTGGGTTTGACAACCTTTCAAGGTTTGTCTACACCTTCAAGGTAGTTATTAGAGCTAGTTGTCACCTAAAAGTCGACAATATAACTCTTTAACTATTCAACGAACCGTGTCTCGCGGGAGATTGTCTATCTTTAGTGGATCAATTCAAAAAGTGCGCGCTCTTTCCTCATTGTGCATTTAACCATTAAAACTATTAAGCACATGTGGAGGGGGGAGTATTTATGCAAAACATCATCTCTCACGATGGTTCAAACATGTTTTCATTAACAAACCCTTTGAGAGATATTTTCACATACAATGGTTTTAATGGCAACATAGGTTAGTCATGGAGTTATAAGGTGACTAAGGTTAGGAATAATCGTCCTATGATCCGCCAGAGTCGGAGGATCTACCCAAGGACACTACCATTAGTTAGTGTTAGAAGTCCTTAGGAATGATTTTAAAAGGAGAAAATGAGAATCGGAGAAAGAAGGAGTTGAAGAATCAAAAGAAATGTAAAGTAAAGGTAAAAGAAACTCCTCAGTTATTCAACTTAGGGCGACAATCGGTTCAATTCATATACTCTTGGTTGTCACTTAGTGACACCGATATTGAAGACTAAAAGTCGTCATGGACCCAATGGACGCATGCACTAAACCTTCTTAGCCACTCAAGTTTTTCTCAACAAGCTTGTTTCATTCTCACAGGAACCCTACATAAACTATTGGCTTTCTCTTGAGATCGTGGGTATTAAAGAAGGAGACCCTCTCCCTAGTCTCCGCTCGGAAAACCAAACGCACTATTGAGTCTAGAGCCATGAGATTCATCAAAAGATCTCTTAGGAACACTTGACATTTAATCACTTGATGATCAACAAATAAGATTATCGATGGTTCATATCGAGTCCTTCACGGATCTTAGCAATCATCGAGAACATTTATGAGAGGTTCACATATGTGATCTCGGTGATTGAATGGAAACTCTGCCGTGGTCAACATCAAACACCACGGCGGCAGTCACTGGTAACTCCCGTGGATTACGCTGGAGTGTTTCTCAAACGGTCTGATCGTGGGTGATGCTTGGTGTACCTCGGCGACTATCTCGAACTGTAGATGTACTTGGTACATCGCGTTATCTCACTTGTGGGACTCCGGTTCGAACGGCCTTTGTAAGAATTAGAGTTATGTCTTCACACTATGCCGTTGACACTCTCGAAGTTCAAACTTGTAAGTCGCCGGAAACCGCTTATTACTAACCGCTTGAAATGTTTTCTTCTTATGGAAGCTCAGGAGCGGGATGATCGTCTTGATTCTTCTCATGCTCACGCCAACATCATCACTAATGGAAGTTCTATTCAAAAGCAACACAACCATCGAATGATTCTTCGTCAAACCAAAGAATCTACAAAGTTAAAGACTTAGAGAACTTCATCGGTGTTGAATTCCAATGTCATAGGCGTGTGAGCATGTTGAAGAATGACGTGGAACCTTTGGAGCGTGACAAGGCACGAAAAGTGCATCGATGCACAACAACATACTATCACTTTCACCACAAAGAACAATGATCAAAGAACAAAGTTAAAGATGACGCCGAAGCATAAGCTGCTCAAAGATAACTATCTCTACACCGGGAGATGGTTCAAATCAAGGCAATTCCTCTCACAAGAAAGAAGAATGTCGAAGACGTCACAACTACTATTACATCAACGCCTTCACCGCTTACATTCATATATACTTGAGGGGAGATTGTTGGAATCACTCCTAAATAGTATTTCAAGTATTTATATTTCATATGTAATAGGTAGCTTTATTATGGCCTTTATGTTTGTTTAAGGTCAAGCTTATGTAGAAGGCCCATAAGCTTAGCCCAAGCCCACATCTGAAAGGATGGGAACCAGAGTGTTGCCTAGCTTCCTCCTATAAATAATCTTGTAAACCCTCATTTGAGGTTGGTTGTTCAAGTAATTCTCTTCACATACACTCTTTCTTAAACCATATTATTGTTAACGTGTGTTTGTGTATGTAGCTTGTTCATCCGCCTTCATCTCTTTCTCTATAACTTGTGTTTGTAAAACTAGTGACCTAACACTTCTGTTGAGAGAAACTTGAGTGGCTAAGAAGGTTTAGTGCATCGTCACCGGGTCCATGACGACTTTTAATCTTCAATACCCGGCCATCAAGTGACAACCAAGTAGTATATGAATTGAACCCGTGTACGCCCTAAGTTGAATAATCTGGAGGGCTATTTCTTTTCACCCTTTTCTTTGCATTTCTTTTTTATTCTTCAACTCCTTCTTTCTCCGATTCTCATTTTCTCCTTTTTTTCAATCATACCTAAGGACTTCTAATTCTAACTATTGGTAGTGTCCTTGGGTAGATCCCTCCGGCTCTGGCGGATCATAGGACGGTTATTCCTAACCTTAGTCACCTTATAACTCCATGACTAACCTATGTTGCCATAAAACCATTTTCATGAAAATCTCTCAAAGTGTTTGTGAATGAAAAGCATTTTAGTACCACTGTTGAGAGATAAGTATTTTGCATAAATACTCCCCCTCCACATGTTCTTAAGAGTTTTTATGGAAATCTGCACAGTGAGAAAAGAGCGTGCACCTTTGAATTGATCAACTCAAGATAGATAATCCCCGCGATACACGGTTCGTTGCATAGTTAAAGAGTTACATTGTCGACTTTTAGGTGACAACTAGCTCTAATAACTACCTTGAAGGTGTAGACAAATCTCGAAGGTTGTTGATGACGTACCCTCAGATCGGTCGAAGGACCCCCTTGACCTCGATCGAAATACATTACGAAGACCCAAGTCTTTCTTTATAAGTCATTGGTGGCGTAAACCATTCATCATTGATATGGTTACCGGTTGGGAATTCGCCGGCCGAAGGCCCATGCCTTCGGTGTCTTCTCTTGAAGATGCCAAGACAAACAAGAACCTTGACTTGGTCTTCCCCACGCTCCCACTATGTCCTTAGCTTCCCGCCAAGTCCGAGATAGTGGGGATGAAGCCTAGCGGTTACCATAAATCGGGGGCGCCCCATGATCTCTTAAACGTGTGCTAACACTCTCCAAGCTATTTTCATCACCTATAAATAGATTGGACGAGTCATTTCAATGGTATGTTCACTCAACACATTATTTCACATACATCATATTATCCATAACTCATATCACATACTTATTCACACGCGGAGGTGGTTCGCAGGGCCCAACCCTGCGCAATCACTTAACGAAGTGTCTACTATTTCTTATTGCAGTTGACTACAAGTTTGGCGCAAGCATATCACCCTCATACCCTTGATCACCATCAAGGCACAGGTCGTCTGGTTATTGTACAATCGGTGGCGCCATCCGTGGGACCCGCTACTATTGGTCTCGTCATTCCAAACTTACACCCGGTCGATCGCTCTCACTAGTTTTACGGCATGACCCGAGGAAGAGAAGATACACCCCTCCGGTTTCTCGACCTTGACACCAATCCCATCAATGATCCCGGCAACCTTCCCAATATAACCGTATCCACTTTTACCACACGATCGCACCACAAAATAACTCCCAACAATCATGCTTCAACCTTAGCTAACCTCGAACCGTGATCGGTCCGGTTTGTCGAAGCTAACATTGAAGCATTAGAATCTTTACTAAGAGCTCGAAGGAGGCAAGACCGAATGTGGAAATCGTGGGGTTAGAATACTCAAGCGATGAGTATGACAAAGAGTTAGAAATGGAGGCTAGGCCTTGGCTTCGGGGCTACTCGCTCGGTGTTAAGGGTAGGGTCTCCAAGCGATCGAAGGCCCAGCGGAAGGTCGGTTGGTTTCGAAGACGCTCCGAGCGGGCTCCGGCAAGAAGGAAGGAATGATGGAAGGCTCCAATGGAAGGAGTCACCAAGGGAGGCTACGGAGGTTAATTTGCCACCACTCTTGGCGGCTCATCCGGGAAGAACGGAAACGGGGTTCCACTGCAGCCTTCCGCGCATCAGGCGTGGGAGGCGATCCATCTCAATTAAACAGGGAGGAAGTCTTCCTCCTCATGGTATGTACCCACCTTTCGTGCTCAATCTTACCCTCGAGGGTTTATCCCCACCTAGCAGGCGGGTAACAACCCTAACTTTACTCAACCATACGGAAGCATGCCCTATGGACAACCTATGGTATACCCTTCGTATCCCGTAGGAAGTCACCCACCTTATATACCTACCGCTTATCCCCAATATGTTAATCAAAACACTTTGTTGGAATACCTCTAATCATAACCCATACAATGCCCCCTACATACATGCCACCTTATAATCGCTTATTCGGAACCCATGGGCTCCACAACACCCTTCGTAAGATAGATAGAAGACTACCCTTTGCACGATGAGTTGAAAATGCACATATTGGTACTTATGATGGAAAAGGGATCCGGATAACTTTTACACTTGTTCGAAGGGGCTATTAGAATGCGAAGTGGGTAATGCACATTGCACATCACATGTTTACATATACCCTACGAGACTACGTCAGATATGGTGGAATGGGCAAAACCGAGTAGCATTGTGAATTTGGATGATCTCAAAGCCAAGTTCGGTCACATTTCAGCCGAGAAAAAGTTCACAAAACGCACCTAACGATTGGCACAACATCAAGCGAGAAGGAGAACGAAATCACAAGGGCCTTCATTACTAGATACACCGATGACACCTTGCGGATAATGGGTTTGCACGAAGACCGCGATCTCGGGTTTCGTACATGGCCTACTGAATGTAAGCTTGTTTGAATTCCTTTCCACTGATCTTCCTGCAACCTATAAGGGATTAGTGGAAAAGGCTTACACATGGATCGAAGCAAAAGAAGTGTCCACCAACGGGGCTCCGGCCGAAAACAGGGAAAATCACAACAAGGCTCCGAAGCATCCTTCGTGGGAAGGGTCAAGGAACAAACATAAGAGCAGGGACAGATTTACCCCATACCACAAAAACATCAACCACGGCCTCCTGGCTAATCTATCCAAATCCCCAAGAGAAATACTCGCTACAGAAAAGGTCGCAAGACCTTTGATCCTCCTCCTCGCTTGGCAAACAAAGGGAGGCCGGGGTCACTTCAAAGTTTGCTATTTCCATGATGATTACGGTCACGACACCAATCACGCACAGAGCTCAAAAGCGAGATAGAAGAGGCGAGAAAGTCCGCCAATTGGGAAATTTGGTGAAGGGTATAAAGAGAGGCAAAGAAAAAGCCTCCGACACACGCTGGGAAAAGATACCAAACACGTCAAGCTCCCATCCTCATGGTTTATAAAGAAGACTCTAGTTCAAAGAGAAAGGAAGCGAGAGGAAGCCTTGTGCGGAGTAGGAGATGTCACTTTCCTTCAATCACGTGAAAAATTCTTTCAAATGACCCGTGGTCATCAAAGTCTTGATCTCCAACAGAGAAGTAAACAGAGCCTACCTTGATCGCGGTAGCTCTGCGGTTATCTACTGAACGATCTTTCCTAAAGCTCAAACCCTCGATAAGGTGCGAGAGAGTAGATTCAAGGTACCTTTAGTAGGATTCTCGGGAACACTCATGGCCCTTGGGAGAAGTCACTCTAGAGGTTACGATTGGAGAAGGGAGGCTAAAAGAACGAAACTCGGTTTTCACGATCGTGAGTCGGAATCTCCTACAACCTATTGATAGGGAGAACAAGAATGCGAGAAGATGGGCATTGTTGTCTCAACCATACATGCCGAATCAAATTCCAAACACCTTCGGCATTGGAACGGTTTTCCAAATATAAGATGAAGGGCCTCTGACGAAAAATAAGAGGGTCAAACAGGTTTTGGAGGAACTTTCGAAGATGTTCTCGGTTGCACTAACTGTTGAAGAGCGCATCGTGGTAAATGATCTCACCTTGATCGAGACGGTAGTAATCGAAAGCAACTTCCAACCTCCTTTAAAGCGAGTTGGAAAAGATACTTCACGATAACGCAGACGTCTTCGCATGGACCTATTCTCGACATGACGGGGTCCCCAAAACTCTCACCGTAGATGGACTGACCCTTCTACGACCGAACACAAGCTCAACGAGTTCAAACATATTGAACCCATTAAACAAAAGCGCAGTCTAGCTCACGAAAGAAATGCCACCGCATGCAAAGAAGTGGACGAACTCGTGGCGGCAGCATACTCGTAGAGGTGAAGTATCAAACTTGGGTGGCCAATCCGTGATGGTCAAAAAGCACGACGGAGGATGGAGAATGTGCATAGATTTTATCGACATTAACAAAGCCTGCTCAAGGACTCGTACCTCTTCCGTAAATTGATTGGAAGGTGGAATCCTGTCGGGTTCCGACTAAAGTGTTTCCTAGACGCTTATAAAGGGTACCATCGAGATACAAATGGGCGAAGAAGGCGAGGAGAAAATGCCTTTTTGCTGTGGAAAGGCGTTTATTGCTAAAAAGATGCCTTTTGGTTTGAAAATGCAAAGCACCTACCGGCGATTGGTGGACAAAGCCTTCAACAAGCAAATAGGCGAGGAATCTAGAAGCCTCACGTGAGCGATATGGTCATCAAAAGTAGGTCGAGGAAGATATGCTCTCGATATCAAGGAAACCTTCGATCGACTTCGTGCCATCAACATGAAGTTAAATCCAAGAAGTGTTCCTTTTGGTGTGGAAGAAGGACAATTCTTGGGACATTTGATCACCAAGCGTGGTATTAAAGCCAATCCTTTGAAAGTCAAGGCCATCACAGTTGCGACCTCCTAAGTCCCTCGAGGAGGTGCAAAGTCTCAACAAAGCTAGCGACCTCGGCGGGTTTTTGTCGAAGGGTGCGACGGATCTTTGCCATTTTTCAAAACACTCAAAGGGTGCACGGACAAGAAGACGTTCCAATGGAGCATAGATGCGACGACCTTTCAAAAGCTCAAGGAATTCATGGCTATTCTACCAACACTTACACCCCAATCAAAGCGAAGTGTTGTTCATGTATATTGCGCCTCTTTCGAAAGCATCGCCGTGTTATTGGCGTAAAGGGAGAAGAAGCAAATCCCATATACTTTGTTAGTAGAGTACTACAAGGAGTCGAGCTAAATTACCCGGCATTGGAGAAGCTAATTTTGGCTTTAGTTCATCTTGCGAGCCTTCAAGGTACTCAAGCTCACCCATAACCGTAATTACCGACAAGCCAATCAAGCAGATACTTTCAAAGCCGGAGAAACTGGAAGGATAGATAAATGGGCCATCGAGCTAGGAGAACATGATATTGAATACAAAGGTAGGAGCTCGGTCAAAGGACAAATATTGGCGGACTTTTAGCGAAACACCCTCCAAACGCAACTTGACAAAAGGTTGTTGAAAAGGAACCCTTCACGACAATCGAAGGGTGGAAACTTTATCTTGACGGAGCCTCCGACTCCGATGGTTCTCGTGCGGTCTCATGCTCGTTGATCCCAAAGGAAGGAATACACCTATACACTTCGTTTGAATTCGATGCTACGAACAACGGCGGAATATGAAGCCTTGTTAGCGGGTCTCCGATTGGCGCGGATATGGAAGTAGAAAACTTGGCTATTTTCGTTGACTCTGGCGGTGGCCAACGGATAAAAGGCTCCTACGAGGCGAGACAACACGTGATCAAACAATATCTGGATAAGGCCAAAGAAATGCTCAAGGGTTCACATCTTATAACATAGAGCATGTTCAAGAAACCAAAACAAGAAGGCGGATACACTTAGCAAATCGGCATCAATGGCATTTGCCCATTTAACAAAGGAAGTTTTGGTCAGTATTGATGATTGGTCCATCGTCCGAAAGGAGGTATCGGCGTTATACGAGAGGAAGACTCGAATGGATGACTCAATTAGAGAATATCGATAAGTGGCATACTTCTGGAAGATGCAAAGTTGGCTCGAAGGTGCGCAAAAGCACCACAATGCAGGATCATGGGAAATTACTTATACGAAGATCTTTCCTATCCCAGGTCTACTGTGTAGGGCCAAGGCAAGCGCCAACATCATCCAAGAAGTGCATGAAGGATCCCGGACTTCACGCAGGCCTCGCTCCGTTGTCTCAAAAGTAATGAGGGTTGGATATTATTGGCCTTCGATGCGAGACATATCGACATCATTGAAGTCGAAGCTTGTCAAATTCACTCAAAAGTCCCAAGGCTACCAAAGCAAGATATGACTTTCGTAACATCCGCATGGCCTTTCGGTCAATGGGGATAGATATCGTGAGCCCTCTACTAGTTGCTCCCGGAGGAGTAAAGTTCTTGGTCGTAGCCATTGATTACTTCACTAAATGGGTTGAAGCGAAGCCTTTAGCATCCATCACAGGAAGACACATGGAAAAATTCGTGTGGGAACACATTATCCAGTAGGTTGAGTACCTCACATCCTCATTTCGGATAATGGAAAGCGGTTTATAATAAAGGATATTCCCAATGATTTTGCGAGGCACAGAATGTTAGACAATCATTTACCTCCGTTTACCATCCTCGGGGTAATGGTCAAGTAGAGGTTACCAACAGAGACATCATACAAGGAATAGAACGAAGGTGGATATCACATCACGGTTGGGTAGATGAACTACCTCAAGTGCTCAGGGCACATAGAATGCATACAAAGTCAAGTCATGGAGAAACGCCTTTCGACTTGACATATGGCACTAAGTCGTCATCCCTTCGAGTAAGTGTTGAAGCAGAAGGGTCATGAACTTGAAGTCGTAGACAACGAAGAAAGACTCCGTAGTAACTTGGACCTACTTGAAGAGCAGAGAAATAGCCTCCATTAGAGGCTATCCACAAGAAAAAGATTGAGATACTATAATTAGCGAGTTGGGCCTTCGACCTTCAAACCAGGGAATATGTCCTCCGACTCAATAGCGCAAGCAAAGTCGAGTACCGAGGTAAACTGGGACCTACATGGAAGGACCCTACGTTATTAAGGAAGCATATGGCAACCCGAGCCTACAGTGGAAACCTTGGCGGAGGCGTTATTGATAGAACACGGAATGGCACTACTCTTCGTAAGAAGTTTACCATGGAAGTCATCGCATTGGGCCCCTCGATGGTCGGAAATACCACGCCCTTACCACGGGTACTTTTTGCCGGTGGTTCGAGAGGAGGAGTAGGCGAAGAAGCTTTCTCTTTGAATCGATTTCGTAGCCTTGACACTAGCACCTTTCCGCCTTTGAACCCTCTCACTATCTTGCCGAGAGTCCTGCGATGGCCAGCGGTTGATCGGAGGCTGGTTCGTCTGAGTCGACAATATTCTCCACTAGCTGATCTTCTACATCTATGGGTTCCTTTGGTGGAGGAGCGAAGATACAGAGTTGGCGGGATGGGCTTCCACCTCGTCTTTGTTTATAGACACGAAGGGGAGCCAGCGCCATAGCTTGTTTCTTGGGGATTCTTTGGAAGGAAACTAACCTCTTTGGCACCTCCGACCACGACAAAGTTCTGAATGACATCTCTCAAAAAAGCGGATAAGATAAATATCGACAAGATAAGTTTTGTTTCTTATGATAATTTAAAAATACATACTTTCTCCATCAAAATTATCTCGGTACCAACGGAGACCCTTCCCGTCTCTCAAATACCGACCATGAATAGGATTGGCTCGGGGAAGGTCTGTCGGTCGGTGGATAACGAGCCAAACGCCGATCTGATGGGTTTCTTCTCACGGTATAAGGCAATGGATCGATGAACCTTTTCTCATCATATTGAAAGTCGGGTTTAACAATGCGAGTATCCGGGAGGGATAATGGTAGTACGAATATAAAAGAACTTGCCTTTCAGGTTCCTTATGTCCGTAAAAGGCCTATCTATCAATATGGGCACATCCTTTCACCCTTTTGGCCAAAGTTAACCAATCTCCTCCGGATATAGATTTAAAAACCCCTAAGCACTGATCAATGATGGTTCAAACCCATAGGCTTTACACATCACAATGTATGTTGTCGACTTGGCTGGGCCAAAGGGTTGAACCTAGAAATGTGTACCTCATAATATCGGAGGAATTCTAAAATTAAAGGATGCGGTGGTATCCTAAGATTGGAAGTGGTGAAAGCATGGATATCAAGCCTACATAATTTTCGGGGCATCGAATATCCTTGATCTTTACTTGGTAGCATTACTTTGTTGTCTTTTGGAATGGGATAATCGGTGAGGAACGCTTTAAGCTCCTCCACGGTTAATGTGCAACCTTGTTGTTTTATAACAAATTTTAATTGGTTGACATGACACCTTCTACAAAACACAAAAAATATTGGAAATACAGAGAAGGAGGAGCGATTTACCTTGTTTGGTCGAGAGGCTTGATCGAAAGGAATTTTGGTAGGTGAAAACTTTGGGCGAAAGTTACTTTGTTAGGGTTTCTTGATTTTTGCATTTATATACCCTACAAGTATTGCATCTTAGCCCTACGTGTCCGTGCTATCCCTTTTATACCGGATTTCAAACCTCTTTAAATTTTGAAAGGATGTTTACTAATCTGAGGAAAATGGCGTAGCTATAATTAACTATGCATTTATTACGGTCAATATTAACTAGACTTTTCATCTTCGTTCGTTTTGTGACGAAGGAGAGGTTTCGTTTTATTTCGAGTCGTAAGCAATATTTCGGTTCATACATATCACTTTCGATTGGGGGCTTGATGAGCGTACCCTCCGATCGGTCGAAGGACCCCCTTCGACCTCGGTCGTGTGGAAAACTAGAAGGGGGTTGAATAGTTTTGCCGATTTTAAGTTGATTTCAAAACTTTAGATTCGATATTATGTGAAATCGTATGGATGTTGAGCGTGTAGATCTAATGATAATGCAAGCAAATAAATAAAGTTAAGGGATAGAAATGACACAACCGATTTATAGTGGTTCGGCTACAAGGTCACCTTCCTTGCCTACTCCACTCCCAGTCACCTACTCGAGAGTTCAAGCACTATGTCAACAAACTCCTTCACTTGGCGGAGAAGCCTTCACAGCGTTGCTTACACTTTTCGGTACAAAGCTAGATACCGAGTCCGTAGCACGGTGGACCAAACCAACACAACTATTACACAACAAATATGTGAAATATCAAATACAAGATCTTAGCTCTGACGAAATCTTGCGGGTGACAAATCAATCAAGGACCCTTGCTTGGATGACTTGTAGAATGCTCGTGATCTCGCCTTAGAAGGACCTATATGAGGATCACAAATAGAAAGAAAGAAGAACAACTCTCTAGATCAAGTGATCTATATGTTAGAAGAGAATGAGAGTGTATGAGAGATTTAGTAAGAAGAGGGTGAGTTAGAATGAAGAAATGGCTCTCTATTTATAGGCAAATTTCTTCACTTGTTCCCACGGATCCACGGATCCCTTCCACAAGGGATCCGTCTAGTGTAATCCTAGGGATCCGTGGGCAGCTCCTCTTTGCCCATGGGTTTTTGGTTATGGGTCATGGGTTATGGGTTGGTCCATGGGTTATATCTAGATTCAATGTATCTAAGTATACATTGTATCAAGTCTCTTTGGGTATGGGTTAAGATCCATGGGTTATGGTCCATGGGTTATGATATTTACCCATCCTAATAAACTATTACAACAAATGCTTAATTACTACATTTTGTATTTAAATGGCTATATGTAAATGCTTTACAAAACTAACATGTATCCTTTATAATTGTACTTAAGATAACATTATATTTGTTATCAACAAAACACAAAGAGATCGCAAAATATTAATAAGCGGTTTTACGGTTTATTTGTATTAACAATCTCCCCTTTTGTTGATGACAAAACATAATGTTATGATGAGTAAAACTTAAGAATAGATGTAAGTTTTGAAAGCCCTAAGTTTACTTCTTCTCCCCTTTTGTCGAAACAAAAGTTAACCCATGGAAGAAATAAACAAACTTCTAACTCCCCTTGACGGTAGCTCCCCTTGTTTGGGCGTCAAGTGAAGAAAAATAAAATCCTACAAAAGAAAGGTTAGTAACATGCTTATATAATCTTGTGGTTGCGAGAATCAAGATTGGGAGCCAAGGTATGTAAACAAGGCCTTGTAATAAAACAACAAATTGTAGTGGTATGTATGCCACTTACAAGCATGTAAAAATAAGAACAAGACTTGTTCTTGAAAATGACTTCAAAAATAATACTTAAAAGTAGAAAAGTAGTAGTAGTGATTCCTTCCATGCTTGCATAAGGTTATGGATGGAGGTTTTGATGAGTAATGGTATTGATGCGATCAAGGATGAGGTTGAGTATGAAGCGCATTTCTTCCCTAACTTCTATTGCAATTTCCTAGTGGATTGGCAATGTTCACAATGTAAATGATGTGGGTGATGAGTGCGGAAGTTTTCGGGTTGTTTTGATTTGAGTTATCACGGAAGTTGTGGTGGAAAAATAGGAAAATATGGATCAATATCCGGAATGTTAGTAAATGGTGGTGGAAAAGAACCTAGATGTTCTTGTGATGTGATGGGAGCTAATGGTGGTGATGTTTCAAGATCTTGAAATATAGTATTTGGAGATGTGGGGGTGTTGAAAAGACTAATTCTTTTCTTTAGGTTGATTAGATCTTGTTGGAGTCTTAAGGAGTTCCAAAGAGTTATTTTAGGTGGTGATGAAGTTGGTGTACTTGTTGGTGATGAGGGTGGTGCTATAATGGAAGCATCTTGTGGTGAGTTATTTGTTGAGGATGAATCATTTGAGGTTGGTTTTGCTAAACAACAAGATCGGATACTAATCCGTGCGGATATCCTAGCATTTGATTGTGGTATTTTGGATGGTGGAAGTACAAAGGTTTGGATATCATGATTGTTTGTACTAGATGATTCTCTAAAGGGTTTTGGATGACATGATGAAGTGTGTTTGTGAGAAGGAGATGGAGTATGCAAGCATTTTGGGAGTTATATATATAGAAAAACAAAACATTGTAATGAATGCTTGACCCAAAATGTGGATTAAAATCTAATGATTAGATATGAATTCAAGGCATGTGATCATGAGAACACAAGCATTAAAGAGCATACTCCCAAAATGAAGCAAATGTGGATTTTTCATCCAAAGTGAAAAAATAGAAGTTGAAAACGACACATTTACGGATCCCACGGATCCTTCCTTGAGGATCCGTCCGGCATGAAAGTTGGGATCCGTGGGTGCAGTGATTCGAGCGACACAAAATTTTCTTTTGGAAACATTTTTGCCTATTGTGTGCCTATATGCAAACTATTTGGAGTTGCGGTTTTCTCGACCTCTAAAAGAAAAGGAAAATAACTAGAGAAAATAAATCCTAATTGAGATAACCCGAAAACACACATTTGGTACATAAGTACGTAATATTGTGTTATCAATGCTCTAATTCATTTTGCTTAAATGAATGTGCCAAAAACACATATTAGTTATATGTTCCTTTAGCATTCAAAAGACATGAGATGCAATGAAAGCGGGTTTTACTTTGTATTAATAATGAAAAGCGATTTGTCCTAGGCGTGAGAAATTGCTTTTGTGAAATTGATCTGGGAAGGTATCATTCTTTTAGAAAACATTTTGAAAGGAGATTTTCTTTAAAAATGTGTATGTAGTTATGTGTAAAAAAAAATTATAAATGGAAGACTTATCTTGGGTTTTGAAAATTCCGTATTGTTTGTGAGTTGTGCGTGAAATAGAAATCCTAGACTCGAGAAAGAAGAAGGCTAGTGTTTACATACCTTGTAGAGTCAATTAAGTTATGACGTTTGTTCCATTAGACCAAGACCAAGGCAAGTAGGTTGAATTGTTCCCTTCAGCGGTTTGGTGAGGGCGTCGGCTATGTTGTCTTCGGATGCAACCTTCTCAATAGAGATGTTCCCTTTTGAACATTGTCTCTTAGGAAGTGATGACGAATCTCTATATGCTTTGTGCGAGAATGTAATACGGATTCTTGCTTAAGTCGATTGCACCTTTGTTGTCACATAGGATGGCTATGTCGCTTAGATGGATGTCGTAGTCTACTAACGCTTGTTTCATCCATAGTGCTTGTTGGCATGCTTTGCCTGCGTGAGCGTACTCGGCTTGGTTGTTGATATTGCAAGTGCCGTTTGTTTCTTAGAAAACCATGATGTTAAACAACATCCCATAAAAGTACATACCCACTTGTACTTTTTCTATCAACGTAATCACACGCATGGTCGAATCTGCATATACAATTGTTTCTACTCCGTGCCCTTAGGATACCATAATCCTAATTGTGTTGTACCCTTAATATATCTAAATATTCTTTTACGGCTTCTAGGTGTGATATTTTAGGGTCTTCTTGAAACCTAGCACATAAGCAAACACTAAACATGATATCCGGCCTACTTGCCGTGAGGTAGAAGGCTACCTATCATGCCACGATATTTAGTATTATCAGCGGATTCTCCGTCCTCGTCTTTTGTGAGTTTGGTGTCGGATGACATTGGAGTCTAATTGGTTTTGACTCTTCTAGACCGAATTTCTTTAACATCTCCTTGATGTATTTAGATTGATTAAAGAAGATACCATCTTCTACTTGTTTTATTGTAGACCAAGAAAGAAACTAAGTTCTCCCATCATACTCATCTCGAACTCGTCATGCATGATTTTAGAAATCATCACACATGTCTTGACAAGTGGATCCGAATATAATATCATCTACATATATTTGTACTATGATTATATGTGACTCTCTTTTCTTAGTAAAAGTGTGTTGTCAACTAACCCCATGGTGTAGTTGTGTTTAACTAGAAATGACTTGAGTCTATCATACCAAGCTTTTGGAGCTTGTTTAAGACCGTAAAGGGCTTTCTTTAATTTATACACATGTTTGGGTTTTCAAAATCAATGAAGCCGGAGGTTGAGCTACATATACTTCTTCATTTATGACACCATTTAGAAAAGCGCTTTTGACATCCATTTGATAAAGCTTTAGATCATTAGCACAAGCATCACAAAAGTATTCTTATAGACTCTAATCTAGCCACGGGGCATAGGTCTCATCAAAGTCTATTCCTCTTGTTGGTTATACCCTTGAGCAACGAGTCTAGCCTTGTTCCTAGACACTACTCCGTTTGCATCTAATTTGTTTTATAAACCCATTTGGTTCCTATTATGGTTTGATTACTAGGTGGAGGGACAAGTGTCCAAACATCATTAGAAACAAATTGATTTAGTTCTTCTTGCATAGCCATTACCCAACTTTCATCTTTTATGGCTTCTTGTGTATTCTTAGGTTCTAAGGTTGAAGCGAAACAAAACAAGCTACTTTGGTTTTGAACTTGAGACCTTAATGTTCGTTCGTTTAGTTTTCCTATGACTTTATCTACGGGGTGATCTTTGGACTCTTTAATGTTTACTATTTTATCACTTAGAGGTTCTTCTTCTTCACTTATCTTTTCTTTATTACTATGGCTTCACTTTCTATAATCTCGTCATCGACAAGAGGTGGAGAGGGTTTGGGTGGACTTTCATCAAATTTTATATTTAATGACTCTTCTACCTTCATTGTTTCTTTGTTTAATATGGCGTAAGCTTTGCTATTTGGCGAATAACCTAAAAGATACCTTGGTTGATTTAGGATCAAATTTTGTAAGGTAATCTTTAGTGTTAAGAATAAAACATTTACTACCAAAGACTCTAAGGTGATTTAACGTAGGCTTTTGCCTCGAAATAACTCATATGGAGTTTTCCTAAGATTGGTCTAATCAAGACTCGATTGAGTATATCGTTGAAGTATCAACGGCATTACACCAAAACTTTTGAGGTATGGATTGTTCATTAAGCATGGTTCGACTCATTTCTTGTAGAGTTCTATTCTTTCTTTCTACTACCCCATTCGATTGTGGAGTGCGTGGGCCGAGAAGTTGTGAGTAATACCATTAGCGTCACAAAAGCTCCGGTGCACTTCATTATCGAATTCCTACCATGATCCGTCCTAATAGACACTATGGGTCTTCTAGTTGTCTTTGGATCTTTTGCTTAATATTTCAAAATAGTTAAAGGTTTCCGTTTTGTTCTTTAAAATTTTGTCCAAGTATACCTAGAGTAGTCATCCACTATTACCAAAGTATAGTAGTTGCCTCCATAACTTTGGATAGCGGATGGACCAAATAAATCCATATGTAGTAATTCTAGACACTTAGTTGTGGACACCATGTTTTTAGCTTTATGACTCGAATGAGCTTGTTTTCCTATATTACAAGCATCACAAAATGATGTTCATATTTTAACTTAGGTAGATCTCTTACTAGATCTTTGGATGATAGCGATTGAAGAAGTCGCATGTTGGCGTGACCCAATCTTGATGCCATAAGGTCAATATCATCCATAGAGGTAAGACATAGTTTGTCTTTAGGTTCATTACCGATTTTAATGACATAGACTCCATGTTTCCTAATTCCTCTTCCTATGGTTATGCCATTTTAAGTATCTTACTACGGTTTGGTAAAAGTACATTGCACTTTTATCACATATTTGTCCTATACTTAAGAGATTAAAGTTTAGGTTTTCTCGTGACACACATCGTTAATGGTTAGAGATTTGTTAGAGATCGTACCTTTACCGATGATTCTACTTTGCTATTTCCAAACACCACATTACCTCCATTGAAGGATTCATATGTGGAGAATAGATCCTATTGCGGTCATGTGCCTCGTGCACCGCTATCCTTGACCCATTCATCGGGGTCTAGGTGGACCTTTAAGCACACCTAAAACAATAATAAACTCAAAGTTTGGTCCCCATTTGTTCATGGGTCCATTAGTGTTAAACATTCCATTCATGTTAGACATGTATGGATAAGATGAGTATGCATTCCATGGAGCAAAGTTTTGAAAAGGAAAACCGTTTTGCATGTTTGGATTCCATCCCATTTGATGGTTACTTTTGGGTAAGCGTTATTAGGTCTCCTAAATGAATTAGGTTTTGAAAAGATGGAGCTTTGTTTCTTGCAAAAGTAGGATTATATTTTGGAGGTGGTTGTCTAGTGGTGACATGAGTTGGTTTCTTCCTATTAACTATAACAAACTCGGTTCTAGGTAAGGAAGCTACGTTATTGCTCTTGTTTGCTCTGACGAGATCCACGGATCCCTTTACGTACACTAGCGGTTCCCTTTTAGGGGATCCGTGGGATCCGCCACAACGATGGTGGTTTTCTAGTTCCTTAACAAATTTTGTTTCTTTACTTTCACTAGTTGATGGATCAAGTTGTTGACTACCTAGACCTTTTTGATTATTACGGTTTTAACACCTTGAGTATTGTATCTAAAGTGTTCGTACTCATTCTAGCAATTTTAGAATCTAAGTTATCCACTAGTGTTTGAAGTTGAGCATAAAGTTCACATTCACCACTTGCTATTTTACCTTTTTCTAAGCGTTTTAGTTTTGCTTTTAATTCTATGACTTCTTTATCTAAGCGTTGATTTTGACTCTTTAAAAGCTTATTTTGTTAACTAATTTTAAGCTAATATTGCATAGTTTATCATATTCATTATGCAATGAGTCGTCATCAAGTGATGAGCTACTATAGTATTCGTGACATACCTCGTCGTTTGCCATGAGACAAATTTCTTCGTCTTCCTCGTCGCTCATTCCCCATGTTCCGCTCACGAGCGCCTTTTGATCATCCGTTTGGGACACTTACTAATAAAGTGGTTTGGGTCCCCACATTTAAAGCAAATACGATCATCCTTTGGCTTCTCGTCCTCTTTGCTTTTCAAAAGCCTTTCTTATCGTCATACGGTTGTTTGGCGTATCTACCCTTTCTTCTAAAGAACTTTTAAAGTCCCTTACCGCCATAGCGTACTCTTCGTCGTCACTACTCGAAGATGAGTTCTCCTCATCGCTCGAAGCCTTTTTGGCTTTAAGGGCAAGAGATTTGTGTTTCTCTTTCACCTTTGAGGCTTGGAATCTTTAGCAAGGACAAGCTCGTAGACTTTTAGGTTGCCTATGAGTTCATCGAGGGTGAGGATTGTCAAATCTTTTGACTCTTGATTGCCGTCACCTTGGATCTCCACTTGATGGAAGTGCCCTTAGATATCTCCTAACATGGTTACGGCTAGAAAAGGATTCATCAAGTGCTTGTAAAGATGTAATAATAGTATTAAAGTTAGCAAATGAATGATCTATAGTTTCCTCATCCGATATTGAAAATTGTTCATATTGTTGAACAAATAAATCAATTTTATTATTTTTAACTTGTTGGTTGCCTTGATGAGTTACAACTAAAGAATTCCAAATTTCTTTAGAGGTTTTAAGCATAGAAATTCTTTGAATTCCTTTTTCGGTAAAGCATTATATAAAACCATTTTGCTTCACTATTTTTAGAAAGCTTTTCTTCATTTCATCATTTAGTTTATCATGAGGTATGTGAACTAAATTTCCTTTATCATCATTTGAGGTAGCCTCAAAATCACCTTCAACAATAATGTACCAAAGATCAATATCTTTAGACTTCACATATGTTTGAATCTATTTTTCCAATATATAAAACCATTAGTTTCAAGTAGTGGTGGTGGTTGCATAGATTGCCCTTCCTTATAATTTTCGAACCCATAGTGATCGAAAAGTTTTTAAAATACAATTTTATTTTAAAACTTTTATAAACTTAGCTCTTGATGCCAATTGTGGAAAACTAGAAGGGGGTTGAATAGTTTTGCCGATTTAAAGTTGATTTCAAAACTTTAGATTCGATATTATGTGAAATCGTATGGATGTTGAGCGTGTAGATCTAATGATAATGCAAGCAAATAAATAAAGTTAAGGGATAGAAATGACACAACCGATTTATAGTGGTTCGGCTACAAGGTCACCTTCCTTGCCTACTCCACTCCCGAGTCACCTACTCGAGAGTTCAAGCACTATGTCAACAAACTCCTTCACTTGGCGGAGAAGCCTTCACAGCGTTGCTTACACTTTTTCGGTACAAAGCTAGATACCGAGTCCGTAGCACGGTGGACCAAACCAACACAACTATTACACAACAAATATGTGAAATATCAAATACAAGATCTTACTCTGAAATCTTGCGGGTGACAAATCAATCAAGGACCCTTGCTTGGATGACTTGTAGAATGCTCGTGATCTCGCCTTAGAAGGACCTATATGAGGATCACAAATAGAAAGAAAGAAGAACAACTCTCTAGATCAAGTGATCTATATGTTAGAAGAGAATGAGAGTGTATGAGAGATTTAGTAAGAAGAGGGTGAGTTAGAATGAAGAAATGGCTCTCTATTTATAGGCAAATTTCTTCACTTTGTTCCCACGGATCCCTTCCCTTCCACAGGATCCGTCTAGTGTAATCCTAGGGATCCGTGGGCGCTCCTCTTTGCCCATGGGTTTTTGGTTATGGGTCATGGGTTATGGGTTGGTCCATGGGTTATATCTAGATTCAATGTATCTAAGTATACATTGTATCAAGTCTCTTTGGGTATGGGTTAAGATCCATGGGTTATGGTCCATGGGTTATGATATTTACCCATCCTAATAAACTATTACAACAAATGCTTAATTACTACATTTTGTATTTAAATGGCTATATGTAAATGCTTTACAAAACTAACATGTATCCTTTATAATTGTACTTAAGATAACATTATATTTGTTATCAACAAAACACAAAGAGATCGCAAAATATTAATAAGCGGTTTTACGGTTTATTTGTATTAACGCTTCAGAGAATGCATAATCCCTTCGCCTTGCCTTTTGACCACTATATTCTTGAGGAAAGTGTAGTCCCATTTAGACGAAAGATCAACATGTTTAATGGCCACGATTGCTTTAGTCTTGAACACTTCATGTTGAGACTTGAACACGGTAGCTTATGTAGTAGATTAGTCGGCGTTCCGACCAATGGTGAATCCCATACAATGCATCACGGTCATATACTTCCACATTGTTGGAGAACATGTGGTTAGCCCTTTCCTCGATGGCTATGCGGTTAGAGTATATGGTGCAAGGAATGGAAGTGTCGGAGATGTAGCGTATTTCCTTGAACCATCGCCACCGTGTAGAAGAAATTCCAAGTCTTTGTTGAAGAAATATCGGAATGGAATCCTAGGTGATCTGGTTGGCCAATTGTTGGTAGAGGTTTAGACCATCGGTGTAATATGGAGGGTTGTCGGTTTGGTGAAGTCGATGTTTGCTTGAGGTTGAGCGAATCCATGTTGTTGTAACACCCCAACCCGATAAGGGTAGAAGTATTACAAAATGGTGTCATATCAAAGCATACATAATGAACATAACAAAGCAGCGGAAGTCTTATATAAATAACCAAAGGAAAATCCAGCCAACACGGCTTAAACATTACATAAGTTCAAAGGAATCAAAGGAATAATCCAAGACATAAATAAGCATAATCCGAGTCTAATAAATGTCAACATAATGAAGTAGAAACTAAGATGACTAAAGCCATAAGTCCGCATATCCGCTCATCACTCAAACCCATAGCTAAGAATCCCAGCATCTAGCTTAATTACATGCCGCATGGAAAGAAAACGGTGAGCTTAAAAGCCCAAAGAGCAGATATATATAACAAGCGAATAATCGAAGGTTAAGTAACGAAGGTAGCATAATCATAAGGTGCAAATGGGAATATCATAAGGCATAACAAAGGATAACGAATAGAAATAGAAATGAAAGGTCAGTCCTCAACCACGAGCCCATATCATATCAAACACATATCATATCATATCATATCAGTTGTATCCCGAGGGGT
Organism: Chrysanthemum lavandulifolium; assembly: GCA_022545495.1. Taxonomy (NCBI): domain Eukaryota; kingdom Viridiplantae; phylum Streptophyta; class Magnoliopsida; order Asterales; family Asteraceae; genus Chrysanthemum; species Chrysanthemum lavandulifolium. The sequence goes on from CM040241.1 coordinate 269,251,320, forward strand.
GACCTCGAAATACCATATAAAGGAGGGGAGACCTCAAATAACCATGGAGTGATCAACTCCCAAAAATGTGAAGACGCGGATTGCACCCGACATCATTCACCAAACAAAGCTCCAATCGATTAAATCCTCGAAACAAATCAAATCTAGGATGCATCCATACGCCCCCAAAACATATAATGGCCAAATCATATACATATAGTGAGCTCATAATCATATCAAAATGGGGACGGTGTGCAACATCACTCGTGCACACTAAGTCATGCCATTGGTGCATCAATGACACGGTCATGTTACCTTCCGTACTAGGAAACAAATTTTGGCTCGGGTATCAGACTGAAGGGTCAAAGCATATACATATCATAAGGGTTCATATCAGATTTCATATCAAAGTTTCATATCAAAGGTTCATATCAAAGGTTCATATCAAAGGTTCATATCAAAGGTTCATATCAAAGGGAGCATAGCAAAGTCATAGGGAAGCCCTAATCATTAGGCTTAGAGTACAACGTAACAGATCAAGCTAATATCGAAAGATGTATAAGAATCACGAGAAACCTTAAGAGATAAGGTCAGAATATCTGTACCTTATTCAAAGCAAGCAAACAAAGAAAGTAAAGTCAAGAAATGAGATCAATCACGCCGCCCGGAACCTATATGAATTAAATAACGTTCTATAAGAATCAGATTACTCGTTTAAGACGGCTTTCCATTTTTAGTAAGTTTCCCGTTTTAGTAATCTTTCCATTTTAAGTAACTTTCTATTTTAGGAAACTTTCTATTTTAGGCAGGTTTCTATTTTTAGTAACTTTCCATAATTAGCGTTTCCATATTTAGTTTCCATATTTAGCGTGTTATAATTAGCGTTTCCATATTTAGCGTGTTTCCATAATTAGCGTGTTTCCATATTTAGTTTTCCATATTTAGCGTGTTTAGTTACTTATCTCAAGTTAAATAATGAAAATGAGTATTATAATGATTTAAGGATCATTTATGACAAGTTACCAAAGTTTAGGGTTTAAAATGTCAATATTGCAAAGTATAGGGTTAAAAGTGTAAATATAGCAAGTTTACTCATTTTACTCATTAAATCCATTTAGTTACAATATTAACAAGTTAATCCATCAAGTTTCATAATTTACAAAACAACCCTTTAACTTTATTAAATCATGAAATTACAAACCTAGTTTTAGATTAAGGTTAACGAATCCGTTTAAATCATTTTAGCACGATTATTACAAGATTAATATACACCTTATGTGATAACATTTTCATTCGAATTACCCTTCCAAATCCAATATATGTACGCCCCATTTTATAAATCAAAACACCTTCATAATCATTCGTTATTAGTTCCAATTATCATATACGTAATCATGTAATCAAAAGATCATTAAACCCTTTTCATAAATTAAATATAAATCGACATATGTAAGACCAAAAATCAGTTTCATATACATATAATATGTCATATCCCATTCGAATAATATAGATCAATATTCAAGGTTTTATCATTTCATGTGTTATCATTTCATATAGTTATGATTTTATGTGATCTATTTTATCAAATAACAAGCCCTAGAACATCATAGATGCCACGAATTGGATTAAGAAACAAAGAGAAGAGATTCGAGATGATGATATGTTACCCTCGTAGCGTGTATGTGACAAGACAACAAGAATCAAACCACAAAACCAACCAAGTCTCCTTTGGCTCTTCAAACCCCACGTACACCTTAATACACCCACGACCAAGCTCCAAATCAAACCAAACACGACCACGACACCCACTAAACGATCACCTACGATCACAAGCCTCCTTGGAACACCTTGGTTTGTATTATTTTCGGATTGAATGGGAGAAAACAATTTATGCCGCCACTATGTATGGAGAAAAAGAGAGCTAGGGTTTTGTGTGTATTTTGAAATGAAATGGAAATGAGATAATGTGATTAATCAAAATTGATATGGTGAGTTAATATGGAGCAATTATAGGCCGGCCATCAAGGGGTTTCAAGACCAATTCCATAACTTCCATTCTTATCATTTTACCATGTATCTAGTCTTGTTTCAAGTCCAAGTTAATAGTGTACCATTATGAAATGTTTAAGTGTTACTAGACTTTAATTATTCAAGTTCTTTTAATGTATAACATAAGTTTATTATTCTCATTTTGTATATATATTATTAATGAGATAACTTGTTAAATGATGTTGAAGTGTTTCCCGAGTTTTTATAATTTTTAGTTTGAGGGCAAAATTGTCATTTCACGCGATTTAGATTTTAGGGTTTTACAACTCTTCCCCTCTAAAAAGAAAATTTTCGTCCTCGAAAATTGAAAAGGAAACGAAGCAATAAACGAAGACATACCCGATGATGAAAAGAAATGCGGATAACTAGCTCGCATAGATTCCTCGGTCTCCCAGGTAGCTTCACGCTCTGGGTGATTCTTCCAAAGAATCTTAACAAACGGAATTACTTTGTTTCTCGTGATTCGATCTCGTCGATCTAAAATAGCTTCGGGTTCCTCCGGTAATGACATATCTGGCTGAATCTGATCCAAAGGATAGGAAACCACATGCAACGGATGGTAGTTGTATCCCCGCAGCAGAGATACATGAAACACGTCATGAACATGAGATAACTGAGGAGGTAGAGCTAGACGGTAGGAAACCTCCCCAATACGATCCAGAATCTCGAAAGGTCCGATGAATCGAGGACTGAGCTTGCCCTTGATTCCAAAACGCTTAATACCACGGGACGGCGAAACTTTCAGAAAAACACGATCACCAACATTAAACTCCAGGTCGCGTCTATGCTTATCAGCATAACTCTTTTGCCGTGAACGAGCCTCCTTCAATTTTTCCCTAGCGACTGCCACCTTCTCATTAGTGACCTCAATAATCTCAGGCCCCTCAATCAAACGCTCACCTACTTCGTCCCAACAAATAGGTGCTCTACATTTCCTCCCATATAACAACTCGTACGGTGCTCCTTTGATGCTAGCGTGCCAACTATTGTTGTAGGCAAACTCCACCAAGCACAAATACTCATCCCAGTCCCCAGTCCATTCCAATGCACAAGCCCGTAACATGTCCTCAAGAGTCTGAATGGTCCTCTCCGTTTGACCATCAGTTTGAGGATGAAAAGCAGTACTGAACTTAAGACGCGTGCCCCAATTTTTCTGCAGACTCTTCCAAAAATGTGACGTGAAGCGCGGATCTCTATCAGAAATAATAGCAGTAGGAGTACCATGCAATCTAACAATCTCTTGCCGAAAAATCTCCGCCAACCTACTAACACGATAATCTTTCCGGATAGGTAAGAAATGAGCAGACTTGGTTAGCCGATCAACGACCACCCAAATCGCATCATGTCTTTTACGAGTGAGAGGCAAACCGGTGACAAAATCCATAGAAATCTCTTCCCACTTCCAAGTAGGAATCTCCAATGGCTGAAGTAGACCACTAGCCCGTTGATGCTCTATCTTGACCTGCTGACAAGTCATACACTTAGAAACATACAAAGCCACATCCTGTTTCATGCCATTCCACCAGAAATGCTGCTTAAGATCCCGATACATCTTGGTAGAACCAGGATGAATAGTGAAAGGGGAACTATGAGCCTCTGACAAAACAGTCTCACGCAAAGCAGGATCATTCGGAACACAAAGTCGGCCCTCATACCATACAACGCCGAAACCATCAACACTGAAGTCCGTCTGCTTACCCGCCTCGATATTCTGAACTATAGACCAAAGCTCACCATCATCCTTCTGAGCTTCCTTAATCCGCAATATAAGGTTGGACTCAACCTTCAAGCTCGCCCAATAACCATCATAACCCCGAAAACAAAACTCCACATCCATCAGCTCAAGATCGTGAAGAACCCTGGGTTCAATCTCCAAACTAGCAATCATACCCGACTTTCGGCTTAATGCATCGGCAACCACATTAGCCTTACCCGGTGATCTTGGATGTTAGTGTCGTAGTCCTTAAACTCTAGCCATCTCCATTGTCTCATATTGAGCTCCTTTTGTGTGAATATATACTTTAAACTTTTGTGGTCAGTAAAGATATCACACGACTCACCGTACAAGTAATGCCTCCAAATCTTTAAGGCAAAAACCACCGCAGCCAACTCTAAATCATGCGTGGGATAATTCTCCTCATACGATTTCAATTGCCTCGAAGCATAGGCAATCACCTTACCATGCTGCATCAACACACAACCCAACCCTTTCTTTGACGCGTCACTATAAATCTGAAAACCTCCGAAACCCGATGGAAGTGTCAAAACAGGCGCAGAAACCAATCTACGTTTCAACTCCTCGAAACTCTTTTCACGCTCCTCCGTCCATTCAAACTTTTCTCCTTTCCTCATCAATTGCGTCAAAGGTAGCGCCAATCGAGAGAAACCCTCAACAAAACGACGGTAATAACCAGCAAGGCCCAGGAAACTTCTCACTTCCGTCACGGTAGTAGGTCTCGGCCATTTTGTGATAGCCTCGACTTTAGATGTGTCCATCTTGATACCATCAGCAGACACAACGTGACCAAGGAAAGCAACTTGGCTCAGCCAGAATTCACACTTAGAAAATTTTGCATACAACTTCTGCTGCCGAAGAGTCTCCAATACAATACGAAGATGCTGCTCATGCTCAGCCTCACTCTTAGAATACACAAGGATGTCATCGATGAAGACGATTACAAATTTATCGAGGTACTCATGGAAGACACGGTTCATAAGATCCATGAAGACTGCAGGTGCATTAGTCAAACCAAACGGCATAACCAAGAACTCATAATGGCCATAGCGAGTACGAAACGCGGTCTTAGGAACATCTTGTTCCTTCACACGTAACTGATGATAACCAGACCTCAAATCGATCTTAGAAAAGAATTTTGCACCTTGCAATTGATCAAACAAGTCGTCGATGCGTGGAAGGGGATAACGGTTACGGATAGTGATACGGTTCAGCTCACGGTAGTCAATACACAACCTCATACTACCATCCTTCTTCTTAACAAACAACACTGGTGCGCCCCAAGGTGAAACACTGGGCCTAATAAAGCCGTTCTCCAACAGTTCTTGCAACTGTTCCTTCAACTCTTTCAATTCGATCGGTGCCATACGGTAAGGAGCTTTAGATATAGGTTCGGCCCCAGGAATCAAATCGATGCCAAACTCAACTTCCCTAGCCGGAGCAATACCAGGGAGTTCATCAGGAAAAACGTCGGGAAAATCGCGTACAACAGAAAGACTTTCAATGGTCGGAACATCGAGAGAAGTATCCTTAATGGATGCCAGAAAACCAAGGCAACCATGCGAAATGAGAGTGCGAGCTTTCATAGCTGAGATGATCTTAACCGACTTAGGCGGTTGAGCACCATGATAAACGAAATCAGGTTGGTGAATATTACCAAAGATAACAATTCGAGCATAGCAGTCAATGGTAGCCCTATGCAAGGCCAACCAATCCATACCCAGAATAATATCGAAATCAATCATATCCAAAGGAAGAAGATTAGCGAACGAATACCATCATCGAAGCGTAAGGACAATCCACATACTCACGATCAATAAGTACTTGGTTTTCATAGGGGTGGAAATAGAGACTCGGTTTAACAAAGGTGTGGGTGTCATATTTAACTTCCTTATAAGCAAAGTAGATATCATAGAATGTGTAGCGCCGGTATCAAATAAAGTAAAAGCAGAAATATCACCAATATGAATAATGCCGGTAATGGTACCTGGAGTGTTTGCTGCCTGGTCCCGAGTAACAAAAAACACACGGCCCTTAGTCGGAGCTGGTTTGGCCGTGTTTCCCGGAGTAGTCACTTTCCCTTGAGTAGGGCAATCCTTCACCCTATGAGTAGTAGATCCACATCCATAGCAACCACCTGTGGCCTTGAAGCAAACGCCCGGATGGGGCTTACCACAAGTGTTGCAAAGTGGAGGAGGAGGCAAAACTTCAGCGGGCCTCCGCTGATATGACGAACCAGAAGAACGGTCCTGCTGACCACCACGATAAGATTGGTCCCTAACCTGACGTTGACCCCCAGCATCACGACCCTGACGGTCGTTTCCCGATCTGTCGTACCTCTGAGAACCATGTGCCCTAGTATCCTGACGCCCACGGTCGTGACCACGGTCATGTCTACCCCTGAACTCCTGAGTCTGGTCCTGTCGACCCCGAGGATGAATACGATCACCATCCTGTTCCTCTTGTTGTAACCACGCTCCTCATGCAATAACTCAATGTTGCGGGCATCATCCATAGCTGCACCACCTCGATATCGATGGTTGATCATCCTGTCTAGCACCCACTTCTTTAACCCCCATTTGAACTTACGAGCCTGACGACGAGCATCTCCAGCAACTGTAGCACCTACAAACCCAACCATCCTCATAAATCGTTGCATATACTCGTGAGAATTTTCCTTATCCAACTGATGAATGGACTCATACTCCCTCTCATATCGTAGCTGTTCTGACTCAGGGAAATACTGCTTGTAGAAGATGCCTCTGAAGGTATTCCAAGCACAAGTATCAAGAAAGTTCTCTTCTTTGGACAAGAGATAGGCCTTCCACCAATTTAGGGCATCACCCTCGAGTTTGAAGGCAGCAAGTCGGGTTTTCACATCATCACCACAACCCAGCACATTGAAAAGCTTTTCCAAGTGTGATCCGATCCTCGACCTCATTAGGTGAAGCTGCCGAGCGAAAAGGGATTGGCTTAAGTTTGTTGAAGCGCTCGATCCATACATGAATGGGTGTAGGTGGGTTATCACCCCCACCATTACCCCCAGAAGAACTAGCGCCATTCCGAACATTCTGAGTGATGGTAGCAATCATCTCGGGCATGGCAGAGGCCAGAGCGCGTGCAATCAAAGCTTCGAAATTAGGATTTCCATCCCCGTTGTCGTCGCCGTTCCTACGAGTTTGGACCATCTGAAGAGTTCATTAAACGATTAGCAAAGGTTAGGAAAATAAGATGAAGATCATGAACGGAAACGATGAAAATGAACCTAGAATCTACCCAAACCTCACCAGTCAAAACTTAAGCTCTACGGATAACGCTTAGGGTCCATATGTCACAGGTCCTGACTACAAGTCGTAAACCTGGCTCTGATACCATAATTGTAACACCCCAACCCGATAAGGGTAGAAGTATTACAAAATGGTGTCATATCAAAGCATACATAATGAACATAACAAAGCAGCGGAAGTCTTATATAAATAACCAAAGGAAAATCCAGCCAACACGGCTTAAACATTACATAAGTTCAAAGGAATCAAAGGAATAATCCAAGACATAAATAAGCATAATCCGAGTCTAATAAATGTCAACATAATGAAGTAGAAACTAAGATGACTAAAGCCATAAGTCCGCATATCCGCTCATCACTCAAACCCATAGCTAAGAATCCCAAAGATCTAGCTTAATTACACCGCATGGAAAGAAAACGGTGAGCTTAAAAGCCCAGGTGAGCAGATATATATAACAAGCGAATAATCGAAGGTTAAGTAACGAAGGTAGCATAATCATAAGGTGCAAATGGGAATATCATAAGGCATAACAAAGGATAACGAATAGAAATAGAAATGAAAGGTCACCTCAACCACGAGCCCATATCATATCAAACACATATCATATCATATCATATCGGTTGTATCCCGGGGTGACCTCGAAATACCATATAAAGGAGGAGACCTCAAATAACCATGGAGTGATCAACTCCCAAAATGTGAAGACGCGGATTGCACCGACATCATTCACCAAACAAAGCTCCAATCGATTAAATCCTCGAAACAAATCAAATCTAGGATGCATCCATCGCCCCCAAAACATATAATGGCCAAATCATATACATATAGTGAGCTCATAATCATATCAAAATGGGGACGGTGTGCAACATCACTCAACCACACTAAAGTCATGCCATTGGTGCATCAATGACACGGTCGAGTTACCTTCGACTAGGAAACAAATTTTGGCTCGGTATCGGTGAAGGGTCAAAGCATATACATATCATAAGGGTTCATATCATATTTCATATCAAATTTCATATCAATTTTCATATCAAAGGTTCATATCAAAGGTTCATATCAAAGGTTCATATCAAAGGAGCATAGCAAAGTCATAGGAAGCCCTAATCATTAGGCTTAGAGTACAACGTAATGTATCAAGCTAATATCGAAAGATGTATAAGAATCACGAGAAACCTTAAGAGATAAGGTCGAATATCATGCCTTATTCAAGCAAGCAAACAATGAAAGTAAAGTCAAGAAATGAGATCAATCACGCCTTGGAACCTATATGAATTAAATAACGTTCTATAAGAATCGAATTACTCGATTAAGACGGCTTTCCATTTTAGTAAGTTTCCGTTTAGTAATCTTTCCATTTTAAGTAACTTTCTATTTTAGGAAACTTTCTATTTTAGGTGTTTCTATTTTAGTAACTTTAATTAGTATAATTAGCAATTTAGCCCATAATTAGCGGTTTCCATATTTAGCGAGGTTTCCATATTTAGTAGGTTTCCTTAATTAGCGGTGTTCCATATTTAGCGTTTCCATAGTTACTTTTAGTCTTATCTATAGTTAAATAATGAAAATGAGTATTATAATGATTTAAGGATCATTTATGACAAGTTACAAAAGTTTAGGGTTTAAAATGTCAATATTGCAAAGTATAGGGTTAAAAGTGTAAATATAGCAAGTTTACTCATTTTACTCATTAAATCCATTTAGTTACAATATTAACATGTTAATCCATCAAGTTTCATAATTTACAAAACAACCCTTTAACTTTATTAAATCATGAAATTACAAACCTAGTTTTAGGTTAAGATTAACGAATCCGTTTTAAACCATTTTAGCTCGATTATTACAAGATTACAATACACCTTATGTGATACCATTTTCAATTCGAACACCCTTCCCAAATCCATTTTATACGCCCATTATTTAAATCAAAACACCTTCATAATCATTCGTTAACAATTCCATTTATCATATACGTAATCATATAATCATAAGATCATTAAACCCTTTTATAAATTAAATATAAGTCGACATATGTAAGACTCAAAATCAGTTTCATATTCATATTATATGTCATATATCATTCTAATAATATAGATCAAGATTCAAGGTTTTATCATTTCATGTGTTATCATTTCATGTGATAATATAGTTATGATTTTATGTGATCATTTTATCATATTACAAGCCCTAGAACATCATATATGCCACGAATTGGATTAAGAAACAAAGAGAAGAGATTCGAGATGATGATCGTTACCCTTGTAGCGTGTATGTGACAAGAAAACAAGAATCAAACCACAAAACCAACCAAGTCTCCTTTGGCCAAATCAAACCCCACGTACACCTTAATAAACCCCACGACCAAGCTCCAAATCGAACCAAACACAATCACAACACCCACTAGACGATCACCTACGATCACAAGCCTCCTTGGAACACCTTGGTTTGAAAGATTTTCGGATTGAATGGGAGAAAACAATTTATGCCGCCACTATGATGGAGAAAAAGAGAGCTAGGGTTTTCTTGTGTATTTTGAAATGAAATGGAAATGAGATAATGTGATTAATCAAAATTGATATGGTGAGTTAATATGGGGAGCCTAATAGGCCGGCCATTTAGGGGCTTAGAAGACCAAATCCATAACTTCCATTCTTATCATTTCAATCATGTATCTAGTCTTGTTTCAAGTCCAAGTTAATAGTGTACAATTATGAACTTGTAATGTGTTACTTAGACTTTAATTATTCAAGTTCTTTTAATGTATATCATAAGTTTATTATTCCATAATGTATATATATTATTAATGAGATAACTTGTTAAATGATGTTGAAGTGTTTCCGAGTTTTTATAATTTTTAGTTGGAGGGCAAAATTGTCATTTCACGCGATTTAGATTTTAGGGTTTTACATCGAATATGAACTTCCTCCACAATGTCGGTTTCAGTGGCTCTTCTTGAGCTTTCCTCTTCGTGCTCAATCACCGGAGTCTTCCTTTGTTTATATATGCTGGTGGACTAGGAGGTTTTGATCTTGAAGGAGGTGCTTTTGATTGAGTAGAAGACCTCTTCGTCCGATTGTGTATCTTGAGCTTTAGTCCACTAGCTTTCTTGGCGATTCGGGCTTGGGTGTGGGAATAGGAATAGCTTTCTTAGAAGGCAGTCCTTTTTCGTGGAGGATTCCTCTTGGGAACTTCCTCGACTCTCAATGGTTGCATCACTCCTGCACTCCTCTTACGGTTCTTCTTGTAGGTGTACGGAAGATTTTTCATCGAGAAAACCAACTTTGTTCTCTTCACGACTACCAAATATCTTTTATAAGAGTAGAGCTATTTGAGTTCATCGAGAGAAGGTGATCAGCAACCTGACACCTTGTTTCTTGGTAGTTGACTCCTTAAATCGATTTGTTAGAGTGGGTTCGAATAACACGTCAAGATTGTCGGGTCATTGATTCTCTTGGGATATCGAATTGAGTCTAAGAGCTCTTTGGATCAACAGTTTTGTGTATCGATATAAGGAATCTTTGAGCCAAGATTTTTGAGGAAGGTCATCATGTCATCCCATATCGAGCTTCAATTTTGATGTGTTTCATGTTGATCGAGCCCAAAGATTTGCGCTTCCACGAGCTTGGGATGCTCATAGCCCTTTGTCATGACTAGAAAGCAGTTTTGTGATGATGATATAAAGGGTTCTCCAAGGTGAGGAATGTTCTTAAGATCTACGTGAGAATGCTTATTAATAACCCTGAAGCTTCGTCATACCCAATATCAATCAAGAATTGCGAGCAGTCTCTTGATGGGTCTGCGAGAGAATTGATTGGTATGATGTCGAATGAGGAGAACGCCCTTAAGTATGCCGGTGTGATGGTGAGTTGTTTGTGGTTAAGAGTCACGATCACGAAGATTACATCCTTTGATCATTTGCATAGTATTCCGAATTCTTTGAATTTAGATCTCGGAGCGATGGCGAGTTGGTGAGCATGTTACGATAGGGATGATTCTTGAGAATATCCACTTTGCAATGAGACAAGAGGATTCCGGCGGTGAGAGTTTCAAAGTCAACTCGATATTGTTCTTTCCAATCTTCATTGGATAGCCATGCGGGAAAATATCGAAGAATGGTGAGAACGTTTGGTGCATCCGCATTCATTTGAGCTTCCATGTCGTGATCTCGAAACACATTTAGCCAAAAGAACCAACATATCGAAAGACATAATGTTAGTCAACGGATGGTTTTATTGTCTAATTATTGAATGTGATGTGTCAATGATTGTTCTGAGTCCAAAATCCTTGTTTGTTCAATAGTCTAATGAAGTCGTGATAAGTTTCATGAGTTAGTTAACTTTAAGTTTTAAAGTTTATGTTATCACTTATTTTTCACAACATATTAAGCGTATAAGCTTATTAGTGACATTATTGGTTTATTGACGTTATGATTTATTCATTTACAAGTTTGCACGTAACAATTCATAAAGAAGGTTTGATCAAGGCTTAGGCGTGAAATGGTAGCTTATCGTGGCAGGAGAGGTATCGGCGTGAGCGCAAGCTTATGCGTGGGATCGACTTCTGGCGTGAAATGTTCAGCGTGGAGCAGGGGACCTTATGCGTAAAGCTTACGCGTGGCGTATATAAAACCTTCGGCGTAAGGCTTACTCGTGAAGTAGACCTTATGCGTGGGGTTCTTGTTCACGCATATCCTTCACGGGATCTGCGTGGTCCCTTGTAGAACCTTACGGCGTGGCGCTACGGCGTAAGATTTCTCGTCGCATAACATGCTACGGCGTAAGGTGATCCTTATGCGTAGATGGTTAACAACCTTGATTCTGATTTTCACGAGTAGCAAACACGAAATAAATTCATCCAGACATCAATATTAACATCCGCATTCATTGTATATGATTTATACACAAACACTTATTCAAATAGTTCGCGTAAAGAACCTTGTCGTAAACTAAAACCCTAAAGTTTATGAGTTACGCGTAAGAAATCTAGCCATGGAATTTGCACCAAAGTTTTCTGGTAGTTCTAAAAGTCATGTGAGTGATATAACCAAGTATTAACATCCATTCGCGATGAATCAAAAATACCCAAATCTCAAGAACATTAAACCCTAATCTCTAATTCTCAATCAATTAGTGTTTACGGGTTGTTTTAAAGCCTAGACATCATTAATTCATCATGATAACAAAATCATACAACTGTCTTTTTGACCAAAAACATTCACATTTGAAAATGCCCAAACCCACGCATAAACCCTAGTTTTTCAAATTCAATCAATACGTGATTAAGGTGCGTTTGAGTAGAAAAATGGTATCAATGATGTTAAAGCGTTTTGGCACTATTATCTTAAAAACAAAACATACAAACATGATCATGTGTTCTTACGCATATCGTAGAACATAAGATCAACCGTAGATCACGTAAATTTAACCGTTGGATTCGTTTGAAAATCAAAACCAATGTTTAAGCGTGTTACAAACACAAAATCACTTCTGATTGATGATCAAAACTTGGTTGTTGAGCGATTAATAAGCGTAGGATTAGTTTGGTGTTTGTAATAAATGTGAAGTGGTGAAGATTACGTGGAGGAGTTTTATTAAAATAACTTTAAGCTTTTGGCGGTTTAGTCCCTCCACCTTTTCCATTTTCATCCAAGCCTTTTAACTTCCATTTGGTTACCAAACGAAGAATATTTGGAAATAACTTTGACGACACTCTCCCTCGACTTAAGAAATAATGAAAGTTTATAAATTTTAGTTCGAGGAGTGTCGATTAAACCGAAATATGACTACCATTATTAAAGAAACAACGGGATAATGTAACATGCAAGTACGGTTATTTTAAAATGATTAAAATTAATTTTCTCCCCTCAACACTTGATCGAAAAAATCTTGAATTTTGAAAGATTTGAGTGTTGACGAAGAAATGTACTTGCCATGTTTGAAGAAATATAGATAGAAGAATATTTTTGTTGTTTTATCGATTTTCTATTTTTGTATTTTGTTTTGAAAATTATTTACAAAAGAGATTTTGGTGTTTGGTGGTTTTAAAATTTGTTTTAAGAGTTCATCCAATTCCTCTTGAGTCAAACACCGCATACCAATCCGGTGGACCACTCATTAAACCTAGCGGGAGGCAAGGCTTTGGTGAGTAGATCGCCAATTGGTATGCAGCCTTAGCAGTATAATTCAACTGCACTGTTCATGGTCCTTGATGAAATGATAGTGAAGATCGATGTGCTTTGATTTCGGTCTTTGGGCGGGTTGCACGAGATCGCGATGGCACTCCGATTGTCGCGATACATCGGGATTACATCAAATATGTAACCATAGTCTTTGAGTTGTGTTCTCATCCGGATGACTTGAGCACAACACGCCGACCGACTACATATTACTCGCTCGGTTGATAATGATGTACAATCCTGCTTCTTCAATTGCGGGACACAGTTTATCACCAAGAAATTGTAGTGCTCTGAAGTACTTTTCCGTGAATCTAAACATCTGCGTGATCGGCATCCGAAAAGCGATTAGTTCAAAACCGAATCCTTCGGATACGGATCCCAGTTAATGGTTCCCTTGATGTATCGGAGGATTCTTTTAGCCTCGAGAGGTGGGTTTCGATTGGTCTCGTGATAGCGGGAGCGAGATAAACAACAAAGACAATGTCGGTCGCTAGTTGTTAGATACATGAGAGACCCAATAATACTTCGGTATTTGGTAGGGTCCACTAATTTCCTATGTAAATCAACGTCTAGCTTCTTGGTATGAGTCATTGGTGTGGCATAAGTGTCACGGTTTTCATTCAAATTTGTTTAACAATTCAAGGGCATATTTGGGTGACTCAAGAAAATACCACGGGGTGATTGATGAACTTGCGGTCCTAGAAAGAGCGTAAGTTCACCCATCATGGACATTTCAAAATTTTCTTCATTAGTTTTGCAAAAGCGATTGAGTACTTTTAACCCAAAAATGATGTCATCCACGTAAATTTGAACAATTAAGATATGTGCCCGTGATATTGTATGAAAAGAGTAGGGTCGACCAGACCTTTGGTGAAATTATTGGCAATGAGGAAAGATGATAGCTTATCGTACCATGCCGAGGAGCTTGTTTGAGACCATACGAGCTTTGTTCGGTTTGTAGACATGGTTAGGGAACTCGGGATCAACGAATCCTTCGGTTGGTGACATAAAGCTGTTTCTTTAAGTTGTCCGTTGAGAACGCAGTTTTGGCGTCCATCGAAAGACCGTCATATTCATATGAGCCATAACGCGAAATATCCGAACATCCTCAAGGCGAACAGCCGGAGCAAATGATTCTTCAAAGTCAATACCTCCTCACAGTCGATAACCCTTAGCCACCGACATGACTTGTTTCGATTACGTTCCTTGACATCAATTTGTTCTTCCAAATCCATTTAAGACCAATGACATAGACCCTGTTGGTCTTTCGACCGATTCCATACTTCAAGGCGTTTGAATTGGTTTAGTTCTTCCTACATGGATTCAATCCGGTTTTCTTTTGTCATTGCGTCTTTAATGTTTTAGGCTCAGTTAGCGAGACGGTGAGTGCATAAATGCAATGTTCACCATCTGTGTGAAGACGTTGTCTCGTAACGGCCGGTTGATTCGGGTTGCCAATAATATTTGCGGATGATGGTCTTTTGTCCATCGATGTGTAGAGGTTGATGTTAGTATACATTGTGAAGATTACGAGGATTCAAATGGTTTGTCGATGATTCGCGACATTAGGTGCGCAGTTTCATTAGCAAGCGGGTTAAAGAAGCATTTGGATCAAAATCTGCGGTGGGGTACTTCATTAAGAACATCATCGGCCGGTTCATCATTGTTGGGCGTTTTGTTCAACTGTTGTGGTGGAGTCAATGGTGGTGCTTTTCAACATTAGTTGTTGTAGCGGTGTATCGGTATAAGAGTAGTATTAGGTTGGCGGTGAGCAGCGGATACACTTGGAGCACATTCATCAATATCGTCCTGAGCAGTGGAGCAAATAACCTTTCCATTTGTTGTGAGTGAGTTGGGGGCTTTGTTCGGTGATGATGGGTTTTGAGGAAGTTTAAGCGGTTGTGACCCGGGTTCCAAGTCGTTATACTCGAAGCCATTTCCGTAAGTTCATCAAAATGAGCATGAATCGTTTCCATAACCTCTTTTGTCACGATTCGGATCCGGTAACCTTTAGAATTCTCGCAATATCCAATAAAGACTCAATGTCGACTTTGGCTTTGAGCTTTCCAAAATCATCACGATCATTATTCGCATAGCAAAGGGATCCAAATACATGAAAGTGTTTGAGATTCGGTTTATGGTTATGGAGAAGCTCAAAAGGTGTTTTGTTGTGGCGTTTAGTAATCATATAACGATTTTGAGTATAGCATGCGATGAATCGACACGCCCATAAGTAATCTGGAAGTTTAGCATTGATTAACATTGTTCTTGCGGCTTCCACTAACGTTCGGTTTAGTCTTTCAACAACTCCTTTTTGTTACGGTATACGTGCAATAGATGTCGATGCTCAATTCCCACTTTCTCATAAAATTCTCGAAGAGTTTGGTTAACAAATTCGGTTCCTTTATACATTCTTATTTGGCGGACGGTGTTAGGAGCTAAACTTGAATTTTCGTGAGAAGGTGATGATCATTTGTGGAGCTTGGTCTTTGCTTGAAGAAAGTAGACCCAAGTCCATCGTGAATAGTCATCAACAATTACTAAGATGTAGCGTTTGCCATTGATCATTTGCACGCAGCATCGGGCCACACAAATCCATGTGAAGAAGATGAAGCACATCTTTGAGAGCTGTGTTCCACCTTTGAAGGAAAATGAGCACGAGTGCTTTTCCTTGTTCACAGTGAGCAAAGGTGATCTTTAGAATACCGGAATCGTGGGAGACCTTCAACTAGTTTGTGTCGAGCAAGATTGGTTATAGTTTGAAAGTTTAAATGTGAGAGGCAGCGATTGCCATAGCTAGGATTTACGTTGGCGTTGCCTTTGAAAGTAAGCGAGATGGGAGATGAAGCAACCATGTATTGCATAGAGATAGTGTAAATACTTGAGTTCATGAGCGGACATAAGGTCGTTT
This sequence comes from Chrysanthemum lavandulifolium, assembly GCA_022545495.1. Classification (NCBI taxonomy): domain Eukaryota; kingdom Viridiplantae; phylum Streptophyta; class Magnoliopsida; order Asterales; family Asteraceae; genus Chrysanthemum; species Chrysanthemum lavandulifolium. The sequence continues at coordinate 269,267,456 of CM040241.1, forward strand.
CCTTGTAGATCACAAATGAAACAAGATTTCTCCTGAAAGAAACCTCCAAATCTCCATCACGGAGCCGACCTCTGAAAGCAGTTGTGACCGGGGCCTTCCACATAATAAACCACGCTAATTTCGATGTTCCCATTGATAAAGTCTTCGTAGCCATGATAGGCTGCGAAGTGATCATTCGAATCAGCGGTGCCAATGAACTTTGCAATAAAGTTTGATAACGAGTTTAAGATTGCCTATCATGTGTCGGGAACATCCTCTATCAACAATCCAGAGAATGATACATATCACTGCATTCTTGATGAGTGTGTAAATACTCATCATTTTTGTTCTTCTACACTGCAAAAGCAGTCAAAAACACTTTGAAAAGTCTCAAAAGGCGAGAAAAAATATTTAGGCAGATTTTATGCAATAATTGTCAAAATCTAGTCCACGTTATTCAAAACATGTAATTTTTCATAAAGGACCTCAGGAATTTTCAAGTTGTCAAAATTAGCCTTATAAAATTCAATTTTGCAAAATGGCAACTTGAGTCCTTGGAATTTTAAAAGATTGACAGAAATTACCCCAGGACATTTTTAATTTGAAAATTATGATTTTTGGTCCTTGGGAAAATTAAACTTGTCATAATTGGTCCCTATGATGAATATTGGAAAAATACAGTTTCGGTCCCTTGGTTTTTGTGGAATTGCAGTTATGGTCCTTGTGATTAAAATACCAACCCCACAACCACTTGACCTCCCTTCCATTTGAACCCCATCAATCCATTTTTCTTTTGTCATTGCGTCTTTAATGTTTTTAGGCTCAGATTGGCAGACAGTGAGTGCATAAATGCAATGTTCACCATCTGTGTGAAGATGTTGTCTCGTAACGATAACGGTTGATTCGGGTTGCCAATAATATTTGCGGAGGATGGTCTTTTGTCCATCGATGTGTAGAGGTTGATGTCGGTATACATTGTGCGATTCGAGGATTCAAATGGTTTGTTGATGATTCGCGACATCAGTGCGGCGGTTTCATTAGCAAACGGGTTAAAGAACGCATTTGGATCAAAATCTGCGGTGGGGTACTTCATTAAGAACATCATCGGCCGGTTCATCATTGTTGGAGCGTTTTGTTCAAGCTGTTGTGGTGGAGTCAATCGGTGGTGCTTTTTCAACATTAGTTGTTGTAGCAGTGTATCGGTATAAGAGTAGTATCGGGTTGACGGTGAGCAGTGGATACACCGAGCACATTCATCAATATCGTCATTTGAGCAGTGGGAGAAAATAACCTTTCCATTTGTTGTGGTGGTGGGGCCTTGTTCCGATGATGGGTTTTGAGGAAGTTTAAGCGGTTGTGACCGGGTTCCAGTATTATACTCGAAGCCATTTCCATAAGTTCATCAAAATGAGCATGAATCGTTTCCATAACTTTGTTTTGTACGACGATTCGAGATCCAGTAACCTTTAGAATTCTCACAATATCAATAAAGACTCAATTTCAGCTTTGGCTTTGAGCTTTCCAAAATCATCACGATCATTATTCGCATAGCAAAGGGATCCAAATACATGAAAGTGTTTGAGATTCGGTTTATGGTTATGGAGAAGCTCAAAGGTGTTTTGTTGTGGCGTTTAGTAATCATATAACGATTTTGAGTATAGCATGCATGATCTGACTTACGCCCATAAGTAATCTGGAAGTTTAGCATTGATTAACATTGTTCTTGCGGCTTCCACTAACGTTCGGTTTCGTCTTTCAACAACTCCGTTTTGTTACGGTGTGCGTGCAATAGATGTCGATGCTCGATTCCCACTTTCTCATAAAATTCTCGAAGAGTTTGGTTAACAAATTCGGTTCCTTTATGCATTCTTATTTGGTGGGCGGTGTTCGGAGCTAAACTTGAATTTTCGTGAGAAAGGTGATGATCATTTGTGGAGCTTGGTCTTTGCTTGAAGAAAGTAGACCCAAGTCCATCATGAATAGTCATCAACAATTACTAAGATGTAGCGTTTGCCATTGATCATTTGCAGCAGCATCGGGCCACATAAATCCATGTGAAGAAGATGAAGCACATCTTTGAGTGTGTTCCACCTTTGAAGGAAAATGAGCACGAGTGCTTTTCCATATTCACGAGGTGAGCAAGGTGATCTTTAGAATCTAGGAATCGTGGGAGACCTTCAACTAGTTTGTGTCGAGCAAGATTGGTTATAGTTTGAAAGTTTAAATGTGAGAGGCAGCGGTGCCATAGCCGAGATTTTGTTGACGTTGCCTTTGAAAGTAAGCGGATGGAGATGAAGCAACCATGTATTGCATAGAGATAGTGTAAAGACTTGAGTTCGCGAGCGGACATAAGGTCGTTTCCTTGTAGATCACAAATGAAACAAGATTTCTCCACAAAGCAACCTCCAAATCTCCATTCTGAGCCGACCTCACGAAAGCAGTTGTGACCGGGGCCTTGACATAATAAACCACCTAATTTGATGTTCCCATTGATATAGTCTCCGTAGCCCATGATCATGCAGTGATCATTCCCGAATCTGACGGTGCCAATGAACTTTGCAATAAAGTTTGATAACGATTTAAGATTGCTGTCATGTGTCGGGAACATCCTCTATCAACAATCCGGAGAATGATCTCATATCACTGCATTCTTGATGAGTGTGTAAATACTCATCATTTTGTTCCTTCTACACTGCAAAAGCAGGTCAAAACACTTTGAAAAGTCTCAAAAGGCAGAAAAATATTTAGGCATATTTTATGCAATAATTGTCAAAATCTAGTCCTCAGTTATTCAAAACATGTAATTTTTCATAAAAGCCCTCGAATTTTCAAGTTGTCAAAATTAGCCTTATAAAATTCAATTTTGCAAAATGGCAACTTGAGTCCTTGGAATTTTAAAAGATTGATGAAAGTACCCGGGACATTTTAATTTGAAAATTATGATTTTTGGTCCTTGGGAAAATTAAACTTGTCATAATTGGTCCCTATGATGAATATTGGAAAAATCTGATTTCGGTCCTTGGTTTTGTGGAATTGCGTTATGGTCCTTGTGATTAAAATACCAACCCCACAACCACTTGACCTCCCTTCCATTTGAACCCCATCGATCCATTTTCTTTTGTCATTCGTCTTTAATGTTTTAGGCTCAGTTAGCGGGGCGGTGAGTGCATAAATGCAATGTTCACCATCGTGTGAAGATGTTGTCTCGTAACGATTGGTTGATTCGGGTTGCCAATAATATTTGCGAGAGGATGGTCTTTTGTCCATCGATGTGTAGAGGTTGATGTCGGTATACATTGTGCGATTACGAGGATTCAAATGGTTTGTTGATGATTCCGCGACATCGGTGCGGCAGTTTCATTAGCAAGCGGGTTAAAGAACGCATTTGGATCAAAATCTGCGGTGGGGTACTTCATTAAGAACATCATCAGCCGGTTCATCATTGTTGGAGCGTTTTGTTCAAGCTGTTGTGGTGGAGTCAATGGTGGTGCTTTTTCAACATTAGTTGTTGTAGCGGTGTATCGGTATAAGAGTAGTATCGGGTTGAGCGGTGAGCAGCGGATACACAGAGCACATTCATCAATATCGTCCTTTGAGCGGTGGAGAAAATAACCTTTCCATTTGTTGTGAGTGAGTTGGGGGCCTTGTTCCGTGATGATGGGTTTTCGAGGAAGTTTAAGCGGTTGTGACGGGTTCAAGTATTATACTCGAAGCCATTTCCATAAGTTCATCAAAATGAGCATGAATCGTTTCCATAACTTTGTTTTGTCTGACGATTCCGGATCCGGTAACCTTTAGAATTCTCGCAATATCGATAAAGACTCCAATTTGACTTTGGCTTTGAGCTTTCCAAAATCATCACGATCATTATTAGCATAGCAAAGGATCCAAATACATGAAAGTGTTTGAGATTCGGTTTATGGTTATGGAGAAGCTCAAAAGGTGTTTTGTTGTGGCGTTTAGTAATCATATAACGATTTTGAGTATAGCATGCGATGAATCGACACGCCCATAAGTAATCTGGAAGTTTAGCATTGATTAACATTGTTCTTGCGACTTCACTAGCGTTCGGTTCGTCTTTCAACAACTCCGTTTTGTTACGGTGTGCGTGCAATAGATGTCGATGCTCAATTCCCACTTTCTCATAAAATTCTCGAAGAGTTTGGTTAACAAATTCGGTTCCTTTATGCATTCTTATTTGGTGGACGGTGTTAGGAGCTAAACTTGAATTTTCGTGAGAAGGTGATGATCATTTGTGGAGCTTGGTCTTTGCTTGAAGAAAGTAGACCCAAGTCCATCATGAATAGTCATCAACAATTACTAAGATGTAGCGTTTGCCATTGATCATTTGCAGCCGGGGCCACATAAATCCATGTGAAGAAGATGAAGCACATCTTTGAGGCGTGTTCCACCTTTGAAGGAAAATGAGCACGAGTGCTTTTCCCTTGTTCACGGTGAGCAAAGGTGATCTTTAGAATACAGGAATCGTGGGAGACCTTCAACTAGTTTGTGTCGAGCAAGATTGGTTATAGTTTGAAAGTTTAAATGTGAGAGGCAGCGGTTGCCATAGCTGGATTTTGTTGGCGTTGCCTTTGAAAGTAGCGGATGGGAGATGAAGCAACCATGTATTGCATAGAGATAGTGTAAAGACTTGAGTTCTGTGAGCCGGACATAAGGTCGTTTCCTTGTAGATCACAAATGAAACAAGATTTCTCCTGAAAGCAACCTCCAATCTCCATTCTGAGGCCGACCTCTGAAAGCAGTTGTGGCCAGGGGCCTTGACATAATAAACCACCGCTAATTTCGATGTTCCCATTGATATAGTCTCCGTAGCCCATGATCGCTGCGAAGTGATCATTCCAATCTGACGATGCCAATGAACTTTGCAATAAAGTTTGATAGAGTTTAAGATTGCTCGTCATGTGTCGGGAACATCCTCTATCAACAATCCGGAGAATGATCATATCACTGCATTCTTGATGAGTGTGTAAATACTCATCATTTTTGTTCCTTCTACTGCTTTGCAAAAAGCAGTCAAAACACTTTGAAAAGTCTCAAAAGGCAGAAAAAATATTTAGGCATATTTTATGCAATAATTGTCAAAATCTAGTCCTGGTTATTCAAAACATGTAATTTTTCATAAAAGCCCTCGGGAATTTTCAAGTTGTCAAAATTAGCCTTTTAAAATTCAATTTTGCAAAATGGCAACTTGAGTCCATGGAATTTTAAAGATTGTGAAATTACCGGGACATTTTCAATTTGAAAATTATCATTTTGGTCCTTGGGAAAATTAAACTTGTCATAATTGGTCCCTATGATGAATATTGGAAAAATACGGTTTGGTCCCTTGGTTTTGTGGAATTGCGGTTATGGTCCTTGTGATTAAAATACCAACCCAACAACCCTTGACCTCCCTTCATTTGAACCCCGCTTGACCACTTGACCTCCCTCCATTTGACCCCCTCATGACCAATAATAAAAGCGTTTTCCTCACCCTTTCTCCTTTCTCTGAAACCAGAACCAACATCCCATCTTCACCTTTATCGAATACCCAAAACACTCAACCTCAAGCATCTCTTTTTACCCGGCTACATCAAAACCCAAAACCACCTTCCCCTTTTGCAGTCCTTTAATCCCAAACCCACTCCTTTGTTTTCCCACTCTTTTCCCCTGCCACCATGGCAATCAAGTCTAAAAGCACCAATAGATGGCTCGGATTTGTTCCCATCTATACCTACTTATTGGATGGCGAGATTGATGGAAAAAGCACAAATTTGGTCTTTGCTTGGTTGCGCTCACACGGGAAGCACAAGACGAGAGATTGAACACCTATCTTAGTAGTATAAATAGTGGATTGTAGCCAAAGTTGTAAGGCACCCCTAGTTTTAGTTAAGAAAAAATCAGTCTTAGTTTTTTTTATGTAATCTGTTTCTTTTTATCTAATGAAAAATTCCTTTTGTTAAATTATGTTCCTTTAATTTTCAAGCTATTTTAGTAATGGAATCTTGTATCACTCATAAGTTAAGGTTTTTCAAAGGAAACCACATTCAGTTTTAGAAAAAAGAAAGCAATTTGTGTCAAACCTTTGCATCAGGGGTGTTTGGCTTATGCCTTCAAACTGGTCAAAACACACTTTTACCCATTTGACTTGATTGGGTCAAGGTCCTTTTGCAAGTTTAGTTAGTTTAGACTTTTAGTTCCTATTTACCAAGCTTTTAAAGAATTTGATTAGCAAAAAGGGGTTGCTTTCTTTGAATTCTCAGCTGCAGGGACACTGACGAGAGGTCTTTGTTCTTGTGCCCTTTCTTCATGAAATTGGTGTTCAATTGTGTGTAAATTTTGTTTTCTCGAATCTTTGTATTCCCAACTCAATCTAATTTCAATATTATGCACTAGGATCACCTTTAGCTTAGTTGAAATCTCTTTTGAAAACACTGCATTCATTGTTTTTGTTACGCATCGGTTGCCAAATAAGCCCAAAACGACATAATTGCGACTTATTTTTAATTTGTCATAATGCTTTTCATCCCACTAAATTCGGTTTGTAGAATGTTTGCTATACTAACTTTATTTGTTGAGGCTTATCTTTCTTGTAGATCCCATTTTAAACATAAACAAGCAAGCAGGTCTCTCAAAGTTGTTTTCTCATTGCACATCAACATGTCACCCGACTTTTTATTCTAGCTTATCAAGGTTTTCTTAGCGCTTATTAGTTATAATTTAGTGCATTTAGGTGGCATAGCTTAGTGTAGTCAATCTTAGCTTATTAGGCATTCCCTTAGAACTTATTAGGATAATCTTGGTGCTTATTAGTTAACCTTTATTACTTATCTTAAATCTGTCTAGTTTAGGAATTCCTTAGTGTAGCCATCTTGTATTGTTCCTCCCCTTATTTAGCTTAATCCACTTCATGTCTATGCTATTAAAGTAGCTTAGTTTAGTTAGCTTGACTTATTCATATCACATAGCTTATTTGAAGTCTTCACTTGATTAACTTGGTTCAATGTTTGCTTCAAATCTTGGTTAAAAATTTGTTTGTTAAATCTGTCCAAAATCGGTGAGTATAAGTGATTAAGCGACTTATTGAAAGGTTTTAGATAGTCGAGTTTACAAAGTCCTTATTTGGTTATTAACTTGGTTGCCAAAAGAAATTGAAAAAAATATTCAAAATTTTTTTGTAGTCTTGGGATTCGAACCATGGCCATCGAGCTCACAACACACCACCATCACCAGCCCCTTGGGACTTGTCTAGTTCACTTATTGCACAATTTGATACTTAAGTAACTGGCGGTTTTACTTTTAAGCTAATTTAGCTTATTTGGTATATATTTCCATAACAACCTTGTTTTCAAATTTTCTTAGAATCGATAATGTTTCAAGTACTTTTAGTGAATTTTTGAATTTTCCAAATTAGTTTAGTATTTTTATAATTAAATTAGATTAAATTAGTTTTAAATTCGTAGTAATTAATTTAAAAGTCGAAAAAATTCTCAGCTTTTTTCTAAAATTATTTTTAGTCGATTAGAACGTAGGAAAATTGTTTTCACACCCGTAGCCCCAAAATTGCAAAACTTTTACGTTTATGGCTCGGGTGGTTGCCGGATTTCACGTTTTTTAGTTTTAGCACCCTAGGACCTAGTTTAGCTTCCTTTTATCATTCCTTAGGCTTAGTAATAGTTAATTTGTAGTTTATTAGGTTTCCCTGCGCCTTTATTACCTTCCGTTAATTAATTCGTGATAACGTAATTCAAATCAAACAAATCATTGTAACCAATTCAAGTTCAAATCACGAAACTCAGCGAATCCTTCTATTTCACCTCGTTGGGACATGACCGGAAATCACTTTTCCGGTATCACTTTTATCACACCGTAAGATTTGATCGTTGACCTTTTTCTAAAGGGTTGATTTGTCGAATTTTACGGTTATTTTGATATCGTTGATATTGTGTTTGTTCACCACTCACTTTGCAGATCAGAATTTTGGCAAAATTTGATTGGTGTGTAAAACTAATGATGGCTCATATCAACGTATATCAGCGTGAATCGACAAATCAACAATATGAAAAGGGTCAGCGTATCAAGCTGCGGTGTGAAAGGCGGCGGTGTTCGGTCGTCGGAGGTGGAAGGACCGTTGATTCGTGTTGAACAGTGTTCAATGTTGTTTGATTGAATATGTCTGATTGAGCGGAGGCGGGGCGGGCAGGTGCTGTGCTGCCTGAGAATGATGAAATGCTGGGTCTGGGTGTAAAACAAGGTGAGGCCAGTCAGGTCGCCGTGGTTCGCAGACACGAGATGCAGTGTCGTTCAATGGGCAAATAATTTTAAAAGCGGGGACCTGGGCTTTCAGTCAGTGCTGTTGAGCAATTTAATCTGAATTGATTAAAAATGCTAAACTGTTGGAAGGTCGAAAATCGCGGCAGTGATCTTGATTCTGAAACACTGATGATGGAAAATGGCTGCAAATGAAATTAACAAAAGCGTGAAGCTGCCAAGTTATCAGGTGTGCGTGGTGATGAGACAGATTATTGATGGCGGTTGTCGATGACTCGATGACCATCCGATCGACACTAAATTTGTTTTGAATGTTTTTTTTTCTTTTTGGCGGCTGAGTTAACAAATAAGGACTTTGTAAAACGGTATCTAAAACCTGTCGATGGTGACATGCTCGCGTTTTGGACGGTTAACGGCGACGGCAACAGTTGAGCAGGCGATGGACAAGTGATCAGTGAAGACAAATAGCTGTGTGGATGGTGGTGAAGCTAACAAGCTGGCTGAGCATGGGCGATTGAGATAACAACAGGGGCGATTGGCTGAACACTGCTGAGGTTAAACTGGGCAGTTGGATAGTAATGGTTGACAATGGCGCTGGATTGTCTGGTCTGAGGAATGCTGAGGAGGCATGGATTGTTTACATGTATGCTGCCGCTGCGCTGCTGACTAATGGCGATTGAAACGATGGCTGGGAATAAAAGTTGGTGTTGACAGATGCGAGCGAGCTGAACTGTTGCTGGTTATGGCTGAAAATGGATCGGGATCATAACCTCGACAGATAAAGTTGAGTAACAACGATCTGGCCAGTTGAATGGGATGGTATATGACGACTTGAAATGAACATGATGTCTTTTTGAACTTATGATGAACGATGGCGGTCGATCGCGGGCTCAAGATCGACAAGCAGGTGATCTGGTGCGTGTGATTGACAGTTGAGATCTGGATGGGAGGCAGGTTACAGTGGAGCCAGTTCATGAGAGAAGCCACAGGCGACGCCTCTGTCTGCGATGGGTGACAACACTGCACTGCAGTGTCAGCTGCTGGCTGTAAATGGGACTGAAATGGGCTAAACTGGGCAGGACGACCAGTCAGATCAGGCGAACAAGGTGTTTTGACAGTTCGGGCATGTGAAACAGCTGCCACGATCGAAGGTTTGACGGGTGCTTTCTTCTGGCGAATGTTTCTGCTGACAGGCACCTGGCGATGGTGGATGCGTGCCGTGCTGAAGAGGGGAGGGGCAACAAGGGAGCCTCGTTGGATGAAGAGCAGTTATAAAACTGGGCGGTTTTGGCAAACTGGGGTTGTGCCTGTTGGCTGCAATCACTGTTGCTGCTAGATGGTCTGATCTGCGTGCTGTGCTGCTGTTGACAGACAGACAGGTGGCTCTCCGTCGTCTGACCGTCGATAGTGGTGATGAGACAATCAGAACCGAGTGGTGGCACCAGATGATTATTGTGGCGATGGTGGGTTGGAGGTGAGACAAGGTGAGAGTAAGGGTGATGGTTTGATGGTGAGTGAAGGATGTGGAACATGTTTGGTGATGGATGAAGGTGAGGATGATTGAGGGGTGAAGAAAGGAGAGGAGTGGAGAAAAATGTTTTATTGATGGTTGTGGAGGGTCAAAAGGTCAGTGTTGGTGGAAATGGAAGGTCAGTGGTGTGGTTATTGACTGTCGCAGGACCATGGCTGGTCATGCCGCTGAGGGACAGCTGTTTTTCAATATTCATCATGGGACAGTATGACAGTTTCAATTTCGGGACAAATGATTTCAAATTAAAATATCGGGGTGTGTCGATCTTTAAATTCAGGACTCAGTTGCCATTCTGGAGATTGATTTGGGCTAATTTTGACAATTTGTGCGAACGAAGGTTACATGTTTTGGTAACAGGGACTGGGCCTGACAGTGCATAAAATATGGTCTAAATATTTGTCTTTGAACTTTCAAAGTGTTTTATTGTTCGCGATGTAGGAACAAATGATGATATTTACGTCAATCCCATCACTAAAAACATTCTTTGGTCTCTAGCAATCTTTTGAGAAAACAATGGTTTGAATCTCTTTACCAAAGCCATTACTTGGAGTAGCCAAATGTTTTAGTTCAAGTAAGAACTATGGTGCGCGATAACCATATGATTTTGAGCAAACCACCGACTTCAGTGGTTTGATTTGTCTTTACGAAGCCGTTTGTACGGACTAATAACTCTTAGATAAAATATCTTTGGTGAGTCGATTACCAATTATGGTTTTCAAGCGCCTTTACCACAAGCCATAAACTTGCGGGCTAGCCAACTCTTCACTAATTAAAGATATGGTGGTGAACACCATACAATTTTGGAGCAAATTGCAAGCCGTCAGCGGTTTGAGATATCTTTACCAAAAGCCGTTTGCTCTGGATTAGCCAATCCTTTTGTTTATTAGACATGGCGGATGATAACAGTAAGTTGAGTAAGTGCAAAACACTTACTCCCAAAAAATTTTGGCCAAAATGGGGGAATAAGATGGTAATACATATGATAAAATTAAGTGAAATTCCCCACACTAGAAATGAATATTGCCTCAATATTCAAAGTACTGCGGTTATGCGAAACATAGAAACGTAAAAGGAAATACTCGACCATTTTTTGAACTTT